>CM044309.1:34214500-35526000 GCA_024291935.2 Okapia johnstoni | reverse complement strand
GTAAAAGTAGCTGGAAAAAAAGATCACAAAGGGTAACTTCTGTTTCTGTTTGCAAATGAGCCTCATTCTCCCTATCTGGAGACAAACACTTTACATGTTGGGAAATGAGGCCATTATAGATTCAGCTTGGCAACTTTGGTAGAATGTTTTATTCTTTCATTGTCTATGCGATATTCCCAGGAAAGATTCTGAATTCATGATCATGTATACCACCATTTTTATCAACAAAAAATTGGCTAAATCTGTTTGGGTTCCATAAATATACCACTGTTTCTGCAAAATATTAAAGATATTCTTAGCTTAGGGATAATGCCCATTTGTAAACCCTTGTTTTCATCCAGATAAAACTTCCAGGCTTCTTCAGAAGGTTAAGCTACTTAGCTACTGCTGAAAATTTTATATTATGCTTCCTATGTCTCCAAGAGATCAATTGGTATGTGAGGTTATTAGCAGTAAATTGTTAAGAAATGCTTCTAAGGGCAGCCTTGATGGATATTTGAATTATCCAATCATCATCTACACCATCAACACTGTAATTTATAAATAAGTGGGCACAGCACAAACCATGTTAGCTTACCACAAACACCTAAGAAAACGTAATTTAGTTATCACATATATATGGCTATTAGATTAGTTCACTGGTCACCACATAAAAGGACACAAAGAAGTCAAGACTAGGAATAGTTTTAGAAAAAGTATCAACTTTTGAGTTGAAAATTTTACCTATACGTAAAAATATTAACCTGTAAAAAAGTCAACAAATTAATTTCAAGTAGATTAGGGATTTGAATATTTTTAAAAATTGTAAAGAGTGTCTCAATTGGCTTAGGCTGCTATAACAAAATGCCATAGACTAGGTAAAGAATTCGCCTACCAATGCGGGAAATGTGAGTTGCCACACCCTCCTCCAGGGGATCTTTCTGACCCAGGGATCAAACCCACATCTCTTATGTCTCCTGCATTGGCAGGAGGGTTGTTTACCACTAGCACCGACTGGGAACCCCTATTTTTAGTATATACATATTGTACTGTTGCATAACTTTAAATGAGGGAACTACACATTTTATTGATAACTTTCTTTTTTCCATCTCCACTCATTCATATAAATTACATTTCTAAAATATATTCAATTGTTTTAAAATTTTAACCTCTTCTAAACCAATTTTTTAAGCAACTTTTAAACGATCTGATAAAAGGCATTGCTCAGTTTTCTTTGTAGCCAATAAAGCTAGTGAAAATCCTGCTGGGCAATGAAAACCACACACAAAGTAGGAGAAAAATACATTAAAAAAGTTGTTGAATGGCAGAAACCAACACAACATTGTAAAGCAATTTTCCTCCAATTAAAAAATTTTTTATGAATTCTAAAATAAACTATTTCAAGAACAAAATGAAAATGCTAAAATCAATAATTCAGACAAGATTTATTGAATCTCGGATTCTTATGCTGATGTATATATGCAAATTCACTCTATAAGGGATCTTGAAAGATAATGAAAAGATGTTTTTGATATCTTATATCTTAGGAAATGGCATATTTTTAACTCAGAAAAATTCACACACATTTCTTTTGAAAGCTTAGAAAAAGAGCTTTCTCTCTCCATGACCCCTTCTTACAAGTTCCCTACCAGAAATGAATTGTTTGGGAAAATGGATCTTTTAAGTTTGGAAACAGACAATTTATCCTTGCATGCTGACACTTCTCTAATAGAATTTAGTATAATAAATTCGCAAAACATTCTCTCACAGCCACACCTCTCTCTGCAGTTCAAAAGCGCACAGGCCCTCTTCATTTCTAACAATCAAAAGCTAGATATGGATGAAAAGAGGGGAAAAAACAGACTTTACTATTCTGCTGGATTTTTTTTTTCCTAATAAGCTTAACATCTCATAATACGGTATTGATAAAGAAAGACTGCATTGTTGTTGTTGTTTAGAATTAAAAGGACCTCTTTCCCTGATGACTATGGGAAGGAGTCTCTCTGAAGGATCACACAGTCAGAAGGGGGCCATCCTAGCCACCTGAGTCAGCCACATGAGCGCCATCACCATCTGATTCTTTCTCCTCCTTCCTCAAGTTTTTCAGACAAAGTCTGGGGATCAAAGAGAATCCAAATCCACACTGAAATTACCATATAGGTTTCTTTTTTTTTTTTTTAAGTGAGAAATGTGCTTTTCTAAACTGCAAAGAGTCCCAAAAAGCAGGGTAAAACCAGGTTACCTTCCTTGTAAGACCTCCCCACAGAGGGGTGCTTTGCTTTTTACTCTTCACACCACAATAAAAGAGGAAGAAACAAAGTAACAGAGGATGTAATTTCTAGGCAGAAGATGTGAAGATACCCTATTATTTTCCCTCCTACTGAGCTGGGTAACAATCTGGATTGCATTATTAGGTACTGTTACTCAAATAAAAATAATTAAGACAATCACCCTGGTGAAACTTTCCATACAAAAAAAAAAAAAAAGTAAGCCTCTCCAAGATAACAGGAAGCAGACTAATCAGCTTTTTACTTGATGGTGAATGAAGAGATGCGACTCATTCGGGTTCCTTAGATATTGTTATTACTGGCTTAGTTAGAGAACAATAAACTTATATTCATAAATCCAGATTTATCTTGCCTAATGCATGTGAGTCATTAGAATGGTTTATATGTAGAAAGATTTTCATTGAGAATTTTAAAAGCCACATAAGTTATTTGCTGTTATAATTATAATTAAATCCTCTTTAAAACCGGGAAATGTTATAAAATAAAAATAAAATCTTAATGTAGAACTTGTGTTATTTGCATTTCAAGCCTGCGGGAAAGCCATGGAGGTGTCATTTTGCTAATTTTGTGCAATTATATGACAGCTTTATATGAAATCATATGTACAGGTATATGGAGTTGAATGGACAGGTAACAAAGGTCAAAGTTGGTCTCAAACCCATGTCTTCCATTTGAAAAGCTATATCTTTTGCCAAAAATCAATCTTGAGACCACTTAAGTGGTCTTATCAAGTACAGTAGAAAATTCTTCTTTGATGGCCTCTAAAAATGGTGTTGTCTCATTTATTGTTGGGTTAAACCTAAAGTGAAAGGTGAGGAAGGTGGACGGGTAGAGAAGAAGAAAGATGAAAGGCGCTTCTTTTTAATCCAAAAGAAGTGTATCATTTGGCAGTTACCAAGTGGAGCTGAAATTTAGTAGAGTTGATAAAAGTCAAAAGGATCCAAAAACTAACCAACAACAATAGTTCACTTCAGTTCAGTCACTCATTTGTGTCCAACTCTTTGCCACCCATGGACTGCAGCATGCCAGGCTTCCCTGTCCATCACCATCTCCCGAAGATTACTCAAACTCATGTCCATAAAGGCAGTGATGCCATCCAACCATCTAATCTCTGTTGTCCCCTTCTCCTCCAGCCTTCAATCTTTCCCAACATCAGGGTCTTTTCTAGTTGGTCAGTTCTTCGCATCAGGTGGCCAAAGTATTGGAGTTTCAGCTTCAGCATCAGTCCTTCCAATGAACATTCAGGACTGATTTCCTTTAGGATTAACTGTTTCGATCTCCTTGCAGTCAAAAGGACTCTCAAGAGTCTTCTCCAACACCACAGTTCTAAAGGATCAATTCTTTGGCACTCAGCTTGCTTTATAGTCCAACTCTCACATCCATACATGACTACTTGGAAAATCCATAGCTTTGACTAGGTGGATCTTTGTCGGCAAAGCAATGTCTCTGCTTTTTATTATGCTGTCTAGGTTAGTCACAGCTTTTCTTCCAAGGAGCAAGTGTCTTAATTTCATGGCTGCAGTCACCATATGCAGTGATTTTGGAGCCCCCCAAAATAAAATCTGTCACTGTTTCCATTGTTTCCCCATCTATTTGCCATGAATGGATGGGACCAGATGCCATGATCTTAGTTTTCTGAATGTTGAGTTTTAAGCCAAATTTTTCACCCTCCTCTTTCACTTTCATCAAAAGGCTCTTTAGTACTTCACTTTCTGCCACAAGGGTGTTGTCATCTGCATATCTGAGGTTATTGATATTTCTCCTGGCAATCTTGATCCCAGTTTGCGCTTCTTCCAGCCCAGCGTTTCTCATGATGTGTACTCTGCATATAAGTTAAATAAGCAGGGTGACAATATACAGCCTTGATGTACTCCGTTCCTATTTGGAACCAGTCTGTTGTCCCATGTCCAGTTCTAACTGTTGCTTCTTGACCTGCCTACAGATTTCTCAGGAGGCAGGTCAGGTTGTCTGGTATTCCCAACTCTTGAAGAATTTTTCATAGTTTGTTGTAATCCACAAAGTCAAAGGCTTTGGCTTAGTCAATAAAGCAGAAATAGATGTTTTTCTGGAACTCTCTCATTTTTCAATGATCCAACAGATGTTGGCAATTTGATCTCTGGTTCCTCTGCCTTTTCTAAATCCAGCTTGAACATCTGGAAGTTCATGGTTCACGTACTGCTGAAGCCTGGCTTGGAGAATTTTGAGCATTACTTTGCTAGTCTGTGAGATGAGTGCAAGTGTGTGGTAGTTTGAACATTTGTTGGCATCTCCTTTCTTTGGGATTGGAATGAAAACTGACCTTTTCCAGTCCTGTGGCCAATGCTGAGTTTTGCAAATTTTCTGGCATATTGAGTGCAGCACTTTCATGGCATCATCTTTGAGGATTTGAAATAGCTCAACTGGAACTCCATCACCTCCACTAGCTTTGTTCGTAATGATGCTTTCTAAAGCCCACTTGACTTCACATCCCAGGATGTCTGGCTCTAGGTGAGTGACCACAACACCATGATTATCTGGGTCGTGAAGATCTTTTTTGTACAGTTTTGTGTATTCTTGCCACCTCTTCTTAATATCTTCTGCTTCTATTAGTTCCATACCATTTCTGTCCTTTATTGTGCCCATCTTTGCATGATATGATCACTTGGCATCTCTAAGTTTCTTGAAGATATCTTCGCATTAATCACTGAGGAAGGCTTTCTTATATCTCCTTGCTATTCTTTGGAACTCTGCATGCAAATTGGTATATCTTTCCTTTTCCCCTTTTCCTTTAGCTTCTCCTCTTTTCTCAGCTATTTGTAAGGCCTCATTAGACAACAATTTTGCCTTTTTGCATTTCTATTTCTTGGGGATAATCTTGACCACTGCCTCCTGTACAATGTCACGAACCTCCATCCATATTTCTTCAGGCACTCTCTCTATGAGATCTAATCCCTTGAATCTATTTCTCACTTCCACTGTATAATCATAAGGGAATTGATTTAGGTCATACCTGTATGGTCTAGTGGTTTTCCCTACTTTCTTCAATTTAAGTCTGAATTTGGCAATAAGGAGTTCATGGTCTGAGCCACAGTCAGCTCCAGGTCTTGTTTTTACTGACTGTATAGAGTTTCTCCATCTTTGACTGCAAAGAATATAATCAATCTGATTTCAGAATTGACCATCTGGTGATGTCCATGTGTAGAGTCTTCTCTTGTGTTGTTGGAAGAGGGTGTTTTCTGTGACCTGTGTGTTGTCTTGGCCAACAGCAATAACCACATGGCCAACAAATGGAATATAATCTTGAATAAAGTTTTATTAAAATCATAGACTAGAGAGGTCCATGTTCTGAAATGCACTTAATATTGAAATGGAGCAGGACCCTGTGGTCCTCAGCCTGCCTTTTATCTGTAGAAAAGCTTTAGCCAAGAAAAGCTTAATCATAGAAGTGAGAAAAAGCAGAAAAAGGAAAACAGTCAAACAAGATGAAATAATGATAGTTAAGTCACTAAGCAAAGTCAAGGACCTTTATTTCCCGCTCAAGGGCTATACATAGTACTCTGATCTCTATCCCTTGAGTTGTCTTATAAATACTGAAACCCATACCAGGTGGAGGAAGTTAACTATATGATGACCAGACTGTAGCCATGACATAAGTAGTCACAATTCTGAGAACTGACCTCAAAGAAATGGCGGATTTGGCAATCCACTCCAGTATACTTGCCTGGAGAATTCCATGGACAAAGGAGCCTGGAGTGCTGCAGTCAGGGGGTCACAAAGAGTTGGCCATGACTGAGTGACTGAGCACACAATTAACACTGATGACTAATTAGCAATTATTTTACACATTATAAGTCACTTGATAGTACATTTTATGATACTTTCTTTCCTCAATCAGCTTAGAACTACAGAGTGAAAATAAAGTGAGTCTGCAAGCAAGATTCAGTTAACTACTTTTCAGTATAGTATTTAAAAGAAATTATTTTGTGTTCTTTTATGTTTTATGCTGATTATTAATCATAAGCATGGTTTGGCTATGCAATATACACAAAACAAGATTTCTTCAAGTGAAAATATATATACACAAACATAAATAGCCCCTCTTGCATCTCTTGCATTCCATGTTCTAGTTATCAAAAGCCATACAAATTACATGATCTCTATCAGTTTATTCATTTGTATCACAGGTTTTGTGTCTGTGATGAGAAAAGCAACCAAGTTGAGTCCTATTTTTCCAAAAAATCTTTTCACCTGATAGGAAATAAAGAAAATATTCAGGCTTGAAAATAAAAAGGGATAAAATTTGTCAGGAATAGAAACTGGAGAAATTGTCATAATGAAAGAGAAAATTATGACCAAAAGATCAGAGACAAGCTAACAAGTTAGTGTGATACTCCGAACAATCGTCAAATCTCGCATCTTGTTCCCAGGACTCTAAGTTACATGGAGCAAAAAGTTATTTTTGACTGTTTGAGATTGTAGGTTAAGTTTTGTTTGTTTGTATTCATTGCTTGTTTGTTTCATTCCACCATATAAAGTCTTGCTTTAAAGATTCATTTACGGGACACAAGATAAAAATTAATTCTGCCTGTGATTACTTCATGTCAAAATGAATGTCATCAGCTACTCTCTCTCACACACATCAGCAACCATCCTCCAAACAGACATAAAATTGAAGCTATATGAACAAGATTTAATGTCCTTCAGCTTCCAATGGAGAAAATCTCTGCTGCTCTCTTATTTGCTTTAATCTCGTGTGGTAGTCACTGTAGGTTACCTGACTCAATCTCTATTTCCCACCATCTCTCCTTTGTCTGACTTCAGTATAGAGGATGTAAAAGCCAACAATCTAAATCACCATCTTTCTTTTCAGCAAGAGAATCAGCCATGTGACATAGCACAGGACAAAGAGATGTGCAGGGAAGTCTCCTGGTTCCGTTTCTCTCCCTGTCTTCATTTTTCCTCTTTGGGAAGAAAACAACTGGAAGGAAGCAGGGTCAAGCAACCATCCTATGACCATAAAGGAGAAGCCTTTTGATTTCTCAGGCAATTTATTTATAATGAGAAGTGAGGAATAAATAGGAAGAAACTTTCAGAAGAAGCAGCATATGCAATAGAAATGAGGCAGAAGAAGTCATATGCTAAAAATAAAAACTCTCTATCCTCCAAATTCAAGAAAAGATTGTTCTCAGGCCATTGTTCCAAGCTGTGAATTATTAACCACGATTGTGTGTATGTGTGTGTGGTAAATCACTTCAGTCATATCTGACTCTTTATGACCCTATGGACTGACTATAGCCAACCAGACTTCTCTGTCCACAGGATTCTCCAGGCAAGAATTCTGGAGAGGGTTGCCATTCCCTCTTCCAGGGGATCTTCTCAACCCAGGGATCGAATCTGTGCCTCTCACCTATCCTGCATTGGCAGATGGGTTTTTTACCACTAGCACCAACTGGGAAGCCCATTAACCACAAGAACTGACTTTAAATGCATCCTAATCCAACTGTGGTCATGCCTTTGCTTCAGAAACAATGCCTCTGAATGCCAACCAGTTAGTAACAGGGACACTATTCTGAAAGCCAATCAACATCAGTCTCTTTCTAAAGCTTACACTTCAGAAAGTCAGTCAGTGGCAGCCACATTCAGAAAGCATGTGTCCACAGGTGACAGCCAATCCCTAAACAATTATGCTTCCGAAAGCTCAACACTTCCAGAATGCCTTCTTTCCTAAAAACTTATAAGATTAGCATTTTCTTTAAGTACTGTGCTTTGAAATTGCAACTCTTCCTTGCTTGGCAAGGAATTAACTATGCTTTTTTGAGGAGGTTATTTCACATATTAAGTGGTTTCTTGTTTTGATAGTAAGTATAAGGTAAGAGAGAGTTTCCAGAGGAACAAATGGAAGATAAAACTGGAAGAATCATTAAGAGACAGACAATAGAGATAGTTCTTGGTCAACTTTTATAACTTTTAGCTTTGTACCAAGATTAATGAAGAGCTGTTGAAGGATTGCCAGGTGGTATGGAGGGGACTATTATGATAAAACTTATATTTATAAAATATTATCTCAGCATAAGAGTAAATATGGAATTAAATACATTAAGTGACAACACTTCCACAGATACATTAGTAATCCTTTAGGACAGAAAAATTGCAGCTTGAATTAGTGAGATAGTAGAGATAATCAAAAAATGTCATCAGATTTGAGAGTTAGTTACAAAGTAAAATCAAAAGAATTTGCAAATAGATTAAAGACAAGATATAGGGGGATGGAGGTGTTATGGCTGAATCATTGTTTTATGACTTTTTGCTACTAAATAGAGTGTGGGGGTATTCACCGAGGTTGGGATTGATAGAAAAGAGTCAGATTGGGAGTAGGAAGAGAATATCTATTAATATATTCTGGATGTAATGAGCTTGAGAAATCTATAAGAAGATTTCAAGGCACCATCACAAAATATGTGAGTCTGGAACTCAGAAAACAGATCTAAGCTGAGAAGACAAATGTAGAGTCATCTACTTATGGAACTCCATATATTTCTGGCTTAGAAGAAGAGGCATCTATAAAGGGGAGAGAGAAGAAATACAAAGGGCGGCCAGGAGGAGGAGGAGAGTCTAGAGAGTTTGGTGTCACAGAAGTCAGAGTCTCTCAAGAAGAAGGGAACAGTCAAGAATGTTGAATGCAGCTGAGAGGTCACATAATTGAAATCTGCAAAAATGGTCCAAGGAATTCGTGATCTGAAGGTCACTCGTGACCTTAGCAAAAGCCATTTTGCTAGAATGATAGGAAAAGGAACAAGATTGGAATTAAAGTGAGAAGTTATCATTGAGGAAATTGGAATGAAGAACCACAAGGCTAGCCAATCACGTTAATACATTTTTTAGGGAAGAACAAGGATTAGGTAGGGAGACATTTGGAAAGGGAAAAAGGAGAGGTGTTTTTTGGGAAGGAAAGGTTGGGATAAGTTTTTTGTTTTGTTTTGTTTTGTTTTATGAGAAACCCCCAGGATATAAGATCCATCACACTTCATTTTCAGTAAACTATACTAGTAAACTACATTAACAGTTACATGGTAGCATATTCTCATCAGAATGATATCATTTACAAATATATACAGGTTCCAACTTAAACTGTGGCAGTTCACCTCCAATTAAAATTATTTTTTGGTAATAAAAAAAGAAGCCAATTTCACTTTTTGCATCTTGAAGTGAAGTGGAAGTGAAAGTCACTCAGTTGTGTCCAACTCTTTGCAGCCCCATGGACTTGTCCGGGCCAGAATACTGGAGAGGGTAGCCTTTCCTTTCTCCAGGGGATCTTCCCAACCCAGAAATCGAACCCAGGTCTCCCGCACTACAGGTGGATTCTTTACCAACTAAGTTCTCAGGGCATCTTAGTATATTTTAAAGTTTTCTTAGCCTAGGGTTGTTGATGTCTAGTTCATAGTGATGTTTCATATTTTAATTAAGTTTTGCTTTTATTTTCTGCTAACTCTTAGAGTTTCCAATAACAATTATACAGAAAAAAGATTTCTGGAGCAAGGGGCAGCTACATTTAATCACACAGATTAGCATGGGGTGACCAAAAAGAAATTGTAAAGTGAACTTAAGAGAGACAGACTTGTTATTTTGCTTTTTAAAAATTTCTTCTTGACAGCATTGTTCATTGGTCATATTGTTATTCTGTGGAAATGTAAGCTAGAGTAAATAATTGATTTTGAGACAGAAGACAACTCTACCACAGTCCAAAGACTGGTTTATAATAACACCAGAAATCTCCAAGCTAGTAGATACTGAAAGTAGATTCAATAAATATATAAAATTAAAACCTTAAGAGAGAACAAAGATCAATGTTCACTTACATAACTAATAGGGAAGAAAAGGCAACCAAAAGTTTAGGCACAAAATAGTGTTCATCATTACATCCCGGTGACCACAGAAATGTTTCCCCAAGGTAACAAATGGAGGATTCAACAAACGCAGCTGACTGACCAAGGTCAGTTCTCATAAGTTAGTTCTCTCGTTAGTTCAATGAGAGGTCATCACAATGTGTGACTTTTGAATACTTTGCCAAGGAACATCTGAGGTTCTTCTTCGAGTAAACAAGTATTTCAACACAAGGAAAACTGCAAAAGCCCCTTATCCTACCGGCTTTGATGCAGAGAGGTAAACAAGATCAACAGAGTGCCAGAAATACAGGGAACAAAGGACTTTATAACATTCTCCATCTTTTCAGTTCTGTCAGAATTTAAAGAGGAAACTGTGTCACACTATTGAACCTTCCCAATTGGTCTGCCTGCTGCTACTGCTGCATCTCAGGAACCCATGAGCAGGATTCTTTAAATTGGGAAATTAGTGCAGAAAGCCGGCTGGCTACCTGCTCCAGTTTCAGACCTACTACAAGTGTGCCCAGCTCCACACAGAAGCATGAATCCCTGAACCCTGCTACCAAAAGGTACTCTTTCTCATTTTCTAAGTTAATTAATGATGAAACCAATATCTAACATTTACTGCGTGCTACCAATTGGGCTGTTTCCTTTCTAAATATTATCTCATTCATTCTCCTAAACAAATTATGAGGTTGATAATGATATTTTTCCTAGTAAGAGACTGAACCACAAAGTAATTAAGTACTTTTTAAAGTTCACAACAGACAGAAATATGAATGGGCAGGAATCTAAACTCAATGAGTTTAATTATAAATTTATAAGAAATTGTTAGATGTGTTTATAGATAAAATTAATATCATAACTTTTATCTTATAGCAACGTTTCCTTTCCATATCAGAATTATATTGAATACTTTTTCCTTTCAGTTTTGATACTTAAAATTTAATCCCATTAATGTTGTTACATATTTATTCTAATCTTTCTGCATTTTGTTTTGATGACTTTATATTTTGTATAAAAGTATATATTTAATCTGCATTTTATTACACAATTTGTACCTCTGGCATGCTTTTTCACTTTATTTTTATGTTTAAAATGTTTGTTATATTTTATACTTCCCTTTAATATTCAAAATAACTTCTATGATTGTGTTTCTTACAATGTAGCAGATTAAATGTCTTAAAAGACCTCTTTATAACAACAAGAATAAAATGGAGTAAACATCTTTTAAAAGCATTGCTAATCTGATACAAAAGTGAGGAAAATCCCTGGGGGATAAAAATTAAGAGGAAATAGAAGCCCGAGTATGAAACTGAAATTCTAACCATGTGTTTCTCAGGGGTGCTTGCTGATTCCCAACAGCAATGGGATTGAAAATTAAAAAGTCCAAGATCCAAAAGACAAAGCCTTGGGCCTGTTTAAAGTCTGTAACCAGAATGCAGATTCCCACACAAAGTCAGGACCCTCAGATAATAGAGCAAAGGTTAGAGAAACTACTTTTATTTTGTTTGTGAGGACTTCAGAATAAACTTGAAGTCATCACAATGCCTACAAGGCCCTACGTTTTCTTGTCACCCTTACCTCTCCCACCAGTGCCCCCTCATGTGTGTGCTCTGGCCACACTGGCCTCCTTACTTGTGTTGACGCCATTTTAGTAACTGCATTGGCTAACATTTCTACTTGGAACTTTCTTCTCTTGGATATCCACACCCTTCACGTCTTCACATCTGAGAATCTTGCTCAAATGTCACCTTCTTAATGACACTTTCCATGACAACTCTTTTTAAAACAATAATCAACTTTCAACTGCAACACTACCAATATCCTACACCATACTCATGTTTTACTGTACGTTTTCCATACAAAACACTTGCCTCCAATGGACTTATTTTTAACTGTTGTTTGTTGCCTGCCTTGTCTCACTATGCTTGATATGGGCAAATATTCAACCCTGTGGACTGTAGCTCGCCAGACTATGTCCATGGGATTTCCCAGGCACAAATGCTGAAGTGGGTTGCCATTTCCTTCTCCAAGAAATCTTCCTGATCCAGGGATCGAACCCAGGTATCAAGCATTGCAGGCAGATTCTTTACCATCTGAGCCACCAGGGTAGATGGACTAACATTTGTCCCACTGTGCTTCATGTGGACAAATATCCTGGGCTTTTTCTGTTTTTTGTTTTCTTTATTATTATTATTATTATTAAAATATCACAAGTGCCTGAAAGTACCTGGCATTGTAGGCAGATTTGTTGGATGAATACTCTCAAGTAAAGATCAGTAAAATTTGAAAAAGAACCAACTTACCTTCCCAGGACCTAAAAATATAATGAGTAAAATTATAATCTTGGCAAGTGAAATAGCAGATTTTATAAATCCACATCTCTTTAAGTCTCCTACATTGGCAGGCAGGTTCTTTATTGCTAGCACCACCTGGAAAGCAGTAAACTAATATGGTACTTAGAAGTAAACACATTGTGTTAAATGCTTATATTAGGGGGAAAAAAAGGAAACATGAATAATGTATCCAACTTAAATTAAAAAAATGCAACCACATTGATCTACAGTAGTAGAAGGAAAGACATGATAAAGACATAAGTAGAAATTACAGAACCAAATTGAGGAAAAAATTTAATATAAGGCAATAATAAAATGAAAACTTTTTCTTTGCATAAATTAATAAGATACATAAAATTTAGCCAGTTTGAGTAAAGTTAATACATTAAATAAATAAACAAATGAGATAATGGCCCTCCATAAGCTGAAATATTAATAAAGACTAAGCAGTTATTTTAAAATAACTATGCCAAAGCCTTTGACTGTGTGGATCACAATAAACTGTGGAAAATTCTGAAAGAGATGGGAATACCAAACCACCAGACCTGCCTCTTGAGAAATCTGTATTCAGGTCAGGAAGCAACAGTTAGAACTGGACATGGAACAGACTGGTTCCAAATAGGAAAAGGAGTACGTCAAGGCTGTATATTGTCACCCTGCTTATTTAACTTATATGCAGAGTACATCATGAGAAACGCTGGGCTGGATGAAGCACAAGCTGAAATCAAGATTGCCAGGAGAAATATCAATAATCTCAGATATGCAGATGACACCACCCTCATGGGAGAAAGTGAAGAAGAACTAAAGAGCCTCTTGATGAAGGTGAAAGAGGAGAGTGAAAAAGTTGGCTTAAAGCTCAACATTCAGAAAACTAAGATTGTGTCATCTGGTCCCATCACTTCATGGTAAATAGATGTGGAAGCAGTGGAAACAGTGACAGACTTTATTTTGAGAGGCTCCAAAATCACTGCAGATAGTGACTGCAGCCATGAAATTAAAAAACGCTTGCTCCTTGGAAGAAAAGCTATGACCAACCTAGACAACAAATTAAAAAGCAGAGACATTACTTTGCCAACAAAAGTCCATCTAGTCAAAGCTATGGTTTTTCCAGTAGTTATCTATGGATGTGAGAGTTGGACTATAAAGAAAGCTGAGCTCTGAAGAATTGATGTTTTTGAACTGTGGTGTTGGAGAAGACTCTTGAGAGTCCCCTGGACAGCAAGGAGATCCAACCTGCCCATCCTAAAGGAAATCAGTCCTGAATATTCTTTGGAAGGACTGATGCTGAAGCTTAAACTTCAATACTTTGGCCACCTGAAGCGAAGAATTGACTGACTAAAAAAGACCCTGATGTTGGGAAAGATTGACAGTAGGAGTAGGAGATGACAGAGCATGAGATGGTTGGATGGCATCACCGACTCCATGGGCATGGGTTTGAGTATGCTCTGGGAGTTGGTGATGGACAGGGTAGCCTGGCGTGCTGCACTCCATGGGGTCACAAAGAGTCGGACACAACTGAGTGACTGAACTGAACTGATGAGCTGGAGCTGAAGGAGTCACTCAACTTTGCCTGTTTTTGAACTTTATATAAATGCAGTCATATAGCACATTTCTTTTTAGGTCTGGCTTCTTTTGTTCAGTATTACACTTGTGATCGTCATCCATTTTTTTGTATAGCGATATCGTTTGCTCATTCTCATTTTTTGTAGAATTCTATGCATAACTATGTCCTGATTTACTTTTTGAATTACTGCTAGTGTCACATTTGTATTTCAGAATTACAACACAATGCCTAGTTGGCTATTTTTTTTTATTAGATACTTAAAATTCTTATTTTTAAATTCTTATTTAAGTCTTAGTTAAGCCCTACAAAATCAAAATGGGATTTTCCTTATCAAGTCACCTCCTAAACAGACATTAGAACTCCGCATGCATCTATACCATGTATTGACTTTTTAATTGAAAAATCCTCATTATCACGTGTTCAGTTTGGGTTTACCCCCAAATATAATCATCTCTGATTCACCACTAACTATCCACTCCTAAGTTTCCCCCCATCAATGGAATTTCTTTTTTCTTAATGGAGTTTCTAATTTAGAGCTGAAGATACCATCATCCTTTCCATTTGTAAGTCAATAATTTCAGAACACTTGTCTCTTAGATATGATAGTCTTGGCCCTTTCCCCAGACATCATCAAGATATACCATGAAAGAAAACGAAAAGGGAGTGTTGGCCCTCATTTCACACACAATTTAGTTGGTAAATGATTCTGCCTCAAACAATGACCCCAGTAAAGCAGGGTACCTGAGATATAAGGCAAAACCTGTGATTGCATTACCTTCAATTACGGCGGTAGATGGAGTCACAGGTATGTGAGTTAATTTTAAATGAATAAGTTCTGGCAGGAGTGTGTTTCTGAGTCTCAGAAACCTGCACACATCAAGGTAATAAGGTTAGGTTTAAACTTGATTGAGTATTGAGTTTTTGCATTTTATTGTTGCAGTGAAAATCATGTCATGAATACTCCATTTACGCCTCCATATAAGGATGTTCCTAATTAATCTGTTATTCAAAAGCCACCAGTATTATATTAGTAACTGCATTATTTCATGACATTGACTAAAGCCCAGAAGCAGGTTCCTATGGCCTAATTAATTTTTTTAAAGGCTTTTACTCAGTGGGATGCTGCCTACCTGGATCTTTGAATGAAAGGATATTAATGAAGCTTCAATGCAGATGATTATATTGAAAGTGATGAAGAATTTATTAGGAAGACAGCCATCACGGGCTGTGCAGTATATGAGGCATAAAACTGCTAAAAGTAATGACAGAGTGTAGTTTAGGCAAGTAATGGGCAGCAGAGCTACAAAAGGAGAGCTTGGAGATATATTATTTAGTAATAAAGTTCCCATAAAAATTGAAATATGAGGTGGAAAGATTAACATGGTCATACAAGTCATCTTTAATGTTCATAGCCAGTTCTGGCTTTTAGAAAGAGTAAACTAAATTTATGCCTGTGACAACATGTAAGTCAAAACCCTTATTTATACATTTCATGCAAATGACTGTGCAGACCTTTAGCTTGCCGTTACCAAAGTAATGTTTAGTAGCATTTAAATTTATTACATTAATGTCGGATCAGGAGCTGTATTTCTACCTGTCAAAAGATGAATGTTTGTAAGTCATATCATCAATAAATAGACTGCAGTTCACAGACCCCTGCACTGCTAGTTCCAAATCCATTAACAAAACTTTCATATTTTGTTTTTCCACCTTAAACTGAATATAGATGTGTTCTCATTTATCCCATAATGATATTCTAGCATTATTGACACAAACCTTTTGCTCTTCTGGCATGTTTGCTTCCACGTAGGGGATGCATAGTACTCTAATTAAGAGCAAGGATTTTTGATGGAAATAGACCTCAATGAAAACCCTGATAGCCAATTACTAGATGGGTGACCTTAGTCAAATGATTTTATAACTCTGGTCTCATTTTTCTCATTATAAGAGGGACATAATGATACCAATCTTGTGGAATTATTATGATAATTCAATAAAGTATGTAAAAATGTATCTAGCCTATGGTAACTGACTCAATTATTATCATCATAATTATCATTATCAATACATTCTGGGTGCTTTCATAATAGATAGTGGCATCAAAAGTCTTGTAGGAGAGGCAAAGCACACCGTATTCTTCAGATATTCTCATCTCAACTTTACTTCTCAAGTTAAAGGTCTGAAGGTTAATTTGTATCTAATGAAGTATGTAATTAAATTGACAGCCATTTGGATTTCACACAAATTTCTTATGAAAATTCTTGTCTTTTATGATTTCTTAGACCTAGGTATAAAATTGGGGCTCTAGAATAAAACCAAATGGAATTTTAAGAGGAAAAAATCATATATATTTATAAAACATTTTATTCTGAATCTGAAGCCTTTTCTATTTAATGTCTATCACATTAGAGAATGGCAATAAGATTTCCATTTTAAACATAGTAGTAATAGAGGCCTTAATAAGAAAACACCATCTGAGTAAAGGCCTAATAAAAGTGAATATATAAGCCATATGAAATTCAGAGCAAAGATTTTAGGCAAAGGGAATAGCCAATGAAAGTCCCATAAAATGGGAACAGAAGCAGAGCAAAGGAGGGCATGGTCAGTGGAAGTAAGTAGTTCATTATAGTTGCAGGCAATAAAGTGCGCACTGTCAACAGAAAATCTTGAACCTATAATGAAACTGATCATTTTTTTTATTATCACCATGTGCTGACAAGTGTAAACAGTATCAGTGACCGAAAAAAAAAAAAAACTGCTCCCTGAAAAAACAAAAACATATTTATTGCTCTAAAATCTGAATAACTCCTGTGGTTTCTATTGAACTCAATGGATTGCTGCCACTAGCCCATGTTTGAAAACATACCAAGAAAGAACAGCACAAGTTAAGAATGTCTGGATCAGGCTGAATGGGAACAGGAGCTGTAGATGGCCCGGTCTAGCATGGCTGAAATATGTCAGGCTTTGTAAGCTCTGTTTGGACTTGAGTTTTTCCTCTACAAGATGGAAAGCCATTGTATGGGTCAGAGCAGAGGATTTTCAAGATTTTACTCATGTTTTCAACACACTGATTGCAGACTAAAAAGAGACTTCAGGCAGGTAACATAATAATTATGGACGAGAAAACTAAACTAGATGGTTATTGTTCTCACTACCTCCTATCTATCCCATTGGTGAAGGATGAATCCCATACTCTAAATAATACAAATGGTTGAAGATACGACATTCAACCCTGGACAGATGAGATTGACAGCAGTTTGTTAGTCAAATATATAATCTGGGAGAGCAGACCCCACACACCACACATGGCTACCTAAGAGTCACACTTGGGGTTAGAGCGAATCAGCAGGGGCTGTAGGAGGCAGGCTTTACAGTACCAAGAGTGAAGTGTGCCCCTAGCATTCACATCTTGAGGGTGTGATTGGTTTGTCTGAATAATTTTGCAGGTTAGCAGAGGAGCAAAATGTATTAGGTTCAGATCCAAATGGGGTACAGCTGGTCTGGTTAATAGGGGAACTACCTGGGTTTGGGGCCTTCTCCACTGTCTTGGGGGCATACTAGCAAAAGCAGAGGAACTCACAGGTAAGCCTTTGGGGTCCCTGTGAGACTCAAAGATGTCAAGTAATACAGTGAGTGATAGCTTGGGACAGAAGTATAAGTGGTGAAATTAGTGAGACAAAATTTGATACTGACTATATTTTGGAGGTAAAACCAACAAGAATTGTGGAGGAATTGAATGTGGAATGTGAAAGAGTCAAATATGACACGAAGGTGTTTGACTCTAGCAAATGAAAATATATTTTCAATTACTGAGAAGAAATACTATATGGTATTATATTTCCATATAATTTGATACTATAGAGATGTAAAAACATAAACTTTTTATATGTGTGTGTGCATGCTAAGTCGTTTCAGTCGTGTCCGACTCTTCGAGACCCTATGAACCGTAGCCCACCAGGCTCCTCTGTCCATGGAATTCTCTAGGCAAGAATAATACTGGAGTGGGTTGCCATGCCCTCTTTCAGGGGATCTTCCTGCCCAGGGATCAAACCTGAGTCTCCTGCAGCTCCTGCATTGCAGGCAGATTCTTTACCACTAGGCCACCTGGGAAGCCCAAATTTTTTATATACTTATAAGGAAATATCTCAAAATATAGCAAGTGAAAAAGCAAAGTACATGGTACCCAATAAAGTACTTAGGATTTGTGTTTAAAAAGGGAGATAAAAAATATGTATTTGCACTGGCATATATGCACATTTTAAAAATTTATATAAAGTCTGCAGGAAGTAAAAAACAAGTACAAGAGTTACCTGTCCAAGGGATAGGATAGAAATTAATTGGGCAGTGACTGGGAGCAAAAGAGAAATATATTCACTATAGTTTAAAATGTCTGATGTGTGTACAATTTGAATGCATTTTCTTTAGTTAAAAATAAATGCTTAAAAAGAAATAGGCAGAAATTCTGTTTTAAAAATGTGTATAGCTGACAGGTCCTGATACAGTATCTCCATACATATACTACTGCCTCTTGAAGACACAATAATAAAATAAAAAGAAGAAAGTAAGAAGATGAAGGAGGAGAATAAGAAAAGCTATAATAATCATAATAGCAATAATTATAACAAAAAATAACACAGTAAAACAAGACTAATCATAATCTCCAATCACCATTTATTGTCACAGATACTTATTTTTGAGTGACTATCCTGTACTAGTCCTGTGACACATATATTATTTTCCTGTGTGGTCACTAAAGTCGCTGCTCGATTAACTTAATGGTCAGTTAATGATTAAAGAGATTTCTTTAAATATCACAACTTTTGCCAAAGGTCTCTCTATGTGTATGGGGCATACCTTTACCTCTTAGGCAGACACTTTCTAACTCCACCTTAGACTTCACTTTTGCTTTGGAAACATTTCCACGTCAGTTAAAAGGAGAGCTTCTGGGGCCTTTCCCAGGCATGTACACAGCCTTTGAGTGCACAGCCTGATGCATGATCTTCTAATATTCCAGAAATAAGCTGAAGTTTTTCAAGGCTTTTAGCTGTTAGGTGACTGTTGACCAAAACCACCCACTTTGGCCAGACCCACTTGCCTGTGTTGTCTCACAACAAGAGGTCCCCATAAGGAACATGATACAACCACTGAAAATTAACTTAGACAGTTCAGCAGGGGCCAAAAGAGAGAGGAGATAACCAATCTTGATTCCAGATCAATTCATGCTAGAATCCATTCTGGCTGAGATTCGTGTGCCACCAGGAATGACCTTGAGTTAGGCTCTAGGCCAAGCATGATAACTGGCTGGAGATGACCAAAAACTAACCCCATTAACATTTTCCAGGGATTCTCTTACCCTACTGCTGTCTACCTGGGTATCCCTTTCCAATAAAGTCTCTTATTTTGTCAGCACATGTGTTTCCTTGGACAATTCATTTCCAAGTATTAGACAAGATCCCATTAAGGCTCTGGAAGGGATTCCCCCTTCCAACAACATATTGACATCTTTTTCTCCAGTTTTTCCTTATAAATTTTTTTGGTAAACTTATTAGCCCCAGCCAATAATGTTACTTCAGATAGATTAAGATTAAACAATCATCACTAATTTTCCTTGAAAATTGCCTTGTGGATTGACTGCTTATACAAGGTAAGGATTCTGTCAGATTAAATCAAGACAGGAGAACAGCTTTTCAGAGACCTGCCAGGTAAATCAAATATAATAATCCATGTGTGGGGAGATTTTTGGATACTTCAAACTGATTCTGCTCCCTCCAGTTGCTGTTAGATCGGTGGCTTTCACAGCTATATTGTTGTGAGGCTGTTCTGCTCTTAAGACTACCATAGAGTTAAGGGAAGGCAAATGGAGTTAAGACAGTTAAAACCCTACAAGTCTTGCTGTTTGTATCAAGATTCAACCATTTTTCTTGAATAATAACTCCCTACATTGTTGCAAAACTTTGCTTAATTTTCAGAATTCTAAAAATACTAATTTTGATAGTTTTTGCCAGTGTTCTCATTACTTCTGTGGAGGAGTAGATATTTGGAGGTCCTTATCCTGTCATTCCAGAAGTCAAGTGCTACCTGCTTTATTTTTTTTTAAGCAGTTATCTGTTCAGTGAGTTTCCTGGATGACTCAGTGGTAAAGAAAACTTGCCTGAAATGCAAGAGACACAAGAGACATGGATTGGATCTCTGGATTGGGAAGATCCCATAGAGGAGGAAATAGCAACCCACTCCAATGTTCTTGCCTGGTAAATCCCATGGACAGAGAAGTCTGGCTGGCTACAGTTCATAGGGTTGCAAAGAGTCAGATACGACTAAGTGACAGCACATCAAGTGTTTTTTTCAAGTGAAGTGAAATTACTGATTATTTAATTGTTTTTGTCAATAATCAACTTCCAATTAGAATTGAAGCATCAGGAAAAGGGGCACTGCCTTGTTTATTCTACTGTTAATAATTGTGGAAGATCTGAGATTTTGTCCTATCTGCTATTTAACAAGTGAACCTGTCACAGTTTTGTGGAGGGTTACAGAAGACAAAGACTCCTGGTTCAAAGACACTGAACTCTGTTACTCACTGCACAGTAAGCTCATGTTCATATCAATTCCACTTGCCTCTCAAATTCCACAGGAACAATGCAGGGTGGGCTAAGTAGATGATGTACATATGGTAAACTTGCATCTCAGATGAGGAACTTCAAGATTAAGAATTTAAGTCTTCTACAATAGGAAGCAAGCAAATCTGCACTTTGCCCCAGAGAGAAACGTTACTTTGATTATACAACAAACCTTCCTTCTGTTCTGAAGGGAGGCACTATCTATCTTCCAAGGCTATTTGCTATACATACATTCTTGAAGAGATAATCTATAACAAAATCTCTCAGTGCCTCCACTGGTAAGACATGCAGAAACACAAGACTCATGGAGAATTATCTTCCAATATCATCCCAGGTCAAATTAGTATCTAACATTATAGACATGAATAAATATGTGCTGAATAAAGCTTCCAGAAATTTCTATTTTGATCAATAGTATATTCTATCTCCACAGATATATCTATATAAATCCATATATATTAATATATAAAATCTTGGATATAAGGCAAGTTTTGAATAAGAACTGCCTTAGTTTGGGCTACTATAAAAAAAGTACCATAGACTGAGTGCTTTATAAAAAACAAAAATTTATTTCTTACAGCTCCAGAGGCTGGAAGCCCAATAACACAAGTGCCAGCATAATATGATTCCTGATAAGAACCCTCCTCCAGGTTGCAGACAGCCAACTACTCTGTGTGCCCTCACAAGACAAAAAGAGATTTAGCTAGCTCTCACCTTTTCTTAGTTTAGTTCAGTTCAGTCACTCAGTCGTGTCTGACTCTGCGACCCCATGGACTGAAGCACACCAGGCTTCCCTGTCCATCACTAAGTGCCAGAGTTTACTCAAACTCATGTTCACTGAATCAGTGATGCCGTCCAACCATCTCATCCTCTGTAGTCCCCTTCTCCTCCTGCCTTCAATCTTTCCCAGCATCAGGGTCTTTTCCAATGAGTCAGTTCTTCCCATCAGGTGTCCAAAGTATTAGAGTTTCAGCTTCATCATCAGTCCTTCCAATGAATATTAAGGACTGATTTACTTTAGGAAGGACTGGTTGGATCTCCTTGCTATCCAAGGGACTCTCAAGAGTCTTCTCCAACACTACAGTTCAAAAGCATCAAATCTTTGGCTCTCAGCTTTCTTTATAGTCCAACACTCACATCCATGCAAGACTACTGGAAAAACCATAGCTTTGACTAGATGGATGTTTGTTGGCAAAATAATGTCCTGCTTTATAATATGCTAGGTTGGTCATACCTTTCCTTCCAAGGAGCAAGTGTCTTTTAATTTCATGGCTGCAGTCATCATCTGCAGTGATTTTTGAGCCCCCCAAAATAAAGTCTGTCACTGTTTCCACTGCTTCCCCATCTATTTGCCATGAAGTGGTAGGACCAGATGCCATGATCCTGTTTTCTGAATGTTGAGTTTTAAGCCAATTTTTTCACCATCATCTTTCACTTTCATCAAGAGGCTCTTTAGTTCTTCTTCACTTTCTGCCATAATGATGCTTTCATCTGCATATCTGAGGCTATTGATATTTCTCTCACATTCTTGATTCCAGCTTGTGCTTCATCCAGCCCAGCATTTTACATGATGTACTCTTCTTATAAGTTAAATAAACAGGGTGACACTATACAGCCTTGACATACACATTTCCTGATTTGGAACCAGTCTGCTGTTCCATGTCCAGTTCTAACTGTTGTTCCTTGACCTGCATACAACTCTCTCAGGAGGCAATTCAGGTGGTCTGGTATTCCCATCTCTTGAAGAATTTTCCACAGTTTGTTGTTATCCACACAGTCAAAGGCTTTGGCGTAATTAATAAAGCAGAAGTAGATGTTTTTCTGCAACTCTCTTGCCTTTTGGATGATCCAGTGGATATTGGCAATTTGATCTCTGGTTCCTCTGCCTTTTCTAAATTCAGCTTGAACATCTGGAAGTTCGCGGTTCACCACTGTTGAAGCCTGGCTTGGAGAATTTTGAGCATTACTCTGCTAGCGTGTGAGATGAGTGCATTTGTACAGTAGTTTGAATATTCTTTGCCATTGTCTTTCTTTGGGACTGGAATGAAAATGGATCTTTTCCAGTCCTATGGCCACTGCTGAGTTTTCCAAATTTGCTGGCATATTGAGTGCAGCACTTTCACAGCAGCATCTTTTAAGATTTAAAATAGCTCAACTGGAATTCCATCACCTCCACTAGCTTTGTTCATAGTGATGCTTTCTAAAGCCCACTCGACTTTGCATTCCAGGATGTCTGGCTCTAGGTGAGTGATCACACCATCGTGATTATCTGGGTGGTGAAGATCTTTTTTGTATAGTTCTTCTGTGAATTCTTGCCACCTCTTAATATCTTCTGCTTCTGTTAGGTCCACACCATTTCTGTCTTTTATTGTGCCCATCTTTGCATGAAATGTTCCCTTGGTATCTCTAATTTTCTTGAGGAAATCTCTAGTCTTTCCCATTCTGTTGTTTTCCTCTATTTCTTTGAACTGATCACTGAGGAAGGCTTTCTTATCTCTCCCTGCTATTTTCTGGAACTCTGCATTCAAACAGGTATATCTTTCCTTTTTTCCTTTGCCTTTCGCTTCTCTTCTTTTCTCAGCTATTTGTAACGCCTCCTCAGACAGCCATTTTGCCTTCTTGCATTTCTTTTCCTTTGGGATGGCCTTGATCACTGCATCCTGTACAATGTCACGAATCTCCAACGAATAGTTCATCAGGCACTCTGTCTATCTGATCTAATCCCTTGAATCTATTTCTCACTTCCACTGTATAATTGTAAGGGATTTGATTTAGGTCATACCTGAATGGTCTAGTGGTTTTCCCTGTTTTCTTCAGTTTAAGTCTCAATTTGGCAATAAGGTGTTCATGATCTGAGCCACAGTCAGCTTCCAGTCTTGTTTTTGCTGACTGTATAGAGCTTCTCCATCTTTGGCTACAAAGATTTCTGTATTGACCATCTGTTGATGTCCATGTCTCTTATAAAGGCACTAATTCCATTCATAAGGGTTCCATCCCTGTTATTTAATTACCCCTCCCCAAAACCCCACCTCCAAATACATTGAAGATTAGATTTCAGCATATGAACTTGGTGGGGTGGGAACACAAACATTCAGTGTATAACAAAGATCTAAGAGTAAATATTTGTGGTATTTTTATTATTTTGGCTATAATAGAAAAGCAAGTGTAAATTTGCAAAATGTTGTTAGCCTTTTCTTTTGTAAACAGAATTGAGAAATTTACCTGTTGACCTCTTGAAGGAGTTCAGTCTTCTCTCGTATTCCTTTCTAGCCTTATTCTGTAAAGGAAGAACTGCCGTGTTTGATCACAAGAATATTTGGTTAAATCATACAGCTAAGGTCTTAGAATCCTGTCTTTTGCAGATCCAAACTCCTAGACAAGTAGAGAAGGAAGGAGACCTGGAATACACATTTTTGTGGGCAAATGGGTAAATATAAAAAACAACTTACTTGTTGCCTCTTTCTCTCTCTCTTTCTCTCTCTTTCTCTTTTTCTTAATTACATCTCTATCTCTCCCTCTCTCATTTCCCCTACCCACATATATCCCACATATACACATATACATAAACATGCACATACTACTCTTTTATTGTGCTTTTCTCATGTTTAGCCCATATATCACTCCAGTCACGTTCACTGGCATTCTTTCCTGGGACTTTGAGCCAAGCTCCTACTTTAAGTGTAAAATCTCCCTTGGCCTTGCTTTGTCCTTTGAAAGGAATAGCTAATTAAGAACAGAATTTGATTTTTAGAAACTTCAGTTATGTGCAATACCCAGCATGTACTAGAATTTTAAAGTATAACAACTACAGAAGAGACTGCATTTCATTCTTCAGCAGTGATTTTTTTCTTGTACCTCATGATTTTTTAAACAAATAGAAAATTCTGTAAAAGTTATCTGCATAATTTAGTCACATACCAAGCATAGCAGTGTCCTTTTTCTGTCTACATAGTTTTATCTTTGAGAATTTTGTGCCATTTGCAGTTACAAATTACTTTGTATATCTGTATTATACTGCCTTTCCTGGGTATGTGTAAAATTCACATAATTTCAGTTGATGTTTATTTTGTTCTATCATTGAAATGGATTCATTTTGTGTTATTCTGAGAAATATGCTTAATTTGTGGATCATTTACATGTCTCTAGTACAGCTAGCTATTCTGATGCTTAAATAGCTTGTCTCATTTAGTACTTTTTTATCATAAATGTCTAAGTTACTTTAACTCTTATTGGGATTGCTTGTTTTCTGTTTTGAATGGATTTCCCTGCTCAGTGTTGCCCTCCAGGTCAGTGCTGACCTCTGTTATTATTTCTCCACAATTGCACATGGTTTCCATATTTCACGTAAGCCAATTATCTATCACATATATTCATATGTTTACAGTTAATTTTAAATTAGCTTTTTCTACTCTTAAAAGGGATAATTACTTTCAGTACCCAAGTTGCCAAAATAATCATTGCATTATATCACAATATTTTTAATATTTCATAGTTGTATTCCTACTGCCTTTGACATTTTCTCCAACCATAAATATACTTCAAACTCCTTAACCAAATCTTAAATTATAAGAAAGTGTTAATGACAAAATAAATACTTAAAAACAAAGGGGAAAGGGAGATTTTGCACTGACTCTTCTCTTGTGGAATTTTTTTTCTGTTCTTCTAAAGAAAATTAGACTATTCTAACTAGTCATGCTTGCTTTTACTTAGAAAAGCATTTTTTGCACGTAACAGAGGAATAGTATCTATTCTTTGCTTTTTGCTAAGATCAAGAATAGTATGGGGGCTTCCCAAGTAGCACAGTGGTAAAGAATTCCCCTGCCAATGCAGAAGACATAAGAGATGCAGGTTCAACTCTTGGGTCAGGAAGATACCCTGGAGTAGGCAATGGCAACCTTCTCCAGTATTGTTGTCTGAAAAATTCTGGGGTCAGAGGAGCCTAGTAGGCTACAGTACATGGGATCACAAAGAGTCGACACAACTGAGCAACTGAGCACACACACAGAGGAGGTGCTGTTGCTGTTCAGTCACTCAGTCGTGTTCAACTCTTTGCAACCCCATGGACTACAGCACACCAGACTTCCCTGGTCTTCATCATCTCCCAGAGTTTGCTCAAACTCATGTCCATTGAGTCAGTGCTGCCATTCAACCATCTCATCCTCTGTTCACAACGGAGGAATAATATTTGGTAATTCTGAATATAATTTCTGATTTCATTAATAATAACCCGACACCACCACAGTCAAAATATTGATAGTCCTCAGAAATTATAACTATTATATTAAATAATTATAAATAATACAGTAATAACAATAGGCCTTAAAAATATTAAAGAGAAAATTGCTTTATTAGCCAAACCAGATGTTGTACTGCATGTACTTTATAGCATTTTCAGTAATTTCCCATAAATTCTATACTTCATCTTAGCCAAAAGGCCAAGAAGCAATCCCATAAATTCTATATGATAATTATTTCCATTTTTCAGGTAAATAAATTGAGACTCAGACTATGACAGTTGTGGTAGCTAAACCAGAAATTAAACCCAAGTCTTTCAATTTCCAGAGGACATGCTCTTTCAATACACCATGCCACAAATTTCGGTCTCAATTTGGGCCAAAGTCAAAAGAACACTTGAACAATTGTTTTTTGATGTCAAAGTGTGTTTTGATTTGTTGTGTGTTTTGTTTTTTTAAAGTACATAGGCAGTTTTCCTTTTCTGTTCAATTGCAGTTGTCTTTTTCACTTTTAAAAGTTGCCAAAGATAGCAGAGGTGGAAAACACTGGGAAGGGGACATTGTTTTAAAGTCTCCTCAAGTAAAAGTATTATTTGTAACTTCTGGATAATGTTTTTGGTGACAGACACTGTGCCTTTTTATTATGCATGAGTGCTGCTTTTTCTTTGTCTTACCTTCTTTTGCATTTCGTCCACGTTTAAAAGCAGGATAAATTTGTGGCAGGGCCCACTCCCATGACTCTTTCTACCTTCACCCAAACCAGTAGATGCTGCAATTTCTTTTCAAAATGTGTTATCAGGTGAGAGATATAGTTTAACTTTCCAGATCAAAAGGATGCTAAAAAGAGGCAATCTTCAGGGTGTTTTTACTGAGCATCTAAGCCCTTGGAGTTTTTCTGCCACATGCTTTGTGTCTTTCTCCACATTTCCTTGCATTTCAAATTTTCTTCCTAGATCTTTTATAGTTTGTAATCTGTCCCAGGAGCAGATTTAAATGACAGGTCTCATGGAATATTATTTTTTTAAGATCTAAAGAGGAAAAGAAGGAATACTTTCCAAAGGAAAAATGGTATTTACTTGGAAAGAGAAATTCTCCAACGGACGGGTCCACCATGAGTCAGTCCACTTTTTACTATACCTTCAGCTCCACTGGGTAGGCTTACCAGACACCTTAAGTGGTGAAGGGAGATTTCAGGAAAAAGCAAAGGAGCAGAGGAGGATGATCTTAAGTTAAAGAAGAAAAAGAAGAAACTTCATAAAAGCAGCGTGGCCTTCCTGTTAAGTATGCAAAGAGACCCTAACCCAGTAGACATAATACAGATGTTAACAATGGGGACCTTAGGTGGAGCAGCCCTCAGGCACCAAACTCTCCAGCAGGAAAAATACTCAAAAAGAAAAGAAACTTTTCTTTTGAGAAAAGAAGTTTTCTTTAAAAAATGCACTCTCCCCAGAATAAAATATGATTGAAAACATGATGATCCAATTAAGCCTCTAAGTATTAGTAGAAGTATGTAAAGTTTCCTAAAATGCTGAGTTTATCCTCATGACCATCCAAGGTGAATCTGGCAGAGGAAAAGTGGTGCTAGTTATAGTCACTTCATTAATTATATTCAGAATCTAAAAAGAACCCAAGTCCCTCCAGAATCCTGGGACTATTTGTAGATAAAATAAATTGAAGAAAATACAAACATAGTTGTTAGAAAGTCCAGGGAAATAAAAGTTTGACATCAGATTTTCCAACTATAATTAAAAGTGTAATTTTAGAAGTAAGTAAAATGAGTCAAAACTATGGTCTGAAAATTTTAGAATGTTCCTAAATTCTTGAAGTGATTTGTTTCAGAATGCCAAGAAAAATCCTTTCTCAGAATACAAATGCTAAAATAGAAATACGGAATGTTTGTTAAACACACACACACATATTAATAAAGCATATGATAATATGAATTTAAAAGTGTTCAAATAAACTTAAGGTCTTCCATTGTACATATGCATAGTCCCCTTTATAACAAGAGCATTTTGCAGATGATTTCCTATGGTTGCGAAAACAATGTTGCAGAGATATGCCTTGAAGTTTTTGCTAGTTGTGACATTACTTCCAAGAGAGGAAGATCATAGTACTTCTCCCAGAAACCTTCTTCCATTCTTCCGGGTGCATTTTATAAGGAAAAAAGCATAAAGAAAATGTCCACTATTAGAATCATTGTTTGGCTGACTTTTTTCACATCTTCTTGACAAAATTCATGAAGTTGTGAATATCGCAAGCATCAGTGGCAACTCACTCCAGTACTCTTGCATGGAAAATCCCATGGATGGAGGAGCCTGGTAGGCTGCAGTCCATGAGGTCGCGAAGAGTCGGACACAACTGAGCAACTTCACTTTCACTTCACTTTCATGCATTGGAGAAGGAAATGGCAACCCACTCCATTGTTCTTGCCTGGAGAATCCCAGGGACGGCGGAGCCTGGTGGGCTGCCATCTATAGGGTCACACAGAGTCGGACACGACTGAAGCGACTTAGCAGCAGCAGCAGCAGCAGCAGCATTGTTCTTCTGTTCAAGATGTAATCTCTGACTCACAAATCATTGTGTGTGCATGCTCGCTCAGTCATGTCCAATTCTGTGAAACCCCATGGACTATAGCTCTCCAGGCTTCTCTGTCCATGGGATTTTTCCAGGAAAGAATAGTGGAGTGGGTTGTCATTTCCTCCTCCAAGGGATCTTCCCAACCCAGGGGTAGAATCCACATCTCCTGCGTCTCCTGCAATGGCAGGCAGATTCTTTACCACTGAGACACCTGGGAAGCCATCGTTGTTTAGGTTCTATATATTCCAATGTACATAAAAAACCTGCATTAGTCTAGTTGGGCTGTTATAGTGAAATACTTTAGTCTGAATGACTTAAACAGCTGCAAGTTTATTTTCTCATAGTTCTGCAGGATGGAAGTCCAAGGATTGGTTTCTGGTGAGAACCATCTTCCTGGCTTACTGATGGCAGTCTTCTTGCCACATCCTCACATGGTCTTTTCTCTGTGAGCAGAGGGAGAAAGATCTCTGGATTCATTCCTCTCCTTATAAGGATACCATCAGTACCTTTTGGATTATTACCCCATCATTATGACTTCATCTAACTTCAGTTACCTCCCTAAAAGAATTATCTTCTATCCCCTATAGTAAAATTAAGGGTTAGGGCTTCAGCATATAATTTTGGAAAGGGGTACACAATTCAGTCCATAACAACACCTTAAGACAACTTTCTTTGATTTTCAATCTCTCATTAATACTGTCCCCTTTGTCTAGAAATTATTCAAATTTCCTTAATTAAATTTTTTTTAATGTTCTTACATTATATTTTCCCTTTGCTCTCTTTACTTCTTATTTGGCATTTCTTGGAAATGAAAACACCTTTCCTCGTGTTGTATTGATTACTCTCCCTCCTATAACACACAGCATCTTCTCCCATGACTTTCCTGAAATTGTTCCATTTCTGTTGATGAAAGTTTAGTCATCAAATCAGATGGTTTCTTTTCAGTTCCCATAGGCTTTTCCTTTTGGGGAACAACTGACTCCATTAAATGGTGCTTCTTTTAAAACTACTTTCCTTGATAACTTAGAGCACGTTTATGATTTCTATTGGCATACCACCTAGCTTCTTTTTAATCATTCTTTTTTTCCACTTGTTTACTCATTCCTTGACTGTAGATACTATATAAAGATAGTCTTTTTCTCATCTCCTATATACTCTCTCTCACTCCAGCAGCTTTGTTTGCCATTTAATATATTGTCTGTTTTTTCAATTGCCAGGCACCTTCCTTATGTTACCAGTATCTTTTGCTCTTTCTTTTGTCATTTCAGCCCTCACTATGCTCTTTGAGCTCTCACAAGAGATCTATTTCACACAAGAATCTCAGTGGAAAATACTAGTAAGTTATTTCTCTGCTAAGTAAGCCCATTAGAGATCATGTGGTCCTGAACCATCTTGCAGCCACGTCATCTGGAATATGTGGCCTTCAATGTCTCCATAGCAGAGCACCAAACAAAAGGGACACTGGTTCCTAATGATCTAAGCTCAGAAGTGACACAACTTATTCTGCTAATTTGCCACTGGCCACAGCTATTCAAAGAACAACAGTCTAACTACAAAGAAGGATGAAAAATGTAGATAAGCACATAGGATAGCTGATAAACCTTATCTCAAGGTGACACCATCTCTCATCAAACTCTTATTTCACAGAGAAAACACATACCATAAAGCAAAAACACCCCTAACTTTTTCTCTTTACATACAAGGATAATTTTTCTGCATAGTTTATAAATACCTATTTTCACTTCCTCTGTGTCTTCCACTTATTTTCCCATCTCATCAGTATCATTAAGGTTTTCCTCTTTAGCAACTTTATTTTGACATAAGAATATGTGAAAACTGCCACCCCTCCACATTAAAAAAGCACTCTTTCTTAATGCTTAATAATTCTCTAGCTACCTTTTTTCTCTCCCTAATTTCACCATAAAATTTATCAAAAGTTGTCTTTATTCTCGTGGTATATATTTTCTTAACTTTATGTACCTGGTGACTGATGTAATTTGGCTATTTTATTCTTACTTATCTGCATGGAGTTGCATTCACCAGTATTTATTTGTGATTAAATTGAATGAATATTGTTTGATCTTTATGTCAACTTACTGCAATATTTGATTTTATTAATCAAATTTGTCATCTCAAAAAAATCATTCACTTTAACAACAGCAGCATCTTAATCTGCTACTTTTTCCCTCCTGTCTCTGGACTACCTTGTCTCTTCTACTGGGCACTCTCACTTTGCCCTTTACCAAGAGATACGTGTTTTTCAAAAGCTCTCTTCTGCCCTTGATAGATGCTCTCATCTGCTCTTGTGATTCCAGCCACCATCTATATCACAAATCTTGATCTAAGCCTTACATATCTCTCTCCTGAGTCCCTAACACACCTACATGCTTACTGAAAATCTCTGCCCAAATATACCATGAATACTTAAAATTAATTATGTGATATTACTAAGGATTAATTTTACCTTCAAAATTGACTTCTTCTATTCATCTCTGTATATCATTTATACCACTACCATTTGTACAGTTGTCCAAGTGAGAGACTGGGGAGACACTGAAGACCCTGAGCACTATATAATCATCTCTCACCATCACAATCAAATCAGTAACCAGGTACTGTCTAAGCTAAACTCCTAGTATCTCTCAATATTGTCCAGTTTGACAACCTTATTATGACTACTTGTTCTGTCTCTACATTTTCTCTTATTAATGGAACATAAACAGTTCTGTCTAGTCAAAGGTATAGTTTTCTCAGTAGTCATGTATGGATGTGAAAGCTGGACCATAAAGAAGGGTGAATGCCAAAGAATAGATGTTTTTGAACTGTGGTGTTGGAGAAGATTCTTGAGAGTCCCTTGGACTGCAAGGAGATCAAACCAGTCAATCCTAAAGGAGATCAATCCTGAATATTCATTGGAAGGACTAATGCTGAAGCTGAAACTCCAATACTTTTGCCATCTGACGTGAAGAACTGACACCTTGGAAAAGACCCTGATGCTGGGAAAGATTGAAGGCAGGAGGAGAAGGGGACGACAGAGGGTAAGATCGTTAGATGGCATCACCCACTCAGTGGACATGAGTTTGAGCAAGTTCCAGGAGATGGTGAAGGACACATGCTGCAGTCTGCAGTCCATGAGGTCACAAGGAGTCAGACAAGACTAAGCTACTGAACATACATAGAAACAGTTTCTTAACTGAAAGTTATGCCTTAATCTTTTAACAGAATAAATATTCATTGAGTATTTACAACACTGGTGGGTAAGGACATTGTTCACATGGTGTTTACTATGTAGTAGGGAGAATAAACTGTAAAATATAACTATACTTATTATAGGTAACTGGACATTCAGGTTTTATAAGAACTTATAGAAAGGGAATTTAATCTCTAATGGAAGTCATAAAAATCAGAGGTTCAACGTTTACTTTGAACTTTAAATGATGAGAGTGCATTACCCAAGTATTGAATGGTTAAAGAATGATACAAATTGATGGTATAACCTGGAAAATTTTAGGCATAAGAGACAACATTTAAAAAAATGAAACTATTGAGTAGCTGAAAATTTAGGTAAAGAGATGCTAAGTAAGGGTAGAGGCACCAGATAAGGGTGGGATTAGTCAGGAGCACAGAGCTTGCTTTTTCCCAAAATTAAAGAGAAACAATCAAAGAGCTCTAACCAGTGGAATGAAATTCAAGTTGCAATGTGGAGAATAAATAAAAGAGGAGAAAGTGAACAGGGATGTTATATCTGAGTAAGAAATGCAAAAGGTAAGACAATGGACATAGAGAAGAATGGGCTAATATATATATATATACAGCTTTCCTTCTCCTGCGCTTTGCAGGTGTGATAAAGAACATGTCTTCCAATGCAGAAGACATAAGAGATGTGAGTTGAATCCCTAGGTTGGGAAGATCCCCAGGAGGAGGGCACGACAAACCACTCCAGTATTCTTGCCTGGAGAATCTCATAAACAGAGGACCATAGTGGAGGGCTATGGTCCATAGGGTCACAAAGAATCAGATATGACTGAAGTGACTTAGCACATAAATATACTATAAATGTGATAAGTCTTGAGACTATTCCAATCAGAGTTCAGGGAGGGGAGAAGAGTAAAGAATAACTCTCAGTTTCTTGTTTGGTCAATTGAGGTTAAAACTGTTTGCAATAAAAAAGAATCAGCTTTGTGTTTTTGTTGTTCAGTATCCCAGTTGTGTTCAACTCTTTGTGACTCCATGGACTGCAGCATGCCAGGCCTTCTGTCTCTCAGCATCTCCCGGAGGTTGCCCAAGTTCATGTCCATTGCATCGATGATGCCATCCAGCCATCTCATCCTCGAAAGCCCTCTTCTCCATCTGCCCTCAATCTTTCCCAGCATCAGGGACTTTTCCAGTGAGTCAGCCATTTGCATCAGATGACCAAAATACTGGAGTTTCAGCTTCAGCATCAGTTCTTCCAATGAGTATTCAGGGTTGATTTCCCATAAAATTGACTGGTTTGATCTCCTTGCTGTCCAAGGGACTCTCAGAAGTCTTATCCAGCACCACAGTCTGAATGCATCAATTCTTCAGCACTCCATCTTCTTTATAGTCCAACTCTCACAATCATACTTGACCACTGGGAAGACCATAGCCTTGACTATACAGACCTTTGTCAGCAGGGTAATGTCTCTGCTTTTCAATACATTGTCTAGGTTTGTCATCACTTTCCTGCCAAGAAGCAATTGTCTTCTAATTTCATGGCTTCAGTCATCATCCACAGTGATTTTAGAGACCAAGAAGAGGAAATCTGTCACTACTTCCACATTTTCCCCTTTCTCTTTGCCATGAAGTAATGGCACCAGATGCCATGACCTTAGTTTTTTTAATATTCATTTTTAAGCCAGCTCTTTCACTCTCCTCTTCCACTCTCATCAAGAGGCTCTTTAGTTCCTCTTCACTTTCTGCCATTAGACTGGCATCATTTTCATATCTGAGGTTGTTGTTTCTCCTGCCTATCTTGATTCCAGCTTGTAACTCATCCAGCCCGGCTTCTCATGATGTGCTCAGCATAAAGGTTAAACAAACAGCGTGACAGCAGACAGCCCTTTCGTACTCCGTTCTCAATCTTGAACTCATCAGTTTTCCATACAGGGTTCTAACTGTTGCTTCTTGACCCGCATACAGGTTTCTCAGGAGACAGGTAAGACGGCCTAGTATTCCCATCCCTTTAAAAGCTTTCCACAGTTTATTATGATCCACACAGTCAAAGGCTTTGGCACAGTTGATGAAACAGAGTTAGATGTTTTTCTGGAATCCCCTAGCTTTCTCTATGATCCAGCGAATGTCAGCAATTTGATCTCCAGTTCTACTTCCTTTTCTCAACCCAGCTTGGACATCTGGAAGTTCTTGTTTCACATAATGCTGAAGCCTAGCATGCCAGATTTTAAGCATCACCTTACCTGCATGGGAGATGAGTGCCATTGTCCAATGGTTAGGACATTCTTTGGTACTACCCTTTTGGGAATTGGGATGAAGACCTTTTCCAGTCCTGTGGCCACTGCTGGGTCTTTCAGATTTGCTGACATATTGAATGCAACACCTTGATGGCATCATCCTTTGGGGTTTTGAATAATTCTACTGGAATTCTGTCCCATCCACTAGGTTTATTAACAGCAGTGCTTCCTAAGGCCCATTTGACTTTCCTCTCCAGAATGTCTGGCTCTAAGTGGCTGACTACACCATCATAGTAATCCAGTTCATTAAAATCTTTTTTGTACAGTTCTTCTGTGTATTATTTCCATCTCTTCTTGATCTCTTGAGTGTCTACTAGGTTTCTCCTGTTTCTTAGCACATATGTATAGCACATATGTACTTACAATATAGTTATGACAAGTCTTGGGGACTGTTCCAATCAGAGTTCAGGGAAGGGAGAAGAGTAAAGAATGACTCTCAGGTTCTTGCTTGGTCAACTGGGGTTAAAATTGTTTGCAACAAAAAAGAAAAAATCAGCCTAAGTCACTTATTTTAAGTGTGTTCTGCATCTATAAAAATAAGTTTGAAAGATTAAGAAAACTGTGTCTCCTTAGGTTTTGCATATCTTTTATTATGTCATGTAAATTCCCTTCTTTTTTTGTATAAAAGTAGCATCAACATATATACACTATCTTGTGTAAAATGGATAGTTGGTGAGAAGTGGCTGTATAACACAGGGAGCCCAGCCTGTTGTTCTGTGATGACCTAGAGAGGTGGAATGGGAGAAAAGGAGGGAGGCTCAAGATGGAGGTGATATATGTGTAATTATGGCTGATTCATATCATTGTATGGCAGAAACCAAAACAACGTTGTAAAAATTAAAAAAAAAAATGCAAAGAAAGTTTATGAAAAAACAAGAAAGAAGTGAGAGAACATAAGATCTTATGAAAAATTGTGAGTAATCTTTATTTGTTTTTGTGCTTACTACAAATTCCTGTTGTTTCTCTCTTTATATGTTGATACATATTCTGAAATATCTTCTCTTTCCAGCTGAGTCAATCTGTGAGCATTAAGTTTAACTAATAACTCAGACAAGCCTAAAATTGGTTCATCTACAGGAGTGACCACCGTATTAGAGCATTTATTTTAGTCTCAAACTTAGAGTAAACTTCCTAGTTATTCCCATTATGTCAAAATATCAGTGATGCTTTAAAATGCATCATATGGAGTTTGAATACTTGAAGTACCTGCTCATATTCTTTAAGGCACTTTAAATAGGAAAAATAAATAGAAGAAAAGTTAAGACTAAACTTCCCCAAGATAAAATGGATACATATTTTTACCATATGCCTTTACTTAGGAAAAACACATGTTAAAGAATTTTAACAGTATCCAACTTGGAAACAAAATGCAAAAATTTTCACCAGTAAATGCATGCTCAGTAGAGCTCTGATTTGGTATTTTATCAAGTCTTACACAACAATCTCTATTTTTAAAATATTTATAAGTAACCCATTTTGTAAGAAAATACCTATCTTTTGTCATAAGAAATATGACACTTTATATTTTTATTCCAACCTACCTTTCATGTGTTATTTTCTACCATTTGATCATTTATATCCTATGTTCTATGGCAACCTACTGTACTATTCTTGCGTGAAGAATCCCATGCACAGACAAATCTGACAGGCCATGGTCCTTGGGGTCACAAAGTCAGACATACATCCTATGTTCTTGGGCTTCCCAGGTAGAGCTAGTGATAAAGAGCCCACCTGCCAATTCAGCAGACATAAATTATGCAGGTTCAGTCCTTGGGTGAAGAAGATCCCCGGGAGAAGGAAATGGCAACTCACTCCAGTGTTCTTGCCTGGGAAATCCCATGGGCAAAAGAGGCTGACTGGCCTGCAGTCCACGGACTCACAAAAGAGTCAGACATAACTTAGCAACTGAACAACAAACCCCATGCTCTAGTCAAAGAAAACTCATCCACAGTCCTTTAAATATGTTGTGTTTGTTCGTTTGTCCAGGATATTCCTTCTGCCTGGTATGCCCCTGACCTTCTCTCTACCTGGATAATTCCTCCTCACATTCAAAACCTAATTCCAAGACCTCCTCATTCCTGACATTCTTGTCAATATCCCCAAGCAGGGTTATTTACTCCAAGTTCTGTTTTACTTTTTTTATGATCTACTTATTTAATAGCCTTTTCCTATTCAATTTTGATGAGTTGTTTATGAATTTCTCACACTCTTTTTTGAATTTCTCTGGATTTTATTTTTTCTTTTATCTCTGGCCCATAAACACAGTGACTGCTCCATTATATGTACTTGACAAGTGTTGGCTGAGTGAATAAAGACAGCTTTTAGCTCCAATATTTTATGAAATTTCATTTAAAATGACATCAAATTACCCTTTCTTTCCTAACTTAATTTCTAGTACTATACAACACCAGAAACTCCAAACCACCATCAGTGGCATCCAGAATCCATGTTCTCACTAGACTTCATGCACATAGTCAACTCCCTTATAACCTTATCTAGCATACAACTGCCAGACATGTTTTTTTGAAAAAAGGAAAGAAAAATAAGATGTATCAACTCCTCACCTATTGAAAAACTTCCAGATTTCCATTCCTATTGTATCAGGTTTAATCTTTTCTACTTATTTTTCAAATACCCTCTGTCTTAATCTGTTCAGAATTGCCTTTCCACCTTTGGCCTTTATTTTCAATTGCATTCATAGTTATCTGCATTTACCCACAGAACCTAAGCATATTTCCGTTTCTTATGCTAGTTTTCCCCTCTTAGAAGTCAAAGAGGCAAGGAATATTGTGATAAAAATATTTTAAAAAATAGAAAGATGTTAGGACTTATTTCTGTTGGTCTGGGGAAATTACTACCTGAATTGAAATAATTCTGGCAACTGAAGGGCTCAGACCAGTCAGCTTTGTTTACTTCATACTCAAATCAATATATTGTCTTTACCTGAGCGCTGGTTACATTTAGAGAAAAGTCCTATAAATACAGTGAATGAGCAAAGCCCCTATCTGAGATGTGGCTGAGTCCTTAGTATAGCACCTGGGGGAATGGTGAACATTGGTCAATATTTCCTGATTGATGACTCAATAGCTCTGGTTAAGCCTCATCATCAGAAGTCAAGATTTTTTAACAAGCTTCTCAGAGTTTTCCTCTCAAAGAAGAAACTAAAGAAAACCAGATTGCAGGAATTTCAAATTGTAAAATGTTCTGGTTGTCAAATTTAAACAGGGAGATCCTGTGCAATGAGAGGCTGGCTGGTGCCAATTTCACATTTTGTTCTCTGGTTTCTGGGTGAAGCTGCTCTGCCAGGGAACTGACAGGTCGAGAGCACTCCAGCTTCCACAGACACACCAGAACATTCTATGTTCATACTGTTCCTGCCTTACATAGGGAAGGACTATATTGACAATGAAAAGAGTTATGATTACTCACTAGTAGAGAGTCTTCCACTTTCTGGGTGCCCGTGTTAGAACCTGGCTGAGTCAAAACTCCCCTAAGATAGATCATGTAGCAAAATTAGAAGACTATCACCTAATATGGCCAAAGAAGATTAAGGGTGTTGGGCCCAACTGACCCCAGGAGACACCTCTAATTCAGACTGTGACCAAGGAGCTTTACAGCACATAAGGGATTCAAAAAGCATATTAATCCACCTCCAGCAATACTGCCAATTTGAAAGAATGATTAACCTTCTCTCCCACTTGATTCAACCTGACGTATGTATTACACACTCCAAATGCTAGCAGACTCTATGCTTACGGCTCCCATTATGTAGCACGGCACTTAGTGTCCGTGAAAACTTTGAGAAGTAATTACTTTTGAGACCTTAAACGTTTCACATGGGAAAGGAAAAAAAGAAAGAAGGTACAAGTAAAGGAAACTAGGAAAAAATAAGAAAATACCCCCAAGTAGAAGCATGTGATTCCAAAAAGAATTTAAAGGTGACTTAAGTGATACTAGATGAGCATTTGCTGTTTCTGCTCTAAATAAAGCATCCTGTTCTATTCAGTAGGTGTTGTACTTGTTTATTATCTAACATCCATTAAAAACCTCTTGAAGAGATATATTCATTCTGATATTCTAAGCACCTCACTGGATGCACAGCACAAGCCGGTCGGAGTCATGGGTGTAATGAACGCTGCAAAGGTTCTTGAATTCATCTCTTACTTCTGGTCTCTGAGACTCAGTCAGTCTTCAACTCCATGTAGTGTTCATAAAACTTAGTGGACATAGAACACTAGGGACACAGAAGGTACTCAAGATTGTAGATTCTTGCAAAGCGGGTATTTACTTTGTGTTGTTCAGTCGCTCAGTTGTGTCTGACTCTTTTATGACCCCATGGACTGTAGCCAGCCAGGATCCAGCCAGGTCCATGGGGTTTCCCAGGCAAGCATACTGGAGTGGGCTGCCATTTTCTTCTCCAGGAGATCTTTCCAACTCAGGGATGGAATTCACGTCTCTTTATGTCCCCTGCATTGGCAAGTGGATTCTTTACCATTGTACCACCTGGGAAGCCCAGACATTTACAGCTAGTATGCAAATATCTTCTGTTAGGAAAACAAATATATTTTATTTGCAATGACACTTTCTTGTAAATTCTGTACTTCTAAAGAAGAATATGTGGTGAACAAGTTATGTTTACCTCCCTGTGTTACTTTATCGGCAGTACTCATGTAAGGGTGCTTCTATCTCAAGCAGTTACCTCCTCGTGATTTGCATTTCAGACCTTCCTAAAAGCATGTTTTCATTCTCTTCCCTTCCAGCCCATCCCTATTCTACTTAAAATGTTGTGGTCCTCTTAAAATGCAAAGAACCCTGGAAAAATAAGAAGAAGCAAGAAGTTTGTCATTGCCAGCTCTGGTATGAACATATCAGAGGCTAAATTATAACTAATGAAGCCAGAACTGGAATCCATATCTGTCTGACTTCAGAAATCAAAAGTGTAACGGCTACAATCTGATGAATTAGAACTCAGATCAAAGCCTAGAGTGGAAAAGAGTCTTCTGATCGAAAGAGGAAAGTAAACAAAAGGCAGCATTTAATTGTGTAATAATTAGTAAGTGAATGATGATGGTGTTTTTACAGAACAGAAGATAAGACAGTGTTCGAATAAAACAGTTCAAAAGTGAAAGTCGTTCAGTCATGTCTGACTCTTTGTGACCGCATGCACTGTAGCCCACCAGGCTCCTCTGTCCATGGAATTCTCCAGGCCAGCATACTGGAGTGGGTAGCCATTCCCTTCTCCAGTGATTCTTCCCAACCCAGGGATCGAGCCCAGGTGTCCCACATCGCAGGTGGATTCTCTACTAAAAGTCTGAGCCACCAGTTCAAAGTGACACAAAAATGTAATTCAATCCACTTGAGCTACAACCCATCCTAAACCACACCATAACATACTGATTTGAATTACACTGACATAAGAAGATCTAGTTTGAATGAAGTTTTATTTCAAGGACTGAAGTTTCCCCAAAGAAGGGGTGAGCTCTTATCTCAAGAAATACCAAGTGAGCAAGAAGCCAGGGATAGTGGTGTTAACTGATCTAAGTACAGGGATTTGTTTGGCAAAAGAGAAGCACCAATCAGAAAGAGAAGTGACAAAAATTACTTAACAAAACAGCTTCAGAAGTAGATTTTTTAATCTGCTTTTAGATTAATTAATTGCTAGAAAAGTCTTATTTAGTTTATTCAGAGGAAATTTGTGCAAGCCTCTGAAACCAAGAGGTTTTTAACACAAATGATAAGGTCACTAGACACTTATTCAAGAGTTAGTACTTCCTCAAACGGCTACCATGTAGTCATTTCTGACTAATATACTACCAAGAAGTGACTTGTGTCTTTAGGAAACTAGTATGAAGGAAAAACATCTTACAGTGAACATTTTTGCCAGTGATTCTTTGATCTCATAAGTGTGTTAATTTCTCAAATTTGGGACTGGATCCTACCTCTAGGAAATGCTCCTTGAAACATTACATTGAAAATCTCCTCTTTTATTGCTTATTGTAAACACTGTATATGTTATTAGAATGCCAATAAAAAGCATAGTCCATGAAATTATTTTTCTAGTCGTGAAACTGTGGAGAATAAAACTGGCATTTGTATTATATTTCTGCAAAGAGAGGAAGTTCTTTTTCACAAAGGCTTCCGTCAATGTTAACTCTGGAGAGAAGTATTTGTAGTTGTCTCATGGCTTAGTGGTAACAGACTTGCACTTTTCCAACTGTTTCTATTATGGAAAACAGGGCACACTTTGGACAGAGAATTTGTGCAGTGGTAGGGAAAAAAAAGAAAGAAAGGAAAAGTACCCTCATTAACACTGTCCTTTAACAAGCTCAGCTAATGGGCTTCAGGCATTCTAAGCATCAGCAATTTAAAAATAACTTTAAATTTATATATTTCTTACAGTCAGATGAAAAGCTAAGGTATGTGAACCCTAATTTTACGGTTTGGGCAGATATAGAGTTAGATTACTCCCTGTCAAAGCAGAAATCAACCTCTTACAGGGAATAAGTGCTAATTAAGAAAAACAGAGTATTACATTAAACAGATCTGTTTCTTTCCTGTGCACTTTGGGTGCATAAGCTCTAACCACGGTCTCCAGAGTAACCCTCGGTGTTCCTTAATGATGCCAATGTGGGATTCTGTCCAATTAGTGTGCTACTGAGAAAGTCAGAATGGTGAAGCTTTACAATAAGGAGGTGGGCTAGGGAGGCAAACGCAGTCAGGGAATATTGTCTCTCACTTGTGTGTCTGTTACAAAACAGTATCCTCTCATGAGGCTTCTATCCCTTCTCGTTTTTTATGCGTATGTATAAGTTTGTATGTGTAAGTTTTTCAGGGCTTCTCTAATGGCTCAGTGGTAAAGAGTCCACCTGCAATGCAAGAGATGAGGGTTCAATCCCTGGGCGGGGAAGAACTGCCGGAGAAGGGAATGGCTACCCACTTCAGTATTCTTGCCTGGAAAATCCCATGGACAGAGAGGCCTGGCGGGCTACAGTCCATGGGGTCCCAAAGGAGTCAGACACAACTTAGTGACTATGCAACATCAACAAGCTTTACAACTGTCTAATAAGAGAAAACTGAAAATGCCCCATAAAAAATAAAACTGCTTCAACAGAGAAAGGTCTCTCTTTTCCAGGTGAAGGGATATAGACTTAATACCAGGGAATAACCATCCATTGAAATAACTGAAACAGAGATGCTTCCAAAATGTACTTGTGGTCCCACTGATCAAGCTATAAGTAATTGTAATTATTATTTCTTAAGATTATAGTAGATAAAAAGGTCTCAGGAGTATGCTAAACTGCTTTAACACTTGCTTACATTTGGTGTACTGTTTTTCTCCTCCTAGGTGGTACTAGTAGTAAAGAGCCAGTTTGCCAATGCAGGAAATTTAAGAGACACAGGTTCGATCCCTAGGTCAGGAAGATACCCTGGAGGAGGGCACGGCAACCACTCTAGTATTCTTACCTGGAGAATCCCATGGACTGAGGAGCCTGGTGGGCTACAGTTCATGGGGTTGCAAACACTGAAGTTACAGAAGTGACTTACCATGTGCTCACATTCTTCCAGGCTCCAACCAACAGTAGCAGTAACAGATATCCAGATCTTAAGAGGATAGAACTATAATGGCACGTTGAATATGGAAAGGAAGAACCAGCAATGGTTACTAGATATATATGTATACTCATAAAGCAAGTCAGCATCATACTAAGGAATAAGCTTCCCCCAAATGAGTGGACAACAAATACTTGCTCCTCTTAGTGAACTCTAGAAACAGCTTTGAAATTATCAGTAACCACTACTTATGAAGCAACCAATAGTTTCATAACTATTAGTTTACTTATATTAGATTAATTTATATTAGAGTTTATTTAATGCATTTGCTCACAAATCTTATGCAACTTTGTAGTGTTCTGTGTCTGTTTAAATGACATGCTTTCCTAAGCTCAATATCAGTGTTTTTATATTGTGCAAACTAAGAAATTACTGGGAGATATCTGGTAAGCTTGACAGGAAACCTGAGATGTCAGCAATTTGCTGGTTGGGATTTCAAGTGGCTCATACTGTTAACCTTCACCAGGAATAATATTGGTGGACAGAGCCACAGGGAATGCCCATCCATCACGTTCACCCAGGATAATGTGAGTGAGAATCAAAGGGCAGTGGGACAAGGACCTCTATGCTCAGATTCCACTACCAAGAAATGGCTTCAGTCAGGCCTTGTCACGGAAGAAAATAACCCTTTAGGAATCAGATGGAATTCTATTTTCAGTTTTAGAGGAGGGAGGATACTATAAATATTTAAACATTGATGAAGTGTGATTCTTAACGCCTCTTTGTTACTGGGTTTATATATAGGATTTCACTTGGTAAGCGATTCAACAGATTTTACAGAGGAAGTGTTTTTCAATGGCATTTTTGTGGCACGGTAGATAGAAGTGAGGTCAATATTTCTTTTGAAAAAATAAACTAAAAAATTTCTAGAAAGCCATGATTCATTCTAAAAATATGCTGAGTCAAAGGAACATGAAAATTGAAAGGGTAGAAAAAGAGGGCCAGACTTCCCTGATGCTCAATTGGAAATTTCTTCTGGTGTCAGAACACGGCTGTGTAACAACTTTAATCCTAGTGAATTTTCAAAAAATACAAGAATCTTCAGATTTTAGTAGCCCCTGATTACTGCCTTTGCCCCCATGCTAAATAATCCCCTCCTCTACACACTTTTTTTTTTTTTACAATTTGTCCTCAGGAGTATTTTCCTTTGCATAATTATTGCAGCAGTTTGTTAGCCTATTGGCTGCCCATGCAAACATTCCCCTGTTTCCTCACCCTGTGTAGATCCCTTCCACACTGACCTGAGCTTGGCCATGTGACTTGCTTCACCCAGTGGCATTTCAAGTGCTGAAACTTGAATAGTACTTGTGCATTAGGGTTTGTCCTCTTGGAAATCTGCCATGTTAGGAAGCCTGTCTAGTCTAGTGAAGACACCTGGCCCAGCCCACAACCAGCACAAAATGGCCAGACATGAAAAAAACAGCCTCGGTCCAGTAGCGAGGTGACAACAGCCTCAGCAGTCACCTCAAGTAAAAGTAACGTAGATCCACCCAGCAGGTCCCAACCCAATCTGCTGATCCCCAAATTTTGTGGAGATAAAATACCTACTGTTTTAAACCACCAAGTTTAGGAGTGGGTCATCACACAGGAATAGATACAGCTATCTTCACTGTTAGATTATCTTCCCATTTTATATCATGTGCATGCGGGATCAATCGCTCAGTCATGTCTGACTCTGCAACCCCATGGACTGTAGCCAGCCAGGCTCCTCTGTCCATGGGATTCTCCAGGCAAGAATACTGGAGTGGGTTGCCATTTCCTTCTCCAGGTGATCTTCCTGACTCAGGGATGGGAAGGTGGATTCCCCATTTTTATACCATATTCCCCTTCCAATAAATGTTCCTTTATCCAAGATTCTAGAAAAGAAATAACAACTGATAAGGCTGATATAGCCTTAACATTCTTTTTAAGTTTTATAAACTTTTAAAATATATTAACACAATCAATATTTATTTTTATCACAAAATTATTTTCTTCAGTCAGCTTAAGAATTAATGAAGAATTGTAGTAAATATATAAATTTGGAGGCTCTAAAAATATGTTACTCCTTGGATTCAGTCCTAGTGTACTTTATGTGGCATTCACCTTTGCAAAATAATTTCAGGATATTTTTTCAATACTCATTTTAAAACTTTGGCCTAAAGACATTTTTACCTGGAAAAAAATAATACATAATTCCACTTTCAGCTATTAAGCCACAGTTTCCTTATTTTCTAAATTACCTATCTGTAATGAAGACTATGCATAGAGTACAAGACTGTCATAACTAGGAGGAAGGTAGTACAGAAAGGCATTGCTCAATCTTATCAGTATATTAAAGTGGGGCGTCATGGACACCTTGAAGACTGGGAAAGGAGACTGATACAATGCAGTGATTATTGTAAGGATGGGGATAATGGTTCTTGTCATTTTATTTTAAAGATGGATGGCAGAATATTCTGGGGAAATGATGCTGGCTACAGAGAAGATTTTTATCTCTGAATATCCTGCCCCTCCCATAAATAGGCACAACCTTGCCAAAGAAAAGAAAGAAAAGCATCTACCATAGCAAAATCCAAGATCCACAGATAACATCTACAACAATGTGTCCATATGAACTGCAACATACAACCAGAGAGGAGCAAATCAACAGGAAAAAGACCTACTTGTGTGTATCACAAAGTGTGGGAGAAAGTCGAGGGAAGAAAAGGTGATTTTATCTTTCAGGAGAGCCAGAGAGTCCTGTGATTCAAGAACTCAAAGATTTAAAAACTTACTGAGAACAGGGGCAGAAGCTCTGAAACTGGGAGTGAACATTTCAGGTGCCACTTTTCAAGTGAGAGCAAGCACTTCGCAATATTCTGAGAGTGCCTTGCACTCTGGGATCGAAGAAACATTGACACCTATCAAACCAAAAAAACCCTTCCAGAACAAACCCCCATACTCAACAAGGACAGGAAAGAGGAGGCCTGGATAAAAGGGAATAGGAGGGCAGAGGAGGAAGATTTTAAAAATTATTAGGGTCACTTTTTAAAGTATATCATGAAAACAATAGGAGATATGAACCCTGGAGTTTTAAAGCTAAAAATTATATTCTGATCTATGCTTCCTTCCTAAAGTAGAAACTTACTTCATTTAGAAATAAGCAACATAAGAGTATTCCATTCATTTCCCATAGAAAATAAGTACGGAAATAAAAGAAAAATGAGAAGAAAGTTCCAGCAAATCCTGAAAGCATGACAAAAAGACATGTCCACAGAACAAATAAAATCTTCTGCCTGATATTTCAAAAAAAAAGAAATTTTAAGGATAGAAACTGTGTTTTTATTTTAAAAAATACATGAAAGACAGAAAAACTAAGAAATGAAGTAATTGGAAAACAGGAAGTTTTGAAAAGGTGAAAGATTTCAGTGAGTAAATTCTTTAAAAAAAAGTCCTGACTTGAAAGAAGGTTAAACTAGAAGGAACACAAATTTGAATAAACACGGTGAATAATGTCTCCTTGGAGAAATGCTGACTTCAAGTCCAGCAGGAGGAATGAACAAGATGTTCCTATTATATCTTGTCATACTAGAGAGCTGGGAAGATTATCAAAGACTACTGTGGATGTGTCGGAAAGACTCAAGAGCCAACTTGAACGGGATCCATGAGCCTAAAAGGGGACAATCTGTGCATTGATATTTATAACAACCTCAGTGAAAACAACATAGAAAAAAATGCCTAATTGGTACTCTTTGGAAGCTTCTCTGGACTCCATCTCTCTCTTTTTCCTTTTTTTCATAAAACTTCTTCATAAAATAAAAGAACTTATTCTGTCTTTCCTAATTAACTGTAACTCAGGGCAACCAAATAATTGATGAAATAATATTCTATCTAGTAAGTGAATACTAATAATCTAATTAGTAGAATATCACCATTGGGTACTGTAATAAGTTAATGGGTCTGTGGATTGGTCATTAATGGTTGCAACATCACAGTAAGACAAACACTTTTTAATTCCTTTTGGAATTAATCAATTTTATCTACAAAATAAAATTACCAAAAAATCAAACCTGAATTTGGTCAATGCTCTAGATCTACCTACCAACTGTCAGTAAATAACACGGGCCAAAAGAGCATCATGAACACATAAGCATGAAGGGGATGCAATCAGCAAAAGCCACACAGTTGGAAATCTTACTGGATTAATTCTTTGAATTCAGTGACAAGTGCTTGCAAGAAATATGAGCAAATTGAGTTCTTTTAAACCTATAGTTGGGCTTACCTGGTGACTCAGTGGTAAAGAAACTGCCTGCTAATGCAGGAGAGCAGGAGACACCTGTTCGATCCCTGGATCAGAAAGATCCACTGGAGGAGGGAAGGGCAACTCACTCCCATATTCTTGGCTGGAGAATTCCATGGTCAGAGGAGCCTGGGAAACTAAGAGTCAGACACAACCGAGCTACTAACACTTTCACTTTCAGGTTATTATATATGTAATATATATGTAGAACACAAACTCCTTTAAGGGCAGTGACTAGTCTCATCAACATCGAATTGACCCCAATATCAGTGCTTTCAAAATATGTGTTGCCTAGAATATGTTTGACAGTAAAAAGTTATACAAAACTCTATTCCAACTAAATAATAATTTGAAAGTATTAGTCGTTCAGTCATGAACAATTCTTTGCAACCCCATGTACTATAGCCAGCCAGGCTTCTCTGTCCATGGGATTCTCTAGGCAAGAGTACTGGAGTGAGTTGCCATTCCCTCCTCCAGGGGTCTTCCTGACCCAGGGATTGAACCTGGGTCTCACCAATTACAGGCAAGTTTTTTACTGTCTGAGCCACCAGGGAAGCCCCCAGATAATAATGATATTACTACTACTACTAATAATAATATGAATAGAGTATAAATGGGAGAATACAGATGACACTGGAAATCCCAGACTATAAAATTAATTATCTCAAAGCCACTGGCCAATCCATTGACTGAATAGCTGTTTGTGAATTGTTCACCATTTAAATGCATAATTGAGAGAAATGTTAAAACAAGTGTATAAAACATACAATTTTTATACCTATAATTTTTGAGATAAACTAACCTGTAAAGTAGAAATAGATGTGATAGAAAGTATTCATTGAGATTCCTAAATGATCCATTCCCTATATTTTCCTATGAAACAATCAATTATAATAATCTGTCAAGTATTCACCAATCTCTCCTTCCTTTATTTTCCAAGGTTTGGTATCACTACAAAGTCAAGTCCTTTTGCAGAATATAGCAATTTCAAAACCCTTCATCAATGTTATTCACTAGGATAAAATAATAAAAAAAATTAGAAAATCACTGGTTAAGTGCTAAGAAATGATCCTTCAGTGATTCACTCAAGGTGGGCCAGCATTCAAACAAAACCAGAGGTAGAATTTGAATTCCAGAGTGGACCATTAAACCACAGCTCATCTTCTCTTTTTAAAGCTATTATAAATAAACCTGTTGCCTGACCTTTAACATTCTGCAAAACGATCATATTTAGATTTTTTGTCTCTTTTAACTTCCCTAGCCCCTTTCTCTACTTTCAGAATAGTGGTTCCCAGATAACTACAGTGAGCTCAACAGATGTTAGTCAATGGGTACAAACTTTCTAGTTAAAAGATGAATAAATCCTGGAAATCTAATGTACAGCATGATGACTATAGTTAACAGCATTCTATTGTGTACTTGAAAGTTTCTGAGAGAGTGGATCTTACATGTTCTCACCATGCACACACACAAAAGATAATTAATTGTGTGAGGTGATGGATGTGTTAACTAACCTTATTGTAGTAATCATTATGCAATATATACTTGTATCAAATTATAATGTTGTATCCCCTGGAGAAGGAATGGTTACTCACTCCAGTATTCTTGCCTGGAGAATTTTATCAACAGAGGAGCCTGGTGGGCTACAGTCCATAAGACCTCAAAGAGTCAGACATGACAAAGAGTTGGACACAACTGAGCAGCTAATACTACTGCTACTACTACACCTTAAACTTACACAGTATTACACGTCAATTACATCTCAATAAAGCTAAAAAGGGAAAAAAGGACTCAAATGGAACAGGGAGAGGCTGGTGGAGAAAAGCCACGGCCTTGAGCAGCACTGAGGTGAGCTGGGAGTCATGGGCCTATGTTAGCACTGCTGGGTAGGAGCTGTTCCCACATGAGAGGAGGGGGCAGGGACAGCGCAGCTGTGAGTCTTATTGCAAATCCTAGGGAGCCCCAGGCAACTTTTCAAAGTTAGATGATGAAAACCAATAAATGAGATTATATGAATGAATTACATAAATGCCTTTATTCTACTTACAGTGCTTTGGGCAACTTCTTCCGTCTAAATGCTGCTCCCTGTGGTTCTCAAATCAGGAACTTTTTTTTTTAATCTATTTTTATACTTTACAATATTGTATTGGTTTTGCCATACATTGACATGAATCCACCATAGGTGTATATGTGTTCCCCTTCCAGAACCCCCCTTCCACCTCCCTCCCCATCCCATCCCTCTGGGTCATCCCGGTGCACCAGCCCCGAGCACCCTGTATCATGCATCGAACCTGGACTGGCGATTTGTTTCACGCATGATAATTTACACAGATTTTAAATACAGACTTTGTTCCAGTGTTATTCTTCCTTTTGACTTCAATGTAAGAGCTATTGGGCTGTTTGGTGTCCCTGTGAGGGGATAAGCAAATGCTTACAGAGGGGATAAGCAATCCTAGAATTGCTCAATCAACTTTGTATTTTGATTTAAGGGAAAACTAAAAGACCTTCCTGTCCCAAAGTATCTCTGCTCTGTGGAGATTGGAGGTGCCCTGCAATTGACTCAAGATACTGTTTATTTGTTTAAACAGTTAAATGAGTAGTTTCTATTTAACAGATGAGCAGATTCACAGCAGTACCTACTCCATGACAGAGCTAAGAGAAAAACTCTTAGCGAAAGAAAAACAATATGGGCAAAACATCAAGGTTCCAGGTGATACTGATGGGATTGCAAAACTTACAGAGGTACCTAGAAACCCTGAGTATTTAGTCATAATATCAACAAAGGATGTTGGAAAATAAAACGACACTCAAGTCAGAGGATGAATTAAACGGGTGAAGCAGTCCTTTATGTTCTTCTCCCTTCTCATATACTCTGCTTTTTCCTGTCCAGCATCTGTTCTGTATCCTCAGTAGGCCTACACATACACACACACACACACACACGCACATGCGCACACAGAGACTTGTGTGTGCAGTGCACACACACACACACACACACATACATAAATTCATGTACACATCTATAAAGTCTGCACAGTTAAAGCTTAGCTTTTAATAATAAAGAAAATCTATAATGCCCTATAGTTTATAGATTTTTAAAATACTTGCACTTTAATAGAAAACATTGAATGTCTAAATATAAGAAGTCATTTCTGACACTGGAGGTTGACAGTTTCACAGAGAAAACTTGGGGAGCACAGAGACAAACCTGACCTCTCCCCACCCACCATCTCCCACAGCCTTGAGAAAAGTCATCAACACAGTCTCAGTCCCTCTGCTAAGTCAAAATCAAGTTTACCAATGTCCCAATTTCAAAGAGAATTCCCTACCTCGTGTTAAGAAACAGATGTATTTTATTTGTTGAAGAGAGACGATACAAAGGAGAAAATCATCTGAAATTATAAGGTATAGCATTTAATCAACAGATATTTAAATTTAAGGAAAAATTAAATCATAATTTGATATTATATGTGGAGTTTTATTTTCTAAAGGATATTTTGAAAAGCTCAACTCCTATTTTAACTTAAATTTTCAGAAAATATACTTGGTGTAAAAGAAGAATGCTTTCCATTATTGTGCTTTTATTACAAGCAAACAAGGATTTATATTCCTTTTCAAGAAATGACTGTTTGATAATAGAAGAATAAATACTTTACATTTTTAGAAACAACAGGCAGGCTACTGATATCTTTGATTAGCTTCAATAAATTTGAATGGTTCCTATCATCCACTCTTTAACTTGTACCTGACCTGCTTCGTTCCTGGAAATCATTCAGTCCAGACTTCTAAATATGCAGTTCACAGAACCTACCACCAGAGGGCAATAAAGATGTTAAAAATCTTGAAGCCATACAGTGAAAACGCGAGCCAAGCAGAAGTTATTTCAGTCTATCCGACTCCACTGGACTGAAGCCCACCAGGCTCTTCTGTCCATGGAGATTCTCCAGGCAAGAATACTGGAGTGCGTTGCTGTGGCCTCCTGCAGGGGATATTCCCATCCCAGAGATCTAAGCCACGTCTCTAACATCTAACCTGCTTTGGCACTCGGGTTCTTTACCATTAGTGCCACCAAATAGTGGGAATTTAAATAAAAGCAACATTTCATAATATGCTTTCCCGACCCATGTTATATATAATAACTTAATGAACTATAAATACATGGGTTCTGAAAAGTCAGCAGCACACTTCACTGGTCAGTTTCTATGACAAGGGGAACATAATTTGAGTGTAGAAAAACAGTATACTTACATCTTAAAATTTCACCCCCCACAGAATCTATACACTTTTGAAAAATGGTAAGAATAATGGCTTTCTGTGACTCAATAACCAGCTAACATAATCAAGTGTAGAATTTATCTTCCTATGATGCTCAAATGCACAGGAAAAATGCATATCTAAGAGAATGGATAAGCTCTGAGTGACACGTGAAAATGAGTAAATCTTCAAATGGGAAAAGTATAAGATCTATAAGGAACAATTTTCACTGTACTAGTATGGATGTATACATAAATAGTCTCTAAGAAATAGAGGAAAACAATAGAATGGTAAAGACTAGAGATCTCTTCAAGAAAATAAGAGATACCAAGGGAATATTTCATGCAAAGATGGGCTTGATAAAGGACAGAAATGGTATGGACCTAACAAAAGCAGAAGATATTAAGAAGAGGTGGCAAGAATACACAGAAGAACTGTACAAACAAGATCTTCATGACCCAGATAATCACGATGGTGTGATCACTCACCTAGAGCCAGACATCCAGGAATGTGAAGTCAAGTGGGCCTTAGAAAGCATCACTACGAACAAAGCTAGTGGAGGTGATGGGATTCCAGTTGATCTATTTCAAATCTTAAAAGATGATTCTGTGAAAGTGCTGCATTCAATATGCCAGCAAATTTGGAAAACTCAGCAGTGGCCACAGGACTAGAAAAGGTCAGTTTTCATCCCAATCCCAAAGAAAGGCAATGCCAAAGAATGCTCAAACTACCACACAATTGCACTCATCTCACACGCTAGTAAAGTAATGCTCAAAATTCTCCAAGCCAGGCTTCAGCAATATGTGAACCGTGAACTTCCAGATATTCATGCTGGTTTTAGAAAAGGTAGAGGAACCAGAGATCAAATTGCCAACATCCACTGGATCATCGAAAAAGCAAGAGAGTTCCAGAAAAACATCTATGTCTGCTTTATTGACTATGCCAAAGCCTTTGACTGTGGGGATCACAATAAACTGTGGAAAATTCTGAAAGAGATGGGCATACCAGACCACCTGACCTGCCTCTTGAGAAACCTGTATGCAGGTCAGGAAGCAATGGTTAGAACTGGACATGAAACAACAGACTGGTTCCAAATAGGAAAAGGAGTACGTCAAGGCTGTATATTGTCACCCTGCTTATTTAACTTACATGCAGAGTACCTCATGAGAAACGCTGGGCTGGAAGAAGCACAAGCTGGAACCAAGACTGCTGGGAGAAATAGCAATAATCTCAGATATGCAGATGATACCACCCTTATGGCAGAAAGTGAAGAAGAACTAAAAATCCTCTTGATGAAAGTGAGAGAGAGTGAAAAAGTTGTCTTAAAGCTCAACATTCAGAAAACTATGATCATAGCATCTGGTCCCATCCCTTCACGGGAAATAGATGGGGAAACAGTGGAAAACAGTGTCAGACTTTATATTGTTGGGCTCCGAAATCACTGCAGATGGTGATTGCAGCCATGAAATTAAAAGATGCTTACTCTTGGAAGGAAATTTATGACCAACCTAGATAGAATATAAAAAGCAGAGACATTACTTTGCCAGCAAAGTTCTGTCTAGTCAAGGCTGTGGTTTTTCCAGTAGTCATGTATGGATGTGAGTGTTGGACGGTGAAGAAATCTAAGTGCTGAAGAATTGATGCTTTTGAGCTGTGGTGTTGGAGAAGACTCTTGAGAGTCCCTTGGACTGCAAGGAGATCCAACCAGTCCATCCTAAAGGAGATCAGTCCTGGGTGTTCATCGGAAGGACTGATGTTGAAGCTGAAACTCCAATACGTTGGCCACCTCATGCGAAGAGCTGACTCATTGGGAAAGACCCTGATGCTGGGAAGGATTGGGGGCAGGAGGAGAAGAGGATGACAGAGGATGAGGTGGCTGGATGGCATCACCGACTCGATGGACATGGGTTTGGGTAGACTCCAGGAGCTGGTGATGGACAGGGAGGCCTGGCGTGCTGCGATTCATGGGGCCACAAAGAGTTGGACACAACTGAGCGACTGAACTGAACTGAAGAAACATAAAAACGACTTCCAGAAAGTAATTTGAGGTAGAAGGGAATTAACATGGATGAGAAAAAAGGAGAGGTTTTTTTTTTTGAATAGTTTCATTTATTTGGGTTTTTTAATTTGTTTTACTTATTTGGTCTTTGTAGTATAAGGAAACAGTGGTTTTCAGACCAGTGTCCCAAAGGAATAAAGGGAGTGAGGATTATACTGGAGCCCAGCTAATGTTTGATTACCTTGTAATAATACTGTAATAATAATACTGTTTGATTATCTTATTGTAGGTGCATGTGTGCATGCTGTAGTCCCTCAGTCATGTCCAACTCTTTGAGACTCAATGGATTGTTCACACCAGGATCCTCTGTCCATGGAACTTTCCAGGCAAGAATGGAGTGGGTTGCCAGTTTCTTCTGCATATAATAGATGAAATGGTAGCCTAATCATTTGAACTACAAGCATCCTCTCTGAAAATAATCTTAAGCCATCAACCTTAACTTATATATTAAAGAAAGCAGAGCTAGAATAATGTTTTCTTTGGAGATAAAAATAAGATTCTGGATCAAATTAATAATGTCAGCAAATCTCAGTGGTATAAAATACTCTGATTCCTGTCATGCCTCTAGAAGAGGGAAAGCTGAGTGATAATTTCCCCAGATTTTATATTCAATGCAAACATTTTAGATAAGAGGCATCTCAAGTTAAAAACAGGGTTTCCCACATGGCACCAGTGGTAAAGAATCTGCCTACCAGTGCAGGAGATATGGGTTTGATCTCTGGGTTGGGAAGATCCCCTGGAGGAGGGCATGGTAACCCACTCTAGTATTCTTGCCTGGAGAATCCCCATGGATAGAGGAGCCTGGAGGGCTGCAGTCCATGGGGTCTCAAAGAGTTGGACATGACTGAGTAACTTTCACTTCACTAATAAAAAGTGTTATGGATTTTTTCTTGAGTAGTCTCCAATATGATAGCTGACAGGAGTTCCTCTTTCCTTCCCAAATATATATGGGGATATGCAGGTGGGTATGAGTCAGAAGAACTATCTAAATAAAGCATAGTAATCAATGCTTTGTTTCCTTTAAAATAGAGATGTCTATATAAATTGTTTCCATTGGATGATGTTTAATATCAGTTCTTGAAAATAGGAATGACAAATATTTTAAAATTTGTACAATTCATCTTGATTGGCTATAAATTATGTTCCTTTCTACCAAAATTGAATTGATATATTATTTGAACATAATTTCAACTATGAATTGCAATTCTGTAGAGTCAGTAACTGTGTATTATTTATCAGTATATTTCCTACAAAAATGCATAGAGTAAAATTAACAGGAATTCAATAACACTTGATTGGATATATCATTGACTAAAAGAATATAACAACAGATACAAGACAATTCTAAATTATACTAAATCAGAATAATTTTTACAAATAATAATCATCTGAAATTACCAATATATTTTTGAGGATTTACATATTACTAATTATAAAAGTAGAAATCTTCAAAGAAATATCAGGTTTCCAGGTTATTTTTGATAGTAATTATAGGAAAAAATGTATTCTATTCATGGATATTTCCTTTACAGATTCCTTAATTTATATTGTGATTAAGTCACGATAACTTTATGGCTTAAATTTCAACTACATCTTTTAATGAGGAAACCTCTTAGGATTTTCCTGCCTCTTGCTACTGTTTTCTTCCTTTACGTGACCCTTAACAAAAATTCCTGAAAGGGGAAATTTTATGAGAGCAGAATAAGTAGAATAAGGCAAGGGTCAGGGAACTCAGAATCACAGTGATGCACAGAAGAGTACAATCCAGGGCCAGGTAGGGGATGGCTATCTTGGTGTGATATAAAGCCTGATTTTTTAGACTACAAAGGTTGATTTTCCCACTAAATGGGGATTAATTTACTCCAAGTCCAACTTAAACAAAAGTAAGATTTAAAGCCCCCTAGACACGTGTTCTTGCCTGGGGAATCCCAGGGACGGGGGAGCCTGGTGGGCTCCCGTCTATGGGTTCGCAAAGAGTTGGACACGACTGAAGCGACTTGGCAGCAGCAGCAGCAGACATGGTTAGATCTTATGGAAAGTAACAGCCAGTGTCAATAAACAAAGTGTTACACACGTTCATGATAGTGGAGCAAGGGCATTAGAAATTTTCCTTGCAGCCTAAGATTTGAGAAAATGGCCTTACTTCCTCCCTTGGTGGGGGATGAGTAGCAATTCAGCTAGCCGAGTCCTGCTCACACAGTCATGACACGGATCAGATAGATCCTTGCAGCCCTCTCCTTAATGGTCATCACAGGATATACATATATCCAGACATTTATCTGGGGATGGATCTTCCAATAAAAATGTGACCCACCAATCCTTTTAAGCTATAGTGCTAAGATCAATCATACACACACAGAGAAACACAATTCAAACGGATCACTTGTAAAGATTCATTCAACTATTTTTTAATTAAGTGGTCTAATTCTGCTTAGGTTGCAAACAGCAGAGACAAAAGGAACAAATTCTAGTTGTCAAATGGCAGTTGTTTGGTGGTTTTGGACTCCTAAGGGCTGTTGAATCTAAGGGCTCAAACAAATGCCACGATGCATTGCTATGAGTTGAATTGTATCCCCCTAAAATCTAACCCATAGTACCTTAGAATGTGAACAGATTTGGAAATAAAGGCCTTTGCAGATATAATTAGTTGAGATGAATAGGATGGATCTTCAATCCAATATGACTGATATCCTCACAAGAAGAGGAAACTCAGAGACAGAGAAATACAGAGACAACTCCATTTGACAACAGAGGAAGAGACTGGAGTGATACAGCTGCATTGATTTGCTGACAATGCCAACATCTTTCCATGTGCCTCTTGAAAGTGAAGTGAAAGTGAAAGTCCTTCAGTCGTGTCTGACTGTAGTCCATGGAATTCTCCAGGCCAAAATACTGGAGTGATTAGCCTTTCCCTTCTCCAGGGGATCTTCCCAACCCAGGGATCGAACCTGTGTCTCCCACATTGCAGGCAGATTCTTTACCAGCTGAGCCACAAGGGAAGCCCCATGGCCATCACTAATCAAAATTACAACAAGGTACCACCTCACATGGTCAGAACGGCCATTATCGTCAAAAAATCTACAAATAAATGCTAAAGAGTGTGTGGAGAAAAGGGAACCCTCCTGCACTGTTATTGGGAATGTAAATTGGTGCAATCACTGTAGACAATAGCATGGAGGTTCCTTAAAAAGCTAAAAATAGAACAACTACATGACGCAGCAGTCCCACTCCTGGGCATTTACCTGGAGAAAATCATCATTCCAAAATATACATGGACCCCAATTTTCATTGCAGCACTATTTACAATAGCCAAGACATGGAATCACCCTCAATGTCCATTGGTAAAGGAATGAATAAAGAAGATGTGGCACATATATACAATAGAATATTACTCAGCCATTAAAAGGAAAGAAATTTTGCCATTTGCAGAGACATGGATAGACCTAGAGACAGAGTGAAGTCAGGAAGAGAAAAGAAAATGCCACATAATACCACTTTACATGTGGAATCTAGAAAAATGGTACAGACAAACTTATTTGCAAAGCAAAAATACAGACACAGATGTAGAGAATTTATGGGGAGGGGAATGAGTTGGAAGATTGGTATTGACACTACTATGTATAAAATAGATAACTAATGAAAACCTGCTTATGCACAGGGAACTCTATTTAATGCTCTGTGGTGACCTAAATGGGAAGGAAATCCAGAAAAGAGAGGATATGTGTGTATGTACAGCTGATTTGCTTTGCTGTACAGCAGAAATGAACATAAAATTGTAACGCAACTATGCAACTACACTGCAATAAAAATTTAAGATAAATAAATACTCCCCCAAAAGAGAAATGCCAACACCAGTGATTGATGGCCACCATCGCAAGCTTGTTAAGACAAAGAGGGATCTTCCCCTTGAGGCTTCTGAAATAACAGGGCCCTCTCAGTGCTTCGAGTTTGAACTTCTGGCCTCAAGAGCTGTGATCAAATAAATTTCTGTTTTTTAAGGTAACAAGTTTTTGGTATGGGAGTCCTAGAGCTGGCAGTATTTGAGTCCTAAGATGGCAGCTGTATTTTGACTATATAATGACTATTCCAATATGATCAACAGATGCAAATATAAAAGCACAACTGAGACTAAACCCAGTTCTTTTTATTCCCAGACTAATAAATGATTTTAAAAATTAATTATCAGTTATCAGATTAGTAGCTGTACTTTGTTTAAAGGGACATTTTTTAATAGAAAGGATATAATTGTTAGAAACAACAAAAAAACAGCAATCTTCTACCATACTCCTCTCAACCCCCAGTCTTTCTGGCCACAAAGATAATTTTTAGGAAAATTAATTTCTTCTGTTATTTTAAATTGCATGCTCACACTACTAAACTTTATTTCATTTTTCATTTTAAACATTATCCATTGGTTTCTAGTAAGATTTGTATGTAGCTATTTTACTAGTTCTCTCTCACTCTCTCCTCTTCCCAATATAGATACAACAAAAATCACTATTAAATCAATATTCAGTGCTTGTGTTATTTTAGTCATGCAATAACTTTCGTCGTTGAATGACATGGCAAAATATAACTACATTTTTATACAAACTCTTGTTTCGCCTAGATTTGGTAATTTCCATATCTTTGTCATTTTTTGACTTGCTTAACTCTTTGTGTATTTATAATTAAATTATTCTCAGACTTTCTAATAGAACTGTAAAACTTTCAATGTGATCAAAGAGACCAATAAGTAAAGCTTTGTGAAATATTTGAAACATTTCAAAGTGTCTCAAGTCCACATTCATACGCAAGTGGTTGTTTTTGGCTAGATATTCAACTTTAGATTAGAAATTGTTTTTCTTCAGAAATTTGAAGAAATTGTTTACTTTTGCTTTCCAGTAGTGCTACTGAGAAATCCAGTATCATTCCCACAATTAATTCTTTTATATATAACATTGTCTTCCTCCCTCCCCTCCAACAGTTGAGAACCTTTTAAGATATTCTATTTATCCTCAAAGTTCTGACACTCCATAATAATGTGCAATGATATGAAATTCTTAATTCATTTCACCTAGCTCTCATTGGATCCTTTATATCTAGAAATCCATGCACTTTTCTTCCATGATATTGTCTTACATTATTTCTTTGGTAATTTCTCCCTAGCCTTTTCCCCTGTTTCCCTTCTCTGGAATTGATGTCAGCTGGATGTTGTACCTCTGAGACTGGTGTTCTAATTTACCATTTTTCCTTCTTCTATTTCCATCTCTCTTTTGTAATAGTTGTTTTATTTTTCTGGGAAATTTCATGTATTATTGAAGTCTTTTAATTATGTTTATTTATCTATCATATCATGACTTTTTAAAAGATATCTTTCTTGTTGCTTTGAAACACACCCATATTAGACTCACAGATATGTTAAAATTAATTTAGTATTTTTCATTTGTGTCTGCACTATGCTTTATCTATTTTTATTTTGTTTTCTCTTTCACTGTTTGTGGTTTGCTTTGGTTGGTCTCTTTATCTATTATATTAAGTGATTTCTGCAAATGTCTTAATCATCTATTAATTTTAAGAATAAAGTATTGAAACACTAACTGGAAAATCTGTAAACATGACAGGCTTTTCTCTTGCATATAAATAGTTGAGCTGTGGAGTTATGACCAGGTTGAACCTGCGGCATTTCACTGTGCTTATCCCAAATCAGTGAGTCCTTTAAATATGGATATTGAATTTTCCCATTGATGAACTGTCGATTTACCAACATAAAGATCATAAACTTGGCAATCTACATTTAGGAGAATAAACAGTGGGTTCATTATGGCAACATTTATTCAAATTTTCTGTTTTTAATAAATTAAATCACTGCCACTTTCAGCCCTGCAGAATCCAGAATCTGATTGAACCTCTCTGTAGAAACCTTCATACTTCTGCAAGAAGAGCAGAGGAGGGTGGGGGTATTACTTTGCTGTTTGTTTTGGATTGGAAAAGTTGGTAGTGGGTATGTGGAATCAATAATCCTATTCTATTAATAGCATTTAAAAGAGCATGTGAGGCCAATCAAGTATCAACATGTTGTACTTTCATTTTAATTCATCTCAGAGTATTTCTAATTCCCTTTATGAGTTCTTACTTGATCCATGAATTATTTAGAAACATATTGTTTAATATCCATTTGTGATTTTCACAAATTTCTTCCTGTTAATGATTTCTTATTCTGCTATCAACTGAGAACATTCTTTTATTGTTTATATCCTTTAAAATGTTCTGAAATCTGTTTTATGGTTTAGCATATAGTATATCCATGTGCATTTGAAAAGAATGCATATTCTGATGCTCTTAGGGGGAGTGTTTTAAGATGGCTGCTAGGTCTAGTTGATTGATAATGTTGTTCACTTTTTTTTTTCTTGTTGATTTTATGTATGTTCTGTTACTGAAAGAAGGGTATTCAACTATTACCATAGAACTATCTGTTTTGCTTTCGATTATGTTCAATTTTGTTTCATTAGATTTTGAAATCCTGCTGTTAGGTGCATATATTTATTATACATTCTTGATGGAATAACCATTTTATCAATATGAACTGTCTTTATTTGTCTCTAGTAAAATTTTGGTCTTAAAATATATTTTTTCCGATGTTTACTTAGCCACTCCAGGTTGCTTGTTATTGCTTTTGTCTTATTGTTACCATTATGGTATATCTATTTCAACTCTTTTACACTCCACCTGTATATGTTCTTGAGTTTTAAATGGGTCATTTGTAGGACAAATTTTATATATTTGGATCATGTTTTTTATTTTTTATCCATTCTGAAATTCCTGTCTTTAGATGAAATGTTTAATCTTTTTATACTAAAGGTAATATTAATTTTATAATTTTTAGATAGAATGTAATTCATGTAGGATTTATGTCCAATATTTGTGATTTACTTTCCAAAGGTCACATTTTTTTTAATCTAATCCCTCTTCCTCAATACTGGCCTATTTTTTATTGTTGTTGCTGATGCTGTTAAAGAGATATTTTCTAGTGTGCAATTTCAATTCCCTTATCTTTTACTATATTTTTGAGTTATATTCTTAATGCTTGCTCTAAAGATTACAAATAACATCTTAAGTTATAAGTATCTAGTTTTGATTAATATAACTTAATTTCAACAGTATAAAACCTTTGCTCCTATTAGCTCCATTACATTGGCCTCCTTTGATCTGCTACTGATAGAAAAATTATATCTTTATATATTATATGTCTATACACAGTTATAATTAACACTTTATGTAGCTGTCTTTTAAATCAGATAGGAGAAAAAATATTATAATAAAATACATTTATATATTTACTTCTGCAATTATTCTTATTGACGTCCTTCATTTCTTCAGATGGGTTCAAATTATGGGCTTGTCCTTTTCATCTGAAGGGCTCACTTTAACAGTTCTTGCAGCACAAGTCTGCTAGAAAAAAAATTCTCAAGTATTTTTACAAAAGTATTGAAAGCTTCATGAATTTTCATGTCATCCTTCTGTAACAGCCATGGTAATCTCTGTATCATTCCAATCTTAGCACATGTGTGCTAAAGTGAGCATTTAGTATCTACTCTTGTATGGTACAAAATATTAAATGTTACAGATTATGAAGTTATAGATATAGGAAATTTGTTTAGGAACCATTTCCGGAACATATTTGGGTAATGCTATTATTGACAAAGGAAATTCAATGTTACCTGTAGCAAGATAAAATAGATAAACCTCAAGTCATGATGTTTTTTCCTGGTAAATAATGTTCAGGTTAATTATCAATTGTCACATTTCTTCCAGTATTTTTTAGTTAGCTTTTAGCTTAGTGTAAGTGACATGAAAAGATGGTAAGATTTGCATTAATTCCTGACCCAAAACACGGAACTTTTGAAGATGAAAACCCATTAACAGAGCTCTGTATTTCTGGTGAAAAATAAATGTCTCATCCCTGAAAAAATTATCAATATTTTACAGATTATATGTTCATGAACCTATCCAGAATTTTTAATGGTTTCATTGCACATATAATTTTCTCTACCCACACCCCCATTCTTCTCAATTAAATAGATTACATGGGTTTGTGTATTTTGGGGTCCCTTATTATATTTAGTTATATTTAGGCCTTCTCTTCTAAACTCATTTCCTAGTAACAAAGAAGTGAAGCTCAGACACTGATTCTGACTTCTGGAGAGGTTTAGGCCCCAGCATGCTGGTCTAGGAAGGGCCTAGCATCATCTTGTTTATGTGGAATCTTATGTGGAACTGGTGAGCTTCTAAACATCTCAGAGACATTTAACAATATTGTCATCATCAAACAAATTATGGTTGCCAGCGGGAAAGGATAGTTAGGGAATTTGAGAAGATTATGTACACGCTGCTATATGTAAAATGGATAGCCAACAAAGTCCCACGCTATAGGCACAAAGAACTCTGCTCAATGTTGTGTATCAGCAGTGTGGTAGGGTTTGGAGGAGAATGGATACATGTGTATGTATGGCTGAGCCCCTTCTCTGTTCACCTGAAACTACCACATTGTTAATCGGTTCTTATTGCTGTTTAGTCTCCCAGTCTGACTCTTTGTGACCCCATGGACTGCAGCAGGCCAAGCCTCCTTGTCCACCATCTCCCAAAATTTGCCCAGGTTCATGTCCATTGCATCGGTGATGCCATGCACCCATCTCATCCTCTGATGCCCTCTTCTCCTGTCCTCAATCTTTCCCAGCATCAGGGACTTTTCTAATGAGTCAGCTGTTCACATTAGATGACCAAAATACTGGAGTTTCAGCTTAAGCATCAGTCCTTCCAATGAGTATTCAGGGTTGATATCCCTTAAGACTGACTGGCTCGATCTTGCTGTTCAAAGGACAGCTTCCACAGTGGCTCAGCAGTAAAGAATCTGCCTGTAATGGAGGAGACGTAAGAGATGTGGGTTCGACCCCTGGGTCAGGGCGATCCCTCAGAAGAGGACATGGCAACCCACTACAGTATTCTTGCCTGGAGAATCCTACGGACAGAGAAGCTTGGGGACAATCCATAGAGTCACACAGAGTTGGACACGACTAAAGCAACTGAGCATGCACACAAGGAATGATTTAAGATAGGGGAAAAAAATAAGCTTTTAGTACTTGAAATCCACTAAAAATCTCCAAATTTATAATATTTTGCTAGATACTAGCTATTTACTTTTATTAGATAAACCAGAAAAAGCAGCAGTACTGCAACTGGTAAACTGAGTTCTTTGAATACATTTCAAAATAATTTCTATATCATGTGTTATGCAGAGATCCAGCCATCCGCACTGGCTCATTAAAGTGTAAAATAGATATATACAGTTCTATTCATTAAGCAGGGTTCACACAAAAAAATTTCCTGTGATGTGAAACAGTGCAAAAGATTTATGTTTCTTGATACTGATTAAAGGAAAGCCACCAGGCTTTGTCTTACAGTAATTTCATATTTGTTTAAAGTTTAAAAGTGAGTCTTCCAAATTCTAGACATCTATACTTTTAAGTCAGTTGGGCAAACCAGATATTTTAAAACCTTAGATTCTATTTGCCAATCCACTTCTTTAAAAGGCATGCTTTTCATTCCTTTTTTAAAATAAAAGCAGCCGCATTGTCTGTACTGATTCAATCATCACCACTGAAAATGTTAAAAGAAGAGTACAGATGAGAAACACTGATACATCTTCTGACATTATTCATTTAGAAGCTAGTTCTCAAGTTGTCATTACATTTACCACATAAAAACTAGAAATGATTTGTTTGGAGAACTACAGCTATTTCTAGATTCAAGATGTTTGGACAGCTGTAGATAAAGTTTCATTATCAGACTGAACTAAATATGCTGTAATTATATATAAAGCAGGATGCGTTTTTGCTCCATGAACTTTAGCTATTAATGCACTCAGGCTAAGCATCCAAGATATCATTCTTTAAGATTATACCAGTGTATTTCTCAGTCACAAATGTAAAAAACAAAGTTTGAAAATCAAGGTGAAGGATTGGTTGGACAATGCTTATGTTTCTATCATCTGATTGTTTCCATCTTTATTCTGTTCTATAAAATCCACACTAAGCTTGTATTACCACAAAGTGTGTTTCCTCATTTGTTAGCACTCATCACACTTGAAATTATTAGTTAAGTATATATTTTCTCCCATAAACAACAGGTTCAATAGGCCAGGGACCTCTGCTGTCTTATTTTCTTCTGCATGCTAAACTGTCACGTGCTGTGCTGTGCTCACTAGCTTCAGTCATGTTCGACTCTGCGACCCTATTGACTATAGCCCGCCAGGCTCCTCTGTCCATGGGATTCTCCAGGCAAGAATACTGTGGTAGGTTGCCATGCTCTCCTCCAGGGGATCTTCCTGACCCAGGAATCGAACCCATATTTCTCACATCTCCTGCATTGCAGACAGGTTCTTTACCCACTGAGCCACCTGGGAAGGCCCTAAACTGTCATATGAGATACCAAAGAGGATTTGTTGAATGAATAAATTAATGATAAATGAATGAAGAAACCTAAATTATCAGGTTGATAATTAAATTAGAGAATAGAATCTGCAACTTTTGAATTGAATTTTCACAATTTCTACATAGTGATAATTTGTTTAAAATTTGGCATGCAAAATATAATATACAATAGAGTGAACAGATAGTAAAGAAAAATGATGGCCAAGGAAGTGGAAGATTTAGATTTCAAGTTACCCGAGTCCTTGGAAAAGTGAGAACTAAAAGAAATTTATATTCTCTATTTAAGTATTTCAGAAATAGAAATTAAGAAGTCATCAGTATACTAAATTATTATGATTTCTAGACTAATCATAATTCATTCAAATGACATATGAGATACAGGCCTCTCAGAATATTTGCCATGTTAATCAAATGAATAATTACACTGAAACTTGAGTTTATTTCTCCGGTATATCAAAATGTTGTACTTATGTAGATGAGATTGACATTTTGGAGAACTGTCTTCTTAGTACAGAAAATTTTTGTTGATTCTGCATTTTGTGTTCTTCTTAATGTGATTTTCTAAAGTTTTCTTTTTATATTCTAACATATCTTGTTTATAAAAAATACGTAACATTTCCCTGTAGGCATGACAAACATAACTAGAATGCTGCATTGCAGTGCTTTAGATATAATCTAAAAATTGTTCTTACATGCAACAGCAGAGACCAACGATTCATGAAATTGCTGAGCGTTGGGCATAGTCCTTCTTGTAAAACTACTAATTTGTATGAGACATTTTTCTTCAAACTTTGAGATCAAAATGTAAACTCTACTCAGTATGTCAACATTTACATTAAAATGAATTTTTTACTCATGGGAAAAGCTTTAAATGCTTTAAGTGCATTTAAAAGTTTGGAAATCAATAGGACATATTTGTGACAATTTAAATGTTTCTCTCCCTACTTGGTTTGGAATAAAATAGGAAACAGGAGAAAAGTATTCAGCCCAGGAGAGAGGTCCTTCTTCTGCCTATCAAAAGAGCTATTAAATATGGGGACTTCCCAGGTAGCACTAGGGATAATGAATCCACATGCCAATGCAGGAGACATAAGTGATGCAGGTTGGATTCCTGTGTCAGAAAGATTCCCCTGGAGAAGGAAATGGCAAGCTACTCCAGTATTCTTGCCTGGAGAATCCCCATGGACACAGGAGACTGCCAGGTTACAGTCCATAGTATTGCAAAGAGTTGGACACGACTGAAGCAAATTAGCCTGCATGCATATACCAATATAGTCAGTTCCCCTCCTCTGAAACAGAAGAAATGTCCATTTCTTACTAAATGTTGTTGCTTTCTTTGTACTCAAGATTCCATCCCATTTCACCATTCACGATTCCATTTTTAAAACCAATTCTTTTTATCCTGCATCATTAATTTCTCCCTTTATGTTTGGTTATTCTCCAAAACACACAAGTATCTCCTAATAGTTCTCATTTTATTTATTTTTAAAGCATATATTAGAAATTTTCATTCTGCCAGGGAAGTTTCCTTCCTTTAAAATCTCTGTCCATAAAATCTGTCCATGTCTCTTCTAACAATCATATGTTAGAAGATATATGAAAGATATATAGCAAGATATGTGAAAGCCATTTCACATCTCCTTAGATGAGGTTCTTCCTTGACTACCTAAGGGAAGAACCTGCCGTTGCTTTCTATTGTGTCTCATGGTGAATTTTCTTTATGTTACCAATCAAAATCTGAACATACTGTAGTTATTTTTTAACTTGATATTAATAGTTTAAATTTTCTCTTTGAGAAAGTAGCATGTAGGCTCTTTGAGGCAGATCCTTTAACTCTCATTCATCCCTGTATTTTAAACTCTTAACAGAACTCAGAACAAAGTACTTACTTAACATGTGTTTATAGAATGAATGCAAGATCTATACCAGTTCCTATGGAAAAATTAACAGTCAACCCTAAGTAATTGTGCAAGCGAGCAAAATGTCTTGTTGCCACTTGCACTTTTCTATTCTCCCTCCAATCTTTATTCTAAATGCCTTGTACCCTTTTGCTCTTTCACTGTAATATTCTAACCAGTATCTTTCCCTTTAGACAGAATTTATTCTCCAAATTAATCACTTTCTTCAATAATTACTCAATTCAACAATCCAAGCATGTTTTAGAGAGTGTTGTTGAATTCATAATAAGGCAACAATTAATATTTGTATTTTCTTCCTTGACTCTTTTCCAAGTACATCTTAAGCTTTTCAAAGGAACAATCATATTATAGTTGTGGTAGCCAGGAAATCAGGCTCTGATTCTCCGAACATCTTCACTAATTTCCAGAGATCTGTGTCACTGTTCCCAAAACAAATTTTACCACTTGTTTCACTACCATGTCACATCAGTTTTGAGTATTGATGTTAAATTTTCTAAAACCGTTTCATCATCTTTACCTTTCAAAACCTTCTTCTTCTCCTGTTTTCCTCATCTTTTATTAATGGGGCCATCATCTGTCTGTATCATAAAAGATCACCACCATCACATGACTTTATTGCTCACGGGACAAAAGGGTTATCCACTTCTTGTATTTCTGCATATTTAGTCACCAAATGTCAATCCTACCTGCAAAACAACATGAAGTCCATCTGTATTTTAAAATTTACATTTCCACTTGTTTTACCTTGAGAACCTTCAACTTCCCTCCTCCATACAATTCCTTCTCCAAACAGCTAATATGATCCTACTAAAATGCCAATATTCAGGCTATTTCCACATATAACAAGAAAATAAGTGCCTAAAGATCTAATTTTTGCCTTTCTTCTCAAAGTAAACTCTCTACTTTGCCATATAGAGACTATGATCATTATAACTAAAAAATCAGCTTTATTGAGCATTTACTCCATTCCATGTGGCATTCTACCTGAAAAAGCTTATTTATTTCTTACAATAACACACTAATGAAAAAGTACTATCATTAAAATAAATTTTAAAGTAAAGACTAGAGAGGTTAAGTAATTTTCCCACACTTTATGGTAAAGAGAGCCAAGATTCAAATACAGGCTAGTCTGCCTCCAGAGCTCATATTCTGGTTAAAAGGTTTTTTCAGTTGAAATATATTTGACATATAACATTGTGTAATTTCAAGGTGTACAACTTGTTGATTGGATACATGTATAAACTGCAGTATGATTGCCATTGTAGCTTTAACTATCACCCCTATGATATCACAAAGGGCTTCCTTGGTGGCACAGGGGTAAAGAATCTGCCTACCAATGCAGGAGATGCAGATGTGTGTTTGATCTCTGGATTGTGAAGACCTCCTGGAGAAGAAAATGGAAAACCATTCCAGTATTCTTGCCTGGAAAGTTTCCATGGACAGAAGAGCCTGGTGGCCTACAGTCCATGGGGTCACAAGAGTCACAAAGCTTAGCGACTAAACAACCACCACTACCTATGACATCACATAATTATCATTTCTTAGAGACCAAACTCTACAGTGTCTCACTATTTCCACATTAAATAAATAAAAAAAAAACTGTGTTGGCTCTTGTCTATATCATCGTTGAGGTGCAAAAAAATCTGAGGCTTAAAGAGGGTAGATAAATCTCTCAAGTTTGCAAGTCTAGTTAAATTATAAGGTGACCCTGAACCCAGGCTACTCTGCATCCATCTCGCAGCCCCTCTTCTGCCCTTGGACTGTCTGGTTCCTAAGATGAGATGGACAGACCCACAAACACTCCATCTTCCAGCATTTTCTTGATCACAGACTGCAATTAGAGGACTTTGTTAAATGCCTTGGGCTATACATGACAAAGTTCAAGAAAGGAATGATGCCGAAGAAGAATGCTGGCTACTTCCTTCTCTCCAAATGCCATCCTTACCAGCAGTTTAAAGTCAATCTGGGAGAACATCAAATCTAGGCAATTTTCTTTTGAACTATGAAGAGAAAACATTAATTTGTATGAACTAAAGTATGTGATTAAAGCATGAAATTCTTTCCAGTTGTGATTATGAAAAAGGTTTGAAATGAATTAGTCTCCATACCACATTAATGTAGTCATCCCAAGGGCCAATAACTGGGAACACTTCAATGGCTCAAGTGCACCCATGAATAGTTACCCAGACTGCATGTAGATTCAGAAACAGCTTCTATTTTGACTGAAGATCAAGAGGTGCTGAAATTTGATAGGACATTGTCATTCTAAGTCAGATGGCAAATGCTTTAATACTTAACACAAACTGCAACTCTAAAATTCTTTTACTTTCTTCCTCGAAGGCATAGAATGTCAGAAAATATTTTAGACATTCCTTACACTGAAAAAGAAGTAAACTCAGCTGAACATATCTTTGGACTGAAAAATTAACATGCACATTTTTTTGCTGTTGTTGATCACATACCGTATCATTTCAAATAAACAATACTAAAACAGTGTGCAATAGTTCTAACCCAGGGTTACATGAATAATCAGTTAATTCTGAAAATACATTTATTACAAGTAGCTATGAATCTTGAAAATCCTTTGGAACAATGGATAAAAATACATACATTTATAGTACCTAAACATCCTCTATCTTGGTAGAAAAATGGTAGAAAAACGAGCTCTTGTGCTGAGTCCTAGCCAACTGTTTACATCCCCATGGACTGTAGCCTGCCAGTCTCCCCTGTCCATGGGATTTCCCAGGCAAGAATACTAGAGTGGGTTGCCATTTCCTCCTCCAGGGGATCTCTCTGACCCAGGAATTAAACCTGGGTCTCCTATATCTCCTGGATTGGCAGAAGGATTCTTTACCACTGAACCACTAGGGGAAGCACAGAAAGACAAGCTTAGCTATTATAATTGGCATAGACAGATATTCATTCTACAAATATTTAGACTCTGACAGTCAAAGAATGTAACTGAGAAGAGAAAAGCACGGTCCAGATAATGAACTGAATAAACTAGGAAGACATAAACATAAGCAAGGCAGTTTCTTTATTGCATTATGTTTTATTTACTTTTAGATACTATGCATCAATAAAACCACAGGTGTCCATCTCCCACTAGGCTGTCACTGGAGAGTTTATCTTTCTAGCTCTTCAATTTCTACAATAAAATCATTCAAATGATAAACCCATTTCACTTTTATTAACTAGAAAGTAATTTAATATTGACAATTTGAATAATTCTTTCTGAAAATACATCTTTTATGACAGATCTGTTGCTTGGAGTGTTAGGGTCTGATAAACGACAATCTAAACTGTTATTACTCATTTCAAAATGGTCAAAGGCAAGCTTTAGCTCTATCAAGCTGAAACCTTCCTTACTTTAATAATTTCCCCATTAAGACCCAAACATAATCATGCCAATTCCAGAGGCAGGACATATGAACAGAGCAATCTGTTTAAAATAGTACTCCTGCTGGGAAAACACAAGAAGATTAGGGGAAAAAAATCTTTACTGGAAGGAAAAGGCAAATAGCAAAAATAATGAGCTTTAAAGTTAGAGACAGATAAAAACTCTCCAAAGATAATATAGACAACTATGTATGTATAGCTTTTGGTGGAAAAGAATTGAGAATAAACTCTCAAAAAAAAATCATAATTACACAATTGTTGTTAATGCTAAAATAAAATCTTGGAACATATATTTACTGATACGGATGGCATGTTGTATTTTACTATTTTGTTTTTGTTATAAGTGGTGTTAAAGTAATGTGATCAAAAAACTGCTATTGTTGCTCAGTCACTCAGTTACGTGACCAACCAGTCACCGACTCTTTGTGACCCCATGGACTGCAGCATGACAGGCTTCTCTGCTCTTCACTGTCTCCCTGAGTTTGCTCAAACTACTGTCCATTGAATCAGTGATGCCATTCAAGCATCTGAACCTCTGTCAACCCCTTCTCCTCCAGCCCTCAATCTTTCCCAGCATCAGGATCTTTACCAATGAGTTGGCTTTTTGCATCAGGTGGCCAAAGTATTGGAGCTTCAGCTTCAGCATCAGTCCTTCCAATGAATATTCAGGGTTGATTTTCTTTAGGATTGACTGATTTGATCTTCTCATTGTCCAAGGGACTCTCAAGAGTCTTCTCCAGCTCCATTTTTCGAAAGCATCAATTCTTTGGTCTTCAGCCTTCTTTATGGTCCAGCTCTCAAATCCATACATGACTACTGGAGAGACCATAGACTTGAATATATGGACTTTGTCAGCAAAGTAATGTCTTTACTTTTTAACTCACAGTCTAGGTTTGTCACAGCTGTCCATCCAAGAAGCAATCGTCTTCTGATTTCACTGCTGCAGTCACCATCTGCAGAAATTTTAGAGACCAAGAGGATGTCTGTCACTGCTTCCACCATTTCCCTTTCTCTTTGCCATGAAGTGATGGGACAGGATGCCTTGATCTTAGTTTTTTTTAATGTTGAGTTTTAAGCTGACTTTTTCACTCTCTTTCACCTTCAAGAAGCTCTCTCTTTAGTTCCTCTTCATTTTCTGCCATTAGAGTGGTATTATCTGCATATCTGAGGTGGTTGTTGACATTTCTCCTGGCAATCTTGATTCCAGCTTTGTAGCTCATCCAGCCTAGTGTTTCACATAATGTCTCTACATATAAGTTAAATAAACAGGGTGACAATAAACAGCTTTGTCATACCCCTTTCTCCTTAATAAACTTTAAATCCAATTTTCCGTTCAAATGAAAATCTCTATAACAACAGTGACAGCACTGTTACTGTGTTACAAAATGTTTTAATATCATTATATTAACATCATAACATGTTTTTGTGTTATTCAGTTCAGTTCAGTTCAGTCACTCAGTCGTGTCTGACTCTTTGTGACCCCATGGACTGCAGCATGCCGGGCCTCCCTGTCCATCACCAACTCCCGGAGTCCACCCAAACCTATGTCTATTGAGTCGGTGATGCCATCCAACCATCTCATCCTCTGTCGTCCCCTTCTCCTCCTGACTTCAATCTTTCCCAGCATCAGGGGCTTTTCTAGTGAGTCAGTTCTTTGCACCAGGTGGCCAAAGTATTGAAGTTTCAGCTTCAGCATCAGTCCTTACAATGAATGTTCAGGACTGATTTCCTTTAGGATGGACTAGTTGGATCCTCCTACTGTCCAGGGACTCTCAAGAGTCTTTTCCAACACCACAGTTCAAAAGCATCAATTCTTCAGTGCTCAGCTTTCCTTATAGTCCAAGTCTCACATCCATACATGATTACTGGAAAAACCATAGCTTTGGCTAGATGGACTTTTGTTGGCAAAGTAATGTCTCTGCTTTTTAATATGATGTCTAGGTTGGTCACAGCCTTTCTTCCAAGGAGTGTCTTTTAATTTCATGGCTGCAGTCACCATCTGCAGTGATTTTGGAGCCCCAAAAAATAAAGTCAGCCACTGTTTCCACTGTTTCCCCATCTATTTCCCATGAAGGGATGGGACCAGATGCCATGATCTTAGTTTTCTGAATGTTGACTTTTAAGCCAATTTTTTCACTCTCCTCTTTCACTTTCATCAAAAGGCTCTTTAGTTCATCTTTGCTTTCTGCCATAAGGGTGGTGTCATCTGAAGGTTTTGGGTTATTATCTTAACATGAAAGATATTTTGTGTTATTATCATGCAAGTGCTATCTCCTGGAGGAGGAAATGGCAACGCACTCTAGTATTCTTGCCTGGAGAATCCCATGGACAGAAGTGCCTGGGGAGCTACAGTCCATGGGGTCACAAAGTGTTGTACTTGACTGAGCACACACATACAACATGCATACAGTAGCACTTTTAATACCAATATTGGAGAGGTAGATAAAATTATTTTTCTTTTACAAACAGAGAAATGAGGCATATATATTTCAGATACATGTGAATGGCCCACAGCTAGCAGATGATAAAATGAAAATTCTAACTGATGTTGGAAAAGTTCAAATATCAACTCAAATGAAGTTTTGTAAATGAAGACTTATAAAGCTATGCTTTACAAAGATTTTAGGAACCAAGATTCTGCTCTAACATACCTGGGCAGTGTCTTTTATCCTCAGATTCTAAAGCAATACCCCTATTCCAGGGAGCAAGACAGAGGAAAAATCAAAAAGACAAGGAATATCTGTCAGCCATGTCTTTAGGAAGACTCCTGGAAACTGACACATTTTTATATCTCATTGATGAGAAAGTAGTCATTATTACAGGTTGGATTGTGTTACTCAAAATTCATATGTTGTCCTAATCCTCGGTACCTCAGAATATGACTTCATTTAAAAATAGAGCTATTCATCATTGCTTCTCAGCCTTTTGGCTAAGATCAAGTGTAGCATGGCTTCCCTCATAGCTCAGTTGGTAAAGAATCTGCCTGCAATGCAAGATACCCCTATTGGATTCTTGGGCCAGGAAGATCCACCAGAGAAGGGATAGGCTACCCACTCCAGTATTCTTGGGCTTCCCTTGTGGCTCAGCTGGTAAAGAATCTGCCTGCAATGTGGGAGACCTGGGTTCAATCCCTGGGTTGGGAAAAACCCCTGGAGAAGGGAAAGGCTACCCACCCAGGTATTCTGGCCTGGAGAATTCCATGGACTGTCTAGTCCATGGGGTTGCAAAGAGTCGGACACGACTGAGCGAGTTTTACTTCACTATTCATCATCTATTCAATGCACACGAATTTGAGCAGAATCCAGGAAACCTGGCGTACTGCAGTTCCATGGGGTCGCAAAGAGTTGGACACGATTTAGTGAATGAACAACAAATGCTAATTTTAGAGTTTTGTAACAAGGATGAAACATAACATATAAGTATTATTTGAAAATTGCAGTACAAATTCTGTTAGTTATAGATTTGATTTCTATCCAAGCAGCTATCTGTGCATTAATGGCACTTTGGGATTTTTGGTTTTAGATGATAAAATAAAGCACACATCTGTGTTTATGGGTAAAAAATAAAATAAAACTTAAGCTATTGAAGATATAATTAGTAAAGAGGAGGTCACACTGGAGTAGGGTGGACCCCTGATCCAATATGATTGCTGTCTTTCTTTTTTCTTTTTTAAATTTATTTTTGTCAGCATTTTGTTTAGTTATGGCATGTGGGATCTTTGTTTTGGTGCACGGGGCTTAATTGCCCCGTGGCATGTGGGATCTTAGTTTCGCAGCCAGGGATCAAACCCACGCCCCCTGCATTCCAAGGGGAATTCTTAACCACTAGACCACCAGAGAAGTCTCATGATTAGCATCTTTATAAAAACAGTGCAATGCACAGAGCCAGGCATGAACACAGGGAGGACACACCCTGAAGACTGGAGTGGAGCTAAGCTGCATGAACCAAGGAGCTATCAGATGCTAGGAGAGATGACTGGAACAGATCTTTCCTAGCAACTTCAGTAGGAGCATGGCCCACCGCGGACACCTTCATCTTTGACCTCTAGCCTTTAGAACTCTGAGAAAACACATTTCTGTTGCTTAAGCCACTCACTTTGTAGTATTTTGTTAAGGTAGCCCTAGCAAATCAAACAGTAACACTTAAGGTAGTCTACTAAAGTTTAGGATTTTTTGCTTTATGTATAGCTAAAATTTTGGAAAAAAAAAAAAAAGATTACTGTAGAGCAGGTAGTCTCTGACAACCTATGGCATTCTTTGAGAAGCAGTCTCAATACTCAGCATTTCATTGGATCTGTCACTATTATTTGTGAAAGGTATGTTGTTACATTATATATTGAAATACCCAGAAATAAATAATGCTAGCAATTTAATTATGATAGGTCATCCTTACTTCAGAGATATTAAATGTGAACAAAAAAAGAAATGGGCATCTTAGAATCGATGAAATACAGTAAATATTCTATAGACAATTTAGTTATAACAGTAAACACAGAAAAGAAATTGTTTACATGAGCTATAATTCAATAATTTACACCATAGCATATAAACATGACTTGTCTTACTACAAGATTTTAAATGTATATATAAGGTAATCAGATACAAAAATGTCAATATGGATATTAATATAGATATAAATATATAAAAATAATACTGTTCTTTAGTTAGCTTTGTTCAAAATGCTTTCACTAGATTAGTGAAATGCAGTATCAGTGGTATCATACATTCTCTTTAAATAAAAGTAATATTTGATATCAGTTATGCTTATTCTTATAGAAGGCAGGAGGAGAAGGGGACGACAGAGGATGAGATGGCTGGATGGCATCGTCTACTCAATGGACATGAGTTTGAGCAAGTTCCAGGAGATGGTGAAGGACAGGAAAGCCTGGTGTGCTGCAGCCCATGGGGTCACACAAAGTCAGAACTAAGCTACTGAACCACAACAACAACAAACGCTTATTCTGCAAAAGAAAGATAATTTGGAGTGGTGGTTTCATAAAAGAAATTTAATGCCCTTTTCTCTAGCAAATAAAAAATAATGGCACTGCTTCAATTGGGAAAAATACTAAGAAGACCTAATAAGTGAGATGAAAACTGTAAAATTACCAAATGTAGTAATAATTTACTTCTTTTAAAAAGTTTGCTTTTATTTTCCTTTTCTCTATGAAACTCAGTCCCATTTACTTGAATTATTCTTCTCATTATGTATTGGCTAAACTTCTTTAGAAGCAACTGGGATTTTTCATTTTAGTCCCAAAGGAAAGTTTTAATTGCATGCTGCCATGACAAGTTGAATTAGTAAGACATATATTACTAGATAATTCCACAACTCTCTAATTTTAGAGGGTCTTATCAAGAAAGCCACTTTCTTTAGATGTAACTGAGATCTAAAAAATGCAAAGCATCTGTTTCACAATTAGCAAGGAACAATGTAAGGATGAGTTCACTTGCTCAACCAGGGGTAGAGAAAGGCAACCAGAGTCTCCCACTGTGCAATCTTTGATGATTTTACATTTATGAACCCATAACTGAGCTTGACTCAGCAACTGACCTGTGAAACAGCACTGATTATTAATATTAATTACTATTACAGTATTTAGAATATCCCCATAGTATTACAGAACACAATAAAAACAATTTGAGATTCAATTACATCAATGGACACTAAAACATTAGTAAAGACATTAGCTAAGACAAAGAAAAAAATGCTTAGAGTCTAAAGAAGGCATTTGCAAGCCAAGATGCTGGGCTTCTCATAAGTCTTGCTGGGGCAAATACATTGAGGGGGAGGCTGTGTCAAGTTGTGACAATCATTTCAATAAAGGGAGGGGATGGGGAACAGCTAAATGTGTTTAGCAAAATGGAGGTGATAATTCATTTTAATAATTTAAATGAATTTAAATATTTATAAAACAGAAGGAAGACAAATAAAAACAAGGACACTGGAAATACAGAACAACTTAACAGCTCTAGACAACATGAGATTCATCATCAGCAGAATTTCATTTCATGCAAGAAATTTAAACCATAAAATTATTTTCAAAGTTTTTGTCCTTGTGCCTTTAAGGAGTCAAGAAAAGTAAGAAAGAAATTATCTTCTCCAGTTTTTTAATAAGTAACTTCAGTTTTTAAAATACCAACGAAGAACAAATGCAGCAAAAGTTCTTTTGGCACCTGGCCTGTCAGTGAACCTCTTCCTACTTTCTGAGTAGTTCAGTCTTAGCTCCCATTTTCTTTAAAGATAATGTAAAATGCTAACTGTGTTGTGCGTTCTTTGCTGATCTCCATGAGCAAATACACTCTACCTAGATTAGTGGCTTCCAACCTTTTTGGCACTATGGACTGGTTTTGTGGAAGACAATTTTTCCACAAACTGGGTGGGAGGGGTGGTTTGGGGGTGATTCAAGCACATTACATTTATTGTGCACTTTGTTTCTATTATTACATCGGCTCCATCTCAGATCATCAGGCATCAAATCCTGGCAGTTGAAGACCCTGCTAAATGGTACTTTTCCAATTGTACTTCGTCTCAGAGATCACTTACATGCTTGACTTATCTATATTCTGGGCTTCCCCAGTGACTCAGTGAAGCATCTGCCAGCACAGCAGGAGACTCAGGTTCAATCCCTGGGTCGGGAAGATTCCCTGGAGAAGGGAATGGCATCCCACTCCCGTGTTCTTGCCTCGAGAATTCCATGGAGAGAAGAGCCTGGCGGGATACAATCCATGGGGTCCCAAGGAGGCACACATGACTGAGCAACTAACACATTAAGGAGTTAGCATATTTTTCTATGAAGGGCAAATGTTTCAGGCTTCACTGGCCGTTTAGTCGCTTTCACAGATGCTCAACTCTGCCATTTTACTGTAAAAGCATCCATAGACAGTACACAAATAAAGGAACCTGGATGTGTTCCAATAAAACTTTATTTATGGACATTGAAATCTGAATTTCATATAATTTCACATGTCACACAGTATTATTCTTCTTTTGATTTTATTCTCAACCATTTAAAAACGTAAAAATGCTTCTTCACTCACCACCCACGCGAAACCAAGTGTCAGGCCAGATTTGGTCCACAAACTGTGTTTGTTTGGACACTGTGTTCTGGACTACAGGATCTGTAAGATGAGGCATCTCCTAACTTTTTCTATATCATCCCCGAAGTACTTAATAAGTGCTTCTGTGAGTATTTGTCAAAGTGAATACTGGCATCATCGAGACAAGAAGCAGTGAATACAAACAAAACGTAAAGAAAGTTCACCTTTCTGTCTTCCTCTTTGGAATATCTTTAGGGGAATCCTCTATTATTCTCTTTCGTACTTTTCTGTTCTTTTCACCTAAGTAGTTGCCAACATAGTTAATTATGAATTTATTTGTGAGTTTTCATGTTTATTACTATATTGATTTCTATCAATGACATGGTAAAGTATCATAAATGTAATGACTTTGAAAGCAATACATACTTTCATCTATTTCCACAAGTGATTAGTCGGATGGGCTTGGCTGGGTCTCTGCTTAGATAATGTCACAAGGCTAAAATCAAGGTGTTTACAGGACTGTGTTCCTTTATGAAAACTCGAGAGAGTCTCTATGACAGAATCTGCTTAGAAGCAGACTTTTTTCTATGCAGGGCAAATGTTTAGGCTTCACTGGACATTTAGTCTCATGTTGGCTGAATTGAGTTCCGTGCAGCTATAGGACTGAAGTCCCCATTTCTTTGATGACCGTTGGCTTATTCTCAGCACGTAAATTCTACTGCATTCCTTGACTCATATTCCCTATGCCTTTAAAGCCAGTAACTGTGGATCAAAGTCCTTTTCATGCTTCATCTCTCCTTCATTTTCTTCAGCTCCTCATCTCCCTCTAGCTTCAACCAAGAAAGGATCTCTGGCTTTTATTTATTTATTTTTTCCTTGATGACTATGTGTTTTATTTATAACAATGTTAGATGCAGCTTGCTCGCACCTAGAATATTACACATTAAAGTGCAACAGCCTGTCGAGTCTTGCATTTCTTGTGAAGTGGGAGATAGTTTCCACCCTCACTTTGGTCCTCCGGTTTCACATGACTTAGTATTATTAGTGAAAAAATGCAGTTGTGGTTTAGTTTAACTCAGCCTAATTAGCTCTTGGGCAGTTTCACCCTCTCTGAACACACATTGCTATTCCCATCCCACCCCCAGTGATAGGGCAGCAACAACCACGGTGTCCACCCGTGCACTCCAGTATGTGTAACAGGGTGACGAGAATACGACAGCCAGATGCTCCAAGGGGATGGCCCAGGGCTGTGGCTCCTCTTTCAGTGTTGACTTTCTCTGGGCTTAAACCAAGTTCTTTAGCTATTGCAACAGAGAGGGCTGCAAAGGCTTCACTGATTTCAAATACATCAACATCCTCCAGTGACCACCCTGCTTTTGCAACAGCTTGCTTTATTGCTGGAATTGGTCCTGTTCCCATAATGGAAGGCTCCACACCTGCTTGTGCCCAGGAAACTATCTGTGCTAAGGGTGTGAGCCCACAGTTGCCAGCTTCAGACTTCTTCATCAGAACCACTGCTGCAGCACCATCATTCATTCCTGAAGCATTAGCTGATGTGACTGTTCCTGGTCCATCCATAAGGAAGCAAGGCTTTAGCTTAGACACGGCTTCCATGTTGCTCCCATGATGAGGAAACTCAAATGTTTTAACTTCAGTAAGACCTTTTTTAGAAGATACAAAAACTGGTACGATCTCTTTGTCAAAATGGCCGGCCTTCTGTGCATTCCGTCCTGTTTTGGGACAGAACTGCAACCTTGTCCTGGTCTTCTTGACTCACTTGGCATTGTTTGGCCACATTTTCGGCTGTAATGCCCGTATGATAGTTTTGGGATGCGTCAGTGAGCCTGTCACGGAGGATACTGTCAGTCAGTGGTTTTTCCCCAATTTTGACTCCCTCAAGTGAACCAAATGAGGAGCCTTGCTCATCTTTTCCATGTCTCCTGCAACACCAACGCTGGAGTCTCCTGTCCTTATCGACTGGGCTGCCAGGCACACGGCTTTCAGACCTGACCCGCAGATCATTTGGCAGCTCTATGCTGGAACAGAGTAGGGGATTCCTGCACCCACACTGGCCTGTCGAACAGGGTTCTGCCCACAGCCTACTGCCAAAACGTGTCCAAATATGACCTCCGAGACCTCTTCGGAAGCCACAGTGGCCCTTTTCAGGACCTCTCTGATGACAGTTGAGCCCAGGTCATGGACAGGAATGGTGGATAAGGCACCATTGAAGGAGCCTGTGATGGTGCAAGCCGCCGAGACGATGACCACCGGGTCCGAGTCTGCACTCATCCTGCCGCACTACCGCCTCTCTAGCAGCTACTGTGGGCCCCAGAGCAGCCGGCTTAGTGCTGGCTTTTAAAGTTTCATGTGATTAGATGTTCTTACCCATATAGTCTAGGGTACTATATCCATGTCAATATCAATAACATTAACTACATCTGCAAGGTTCCTTGGCCATGTAACATAACATTGTTATAGGTTTCAGGGGTGAGTGCACAGACATCTTTGGAAGGAGGCATTATTTAGTGTACCACAATTACCAACCATCCCTGTAAGTTTCATGAACAAAGGTCCTATCTTTTTTATCATTGTTGCATACCCAATGTGTGACGTGCTTGCCAGACACATAATAATTGCTCAATAAATATATCTTGAATCAAAGAAAGAATAAGTGAGCAAATGAATGAGTAAATATGTGGATCTGTAGTTTAGTAGAATGTTCTAACCTTGAATCAAACATTTAGGAAACTTGAGTGTATCTATGGGTCACTGGTTAACAAAAGCACAGATCTTCACTTCAGGGAAACATGGATTCAAGTCGGTAATTTTATTGTCACTTATTAACTGAGTACCAAGAATCTCTGTGCCACAATTTCTTCATATGAAAAATGGAAAATCAAAACTTCTGTCTAAACGTTTTGCTGAGGATAAGATATATATAGCTGTGTATCTAGTTCCTGGATATTACAGTGCCTAGCTCATAGTAAGCACTTATTTTATTATAGCCATTATAAATGTTGCAGGTATTTTGAGGTCTAGGTAATTGATGGAATTAACTTATTTGGGAAGAAATAGAATAGAGGAGAGGGGGAGGGAAGGGTCCAGGAGATGGAAGGGAAGAGAGAGGTCTCAGCAGAACCCTGTCACTTAGCAATATTTAAGAAGCAAGTAACTAAAGAGAAGTAAGAATCAATAGTTAAAGATGCAAGAAAGATAGAGAAGAGCACAGTCTTGGAAACAAAAGTGGAGGAGGAACTTGAAGGACAGAGTCACTAACAGTTTCAAATACGAGGACAGTATCATGTAATGTAAAAATTGAAATGAGTCCATTATATTATTGGATAAAATGTCAGTGGTGACTCAGTCAGGAAGGTTTGGTAAAATATTAAGGAAGACATTCAAGTGTAGCAATTTGAAGGAGAAATGGAAAAGGAAGGAATGAGAAAGCAGAAATGGAATGAAAAAGCATGGGCTATTCTTTTCAGAAGTTTGATGTTGAAGGAAAAAAGAAAAATGAGCCAAAATTTGGGGAAAAGGCTTGATGTAAATGGGAATTTAGGGTGCACACGTATTTATTTTACTCTCCTTCACACGTTTCTTACTGAAGCTTTTCAATCCCTTTCCCTCTCTATCTTTTCCACCTTCTCCCATCAATGATAAAATTAATCAATTAATCAATAAAAAGGTTAATCAATAGTAAATCTAAGAGAGAAATGGAAAAATTTATTTGGGCCAACTTGGGAGACAGTTTTTCAGAAAACTCTGAGGCCTGTTCTGCAGAGGTAAAGGGGGATTCCCTGGTGACTCAGACAGTAAAGAATCTGCCTGCCAATATGGAAAACCCAGGTTCAATCCCTGGATCAGGAAGATCCCCTGGAGAAGGAAGTGGTAACCAGTATTCTTGTCTGGAGAATTACATGGTCAGAGGAGCCTGGTGGACTACAGTCCATGGGATTGCAAAGAGTCAGACGTGACTGTCACATACAAATTGGGAAGCCAGTATATATGGGATTTTAGAAAGAGGGTACATGCAATCAAGCACACATATTGATAGAAGGCTATTGCTATTTGCAAGGAACAGATATAATATCTTAGTGAATGGTTTTAGTGTTTTTCTAAGTGTAGGGAGGTGCAAGAAACCAGATTCACAAAATTTTCTCCTGAGAATATCTAACTATCTGAAGGCCACTTTTGCCAGTTTTCCGAATACAAAGTGCCTTATCCTGATCTTCACCCTGAGTTCTTTTCAGGTTGTACTGTAGGTCAGTGATGGCAGAGGAGAATGATTTGATTCTTGTAGAACTGGATGATGGGCAACATGCTTTATTTTACAATCCCTTCCCTTTTGGCTTTAATTTCAACCAAGGTTTGAGAGGTATTCCGTGACCAAGTTGTCCCACAGTGCTAGAAATACTCATTCCCAGTTTGAGTGAGGACTTCATTGGTAGGTCACTTCCTGTAGCATTACTGAAGTAGGCTTAGTAAATAGCAGCCAAAAGCCCCTGTCCTACCTGTCTTACTAGTCTGTTATGATCCAGGAAATGATTTCCTCTTGTTGCTTCTTACCAAATCTAGACTTCCAGGGTTATAATCATTGATCTCATTGAACTGTATATGTGGTCAGTGGTCTCAGTTCATCTAGTTCTTTTTGGCAGAGGCTTAGAAACACATTTGGTAATGCAAAAATAATAATCTTGTAAAATAGGCTGAATGCCAGTAATATACCTAGTAGTATTAATAAGGTCATAAAAAATTACTCAAGCTAAAACTTGCATTAGATGCAGCTCAGTATCTCCCCAGGTCGTCTGAACCAGTCTGCTCTGCACCAGTCACTATCTTAAAGGGAAATGACAAGTTGGAATCATATATAAAGCTCACCATAGACACTTGCATGTACCAGATGAGGGGTGGCTTATCGTGTTCTCTTACAGGATTGAGAAAGGAATGTTATTTTCTAAGCAGTTGCATGGCTGATGTCTGAAGAAGAAAAATTGATCTTTAGAGTTGAGCAGGTATTTCTGCCCTTGGGGAGGTCTGGTTAATGCTCAGTGTAGATGCATAATGCATGCTAGAGGGGAGAGAGGAGGTCTATGTGGGCAGAGAAAAGCTTTATGTTTAAATTTTTCTTATCTCACTTTAAAATACCAATTTTATTTCATCACCCCAACATGCTCAACAAAGAACCTCAACTACTTCATGCAACATATAGGAACTATCAGGTAGGAGCTTTCTCAACTTGTCAGGATAACCTGCTTCCCACATCTCAACTCCCCAAAAGTCTTACCTTCTGCCTTGCTATCAAGTGGAAGTGATAAACCATCACATATCAGAATAATTCTGTCATTTGTGCACTGAATCCCTGCCCTGCTTGCTTTTCTACCATCTAGTGTGTGTTAGTTGCTCAGTTGGGTCCAACTCTTTGTGACTCCATGGGCTGTAGCCCACCAGGCTCCTCTGTCCATGGAATTCTCCAGGCAAGAATACTGGAGTGGGTTGCCATTCCCTTCTCCAGGGATCTTCCCAATCCAGTGATAGAACCCAGGTCTCCTGCCTTGCAGACATATTCTTTACTGACTGAGCCACCAGAGAAGCCCGCCTTCTTACCATAATCTTGAATAATTATTAACTCCTCTGTATCCCAATTCTTTCCATTGTAAAGTGGAAGCAAAAACTCACTATGTTAATGTAGATTAAATAGGGAAGCATGAATAAAATGTTAATATAATGGCTGGTGTTTAGTAGGCACTCAATATCTTTTCTCCCTTCCTTTTTTTAAAAAATATTTTTGGACACATTGCCCAGCATGCAGGATCTTAGTTCCCTGGCCAGGGATCAAACCCACGCCCCCCACAGTGGAAGCCTAGAAACAGTGAATAAAAGGGCAGATTTTAGAACAAGAGACATTCTTCAAGTCTTCCATACTTAGGTAATTTCTTCTGTGTCGCTTTAAAAAAAAGTCACAGATCCCTATATTAAACAGTAGCACTGTGTACCTTTCTTTACAGTATTCATTCATGTTGAAACTTTACATTACTTTATGGAAGCTTCTACACAGAAGTCAGACATTGTCTGCGATTTTTCCAACTTCTTTGAGCATAAATATTTTAGATATGTAAACCAGTCAGAATGTCCATGATCAGCAATTCTACAAATAACAAATGATGGAGAGTGTGTGGAGAAAAGGGAACTCTCTTACACTGTTGGTAGGAATGTAAGTCGGTGCAGCCACTATAGAAAACATTATGGAGGTTCCTTAGAAAACCAAAAGCAGAATTACCATATGATCCAGCAATCATATTCCCGGGCATATACCTGGAGAAAAGCATAATTCCAAAAGATACCCCAATGTTTATGAATTGTAGCACTATATACAACAGCCAGAACATGAAAGAAACTAAATGTCCATCAACAGAGTAATGGATAAAGATGTATACATATATACAATGAAATATTGCTCAACCATAAAAAAAGAATGAAATTGTGCCATTTGCAGAGATGCATGGCACATCTGTCACACTCTGTCACAGAGAGTGTGGCATCACTGACTCAATGGACATAAGTTTGAGAAAACTCAGGGAGATGGTGAACAACATCTGGCATACTGCTTTTCAGGGGGTTGCAAAGAGTCGGACATGATTGAGCAACTGAACAACAATGAAGCTATCCTAGCAGAGTTTCCCAGGTGGCTCAGCAGTAAAGAATCCACCTGCAATGCAGAAGACATGGGTTTGATCCCTGGGTTAGGAAGATCCCCAGGGGGAGGAAATGGCAACCCACTCCAATATTCTTGCCTGGGAAATCCCATGGACAGATGAGCCTGGAGGGCCATAATCAATGGGGTTGCAAAGACGATTTAACAACTAAACAACAACAAAAGCTCTCCTAGCAATCTATTTATTTGCAAATATTTTGATCTTCTTTTGGAAACATTCTTACATAAGGTACATAATTCCTTGTTGATCTTGTGATGGTCAGTTGTATGTGTCAACTTCACTGGACTAAGTGATGCTTAGATAATTGGTAAACATGATTTCTGAGTGTGTCTGTGAGGGTGTTTTCAGAAGAGATTAGCATTTGAATCAGTAGATTGAGTAAAAATCACCCTCATGAATGTGAGCAGGCATAATACAATCCTGGTGGTGGTGGTTTAGTCTCTAAGTTGTGTCTGATTCTTGTGACCCCATGGACTGTAGCCCACCAGGCTCCTTTGCCCATGGTATTTCCCAGGCAAGAATACTGGAGTGGGTTGCAATTTCCTTCTCCAGGGGAGCTTCCTCATCCAGGGATTGAACCCCGGTCTCCTATATTGCAGGCGGATCCTTTACCAACTGAGCTATCAGAGAAGCCTAGTCCAATCCTTTGAGGACTTAAATAGAACAAAAAGGTGAAGGAAGGGTGAATTTGCTCTCTGCTTGATCTGGACATCTGTCATCTCCTACCCTTAGACCTAGGTACTTCTGATTCCTGTGTTTTCAGACTAAGTTGGGGTCTTATACCATGGAACTCCCAATTCTCAGGTCTTCTGATTCAGACTAAATTGCACCACTGGTTTCTTTGTTCCAGCTTGCAGACAGCAAGCAGATCATGGAACTTCTAAACCTCCATTACTCTGGGAGTCAGTTCCTATGATATATCCTTCTATATACATCTTTAAACATCTTATTGATTCCGTTTCTCTAGAGAATCTTGACAAAAACACTTCTCCATGACATATAATTCCTATTGGTTTTTAATTTTCAATTTCAACTTAAATGTTACTCCTTTATCAATGACATTTATTTGTGGCAACTGTTATAGAGAGTCCTTGTCTTTGCTGTTCTGTGCTTTCACTATGTTGTGACTAACAATGGATTTCTACATATTTAACTCATTTAGCTCACATGATGGCTTTTGAATTATAATTTGTACCTTCCATGAATTCTCAAAAAATGTTATCATTGTTTCTTCCCCATTTTCTCTAATCTCCTTTTAGAATTCCAATTATGCATGTGCTCATTCTTATTTTCTTTTTGTATGCCGCTTAAGTTATTTTTCAAGGTTTCTATATCCTAGCATCTCTGTAAGCTGCATTTATTTTATTTAATTATTAATTTATACATAATGATTTACTATCATTAGTCTATAATCTCTCCTTTAGCTTATGATTTATCTTTCTGCTCTATCTTATATTTAACCCATCAATTGAAGTTTTGACTTGAATTATTAAATTTAATCTCTCAGCTTCTTCTGGTTTTCCTGACCAGTAGTGTAAAACAGGTAGTATTCAATATAAAGTAGAACTTGAGGGACTTCCATGGTAGTCCACTGGCTAAGACTCTGTGCTCCCAGTGCAGGGAGGCTGGGTTTGATCCCTGGTCAGGAAACTAGATCCCACATGCTGCAGCTAAGCATTCTCACTCCCCAGCAAAGATCAAAGATCCTGCTTGCTGTAATTATGACCCAACACATACAAAATAAATGAATAAGTAAAATAAATATTTTTAAAAATGGACTCCCCTTTAAAAAAATAAAAAATAAAGTAGAACTCTAAACTAGTATGGGATGAGCCAAAGACACCTATTCTACAGTCACTTTATCCCCTGTCTGCAGCTGTGGTCAAAACGGGCAGATTTTCACATCCTTCTACACTTCTGATCAATAGTTTTTTTCATCCTGCTCTTTCTCTAAGGATAGATTCCTTTGGAGAAACAACTATTATGAAAATTCTTCTGATTTTCTCTACTTCCATAGACCAGACATAATATCCTCATTCCAATGTAGCTATTCCCTAAAATTCCAGGTTGCTGTATCATCATATTTTCCCTTCCTATGTCCCAAGAAATGCCTCAGATTTCATACTGTCTTGTGATTTTGATTTCAGCTTTTAAATCCTTCTGTGTTATTGGTGAAAGAGGAGATACTTAAAGATTTCCTTTAGTTTCTTGAGAATTCAGCCATGAATTTTAAAATATATTTATTTTAGCTTAGTTCATGCCTACATGTTATTCAGAGGAAGAGCTTGAAAGAAAACTACATATATTTTTACATACACCTATATTCTCACCACCTTGTGCTGTGTGAACACAAAAATATTTATTTAATAATGTTATAGAATTGTTTGGATTGAAGGAAAAGGAAAACAAAAATAAGACACATTACATATTTTTTAGTTTCTAAATGGTTTAAACATATAGAAAAATAAAGAGAATGATATTAAACAGCCAAGTTTTGACAACCCAGATATGATGAATGTTGATATTCTTCTATACATGCTTCATTTTTTTAGAGTAATACAATGTTGCCAAAACAAATAACTTTCGATTAGAGCTAACTGAAGAGTAGAGAATTTATTTATGCATTCTTTCAGTTAACATACATTAACTCAGAAGTTAAATATCATATACAATGCTTAGCAGTGGAGATTTAAATCACTCATGTTCAGGTCAATAATGGAACTATGCCTTTCCAAATAAAATTTTACTGTGACTGTGTTATTGATAACACAATCTTGTTTCATAAACATTTATTGAACACAGAGGAAAAATCTAGCACTGAAAATAAAAAGGAGGAAGAAAATGCTCTAATTATGAGAAGTCTTCTTTATTCCCTACTGGCACTGTATATCTAAAAAAAATTGACTCATTTATGTATGTTATTCCTTGCCTTTCACCTCTATTTGGATTATTTATTAATCCTTGACCAAAAAAATCAATATATTGTGAATTCATTTATATACACTCAATATTAGTGAGATAAAATACAATAATGAAAGTACTATTACATAAAGAAGTACCAGATAGAACTATTATAGATATTTAGAGATGAGCTATGCCTCTTTCATTTCCTGTACTTCACTGTACAAGTAGATATAGTACTATTTCTTCCATTATGAATTGAAATATTCTTAAATTTGTTGAAGAATTTCAATAAAGCCAATGAAAAGAATTATTAATCCCCTTGAATAGTAGTGGGAAATGCACTGTAATTGGTAGGCTTCATATCAGAATTCTTGGAATTTCTCCAACTGCATTAGCAATTGGTCATCTTAATTACGTGGTCCATTAGCTGAAATCTGCATTACAAAACTCCCATGCACAATTCTTGCCAACTCTGATCCATTCATTGTAAGGTCAAAGTTGCCTTGCTCATTGCAAAATGAAACTAGATATATTAAGTTAAAGTATTTCGAGCCCATTAAATATACAACCTCAAGTTAGTCACCATATCACATACAGAAAATAACTACAGTCCTGGAGACAATGCCCCCAATACTTCCAGCTTTTTATGATGTAAGGTAGTTCTGCAAAAGATATGGGCATATTCAAAAAAAATTTAAAAAGAATATCCATTTTTAGCTTCTACTTCCTGTGACTTATAGATATAGTTACTTACAATGTTGACACAAATGTCTCAGTCTAACTGATAATAACCATTAGCATATTTGTTAAAAAAAAAAAAGTAGATCACTTATCACTGCCAGCAAGGATTGCTTCAGTCCAGAGGTATCCATGGAACCTTAACCAAAGCCACTTTGCAATGTTTGTTTTAGCACAGTCCCAATTCAAAAGTCCTCAGACAACCAACTAAAATTGAATGAATCTATTCAGTATTCATTCCCTCACTTGCTAAGATATTAACTTCTGTTTTTATCTCCAATGTACTCCATGCTGGAGTATTGATATTTATAAAAGACACTCATTGTCTTCAAGGCACTTATGACCTGGCCCATTTTATGCAAATGTTTCAAAAAGAGTATAGATTTATGAAAGCATGTTGTTTTCTATCATAGATCTTATTTCTCCATTTTTTTTCCAAAGGATGTAATGAAAAACTCATTCAGATTCCTAACGTCCAAAAACTATGTCTATACATTTCTTGGATCCCATCTATCTAATTTATCAAAATATTGAGGCTAACCAAGAATATAGCATATAATGAACTTAGGCTAGCATTGTTCTAATCTTAAATATTCTTGCAAATCATGTGTATGATAAGCCATTCTAGAATTTTGCCCAGTACTGAAGGCCAACATTGATTTACATTTCAGTCTCCAGTTTTGCTTCAATATAAACAGAAAAAAGAGGTGCCTGTCTCTTGCCTTCTTGCATTTTTTTGTTTGTTTTTTACTTAGTTTCCCTGAATCTTTAGAAATTACATAAAATTTCAAGTGCACATACAAGTTCTTATAGTAGCTGAGCTCCAATTGTTCCAAGTTAGAAGAGCTGCTAAATTGTCTCTTACAGTCTTTTTCACTCAACCATGATTTCACATCATTGCTTATCCTAAACTTTCTCATTTAAAACCTATTCCTTTTGGCATGAAAAAGAAATGGAGGTAGTTAACCACTTCTATTTTCCTCAACTCTATACATTACACCTGTGGATTTATTGTATAGTCACGCCTTAATCCTTTTCATGTCTTGAACAAACAAACAAACAAAAAAAACCAGAAAAATGCCTTTCTATTGTCTATGTATTTTCTTATTGCAGATCTCAGCACTCATCTTACGTCATATATTGTTCTGTTTCACTCTAATATACATTCTTATCTAAATATCATCCAGTTCATCTTTTTTACCAACTTTTTAAAAATCATGTTTTATTAAATTACTATCTATGCAGCCAAACCTTATCTATAAATATTATCTTCCTCGTTTTCTTTTCCATTTGGATCAGTTGCAAATGTGCAGTCTGATATTCCTTTTTGGAGGCTCCCAGCCTTCTTAACTCATCCTCCCTTTTAGAGGGTCAAGAAGTGGGATCAAATCTGTTATGGGGGAAGCTTAGAGACGATATGACTTAAGTCCAATCATCTTATACAAACCCGGCTGTCTGGAAATGGAAATAAAACAGTTTCCTGGAAGGAACTGTGTAGATAGGACGAGCTCTACGGAGTTCAATCTAGCTTCTAATCCTATTAGTCCCAGGGGAGATAGATAAAAGGACCATTAAAGTGGTACAGATGTGTTCTGTGATTGTGACTGCACCCCAATCTCTGACAGCGCCTACCTCCTTGCAGCCAATGAAGAAACTGTTAGTGTCAGGAGTTTCAGCTAAGGAACGGTTTGGTGGCAGCAATGGTGAAGGGAACAAAACTGCATTTTGTGTTCTTTCTTAAACTAGCTGAGTGTTACACAGTGTTATTCAAATAGGTTGGAAGGAACAGGAACAAACTTCTTCCACCCTGGAAGCTAAAAGATGTCAGAGGTGGCAGAAGTAGTGATTTTAAAGTTACTGCCAGAGAACAGTGGGATGACGATCATCATTAAATACCAGGACCATATCATCATGTACCAGTACCTCTTGCTTTGTATTCATGACCCCAAACCAAAGTTAATCTGTTATCACAGGGAGTTAATACATTTGTTAATGGTGACTAAACAAAGCCTAAATTATTCAGGAAGAGTTTTAGATTCAAACAACAACAGGGAGAAGTATGTAGTGGCCACAGAGCATTCTTCGGCTTGTGAGGAATAATACTCCCATCATATATTTCTGAGAGCTTCTTCTCTGCTGTCTGAAGTGAGGTTCAAGCACTCAGAGAGAAGAGAATCTCAATTAATATGGAGCAGATCCTCAATGCATTCATTTAGCTAGTGAGCATTTATTAAGCATTGATTTAGAGTCTAGACCCTCACCATACATTTTTCCATTCAGATAGTTGTTGACAATGTATGACTTGTGAGTATCTTCTGGGGAGTCATTTATACCCAGACTTATGTTGTCTAGGAATTACTTCCCACTAAAGGATTTCAAATCATCTTTTACTGCATTTTGAGCACATATCTGATTATGACCAGCATTTCCACTTACTAGTGATTGCAAACTTTAAAGTGACACAGCCCTTCCCACAAGGCCCCTGTGATTCTCATGCTAAAAACCACTTTTCTTTTGTTTTAAAAGTTAGTTTGACAGTGGGTTCCATCATTCTACCTTCTCATTGTGTAAACATGAATAGAAATTTCAGAAGCTACCTGAAAATTTGAAGTTTCAGGAAAAGAAATGGACATTATTTGAGTATTTGCTATGTTTTAAGTACCTGTGTTTTGCATTTTCATGTTAACATGTTTAATCTTTCGGGATTTCCTGGTAGCTCAGATGGTAAAGAATCTGCCTGCAATGCAGCAGACTCGGGTTTGATCCCTGAGTCGGGAAGATTTGCTGAAGAAGGGCATGGCAACCCACTCCAGTATTCTTGCCTGGAAAATCCCATGCACAGAGGAGCCTGGTGGGCTGCAGTCAACAGGGTTGCAGAGTCGAACATGACTGAAGAAACTGAGCATGCTCACACATCTCAAATTTTACATTTTGAGCATACTGATTCGCATTGAGTTTAAAAGGCAGGACCAGAGCTCTGTGGCTGTCTCCATACACTGCTGAGCCTTGACCCTGCTCTGGCCTGCCTAGGTGATGGTTTGAGATTGGCATCTGCCCATACTCCTACTTCTTATCTGACTATACTGCTGTTTCACCACCATGACAAAACACCCATTTTCTTCCCTTTTATTTTCATCCACAGTGGACTCTTTGTTTAAAAACAGAGAAGGATTGTACAGAGTTACTTGGCTTTCTTCCCTACAGATCTGGTTCTATCTACCTTCCCCCCTGCCTTTCTAACCAACACAGCTACACCCCATGGAAGGTTTCTGTTCTTGCCTTCGTGACCAAGACTTAGTTCTTCTCATCATTCACCACCATCTTGGCATTTTCATTTTTTTTTTATTCACCACCATCTTAACAAATCTCTATTATATTTTTTCTCAGAAATAAGTATTTTATTAAAAGTTATTGAAGGAATTAGTTGAAAGGTTTTCAATCACTCAGGGCATAAACCTTAACTTTCAAGTACCTATTTTCAAGTTAGGTCCACAGCATTCAACTCCTCTCTCTTTTAAAATCTCTCTTTGGGTCTTATCTTCCCCCACCTCCCAGCATGCTTCACTTCCACCTTGGCCCCTTCTTTTTCTTTAAATGTGGGTAATTTATCTCCTCCAATCTATCGCATCCCACAGTCATCATTTATACTGTCTTCTAAGTTGACAAAAGGACAGCAAATGAGAGAGCCTCCCATTTATTATCTTGATCCATCCTCCTTACAAAGTGATGATAAAATTATTGCATCCCATTTTTTCTATTACATATGTAGCACTTTTCAAATGTCTTTTATTTGTGAGACTTCACATAAAGTACTAGGAAGATATTATAGAAAGAACTAATAGACAATCACTAAAAAAATTACTCTCCATCTATAAAAGAATTGATAGATAAATGTATAATCAGGTGAATAGGGTGTAGAAGGACATAAATTCCGGTGATACAGATAGGTAACAAGGATTTAAAAGATTGGACATGAAAATTCAAATAGACACCAAGAGCTCCAAATAAAATCTGGTCAGTAAACTTGCCCCTATTCTAGGTAGGTATAATTTTTGAGGTCTAAAGCTCAAAGAGGATGCCTAATAGGAGGAGGGGCTTCCCAGGTGGCTCAGTGGTAAAGAATCCATCTGCCAAGCAGGAGACGTGGGTTCGACCCTTGGGCAAGGAAGATCCCCTGGAGAAGGAAATGACAACCCACTCCAGTATTCTTGCCTGAGAAATCCCATGGATAGAGGAGCCTGGAGGACTACAGTCTATGAGTCAGACAAGACATATCGACTAAACAACAATAATGAAGGAGACAGCCCTGAGTGTCGCATTATCAATCTCACCTATAAGATGTTCCTGTGTTCCACCACAGTGCCCAGCACAGTCTTAGTTGGCTTCACAATCACGCTTTGCTCCCCATTGTGTCCAGTCCCACTGTTTAAGGCCCCTTTCAAAAGTATTCTATCCTTACTACTGCCTCCATTTTCTATTCTCTTATCAGGTAATTCCCAGTGTTTTCTATAAAAATACTTTTTACAGATTTCCCCCATCCAGACATTGAATTTCCATTTTGAAAAGGTCTGGATAAAAATCTCTTGATAAATATGTAAGATGCAATTCATTCTCAAGGGGGGAAAGGAAAACATCTTGCAATATTGTAAGTCATGATCCACAGGGGCAAAATACATGTTTCAGTAAAATATATACAGCCAGTCATCTTTTCCCATGTTCTCCTTTCTCTTCCTAAACCCCATGCTTTATGAGAAAGAATAGAGAAAAAAATGCCTCTTCTATTTCCAATTCCTTTCCTTAATTCCAGAAGTAGCAGATACAGCATAGACTTTAATCTCTAGTATCTTTTGAGCCCTTACTCTTCCCTACAACTTCTATATGTCATTGTACTCATTCAACAAGTATTTAAACAAGTCTTTGATGGCTTCTGCAGATACAGAATATAAAAGATCCTCTCAGTGATCCTGAGTCAAGTGGGAAAGGCCTTGAAGTATGATGACTAACATGGATAATGCTGTCCATAGGGTGTTATAAAAACCCAGAGAACAGGCATCTATTTCTCAACTCTGTGATGGAAGATGTGAGGGGAGGAAGCAGATACAGAAAAGGCCTCCAAGAGTGCATAAGACTTGAGCTACCAGCATTGCAATCAGTAGGGCTATCACCCATCAAAAGGTTTAAACTGGAAGCCAAGGACTCAGCCACTGCAACTTACTCCTCAACTTTTCCCTCAATGAGTTCTGTTGATGCTGCCTCTTGCCTCCTTAAGATCATTCAAATTTTTTCCAATTGTTTCCTTATCTTTCTCCAGAATCTTAAAATAGCCTGCTAATTGCAGAATCATTTCCCTCCAATCTTGTACCCACTCTTTGTTATTGGTTTTACTTTCCTAAAATTCAAGACCTTAAACTCCTCAGTGGTTGCCAAATGCTCTGTAGATAAAATAGAAACCCCTCAATGTCTCAATTTTCTCCTTTGAAGCCACACAGTACAATGATTAAGAACATGGAGCCTAGAGCTTCAGTTCAAATTCTGTCATCTAACAGCTGGGGGTCTCAAGCAAGCACACAATCTCTTTAAGTCTCCAAATTCTCATTTCTAAAATGGGGTTATCTCTTCATATGATTACGGTGAAGACTAAATAAGATAAATCCTTTAACGTTCTTAGAATACTTTCTGGCACATAGTAATATAAAACAGCGCATGTGTGCACAGTAGTGTCCAACTCTTTGCAACTCCATGGACTGCAGCCCACCAGGCTCTTCTGTCCATGGAATTTTCCAGGCAAGAATACTGGAGTGGGTCGCCATTCCCTTCTCCAATAGAAAACAATGCTAGCTGTAATTATTATCTCTCCAACTTCAACTTCCCTGTTAATTCCCTTTCTATGCTTGTATGTGACAAATCTCCTTCCTGTTACCCTTAATCACCATATTTTCTCATCCTTGTATTTTTCACATGCTTCTTTCTCTACCTGGACCTCTTTTCCAAGCCTTCTCAGAACTAATACCAGCTTCCCCAGTGTGGCGTTAAAGTACTTTTCCTGTTGGTTTCCACCACTCTCTCACACACTTTATCCTAGTACTAACCACTCTGTTCTCTTTTGTTGTTTTATGAATTCCTTAAGGCCTTATTCCTCTAATACCTAACACTTTCAGTGGCTTATATAGGTATAGTAGTTTGGGGGAGCAATCAATCTAATTTTCAATTGCATATACAAATTGATCTGACCAGGAACTACATTATTATTATAATTTCTAGAATAGTCAGGCTTTATAAGCTGTGCTTTTTAAAATACTTATTTCTTTATGTCAGAGTCTGTGTCTCATTCACTTTTACTTCCACTTCTCATTGCTAGCAACTAAAAGAGTATCTTCTATAGAATAAATATTCAGATATGTGTTAATTAAGTGTAAAGGAAGCAAAATAACTTTCAACTACACAACTCTAAGAGTCTATCTGTGTAAATGAAGCATGGGAAAATAAGTTTGGGATCTACTTTACTTTTCTACAAATGAATGCCACTGGGTCTTACGTCTTTAATCTTGAAGGTTTATATTATTTTAAAATGAACAACAGAAAAAAAGTAATGGATACAGCATTATTCAAAGAGAAATTTTGAAAGGAAGAAAATCTGAGGATTAATGTCCTTAATATTCATTTCTGACAGCCTATATTCAAGCTTAGGTTGTCTGGTCAACATTTGGGTCTGACTCGTAGTTTCCAAATCATGGTGTGTCATGTTCTAAGTCAATTCCCTAGAAGAGATTTAGGGATAACTTTTCCACAGGTTTTCTCAATTAAAGATGCATCTAGCTCTTTGCCCACATCACCCACATCTGCTCATAAAAAATGAATAATGGAACACACATGTGCTGACTTGCGATTCATTTCAGTCTTTTGCAGGTGCAAATGCAAGTTTTAAGGTGCAAAGTGGAGCCACAAACGTTGTGGGTTTGTCCAGCTGAAATTCTAGGCTTTAATCACATCTAAATAACTCCTCAGGTGATGCAATCACAGGATTTTGCCCACAAAAGGGGTGTAATAAATATTGTAGATTGAACTGGTGTATATTAACAGATGAGGCTACATTATTTACAGAAAATGAAACCCAGCTAATTTTCACCAATCTGGTTTTTGCTAAAGCATTCTTTTCATATATTAACCCCAAATTCACCTTAAGTTGGTTTCAAAGCAACTTCAACTAAATATAATACCAAATAAAATACTTTGATTTGTATACATAACCTTTTCAGGAGTGTACATTGACAGATAACTCCAATCTACTGTAATTACTACATATCCGTGCAGCTGCAGTAGTTCTAGCAGACAAACTAAGTCAACACTCTGTTACAAAAAGTAATAGAGAAGCTCACTGGTGCAGATAATCCTGAACAGCAGAAAATTCCCAAATCATTTCTTTGCAGCTTGGATATGCCTTTAAGAATTTGTTTTTCAGCAGCCATCCATTCCTAATTTCATTTGCCTTAGGTTAAAGTTCTGTGATAATACACCTTACTACTGATTAAGTTGTCACCTACCTTTCATTAGTCAATACATACAAGAGTGTGTCCCTTGCCAGGGAAGATGATGTAGGTAACAGAGCCATTTGAAGATGGAGAGTCGAGTTTTCTTTTCCAAGGGAAATATCCCCATAGCCACCCCTGTGGCCAGATATCCGTGAAGTTTATCAAACACGGTATGCTTAGCAGTTTCTGATGCCCAGCTGTACTTTAATTGCTATTTTGTTTGAGTAAGGAGGATACCATTTACTCTACAACTTCTTTGTTTCTTTATTAACTATAGAAACCCAAGTTATAAAGAACACACACACACTTTCATTTCAATATTGTAAATATAAGAACATATCATAACAATGGGAATGTGTGCATGGTCAGTTGATCAGTCCAATCCTTTGCAACCCCATGGATTTAGCCCACCAGGCTCCTCTGTCCATGGAATTTTCCGGGCAAGAATACTAGAATGGGTTGCCATTTCCTCCTCTGGGGGAATCTTCCCAACTCAGAGATCGAACCTGCCTTTCCTGCATTAGCAAGCAGATTCTTTACCATTGAGCCACCTGGGAAGCCCTAACAATAGGAATACATTATTTTTAAAACAGCAGATATGAACATAATCATTATCCAAGGGAATATAAGAAAGGAGAATTTTCCAAGGAGCTTTGTTTTGAAAAATATAGTGATACTGGGAAAGAGTTCAAAAGTCAGGGAAAGAGAGAAAGATTTCCCTGTTGGCTTCATGCTTAAATATATTTATCTCCTCTCATAAACCCTGAGGCAGAGAAAAATGAAAATTAAGCTCTGCCTTTACACTTTACTTCTGTTACAACACTTTTTGACCCAACCCTTCTTGCTCTGTTTGTCCAAATCCTGCCCATTTTTCAAAGTGCAGCTCAAATCCTGCTTCTCTTGTAAAGCATTCCCTGACCATTTCATCTGGAAACAATCTTTCCTTCTAAACTTCCACACGACTTATTTTCCATACCACTCATTTAGTACCTATTATTTACTGACTAGTAGAGATGTAACGTTTTCAGAATTGTTGCAGCCATTGTAGAGATTTTTTATCCTTTTGTATAGAAAGTAAGTTTGTATTTTTAAAAGCAAGATAAGCCTATGTGTCTTTATTGTTCTTCATGGATCTGAAATTTAGTTTGTTAAATTATAGACTACATTATGGTAACTATACATATACACATATGTATGTGTGATTAGATGTGTATATATGTGTTTGTGTATATATGTATATGGTGGTCTAGTCACTAAGTTGTGTCCAACTCTTGTGACCCCCATGGACTATATAGCCTGCCCGGCTCCTCTGTCCTTAGGAGTTTCCAGGCAAGAACACTGGAGTGGGTTTCCATTTCCTTCTCCAAGGGTTCTTCCTAACCTAGGGATTGAAACTGGGTCTCCTGGATTGCAGGCAGATCCTTTACCAACCAAGCCATCAGGGAAGCCCATATATAGGTACATAAAATCTTATTTTTCTCATACGAATATCCTGTTGTAAAACTGAAATAATATTTATTCAGGAGCTTATTAAAATACATCAATAAATTTTAACAATTACAAATTTATTGAATTTATGCTATTTTCCCACTTCAATGATAGATGAAGACTGATAAGAAGCACAGTATATCTTTGCATTTTCCCTCTTTGATGAAAATTTTACAAGGGGGAAAATCACATATACTTAGGATAATACAAAATCAGATTTTATTTCTGAAATTAAGGTCCTCTTCTTTTTATTCAGTAGATAAAAGACATCAGTTTTACTTTTCTGAAGAAAAAAATATGTGTACACAAACAAAAATTACTTGGCAACTAGCTAACAGTCTTAGATTCTAGTCTAGCATCACCATCAACTACCTGTAAGAATTAACCTTCCTGTCCCTTGGTTTCCTCAGTTGGTGATGAGTTAGACATCAATTCAATTAATAGTATTATTCCCATTTCAAATTTCAAAATCCATGTATGATTTTGTCCATATAAAAAGTCAACTCCAGTGAATTTTTAAAAACCATATATATCATTAGTTTCTATAGTTATGCAACTTAATGTAATCCAGGCAAAATTTTCCATTTCCAGAAGCTGATAAAGTTGAAGTGATTAAAATAAAATTATAGGAGTATTAACTATACCTACATTACCCTTTTATAAGTATAACTATTTCCTGAATTGGCATAATGCTGAAGATGATGGAAATCATTTAAAGCAGACAAGCAGAAAAAGGTCTTTTAAAGTCCCTGTCTCTGTGCTGGGTGTATCCTTAGAAAAATTCCACCTTTATTCTGGACTAATGAATGTGTGCATGCGTGCTAAGTTGCTTTAGTCATGTTCGACTCTGAGACACTATGGACTATAGCCACCAATCTCCTCAGTCCATGGGATTTTCCAGGCAAGAACACTGGAGTGGGTTGCCATGCCCTCCTCTAGGTGACTAATGAATATTCTACTGTTTTTAAGGTGCCCTTTCAACATCCAACACTGAGTGTACTGCTTTCTATGCAATTCAGTCAAACACAATCATGCTTATACCATTGTTTTTCTATGCTTCTGGATTGTGTCTCCAACATCTCCTAGAAAGGGCTTTGAATTTCAAAGATACTTGTTCAAACATGTTATGAAATAAATGGACTTCCCTGGTAGCTAAGCTGGTAAAGAATCTGCCTGCAGTGCAGAAGACGCCGGTTCGATTCCTGGGTCGGGAAGATCCCCTGAAGAAGGGATAGGTTCCCCACACCAGTAGTCATGGGCTTCCTCGGTGGCTTAAACAGTAAAAGAATCCTCCTGCAATGCAGGAAACCTGAGTTCGAGCCCCAGGTTGGAAAGATCACCTGAAGGATGGCATGGCAATCCACTTCAGCATTCTTTCCTGGAGACTTCCCATGAACAGAGGAGCCTGGTGGGCTACAGTCCATGGGGCAGCAGAGAGTCAGACATGACTGAGCAACTGAGCACAGCGCACCACATGGAACAAATAGATGACAAAAACATACCTCCAAGCCTATATCAAAAGCCCAGCTCACTGCAAAGAGGTCTTCAAACTCGTTTTGTTTTACATTTCTTGTCAAAATAACAGTGACTTATGAAAAGGGAATTGATTTTTAAATTAGTAATATTGTTTTGTGTTCTATTGCCTACTAATCATCTGAAACTATAGATTATTTCCAATGAAACAAAAAACCTAGAGTGAGGGTCTAATCTAGATGAACACTCTAAGAATAGACATATATTAAATATAATTCATATATAAATATATATATGTATGCATATAGATATATAATGCATGTATAATTTTATAGTAATATATAATAGAATTTATTACATTATATATTCTGTTCTTAGAATTTTAAGTATAGGTATGTACTTAAGTATATATATGTATATATAAAATATATATACATATATATGTGTATGTATATACAATACAGTCCATGGAATTCTCCAGGCCAGAATACTGGAATGGGTAGCCGTTCCCTTCTCCAGCAGATGTTCTCGACCCAGGAATCAAACCAAGGTCTCCTGCATTGCAGACAGATTCTTTACCAGCTGAGCTACCATGGAAGCCCATATATTATATATAATTAATACATAAATATACATATGTATGCACACAGATATATGATACATGTATATTCTTAGAGTAAAATATAATATAATTTATTACATTATATAGTCTGTTTTTAGAATTTTAAGTATATATATATATATATATATATATATGTATGCATGCTAAGTAGCTTGCTTTAGTCATGTCTGACTCTTTGCAACCCTCTAGACTGTAGCCCACCAGGTTTCTCTGTCCATGGGATTCTTCAGGCAAGAGTACTAGAATGTGTTGCCATTTCCTCCTCCAGGGGATCTTCTCTACCCAGGGATCAAAACCTCATCTCCTATATTGGCAGGTGGATTCTTTACCACTGAACCACCAGGGAAGCCTATATATATATATATATATATATATACGGTCCCAGGCTTAAGATGGCTCAACCAACAATTTTTCAACTACTATGGTACAAAATCAACACACATTCATTAGAAATCATAATTCAAATTATGATCTTTTCTCAGCTGGTATTATGCCATATGATACTCTCTTCTAATTCTGCAGCAGAGGGAACCTCAGTTCCCAACGAGCCAGGAGCTCACAAGGGTAAACAAGCAATACACTTAAAAACATTCTGTACCCATACAACCGTACTCTTTTTCACTTTCAGTACACCATTCAATAAATTACATGAGATAGTCAACACTTTATTATAAAATAGGTGTTACGTTACATGATTTTGCTCAACCATAGGCTAATGTAAGTGTTCTGAGCACATTTAAGGTAGGTTTGGCTAAGCTATTAATTGTGATATTCCGTAGGCTGAAAGAAAGTGAAAGTGAAAGTCGCTCAGTTGTGTCCAACTCTTTGCAACCCCATGGACTATACAGTCTGTGGAATTCTCCAGATCAGGATACTGGAGTGGGTAGTCTTTCCCTTCTCCAGGGGATCTGCCCAACCCAGGGATCAACCCCAGGTCTCCTGCATTGCAGGTGGTTTCTTTACCAGCTGAGCCACAAGGGAAGCCCAAGAATACTGGAGTGGGTAGTCTATCCCTTCTCTAGGAGATCTTCCCGACCCAGAAATCAAACTGGGGTCTCCTGCATTTCGGGCAGATTCTTTACCAACTGAGATATCAGGGAAGCCCTGATAATTAATTATGTTGTTCAGTAGGTCAGGTGTATTAAACGCATTTTCACTTACAATATTTTCAACTTAGTAATCGATGTATCAGGACATAACCCCATCGTAAGTCAGGAAAATCTCTCTCTTTGTGTGCTTGTGTGTGTGTGTGTGTGTGTGTATGTGTGTGTGTGTGTGTGTAGAGAAAGAGAGAGAGCAGACAACCAGATATACATAAACTTGGGCAAGCTGATCGCAGAGAGTCGGACACGACTTAAATTGATTTTAATGAGAATGTCAATAAGCCTCGTGGATATGGTAATTTAGAAGCTAAGACCTAACCCACAAACCCTCCAAAATGAAGGTGTTCAGGCTCTTGAGAAACCAAACTCCTCTCTTAACTACCCAGGCACTGCACTGAACAGATGTAAAAGGAAAATCTAGTTCAGGGCCAGACTTGATCCAGAAAGTGACTTGATCCGAGATAAAGCTTCTCAGATTGTCCCCCAGCCCAAAGTCAAGGATCTCAGGAATTTTAGAAAGTGAGAGAATTTGAAAATTTACAAATGCAAGGTTTGATAAGAAAACCAGAACAAAGAATTATTCTGTTTTTCACAAATTTCAGTAATGAATGTTTTATTTACTGCGAGGACTGTACGAGTAAAACAAAGTTCAATACTTAGTACAAGAAAACAGAGGGTACTGTCTGAGCAAGCTGTCCCAGATGGCTTTGGGGCCAGGAAAGTAGCTCACTTTTTACTAACGTTTTGAGCAGACAAGAGAGATGCTATAGATAGGAGATAGAAAAAAACACTGTGAGAGGGCCCCCAACCCCACAGAAACTAGAAAGAAGATTGGGTGCTTTGTTATAATCTATTTTTGTGATGCTTTGTACTAACCCAAGAGATTGCGAAAACTGAGGAAATAGAGTTACCATATAAAAGTCTTTATATTCCATAGCTCGAAAGAGCCAATTGCAGGTTATAAAGGTTGTGTAAAAACGTAATTTGCTCATCTTAAAATGTGTATTACATTTTGGGGGAAAAATTCATTATATAGCATTTTAAGTTTTTGCTTAACCAAAAGCCAGTTTGTACTATTCTTATATCCTAATATTCAAGACCTTCAAATTGTTGCCTATCATTAATATTAGTTATTTTTAGATATACTGATATTTTTACTGGAGCTGGATAACAAGCATTTTTGAAGGGAAAAGGAACACATCTTGCGTTTATTTTATTCTCTCTCGGTGCGTAACAGAACCTGGAGCACAGGTTTGATATATGGAGGTGCACACACAGCGGGCATTCACTTGAACGCACGCATGAACTATGTCTCATCTACCAATGAGAAATATAAGACAACAGCTGAGATTGCTGCCATTAATCTTAAGTAAGATTTATTATGGTGTCAAATTAGATTCTAAATTTCGATTCTCTAAGAAATTGGAAAAATGACTGAGAAATCACCTCAAAGGGTATTTTTGTTCTATTTTATGATATATATTTCCTTCACAGTAGTCTTCTTGTTGACCTTTGCTAGCACGTATCGTCCAAAGTTAACAGACACTCATTTAGTGTTATAGTAAGATCTAGAAAATTTGTTTTTTCATCAGCACCTTTTCCTGGCTGTAACTGACATGAACTGGAAGAAGGGAAAGGGGGCAAAATAATCTAAGAAACAGGACAGAAAATGTCTTACACAGAGAAAAGTAGGACAGTGGCTGTAAACATCTATACCAAAGGGGGCATACCCCAAACTGGCACCAACTCCCAAACCTTCCTCACAGGCAAGATTTAGCATAGTCAGTTGTTGTTTGTTAATCTTATTCATTTTTTTATTGCAATTCAGTAAATAAATGGAAATTCAAAAAAGTAATTTCCTACCCTTTGGTGCCATCATGTGGTCAAAATGACTAAGTACCAAGAAAAGTAGATCTCCAGGGTAACCCAAGGTTTTGATATTTTCTTTTCACTCAAAATGTAATTACCCAGAGAATGAAAGTTTATTTCAGAAAGAAATACAATTATCTTTACTATAATTGAAATCTTCCAACCAACAAATCATAGCTCACATGTCTACCTAGGTAGTTCATCGAGTGGAATAAAAATGTACCTTAAATTTTTAAGCAACTGTGAAATTATAGCTGTGAATTTGGAATTAATATAATATTCATGTTTTGAAGTTACATAGCCATGACCTAAAGTTTTTAGAGTGTTTTAAACCAATCGTAGAAATACTTTATATTTATCTATTTATTTGTACTCTATGGTATCATAGGGTAGCGTGTAGGGTAGCATAATAAAGTACCTCAGAGGTCTCCAACAAGATATTATGATATTACAAGAAAAGAATATGATATTTGAAAAATGAGACAAATTAAGGAATATGGCAAAGCAATGCATTTGAAAGAATATCTAATGAATATCTGAGAACTTCATACCCAGATGAATCACTCACAGGTGGTTCAGTAGTTGAAATCATTACCACAAAGGACATCTGAAATATTACAAAAGATGTTTTATTAAAAGTCTCATCCAATTATATCTTGTTCTACTGCTTGTATGTCTGTGCTACTTGTTATATTCGTGTTATTATCCCTGGCTCGTATCATGTCATTTCTCAGCTTTATTTTGGGCTTCCCAGGAGATGTTAGTGGTAAAGTACCTGCCTGCCAATGCAGGAGACACGAGAGACGTGGGTTCCATCTCTGGGTCAGGAAGATCCCCTGGAGAAGGAAGCAGCAATGCCTGAAGAATCTCATGGACAGAGGATCCTGGCGGGCTACAGACCACAGGGCCACAAAGAGTCGGACAAGACTGAAGCGACTTAGCATGCACGCAGCCTTATTTTACAAATACATCAATGGGGGTACAAAATGTTCATTATTCACCTATTTCCTCAGTCCATATAATTTTGTGTGTGAATTGTTAAAGTTTTCTCATATAATAAAAATACGGTCCCTAAATGATGCCTGATGATGCCTAAATGTGATTTCTTCCCATTGGTCCTCAAAATTTCATCCTCTTCACTCTTATTTTGCCTCCATGGCATTTAGAAACTGAAAAATCCCACAAATTTCAAGCATAAGGTATGGATTCTCTGTCTAAGGGATGGAAAATTTCACTATACACATGTCTTGCTTAGCTCAGCTTCTCTTATTTACTAGAAAAGCCACAGACGGAGAAAAAATAAAACTGCTGAACTGGCTTTTACCTGCTGTTGTTCTTAGAGTGTCCTCTTCCCATTGTGTTCACACTTAGCACTTTATACAGTATTTCCATATTTTCAGAATTACCATCGTATTTTCAGAAACACCGTCGTCAACTTCAGTTATAATAAAAAGCAGCCCGAATTGCCTGCTTTTCTCTCTCTTGTCTCAGAGACAGATCTTATGTGTGGAAATGTAATAATTTGTTCTCATTCAAAGTCAGTGGTGATCTCCTTTTGTGACCCAGCCTCCAGCATTCTTTCAGTAAAATCACAGTGCTAATTCCATCTTGGCTTTGGGCATATGTTGCCCTCATTTGGCCCCTGTAACATTGTTCAGGATGGATCATTATCTTTAACATTATCCCAAGGATGAAGAGAAGTTCAATCTCCCTCCACTGTAATAGCATCAAAGGCCCCTTTCATTGGCAAGAGTTACCAAAAAAGACATGGTTTCTGCCCCGATAAAACTCTCCAAGGCCCCTGGTCTGAGGGAGACAGCTTGGGAGCCGTTGTCACTGTGTATGAAAAGGAGTGCTCTCATCACCTATAGCCTCCTTGGGGCAGGACAAGACTATTCCTATGTCAAACGCTATACAATGTTCAAATGTTTAAATGCCATCTCATCATAATTCTATTCGTCTCTCATGCCGAGGTGGTTTCTTTCCGTTCCAATGACATTATCTCTTGCTTTTCCTTTCTTATGTACTTTTGGGGAAGGGAAAGAAATTTAGGAGAGAACTGAGGGTCTGGTTTAGTTGGGGTCTAAGAAAAGAGTAATTATAACAGAAAGTATTTAATGCATAAAATTAATTATGTGGGTTTATAGAGGGAACAGTGAAGAAACTCAATAGATTGTCAATAGCAAGAAGCCACTACTAATCTGTAAATGGAAGAGATAAATGGGTGAGACAGTGTAGGAAAAACCCAAGTGTGTCACCTGGCAGAAAGTGGACTCGTATCACTCCTTTCCATAAGGAGCTGGAGAGATTTATGCTCCAGGCATGTATGTACACCTGAGACTTTTTATCCCTTTCTTCCCCCTTTCTGCTGCCTTCTGAATTCTGGCTAAAGTGCAAACTTGCCATAACCCTTCTCAACAAGGGAGCTTGAGATCCACATCCTATGTGAGTCAGCCTTCCTGACACAGGGAGCAGAACAGAACTGGGAAGAATGGATCTGGGTCAAACTAACTCAGGACTGGCACAGAACCCTAGGTAAGTAGGAAAAATCCTGTCATTGGGTATTTGTTGGAAGGCAAAGAGAAAAATCTGAAAAGCTATAATCCTAGCACATACTTCCCCTAGTTCACTGTGCTTCCATTTTGTGTAAGCCATTATTGTTTTAGAACAATCCATGGCTGGTGTTTCTAATCAAAAGACTTTCTTTTATTACAAAAAATGAAACATATTTTTTATTTCTTTGACATGTTGCAATTAATAATAATATATAATTTATTAATATTAATTTCCTTTTTTAAAAGATAAATTATTCTTTCTCTCCACTTAAAATGGAGTTACTGTGAAAATAATTTTCAACTAAATTAGCTTTCCATTTTATTACCTACTACTTGTAATGAAAACACATCTTCCAGCAGTGATGAAAGCATAATTTCCAATGGTTCACAGCAAAGAGAGTTTTCATTTTTTGATAAATTGGGGACAGTCAAAAGCAAAATCATAACTCTGAGGTAATTTTATTTCAACTGAATGTATTTTTAGATGGCATTATTCAAGAACTTTTGTCCCACTAATAATCACACTTTAATTTTATTATTTTTAATTAATAAATTTTGTACATGTTTAGTCTAAGAAAACAAATTCGTACTTGTAGTGCACTGTTTCTAAAATATATTAACTAATTGTATAAAATATTCTGTTTTATTTCTACCATAAAAATAATCACCAATTTTTACTACTATCTTTTGATGGATTGATACCTCACAAAGAGCATTGTAAAACATACCTAACTTACAAACATGCATTCTAAATAAAACCAGTTCCAATTTCCTATTGCAATTTGGGGGGGGGGATTTTTTTTTTGCATATCTATGAAGTTTAAACTTAATATAAAGATTCAATTATTTTGCTAATAATCTCTCTAATTTTCCCTCTAGACTATAAATTTATTAAATAGAAATGATAATTAAGTTGTTTGCTTCTGCTTTCACAAGCATAAATGAACCATTTTTTCCTTTTAGCATGAAAAATCTGTAATATGAGTTCTCTATAATATTCATTCTCCAGTATATTACTCTGTATGTCATACTCCCCTATTCTAAACCTAAATTGTCTTTAACCCAATTTGAGGATAGTTAAGGAAGTATATGATGCTCTATTCTTACAATATCATGGCAGTTAACATTGTGAGTTATAATAGGCAAACTGTATTCTCTGACCTCAATATATGGTAGTTAGGAAGCTGTCTCCCACCTTTGTTTAGGTCATCATCATTTTCTTATCCCAAATACTGCCTGTGCTTTTTTACAGAGCTTGTTCATTGTTACCTAACATCCCAGACTCTTTATTTTTTTATTGTTACAACCTTGGTAGTAACATAAACTTCAGTAATCCATAGGCTTCTCATGGACTTTAAAAGAAATGAAATTTAATCTTATTAAAATAGTATACAAAGGCCTTCATGATTTGGCTCCTATCTGCCTCATCTCCACTGTTCCCCTTTCACATTTTTACTAAAATCTTATCAATTTGTATACTGCCTTCAAATATGTCACATTAACTGTATTGATCCTGTTGTACCTCTTACTTGGAATGACTGTGTCTCTACTAATTCTTGTGGGTAACTTCTCATTGTTCAACACATGTAAATTACCATTTCCTTTGGGAAGTCTTGTCTTTACAGTTAATTCATCCCTCCTTGGACTACCAGACAGCATATGAAGATTACTCATTCATATATAAACTTTTCCATTGAGCCACTTAAAGGCATAGACCATTTGTTTATCATGGTGCCTGCCCTTAATAGGTGCTCAACAAACATTCTTACGAATTGAGAATGAAATTTGCTTTGTAAGCTCCTAAAACATAGTTCATCTTAACTTTAAAAAATATAGCACAAGTTAGGTTTATTTTATAATGGTTTTTAATAAGTCTCATCTTGAAATTTTATTAAATAAGAGGTTACTGTTTCAGCAGTCTAGAAAAAATAAGTGGAATTACAAAGTCTCAGCAATTTAACATTAATGCCTAAGCCAGACATAAGTTGACACCCTTGATCCTAAGGAATTTTATGCTGTTTTCCTCAGTTCAGTTGAGTTCAGTTGAGTCTCTCAGTCGTGTCCGACTCTTTGCAACCCCATGGACTGCAGCATGCCAGGCTTCCCTGTCTATCACCAATTCCCGGAACTTACTCAAACTCATGTCCATCAAGTCCGTGATGCCATCCAACCATCTCATCCTTTATTGTCCCCTTCTCCTCCTGCCTTCAATCTTTCCCAGCATCAGGATCTTTCCCAATGAGTCAGTTCTTCGCATCAGGTGTCCAAAGTATTGGAGTTTCAGCTTCAGCATCTGTCCTTGCAATGAATATTCAGGACTGATGTCCTTTAGGATTGACTGGCTGAATATCTTTCTAGTCCAAGAGACTCTCAAGAGTCTTCTCCAACACCACAGTTCAAATGTATCAATTCTTTGGCACTCAGCTTTCTTTCAGTCCAATTCTCACATCCATACATGACTACTGGAAAAACCATAGCTTTGGCTAGATGGACATTTGTTGGCAAAGTAATGTCTCTGCTTTTTAATATGATGTCTAGGTTGGTCATAGCTTTTCTTCCAAGGAGCAATTGTCTTTTAATTTCATGGCTGCAGTCACCATCTGAAGTGATTTTGGAGTCCGAAAAAATAATGTCAGCCACTGTTCCATTGTTTCCCCATCTATTTGCCATGAAGTGATGGGACCGGATGCCGTGATCTTAGTTTTCTGAATGTTGAGCTTTAAGCCAACTTTTTCACCCTCCTCTTTCACTTTCATCAAGAAGCTCTTTTGTTCTTCATTTTCTGCCATAAGTGTGGTGTCATCTGCATATCTGAGGTTATTGATATTTCTCCCAGCAAGCTTGATTCCAGCTTGTGCTTCATCCAGCCCAGCATTTCTCATGATGTACTCTGCATATAAGTTAAATAAGCAGGGTGACAATATATAGCCTTGACATATTCATTTCCCTATTTGGAGCCAGTCCATTGTTCCATGTCCAGTTACAACTGTTGCTTCCTGACCTGCATACAGATTTCTCAGGAAGCAAGTCAGGTGGTCTGATATTCCCATCTCTTTAAGAATTTTCCACAGTTTGTTGTTATCCACACAGTCAAAGGCTTTGCCATAGTCAAAAAAGCAGAAGTAGATGTTTTTCTGGAGGGGGGATACACTGCTGACTTACAGGATCTTAGCTATCAGACTAGGGATGAACCAAATGTCCCCTGCAGGAGAAGCACCGAGTCCTAACCACTGGACTGCCAGGAATTTTCCAGCACCATTTTAAAAATATCTGTAACTAGCCAGTGAAAGTGAAAGTTGGTCAGTGATGTCCAACTCTTTGCAGCCCCATGGACAGCAGCCTGCCATGTAGGCTACATGTAGGCTCTTCTGCCCATGGAATTCTCCAGGCCAGAATACTGGAGTGGGTAGCCGTTCCCCACTCCAGGGGATCTTTCCAACCCAGGGATTGAACCCAGGTCTCCCACACTGCAGGCAGATTCTTTACTGAGTCACCAGGGGGTAAATAGGCAAGGAAACCCTAACCAGCTGTCATCTGACATACTGGAATTGTTGAGTTGATGAGAATCCAAGAGACACATAGTTCCCTACAAATCATGGAATTTTCATTACTGTGATCACCATCAGCCCTTACTAAATATTTCCTGTAGCAGCCATCTCATTCCTTTGTTGGTCAGTTTCAGTTGTTAAAGACATTTCTTCCTTATACATAACCTAATTCTACCTGCTATGAAATCCCACAGCTGTTTGCCCCTCAGTAACCACACAGAGGTCAATAATTTTCATCTGATTCTTCACGTCTTTGAAGTTAGCTGCCTACATTCTTGTTTCCAGAATCATTTAGGGACTATCTGTCCCTTTCCTAGACAGATGTAGTTTACAGATCACTATTTTTTGTAAATAATTAGATCATAACTTTTAAAACATTTAATAATCAGAGCCTTGGCATCACTGTCCCCCACATCCCAACTCCCACTTAAATTAGCCGCAGAGTATACGGTAAGCAAATTATCATCATAGTCACATGATGATAGAATACTATCAACATGCTAGAAAACTGGAGGAAATTCTTTTAGATAAAATGTCTATGAGACACAAAATGAATATCAGTTCTTGATTCTTTTTGCTTTGTACTTTTTTGAGGATTTGCAATACAAATCCGCTTACTTGACTTCATGTAAATCTCAGTCACTCACAGGATCTCACTCTCCAGTGAGAGAGCTACAGACATGGCCTAAGGTAAGTCGATTAGACTGACTTCCCCAAGAATATGTACTGTGGGTAGCTATGCGGTTTTAGATGGAGGTGACTGATAAGTGTTTTCTAATGGCGGCCCTTTAAAAAGAAGACCATAGTAGCAACTTAAATGTCTTTCAACAGTGAATGAATAAATAAAATGTGGTATATCTATAAAATAAAATACTATACAGTCATAAAAAGGAACAAAATAGTGATACATGCTAAAACACAGATGAACCTGGAAAATACTACGCTAACTGAAAGCAGCCAAACACAGAAGACTACATATTGTATGATTCCATTTATATGAAATGAACAGACTATCCTGATCCATGAAGTAGGAAGCAGATTGGTGGTTGGCAGGAGTTGGTAGGGAGAAGAAGTAAGGGAAGTAACTACTTGATGGGTAGGAGTTTCCTTTGGGATGATGTTCTGACACTAGGTATCGCTAATGGCTGTAAAACATCACGAATGCCACTGAGTTGTATACTTTAAAACAGCAAAGTTTGTGTTATATAAGTAAATAAATAAATAAATTTACCACTGTAAAAGAATTATCAATAAAAAACAACCATTAGTTCCTGGTTCTGACATCCCAAACCTCAGGCTTGGTTTCTATCTTTCTGTCTTTTTTCAGACTTGGTTGTGGTTATTTGATTTTTCCTTTTATTCCATGATTCAGTCAGAAATCTCTTTTTGTCTATGCTTTCTATCCTTAACTTTTGTTACTTTCAAACAAAAAACAAACTAATCCTCACATCTGTTACTAAGAATGTGAAGTAGCACAACTTTTGAAGATCAGATTGGCAATACTGTAAAATACATAGTATCCAGTATGCATGGTTGCAGTTGTTCAGTCATGTCCTACCCTTTGCAATCCTTTGGGCTGTAGCCTCCAGACTCCTCTGTCTGTGGGATTCTCCAGGAAAGCTACAGCTAAATATCTACCATCAAGAGTGTGAACAAATAAGTTGTGACAAAGTTACACAAAAGGATGTTATATTTAAGTTAAATGAAGAGCTACATATATTAATCTGTATCAGTCTTAAAAACAACACTGTATCAATCTTAAAAACAACATTGGTTGGAAAACCCACCAATAATTGTATATATAGCATTCACATAAAGTTTTAAAGCACACAAAACTGTATTGTAGTTTTATTTCTTCATTCATATATAGAAAAATTTTAAGAATGCATGGGAATATTAAATATCAAATTCAAAGAAGTGATACTGTGGTAGATTGTATATTCCAGTAGTGACCCCAATAATACCTCCCAGTCCACGTGTTCTCCTCACATGGACCTTGTCATTTTACTCACTGAGTGGTGGGTCTGTGTCCCCTCAGCACGGGTGAACCTTAACCAATGGAGTACAGTAGAAGTGACTCTATATGACTTGTGAAATAAAATCTTAAAAGTGTCACACGTTTTTGCCTTGTGCTTTGAGTACACATGCTCTTGCAACCCAGTTACCAGCTTGAAAAGAGGCTCATACTGTTACTTGGAGGGACCTCAGGTCATACAGATACCCAGCTAAGGTTTCAGCTGACAGCCAGCATCAACCACCAAACATATGAGTGAAGAAACCTTCAAATGGTTTCAGACTCTCATAGTCACCCTCAGGCTCCAAATCTTCCCAGCTGAGCTCCAGACATGATGGAACAGAGTTAAGATATCCCCACTGAGCCTTTTCCCAGTTTCTGATACAAGAATCCATAAATACAAAATAGTTGCTGTTCATACCACTAAGTTTAGGTTGGTTTGTTACTCTACAGGAGTAGCTGGAATAGGTCACCACTGTCGAAGAAAATGAGGAAGACCTGGAGGAGTCCTGTACATTAAGATTTGACAAAAGCAAGTACTAAATACTCAGATATTCTTTGCACTATTCTTTACAGTTTACTTTCTGGTCTTTAAATATTTTATAAAAAATAATAGAAAATAGTATGGATATCCAAGAAACTTGTTAACATGCTGTTGTTCTAGTCGCTAAGTCGTGTCCAACTCTTTTGTGACCCCATGATCTGCAGCCTGTCAAGCCCTTCTGTCCATGGGATTTCCCAGGCGAGAATATTAGAGTGGATTGCCACTTCCTCCTCCAGGGGATCTTCCTGACCCAGGGATCGAAACTGCATCTCCTGCCTTGGCAGGCAGATTCTTTACCACTGAGCCACCTGGGATGCCCCTGTTAACATATACAAATATTTAAATTTTGATAAGGTAGGTACTAGGATTTCATGGATAATAAAATAATCATAAGCAAAATGGTTGGAGAAAGAACAGTTTGTTTACATGGGAGAAAAATCATGTAATACACTTTACTCCATCTACTAAAATAAACTGGAGCTGGAACTATAGAGTGAAATGTAAAATCCTAATGAACATTTTTATAATTAATGGGAAAGGACATTAAAAAATATGTCTCAAGATAAAGGACTTTCTAATGATAAAATCAGTAAAAATCACATGAAAGTGAAAGCGAAAATGAAAGTCACTCAGTCGTGTCCGACTCTTTGCAATCCCATGGACTGTATAGTCCATAGCATTTTCCAGGCCAGAATACTGGAGTGAGCAGCCCTTCCCCTCTCCAGAGGATCTTCCCAACCCAGGAATCGAACCCAGGTCTCCCACATTGTGGGCGGATTCTCTACCAACTGAGGCAGAAGGGAAGCCCCATAACGGGAATGCACAAATAATTATTTTTTATTCAGGGTGGGGAATATCAAACAATTAAGAAGTAAACAAGTTATAGTTCTGCTTCAGGTTTTACTGAGAAAACTATCAACTGTATTGGCTTTAAACATTCCTTTCTACCTTCTGCATGTTCCCCTCCACCTGTCTATATCCATTCCACATTTTTGCATATTGTAGAAGTGATACGTTGTGTTATATGTTAGCATGGACAATATGAATATGCCTAAGACAAAAACAAACATGCATAGTAAGACTCAGGACTATTTCTAGGTTTGAGCCAAAATTTAGCTTTAGCAAAAGAAACACATCTATCATATTAATGTTTATGTAATCCATCATATGAGTGTCATTAATCTGAATTACCCATAAAACTTAATTTGTTTTTTTAATTTGTATTGTAAAATTTTATAAGAATGTATAAGTGTACTATCTTATATTTAATCATATTTAGGAAACATGGTAATAAAAATAGTTTGCCAACACCAAAGTAATCACAAGGTAAATTTTTTGACTCCCTGTAAGCATTTTATAAATCACCTAATGTTAGACAGTGAAAGTCGCTCAGTCCTGTTCAATTCTTTGTGACCCCATGGACATACAGTCCATAGAATTCTCCAGGCCACAGTACTGGAGTTGGTAGCCTTTCCTTTCTCCAGGATATCTTCCCAACCCAGGAATCGAACCCAGTCCTCCCGCATTGCGGGGGGATTCTTTACCAGCTGAGCCACAACGTTGTACTCAATTTCCTCAGAGCTTCGTTTCTGCTGTCAAGTGCTCCGGCATTCTTCTCTCTCTGTGCACTAGAGGGCAGTAGGACTGTGATTTTTTTTTTTTTTCATCTCCCCTGTTTTTGAAATTTTAGGTTCTTTTTTATTTTATTTTTTCCATAGTAAGTCTTCCAAATCTAGTGTATATTTTACACTGACTATTCAGAGATTTCTTAGATCTTACACAACAAATGCATTACAATGTTTCCACCTTCTCTGTACCTTCTGTGCACTTCTATAATAATTTTCCAAGAAAATTCTAACATCTCTATTAATATAAGCCATTAAACCCAACGTTCACCTCAGCAAACAATTAAAACAACTCCATATATTCTTGTTGTTGTTTATTCACTAAGTCGTGTCTGACTCTTTGTGACCCCACTATAGCATGCCAGATTCCTCCATCCTTGGGATTTTCCAGGCAAGAATACTGGAGTGGGTTGCCATTTCTTTCTCCAGGGGATCTTTCTGATCCAGGGATTGAAACTGCAACTCCTGCATTGGCAGATGGATTCTCTACCACTGAGCCACCTAGGAAGCCCAGATATTCTTACCAAAATATTTAACCTTGAGTTAATGATGAGTAGCTCCATATCAATGAATTCTCCCTATCCAGTCTTATGTTGCACTTTCCTATCAATATCATGAGACTTTCAATATCCATTGTTCTATCTATTCCTCGTTCTCTGCTCACAGGTCTTCCAATTTCATTTACTTTTCTTCATAATTGATGTTGACTCTATGGCCCATTATCTCTCTTGTATGTCAGACCCCTTCATGCAATTACTGGGTACAACAGATCCCAAGCCCTACACTATGCTATTTCACCTGAGTGAAGAAGTGGTATGAAGGGCAAAAATGTATGTTCTGGAATTTTTAAGAGTATATCCAAATAGGTTTCCTCATTTGTGTATTTTATTTTAGAAAATTTGAGAATTTTATAAAAAGAAGGTATTTTGGGGTAAATCATGAATTTGAATCTCTCCTTGCTTGAAAGAGAGAATTCTAACTCTCTGCATCCACTGGAAAATTTTTTTTTTATTTTCAATAGGAGAATAATTGCTTTACAATGTTGTGTTTGTCTCTGCCATAGAACATGAATCACCATAGGTATACATATGTCCACTCCATCCTGAAACTCCCTCTCACCGCCTACCTCATTCCAACCCTCTAAGTCATCACAGAGCACCTGGTTGAGCTCTATATATTATACAGCAACTTCCCACTTAAATATTTTTATTTGGGGTGGGAAGGAAAATGACTGCCTCTTTCACTGTTTCAACTTTCATTGTTAAGTTTTCGACACTTCCTTCAAAATGCCTGCAGGAACTTGTGGAAAGGGAAGTCCAAGTTTTGTATTTTTGCTGGGGGTGTGAGAAGCTGAAGAGCCAAGATGGCAGTCCTGCCCCCTCATCACCCGTATCATGTCTGTCATTAATTCTTTTTTCAGAGGCGCTCTTATCCACCCCTTCTTTTGCTTTGTCACAGCCACATGCCAAACAGAAATCCTGATCACTCCAATTTCTCCACTCCTATTTCCAGCTCTTCTCTCACACTTTCCTGTTGAAAACTATTTTTTAAGAATTTCTATGTGCTACACTGGAAAAAAAATCTAGATTCTTTAGCTTAGTTTCAAAAACTTGTCATTAGTTGTCCTCATGTTACCTTCTACCATCCATTTTGTAAATCCTCCACTCTAGTCAAAAAGCCAGTGACTCTTCACTGTGTTCTCTAAAAGACAGGTTATTAATACACTCAGAGCATGGACTTGCTGAAGTATTTTAGTTAAGAAACTAGACTTTTAAAAGACATAAGAATAAAAGGTAAAATCTAAAGACGCCACATGACTGAAAGAACAATTCAGTGCGTGAATAGTAGGAGTAGAGTCATCAGTCAACTATGAGTCCTGTTGGAACCATCTAAGCAGACACAAATATTCAGTAATTGTTTGTAAACCTAGGGGAGAACAATCATCATCTTGGATCTGTTCATTCCTGGTGAGAAAAAAAAATGTTTTTCCTTTAAAAGTGACAAATAAAATACCAACTTGGGCCATCTGGTATCTGGACAGAATCAATTTCAAATACTAATCAAGCTCAATTCAGCCTGGACCATTAATACAGATGGGCTTATTGCCCAAGAGTTATAGTCGCAGGAATCAAATGAAAATGGGACTCATTCAGTACTACAAGTGGACCAAGTTTTGAAAATATGCTACTAAGAGTTATTCAAATAAAATGCTTTAATAGTAAGCATATGGTTTTATTTACTATTACTCTTTCATCCCTAAATAATTATATTCAATATTCATTTTGAAATTGGTATGAAGCCATGACAAAGAGGCCTAAGTATTTGGCAGCACAAAGCTGCACAATTTATCAATATTTGGTAAAGCAGGAACAGCATTTATAAAGACCAGATGGTCTTTGCTTATGAAATTTTAAGTATTGGATATCATTTACACATGAGCCATGGGGTAAAAAACAGGGGTATAAAGGATTCTTTACAAATATAACAGGAGAGTAGGTTTCCATTCACTCCTCTGTGTCTTATTTACCAGGTCATAAATAATCTTCAGTTGCTTTTATGTGAGACTCAAATAAGACTAGATCATGAAAACTACTACAAAAGTATAGATGACAAAACTGCAACAGATATTAGAGGTTATCTGATCTCCTGGTTTTACAGATTATAAAATTGAGGTTCAGAACATTTCAATGATTGAATTACTCAATCCAGCAGGTAGGTGGAGCCAAACCAGGCTACATCATACTTCCTCTTTAAATAGACAATTACTGGTTAGCATATTATTAGTATTCACTGAGTAGTAAGTGATTAGGCATGAAGCCAAAGACATATGCACAGAAAAACATATACACAATAGACACAGGACAAAGAGGAAACAAGAAGAAAAAAAAAAAGATAAAAAAAAGATCACTGGGACTTCCCTGGTGGCTCAGTGGTGAGGAATCTGCCTGCCAGTGCAGGGGATATGGGTTCGATTCCTGGTCCAGGAAGCTCCCACATGCTGTAGAGCAACTAAGCTTGTGAGCTACAAGTACTGAGCCCACATGCCCTAGAGCCCATGCTCTGCAAGAAGAGAAGCCACCACAATGAGAAGCCCGTGTAGTGTAACTAGAGAGTAGCCCCTGCTGACGGCAACTAGAGAAAGCCTATATACAGCAACAAAGGCCCAGTGCAGCCAAAAATGAAGAAATAAATGTCTTTTTTAATTCATTTAAAATAAAGAAAAGGGATCACCATTTTAGCAGGAGAGTAGCTGGAGTGATAGCAATAAGGGAATATTGCTCTTGGTTGCTTAAATTGTCTACTTTTCCAGCCAAATGCTCAGAAAGTCAGGCAAAGCTATCAAAAGTAGCTCTAATTGTCTGTTTATTACATTTAGGACTAAATTAAATATTGGCAATGATTTAAAAGGTTCATGCACAAATGTGAATAGCTATGTGTGTTTTATTTGTTAGAATACTGAAAAGTATATAAACATTTATCTGAAATTACAATAAAATTCTGTTTAGGATTTGGAACATCAGAGCCAACTTGCACAGCTCTCTGAAGAATAAATTTGAGAATAATTCATCCAAATATTATTCTCAATCTGATTCTTCATGCAATTAAAAATTCCAAGCTACTACAAATAAATTAACTTTGCTTTGAATTCCTAGAGGAAAAATTTAAACTTGACTGAACATGTTTAATGCCATGTTTTAATAAAACAAACAAAAGCTGTCATTTAAGTCACTAATACAAATATGACATACAGATGTTTATTCACTTCCAAATCAAGATATAAAAAGAATAAACCAAAGTTAATTCTGATGCTGAAGTATTATATTAGATATCCGGTACATATATGCAATATATCTACTACAATGAACGGAAAATTACAGGTTAGTAATATAGAGCAAATAATAAATCTAAATACAAAGCTAATATACTCCTCCCCTACTTTAAATAGATACATAAAATTATATCATTTCTCTGTTTTCATGAATAAAATGATTATTGAAATATTGTTGATTTCCACACGAAGATGCCTGAGGAAAGACATCTTTATTCTTTTAATTTATGCCAACTAAAAGAAATTAAAGAGGATAATAAGAAGATACTTCTTTTTTTAATCAAACTAAAAGACAGTCCTAACCCTACAGCATAATCTATGAATAATAGCTGCTAAATATAATGCAACTAATTCCAGATTGAGAGAGGATGCCAAGAACATATGCAAATCTCAGCTGAATTCACTTGAAGGATAGACTTGTCTGAAATTGGAAGACACAGATCTAGACCTTTAATTACTGTAACCACTATTTGAGCAGGAGAGCGTACTTAAGAGATGGGAAACACATGCTATTTCAACTCAGTCAGTGTTTAAGCCTGCTATACCTAGTTGAAAACTACTGGATAGTATATGGAATTATAACTTGGATTGATGTGGAGTAGTGAGCTTCTAGTGATGTGAGCAGGCCATGGAAGAATTTCTGAAACATCTTTTCTGTGACAGCGTTGCTTGAAAAGAAAGGGACTTGCAGGTTTACAAGGGAAGAAACTAGAAGACATGTCAGCATTGCAAGCAGAAAAAAGAATAGAAATCCAGAAGGAAGAATGTTTCAGGAACTCAGATTGGTAATTATTAATTAATGTCTATTTAATGAAAATAAATTCTAAATCAGCCCATAAAAATTATAAAGGAGACCTCTGGCTCATCTCAACTCAAGAGTGAAAGTGGGGAAGAGGTTCAAGATGGTGACATAGGAAAAACTTGAACTCATCTTTTCCCACAGACACTACAAATACACAACTACTTACAGAATAATTTCTTCTAAAGAAACCTGAAATAAACAGAGAGAGCCTCCACAGCAAAGGACAGAAAGGAGAAGCTGAGATACAGTTTCACCAGAAACCCCTTCCCCCCAAGCAAACAACAAACATTTCAGCCACAGAAATTTACAATCAAGAGAGATCTCAAAATACAGAAATTTTCTCTGAGGAGGAAGAGGTTTGTGCTCCATATTAGGGTCCCCAACCCTTGGATCCTTCAGAGGAGAGACGAGAACCCTAAATTCTCATCTCTGAAAACCAGTGGGTACTGTGTTCAAGAAAACCATGAAACTCTAGGGACCAGAGAACCCAGGCTTAAAGGCTCAAATACAGGCACACTTGCCCTGGAACTCAGCACAAAACCATTGGTTTGAAAAGCACTTATTCCATAGGTGAAGGAGACCAACTTATTATTCTTGAAGTATCTACCTGTGAGGCAGGAAACTGTTGGTACCCTCTCCAGGGATAGAGATACAGGCAGATAACAATTTTTACAATCAGTCTATGCAGCTAAGACTAGTGCTGTCACTGTGATGAATCACTCAGTCGTGTCTGACTCTTTTCAGCCCCATGGACTGTAGCCCACCAGGTTCTTCTGTCCATGGTATTTTCCAGGCAAGATTACTTGAGTAGGCTGCCATTTCCTACTCCAGAAGATCTTCCTGGCCCAGGAATCAAACCCGAATCTCTTGTGTCCCCTGCTTTGGTAGGTGGGTTCTTTAACATGAGCACCACCTGGGAAGCCCAAAGACCGGTGCTAACAGGTGTCATTTTGGAATTTTATCTCTAACCTGATAGAAACAATGGGTACATATTGCTGGCCCACTTCTATACTACAGGTATACACCCTAGCCAGGCCAGACAAAGGCCTACTCACCATCATGACCACAGATATGCATGCTCAGTTTGGTTGGAAAAAGATTCTGCCTACCCCTGCACTCTGGCCATTGTCCCACCATAGCAGATAAGTGTATGCAACCCATCATGGAATACCCCTTGAGTGCCTAGCTCTGGTGGCCAGAGGGAATTGCACTTCTGAACCCACAGGACATCTATACAAGGCCACTCCTCCAAGACTAGGACAGGGATTTGATTTGCCTAATACATAGAAACAGAGAGTAAAGCAAAATGGTGAGACCAAGGAGTATGTTCCAAATGAAAGCACTAGACAAAACCCCAGAAAAAGACCTTAATGAAATGGAGATAAGCAACCTACCTGATAAAGAGTTAAAGTAATGGTCATAAAGAAGGTCACCAAACTTGGAACAAGAATGGATGGCCATAGTAAGACCTTCAACAAAGAAAGAGAAAATATAAGAAAGTACGAAACAGAAGTTATAGAAGAGATGAATGCAATTACTGAACTGAAAAATATACCATAGGGTTCAACAGCAGAGAAGATGAAGCAGAAGAATTGGATTCACAAGCTAGAAGATAAAGCACGGAACTCAATAACATAAAGCAACAGAAAGAAAAAATGAAATTTAAAAAGGTGAAGATACTTAAGGGAACTTTGGGATAGTATCAAGCAGAATAACATTCACATTATAGGAGTCTCAGGAGGAGAAGAAGAAAAGAGAGAATGCACCAAAAAATTATTTTAAAAAATAATGGCTGAAAACTTCCCTAATCTGGAGAGGAAAATGGACATCTAGGTTCAGGAAAGCCAGAGAGTTTTAAATGAAATCAACCCAAAGAGATCCACACTAAGACATAGTTTATTCAAATTCATAAAAATTAAAGATAAAAAGAGAATCTTAAACGCAGTAAGGGAGAAAAAAAAAAAACACCTTATTACATACAAGGGAAACCTCACAGGGATTTTGGTAGATATTTCATCAGAAACTTTACAGGCCAGAAGACAGTGGCATGATGTATTCAAAGTGATGAAAGGAAAAAGCTATGAAAAGAATCCCCTACCAGCCAAGTTATCATTCAGAATTGAAGGAGAAATTGAGTTTTCAAATAAGCAAAAGCTAAAGGTGATCATCATCACTAAACAAGCCTTAGAAAAATGTCAAAAAAAAATTCTATGATTTAAATCACTACAATATTTATTGAACCTGTCTCCTTAAGCAAAGAAAATAAAAGCAAAAATAAACAAATGGGGCCTAATTAAACTTAAAAGCTTTTACACAGCAAGGGAAACCATCGACAACAACCAAAAAAGACAATCTACTAAATGGGAGTAAAGATTTTCAAATGATATGATTGATAAGAGATTAATCTAAAATATGTAAACAGCTCATACAACTAAACATCAAAGAAACAAACAACTCAATTAAAAAGTGGCAGAAGAACTTAGTAGACACTTTCCAAAGAGAAAATGCAGATTGCTAACAGACACACAAAAAGATACTCAACTTCATTAATCATCAGCAAAAAGCAAATCAAAACTACAATGAGGTATCACCCCACTTGTCAGAATGGCTTTCATCAAAACACACACACACACACACACACACACACACACACACACACACACACACACACACACACACAAATCACAAATGCTGCTGTCGATGAGTAGAAAAGGGAACCCTGGTCCACTGTTGGTAGAAATGTAAATTGGTGCAGCCACTAGGGAAAACAGTATGGTGATTTCACAAAAGACTAAAAATAGAACTACCATATGACCCAGCAATTTCACTTCAGGGTATATATCTGAAAAAAATGAAAACAGTAAGACAGTGAGTCAAAAATATACATGCACCTCAATAAATAGAGTACAAACTTTAAAGTTGTGAATCACTATATTGTACACATGTTACTTATATAACACTGTACATCAACTATACTTCAATTTTTTAAGAAAGAAATATTAAAAAGAATTTCTTTAAGCAAAAAGAAATTGCACAAATTAATAACAAGAAAACAAAAGTAAAATATCAGTGCAAAAATGTAAATACGTAGTAAAGATAGTGAAACTATCACTTATAAAGCAAGTATGAAGGTTAAAAGGCAAAAGTAGTAAAATTAACTAAAGTTACAATAATTAGTTAGGGAATGCATATTATAAATTTTCTTTCATGCTGTAATTATCTCTTCACATTTTTAACTGTGTTTTTTTTCAAAGAACAAAGTGTGATTTTTATAAAGTCCGATTTACATTTTTTTCTTTTACAGATTATGTCTTTGATGTCTTATCTAAGAAATCTTTGCCTAACCTAATTTCACTTTCCCCAGTGCTTAGTTTAGGAGTTTAACAAGTTTTGGTTTTACACTTAGGTCCATGATCAATTTGAAGTAAATTATTCTTGGCATACAGTCTAAGGTGTTAATCAAAGTTCACTGCATGTGGATTATATTTGCTAAAGCAACAATTTTTGGAAAAGACTATCCTTTCTCCATGGAATTGCCTTTGTAACTTTGTCACACATCATTTGGCCATATATATGCAAGTCTATTTTTGAACTCTATTCTGTTTGACTAATGTAGTAGTTTAACTTAATGCTATCCTGTTTGTTGAAACTTAACTAAGTCTTGAAGTCAGGTGATATAAGCTCTCACGCATTTTTTACAAAGTTCATTTTGTTCATCTAGATATTTTGCCTTTCTATATTCATTTTTTTTATCTACTTGTCAATTTCTAGGGGAAAAATGCTTGCTGGAAGTTTGATTGGAATTGCAATGAATCTGTAGATGAAACTGTATAGAACTGACATATTTAGCTATATTGTGTTATCTATCCATTAACACGGTACATCTCTTATTTAAGACATCTTTCATTTATCTAGAAATATTTTGCAGTTCTCAGTATAAAATTCTTACATATCTTTTGTCACATGTACCCCTAAGAATTTCCCATGTATCATGTTATTTCAATGATGCTGCATTTTTTGAATATTTTTATATCCAATTACACATTGCCTATGTAAATATTAATCTTTTATCCTAGAACTGTGCTAAAGTCACTTTTCAAATTTCAATACAGGATTTGGGTTGTCATGTTTTCACTTTCATTTGTTTCTATGCATATTTTGATTTCTTTTTTGATTTCTTCTGTGATTTGTTGGTTATTCAGAAGCGTGTTGTTTAGCCTTCATATGTTTGCATTTTTAGTAGTATTTTTTTTCTGTAGTTGACATCTAATCTTACCACATTGTGATCAGAAAAGATGTTTGAAATGATTTCAATTTTTCTGAATTTACCAAGGCTAGATTTATGGCCCAGGATGTGATCTATCCTGGAGAAGGTTCCATGTGCACTTGAGAAAAAGGTGAAATTCATTGTTTTGGGGTGAAATGTCCTACAGATACAAATTAGGTCTAAATGATCCATTGTATCATTTAAAGTTTGTGTTTCCTTGCTAATTTTCTGTTTAGTTAATCTATCTGTAGGTATGATTGGGGTATTAAAGTCTTCCACTATTATTGTGTTACTGTTAATTTCCCCTTTCATACTTGTTAGCATTTGCCTTACATATTGTAGTGCTCCTGTGTTGGGTGCGTATATACTTATAATTGTTATATCTTCTTCTTGGATTGATGCTTTGATTGTTATAGTGTCCTTCTTGGTCTCTTTTCATGGCCTTTATTTCAAAGTCTATTTTATCTGATATAAGTATTGCTACTCCTGCTTTCATTTGACCTCCATTTGCATAAAATATCTTTTTCCAGCCCTTCACTTTCAGTCTGTATGTGATACTTGTTTTGAGGTGGGTCTCTTGTAGACAGCATATATAGGGGTCTTGTTTTTGTATCCATTCAGCCAGTCTTTGCCTTTTGGTTGGAGCATTCAACCTATTTACATTTAAGGTAATTAATGATAAGTATGATTTCATTGCCATTTACTTTGTTGTTTGGGGTTTGAGTTTTCTGTGTTTCCTATCTAGAGAAGATCCTTTAGCATTTGCTGAAGAGCTGGTTTGGTGGTGCTGAATTCTCTCAGCTTTTGCTTGTCTGTAAAGCTTTTGATTTCTCCTTCATATTTGAATGAGATCCTTGTTAGGTATAGTAATCTGGCTTGTAGGTTTTTCTCATTCATCACTTTAAGGATGTACTGCCATTCCCTTCTGGCCTGAAGAGTTTCTATTGAAAAATTAGCTGTTATCCTTATGGGAATCCCCTTGAGTGTTATTTGTTGCTTTTCCCATGCTGCTTTCAATATTTGCTCTTTGTGTTTGATCTTCATTAATTTGATTAATATGTGTCTTGGGGTGTTTTGCCTTTGTTTTATCCTGTTTGGGACTCTCTGGGTTCTTGGACTTGGGTGGTTATTTCCTTCCCCATTTTAGGGAAGTTTTCAACTATTATCTCCTCAAGTATTTTCCCATGCCCTTTCTTTTTGTCTTCTCTTCTGGGAATCCTATGATTCGAATGTTGGGGCCTTTAACACTATCCCAGAGGTCTCTGAGGTTGTCCTCATTTCTTTTCATTCTTTTTTTCTTTTTTCCTCTTTGCTCCATTTATTTCCACCATTCTATCTTCCACCTCACTTATCCTATCTTCTGTCTCAGTTATTCTACTGTTGGTTCCCTCAAGAGTGCTTTTGATCTCCGTTATTCCATTATTCATTGTTGATTGGCTCTTTTTTATTACCCAAAACCTATGGGATTCAGTAAAAGCAGTGTTAAGGGGAAGGTTCATAGCAATACAAGCTTACCTCAAGAAACAAGAGAAAAATCAAATAAATAACCTAACTTTACACCTGAAGCAACTAGAAAAAGAAGAAATGAAGAATCCCAGGGTTAGTAGAAGGAAAGAAATCATAAAAATTATGTCAGAAATAAATGAAAAAGAAACAAAGGAGACTATAGCAAAAATCAACAAAACTAAAAGCTGATTCTTTGAGAAGATAAATAAAATAGACAAACCATTATCCAGGCTCATCAAGAAAAAAAGGGAGAAGAATCAAATCAACAAAATTAGAAATGAAAATGGAGAAATCACAACAGACAACACAGAAGTACAAAAGATCATAAGAGACTATTATCAGCAAATATGTGACAATAAAATGGACAACTTGGAAGAAATGGACAAATCCTTAGAAAAGTACAACCTTCCAAAACTGAAACAGGAAGAAAGAAAATCTTAACAGACCCATCACAAGCACAGAAATCGAAACTGTAATCACAAATCCTCCAACAAACAAAAGCCCAGGACCAGATGGCTTCAAAGGTGAATTATACCAAAAATTTATAGAAGAGCTAACATCTATCCTACTCAAACTCTTCCAGAAAATTTCAGAGAAAGGTAAAATGTCAAATTCATTCTAAGAGGCCACCATCACCCTAATACCAACACCAGACAAAGATGCCACACATGAAGGAAAACTACAGGCCAATATCACTGATGAAAATAGATTCAAAAATCCTCAACAAAATCCTAGTAAACAGAATCCAACAAGATATTAAAAAGATCATACATCATGACCAAGTGGGCTTCATCCCAGGGATGCAAGAATTCTTCAATATTTGCAAATCAATCAATGTGATACACTGCATTAACAAATTGAATGATAAAAACCACAGAGAAAGCCTTTGACAAAATTCAACATCCATTTATGATCAAAACCCTCCAAAAAGCAGGCATAGAAGGAACATATCTCGACATAATAAAAGCCATATACGATAAACCCACAGCAAACATTATCCTCAATGGTGAAAAACTGAAAGCATTTTCCCTAAAGTCAGGAACAAGACAAGGGTGCCCACTCTTGTCACTACTATTCAACATAGCTTTGGAAGTTTTAGCCACAGCAATCAGAGAAGAAAAAGAAATAAAAGGAATCCAGATTAGAAAAGAAGAAGTAAAATTCTCACTGTTTGCAGATGACATGATTCTCTTCATAGAAAACCCTAAAGACTCCACCAGAAAATTACTAGAGCTAATCAATGAATATAGTAAACTTGCAGGATATAAAATTAACACAGAGAAATCCCTTGCATTCCTATACACTAACAATGAGAAAACAGAAGGAGAAATTAAGGAAACAATTCCATTCACCATCACAACGAAAAGAATAAAATACTTAGGAATAAATCTTCCTAAAGAAACAAAAAACCTATGTACAGAAAACTATAAAACAGTGATGAAAGAAATCAAAGATGACATGAATAGATGGAGAAATGTACCATGTTCATGAATCAGAAGACTCAATATAGTGAAAATGAGTATTCTACCCAAAGCAATCTATAGATTCAATGGAATCCCTATCAAGCTACCAATGGTATTTTTCAGAGAACTAGAACAAATAATTTCACAATTTGTATGGAAATACAAAAAACTTCGAATAGCCAAAGCAATCTTGAGAAAGAAGAATGGAACTGGAGGAATCAACCTGCCTGACTTCAGACTATACTACAAAGCTACAGTCATCAAGAGAGTGTGGTTCTGGAACAAAGACAGAAACATATATCAATGGAACAAAATAGAAAGCCCAGAGATGAATCCACGCACCTATGGACACCTTATCTTTGACAAAGGAGGCAAGAATATACAATGGAGAAAAGACAATCTCTTTAACAAGTGGTGCTGGAAAAACTGGTCAACCACTTGTAAAAGAATGAAACCAGAACACTTTCTAACACCATACACAAAATAAACTCAAAATGGATTAAAGATCTAAATGTAAGACCAGAAACTATAAAACTCCTAGAGGAAAACATAGGCAAAACATTCTGATATAAATCACAGCAGGATCCTCTGAAAGAGACACATGTACCCGAATGTTCATCACAGCACTGTTTACAATAGCCAGGACACGGAAGTAACCTAGATGTCCATCAGCAGACGAACGGAGAAGAAAGCTATGGTGCATATACACAATAGAATATTACTCAGCTATTAAACAGAATGCATTTGACTAAGTTCTAATGAGGTGGATGAAACTGGAGCCTATTATACAGAGTGAAGTAAGTCAGAAAGAAAAATACCAATGCAGTATATTAATGCATATATATGGAATTTAGAAAGATGGTACCAATGACCCTATATATGAGACAGCTAAAGAGACAAAGATAAAGAACAGATTTTGGACTCTGTGGGAGAAGGCAAAAGTGGGATGATTTGAGAGAATACCATTGAAACATGTATATTACCATATGTGAAATAGATCGCCAGTCCAGGTTTGATGCATGAGATAGGGCGCTCAGGGCCAGTGCACTGGTACGACCCTGAGGGATGGGATGGGGAAGGAGGTGGGAGGGGTGTTCAGGATAGGGGACACATGTACACCCATGGCTGATTCATGTCAATGTATGGCAAAAACCACTACAATATTGTAAAGCAATTAGCCTCCAATTAAAATAAATTAACTAATTTTTTAAAAAATTCACTATAAATTAGTATCTAAGGAGATATGATAAATGATACCAATGAGCAAAAATTCTGAGTGGTTACAATGTGCACACTGAAGCAGCACAAACACGCATCTTGACAATACACACATTGTGAGAGGATGAGAAAAGGCAGTGGGTTTATGAAAGAAACCACTTGTTAACAAAATCACAAACTTACTTTCATAAGATTGTTGAATACATGATGAAGTGAGCCATGTGATAATTGAGTGCAACAACTTTGTTTCCAAATTGTGATAGTTCATTAACAGTTACTAATGAAAAAATTTACCCCAGTCAATTGTATATAAATGCATATTCAAGTCAAAATCAATAATATCCACTCTCAGTAACTGATTTATTTACATGATAAGCTTTTTTGTCTATCAAAATCTAGCTCTTGAAAACTTGGAAGGAGAAGAATCTCAGATGAAATAGTAAAATCTCAGAAGGTGCTACCTTAAATAGTGCTACCAAGAGACATAAAATCAGACAGAAAGGAGGAATTGGACAGGAACAGCAAGACAAAGATACAGAGAGACAGAAAATATTCTACACTGACTAATCAATTTTGAGGGACAGTGGCAGGATCAAAGTTCCCAATATATTAAGCCTGAAGTAATGATGGTCTCTGAGTTTTATACATAACATTTTCCCGGTCACTTATTATCACATAGTTTCACAGGATTATCATCTATAAGAAGGGAAGAATCTATTTTCCAATCATCTCTATGAGAGGAAAATATACCATCCCCCTACTATTCAACCCTTATCTGTGGTTTTACTATTAATAGCCGAAACAGCATTTGACACAATTTCAACTTGAGCACTTGACACTATAGATAACAGTAAAATACAGTTCTAGGATTTCCCTAGGCAACCTGGATACAAATCAACTAAATTATTTTTTAAGTGAATTAAAAACAAATAATGCTAAAAAAAAAAAGACACAGAAGATGAAAGATGTCACCTGAAATTGGTTAGGGCTACAAAACAATAAAACAAGATGGAATGAATAATTTTCTATATTTAGGAACAAAATTATTTCTTTATAGACACGTTCTTCTCCTTTTAAAAAATTCAATGTTTTGTGTTCTATTTGAACTCTAAAATTGTTTACATGCTTACTTATTTTTTAATATAACTCTATGTATAAACAGTTGTCTACTCCGATTTCTTTCCATATGCATCATCGTGGCAAAGTACTTGTTGGCTTATGTGTACTGTTATAGCATGGCTTAAAGAGAACGTTGCCTCAACAGGTGCCCTATAAAAAAAATTAGAATACTGGTAGGAAAACAGTAGAACTCAGAGATCTGGCATATGAAATTAGATCAATATGTATGAGAATCTTGAACCCAGGATTCTCTTCTTTAACCTTCTGGAATACTTTTTTCACTTGCTAGTGCAGAGCTTCCTTTTTCCTAGCCAATAAAGAAAGACTTTGAATACCTTACCAAAAAGATGCTTGTTATTTTCTTAAACCACTCTAGTGCCCTTCAGAGTTTCCAGGCAATGCTTGGGTTACAGCAGAGTTTGAGGGTTATAGCAGAGTCTGAGCAGGGAAATAATTTCCCTACAATGGGAAAAAAAATATCAGTTTACTCATTTCTTGAGTATGCCATATGTATGCTGTCAAAAACTAGGAGGAAATAAGAAGTTGAACCAGTGTGAGAAGATAATAAGATTGAATAATTGAGAATTTATGTATGTCAAAACTTTTTCAAAGAAAAAGTTTGTAAAATCATCAAAGTAAAAAGAAAAGGTAATTCTGTTTTTATTTTGTTTTAATTGGATCATGTTTATTTTTGTCCAAATTTATGTTGAATATGAGCCTATGTAAGTTTTTAAGTCTGCTGTTTTAATTTTGTTACAGAATAACCTTAAATCTATCGCTTGTGAAAATTCTATCACAACAAATATTTACTGAGCACCTACTTTGCTCTAAGCCTTACCTTGGGACCTAGGATACAGTGATGAGCCACAAAATCAACAATGCTTTCATATTTTCATGGAACTCATATTCTAGAAGGTGGATTGTGTATGTACTGTAGCCTGACTGGCTCCTCAGTCTATGGGATTCTCCAGGCAAGAATACTGGAGTGGGTTGCCATGCCCTCCTCCAGGGGATCTTCCCCCACTGAGGAACTGAACCCGCATTTCTTATGTCTCCTGCACTGGCAGGGGGGTTCTTTATTATTGGCGCCAACTAGGAAGCCCAGAGGCAAATTCGATTTTTATAAATTAGTGAATATATAACATCACTTCAACAGTACGGTAAGAGGACAAAAAGTGATGGAATATATGACGAGTGTACAAATATATGAATATGTCAGGCTACAACCCATAAATTTGGCCAAAAATAAACATGATCCAATTAAAATAAAATAAAAACAAATTACCTTTGTTTTTTTAATTTGATGATTTTTCAAGCTTTCTTTTTGAGACAAGTCATGCAAAATCTGGAGCAAAAGTTTCCAGACAAGACCAGTAAGCACAGTATCCCTGAGATTGGAACAAGTTTGGTTCAGTTTTGAAAGAAGTAAGAACGAGGCTAAAGAAGGCTAAATCGGAGGGAGTAGTAGGGAATAGCAGGGAATAGGTTCAGAGAAGCGGAAAATAGTAGAAGAGTTCAATGAAGCTGGACATTAGGACAATGGTGAATTGTTTAAATTTTATTCTAAGGCAGGTGAAGAGTGATCGAAGGTTTTGGGTAAAGGAATGCTGTATTTTAATTTTCCTTTTGCCAAATAGCTTTATAGAATCCTTTCTCAAGAGACTCTAGACTCCTCTCAATTGGTGATCATTGGATGTGAGAAATGACTCAGATCTGGAAGCTAGGTGAATGATTTTCATATTTTATTTGCATAGCTTCAAACTTTTTGCTTGCCAACTCTTGATTTTCTTTGTTATATAAATCATGAAATATTGTATTCTACTTCCCATCTATCTCACATCTAGGAACATGATGTTTTATTAGTAAACACCAAAGAAGTCTTCAGCCAAAGTACAATTCTGGCTTTGTTTCCCATTATGGTAATTACAGCCACATTGTCTCTGATATTTACATATCACCACTGTTTCAAGAACCTTTTATAGGTTTAATATAATAGCGACATTTAAATGGTCCAAGTTTTCCCCCAGTTTTGAGATATTATTAGCATAAATCTTAGGGCTTCCCTGGTGGCTCAGAGAGTAGAGAATCTGGCTGAAATGCAGGAGACCTGGGTTCAATCCCTGAGCTGGGAAGACCTCCTGGAAAAGGGAATACTGGAGTTACCCACTCCAGTATTCTTTCCTGGAGAAGTCCATGAACAGAGGAACCTGGTGGGCTACAGTCCATAGTGTTGCAATGAGTCAGACACGACCGAAGCAACTTCTATGCGTGCATAGATATAGATACCATATTTTCTCTATCCTTTCATCCCACTGATGGACATGTAAGTAGTTTCCATATCTTGGTTATTGTGAAAAATGTTGCAGTGAATATGGGGTTGCAGATGTCGCTTCGAGATAGTCTTCTCATTACTTTCAGCTATATACTTAGAAGGAGAACTGGTAGATTACATGGCAGGAGTCAGCTTGGTCCTGGGCAACCAGTTCTGGGTCCAGAGTAATGTCTGGTACTTGCTTTACTCTCAGTGCTTTACCCAGGTGCTGTAATCCCTTGCCTGGAATCCTTAGCTCTTGTGAAGGTATTTCCTTGAGCAGATATTTACTCAAATTGATGTTTCTGGCAGGTGAGTGGAGAACTTCAAGGGGGTTGGGAACAGGTCCATGAGTGGTAACAGGTAAATGATACTGAAGCTCCAATACTTTGGCCGCCTGATGGGAAGAGCCAGCTCATTGGGAAAGACTGATGCTGAGAAAGATTGAAGGCAAAAGAAGAATAGGGTGGCAGAGAATGAGATAGCTAGACAGCATAACTGATTCAATGGACATGAACTTAAGCAAACTCCAGGAGATTGTGAAGGACAGGGGAGCCTGGCATGCTGCAGTCCATGGGGTCCCAAAGAGTCGGACACAACTTAACAACTGAACAACAATAAATATGAGGGATAGAAATCCCTACACCACTAGTTTTTAGCCCACACTGTTAAACAGTGCTCGTTTGGAAAGCTGAGAACTAAGGCAATAGCTAGAACACAGAATCCTTCACACTGCCTAACCAAACTCTAGCACTTGATTCAATTCAACGTATATTCAATTTCAAAAACTTTTTTTTAATGTAACAAGAATTTTGAAGTGAGGTTTTGCTTTTCATCAAGCCTGTCTCTTCTTCATGAAGAGGCTTATTCATTCTAACTCTGTATTCCTTCTAGTCTCTGATTTCAACATGTGAGGTTTTCTTACTTTATGCAATTCTGAGTGGGCAATAACCTGGTTTATCAAGTTTACTGAATTGAAAAATCAATAAAATATACAGTAGTAGATCTCCCCAGACAGGATAAATTCATAAACCATCACAGCCCCTTTGGCCCATGGGACAGCCTCAGCATGGGTCAGTGATAAGAACCACTTATTCCTGAATATAATAAAAACAATTTTACTGACCCTAGACAGCTCAAGGCCCCTCTACGTCTTCCACTATAAATGAAGGGTTTTACCCAAGAGTCAGATAGATTCAGAGGAATTGAGAATTTCAACATTTCTTAGAAATCATTAATTCCAGTCCTTTCATTTCATAGGTAAGTAAACAGTAACTAAGATATTAAACCACTTGTTCAGTTCTACCAAATAATAAGTAATAGAAATGGAATCAAATAGAAAGTCCCTCGATTTCCCAGGCAAGCATATTTTACTTTTATGGACTTCCTCTGGAAAAAAATACTGTTTCACAATAAATAAATAAATAATTTTTTACTTTTATTTGCATTTGCTTGTGTGTTTTTTCCTGACTTGAATATATATGTGTGAGTGTATATATATATATATATATATATATATATATATATATATATTTCACATATTCACAACAATTTCCTCACCAGTGATAAAAAGCTTCCCTTGCCATGAAATTATCTTATTAATTGTCCTTTAAAAAACTCCTCTAAAATTGCTTTAAAGCCATTTCTGCTATTAGAAGGTGTAAATCTCTGACTATTAAATAGTTTATTTATCTATTTGACGTTACTGAGAAACTAGCCTATGCTACACACTATAATTGGTGCTTCGTGTTCATACAGAAACAGAGAAATGGTATTTACCCTTCTAGTAATGTAGGTCAAGTGATGGAGAGATACTAAAGTAATTATCATAAAAATAAATATGTGTAATAAAGATTCTGACTTTATTTTTGATATTTGATCACTGACAGCTTTCAAGACGGACCACTCTTCTCTTTATGCCCTTGATCTGAACAGGGAGAAATGAAAGTGCCAATATTGCCTCCTTTCTTTGGTGTCGGTGTGTGTATGAACCAGTGAAAAATATATACATAAATATGACTCTATAAAGGTTTTTGTGTTGTTTATAAATATTTATATATTATATAAATGAAAATTGTCAAAAAGAGGAATAAATAGATTTTGTTTTTAGCAACCATTCAATTATTCCAGAATAATTACTAAGTAATGTTTATGTGCTAGAGACAGTACTAGCTATCCATAATTAAACCATACACAAGACAGATGTGGCCCTTACCCTTACACCCATTCACATATGTTCCCCAGATTTCTGCTTGTATAAATTAGAAAACACAAGTAGTCCTTTTGGAGGGTAGCTACCTCCTCATGGGTCTCACTCTGTACCTCACCATCAGGGGTCTGTTGGGACTCAAGTCTAATTATACGTCTAGAAGCAAAATGTTGGGGGGGGGTAGTTCTGATTAATTGTTTTTGATGGAAACAGCTCAGGTAATCCTCTCAGACAGAGATGGAAAAATGCAAACCACTGGGGTGGAGATGTCCCTCCGCTGACACTGAGGATGGGGAGACCTCTTCACTGGCACAGAAGACTGATCATAACTTAGGGCTTCATGAGGATCTTCACACAGATCCCCAGCATAGCTTAAAGAATCCCGTTTTTTTCCCAGTCAACCAATGCCCTCACATTATCAGTAGGTGACCTAGGAGGCTGAGACCTCAGCTTGATTTTCAGCAATTTCAGCCATGTGGTTATAAGAGATAAGGGTCTCCCTCAGAGTACTTATGGAAGCTCTTAGATCATTTCTGTGACTTGAACTGGGAAATGAAATACCTAAACTCATTCTTTGATTTCACCATTTATCCAGTGGCATTAGAAGCAACCAATTAATGTCACCATATCACTTAGCTTTTCAAAATGCTCAAAAGTATCATATATGGAGTTACTTTGTTCCTTGCTTCTTATCAGTGGTGGATTAGGAGTAATCAAAGTAGGTATTTTGCACATCCCTAAACAGTTCACACCAGTAAACTCACTGCTCTCTGCTTCTGGAGTCAGAGTCAATAGTGCCTAATCAGATAAGTGAATCAGTTCCAGAAATTCTAATATCAGTTCAGAAAACTCATTGTTAAAAATCATGTCCTCTAAAACCAATCTTGGTACCAAAATCTGTATTAATCAGGGTTCTCCAGAAGAGTGGAACAAATATATATTGAGAGAGAGATTTATTATAAGGGATACAGCTCAGTTCAGTTCAGTCACTCAGTCATATCTGACTGTTTGTGACCCCATGAGCTGCAGCATGCCAGGCTTCCTGTCCATCACCAATGCTTGGAGTGTACTCAAACTCATATCCATCAAGTCAATGATGCCATCCAACCATCTCATCCTCTGTTGTCCCCTTCTCCTCCTGCCTTCAATCTTTCCCAGTATCAGGGTCTTTTCCAGTGAGTCAGTTCTTCACATCAGGTGGCCAAAGTATTGGAGTTTCAGCTTCAACATCAGTCCTTCCAATGAATATTCAGGACTGATTTCCTTTAGGATAGACTGGTTTCATCTCCTTGTAGTCCAAGGGACTCTCAAGAGTCTTCTGCAACATCACAGTTCAAATGCATCAATTCTTTGGCACTCAGCTTTCTTTATGGTCCAACTCTCACATCTATACGTGACTACTGGAAAAACCATAGCTTTGACTAGACAGATTTTTGTTGGCAAAGTAATGTCTCTGCTTTTTAATATGCTGTCTAGATTTGTCAAAGATTTTCTTCCAAGGAATAAGCATCTTTTAATTTCATGGCTGCAGTCACCATCTGCAGTGATTTTGGAGCCCAAGAAAAGGAAGTCTGTCACTGTTTCCATTGTTTCCCTATTTGTCATAAAGTGATGGGACCAGCTGCCATGATCTTAGTTTTTTGAATGTTGAGTTTTAAGCCAGCTTTTTCACTCTCCTCTTTCACTTTCATCAAGAGGCTCTTCAGTTCTACAGTCCTCTTTGCTTTCTGCCATAAGGGTGGTGTATCTGCATATCTGAGATTATTGATATTTCTCCCTGCAGTCTTGATTCCAGCTTGGGCTTTATCCAGTTTGGTATTTCTCATGATGTACTTGGGCTTCCCTCATAGCTCAGTTGGTAAAGAATCCACCTGCAATGCAGGAAACCCTGGTTCGATTCCCGGGATGGGAAGATCCCCTAGAGAAGGGATAAGCTACCCACTACACTATTCTTGGGCTTCCCTTGTGGCTCAGCTGATAAAGAATCCGCCTGCAATGCGGGAGACCTGGGTTCGATCCCTGGGTTGGGAAAATCCCCTGGAGAAGGGAAAGGTTACCGACTCCAGTATTCTGGCCTGGAGAATTCCACGAACTGTATAGCCCATGGGGGTCGCAAAGAGTCAGACAAAACTGAGCAACTTTCACCTTCACTCTGCATATAAGCTCGATAAGCAGGTTGACAGTACAGAGTGTTGACGTACTCCTTTCCCAAATTGGAACCAGCCTGTTGTTCCATGTCCAGTTCTAACTGTTGCTTCTTGACTTGCATACAGATTGCTCAGAAGGCAGGCAAGATGGTCTGGCATTCCCATCTCTTTAAGGATTTCCACAGTTTTTTTGTGAGCTATACAGTCAAAGGCTTTGGTGTAGTCAATAAAGCAGAAGTAGATGTTTTTCTGGAACTCTCTTGCTTTTTCTATGGTCCAACAGATGTTGGCAATTTGATCTCTGGTCCCTCTGCTTTTTCTCCAGCTTGAACACCTGGAAGTTCTCAGTTCATGTACTGCTGAAGCCTGGCTTGGAGAATTTTGATCATTACTTCGCTAGTATATGAGATGAGTCCAATTGTGTGGTAGTTTGAACATTCTTTGACATTGCCTTTCTTTAGGATTGGAATGAAAACTGACATTTTCCAGTCCTACGGCCACTGCTGAGTTTTCCAAATTTGCTGACATTTTGAGTGAAGCACTTTCACAGCATCATCTTTTAGGATTTGATATAGTACAGCTGGAATTCCATCACCTCCACTAGCTTTGTTTGTAGTGAAGCTTCCTAAGGCCCACTTGACTTTGCATTCCAGGATGTCGCCTCTAGATGAGTGATCACACCATCGTGATTATCTGGGTTATGAAGATCTTTTTTGTATAATTCTTCTGTGTATTCTTGCCACCTCTTCTTAATATCTCTGCTTCTGTTAGGTCCATACTGTTTCTGTCCTTTACTGCACCCATTTTTGCATGAAGTGTTCCCTTGGTATCTCTAATTTTCTTGACAGATCTCTACGCTTTCCCATTCTATTGTTTTCCTCTATTTCTTTGCATTTATCACTGAGGAAGGCTTCCTTATCTCTCCTTGCTATTCTTTGGAACTCTGCATTCAGATTGGTATATTTTTCCTTTTCTCCTTTGCCTTTAGCTTCTCTTCTTTTCTCAGCTCTTTGTAAGGACTCCTCTGACAATCATTTTGCCTTTTTGCATTTTTTTTTTTCTTGGGGATAGTTTGATTATAGTCTCCTGTACGATGTCACAAACCTCCATTCATAGTTCTTCAGGCACTCTATTAAATCTAATTCCTTGAATCTATTTGTCACTTTCACTGTATAATTGTAAGGAATTTGATGTAGGTTATACCTGATTGGTCTAGTGGTTTTTCCCTACTTTTGCAATTTAAGTCTGAATTTTGCAATATGGAGTTCATGATCTGAGCCACAGTCAGCTCCCAGTCTTGTTTTTGCTGACTGTATAGAGTTTCTCCATCTTTGGCTGCAAAGAATATAATCAATCTGATTTCAGTATTGACCATCTGGTGATGTTCATGTGTACAGTCATCTCTTGTGTTGTTGGAAGAGGGTGTTTGCTATGACCAGTGCATTCTCTTGACAAAACTCTGTTAACCTTTGCCCTGCTTCATTTTGTACTCCAAGGCCAAACTTACCTGTTATTCCAAGTATCTCCTGACTTCCTACTTTTGCATTCCAGCCCCCTATGATGAAAGGATATCTTTTTTGGTGTTAGTTCTAGAAGGTCTTGTAGGTCATCACAGAACTATTCATCTTCAGCTTCTTTGGCTTTAGTGGCTGGGGCATAGACTTGGATTACTGTGATATTGAACGGTTTTCCTTAGAAACCAACAGAGATCATTCTGTCATTTTTGATATTGCACCCAAGTACTGCATTTGAGACTCTTTGGTTGACTATGAAGGCTACTCCATTTCTTCTAAGGGATTCTTGCCCACATAGTAGATATAGTGGTCATCTGAATTAACTTCACCCATTCCAGTCCATTTTAGTCACTCTTGCCATCTCCTGTTTGCCCACTTCCAATTTACTTTGATTCATGGACCTAACATTCCAGGTTCCTATGCAATATTGTTCTTTACAGAATCGGACTTAATTTCCATCACCAGTCACAACCACAACTGGACATTGTTTTCACTTAGGCTCTATTTCTTCATTCTTTCAGGAGTTACTTCTCCACTCTTCTCCAATAGCATATTGGGCACCTGCCAATCTGAGGAGTTCATCTTTCAGTGTCATATCGTTATTGCCTTTTCATGCTGTTCATGGGATTCTCAAGGCAAAAATACTGAAGTGGTTTTCCATTCCCTTCTCCAGTGGACCATGCTTTGTCAGAATACAAGGGATTAGCTCATGTGATTATGGAGGCTGAGTGGTCCCACAAACTGTAACCTGCAAGCTAGAGGCCAGGAAAGCCAACAGTGTAGCTCCAGCCCAAATGTGAAAGCCTAAGAAACAGGGGCACCAATGGGTAAGTCCCATTCTAAGTCTGCATGCCAAATGAAAGTGAAAGTGTTACTCACTTCAGTCATGTCTGACTCTGCGACCCCATGGACTGTAGCCTGCCAGGCTCCTCTGTCCATGGGATCCTCCGGGCAAGAATGGTAGAGGGGTTGCCATTCCCTTCTCCAGGGGATCTTCGTGATCTAGGGACTGAACCCAGGTCTCCTGCATTGCAGGCGGTTTCTTTACCATCTGAGCCACAAGGGAAGCCCCCTAAAACCAGGCACAAACGTGTGAGTGCAGGAGAAGATGGATATCCTAGTTCAAGCAGACAGCAAATTTTCTATTTCTCTGCCTTTTCATTTTATTCAAGCCCTCAGTGAATTGGATTATGGCATCCACATTTGAGAGGTAGATCTTCTTTACTCCATCTACTAGTTTAAATTACAGTCCCTTCTGGAAATACCTTCACGGACATACTCAGAAATAATATTATATGAGCTACTTGGGCATCCTGCAGACCAATCAAAATAACTATCACATGTATATACTTGAAAAATTATAAAAGCATGACAGAGCTACCTAGCCAATAGAAATTGATAGCTAAATAAAACATGCTGGAAAGTATCTAGGTTTCTGAGAATATTGACAATAATACAGTCTCAGAGTTGTCAAGACACAATGAGATATTCCAGGTTTCAATATTGTTGCTGCTTTTTAAAAAATGTATCAATATGTAAGTATTCATTTTGAAATAACGCAGTGAAAAACAATAATGAGATTAATCACTTAAATGCTTCCAAAATTATTCTTGGACAAATTTTCCCCATAAAATGGCACTTATAAGAAATCTGCATATACAGTTATTTATTCCTTTGTTATATGCTGCAATAACTTACCTGCATACTAAAAACTTTACATGTAACTTTAAAAAAGAATCTCTGATATTATATCTTCTTAATTCTTTCCAGTGTTTTTTCTCTTTTCAATCCTAAGAATACTTTTTAATATATTTGTGAAATATATATTTTTTAAATATTCCTCTTGAAAGAACTTGTAGCTAAACAGTGGATACTACATATCTATAAACTATAACATATTTGAGGAAAATCAAAAGCAGCCAAATCATATTATTAGTGAATGACTTACTCTGTGGATATATTACATTCCTCCATGTGTCTTCAGAGGACTTGCATTTATATGAGCCAAAAAACTTTGCAAACCTATTTTAAAACCTATATAAAACACATTTTATATAGATAAGCATAGTTTGAAACAGCACAATAAGAGAAAGACAAAAGATGGTAAAAATTGTCTACAACTATACTATGAGTTTTATCTTCCATTAATTATTGCATATTGACTAGGAAATTTTTTAGTGCTTATTAAGAAAGCAAGTAAACACAAGAAAGCAATATAGACACTAGTATGATAATATAAATGATGCAAATATAAATAAGAATATAAACAAAGCATAATATAACCTCATAAAAATTTAACATTTTACAAATCAATCATAAAGAGTATGTTATATACCATTTCATTTTAGTGATTGGAAATTGAATATACATGAATCTGAATCCATCAGGGCATATTGTTAAACATCCCTTGGGCAGAACAATAAACTCTTTACTTTATTTATTTTCATCATCCATACAGTGGCATTAATCACTCCAATCTTAAAAGACTGGTGGCTAAAATAAATAATGATATCAAACACCTGATTGATAGTAGTCAACTAGTGGGCATTTACAGTTTCATTTCACTAATGAGAATACAACATGACCCAAATATTTTAAAAAAGAGACCCATTCTTTCTTTTAGTCATAGTCATTCTTTTTGTCATCCATCCATATACTCATTCAGTCATTCACAGATGTTTATAGAGTGTCTATTATGTATCAAGTCCTGTTAAAGACACTGTGGAACACTGCAGTGTAGAAATGTGTTCAATATAAAATTTGCTGACATATCCTAGCATGTCCTAAAACCACTTTGTGGTACCCCTCTAGAACCAAAGAGAGGAAACAGGTAATAAAATTTTTCAGATAAATATGTATTTTAATAAATGACATTCATATGATATGTTTTTTTTTAAATATTTGTCTCCAAAATACATCAAACCTCTTTAAAAAATAATAAAATGGTACAAATAATTTTTGTGTGGAAAATGCATAATATCAGCTGAAAATATTATGGAAACTACAGAGGAAACATAGTCTCATATATTTTAATATATCTCTGTATAAAATTTAATATAGATTCAGCCAGAAACTGTAGAAACCTCAACTTCAGCTATCTTAAATTATAAGAAAATAAATTATTTTACCTAACAGTAAGTCTAGAAATATGGCAGGTTTCTGATTTGATTAACATAGTGGATTAACTTTGACTACCTGATGTGAAGAGCCCACTCATTGAAAAAGACCCTGATGCTGGGAAAGATTGAGGGAAGGAGGAGAAGGGGACAACGGAGGATGAGATGGTTGGATGGCATCACTGACTCAATGGACATGAGTCTGAGCAAACTCTGGGAGATAGTGAAGGACAGGGAAGCCTGGCATGCTGCAGTCCATGGAGTCGCAAAAACTCAGACATGACTTAGTGACTGAACAAGTGAAGTAAAAATGTGAACAAAGAATGTAGTCCTTTCCATTTTTTGACTCTGCCATTCAGTCAGTTGTTGCTTGTTGACTGCCAGTAGACCGCTGTACTACCTCTGTACTCGACTCTGTTTTTCGGAAGGCTGGAGGCCACAAACCATGTTTCTAAGGTTCCTATGTCAATGAAGACCCTGGTGAGAGATTGTAAAATTGGAGGATAAAGAAACTAATGTGTCTTCTGATGATACTTTTTGCTGTTGCAACATCTGTGAATGTGATTTGAAGACAACTGACCGATGCAGAGAACTGGAGGCTCTGTTGGCAATCACGGGATTTTCAGCAGCAAGGTCAACGGCACAGTGCTCTTGTGGCAAGAGCCCTGCCTTCAGCTAGTGGCCGGCAAGTGCAAGGTCAAGGGCTTCAGCAGAAGGATGAGAGCAGCACTGTGGTATGTGTTCACACTTTCTTCTTCTCTTTGCTCCTCCATCCTTGCTCTGTCTTTCTTTGCTATTCCAGCCCTTCCAAAGACTTGCTAATGAATTTCCTGGATTAAATCCTCTCCTGTTTGAACACCTTGGGTCTCTTCTGTTTTCCTGACTGGACCCTAATTAATAGAGCCAGCTTCAACGTTGACTTTGTCCTTAGGCTGGTAGACTGGAGCAAGATGGCAAGAGCAGTCCCCGGCATCACTCCAGATATGACAATGCTCACAATAATAATAATAAAAAAAAATTGTCCCTTCCTGCCAGCTCGCTTAGGAGTGAAGACATTTTCCCCAGAAAACTCATGCCAGATAGCCCTTCATAGGGGCCAAAATAATATTATCTCTAAAAACAGACTTTTTTTCTCTCTTTCACTTGAGCATTCAGATGTGGACAGTTCAGGAGGAGTACAGTGGCTCTGGTGTTGTACAAAACAAAGTCTAGTCCAGCTTTCTACTTCCCTATACCTGGGATGTGGCTCTAATCCTCATAATCTGAGACGACAGTCCAGCTTTCATAACCATATAGTCAGAGGATCGTGAAAGCGGAACAAGCATCAGCTCATTTTAAGGATGTGCATGCCTGTGTACTAAGTCACCTCAGTTGTGTCCGACTCTGCAACACTATGGACTGTAGCCCGCCAGGCTCCTCTCTCCAGGGGCATTCTCCAGGCAGGAATACTGGAGTCAGTTGCCATGCCCTTTTTCAGGGGACCTTCTCCACCCAGAGATCAAACCTGCAGCATGGCTCCTGCATTACAAGTGGATTCTTTAACACTGAGCCACCGAGGAAGCCCCCACTTTAAGGACACATCCTAGCAGTTGTACAAATCATTTCTGCTTATGCACAGATGGTCAGAACATAGGCACACAGTCACCTTAAGAAGAGTGGCAATGGAAGATTTCCTTACTGTATTTTTGTGTCTGTGTAAAATTGGGAATTCTATTAAGATATAAGAAAAGAATGGATATTATAAGAAAACTATTAGGTTTCAGCCAGTCTTTAGCCTTTCAAATATTAATAAGCATCCTTCTTTCTACTGAAAAGAACATTTGCACTTTTTTTCTGAGAGATACAAACACCAAGCCCTATTACAGTAGAGCACTCACCAAGAAATCTAGGCTCCCTTAGTGATTCAGTCCTGTGTACCATATGCAAATGTAACCCTCATGGGCCAGTAATCTATCAACTAAAGCTGTCTGAAGCCAAAACAAATAATACACAGTAAGAGCTCAAAAGTTCCATGGCAATTTTAACAACCTGCTGGGCACTGATAACAAACATGTTCTTCTCTGTAAGTAGAATCAATTCTACATTGATTCTCTTCTCGGCAAAGAACTTTTTTTTTTCTTTGCAAAGAACTTTTTGTTCATTATCTTCCATAGTCTTATTTGGCAGGAACTTTATTTTTTATCTTTCATAAATTTTACTACAATATAGTTGCTTTATAATGTTGTGTTAGTTTCTGTTGTACAGAAAAGGGAATCAACTATACATATATCCCCTCTTTTTTGGATTTCTTTCCCATTTAGGTCACTACATAGCACTGAGTAGAGTTCCCTGTGCTATACAGTTGGTTCTCATTATTCGTCTGTTTTATACATGAAAGTGAAAGTGTCAGTCGCTCAGTTGTGTCCAACTCTTTGAAAGCCCATGGACTGTAGCCCACCAGGCTCCTCTGTCCATGGAATTCTCCAGGCAAGACTAGAGTGGGTAGCATTCCCTTCTCCAGGGGATCTTCCTGACTCACAGATCAAACCCAGGTCTCTTGCACTGCAGGCAGATTCTTTACTGTCTGAGCCAACAGGAAAGGCCATAGTAGTATATATGTATGTCAATCCCCATCTCCCAATTCATCCCTGTCCTCTTCCCCACCTTGGTGTCCATGGGTTTGTTCTCTACATCTGTGTCTCTATTTCTGCTTTGCAAATAGGTTCATCTGTATGACTGGAACTTGAAAGAGAAGGATAGCCTAGAAACTTTTATAGACCATTCCCTACTGATGCAAATTTAGGGACCAGACATGATTTCAAGACAGGCTTGAGGTTTTTTTGTGAAACAAGCCAGTCAAAAACTTGGTAGAGTTGAGGTTTGCTTCCTGCTAACTCCATGTGTGAATTATTACAGCCAAAGTTTTCATCTAGTAACAATTATTCACCTCACATCTGTGGTTTTGCACTTCCTGATCTCTGTGTTGTGTTCATTCCATCCTATCTCAGCTCTCAGGAAGCTCTCTCAGGGTATGCCTTTGGATGGTGTTTTAGCTGAGGTCTGGGGCTTCCCAGGTGGCACTAGTGGTAAAGAACCTGCCTACCAATCCAGGAGATGTAAGAGATACAGGTTCAATCCCTGGGTCAGGACGGTCCCCTGGAGGAAGGGATAGCAACCCACTCCAGTATTCTTGCCCAAAGAATCCACTGGATGAAGGAGCCTGATGAGCTACAGTCCATAGGGTCACACAGAGTCAGACACGACTGAAGCAACTTAGCATGCACACAAATTAGCTGAGGTCTCTCTCATGCTTAACACAGAGCACAAGATTCTTCTTGTATACAAGTAGTTTATGTGGGAGTCTGCCATTAGGGATCAGACATGAGGATTGGACACTGAATAGGGGGCAAAAGAAAATGGCTTCAGTAGAGACAAGGCTGATGACTGATTTTATGTGTGACTTTCTAAAGAACCTTACAAGATGATTCTCAAAACTGTTCAGTCTAAGGAGAACTGGAAAGGCATTCCCTAACACATCTCCTGTTAGTTTGCATGTGTGCTCAGGCGCTTCAGCCATCTCCGACTCTTTTCAACCCCATGTACTATAGCCCACAAGGCTCCTCTGTCCATGGGATTCTCCAGGCAAGAATACTGGAGTGGGTTTCAGTGTCCTCCTCAGGGGGATCTTCCCAACTGAGGGATGAAACCCACGTCTCTTGCATCTCTTGCACTGCAGGCAGGTTCCTTATCCACTGAACCACCTTAGAAACACCCTTGTTAGTTTTAAAGTCACCCAAATTTCTCCACATTACAAGTCTAGGCGGCTGAGACTGAGGTTTCATGCCCAAGAGTTAGAAATGTCCAGGGGCAGGAAAAGAAAAGGATCCAGAATGTGCTTTGAGGTGGGGTACTCGTGGGCAAAGAGAGTTAAAGCTTGCACAGTATTTTACCCTATAGATTTGGCTGGAGTCAGAGGTAAAGTTGAGAGAAAGTGAGGCAAAGCATAGGAGGATTATCCACTTGGGAATGTATTGCCCTTAACCCAGTCTTTGATGTTGGAATGGCTTCTGCTGCCTTTCCTTACATTTTAAAGCAAGATGTTGGGAAAACTTACGTCCACAGTCATATCTCCTGTGTTGCTGCAAAGGTTGCTGCTTTGCAGTCATGTTTTATAACCACTTCCATTTCAAGCAGAGAAACAGCTGAATTTTCTACTATGTATGGTCCTAATTCACCATAGTCTCAATCACTTTAGCTTATAGGCCATAAGGAAATAGCACCTCCATTATTAAAGCAACGTTTCACCCACCTCTGTTTGCAGGTTATTGCTGTTGTTGTTGCTATTGTTGTTCAGTCACTTCAGCTCAGTTCAGTTCAGTTCAGTCGCTCAGTCGTGTCCGACTCTTTGCGACCCCATGAATCGCAGCACGCCAGGCCTCCCTGTCCATCACCAACTCCCGGAGTTTATCCAAACCCATGTCCATCGAGTCAGTGATGCCATCTAACCATCTCATCCTCTGTCGTCCCCTTCTCCTCCCGCCCCCGATCCTTTCCAGCATTAGGGTCTTTTCCAATGAGTCAACTCTTCTCATGAGGTGGCCAAAGTATTGGAGTTTCAGCTTCAACATCAGTCCTTCCAATGAACACCCAGGATTGATCTCCTTTCGGATGGATTGATTGGATCTCCTTGCAGTGCAAGGGACTCTCAAGAGTCTTCTCCAACACCACAGTTCAAAAGCATCAATTCTACGGTGCTCAGCTTTCTTCACCGTCCAACTCTCACATCCATACATGACTACTGGAAAAACCATAGCCTTGACTAGACGGACTTTTGTTGGCAAAGTAATGTCTCTGCTTTTAAATATGCTATCTAGGTTGGCCATAACCTTCCTTCCAAGGAGAAAGCGTCTTTTAATTTCATGGCTGCAATTACCATCTGCAGTGATTTTGGAGCTCAAAAAAATAAAGTCTGACACTGTTTCCACTGTTTCCCCATCTATTTCCCAAGAAGTGATGGGACAAGATGCCATGATCTTAGTTTTCCAAATGTTGAGCTTTAAGCCAACATTCCTCTTTCACTTTCATCAAGAGGCTCTTTAGTTCTTCTTCACTTTCTGCCATAAGGGTGATGTCATCTGCATATCTGAGGTTATTGATATTTCTCCCGGCAATCTTGATTCCAGCTTGTGTTTCTTCCAGCCCAGCGTTTCTCATGATGTACTCTGCATATAAGTTAAATAAGCAGGGTGACAATATACAGTGTTGACGTACTCCTTTTCCTATTTGGAACCAGTCTGTTGTTCCATGTCCAGTTCTAACTGTTGCTTCCTGACCTGCATACAGGTTTCTCAAGAGACAGGTCAGATGGTCTGGTATGCCCATCTCTTTTCCACAGTTTTCCACAGTTTATTGTGATCCACACAGTCAAAGGCTTGGCATAGTCAATAAAGCAGAAATAGATGTTTTTCTGGAACTCGCTTGTTTTTTCGATGATCCAGCGGATATTGGCAATTTGATCTCTGGTTCCTCTGCCTTTTCGAAAACCAGCTTGAACATCTGGAAGTTCATGGTTCACGTATTGCTGAAGCCTGGCTTGGAGAATCTTGAGCATTACTTTACTAGCGTGTGAGATGAGTGCAATTGTGCAGTAGTTTGAGCATTCTTTGGCATTGCCTTCCTTAGTCATGTCCGACTCTTTGTGACCCCGTGGACTCTAATACCCCAGGCTTCCTTGTCCTTCACCATTTCTCAGAGCTTGCTCAAACTCATGTCCATTGAGTCAGTGATGCCAACCAACCATCTCATCCTCTGTCATCCCCTTCTCCTCCTGCCTTCAATCTTTCCCAGCATCAGGGTCTTTTATAATGAGTCGGCTCTTCGCATGAGGTGGCCAGAGTATTAGAACTTCAGCTTCAGCATCAGTCCCTCCAATGAATATTCAGAATTGATTTCCTTTAGGATTGACAGGTTTGAACTCTTCGCAGTCCAAGGGACTTTCAAGAGTTTTCTCCAACACCACAGTTCAAAAAGCATCAATTTTTTGGTTCTCAGCCTTCTTTATGGTCCAACTCTCTCATCCATACGTGACTACTGGAAAAACCATAGGCTTGACTATGCAACTTTGGTTGGCAAAGTAATGTCTCTGCTTTTTAAAATGCTGTCTAGGTTGTCATAGATTTTCTTCTAAGGAGCAAGTGTCTTTCAATTTCATGGCTGCAGTCACCACCTGCAGTGATTCTGGAGCCCAAGAAAATAAAGTCTGTCACTGTTTCCATTGTTTCCCCATCTATTTGCCATGAAGTGATGAGACCAGATTCCATGATCTTCATTTCTTGAATGTTGAGTTTTAAGCCAGCTTTTTCACTCTCCTCTTTCACCTTCATCAAGAAGCTCTTTAGTTCCTCTTCACTTTCTGCCATAACAGTGGTGTCATCTGCATATCGAGGTTATTGATACTTCTCTCAGCAGTCTTGTGCTTGTGCTTCCAGCTTGTGCATAATCCAGCCCAGCATTTTGCATGATGTACTCTGCAGAGAAGTTAAATAAGCAGGGTGACAATATACAGCCTTGACGTACTCCTTTCCCAATTTGGAACCAGTCTGTTGTTCCATGTCCAGTTCTAACTGTTGCTTTTTGACCTGCATACAAGTTTTGCAGGAGACAGGTAAGGTGGTCTGGTATTCCCATATCTTGAAGAATTTTCCACAGTTTGTGGTGATCCTCACAGTCAAAGACTTTAGTATAGTCAATGAAGCAGAAGTAGATGTTTTTCTGGAATTCTCTTTTCTTTTCTATGATCCAACGGATGTTGGCAAATTGATCTCTGTTTTTTTCTGCCTTTTCCAAATTCAGCTTGAATATCTGGAATTTCTTGGTTCACATACTGCTGAAGCCTAGCTTGGAGAATTTTGAACATTACTTTGCTAGCATGTGAAATGAGTGTAATTATGCAGTAGTTTGAGCATTCTTTGTCATTGCCTTTCTTTGGGATTGGAATGAAAACTGACACTTTCCAGTCCTGTGGCCACTGCTGGGTTTTCTAAATTTGATGACATATTGCGTGCAGCACTTTCACAGCATCATCTTTTAGGATTTGAAATAGCTCTGGAATTCCATCACTTCCATTAGCTTTGTTTGTAGTGATGCTTCCTAAGGCCCACTTGACTTCTCACTCCAGGATGTCTGGCTCTAGGAGAGTGATCACACCATCATGGTTATCTGGTTCATAAGATCTTTTTTGTAAGTTCTTATGTATATTCTTGCCACCTCTTCTTAATATCTTACGCTTCTGTTAGTTCCATACCATTTCTGTCCTTAATTTGCCCATCTTTGCATGAAGTGTTCCCTTGGTATCTCTAATTTTCTTGGAGAGATCTCTAGTCTTTCCCATCCTATTGTTTTCCTCTATTTCTTTGCACTGATCACTGGGGAAGGCTTTCTTATCTCTCTTTGCTATCCTTTGGAACTCTGCATTCAGATTGGTATATTTTTCCTTTTCTCTTTTGCCGCTTGCTTCTCTTCTTTTCTCAGCTATACATAAGGCTTCCTCAACAACCATTTAGCCTTTTTGCATTTCTTTTTCTTGGGGATGGTTTTGATCACCATCTCTTGTACAAAGTTCAGAACCTCCGTCTATAGTTCTTCAGGAACTCTGTCTATCAGATCTAACCCCTGATTAGAGTGGCAAGTTAGCTAACTCTAGTCTGAGTTCATTTCTCTTCTTTAGAATATACTGATAGCAGCAAGAAGCAGCAATACAACATTCTGAATATTTCCTTCCATATAGGATGTGGGTTAGGTCTGCCCCTGGTAGCCCTTCAAAATATGGGTAGCAATAGTTTTACCAACAATTTTGGCTCAGCACAGCAAATATCACCAACTCTCCAGAAGACTCTATGGGTTACACAGAGCAAGACCACTGTGCGAAGAGACGAAATCTTAGCACCTGGAATAGGAAGAATGCCCAATACAGTAGACCCAGAAGAAAGGTTAGTGAGGCCAGCGGCAAATTAAGATGCGGGGATGCAGTGAATCCATAGATAGCAAGTGCTTAAAGCAGGGAGTGATTATGTCAAATGCTCATAACAGATTGTAAAATAAGTTCTGAGAACAGACTGGGTTCAGCAGTGAGATGAAAGTGAGCGATAGTGATGATAAATGATTCTTCTGAAAATAGTTTTCTAGATTTCTTGTTTTTCAGAGAATATCCATTCATTCCATGGAAATTTATTACAGTCTCCTAAAAATAGGAGAGAAAGAGTCCCTACTTTTAGCATAATGTGGATGATTTGCAACAAACGGCACTAACAATAAGTTAAAAATAGGTCAATCCTCAAACCTAATGGCTTTACTTACTTGGAATCTAATTTAAGAAGTTTCATATATTTAAAATAAAACTGTTGTTTACTGAACTGGTTTTTTTTTTTAATATTATCTGCCAATGATGGGAAAGAGCATCACTTCTAACTCTTAAAATCATTAAATCTACTTAAATGTCACAAGAACCTTGTCAATACTCAGAAAATAAGAGTTTTAGTAATAAGTAATCTTGATAACTTCATGAAAACAGTCAATGAGTAATCAAGATCCTAAATTCTAAGTTTTTAATATTCCTCTAAGTTCCTGAAGAGTATTGTGATATGCATAGTCATTTATTTCACTTCAATTAAAAATTACTATCACTAATCAGTACTTAAAAGGAAGAAGAAACACGTAACTACAGAGAGCCTAATCAAAGAAGTATATAATTCCTTATTGATATTACATACATGTTGTTGTTCAGTCACTCAGTCCTGTCCAACTCTGGAATCCCATGGACTGCAGCATGCCAGGCTTCCCTGTCCTTCACATCTCACAGAACTTGCTCAGAATCATGTCCACTGAGTCAGTGATGCCATCCAACCATCTCATCCTCTGTCGTCCCCTTCTCTTCCTGCCTTCAATCTTTCCCAGCATCAGGGTCTTTTCAAATGAGTCAGCTCTTCGCATCAGGTGGCCAAAGTATTGGAGTTTCAGCTTCAAAATCAGTCCTACCATTGAACACCCAGGATTAATCTCAAGAGTCTTCTCCAACACCACGGTTCAAAAGCATCAATTCTTTAGCACTCAGCTTTCTTTATAGTCCAACTCTCACATCCATACATGACCACTGGAAAAACCATAGCCTTGACTAGATGGACCTTTGTTGACAAGGTAATGTCTCTGCTTTTCAATATGCTGTCTAGGTTGGTCATAACTTTCCTTCCAAGGAGAAAGCATCTTTTAATTTCATGGCTGCAATCACCATCTGCAGTGATTTTGGAGCTCAGAAAAATAAAGTCAGCCACTGTTTCCACTGTTTCCCCATCTATTTGCCATGAAGTGATGGGACCGGATGCCATGATCTTAGTTTTCTGAACGTTGAGATTTAAGCCAACTTTTTCCACTCTCCTCTTTCACTTTCATCAAGAAGCTCTTTAGTTCTTCTTCACTTTCTGCCATAAGGGTGGTGTCATCTGCATATCTGAGGTTATTGATATTTCTCCTGGCAATCTTGATTCCAGCTTGTGCTTCCTCCAGCCCAGGCAAGGTCAACAAATGTAAAATTAAATGAATGTGACTATATCAAATTGAAAAACTTTGGTAGAGTGGAGAAAACCATCACAAAATGAAAACATAGCTTACTGAATAGGAGATTTTTGAAAATGATATATCTGATAAGGGATTAATATACAAATTTTGTATGGAAATCATATAATTTAATATGAAAAATCTCCAAACATTCTCATTTAAAAGTGGGCAGAGAACCTGGCTCTTTGCAGCTCCATGGGCTGTAGCCTGCCAGGCTCCTCTGTCCATGGGATTTCCCAGGCAAGAATACCGGAGTGGGTAGCCATTTCCTTTTCCAGGGGATCTTCCAACCCAGGAGTTGAACCAGAGTCTCTTGTTTTTTGCTCCTGCATTGGCAGGTGGATTTTTTACCGCTAGCATCACTTGGGGTGACAGAGGATGAGATGCTTGGATGGCACGACTAACTCAATGAGCATGAGTTTGAGCAAACTCAGGAAGATAGTGAAAAACAGGGAAGACTGGTATGCTGCAGTTCATGGGGTCGCAAAGAGTTGGACATGATTTAGCAATTGAACAACAACAGAGAACTTGAACCGGTCACTTTTTAGAGTGTTTGATACCGTACTTACATGCATTCTTCTTTCACTAACCTTGAGTATCAATATTCTTAATATCTCCATTTATAGCTGAACAAATTAAGACAGAGAGATAAATGACTTGTCTAAGTTACAAAGCTTATATAAAACAATATTAGACTCAACCCAGACCTGTGATTCAGATTCCTATACTTTAATCATTATGGCGTACTGCAGAAAAGTAGAGAGAGATGTGGCTTTGAAAGCTTAGATTCCAGTTTCTAATGAGACTCTTCACCATGCCTTGATGTCTAAGAGGAAAAAAAAAAGGATCTATACTGCCACTAATGATAATACTACTTGGGCTTCCCAGGTGGCACTACTGGTAAAGAATTTGCTTGCCAATACAGGAGACAAAACAGACTTGGATTTGATCCCTAGGTCAGGAAGATCCCCTGGAGGAGAAAATGGCAGTCCATTCTATTACTCTTGCCTTGTTACAGAGAGTAGGATACAACTGAGCACATGAGCACTTTAGATAAATATTCTGGAGAGAAAAGAAATTGTTCAAATTTATTTTTAAAGTATTTTTTTTTTTAGTTTGACTTTGATTCTTAATTTTCTCATGCTAGGATAAGATGGAAAACAAAGCCTTAACTAACAATACCAGCTATACACGTGTGTGTGCACATGTGTGTGAGTGTGTATGTGCTTATAAGTATGAAAATACAACTTACAAGTACAGGCAAGGCCAGAATCTGTAAGGCTAAGGATTTTGACTTTATCATAGATGAAAGAGAAAGCAACTGAATGAAAAGATATTTGAAATAATCAAAATTTGTAGATACTAGTCTGTTCAAGTAGAACAAAGGAGAAATGGCAGTGGCTAAGATGGTGGCAATGAAGATGAAGAGAAGCATTCTACATGTATTGAGAGAGAGAGAAATGAGATGGGAAGAGATGGGATAAGATGAGATTCCAGAGGACCTAATGATACAATCTATACAGAAGATGAAGAAAAGTAAGAAACTAAGGATTAGTTTCAAAAATCCTAGGCTTTTACATTGAGTTAACTATTATGTGAATCATGACACCATTCATTGAAGAAGAAAAGATTTGCAGGATGGGACAGTTTGGAGGAAGAAATAATTTAAATTTCATTTTAGACATCTTAACTGTAGAGATGTTGAGCAAGGTTCCTCAGATTTCTCCACTGAAAAGAATCACTTGGCAAGCTTATTGAATATATGCATTACCAGCTTTTCTGCCAGAAATTCTGATTCAGTAGTCTGAGTTGAGCATAAAGTACTGGATTTTTCATACTACAGAAGGAAAAAAAAAGAATTAAGACAATCCTTATCAACTGATACAGAGTGACTTCCTACATATATTAAAGACAAAGTTCAATTATGCTACTTTTAATGTAAGAAAGAAGGGACTATAAAAAATTGCCATGTATCTGCTCATTTGTTCAAAAGGAATTGCGGAAAGTATAAACCAGAGGCTAGTGTAGCTACCTGATTGTGTTCAGGAAGTAGATGGAAACTGGACAAAATGAAAGGAAGCATGTCAATGGGATACTTAATAGAAAGGACGAAGAGGAGGTGTATACCTTTTTGTATGCCCGTGCCCATGCTAAGTAGCTTCAGTCGTGTCGGACTATTTGAGACCCCATGGACTGAAGCCCAGCTCCTCTGTCCATGGATTTCTCCAGGCAAGAAAACTGGAGAGGGTAGCCATTCCCTTCTCCAGGGGATCTCCTGGACCCAGGGATCAAACCCAAGTCTCTTATGTCTCCTGCATTGGCAGGTGGGTTCTTTACTGCTAGCATCATCTAGGAAGTTCCATCTTTTTGTATAATTATGATTAAAACAATGAACATTTTTTTAAATAGCCAAGTAAATAAATAATGAAAATCATCCAGAATTTTGAAATATCCTAAAAGGGAACACAAACAGTATCAAATGAAACTAATTTTACTACAAACAACCAAATCACACTAAAGGAGGTGAAAAGAACTAACCTAAGTAACTTTGGAAAATAATATTTTAATATACTGTAATTAGACATACATGTAATGCATACTGGAAGACAAAAGGCAAAAAGAACTGTACACCAATATTGGAATTTTTTGCAAATTTATTTTTCAGAGGTGTACAGGTTGATAATTTTCAAGGCTGTATAATATCACCATGCTTATTTAACTTATACGCAGAGTGCATCATGCAAAATGCTGGGCTGGATGAAGCACAAGCTGGAATCAAGATTGCAGGGAGAGATATCAATAACCTCAGATATGCAGATAATACCACCCTTATGGCAGAAAGTGAAGAGGAACTAAGAAGCCTCTTGATGAAGGTGAAAGAGAAGAATGAAAAAGCTGGCTTAAAACTCAACATTCAAGAAACAAAGATCATGGTATCTGGTCCCATTACTTCATGACAAATAGATGGGGAAACAATGGAAATGGTAACAGACTTTATTTTCTTGGGCTCCAAAATCACTGCAGATGGTGACTGCAGCCATGAAAATTAAAAGACACTTGCTCCTTGGAAGAAAAGCAATGAAAAACCTAGACGGAAAAAAAAAAAAAAAAAAGTAGAGATATTATTGATCCTAAAAAAGGTCTGTATAGTCAAAGCTATGGGTTTTCTAGTAGTTTTGTATGGATGTGTGAGCTAAATAATAATAAAAAAAAGGCCGAGTGTTGAAGAACTGATACTTTTGAATGTGGTGTTAGAGGAGACTCTTGACAGTCCCGTGGAATGCAAGGAGATCAAACCAGTCAGTCCTAAAGGAAATCAACCCTAAATATTAATTCATTGGAAGGACTGATGCTAAAGCTAAATCTCCAATCCATTGGCCACCTAATGCTGAAGCTCCAATCCTTTGGCCACCTAATGCAAAGAGTGGACTCATTGGAAAAGACCCTGATGCTGGGAAAGATGGAAGGCAGGAGGAGAAGGGGATAACAGAGGATGAGATGGTTGGATGACATCACCAACTCAAAGGACATGAGTTTGAGCAAACTCTGGGAAATGGTGAAGGACAGGGAAGCCTGACGTGTTGCAGCCCATGGGGTCGCAAAGAGTTGTACATGACTGAGTGAATGAACAACAACAGTGAATTCTGGAATTCAGCAAATAAATAGATTGTGGATGATGATAATAAGGTTTATAATTATTAAAGAAAAGAGTTACAAATAATGAAAGGGTAATGGAGGATAGAATAAACCCTGTGGTGTTGCATTGAAATAAAGTTATCAATTTGACTATATATATATATATAAATATCTGCAGATGTGTGTATGGTAAGTCTCTTCAATCCTGTCCAACTCTTGCGACCCACTGTAGACTGCCAGGATCCTCTATCCATGGGATTCTTCAGGCAAGAATAATGGAGCAGGTTGCCATTCCCTTCTCCAGGGGATCTTCCTGACCCAGGGATCGAACCTGCATCTCCTATGACTACTGCATTGCAGGCAGATTCTTTACTGCTAAGACACCAGGAAAGCCCTATCTGCATATAAATAGGTAGATATAGATATGTTTAGATGTATACACATATCCACATAGATAATATGAAAACAGAGATATTTGTATATGTTTATATATTCATATGTATGTTCTTAGCTCTGTATAATGAAGGGGAAGTCGGGTAGCTTAGATAGCAATGAGTACACCTCATACTAAGATTCTGGTTTCTAAATACCATTATTAATGCAAGGAACAAGAACTCCATGGAGAAATGACTAATTCAAGGCTTAGACAGAGAAAAGTAAAAGATGGATTTGAAGCATTTTATAATGCCAGAAAGTAAGATATTACTCCAAAAATTGTAGGAAAAGTGAGACAGCTTGAAGGCATACCAATAATCAAATATGGAACACTTTGAGAAATGAAATAGTTAATGATAATGATGGATTGTAACTCATAGACTAAAATTAATATCCACAAGTTCACACTGATATTGATATATATCAATATACATATATATATATATGCAAGTAACCAAATAAATACATAGATAAAGGAGAAGGAACAGCTCTTCCTTAAACACATAGATGAAGGAGAAAGAACAGCTCTTCATTTCAGTCAAATTGTAGTTAATAAATGTAGAGGGAATGACAGGAATAGAAAATGATCATTCATCAAACACCACAGTAATTGTAGGAGCCAAGAATGATCAATATATGTTAAAAATCAGCGTGGGAAAATTAAACAAGAAAGAGAATATTTGAATAATTTCAAATAATTACAAAAGGAATAATAACTTTGCAGCTATTATTATAGCCAAGTCTTCAAAATTCTCATGACCAGTAGTAATGAGACATACAGATTTCTGGTACCTCTAATGTAGTACAGTGAAACTGGCAAACATCTCTCCTGAAGTGTTTGCATCAAGAAATACATACCCTCCGTCTATCCAAGAGAAAACATCAAACAAATCCAATGTAATTTGGAAAAATTCTCCAAAATAATTTACTAGGATTTTCCATTATTTCAAGGTCATAAAAGACAAAGACTGAGGAACTATCCTAGATTTAGAGAAGAAAGAGGAGATCTGGCAACCAAATGCAATATGGGATCCTGGATTTTAATCAGTACTACAAAGCAATAGGCCATCTCTTAATGTGATTCTATAAATTTGTTAGTAGCATTGTGACAATGTAAAGTTCCTGGTTTTAACAATCATACTATAGTAATATAAAAATGTTAACATTTGAGGAAGTTGAGTAAAGGGTACATGGCAACTTATACTGTAATGTTTGAAGTTTTTTGGTAAACTATTTGAAAACACATAAAAACTTACAGTTTGAACATTTCTGAACTTTTTTTCTGTTTCCTTGTGGAATAAAGCTGCTTGTTTAGGAATATTAATTCAATCTGGATAAGATTTATATAGGACCAATCATAATAGTAGGGCTTCCTTGGTGGCTTAGTGGTAAAGAATCCACCTGCCAAAGCAGGAGACACGGGTTCGATCCCTGGGTTGGAAGATCCCCTGGAGAAGGGAATGGCAATCCTCTAATATTCTTGCCTGGGAAATTCCATGGAAAGCAGTCTGGAGGGCCAGAGTCCAAGGGGTTGCAAAAGAGTCAGACACTACTTAGCAACAAAACAACAACAAGTCTTAACATTCATGGGAAAAAAAAGAACATTTATGTAGTGTGGCACAGGACCAGAGAACGCGCTGGCACCCCACTCCAGTACTCTTGCCTGGAAAATCCCCTGGATGGAGGAGCCTGGTAGGGTGCAGTCCATGGGGTCGCTAAGAGTCGGCCACGACTGAACGACTTCACTTTCAGCATTGGAGAAGGAAATGGAAACCCACTCCAGGCTTCTTGCCTGGAGAATCTCAGGGACGGGGGGAGCCCAGTGGGCTGCCATCTATGGGGTTGCACAGAGTCGGACACGACTGAAGCGACTTAGCAGCAGCAATGTGGCACAGGAGACATCCTTGATTGGCCATTTCAAGGCATCATATACTTAAGTGTCACAATGAATGAAATGCATGAACTATACACATTTATGAGGCTTTGAAAAATCATAGAATCATAGAATTTTCTCCCTGTAAAGTTTCTTTCTTACATTTCCAACTTCTTAACGTCAACTTCTGTTACAACATTTCAGTGACAGGAAGTTCATGTTCTTAAAATATAGTTTACTTTATTGTTGAAGGGTTCCAGTTATCAAAATGTTCATCCTTTTATCAACCTAAATCTGTCTAATTGGTCTAAAATCTTCAGTGTAGGACAGTCTAACTTCTTTTTCATAAGACAACTCTTATAATAGTTTAGAGCCATGGTCACGTTCACTTCTTCATCTCTTCTATTCCCAGTTCCTTCAGTTACTTCTTATATATTTTAGATTCCAGACAGTTTACTGAATTGATCTCTTTATTCAGCATAATATTATCATTCATTTGCTGAATGTGGTATTTCAAGCCTAAAAGGAGTTGTTTACTATTCTCTCCAGAGAATTCAAATGTAAAGGGTCCAATCAACCAGTAATTCTTCACCTAACATGATTCATATGTACTAATTGATAAGGGAAATTAAAAATTAAAATTACTTCATTCGTTTTTTTTTCTTTTGGCTGTGTCTTGCAGCATGTGGGATCCAAGTTCCCCAACCAGGGATCAAACCCATGCCCTTTGCAGTGGAAGCATGGAGTCCTAACCACTGGACCAATAGAGAAGTCCCCAGATTACTCATTCTTAAAGAGTGATTAGAGTACGCACTTATCTACAGTGTACAGGAAATGTGAATTTTCTTTTTGGGCATCTATAATATTATTGCCCTGTTACAGGGTGCAGGAGAAGCTTCACTGATGCTGCCTAATGATGTGCGTGAGTTATCCTGATATTTACTAAGAAATTAGACATTCAAAAGAATTATTTGTTCTCAAAAGACATATATATATATATATATATATATATATATATATATATATATACAAAAATTTTTGCTCTCTATTTTTGTGCTTCTCAGTCTTATTATTCATCTATTGGCACTTAAGTGCATTCACCAAACTGCATCATAAACTCAAAGTAGATTATTTCACTTTACCCTATATGAGATTATTATGCTTATCAACCAATATTTGAGCCCTTAACATGAGCAAATCATCTAGCCTGTTAAGCACAGAGGGACAGAGTATGGAGTTGAAAGTGCACACACCTAGATTTGAACAAATTACTTAATCCTTCTAAGTCTTCATTTTTGTACATGTAAAATGAGAATAATTACAACATTGAACTCATAAGGCAGATGATAGAAAACATCTAGGTGCTACATACAAAAAGTTTATTTGACTACCTGGAAAAATATCCATTCATTATTAACATGATGTGATAATGATGATGATGATGATGAAGCTACCAGCAGGTGTTCTTATTAGGCCCATAAGAATATTGAATAAGGCACAAGATCATGTCTGTGCACATTTGCTTTCTAAAGCTACACTGCCTTTGCCTTCCCTCTGGCTCCACTCCTCATCTGTTTAAAGATCTCCCAGGATAGCTCAGGTCTTCTCTTCTATGAAGTTATTCTGAACTACTCCTCTAGAATGAACTTAAAATATGTTGCTTCCACTTACATCAATTTACATCAAGTACTAACTTCTGCAGTGGACTTTAATTTCAGTCTTTATCTCTCAATCAACTTGTAGCTCTTTTGAGGAAAGAAACTGGTCTTATTTCTTGAAACTAAAACAGTGCCAATCATATAAGTCATAAATGTCTAGTTCAGCACATTGAAGTTATTTTTTCCTAATATGTTAAGGAAAACACTGAAGGGAAAATCAGACTCCAGGTTCACACATTCCTAAGAATGGACTTACTTATATCTTGTATAATTCTGTATGTAGAAAGTGAAGATTAATCAATGGCAGACTTTCCTTTATTTATATGTACATAATCTTAAACTAATTTAGGAAAAGGCATCTCATCTTACTGAGTTAAGTTAAAAACACTAAGCTTATTAAATATTTAACTAAGAGTGAGACTAGCTTTCTTCACAATTCTGTGTTCTCAAATACTAAACATTTTTGACAATCATCTTCCAGATTCAGTTAAAGTGTGGTTCTTAACATAACCCCAAGTTTTAAAATTAATGAAATAAGGTTAAACATCTAGTGATTTCAATCTCTTTTGGTCAACCTGAACATTTCTTCAAAAATAATTCCCTTGACCACAATATCTACCCTTTCTGTCTTTTTTCTCTAATAAAAACAAGAAAAAATTCACAGTGACAGTTCCAGAATCATCCACGAGGGGGCAAACAGTCCTCATATACACACAATGAAGAGAAAACAAGTAACAAACTGGCTTCTTTGGTGGTTCAGACAGTAAAGAATCTGCCTGCAATGCTGGAGACCCAGGAGGCAAGTAATAAACTTGCTATATTGAGAAAAAAAATGAAAATGGTATCAATAGAGAGATTTGACCTATGTTAGAAAGAAAATATGCTACATATCTCTTTGAAGATAATATATTTGCTGAACTTTTACATTTTATTCTTATTTTCAGTGCCAGAGGAAGGACACCTGGAGATTGGAGCTAGATGTAACAGTGCATAAATGTCTCTTTAGAGATAAGCAAACACTTGAAAACACTGCAATCTCTATTATACTTATTTCTATTCTAACACCTTTAAGATTAAAAGTAGTCTTGAAAAATGCATTTCTAACAGACTTTATCAAAAATGCATACCTTACCTCAGATAATGTCATTGACGTAAAGGTCAAGAAATTGCAGTCAGGAATTTAGCAGAAAGAAACAAGGAGAATTCCTGTGTAACAGAGTGAACTGTGGAAGTTCTAACTATGTTTGTTCTTACAATCTCACTATCAGTCAACATTTTCCGCTCTTGTGATCCAACATACAGTTAAAATCAAGTAGAGGAAAATAAATAAATAAAATCAAGTGTGGCGCTCAAGGCCTAATTCCTAAGTTCTCTGCTCACCATGGTTAGAACACATGGTCCACCGTTAGAATCACTCTTCCACGTAGACTCTCTGAAATCCCTTGACCCTCACTCCCGAGTTGGTATTGGCTGTACAAAACGCCAGCCCCAGTGAAATAGAACTTTATGCCAATTCAGCATCTGTGCCAAACACCTAAACATGACTGGAGGAAAAAAAAACAAAACAGCAACCTTGCTAGTTGGTCTCGTTTAAATTCACAATCATTTACCCCATGTGAACTCTTAGCACTTATTAGAAAACTGACTGCTTAATCAATTCTCTTTTCTTCTGTCCTAGACAACAGTTTTGTAACTCCTCTTTCTTTATGTCTATAACATGTCTTCCTCTCTCTAAATTCTCAGCTGCTTCTCGTTTCACTGAGACTACAGGAGGGATCAGAATAGAACATCCATGAACTCCAAACATCCAGTCTGCCTCCCTACCTGCGTCTACCTGAAACTACATGTTTTGCCTTCCCTCCTACTTCAGCACAAGACATGTATGTCTTCTGTTCTAAGGCAAAACCCTCTCTTCTGCACTGGATCTCTCATCTCTTGCCTAATCAGGGATTTTTCTTCTACTGTATCTCCTCTTCCCTGAATCTTCTATTAGTTGTTCTCTACCAGATACTCTCATTAGCATACAAAGATCTAATATCTTCCGTCTTAAAGGGAAAACAATTCTTTCTTTGTTCCCATATCCAGTTCTAATCATTGCCCCATCGCTCTGCTCCTCTTTATAGCAAGCTATTCAAAAAAGGTAGCTCTTTTTCCCACTTACCTGTTTCTCCCACTTATCTGTTTTTGTCCTCTCCACTATAAAGAAACTATTTTCTTCTCAAGGTTATTACTGATATCTATGTTTCCAAGTCCTATATTAAATTATCAGTTCTCATCTTAACCCACTAGTAGGATTAATAGTCACTTCTCTTCCTTCTAACACCTACCACTCAGCTCATGGGTTCCTGTTACCTCTTACTTCTCTTCTCACTTCTTATATCTTCTGGCAAATCCTCTAGATATTGGAGTGTCTCGTGATTCAGTTCTTCAACATCATCTATTCTCTGCCTACACCTACTTATAAAGTGATTTCATCTTTAAATCTAAAGACTTTACATACCATGTGCTTAATCACTCAGTCATGTCCGACTCTTTGTGACCCCATGAACAGTAGCCCACCAGGCTCCTCTGTTCATGGGATTCTCCAGGCAAGAATACTGGAGTGGGTTGCCATTTCCTTCTCCATTTACATACCATGATGATTTACAAAATTTCATCTACAGCCATAATGTCTCTTGCTACTGAATTTCAGATGAGTATATCCAGTTGTCTACTTCACATATTCACTAAGATCTGATAGGTATCACAAATTTAGTTTGCTCAAAAGTAGACCCTTAATCCTCTAAAGTTCTCTTGTGACCACTGCCTTAAAGGCCCTAAATGATTTTTTTACTCACTCAACTTTCTAATGCCGTCTTCTTAGCAACTTCCCCTTTGATTTTGTTGTTGTTCAGTCCCTCAATCATGTCCAGCTCTTTGTGACTCCATGGGCTGCAGCATACCAGGCTTCTCTGTCCTTTGCCATCTCCCAGAGCCTGCTTAAATTTATGTCTATTGTGTCAGTGATGCCATAACAAGCTCATTTCACTCAGACAAACTACCCTCCCAGTCTCTGAAACACAGATAGTATAAGCCCAGCCACCTACATATGCCAAGCCTCTTTTTCCAACATATTCATATGGCTTTCTCTCATACTTCTTTCACATCTCTGCTCATATGTTCCCTAAACACCCTGTATAGTTGACCCAACCCTTGCATCATTATGCTGCTCCTTCATGGTCCTTTCTACCAACTAGCAGGCTATATTTATGCATTTATGGTCATTTCCTTCTACTGAAAAGTAAGCTCCATGAAGAAGAGATCTATTTGTTCACTCCTGTATCTCTTGTGTCTAAAACAGCAGCACAAATTAGACACTCCTTCAATATCTGCTGAATAAATGGATATCAACTTGCCTGATGACCAAGTGCATTTCACTGAAACTTGCTTTCTAATTAAATTTAAAATTTCCTCTTTTTATTATCTTAAATTTGATTTGAAAAATAGAGACAATTATTTATAAAAACTATTCAATAATCTATTTATTGGGGCTTCCCAGTGGCTCAGTGGTAAAAAATCTGCCTGCAGTGCAGAAGATCTGCGGGAGATGTGGGTTCGATCCCTGGGTGGGGAAGATCCCCTGGAGAAGGAAATGGCAACCCACTCCAGTATTCTTGCCTGGAGAATCCCATGAACAGAGGAGCCTAGTGGGTTTCAGCCTATAGGGTCACAAAGAGTTGGACACGACTGAAATGACTGAGCACACACACACACAGAATTTCTTCAAAGCATACTTTTCTCCAGAAGAGATTTTTGGCTTTAGTTTTGTCAGATTCTTTAAAAACTTGAGGTTAAGAAATTTAACAAGCATTGCCTAGATTGTTTTATTTCATGACTTCACAAGATAATTTTTTTAAAAAAGAGTTTATTTGAGAATTAGTTATACCACACTATTGAATATATCATATGCCATTTACCAAGCATCTCACTTAAGTAAATATATACATTTTACAGTTAAATCTAGAGTTCCAATTACAGAATACTACCTGTATTATATAGATATGGTATTATCTGGCAAATCCTTACCAGTAAAAACAAGGTGAATTTTTAACAATGTCTAAAGAAACAGTTTCTGTTCTGTTTGTAATCACTTCCCTTCTCTCATTTTCCTATTTCTGCTATAGATATTCAATATCAAATACCAATCTTCAGACAATGATCGTATTCTAATTCTCTTCTATCAGTGCTTTCATATTAATGCAGGAAATCAAACCTACCTATAATTTACCTGAAAACAATTCTATTTCTGTTACTATAGATTTGCTATCCCTGAACTACATTTGTGCATAATTTACATGATATACTTTCTGATCTCATTGAAAAAGCAGATGTTTGTCATCAAAATTTTAGAATTCTGTAGAACATAGTTAATCAACTTAAGCTGAGCAGCTATTCCCCTCAACACACACAAAATACTATTATTATAGAAATTCTCCTACCCTTTCTCATAAGTCAATTATATAAAACAAAATTGATTGTCTTGGACTAAGTGCTCAATTCTTTCCTAGTTAACTAAGTTCCTAGCTTAGTTAGGGCAGACCCCTATGTAGTGATGAGGGCAGGAGACCTGGCAGTCAGTGGATGACAGATGCGTGGGCCAAATCACCCTGGCAACTCCTCTCCATAATAACTCTGAGAGGCTAATCTCTACTAAATTGTTAATGCCTGCTAATGAGATACTGGATACAGTGTTACTCCTTAAGATAGCATATTTGCATTTTAATGAGTCTTTTCTGGAAGGACTCAACCCAAAGCAGTGGGTCTAATGCTGACAGCTTCAGGCACGGAGGGCCTCTGGCTCAGGTTTCATATTGTCTGTTCATTGTGAAAGCTCATGGTATCATTCGCTATTCCACCTCTAATTCCAGGATATCAAAAAGGAAGCATTGCAGACCTCAAAGTCACAATCTGAAGATTGTTTTTTTCAAAAACAAACAAAATAAAACAAACAGGATTGTGCAAAAAAAGTCATAGATTAAAAAATTGATCTATTTCACCTCACCTTAGCCATTACTCATTAACTTCAATTATCTGGCATATTGGTGTATGTCAAGTTCCAAGCAGACAGATGCAAACCCTACATGTTGATGTAAGACATTCCTCAGTTCACTTTGTAACTTTCTGTTTACCCCTATGTCTCTCGCCATGGTATAGTATCTGAAGCAGTTAATTCCTGCCATTTGATAGCTTCAATTTTTGCTTTTCCCCTAGCACCCTCAACACTTCTATGAGTAAAAAGAACCTGGCATACATATGTCTCTTTCAGTTATGGTTTTCTCAGGGTATATGCCCAGTAGTGGGATTGTTGGGTCTTATGGTAGTTCTATTTCTAGTTTTTTAAGGAATCTCCATACTGTTTTCCAGAGTGACTATATCAATTTACATTCTCACCAACAGTGCAAGAAGATTCCCCTTTCTCCACATTCTCTCCAGCATTTATTGTTTGTAGGTTTTTTAATAACGGCCACTCTGACTGGTGTAAGGTAATACCTTATTGTACTTTTGATTTGCATTTCTCTAATAATGAGCGAATTGAGCATCTTTTCATGTGTTTGTTGGCCATCCATATGTCTTCTTTGGAGAAATGTATATTTACGTCTTCCACCCATGTTTTGATTTTGGGTTGTTTGTTTTCCTGGTATTGAGCTGCATGAGTTGATTGTATATTTTGGAAATTAATCCTTTGTCAGTTGTTTCATTTGCAATTATTTTCTTCCATTCTAAGGGTTGTCTTTTAATCTTGTTTATTGTTTCATTTGCTGTGCAAAAGCTTTTAAGTTTAATTAAGCCCCATTTGCTTACCTGTGTTTTTATTTCTATTACTGTAGGAAGTGGGTCAAAGAGGATCTTGCTGTGATGTGTGTCAAAAAGTGTACCCCAGTGTTCATTACAGCACTTTCTACAATAGCTAGGACATGGAAGCAACCTAGATGTACATCAACAGATGAATGGATAGAAATTGTGGTACATATATACAATGGAATATTACTCAGCTATAAAAAAAAAAAAATGCATTCAAGTCAGTCCTAATGAGGTGGATGAAACTAGAGCCTATTATAGAGAGTGAAGTAAGTTGGAAACAGAAAGACAAATATTGCATATTAACACATGTATAGAATCTAGAAAGATGGTATTGATGAACCCATTTTCAGGGCAGCAATGGAGATGCAGACATAGAGAAGAGATTTGTGGACATGGTGGGGCAAGGAATGGAGGGGAAAAAATTGAAAGAATAGGAAACATATACATTGGAAACATATACATTACCATATGCAAAATAGAGAGCAAGTGGGAATTTGCTGTGTGACACAAGGAGCTCAGCTCAGTGTTCTGTGACAACATTGTGGGGTGGGACGGGGGTGGGAGATGGGAGGGGGGTTTTAGAGGGAGGGGACATACCTGTGACTGATTCATGTTGATGTATGGCAGAAACCAACACAATAATATAAAGCAATTGTCCTCCAATTAAAAAAATTTAAAAAAAGCACCTGGCAAGAGTACTTTGATGGATGAAGGAAACTAAACTAGTATAAGAAACTCCAGGAAGTCCGACTTCATAGAATTAAAACTATAGGAGAAAGGACAATATGGTATGTTATGGGATTGTTACAAATTACCGCACTTAATCCGCACTGCCTCACACAAATTAAAAGACACAATTAAACATCTACTTTGGCTCTTAAGGACAAGCCTATGTAATAGGCATTGTTCTCCTTATTTCAAAAATGAGACAAAATCAGGCTATGAATGGTAGGATCCAAGCCCTAGTCTCTTCAACTACAAAACCCCTTATCTTCACAGTCCTCCTGGTCTTCTGGTTCCCCTTATCTTCTCATCCTCCCCTTAACATTACATGAACTTTTACCTCCAATACCTGATACCTAGCAAGTCCTTCAACTAAATTATAAATTATTAAAGCTTAGCATGTTCTCTCTTTCAAGGTATTTATTACTTGTTATTTCTTAACATCTGTACCAGATAACTTCACATCATCTCATTACAACCTCACAATAATCTTCCTGAAGTTGAGATTCTAACCTTCTCTTTACTGTGAATCCCTTTGACAATCTAGAGAAGCCCATTTAAATCTTCTTAAAATAACACTTTTAAATTTGTAAAATGTAATATATAAATTTCAAATGAAACTAATAGCTACTATTTTAAATATTTTAAAATTTGTATTTGTTTTTGGCTGCGCTAGGTCTCTGTTACTGGCTCTAGCTGCGGTGAGCAGGGGTCTACTCTAGTTGAAGTGCACAGGCTTCTCATTGCAGTGACGTCTCTTGTTGCAGAGGATGGGCTCTAGGGCACGTGGACTTCAGTTGCTGTGGTCCTTGGACTTAACTGTTCTGCCGCATGTGGAATCTTCCCAGACCAGGGATTAAACTCTTGTCCCCTGCGTTGGCAGGCAGATTCTTAACCATTGGGCTACCAGGGAAGTCCCTAATTACTAATTTTTAAATACAGTTATTAGAATAATTTACAAACCAAATTTGTGATATGGAAATGTATGGGCATTTAAACTCATTAAATAACAAGATGTAACAGAGATTCTATTAACTACTATAGTTAAAAATAGTTGTTGTGGGCACAGGTTAACAATTCTGATACATGTGCATGGGAACTGAATAATTAAATAGATGGGGGATGGTGGAAGCCACATTTCTCAATACTGAAACATGAATTTATGGATAAATAAGAAGAGAAAGCTAAAATAATCTGTTGATGGATTATAGTGCAGATATCAGTATATACTCAGCTCAATCTAGGTATATCAATTTGTTATTTAGTACCTAAGTCGTGTCTGACTCTTTGTGACCCCCTGGATTATACCCACCAGGCTCCACTGTGCATGAGATTTTCCAGGCAAGGATACTGGAGTGGATTGCCATTTCCTTCTCCAGGGGATCTTCCCAGCCCAGAGATTGAACCTGCATCACCTGCATTAGAAGTCAGATTCTTTATCACTGAGCCACCAGGGAAGTGGATATATCAATAGCTATATACAGAAGTATTTATTGATATGTGTATATCCATGGGTTAGTATAGACACATATTTCTTTGCTCTCTCAGTTAAGAGAACCTAAAGAAATAATATCCCATTAACAATCAGCTTATCTAGAACCCAGATTTTGGTTTCTATTACTACTCTCCAATAAAAGGAATCAGTATTCCTTAGAAAACTGGGGCAGGAAATACACAAAATGGAGCATTTTGTGGTACCAGAAAGTCAGGAAGTGACTTAAACACACCCATACACACACACACGCTAAACACAAGTACACACGCATACACCAACACAGACACACACGCATACATCCGAAAGGTGTATATCACAAAAAGATAGGCACCACTAGAGAAAGTTCCCAATGGTGAGAGCTGGAACAATTTAAACAACAAAATAAAGTACTATTGGATTATAACCCAAAGTGTAAAATAAATATTCATGTATCTATACTAATATAAATAAACAATTGAATTAATTAATATTTAGGGGAAAATAGAACTTCCTAGGTGCTCCAAGTGGTCAAGAACCCACCTGTCAATGCAGGAGACATAAGAAATGTGTGTTCGATCTCTGAGTTGGAAAGATACCCTTGAGGAGGAAATGACAACCCACTCCAGTATTCTTGCCTAGAAAATCTCATGGACAGAGGAGACTAATGGGCTACAGTGCATTAGTAGTACATTGCAAAGCGTCAGACACAACGGAAGTGCCTTAGCACACAGACAAATCTCCTATGGGGAAGAATTCCAAATAGTTTATGTACATACTCTGTCCTCAAGGAGGTGAAGCAAAACTCCCCACTCGTTGGGTGTGGGCTTCAAATAGTGACTTCCTTCCAACAAGTGTAGTATGGAGGGGGTGAAGGAGTAACTTTACAGAGGAGAAATCTGAGACAGTACCTCAGCCAGGTTATCAAGGTCACCATCAGCAGTCAAATCACATTGATAGCATGTACCCTTGATCTGACATTATAAACATGGCACTTTATCTGAGTGTTCTCCCAATAAACCATAATCCCAGTCTTATCATGGAAAAGCATTAGACAGATTACATTAGTGAGGTATGCTACAAAATACTTGATCACTACTTCTCAAACCTGTCAAGGTTATCAAAGACAAGAAAAGCTTAAGAAACTATCACAGCCTGGAGGCGCCTGAGGGACTTGATAACTAAATGTACTGTGGTGTCCCGGATGGAAACCTGAAACGGAATGAAGGACGTCAGACAAAAGCTGAAGAAATCTGAATAAAGTACAAACTCTGGTTAATATTATTGTATTAATATTGGCTCATTACTTGTAACAAAACTACTATTATAGTGGAAAGTGTTAGTAATGGAGGAAACTGGGAATGGACTACAGGAGAATTTCAAACTATTGTTACAGGGAAGAATCTGTTTCTTTCACTTTACCCTCTGTTTCCCATCCTTTTGTTTACTAAAAGGCCACTATTTATACATAATAGCCTGCCTCAGTGAACCCTGCCCTTCTGCCTGAATATTAAACCAAAGTGTCTTTGTTCAGGGAAACATCTTGACTGTGTCCACAGGGGAGAATGGTGGCTTTGTTGCTAAGTCATGTCCACTTCTTGGGACCTGATGGACTGTAGCCCACCAGGCTCCTCTGTCCATGGGATTCTCCAGGCAAGAAGACTGGATTGGGTTGCCGTTTTCTCTCTAGGTAATTTCCCATACCCAAGAATTTATCCCAGGACTCTTGCTTTGCAGGAAGATTCTGTTACCACCTGAGCTACAAGGGAAGCCCAAATGAGAACAGCAGCAAGAAATAAGAAATTAATGCATCCCTGCCCCAAGGCTGGTCATTCCAGGAGATATTTGTAAGCTAAATAGCCTTTTTACTTTACTTCCTCACTTTCTCCCCCTTTGTGTTCTATAAAAGAACCTGGAATCCAGACCCTGATAAGATAGGTATTTTGAGACATTAGCCTGCCATCTTCATGGTCTGCCAGCTTTCTGCATAAAGTTGTTACTCCTTTCCTCAACATTTCATCTCCCAACTTACTGATCCGCTGTGTAGTGAACAGACTGACCTTGGACTCAGTAGCACTATCTTAATTTCTTCTGTATTTCTAAAACCATTCTAAAAATACATAGTCTATTTAGTAAAATAAAAAACATAATGATGATTTGACTGTAACATCAGGGTAGTGATGTTGCAGCCACGTGTTCCGGGAAACAAACTCACTCAGAAGGACAATGCAGATAGTGGAGTGCAGTTTATTACACCGGCAGGCCCAAGGCAGAGCTTCTTCTTAACCAAGGGCCCCGACCAGTTTTTCTTATATATCCTAAGTGTACGTGCACAAACCTGCCTCCCCAAATTCCCTGAAACTAGCCTGAACAAAGGAAAAAGAAAGATACAATCTAAGTTAACCCATGATTCATACGCCTTAAGCCTAGGTAGTTAACAGTAGACAATTATCAATAGGCCTCTGGTCATATCCCAAAAAGCATAATAGAATGTATGATTCTATTTAGTTATACAGATAATTAGGGTATTATTTTAGGTGATGGAGAGCCCTGGGGCTCTTCCTTCCCGGGGCCTGGTTTTCCAGTTGGTATGTCATTTCCATAGGTACTGGGCATAGAGCTCAAAGTCCACAGTTTCACCCAAGATGGAGTTCTGCTTTCAAGATAGAGCCTGTTCTGTTTCCTCCTTCAGTGATACTTTGAGATAGCTATAAAAACTGCAATAGGAAATTATCTGTGACATCTACTAGTGACAAAGTCACAGGCATCCCAATACTGTTGTGGTTTGATGTCTGCATTTATACTTAAAGGAAATGCTAAACACTTTCAGCTAGAAATTAGTGAAATTAAAGATGCAATATTTCCACCCAGACTACACACACCTTTTGATACATATCCCCTGCTCTTTGGTGGTCTTCATGGTGTAATTTTATGAAAGGAAAGCTCAGAGAAATGAATTAGATTGTTTTAGCTTGCATTCTAGGGTCAAGAATTCTGAGTCTTGCTGGATTCTGTTTGCTACACTACCTCCTAATTTTGGAGCCGCTAAACAGAGGTTTGGGATCACTTCCTAGATGAAGGTACTGCCTTGGCATTGTGCAATTATACTCTTTAGGTTTCTGGACAAATCCAAGCATAAAACTGGCCTAGACCTGTTATTGTTGTTGTTCATTCACTAAATTGAGTCTGACTCTTTGCAAACCCATGGACCGACTCTAGCACGCCAGACTCCTATTCTCCATTATCTCCCAGAGTTTGCTCAAATTCATGTCCATTGAGTCTTGGTGCTATTTAACCATCTCATCCTCTGCTGATATCTTCTTTTGCCTTCAATCTTGCCCAACAATAAGGTCTTTTCTAACGAGTCCGCTGGCTCTTCGCATCAGGTGGTCAAAGTATTGGAACTTCAGCTTCAGCATCAGTCTTTCCAATGAATATTCAGGGTTGATTTCTTTTAGGGTTGACTGATTTGATCTCCTTGCAGTGATGGGCAATTCCAAAAGGAAGTTGAGTATCAGAACTTCATTCACAGAGAACCCCAGTGTCCAAGAGCATCACTCATTGGGACTAGCTCAACATTGGGAAAAGAAACCCTGGTTTAGCTGTAAAGAGGGCATCTCTTTGGCATTTTTTTTTCTTCTAAATCCCCAAATTGTTGATCTGAACAGCATAGGAGAGGGAGGGAGAACGGAAGACTAAGAGAGAGACAGAGATACCTGCCAATTTAAAGAAAGAAGGGCTTATATGCATATGTGCTTATATTATTCCCAAAGCAATTCTGATAAAAGTCCTTCAGGAAAGAAAGAGATACAGCCATCTGTTAATGGGGATTCAGCTTCTTTGTTTCCAAATGTTATAGCTCTCACCAGAGCAGCCATCCCACGTGAGGTAGGGCTGGTATGGGAGGTATTAGAGGGGAAACATCTGTTCACTAAGTATTCTGCTGAACAGCAACAAAATGCTGGGCCACCCTCTCTTTCCTTGAGTGCTTTCTCTAGCCGGTCCTACTTCTCCACTCCTTTGGGAGTTTCCTGTTCCATTACGTAGGTAAGAGAGCGAGAAGTCCCGGCTTTCATAATTGTGAGTGGTTTGACTATGTGTGTACATGCGCGAGTAAGTGTGTGTGTGTGTGTGTGTGTGTGTGTGTGTGTGTGTGTGTTGGGAGAAAGTGGTGCCTGGTACAAGGGGCTTAGAAATATAGTTGTCAATTTAAAATATTTTCGGAGTGCTTGAATGCTTGCTCCAAAGCGAATCCCACTCTCAAATTCAGCAAAATGAACAATACTGATAAGGAAGATGAAGAGGGTGGGAAACCCACACGGCGGAATGGAGCTGTCCATGCGGCGGCAGTGACAGGGGAGCGCTTCGGGTAGAGGCGCTCTGCAGAGAGAGTCTCTCGGCCTCTTCTCTCTCGGTCCACCCTCCGGCGACGCTTCTTCGGTAAAAAGCATTCATAGAAAATAATCCCAAAACCAGGAACCCGGGCGATTGTCGGGCGCAGTTTCCGGGCGTGGGTGCCCTCAGCCGGGAGAGGTCCCTCTCCCCCCGCGGCTGGCGCGGAGTGTGGCGATCCGGCCCGGGGCGGGGGATGACTTCATGCGGCCGGAGCTCGGCGGCGGGAGCGGCTGCAGCAGCTGGCAGGTGGGGTGGGGGCCGGCCGAGCTGACCACGCAGAGCCCAGCGCGGCGGCACTGCGGCCCGGGGCAGCGGACGACTCGGAACTGCGCTGACTCCATCGCGCCCGAGAAGGTAAGCTACCGGGCTATCATTAGCTTCGGCCATGCTGCGCGGTGCTCTGCGCTCGGTTAATAATGGGGTTTGTGATATCCTGGGAAGAAGGGGACTGTCCCTGCTGCATTCTGTATTGAGGTGAAGGAGCAACAACTGGAAATGTTAATCAAGTGCCTGAGATCGGAGGAGCGGTGTTTTGGGGCAGACAAAGAAGGCTGTCAGCCTCTATATTATTAAAGATAATCGACCGTTGCAATGCCAGACTCACTTAGATATTGAAGAGTATTCAAAATGTAAAATAATTTTGAGTTGCACTTTTAACATTGCTGCCTTCAACCTTCGCTTGGGTGTTTTCTGGTTTGTGAGCAGCAGGTCCTTGGCAGGAGCCTGGAGAAGTCATTGAAAATCTTCCCTCTTCTTCTGCCTTCCTCCGTCTTCTCCCTTTCCAGTGCTCAGAATGTGTTCCGTGCACATTTCGACGTCAAACGCCCGCTTCAACACGTAACCCTTGGAAAGAGTCTCAGATTAGAGGTGAAACTTGCCTTCTGGAGTTCAGCTTGGGTTGTGCAGCACTTGTCTCCACTTCTCCCTTCATTTCTCTTGTCAATCATTTAGTTGATTTTTTTTCCCCCCGTGGATGCTGTGGCTATCTCCCGGCCAGCTCTTGTCAGCCCCCGTCCACCATCTCTTTTCCATGACTGATTTTGTCAAGGACTCAGAAAGGGCATTGCCCTCCACCACGTTTATATTGTTACTTGTGTCCTTCCCCCAAATACAGGGCATGAAAAAAAAAATCCTTTCAGCCGAGTACCAACATGGTTTCCGATAACTCGCTTCGTTGGAGTCACTGCAGCTACCCTAGACGGGTTTCGGGGACAGCAGAATCCCTCGGGCTGTGAGGAAGAGAGCTATACCTAACATATTTTGCTCCTGTGCCTAAGAATAGGTGGAAGTAGGGATGTGAATGCCAGCCTACCCCGTTTTTCTTGACGCCTTTTTTAGAAGGTTGTGAGACACCTAGCTGGGTAGGGTATGGGGCAAGTCCTCTTGCCAAAGCAAGCAATGCGTTTGTCCTAGGATTCCCCCCAATATCTCAAAAGAGTTTCCGGAGGCTTTCCCCATAGGTAGTGAGAAAGCCAGGGGAGCTGGCCAATCTAAGCCTCGGGTTTTTGGGGCATCCTCAAGTTTTTAGGGGTTATGACCTCGGATTTCCCCACAGACGCCTTGCTACTGAGCTCAAGTGCCCATTCCCGTGGCCCACCTAAGGACGTGCATTTGAGTGATATTCTGTGAAATGGTTAAGATGGCTGTGATGGGAATTGCAAATGTGCCACTTCCCCAACAGAGAACAGTTGCAATAAGCCGAATTGTCGTGTCTCTGTGTTAATAATATTCGATTTAGAAAGACATGTATTCTCTTTACGTTTAAAATTAAAGAGAGAGTTTGACTCCAAAGCCCTGCGATTTTAACATATTGAGAGAGGAGATCAATGAAAAAGAGGACCAGGGTGTTATAGCTAAAAAATTGACCTCTGCTTACCTTCTTTTTTTTTTTTTCAAATATGGCTTTTAGACAAAGATACTGGTTCTGCAAAATCATGTTACCTCTATTATATATCATTATTGTTTTTCTGATTACAGATTCTCTATTTATAAATACACTGTGGAAAGATTTGAGTTGGTTTCTTTGTTCCTACCTTCAGTATATGAGGCAGAAGGAGTGAGGGTGAAGGGTGGAATTTCACTCCAAGTGGTCCACTCCAGGAACTGTTCCTCTGAATCATGAAAACCTTTGGACTGAAAAATGTTTTGGCTTGTTGTTGTTATTATTATTATCCGCTGAACGTGGTTTGGGTTTGAAATATTAAATTTTCAAGATTCTGAAATTTTGACACAGGCACATCAACTAGACAGGGAAACAAAGAACAAAAACAGTAAAACCCTTTCTTTTACCACATTTCTTACCTAATAGTAAAATATTTAACCATAAGAATAACTATTCTGAGTAATAAGTGAAAAGCATAGTAAATAATATTTCATTTCTAAAAGAATAGCCCACGATCTATGAAATACAGGTTAGTGCAATTGATCTTAAGTACAATAAAAATTTCTACAATTTTAAAAGGCATATTTATGTTGAAGATAGTACATGAAAATATGCTAATGATGGTTGGAAATTGAAAGTGTCTGTTACTTGGTTTCTGAAGAATCTGAATTGTTTGTCAAGAAGTGGGTCAGGACTAGGGGGCTGGTGCTGCCTAAAATCATCTTACCTGCCAGTGATTTTACAGGTGAGATGAATGCACTAAGTTATAGATGACGGTTGGAGAAGCCTTTAGGGAAGAAAGAAAACCAGACAGAAAATACTATTTCCTATTGTAGTTCAACTAAGTAAGATAAATAAATTTAAGGGATTTCTGAACTTAGACCTTGTTATGTTTAAACAATTTCTGAGGAAAGTCTCTAAATTCAAAGCCTTGGGAAGAAACAGTTGTGTGATATCCTGACTGAAACTGATTTATGACTTTATTTCCTTTTTTTTTAAAATGTTTCCCAGAGAAAGGAAAAATTAATCGCCTGGTATTAAGGAGGAGGAATACCGAATAGAAGGGTGTGCACTATTAGATGTTAAATGAACTGTAGGAATGTTTTGTAGTTTTGACAAGATTTGGAATCAGTCTGTTGCTTTCCAATCAAGTAAAAATGTATTTAGCCTGGTGGGTGGTCAGTGTTATCAGTAACTTGTTGTCATTATGCGTGCATGCTCAGTCATGTCTGACTCTATGACACCGTGGACTGTAGCCTGCCAGGCTGCTCTGACCATGGAATTTTTTTTAATTTCTTACAAATTCTCTTAAATTACCCAAGACCAGCCTAGACCAAGTAGTCTTTATTCCAGTTTGTGCCCCATGATGTCACACCCGTATGTCTTCTTTGTTCCATTCACTCACCCTGCTACATATTGATAACTTACTCACATCTTATACTGCCTCTTCCATGAAGCCTTCTCCATAAGCCTACTCACCTTGCTTCACGTCTCAGATGTGTTTCTCCCTTGTCTAAATGACTATGGCATTTTCCATTGTGGTCTGCCCTTTAGTTTAAACATGATCTGCTCTTGTAAAACAGCCCTAGAGAGCAGAGTCTGTGACTAATAACTTTTTATTACCTGCAACTCATAATACAGTGCTTAGCTATGTATATACAAACTAGATGTTCAGCAACTTGATTTTGGTGAAGAAATGAGTTATTATTTTCTAGGGGTATATATCCACCTACTTTAATAGCCAAGTTGTGAGTGTGTGTGTGTTTAGTCACTCCGTTGTGCTGACCCTTTGCAACACTATGGACTGTAGCCCACCAGGCTCCTCTGTCCATGGAATTTTTTTCAGGCAAGAATACTGGAGTGGGTTGCCATTTCCTCCTCCAGGGGATTTTCCCATCCCAGGGATCAAACCTGCATCTCTCGCATCTCCTGCATTGGCAAGCAGATTCTTCGCTACTGTGCTACCTTGGAAGACAAAAGCCAAGTTAGGCTCTAAATAATGTCTGCAAGTACCACTTTACTTGTTAAAAATCCTTATATAATAAATAAATAGTGAAAGTACATTCAAATAGTCATATTCAGCAAAAGTTATTGTGAACTTACATGCCCTTAAATGGATATTGGCTCATCCATATTAAAAAACATGAAGCATCACAAAACAAAACTTCCACTTATCCAAAAAGTCATTACCAAGACCCATGTAATGAGCTTATGCTTATGTTTTCTTCTAGCAGTTTCATAGTTTCTGGTCTTACACCTGAGTCTTTAATCCAATTCAAGTTAATTTTGTGAGTGTTACAAGATTTATTGGTCTAGTTTCTTTCTTTTACATGTGAATATCCAATTATCCCAGAGTTCTCTTATATGTACCTTTTCTCTTTACTCTTGCTGCTCTTAAAATTCTTTCTTTCTTTTGACTTTTGACAAATTAATTACAATGTGTCTCAGTGTAGCCATATTTGAGTCTAACCTATTTGGGGTCATTTGGGCCTCATGGATCTGGATATCCATTTATCATTCCAGGTTTGGGAAGTTTTCAACCATTATTGCTTTAAATATACTTTCTGTCCCTTCCTCTCTTTTCTCCTTCTGGAATTCCCATAACCTGTGTATCGTTTCTTCTTTTTCTTTTGTCCTTTCATTGGGTAATTTCTAATGTCTTATCCTCCAGTCTGCTGATCCTTTCTTCTGCATGGTTGAATCTACCTTTGATACTCTATTGAATTCTTCAGTTTAGTTATTGTTATTGTACTTTTTAATTCTAGTATTCCTTTTTTTTTGTTTCTATTTCCTTGTCAAACGTCTTGTTCACCATTATTTTTCTGATTTCAGTTAGCTGTCTGTGTTTTTTTTTGTAGTTCACTAAACCCCACTCCAGTACTCTTGCCTGGAAAATCCCATGGACGGAGGAGCCTGGTAGGCTACAGTCCATGGGGTCGCTAAGAGTCGGACACAACTGAGCGACTTCACTTTGACTTTTCCCATTCGTGCACTGGAGAAGGAAATGGCAACCCACTCCAGTATTCTTGCCTGGAGAATCCCAGGGATGGCGGAGCCTGGTGGGCTGCTGTCTATGGGGTCGCACAGAGTAGGACACGACTGAAGCGACTTAGCAGCAGCAAACTTCCTTAAGAGAATTATTCTGAATTCTTTGACAGTTCCTAGATCTTTACTTTTTTAAGGTCATTTATTGGAGCTTTATTAGTTTTCTTTGATGGTGTCATATTTGCCAATTTTTTTGTGATCCTTGATTCCTTACATTGGTATCTGGATACTTGATTAATTTGGCTCCTCCTCCAGACGTTACTGGTAATTATATTCAGTAGTATATGGGGCTATGAATTAGTTTCTTGGCAGGACAGCAGGATAACACACAGAACCTATATATATAGCTCACTGTTTGGGGACCCAAGTCAGGCCAGAGTGTACACTGAATTCCCTGGTCAGGTGAAGACACTGGTTTTGCTCTGCAGATGGGGGTCAAGTGCCACTGTATCCAGGGCTGTTGAATGGGCTATACAGCTTCCCAGGTGCTCTGATTAGGCTCCTGGTTGGTCAGGCTGAAGTCTTTTTTCCAGTGTTGAGTAGGGCTATGAATTAAATTCCCTGCCCAGGCACAGCAGCGGGAGAAGCAACTTTAAAGCTAGTAAAGCTCTTTGTTGTCTTAATTCAACCTGACCCACACGCCAGATTCTCTGACTGTACAAGGCCACTGGCTTTGCTTTGCAAACTATCAGCTGTGCCTTCTCTAGGCTTGAGCACTGCTGGGACACAAAATTTCTAGGAGTTGTCACCAACCCTTCTAGTCTGTTGGGGCAGGAAGACTCTCTTCACAGAGTGGAGATGGGGGGGGGGGGGAGTGGTGAACTGGGGAAGGGCCATTCCAGTTGCCCTTAATTTCTCAAACAGGCTCCCCAGTTGGAAGGAGCTGGGAGATACTCTCAGCCTTGGCTACGAATTAATCTCCCTGCCTAAGCATAGTATAGGAATCCTCCATACCTGGTACTCTTTGCTTTGGGGGTGATTGCTCTGCCTGCCTGCCTCTTGGTTAGAGTGCCATTGGGCCACACAGCTTCCAGGATTTATTGCCAGCCCGTTTGTTCAGATGGCTGGAAGATACTCTCCACATTGGTAGGCTGTGACTGTGCTCTTTCCCTGGGGGTAGGCAAACCAGGCTCTAGGGCTATATGAAAATCAGGTGGATCTGTACCCCTCTGATTTCCCTGGTTGTAGTGTACCCTAACCTGGCTCTATAGATGAACAAAGACATTAGTTGTGATCATTACTTGGGCGCTGCAGGTGTGAATTCTGTCTGTCACAATCCATGTGCTGGCTGTTGCACACCCCTTACCCCTTCATCACAGTCCAACTTTCAGTGGTCAAGCCCTGCAGATTCCCCTGCAAACGCAGTGGAGCAGATCAGAGTAGTGGCTCCCACAAAGCTACCCCAATGCTAGGGGTGGTGCTGGCTTTCCCCCATTTCTCTTCTACTGGAAGAACCAGACCTTCAGTGGTGCTCCACTGACCGGGGGGAGGAGCAGTGCAGTCTAATACAGTCCGTCTTGGTCTCTGTGGTGCAAAGGTGCTTCAGCCTCACCTCTGTGTTCTAGGATTCTCTCAAATAGTGTCCTGTTTCCAAATAATTTTTGGTTGTTCCTCCTGTGAGGGCGAGTAGAGCCAGGAATGACCTTGGTGATGTCACCACACTCTGGGCTTACTTTGACAACATGTATGTCCTTTATAGCCCAGGTATTTCTGGTACTTGACATGAGGTTCTCCTTTCATTGTTACCCCAGCTTTAGGACCTAAACTCAGAACTCTTCACTAGCATTGGCACAAAGGCAGCTGAGATGACTAGGAAGGAAGTGCCAAGGAGGATAGTGAGTCAAAGAACCTTGATTCATAGGAAAGGAATCCCAGAAGGAGCTTTAAATGTTATACATTCCAAATGATTTATTTAGGATTTTCCAATCAAAATCATTTTTACGAAAAAGAAACAGTTCTCAGACTTGGAGTACTATACTGCCAAATTTGTGGAAGAGCATTGCCAGCAATTGAGTGGTGTAGTCTACTCTGAAATATATTCAGTTTCCTTAGGATGGATGTTATGTCTGCCTGAAAGTTACTATTTCTTTCTAATAATGCTATCTACAGTAATATATTTGCTTTTGCCAAGAAATGACATCCCCCTCAGGTTCTAAAACAATTACCAGTATAAAAGTACATTAAGATTTTTAGCTGATACTTAAGGAAACCAGTACAAGCTAGCTGCTTCCTACTTATGGTAGTATTCAAAGACAGGTGTGAGAAGACCATTAACCTAGAAAAAACAGAGAGAGATGGAAAGATGGATAGAAAGAACTCAAAAGAAGATTACTTAAACTGTTGCTTTCTTTGTTGTTGTTCAGTCACTTAGTTGTGTCCGACCTACTCTTTATGACCCATGGACTGCAGTACGCCAGGCTTCCCTGTCCTCCAGCATCTCCCAGAGCTTGCTCAAACTCACGTCCATTGAGTCGGTGATACCATCCAACCATTTCATCCTCTGTCATCCGCTTCTCCTCCTGCCTTCAATCTTTCCCAGCATCAGGGTCTTTTCGAATGAGTCGACTCTTTGCATCAGATGGCCAAATTATTGGAACTTTGCTTTCTTTATATGTCCCAAAATATGATAATAGCTGTATAAGTTCCTAAAATAAATGGAAGTTTATGGAAACTTCATAATATGCCTAATATGAGGTAAATTTTTACTTTATTTTATAGTTTATTTTTATTTTGGCAAAATGTCCCATAACATAAAGTTTACCATTTTAGCCAATTTTAAGTGAAATCTAAGATTTTTATTTTATAGAATTAACTAATTTTAAAAATAAAAAGATGAACTTTTAATCTAAAACTACCTTATTTCATATTTATGTACCTGCTTTTGTTGTTTTTTCTTAGTTTCTCTTTAGAGTGTCTTTTAAACTTTATTTTGAAACAGAATAATTAAATCCCAAAGATGCGAGTGTCTTATTTAAGCTAAACTACATAATGTTGGAATATCTGAAGTGTGAACACAATTGGCAAAACTTTTAACCACCTTCCTTAGAAGAATGCTGTCTTGATTTGCGTTGTCCCAGAAAGGAGAAACCGAGAGCTTGCTGGGGATTGCATCATGCTTTACTTAATTAGACACCAACATGCTAAAAGGACCAGGATGAAACAACATGTTGTAACATATTTTGGAAAAGCTAAGTGAAGGTGAAGGGTTGCAAGAACACAGGCAGACACACCCTAGACATTTCACAACAATATTTAAAGTATACTGTTTCTTTAGTTGATTGGGATGGAGGAACCTATTAACAAACATTTCCCCTATTTACTTTTGTCCTTATTGCTGTCTAATCAAGTGCTCATTAAAAAACAGATATAAAACAAACATTCTAACTTTGGCCTAGGTAATCAACAAGCCCATATCTTAATGGACTGCGATGACTATGAGACTGAGGATTCTTGGTCATTGCAATATTGCAATAGTAACAGCAGCACAACCTGCTTTGTTCCTTTTGTTGTATACTGCAGAATGTGAATAAATAGAGAGAAGTCAATGATGTCTTTAGGCCATTTTTTACAGTTCTCTCCATGAGGTTTCACACTTGGGTTCTCTGGTAATCAAAGTGTAGTGAGAAACAACCAGGGTGCTAATGCTCTCTCTCCATTCACAAAATTTAATGCTTGTGGGACTTGCAGAAATAATGTTGAATTTAAATTGCCTGTACGCAATAGTCACTGAGAATAATCCATCAGACTCACCAAATCCAAATTCGGATTTAAAGCGAGTCAAATTTTAAAGATTATAAAGATTTCAGTATTTGTGAAGTCACTATTTCACTACAGAAATTAAAATCTGACACTAAAATAAGCTGATATTAAAAAGTCCATTCAATAAGGGGAGGAAGATCGGCATCTTGGTCATAGTAAAAAAAAAAAAAAATCAGTAAACTGTTCAGGTAAAATACTTGTGCTTGAATTACCTCTTAATAAAATGGAAAATGAAATAAAATGACAGTACAGCATTAATGGAAGGAAAGCAATCTGGTTGATTTCAAAGTGTGTGAGTGTAAGATAAATGAGTTTTTTTGTTTGTCTAATTTAACAACTTTATTCTTGAAACTCTCAGGCAGCTAGCTTTTGGTCACTTTGAAGATCAATCAAAAAGTTCTAAACATTATCTTCAAGGCTTGCTGATCACTAGGCCCTCCTCTTCCCTTTCTCTCTTTAATTTTTTATTTATTTTGGGGAGTTTGGGCTATCATTTATGTCCAAATTCTGTCTTTCAGGAAGTGAATTTGAACCTTGAACCCCATCTAGCTTGACTCCTACCCCTACTGTTTTCTATCTTTATGACTTAGGGTAGGTTACTTAACCACTGTGAGTTGTTTCTTGACATTTAAACAGGAAAATCATAGGGTTGTCATGAAGATTAAAGAAGGTACCATAAAGAAGAGTTTATAACATAGTAAGGGTTAATAAATGTTTCCAGCTTTTATCTTTTAGATTTTTCTGAGCAATTTACAATGAGATCTCATTACCACAATTGTTCCCCAAATTTGTGAACCTCTTCCTACTTCTATTTTAAACTAAGCCTTGAAATGACTGAACTTAATGGGAAGATGGCTCAATAAAGGTAATCCGAGTGGCAGGAGAGGTTGGAGCTACTGCAATGCAAAGTTGTTAGGCTCTGATCTGGCAGAAGCTGTGGGAATTAGACTTAGCTTCTATTTTTAACTCTGCAAGTAGTTGATTGGATGAGTTGGGAAAACTCAGTTGGCATCTTACTCCCTTTCTGAATTGTACCATATGTCTAGTCACTCTTTTCACTGACTCATTATCAGACATGATATCAAGGTTGTTGAATATGGGTATTGATTTCAGAAGCTAATGTTATAGAAAGTGGGAATTGTTCTCTGTCTTGAAAGCAACAGTTGACAATTTAATTTTTTTTGTAATACAGTGTTGAAACTCTGGGGAGAGGGCAGCTAAAGCCTTGTTAACATTCACTTTCTCTAACAAAAGCCTTTAAAGATAATCCTGCTAACTATCTGCCTTGTACCCCAACCTTTTGTTTAAATGTGTAACTATTGAAGTTTTTTAAAATGTTAATCAATATTATTAAGTTGTCCAAAAAGGAAAATTAATCTGTAACTCTACTGTACATCATATGCAAAGAAATCTTCTTGATATATGGTATCTTTCTATTTTACTGAATCTCAAAGAATTTAGAGTGTATATGTAAGAATTTTAATGGAATACTGTTCATTACTATGTGCTACTGAGTAGATTCAATCACTAACAACACCTTTAAACAGAAATAAAAAAATAAAGCCTCGATTAATATGAAAACTAGTGCCAGAAACACCTGCCTACAACAACGGTACTTTTAGTACACAGACATGCTTTAGTGTGATAACAATTTTGTTTAGCTTAAAAAACACATAATTTTATATTTTTATATGACTTTTATATGAACCATTTTGGTTTAAGCAAACAAGTACAAAAGTGCCTAAAACCTTCCATTTAATATATGAGCCATAGTCGTTCAACAAGTGAGCATTTTGTGGTGATAAGTAGCTCTTGCCAAATTGGCAATAATTTATTTCTATTGGTAGAGTCTAATCATGTGTGTGTGTGTGCATGTGAGCATGTGCATGCGTGCATGCTCAGTGTGTCCAGCTCTTTGTGACCCCATGGACTGTAGCCCACCAGGTTCCTCTGTCCATGGAAATTCTCCAGGCAAGAATACTGGAGTGGGTGGGTTGCCATTTCTTACTCCAGGAGTTCTTCCTGACCCAGGGATCGAACCCGTGTTTCCTGCTTTGGCAGGCGGATTCTTTACCACTGTGCCACTTGGGAAGCCCCAAATCATGTGTACCTAACCTTATTCTTGTAAGTAAAAAGTATAAAACATTTTTAAAAGTTTGTCCTTATTTCCTAAACCAGTATTTTTAATCCCTGTTTGAATGCTGAATTCATTAGCTATTCACCAAAAGCTTGATGCATAGATTTTGTGTATAATCTGATCTTCAGATGATACGTTGCCCACAGTGAAAATTCCTGTTTTAAATATACATGTGCATGCATGTATACACAAATATTATACAGAAATTATATATATAGACATTCCCCAACTTATAATGGTTTAACTTAACAATTCTTCAGATTTACGATGGTGCAAAAGTGACACTCAGTGGAAAAAATATTTTTTGAATCTTGATCTTTTCCCAGGCTTGAAATATGCAGCTTGATGCTTTCTGGTGATGCTCAGCAGCAGCAGCTAGCTTCTGCTCCCAGTCAGCCATGCGTCACAGCTGACACAATTTACAACCATTCTGTTTTTCACATTCAGTAGTGTTCAGTAAAACAACTGAGATGTTCAACATGTGATAAAATAGGCTTGTATTAGTTGATTTTGCCCAACTGTAGGCTAATGCGAGTCTTCTGAATACGTTGAAGGTAATGCTGTGCTAAACTAGGATGGTTGGTGGATTGTGGATATACTGTCATTAGTGTCAGTTGCTCAGTCATGTCTGACTCTTGGTGAACCCATGGACTATAGTCCTCCAGGCTCCTCTATTCATGGAATTCTCCAGGCAAGAATACTAGATTGGGTAGCCATCCTCTTCTCCAGGAGATCTGCCAGACCAAGGGGTTGAACCCCAGTCTCCCGCAATGCAGGCAGATTCTTTACCATCTGAGCATGCAGGGAAGCCCTGGGTGTAGTATAAGTATTTGCAATTCATAATATTTTCAGTTAGCAGTGGGTTTATCAGGATGTAATGCTATATAGTAAGTTAAATATTTTATGTGTTAAGTATTTATTTGAGTATTGTATTACTCAAATATTTATTTGAGTATTTTACTCAAAGTATATTACTCAAGTATTTATTTGAGAATTTTATGTGTTATTTATGTAAGTATTTTATGTGTTAAGTATTTATTAAATATTAATTATATTTAATCACTTATGTGTCTATTAATATATATACATATGTATGGATTATACATGTCTGTTTTCATGAACATCTGTCTTTTGTTTCAAATATTTGATTATATTTAAGATAAACAAATTCTTGGAGAAGCATTTGAAGACTCTTTGTTTCCAGAGTCAAGTTTTGCAAAGAAAATTTATATTCTCACTGTATATTTTTCAAAAGTTGAATATTTTGGAAATTTTAAAGTGATTCTTTACTATATGAATATGATATATTTAAGGTACTACATATGTTATTTCTACATATGTCTATATATATGTAGATTTATACATATTTAAGTGTTTTTAAACCTGACCTTACTGGGTTATAACTACTGTACAATTATGTGAGAATAGCAGTATGCTGCTTTTCAGCTTGGGACATGTTTCTGTTTCATTTGATTATATTTTATCCATGAAATGCTCTGGGCTTCCATTATCTCTTTTGTTTTGAGGAATACATTTTATGGTGCATTAGAAATTTATTCTTGTATATTTCACACCATAATTATCAGTGTCTCACAGAATCCTAATTTGGAATGTTCTCACTTGATTTGTGTTTCAGAATAGAAACTTGCCCCTTTTGGAACCATCAGATCTGTTGGTTAGGTATTTCTCATTTTTTTTTGTTGGAGAAAGAGAGGAAGGAAACTGCGCTTGGGAACTTTCTAGTTTCTTTCTACACTTGGACCTGAAAAAATTCACTCATAGTAAAATTAGAAACATGAGATTGGCAGTTACATAGTCCCAAATTAGGACAACCCAATATACTGTAATTTCCTTTCAAGTGAAAGAAGCAAACTTGGTCTGACATTCATTTTGATCTTCCTCACCACCCTAACCCAGGTGGTTTACTATTAACTAGATTTTTTTTAAATAGCCACTTGTTGATTAATCATTCTGCTTTTTCCATTCTTAGATTCATAACATTTTTATGCAAAGTTTTAACAAATCTGTGAGTTGGGTTATTGGTGTCCTCTTGATTTATGTCTGATTAGTTCTGTGATTTAAAGATGCTTAAAGAACAGACTTCTCAATTAGAAAACATAAGCGCAGTAAAAGCAAAGTTTTTCAAATTAATTCTGGAATATATTCTCTTGATGGTAAAGACATATCTTATAGATGTCTGATGTTTGGATGCTTTGTAAATAAAAGTAATATGATTAATCATGTATTAACCTATACTACCAGAAGTTCCTTCTGCATCCTTTCTAGGACACAAATATGACATTTCTATATTGTTTTCATTTAACCATTTTAATGAAGTAGTATACATGTAACATTTCATAAAAACACACTGCATCAATTGTAATACTATATACTTTAGGAATTTTGATTGCACATATGAATAGACTAACTTCCATTGAAATTGCTACGACGTAGGGTCAAAATTAACTTGAAAGTTATTAGTGTTATTATTCTGGTTTCTAATAGCTGCTGTTGCAAGTAAATTATAGAGACAAAAATATCCCTGGTTTAGAGCTTCTGCACTATTAATGACATACTGAGATGTCTCTTCAGTTTAGTTCAGTTCAGTCGCTCAGTCGTGTCCGACTCTTAGTGACCCCATGAATCGCAGCATGCTCAGGCCTCCCTGTCCATCACCAACTCCCAGAGTTTACCCAAACTCATGTCCATCGAGTTGGTGATGCCATCCAGCCATCTCATCCTCTGTTGTCCCCTTCTCTTCCTGCCCCAGTCCTTCCCAGCATCAGGGTCTTTTCCAGTGAGTCAACTCTTCACATGAGGTGGCCAAAGGATTGGAGTTTCAGCTTCAACATCAATCCTTCCAATGAACACCCAGGACTGCTCTCCTTTAGTATGGACTGGTTGGATTTCCTTGCAGTCCAAGGGACTCTCAAGAGTCTTCTCCAACATCACAGTTCAAAAGCATCAATTCTTCAGCGCTCAGCTTTCTTCACAGTCCAATTCTCACATCCATACATGACTGCTGGAAAAACCATAGCCTTGACTAGACTTTGCCTACTTTTCTGGCAAAGTAACGTCTCTGCTTTTTAATATGCTATCTAGGTTGGTCATAGCTTTCCTTCCAAGAGTAAGCGTCTTTTAATTTCATGGCTGCAATCACCATCTGCAGTGATTTTGGAGCCCCCCAAAATAAAGTCTGACACTGTTTCCACTGTTTCCCCATCTATTTCCCATGAAGTGATGGGACCAGATGCCACGATTTTAGTTTTCTGAATGTTGAGCTTTAAGCCAACTTTTTCACTCTCCTCTCTCACTTTCATCAAGAGCCTTTTTAGTTCTTCTTCACTTTCTGCCATAAGGGTGGTGTCATCTGCATATCTGAGGTTATTGATATTTCTCCCGGCAATCTTGATTCCAGCTTGTGCTTCTTCCAGCCCAGCGTTTCTCATGAGGTCCTCTGCATATAAGTTAAATAAGCAGAGTGACAATATACAGCCTGGACGTACTCCTTTTCCTATTTGGAACCAGTTTGTTGTTCCATGTTCTAACTGTTGCTTCCTGACCTGCATACGCATTTCTCAAGAGGCAGGTCAGGTGGTCTGGTATTCCCATCTCTTTCAGAGTTTTCCACAGTTTATTGTGATCCCCACAGTCAAAGGCTTTGGCATAGTCAATAAAGGAGAAATAGATGTTTTTCTGGAACTTGCTTGCTTTTTCGATGACCCAGCGGATTTTGGCAACTTTGTCTCTGGTTCCTCTGCCTTTTCTAAAACCAGCTTGAACATCTGAAAGTTCACAGTTCACGTATTGATGAAGCCTGGCTTGGAGAATTTTGAGCATTACTTTACTAGCGTGTGAGATGAGTGCAATTGTGTGGTAGTTCGAGCATTCTTTGGCATTGCCTTTCTTTGGGATTGGGATGAAAACTGCTATCAGTAAATGATATATTTTAGACCATAGCCTATGAAATGAATTGCCAGTTGGCAGGCAGCCTTTGACAATAAAAATGCACAGATGTCTGCTACTCTACCTTTGCAAAATCATTGTATCACATAAATATGATCTTAGTAATTGACATATGACTATTAATGTTCAATCATTCTCTATAATATTCCTGTTACCAATTATTAATAGTATAATGGGTAGACAACAATTCTGTGGTACGTATTCAGATTTTTATTTAAATTCAATTGTAATCTATGTTTTGGTAATATATCTACCACCTCACTTAAGTAGAAGGAAGTTTTCTAGAGGTTTCATGTTAGCTTTTAAATAAAGTAGTCTTTATTTGGGGCTTCCCTGGTGGCTCAGATGGTAAAGAATCTGCCTGCTGTGCAGGAGATATGCGTTCGATCCCTGGGTCAGGAAGATCCCCTCTGTTTAACTATTTTTATTTAAAAATGCTAAATTTTTTTCACGGTCTTTAACTAGAAATATTGGAATTGTCTATGAAACTTATAAACATAGGGATAAAGCATATGAATTCTAATATATTTATACTATCTATGCTGGACTTTACGTAATAGCTCATAGGTAACCTTCACTATTAAGTATTTTTAAATGCTTAGAATAGGAAACAATACAAAAACTAATAAAATTGTCTTTTGTAGTATGTTAAGTGAGAAGATAATGTAGTGTGTTAAATAATACACAACGCATATTACAGCTTGGTTTTCAGTGTCATATACGTAGAGAAAAAAGACCTAAAGAAAATTTAAAAAATCATTTATCAATGGTTAACTAAAGAAACAGAGTCAAGGTGACTCTTACTGCCTTTTAATCTCTTTCTGTATTTCCAAATTCATTGCAATATATATGCATCACTTTTGGAACTGTTTAAGAAGAAATGTGCCAGCTTGGATAATTTTTTTTTAATATTTACATGTTGTCAGGTATCGTTAAAATGTTCAAGTTTTACATAGCTCTGTGGAAGACCTAGGCTGGTCATAAAAACACTGAATGTATTAGAGGAGGGGGAGATTTCCCTCATTCTGAAATAATAATGATAAATAATATTTTTAAAGCATTAAATAATCTTCAGAACATTTTTTACATACATATTCTCTTCAGACCACCCTAATTCTCTAGAGTTGGTAGAAAAAGGATTATGCTCATTTAGCAGAGGGTGTGGGAGGGAATTAAAATTCATGAAATTTAGCAAATTGCCCATTTAAGAAGTGCACAGTTATTAAGTATCAGGGCCAGATTTCAAACCTGTTTCATGCCATGGCCAGTCTAGTGCTTTCCTCTGTGCTGTGGGAAGTGGACTCGTTTAAGAGGTAAGCATGAAAGCAGAAATAGACCTGAATTTTGTTCTATTGCCCAGAGATCTCACTGGAGCCTGAACCAGGAAAACTTACATGAATTTCTTTGTTGAATCCAAAGAAATGGCCATATTAGATAAGTTCCTAGGTTTAATTTTTTTTTTTTAATCTCTACTGTTTTTCACCCTATTTCCATTTGTGTATCTTGTGTCTATAAGCTTCTCCAGAGAACCATGCGTCTTACCTAAAGGACTGCATTGCTTAATGAACAAACATTGACAGTGCTGATGCTGAGTTAAGTAACATACCAGTCTAGTTTGCATGGACAGAGGATGAGATGGCTGGATGGCATCACCGACTCGATGGACATGAGTTTGGGTAAACTCCGGGAGTTGGTGATGGACAGGGAGGCCTGGCGTGCTGCGATTCATGTGGTTGCAAAGGGTCAGACACGACTGAGCGACTGAACTGAACTGAACTGAATGTTGACATTGGTATCTTTCCTAATGGCTCTGACAGTAAAGAATCAGCCTGCAATGCAGGAGATCCAGGTTCAATCCCTGAGTTGTGAAGATTTCCTAGAGAAGGAAATGGCAATCCCCTCCAGTATTCTTGCCAGGAAACCCATAGATGGAGGAGCCTGGTAGGCTATAGCCCATGAAGTGCCCAAAAGAGTTGGACACGAGTGAGCAGCTAAACAACAACAAAATCTAAAATTCACAGAAAATTCTCTCCTATAACTACATTGGTCAACTGAAATGTATTTCACTAAGTTTCTGTGTGTGTGTGTTAGTCATTCAGTCACTAAGTTTCTATTAAGCATAGTTTAAACAGATCTTTATGAGATCTTCCTTAGCATTTTTATGCTCCTGAAATATCATCACTATAACCTGCTTTTTAAAATAGTCTTGACACCTACTGAATACTCTTTCACCTCCTACAGAAAGCAAGAAAAAGAAAGCATTTATGTTTTTAATTTCAGTGAAAGGTTCTTGATTTAAGAATTAGTCATTTACTGTCATTTGAATTTCAAGTGTGCTGTGAGTAGTTGGGGTTCTTTCTGTATGACTTCTCCAGAGTTTTCACATATATCATCATTAACTTCATTTTTCACTTGGGATTGGTAAAATAAAAAGTTTATTTGCCACTATTTCTTAGTTTTCTTCATTTCAAATATTCAGTGCCTTTTCAAAAATAATACTATAGTCTTACACTGTTCATTGACGACAGATAATATCAAGAAATAGTGATTCTTGTATTCAGTTAAAAAAACTAAATGAGGAAGTAAAGAAATAATTACTGTAACAATTGTTTTTTCTCCATTTAGCTAAACATATTTTTTAGATTCTGAGACTATAAATCCCAATAATAAATGTTATATATACAAAGAAGTGAAAAATAATACTTATTATGATTTCTCTATACTAAATAACTGTTTTACAACAAATTAGAAGGACTTCCCTGGCAGTCCAGTAAGACTTCGCCATCCAATGTGGGTTCAATTCCTGGTAGATGAGCTAGGATCCCATCTGCCTCACAGCCAAAAAACCCAAACATAAAACAGAAGCAGTATTACACCAAATTCAAAAAAAGACTGGTCTGTGTTAAAAGAAAAAAATTGTCATTTCCCCTCAAAATAATTCTAAATGGCAGGCACTATTATTACGTATTTTACGTATAGACAAACTAAGGCACAGCAAGATTAAATTATTCATAGTCATACAGCTAGTATGGTGCAGATAAGTGTTTAAAATCAAGTCTCTGTTTTTGTGAGACTCCTCATTCCCAAGCCCTATAGTGAACATAAGGGTTTGATACCTACTATTTGTCCTATGCCCATTAACTAGCTTTGTGGAAAGAGGTGGGGGGAAGGAAGGGGGAGGGAAAGAGGAAAAGATGGAAGAATAGAGGGTGGCAGAAGAATTGTCAAAATTTTGCCAGCTTGTAGATACTGTGTGTTATATCTTATAATAAGGTTCAAATTAAGGGCTTGAAGAGATGTACATAGAATAAATAATTTTAAATTTCCTCAAGGGAAGTTTCTGGTAATATCAAATGGAGACAGCAAGTCAGTTTCTGTCTAATTCTAATCATAATTAAAATGCTGTGGCAGGCGCAGTTTTGGAACAAAAACAGTTCTGGTAATTCTCATAGTAATAATTCTACCTTTTCTTAAGTTTATTATCTTTGTTTCCACACTTAACATTCTCAGCTTACTTAATTTTAATACCTACTCTTTTTCAAAAGTACATAAATTCTAAGTAGGCTTAAATCATAGGAAAATTGAAGAAGTTTAGAGCCTGTAAAAGACAGAAAGTACCCGTTTTGCACTCCCAAGTTCAGCTCTGTCCATTTCTATCAGAGCTATTCCTCCAAGAAAGGAGGAATTATTCTGATTGGTCAGACTTATTTGAGCATTCACTGAACCACGTTCTGTTACATAGGGTCACTGTGTTTATTTAAAGGTATATAGCAGCAATTCCCCCATTTTTTTCTTGTCTGTTGCCTGGTTCTATTACAGCAGGTAAGTGGAGTGAAGAGCCTCAGAACCGAGGCCTCAGTGTCTGTTTTGTTTCATGCACTAGGGTGGGCTTAATCGAGCAGAACAGTGAGCTCCTCTGCGTTTCACTGGCCGTTTCCATGCAGATGAGTCAAGCTCCATTTGGAGCCTGGAAAATCTTGCATGCTCTCTCATCAACTTCTTCTTTCAGTATATACTCAGGAAATGGTAATATGCCCTGGGTAAGCTTTTACCACAGCTCTGACTCAAGGTTATCAGGAATTCCAAATCTCTGACATGTTCTGTATCTTAATCAACAGATAATTTGTACATATTTCCATGCAGTTGTGGCTCCTGCATTGCAGGAGATGCAGGAGACTCGGGTTCGATACCTGGATTGGGAAGATTCCCTGGAGGAGGGCATGGCAACCCATTCCAGTATTCTTGCGCTGAAAATCCTATGGACAGGGGAGCCTCGGGGGCTACCATTCATGGGGTTGCAAAGAGTCAGACATGACACTTTTACACTACTCATGCAACTGGAACCTATATCTGTGTTTATGTGCTTCAAGCTAGGATAACTGTAGATTTTAAACAAGCTAATTTAGAAATTTTATTAAACATTTCTTATGTGGCAGGCACTGTTCTAGGTACTTTTGATAAAGTGTTAAACTGAGCACTTATAATCAACAGTCTCAGCAAGGGTACTTAAAGTTAAAATTGAAACAAGGAAGAGGTACAGAAATCATACACAAAGAAACAACAAAAAGAAGTCGGTTTAATATGCATGGTTGGCATTTTGGGGGTAAAAGACATCTAACACAAGGAGTTTTATAAGATTAATGATAAATAGTAATTTGTCATTAATCTTGTAAATGATTAATGGGCTACAGTCCGTGGGGTCGCAAAGAGTTGGACATGACTTAGCAACTAAACGCCAAGGCTGTCAATGTAGTGACCCTTTGCTCTATTCTTCAGGTGGCATTGATCCTGTGCAATCAGAAGTAAGAGGGAATTATGGAGCATTCATATCATAATTAAATGTAGATTGAGCCTGGTGATTATCAAAATCAGGTTGAATCAGAGGTAGTGCAAGAATGTTCTTTGGAATTTTTCCTTGATGAACATCATTATCTATCCTTGAGTTACAATGATAGAACTGAGTAATTTATCAGTTTGGTTCCCTATGGGAACTAAGTTGAATGATGTTTTCTCCTTTAGTCATTGACTTTCTACAGAGATAGCAGAGGCACTTCAAGTTTCCCAGACAAGAAATCTACCAGTGATGGTAGGTGTGTGTTATTTATGGTCATGGGCTTGAGAATATTGGTGAGCTGCATTTTGACTACTTGTCAAGCATTCTGACATATTGGAATAGAAAGTGCTGTTTAAATATAAACAGCAGTTTTTATTGAATTGCTATTAGTCATCTCTATGAGGAAGTGACCTATTAAGTAATAGATCTGAGTATAGGAGACCTGCCATGAAATAAGATTAATTTCTGCTAAAGAGACCTTAAAGTAACTACATGTTTCACTTTGTGGTTTTTCTTCAATCATTTGTAAATTACCACAGAAAAATGCCTATAAAAAGCGATCAGAATTTACTTTGCAGTGTAGTTTCCTGGGCATTCTCTCTCTCTCCCTCTCTTCCTCTCTCAAACCCAGACCAAGAGCAATGTGGGTCTCAAGCTTTAGTGAGAATCAGAAGGCTTGTCAAAACAGTGATTTCCGAAGGCTCAGCTGGGAATTTGCATTTCTATCAAGTTTCTAGGAGAAACTTCTGCTGCTGTTAACATATTTGATGAACCATTGCTCAAGTAAAAGGAATGGGAACTTAGGAAGCAGAAAGTTTGAGGGCTGTGAAAAGCTGCCAGCAGCCTCTGATCTGGGTCACCACGCCGTCCTAACTCTGGGACAGATCGCCATGACTGCCCCAGGGAGCTCATTGAAAGTAAATGGCCCTCCTCTGAGTGGAGGCTGCAGGCCACAGGATAGAACACTCCTGACCTTCCTTCCCCCTTTTAAACCCAGGTTACCAGTTAATGGACCATTTAACCTCTCTTTGCTCCATTCTTTCTCAGATTCAAAGTGGTAATGGTAATTTCTTTTCCCTGTGATTAAAAAACAAGACAAAACAAAAATCTCGATGGTGCTTTCCCTTTGCGAAAAATTTCTTTGGATTAATCCATCTATTAGTCACTCGGATGTAGGAAGGAAGAAATTAAGCAAAATTTCTCTCACTCTATAAAGTTTTAGGCTTTTAAGTTTAACTCTTTAGCAAAAGTTACTAAATACCTATTCTCCACTGCCTGGGGCTAGCTATTTCCTTGACCCTGTCGAAGACGTGGGAACCCACAGGGGAACAAGTACTAAAAAACCCTGTCTAATCCACACCACTTTCATCACCGCCAGCTCTCACTTAATCCACTGCTCTCCTCACTCTTTCCACACCAGGAACACAAGCCTCTTTGTGCTTTCAACACTCTCAACATCCTCCCATCCCAGGGCGTTTATAATTTCATCTTCTGGAAATGTTTAAGAAAAGTAATCCATACACACATACATAGATTATGATACTAGAGGGTATGATAAGAGATAGGTTATGACTACCTTGACGTCTCTGCTCAGATGTCACCACATCAGTGAGGCTTTGATCATCCTATAAAAGTAACTTCTGTGCATCGCTATGCATGGGCACATATTAACCCACACATGCTCTCTTCCATCCCTGATTTGTTGTTCTCCGCATGTTTGGTCCCATCTGCCAAACAGTATATTTTGGTGTTGGTTTATCTTCTGTCTCTTTCTTAGGTAGAATGCAGATTTCAGGAGGGTGGAGTCTTGCATTTTTTCATTGCAGAACCTACAATAATCAATGATACATAAGAGTCACTCAGTAAATATTTCTAGGATGAAAAAAGAAAAGTGATATATCCTTACCATAGATTATCCATGAAAATTTTGGCATTGTTTGCATTACTTGCTCAACGGATCTTATACTCCAGTCATACTTAACTATTGACAGTTCTTTAGAACCACTATTGCTCTTTATGCTCTTTAAATCATGCTGTAGCCTCTGCCTAGAATATTCATTTCTAAAACTTTTTTTTTGTCTTTCACATTTATGCATTTCCTCCAAAACACATATCAGGTGTCCTGTTCTTCAAAAGTATTTCATGATAAACTCATTTTTCCTCTGTGCCCTCCTTCCCACCCCGGTTCCCTCTCCTGGTACTTATCTAGTGGTTATGTCATACTATTCGGTCCAGTTGAGACTCTCTCCAGTTTACTACAAACCGCTTGAAAGCAGAGATGGTTTCTGACGTCAAAAGCACAATGCTCAAATGCCTGGCATACGATAGCTCCTCGTAAATGTTCAGTAAATGGACAATAATCCACCTTAATCTTTTTCTTATCATAAGAAGCTACTCTTCATTTCTCTAAACTTCTAAAATTTCCCTGAGGGATATGAGAGTAATGGTAATAAAAATATTTAACAATATTAAATTAAAGACAATAAAAATAATAATAAAATATTAAATAAAAATAATAAAAAGAGAGTGGGCACTTATGATAACTAACTTGAAGATCAGCCTAGTAAAAACTGGAATAGTTCTTCAGACTATCCCTGGGTGGGTGGGGAAAGTCCCCTGGAGGAGGGAATGGCAACCCACTCCAGTATTCTTGCCTGGAGAATCCCATGGACAGAGGAGCCTGGAGGGCTATAGTACATGGAATTGCAAAGAGTCGGACATGACTGAGCGAATAACACACACACTCTCAGGCATCACGGTTTCAACAGAGGAATTTCAACATAGGAATTCAACATATGAAACATTCAGAACACAGCAGATCTTTAGGAGTCAAAGCTTGTTCTAAACTTTATAGCCATGGAGACTGGTAGAATTTGGAGATGTTAAGGTAGTGTATATGACTGAGATTTGCATGTTTAAAGATGACAAAGACCCATCCCAGCAGAAAGATCCTACACACAACTGAGAAAAAAACCACTGGGCATTGTGAATTAGTGTATGCCTTGGCAGAAAGATGTTACATCTGTTCTTCCTACATCTGTGAGTGAATTATGCATGATATTACAAGAGGACTTCAAAATATGAGCAATTGGAAGCAAAAATACTAAGGAAATGCATAGAAATGCAGTGAGTGAGTATTGAAAGGCAGAAGTGGTGTACTGGTAGGTCTGGAAATCAACTGTGAATACTTTAAGTTGATTAAATGTAACATAGAAAATGTACAAGAAAAATTGGTGAGATTAAATTAATAGGAAGAAGTAAAGTTTCCTCAACAGTAACATTTTTGCTATATCAAAGTATGAATAAAAAGCAGCACATAAAGGATAGAGAAAATGTAATAATTCTTTTGTCACATGACTAGATCTAAGGTGAAAGTTAGAACTCTATCTCAATGTAGGGAGGGAATCCTTGTTAGGAAATAGCATTTAAATTGAATAAGAAAAAGGATACTCAGGCATGATCCAGAGATGAGAACTTGCATCCCATATTCATAAACTATGGTGCACAACTGTCGAACAATAATTAGTATGGAGGCTGCAGATAACAAACTTATTTGGGGGCTGGTCTTCCCTGGTGGCTCTGTGGTAAAGAGCAGTGCAGGAGATGTGGGTTCAATCCCTGGGTTGGGAAGATCCTCTGGATAAGGAAATGGCAACCCATTCCAGTATTCTTGCCTGGGAAATCGCCATAGACAGAGGAGCCTGGCGGGCTGGAGTCCCTGGGGTCACAAAGAGTCAGGCATAACTTAGTGACTGAACAACAACAAGAATTGTACTTCTAGAGACAAAGATTCAGGTAAAATCTAAAGAGTGCTCTGTAGAAAAGAAAGAGTCATTGCTTATAAAGATAAAAGGTACAAGGTTGTTAAAGCTATCTGTCAGGAATTATGATTGACGCAGGAAAGGAAATATTTGTCCTTAAGGGATTCTCTGTCACAAGTTTTTAGCGTAAGGGTTTGATAAGTATCTTGAGTTTCTGGAACCTGCTCTGGATGCTTACGTCAAAACAATAAGTGATCAAAGTTCAGAGTCCACGTCAGCTGAGATGTGCTGTCACACTTGCTCAGTGGCCTCCTCAGAGGATCCATTTGAGAGAATTCTCCTAGCAATACCGATTCCATTTTGATGTTCGTTTTACACAACTTACCTTCATTCCTCAAATCTGTTTGAAACTGATAAGCATATTCTTGTCATAGTACTTACTGTCTCTCACTGCATTAAAATGAACAATCACTGTTAGTCGCTTGGTCGTGTCTAACTTTCTGTGACTCCGTGTACTGTGGCCAGTCAGGCTCCTCTGTCCGTGAAATTCTCCAGGCAAGAATACTGGAGTGGGTTGCCATTCCTTTCTCCAGGGGAATCTTGCTGACCCAGGGATTGAACCTGGGTCTCCTGCATTGCAGGCAGATTCTTTACTGTCTGAGCCACCAGGGAAGCCCTACCTATATACTATACTGTATATAGAAGTGTATATATATATATATTTTTTTTAAATGTGTATTTTTGTAAAAACTTTGTGAAATAACAGCTAAATTGTACTCAAATATAATTTTCCTTAACATTGACTTAAATGTTCACTATAATTCATATTTTTTTCCAACTAGTCCAGAATTACCAAATTAGAGAATTATCATTTCCAGATTGGTTTTTACTGACTTTAACTCCCATGTTCCTAAAGAATAAACTAAAATTTTTTTTTATTCTTAATATTTTATGGCCAGTCAAAATTTGGATTGTTTCAAATGATTCTTCTTCCATCTCCACCAGAAATTTAGCTTTCTCTTTCTCTAGTGTAAGAAGATCCTGTCTGCTTCATACATTTATGTCCCTTTCTGATTATTATTTTATAATCTCTGTATTCCCCTAATTTTAATTTAATGTTAGAAACTAATATTGGCCCTTTCTCTAGTCAACTCAGTCCTGTAGCTTCCAGAACCAGTGCCTACGTACACATTTCTAAATGACGTCAACTATAGTTCACCAAGCTCTCTAGTTTTTATAGTTTAATCACCTATCTTCACCTATACTATGACCTTATCTCTGATTCACATTTCAAAATTAAACTTTCAGAACTCCATTGCAACAATGATCAGTGGTGGTCAAATGAACTTGTAAAAGATAACCAAAAGTTAAAGTATTGTAACCATTAGCAACATAAAAGTCCAACTACTGTCTATTCTGTAAATTAACAGATAGTTAATACTAAAATTTGTAGTTTCACAGTGGTAGTGTGCTTCTTTTGGAGAAGGAAACGGCAACCCACTCCAGTGTTCTTGCCTGGAGAATCCCAGGGACGGAGGAGCCTGGTGGGCTGCCGTCTATGGGGTCGCACAGAGTCGGACACGACTGAAGCGACGGAGCAGCAGCAGCAGCAGTGTGCTTCTTTCAAACATTTATTACTTTCCTATTATATGCCAAGCACTGACTGACTCTTTGATTTCATTTTTGTCCCAGTTGGTGACAAGTTTCGAAAATTGTGTTTTCCAAACACAGAATGATAACTTGGTTTAAAAACATGCTGTGGTATTTAGTCAATCAGTAAAGATAACCCTGTATGCGAGACATCAAAAGAGACACAGATAAATAGAACAGTATTATGGACTTTGGGAGAGGGCGAGGGCGGGATGATATGGAAGAATGGCATGGAAGCATGCAAATTATCATATGTGAAACGAATCTCCAGTCCAGGTTCAATGCATGATACAGGGTGCTTGGGGCTGGTGCACTGGGATGACCCGGAGGGATGGGATGGGGAGGGAGATGGAAGGGGGGTTCTGGAGGGGGAAAACATGTACACCCATGGTGGATTCATGTCAATGTATGGCAAAACAAATGAAAAAAAATAAAGAAAGAAAAAAAAACATGCTGTGGTATATACCAAATGCTAAGATGTGCATTCTTTCCGTCCTCACTTTTCTGTTTCCATTTATCCCATCATAGTTTAAATATTTATTTAATTCATTTGTTTGGCTGTGTCAGGTCTTAGCTGGAGCACACTGGATATTCATTCTTCTTTGTGGCATGTGGGATCTAGTTCCCTGACCAGGGATGGAACCTGGGCCCCCTGCACTGGAAGCATGGAGTCTTAGCCACTGAACCACCAGGAAAATCCCCTATCATAGTTTAGATTCTGTCACTTTTCAGTTCAGCCCTTATAATAGTCTCCTATTATGGGAAGTCTCCACTTCCCATCTCTTCTCCATTCGTTAATTTCCTCAAACACAGTTCATACACACAGAACATCATCTGAATGATGTTCACAACTGATGGCTGCTTGCTTTCTTAGAAACATTTAAAAGATGCAGAGTCTTAGAGGGGAAATGCTATCACCACCCGCTGACTTGAGCCCAGCGTCTCAGAGGATGAAACTTCTTTCAGAAATGGGGAGACCCAGCACAGAAGTAAAATGAAGTGCCACAGAAGAGCTGATAGGCCTTTTAATGCCTTCTCAGAAAATATGCATACACGCATACACCTACACAAGATGTCCAGTGTGATTTCAAAGAGAACCTCAGAGACCCCGTATGTCTTGAACACTGGGTAAGAACTCCGTTTCCAGACATTCTAAAATTTACAATAATGCAAAATTTGCAATAATGCAATCCAGAGAGCTGTGCACTCGGACCAAATGACTTATATCCCTTATAGTATTATTTCTGCCAAATTGCCCCATCTTCTTTTGGCTTGCATAACAGACAGGAGAATTTTTCCATCTTCCATTGCATCCTTTATACAAAGACTATACAAATGCACGTAGTGTCTTACATATTATTTCTTAGGGTTAACAGATACCTGGTGTCCAATATAGAGTTTCATGGGCTACAGGCTAACTATTCTATAAAGGATAAACTAGTTCTTTGTAAACTAGACTGTTTATGTATTTATTAACGCTCAGTGTTTCACAGTTATTCCCTCTTACCATTTAATAAATTCTTTTGATGTCTCTTCTGTATCATTTGTACTGAAGTGAAACAAAGCAGGGTGTTTTTGTTTTCTCCATACTTGGACAGAATTGTCAGAATGGTGGCTAAGAGGCTGCCATGGTGGCAGAAGTGACAATCAAAATGAGAGAACCCCTAAGTGGATGTGGTTTTCCTACTTCAACTACCTGGGGTTGTTTTCCAGTGATAAAACTAGGATGTTCTGAATTTTGCTGTCCTGAAAGGAGTTAGTGTTTCCTTCAATTGCTGTTATGTTTCCTCTAAAATTCCTATGTAATTCCATTGACCACTGAATAAATCCAAAGTAAACTCCTTTGCCTGGCTCTCTAGACACTTCAGCTATTTAACCTATCACTACAGCATCATCATCTCCCATTTTCCTACATATAAGCCTATGCTGTCATCAACCTGCACAAACCTCTCTTTGCTCCGGTGCTGGGGAGTTTTTTCTAATCTCTGAGGCACCTTTCGTTCTGTTGATTATGCCAAGATTATGCCAAGATTTGATTTTCTCAGATGTGATGCATATTAAATCAACTTTACATGTATAACATGATTATACAGTTAATAAGTTAGACCAAGAGTAGTATTAAGTGACACCTAATAGTGGCTATGATGTTATAAAACCAACATATAAGGACACATACATGTGTTTTTTCATATATATTCATGTCTTTCAACACTAACCTCACCCTCTACGTTCTCATGACTTAAACTGTGCTTTACTTTTTATTTTCCAGGCCATTGCATGTGGTACTCTCTTTGCCTGGAATTCTCTTTTCTCGATACTTCTACTTGCCACAACTTCCCCATGTAATAACCCGATTTGGAGAAAATTTTTTTCCACCCCTCTTGTGGGTTCACCAGCTCCCTGTTCTAAGCTCTCTTTATTCACAGTGCATTATAACTCCTTGTTTATTGTCTTAGTTCATCGTTGTATCGCCAGTGCCTGTACAGCACCTAGCATATGGAAAGTACTTGAATGAATGAAAGCTGGTGACATTGAAATATACATATAACTGGTTTAGAGGAGTTAAATGATAATTGTCATTGAAATTCATAAAGATATTTATGCTTTTGACCCAGTAATCCAGGAGTCAAAAACTCAAATGATTTAAGGGTCAGATGGGTAATCTAAATGTGTACTGTTGGCCTGGGGGAAGGCAATGGAGAATATAGGTTACTGTACTTGCCTCACCTAAACACATTCAGATTTACAAGCCAAAAAAAAAAAAAATAATAATAACCTCTGACTCATTCTAGAGAAATAATTCTGTAGAGAAAAAAATTAAAAAATAATTTGTAATAATGTTACTTGTGAATCTAACTGTAATAAGGAAAAAAAGAACACAAATAGCTAAAATAGGGAACTGACTAAATTACATATGGATCATATCCACTAAATGTCATATATTCTTTAATATGCAATAATTCCCCAAACTGTAATATATGTCAACTGCATTTGTTGTTAGGAATGGTGATGGAATAATGCTAAACCCTATGTTTGCTGTAATTGCAGCCTTGCAAAAATGTGCATCCTTGTTTAAGAAAAAAAGGATTATGCAAAACGAAGACAGCTATGTTAGGGTGCTCAAAATAGAAATGATTTTTTCTTAAGTTCAGCATTTAATAATGCCATCATTTTCCAATCCCAATCTCTGGAGAAAACTTCGGCAATATCTTTTTGAGTCTCAGAAGACGGCACCTAGCAAGCAGAACCAGGTTACTTTGGGTAAGAGCTGAAGAATATGAATTGTGGGCTGAGCTAGAAATAACATTGTCATAGCAACCTCCAAAGATTTCATAGGAAAAGCATGGCTTGGATTTCTTTTTTTTAAGGAGTGTGACTAACAAGATCTCTTTTGAAACAGTTCTGATGTAGTGAGGGATAAGATACAATGAGTTTGATAAAGAGTTTTGTTGAGATTGGGATATAGTGGCCTAACCTTGAGATCAGAAGTGAGACTCCCTAGTGTAGACTCCTTAGCACATTTTATTTGTTAATTAATGTTCAGTGATTTAACACTTAATGTGATGCCAATCTGCCTTCCCTGCGCATAACGGTATTTATTTAATAGTAAACTTTTAATAATATAATAATTCTATAATGATAGTAATGGTTTTTATAAGTTAAAGGGTTCAGTTCTCCTTATCCAGAAACATTTAACGTATTTTTCTGATTCTTTGTTGTTGTTTTTGTTTAGTCGCTAACCTGTGTCCTACTCTTTGTGACCCCATGGGCTGTAGCCCACCAGGCTCCTCTGTCCATGGGATTCTCCAGGCAAGAATACTGGAGTGGGTTGCCATTCCCTTCTCCAGATTTCCCCAACCCAGGAATCCAACCTCTGTCTCCTGTATTGGCAGGCAGATTCTTTACCACTGAGCCACCAGGAAAGCCCTTCTGATTCTTTGTAAAGGCTCGGTTTTCTGTTCTAAGTGTTTTTCTAGGATAATATGTATAACTTCCTGGAAACAGATGCCTGTAGAAATTGTAGTAGCATCAATAGGGAAATCATTGTAACTTCTTCCTTGGAAAGGGCATTTTCCTTCAGTCTCATTGCCTCATTTGTTAAGCTGAATTGCCATCCTAAGGGACAAATCTTTTTAGTGTCCAAACTTCCTGCAAGAATTTATGTGTTAACCCTATTCTCTCTGAGTTTAGATAAGAAATGTCCCTTAGATTATTTTATAAATCCCAGGTTTCCTATAGTTTTCAAAGCTGGTCCAGCCCACTGGCTGTACAATTGTTCTCTTTATACAATGAAAGTTTCCTGAAGCAAATCAAATATGTGGCTTTGTACAATATAGCGACTAATGTCCTCAAACTGCTAATTTTTTGATCATGCTAAAACTTTGAGTGGTTTCTTGACTGCATTCAGAAAATCTGCTTCTGATAACATAATCCTGTGGTATCAACTTTGTTATCTTGCACGAATAAGCAGTCCTGATGTAGGACCACATGGTTAAGGAGGAAGACACTGTCAGTAATTACATTTAAGAGGAGACTTCTAGTTAGTAATTTTTTTCCAGTTCAAGGTAGATTTTTATAAATACGGGTTTATTATAAATAGCAATATGTCCAAAATATTGCATTTCTCACAACACATACAGATTTTTGACTCTAGCTTTCTGTGTAACATTAAAAACAAAAACCAACAAAGCACAGTCAAATCCCCTATTACCTCAAAATAAGGAGCTGGGCGGCAGCATCAGTATTAAGCCATATGAGCAAGGAGCAGGGCCAAGTCTGAAACCCCTACCGTTTAGGACACATCTTGGAAACTGGCGCCTGCTCACCCTTACAAGGAACCCACTTGGTATGTTTTTCTAAAGCTAATGGTAAAACTAACCTTTTTTAACCATCTGCTAAGGACAGAGATCATGTTATAAATCAAATGGAACTTTCATTTCTATTTCCATTTCTAAGCATTTGACTGCAGATTAAACCTCAGATTCTTAAAGAATTCTGTCTCCTATGTGAATGGGATCTGTCCACTCATTCATTCAACATTTACTGAGCTGATACTTCATATGAAAGACTGAATGAGTGGGTTAAAAAATATTTTAGGAGATTACTGTCTGGTTAGTCATACAGCTGATCTTCACTCGTACTGAAGTTTTGAATCAGAAAAAAAGAGTTGAACCAATATTTGTTAAGTTTTGCGCATAAATAGTCCTAGGGAGCATAGAGGACTTCCCTGGTGGCTCAGATGGTAAAGCGACTGTCTACAGTGCAGGAGATCTGGGTTCAATCCCTGGGTCGGGAAGATTCCCCGGAGAGGGAAATGGCAATACACTCCAGTACTCTTGCCTAGAAAATCCCATGGACGGAGGAGCCTGGTGTCCATGGGGTTGCAAAGAGTCGGACACGGCTGAGCAACTTCACTCAGAGAGCATAGGAGAAAAGAAAACTTTTTCCATTGGAAAAAATATGACTTTTCTGAATAAATTAATATATATCTTAATCATTTATATTTCAAATGAGGGGAAAGTTTAACAGATTTTTTTCTGTGAACCCCTACTACTTTGAGGCATACAAAAATTTGTTGCTAATTTGAGGCTTTCCCTTTTTAAAGTCATATGCTAAGTTGAGCGATTAATAACCTTGAAATTTAGGAAACTGCCTGACATGGACTACCTAGGAAGTTGTTTGCACTAATTTGATTTATAACTCTGCCCTAATCACTTGTAAAACTCAACTAGGCAGTAAAAAGTCCTCTACTGTCAACCTCTTGGTGGTTTTCCAGGTTAATCTGAATTAGTTTCAAAGTGATGAAAGGATGGAGATCACCTAAATTTAGTTTCTCTGTACAGCCTCATACAAAAGAACGGTATTAGACCACTATCATATACCATACATAGATATCAACTCAAAATGGATTGAAGACTCCAGGGTAGACCTGAAACTGTAAAACTCCTAGAAGAAAATATAGGCAGTACTTACTTTGACTTTGGTTTTAGCAATGTCTTTCTGGATATGTCTCCTCAAGCCAGGGGATAAAAGCAAAACTAAACAAATGGGACTATTATCAAACTACAAAGCTTCTATACAACAAAGGAGACATCAACAAAATGAAAACTTATCAAATGGGAGGAGATATTTGCAAATCATTTTTTCTAAATATCCAAAATATATAAGAATTCATACAGCTCAAAAACAAAAAAGCAAATAGATTAAAAAATGATTAGAGAAGCTGAATAGATGTTTTTCCAAAGAAGGCATATATATGGCCAACAAGCATGTGAAAAATGTTCAACATCACTAATTATCAGGAAAATGTAGATCAGGACCACAGAGAGAGATTACTTCAAACTCATTAGAATGGCTGTTATCAAAAAGACAAAAATAGCAGGTGTTGGAGAGAAAATGAAGGAAAAGGAACCCTCTTATCCTTTTGATGAGAATGTAAGTTAGCATAGCTACTATGGTAAATGATACGGAGATTCCTCAAAAAATTAAAACTATCATGATTCAGCTATCCACTTGTATTTACCTAAAGAATATAGGAACACTAATCTGAAAAGTTATGTGCACCTCTGTGTTCGTCACAGCATTGTTTACAATAGACAATATATGGAGACAACCTAAGTGTCCACTGATAGATGAATGGATAAAGAAGGCACACACATACACACAATAGAATACTACTTAGCCATAAAAAGATGAAATCTTGGCATTTGAGACAGCATGGATGGACCGATGAGTATATGTTAACTAGAATGAATCTCAGATGGAAAAAGACCAATATCTTATTATTTCACTTCTATGTGGCATATAAAAACAAATGAAACAAACAAATGAACAAGCCAAATTGAGACAAACAAGTAGATACAGGTAACAGAGTAGTGGTTACCAGAAGGGAAGAGAGTGGAGTGAGGGCCAGATGGGCAAAGGGGGTAAAAATATGACAGATGAAAAGTAGACTTTAATGGTGAGCACAGTATAGTGTATATGAATGTCAAAATTTAATATTGTACACATGAAACGTGTCGTAAACCAATAAAATATAATCGTTAAATAAATTTCTTTAACTTATGAAATAGCAACATACTTTGTCTAATTTACTTATCTTCAGAATTTTCATTTGTACAGATTGAACCAGAAGAAGTACCTTCATGGGTCCGTTTGTTTTCTAAAATTCTAAGACTAAATCGTTTCTACCGTGACTTCATAAAATTATTGATTAAATGTTTTCATAATCATGAAAATATTATGATAAATAACTGTAATAGCTGCATTTATCTAAATATTTAGATAAATGTATAATAGCTGCATTTTCTCAAACTGATAAATATTTATTTTTTCTAAATGTATATCAAGTTAAGAAGAATTAAGCTGCACAGGTATAATATTTACTGATCTTTCTCAAATGATATGAACTTAATATCAGAAACCTGTTATATATTAATACCCTCATAATGGAATTCGGATTTTCTCTTCAGCAGAAAATGATCAGGGCATATGTGAGTGATTTTTTTTTTCCCCCTATATTCCTGTTGGATTTGTTATCATAATCTCATTGTATATCATTTAAAGTGTGCTTCTAAGCATTTGCTAACTAAAGAAACTCAATATAAATACACAAAGACCCCATCTAAGTTTGCTGAGTTTGCACAGTGTTAATAAAACTGTGGCTTATTGGAATCTAGTGTGTTATAGAAATTTTTTGCATGGTGCTAAGTCACTTCAGTTGTGTCCAGCTCTTTGTGCCCTATGGACTGTAGCCCACCCCTCTGTCCATGGGATTCTCCTGGTAAAAATCCTGGAGTTAGTTGCCACGCCCTCCTCCAGGGGATCTTCCCTACCAGGGATCGAACCTGTGTCTCTTGTGTCTCCTGAATTGGTAGATGGGTTCTTTATCAGTAGCACCATCTGGGAAGCCCTTTTTTTGCACGCTTAGCTCTTAAACTAAGAGCTTCCAGGTGGCTCAGGTGGTAAAGAATCTGCTTGCAATGCAGGAGACCTGGGTTTGATCCCTGGGTTGGGAAAATTCCCCTGGAGAAGGGAATGGCTGCCCACTCCAGTATTATTGCCTGGAGAATTCCATGGACAGAGGAGCCTGGAAGCTCTTAAACTAATTTGTTTTGAATTCTGGGCAAATTACTTGGTACTTTGGTTAAGTGAGCTTGTGAAAAATATTTCATGTGTAGAGTCACTTCACCTTGAGCTAACAGCTATGTGTTTGCTAAGTATTTTGTGAGGAGAAAAGCACAAAGAAAGCCAGATTTTCTTAAAAACACCGAACTGTAATGTGTATGTACAGACAGGGTAATTACTGGGCAGAAACAGGGCTGCCAATAAAAGTCAAATGTATGCAACTACCTTCTTTTGCTGAAAATCTGTCCTAGTTTCATGTTAAATTTTATATTAAAATGATACTGCATTTTCCTATAATGATATTATTATAATACAGAGGATGTATTTCTGGCCAAAGACTCTACATCCACAATGTATGATAAAAGCAAAGGTGTGATTATTATCATACTCAACTCATTTAAATAGTAAAATATATTCTAAACCTCATAATGGACAAATATATGAACTGTGAGGTCATTATATGTGTCTCTAATTTATTTTAAAAAGGCATATATGATTATGTTCAAACCACATTTCTAGTATATCATAAAGTATAGCTACATAAAATGAACACATTAACTTTAATTACCACTTATTTATACTAATAGAAGTCTGTGCCCCAACAGGAAAGATGTACATATGTATATGGGTGTTTGTGTGAGTTAAATGACTGACATCTTTTTAAAAACTGTCCAAGAAAGTTTAAAGTAATGAATTTTCATGTACCATGAGGAGGTAATCAAAATCATTCTCCCATATTTCCTTAATTTTGAGGTGCCATATGTCGTATATGTCCTTAAGTTAGTAAAACTGTTTTTGGAAAGAGAAAAAGCAAGTACAGCAACTGTGCACATTAGAAAGAAGATTCTGGCTTTTTAAATTTTATAATGAAAAAGAGGTATGAAGATGGAATACATTTTTTATTTACCTTAGTATTAAACTTGAATTTAAGATTAATTTCTACAATGTATGTGTTAGTCGCTCAGTTGTACCAACTGTTTGCAATCCCATGGACGGTAGCCCACCACACTCCCTTGTCCATGAAGTGTTCTCCAGGCAAGAATAATGGAGTGGGTAGCCATTTCCTTCTCCAGGAGATCTTCCCAACCCAGCAGTTGAACCTGGGTCTCCTGCATTGCAGGCAGATTCTTTACCATCTGAACCACCAGGGAAACTTGTTATGCAATCTTTCTTGAAGAAATTTGTAATTTTCTATGAGTGATTTAGAAATTTCCAGATTTCCATCCATGTTTTGAAATTCGATATTTTGGCTAAATTCTATTATTTGTGTCTTCCCTGGTGTCTCAGTGGTAAAGAATCTGCCTATCAATTCAGGAGATGTAGTTTGACCCTGGGTCAGGAAGATCCCCTGGAGAAGGAAATGGCAACCCACTCCAGTATTCTTGCCTGGGAAATCCCATGGACAGAGGAGCCTGGTAGGTTATAGTCCATGGGGTCACAAAAGAATCAGACACAACTTAGCGACTAAATACAACAATAGTCAATTATTTGAAATCCTCTCTCAATCTAGACTGCCCATGAGGCCAGTGCCTGAGTTGATCCTCTAGAGAGCTTCATGGAGATTATAGTAAGGAGAGCTCTTGTTGAGTAATTTATAGATGGTTAACATCATTAGGAATTGCTCCCAACTTTATTCATGATTCTGAACCCTTGAAATCATTGAAATACCAAAAGAATTAGTATAAAACTATTTGGAAGAGTGAATACTTGAGCCTATTCTCACAGTCTCTTTGAGGCAAAGGCACATTCTGTGCAGAAGTGTAAAGAAATATATTTTTGGAAAAGTAATTCTAGTTACAGTTAGAAGTTGGTGAACTCTGAAGTTTCTTTTATTACTGGTGAAAGAGTTTAGAGCCATTGAAAACATTTCTCTCTAGACATTGATATGATGAACTTATTTTAATCAGCAGTTAACAAAAGTTGACCCAAGTGCTAGGCAGTAGTGAGTAGGTTACTGGGCAAACATTGTTTCTTTCTCCTTGTACAAAACCTGGATGCATCTTATCAAAGGACAGAAGTAACCAGGCAAAAAGGGACGTTTATTCAAAACTACTGCAATTGGAGAGAGACTGAACTCAACTCTGCTGAAACAAAAGCACTGGAGGAGTGCCTGGAGAACCTTCTAAAACTTTTGAAAGTGGTGTCAACACAAGGAGACTCTGCCTCTTGTAGCACCATCATCTCTGCACGTCACAGTTGGATGGATACTGAGATAACATCAGAAGGGCTCTTCTCTTATACTTAGGACATTCTCTGAAATATCTTTGTTTCTTTGCTTTATCACCAAAACGATTGTTTAAAAGAACGCCCTTTTTGTTTTTTTCAGATACACACAGGGAATACTATTTATTAACTCTCACTATGTGCTAGAGTTATGCTGACAGTCCTCTCATATATCCCTGTGTATCAGACAGGAAATGTTAAGACTTCTGATACTGGTCCCATCTGGTTAAATAAGCTGTTTAAAGGAGGATATTCCTGAACTGGGGAAGGATGTCTGGGACAAGAGCAAGCCAGATGGAGACAATTTAATCAACCATTTGGTCTTATCTGGAAGTCTGATAAAATTCAGACTCATGTCTGGCTTATACGGAACTTTTTTTCATCATAATATGGCTTGTCTATTTTTCATAAGAATTTGGGATGAAAAGGAAAAAATAATTTAGTCAATAAAAGAAATACTGATGATCGTCATATTTCTTTGAAATGCTTTGGTGAATTTCTTGACTTGTCATCTGACCGAGTTTTACCCTTTTCCAGAAAAAAAGCTTACTGGGAGGAAGTAAGACTTAGTGCTTTTCCAGTGCATTCTTGGTATTCTTCCAACTCTTCTGGAAAACATCATTCTATCACATATTCCTATAGAACTGTCAGCTGAAATGAAGAACCCTCTCACACAGCTTCTGAGACAAGTGTATCAGGATATTCTTCAAGAGACCATATCCAAAAGGCATATTTAAAATAATTAGTTCATCATTATGCCCCGAAAAGACTGCAAGGTTGCTTAGCAACAGAATCAGGCACGCTTAACAGGAACGTGGATGGGAACAATGGAGAAAAGTGATTGAGATCTTATAAAGGCAAATTCTTTGAATTAAATCTTCATGAAAAGATATCACAGAGAGAATGAGTTTTTTAACCTAAGAATTGTTTCCTGAGATTGGTACAACATTATTTCATAGCTAAACATCAACCACTTTCCATAGAGTAGATAGAACAATGGTACTTTTAGTCTTTATGTAATTTAGGGCACTTACAAAACAGTACTTATCAGTGTTAGCTTAAAAATGCAAAATATTTCTATGCTGTCCCATTTTCTTTAAAGCTGTAGAGATATAAAGAAAGATACTTAAAAAATATATACTTCAAATATATTTGATTAATGGTGTATTTTATTTTATGTCATCATACATAATTCAACTATAAAAAGCAAAGCTATATTCTTTTAAATTTGAACAACATATAAATATATACACATGTATATATGTATGTATACACACACACAAACATGCATTGTCCATCTAGTTCCCATTTCTAGTAAAAAAAAAGAATGAAAGAAAGAAAAATCCTGCAAAGCATTATCTCTTTGGGATTCCAAGACTGACTAATTTTTCACTAGTTTGACTGAATGGGCTGATTTTATACCACAATACCTGAAAAAGCACGGACTTGCTTCTGTTAGTAAATGGAAACAAATCCAACACATATGGGTTCTCTTGATGTAATACGTAAACACCTAAGAAGCTCAAAGAATAAGCTTAACATCCTGGCAGAAAACCTCTACTCTGACCCTAGTCTCATCTCTGGCTTGGACAATGCACTTAACCACCATAGACCTCATATTCCTCGTGTATAAAAGGAGACCTCCAAGATTATTTCCACATTAAAATTCCTAAAGCTCATGGCCATCAACTCTAAGTAGCATCATTCATTTTACTCATGGCAAAATTGGTTGTTTTACTGAATCGGTTATTGGACTACTGTCTTTATTTAAGTATTACAAGTAGCAGGCTTGTTCACCAATACATTCAAGTATCAGACAGAAGATTTTCAATACTGGCTTTCTTTTGTTGTTTTTCTCTTTGTGCCTAATTACATGTTATTGAACTGCTTTTTAGTTTCTGGAAGCTAAAAACAGACAGGTGCAGATACAATATGGGCAGCCCTTTGTATCACCAGCCATTCTGTTTTTAAAACAACTGGCTTTTTTTTCACAGCATTCAGAAGAGGGTTAGATGGACAGATCTGTTTTCCTTTTCTTGAGAAGTTTTGTAACAGCACCAAAAGGTCATCCTTAAAATGTCAGATAAGATCAACAACAAAATCTTGGAAAACAGCCAGTCCACCAAGAAAACAAACCCAAAGGACTATTTACAGATGCTAACTATAAATAAGCAACAGAACCCTAGAGTGGAGGGAGGGCGGGGGAGAGAAATACTTTGTAGGCGTAGCAAAGAAATACTTTCAAGAGATGCCTCATGGCATTGAACCATTGGGAATCAGTAGCAGCAAACAGACCTGGCCCCCAGCAATTGGTAAAGGGCTCATTCATCAGGAAGTTGGAAGCAAGAAGTCTAAGATCATGAGTCAGAGAAGCAGAATCATGAGCCACAACCCACACTGGGTGCTGCATGCTGTTGTTAAAACAAAGAAAAGTTGATGTAAATATTTTAATTGCAAGGAAGTGAAAAGGTGGCTTTTTAATCCCACTAATTGATGCCAGGCCAGGTTTTTGATTATGCAACGGAGGATGTAGTCCTATAGCCCTGACAGGTGAGTAGTAGAGAAGATGCTGTTTTCTTCCCACAAAAATACCACTTCTCCTACTAACAATTCCAAAAAGGAGAGAAAGCCTGTAACAGAGAACACATTAAAGGAGAGCCGCAGATACTTAAAACCAGAAACTTAATACTGACGAAAGAAGGAAGTAGGTTTAGGAAGAGGAAAAGCTACAGAAAATGATTAAAGTTTTATACTTTTAGTTGATGTTTTAAAATTATGAACAGAAATGGAGAATTCTCTGCCATTTGTATTTTATCCATGATTCATTAGAAGTTTACTAGGATGAAAAGTAACTTGCTGGCAAATGTGGAAACTAACACTGAAGCCATAATATAAGCCAGAGACGTATTTGTAGCAAAGGATTTCACAGCTTTGACATGGTTGACACCAGAATCATATTATAGTTGTACTTAATATTAGATTTTGAAATATTAAATGTATATTCAGGAGAAATAGTCAATAAATTGTACATAATATAGTAGTAAATGTTAGGTTCTTTTCAATGAATACTGTATAGTCTTTTTGCAGTCTTTTTAAAAAGACTCGTTTTAAATAAATATTGTTTCAAATTTAGGGAACGAGAAGTTTAAAATAAGATGAACCAGATTTCTACAGTCCGTTTTCAGATGCTCAAAGTGAGCAGGCTACTAAATGGAGAATGGCGGAGGCCGTGTGCTAATCTGCGTCCCTTGCACCGTTTTAATCTTACATCAGTACATCTAAAATATGCAGGGGCACAAATCACTCATATACTACGCTTTTCAGGCAAACTTATACGCAGGAATAACAGTCACCTTTAGAACTTCCTTGTCCACCTAATTAGAATAGACTTTAGGCAAAACTGTGATGTTTGCTTGCTTCATCATGCTCCACTTTCCAAGTTTCCCCTGTGAATCTATTTGTTACTCTGTCCTCTTTGTTCCCTAATACTCTCTGTGGAACTCTTATGCCCTCAGGTTCTCATTCCTCCTCCACAGCATCAAAATTTGCTTTTGAATCAGTCAGGTTGAAGTAAAAGTGACTAAGGTCTTAAAGCACAACCAGTATTTGAATTGCAATGGGAAAGAAAGATTGTGGGTAAAGGGATGAGATCCAGAGATGAAGGGATAAGAGTTGACTGCCAACCATCAGTTAGTAGATGGGAAGACATTTTTAGGCATCAGAACTTTTCTGCCTTTCCAGTCATAATACTCATTCTGCAAGCTATATAGTTGGAGAGATGCAGTCATAGGAAAGGCTCAAGATAGCATAAAATAGAAACAAAACTGTTTCTTCTTAGTTCATAAATAGGCTATAGGTCTACTAAAAAGAATATTAAAATGGCCCTGTTTCCTGAGCCCCAAAACCAGCCAGCAGGGCAAAGGAGTTGAACAATGTGGCATTCATGTTGGTTAATGGCAGAGAAAATTCAGTGTGGAATTACAGATGCTAAAGCATATCAGTTCAGTTCAGTTCAGTCGCTCAGTCATGTCCGACATTTGTGACCCCATGAATCGCAGCACTCCAGGCCTCCCTGTCCATCACCAACTCCCGGAGTTTACCCAAACTCATGTCCATCGAGTCAGTGGATGGCCATCCAGCCATCTCATCCTCTGTCATCCCCTTCTCCTCCTGCCCCCAATCCTTCCCAGCATCAGGGTCTTCTCCAGTGAGTCAGCTCTTCCCACGAGGTGGCCAAAGTATTGGAGTTTCAGCTTCAACATCAGTCCTTCCAATGAACACCCAGGACTGATCTCCTCTAGGATGGACTGGTTGGATCTCCTTGCAGTCCAAGGGACTCTCAAGAGTCTTCCCCAACACCACAGTTCAAAAGCATCAATTCTTCGGCACTCAGCTTTCTTCACAGTCCAACTCTCACATCCATACTTGACTACTGGAAAAACCATAGCCTTGACTAGATGGACATTTGTTGGCAAAGTAATGTCTCTGCTTTTTCATATGCTATCTAGGTTGGTCATAACTTTCCTTCCAAGGAGTAAGCGTCTTTTAATTTCATGGCTGTAGTCACCATCTGCAGTGATTTTGGAGCCCAAAAAAGTAAAGTCTGACACTGTTTCCACTGTTTCCCCATCTATTTCCCATGAAGTGATGGGACCAGATGCCATGATCTTAGTTTTCTGAATATTGAGCTTTAAGCCAACTTTTTCACTCTCCTCTTTCACTTTCATCAAGAGGCTCTTTAGTTCTTCTTCACTTTCTGCCATAAGGGTGGTGTTATCTGCATATCTGAGGTTAGTGATATTTCTCCTGGCAATCTTGATTCCAGCTTGTGTTTCTTCCAGCCCAGCGTTTCTCATGATGTACTCTGCATATAAGTTAAATAAGCAGGGTGACAATATACAGCGTTGACGTACTCCTTTTCCTATTTGGAACCAGTCTGTTGTTCCATGTCCAGTTCTAACTGTTGCTTCCTGACCTGCATACAGGTTTCTCAAGAGACAGGTCAGGTGGTCTGGTATTCCCATCTCTTTCAGAATTTTCCACCATTTATTGTGATCCCCACAGTCATAGGCTTTGGCATAGTCAATAAAGCAGAAATAGATGTTTTTCTGGAACTCTCTTGCTTTGTCAGTGATCCAGAGAATGTTGGCAATTTGATCTCTGGTTCCTCTGCCTTTTCTAAAACCAGCTTGAACATCTGAAAGTTCATGGTTCATGTATTGCTGAAGCCTGGCTTGGAGAACTTTGAGCATTACTTTACTAGCGTGTGAGATAAGTGCAATTGTGCGGTAGTTTCAGCATTCTTTCACATTGCCTTTCTTTGGAATTGGAATGAAAACTGACCTTTTCCAGACCTGTGGCCACTGCTGAGTTTTTCAAATTTGCTGGCATATCGAGTGCAGCACTTTCACAGCATCATCTTTCAGGATTTGAAGTAGCTCAACTAGAATTCCATCACCTCCACTAGCTTTGTTCATAGTGATGCTTTCTAAGGCCCACTTGACTTCACATTCCAGGATGTCTGGCTCTAGGTGAGTGATCACAGCATCGTGGTTATCTGGGTCGTGAAGATCTTTTTTGTACAGTTCTTCTGTGTATTCTTGCCACCTCTTCTTAATATCTTCTGCTTCTGTTAGGTCCATACCATTTCTGTCCTTTATTGTGCCCATCTTTGCATGAAATGTTTCCTTGGTATCTCTAATTTTCTTGAAGAGATCTCTAGTCTTTCCCTTTCTGTTGTTTTCCTCTATTTCTTTGGATTGATCGCTGAGGAAGGCTTTATCTCTCCTTGCTATTCTTTGGAACTCTGCATTCAAATGGGAATATCTTTCCTTTTCTCCTTTGCTTTTCGCTTCTCTTCTTTTCACAGCTATTTGTAAGGCCTCCTCAGACAGCCATTTTGCTTTTTTGCATTTCTTTTCCATAGGGATGGTCTTGATCCCTGTCTCCTATACAATGTCACAAACCTCTGTCCGTAGTTCATTAGGCACTCTGTTTATCAGATCTAGTCCCTTAAATCTATTTCTCACTTCTACTGTATAATCATAGGGGATTTGATTTAGGTCATACCTGAATGGTCTAGTGGTTTTCCCTACTTTCTTCAATTTCAGTCTGAATTTGGCAATAAGGAGTTCATGATATGAGCCATAGTCAGCTCCCGGTCTTGTTTTTCCTGACTGTATAGAGCTTCTCCATCTTTGGCTGCAAAGAACATAATCAGTCTGATTTAGGTGCTGACCATCTGGTGATGTCCATGTATGTCCATGTGGTCATAGCAAACAGCCTGTTCTAACAGCACAAGAGAAGACTCTACACATGGACATCACTAGATGGTCAGCTAAAGCAGATATCGGGATGTTATTTGTGTGTATGTGTCCATTTTGTATGTATATGGAAGCCACCTCTTTTCATCTAGGAAAAGACATTTAAACCTTCCAAAGTTATTAATTCATTGAGGAGAAACAATTAGCTTCAACATCATTTTATTGCTAAAATTGGGTCATATTTGAAGGATGAATCAGTAACAAGATTTACTTGAAAGGTCTCTTAAGGCTATTGATTTTTTTATGGCACTGGTATGAAAAGGGGTTGCTCTTAAAGAACACAAACAGGTAATACTATCTTTCAACAATTTTGGCAGTGTTAATTAAGCAAAAACTACAATATGATAGAAAGCACAGTTAGTTTTCTTTGTCTCGTATACAAAGTTAAAAGGTGGCAAAACCCTACATTTTATTATTTTATATTTAGTAGTTATGTAAATTAAAACAAACTGATTATATTACCAATTATGGTTATTTAGTTACCCCCCAAAAAATTTACTTTGAAAATGATTCCTGAATATGGATACATTTTGTATTCAGAATCATGGGGAAAAAGAGGCCTCTATTTAACTTTTGTGGACAGATCCCATAGTTATTGATCATTAATGAGGGCAAGCCAACTAATTTTCTAACATTTCATCATTTTCCACTTTTTAAAAAAAGAGGGATTTTATTGCTCAGCACAAGGGACTGTAGCCATTATTTTATAATAATTAAACATAGTATAATCTATAAAAATACCAAATCACTAAGTTGTACTCCTGAATCTCTTGTAAATCGTCTATACTTTAGTAGAAAAGGGGGGTTTTGTTTTTCTTATCAGATGTTCTTTTCTTTGTTAGAAGTGACGATAAACAGCACTGATCTAAAGAAGTCAGTTTCTTGATTTGCCTTGATGATTGTGAATATGAACAGGCGTGTTCTCTATAGAACAGTAGCTCTTAACCAAAGAGAAGTCTGGCTCTGACATATTTTACAAAGAAAAGTGTGACAAGATATAGCAATCCTTTTAAATATTTTTGAAGTTTAAACAATCACTGTACTCTGCATGAATTTTATCTTTCAACTAAATTGTTCTACTCTGGAATTTATGATGTGTGATCTAGGTGAATTTATAATACTGAATTTATAAAGAAAGTATAGTAGAATTCACATATCTCCATATCTTATATTGATGGCATTTTTAAATTAATTTTTAATTGCAGGATAATTGATTTACAATGTTGTGTTGGTTTCTGCTGTACAACAACGCTAATCAGGCATATATCACCTCCCTCTTGAGCCTCCCTCCCACCCACCCCCTTTCTACCCCTTTAGGTTGTCACATAGCACCAGCACCAGACTGGGCTCCCTATGTTATGTAACAGCTTCCCACTAGCTATTTTACACATGGTGGTGTATATATGTCAATGCTACTTTTTCAGTTCTTCTCACCCTCTCCTTCCCCTTCTGTGTCCACAAGACCATCATCTACATCTGCCTCTCTATTCCTGGCCTGTAAATGGTTCATCATACTATTTATCTAGATTCCACATATATGCATTAATATATGATATTTGATTTTGCCTTTCTGACTTACTTCACTCTGTATAATAGGCTCTAGTTTAAATTCTAATACTAAACTATTATTGTTTCATAAACTAGGAGAAAATTGGTCTGATAACAAGCAGGAGAGGCTGACAGGGACAATAGATTTTCCACTCTTTCCTTTCTGTTTTTTGTGAGCCTAATTACTGTAGTTGACCAATTAATGGCAACAAACTGACAAAATTTTCCTGATGACTAATTAATTAGCTTTAATTTCACTAGTTTTGATACTGCTAAGGCTTCTATTTCTGTATGTGAGTATCTTCTTACCTACTCATCCTATTTTCCTCTTCAAACTTCCTCACATGTAGAGAACCCAGTTCATTAACTTGAGTCAGATGATACTTATAATCGGAGAAAAAACAAAGAAGAATTAATATAATGCCAACTAGTATAACTATTAATTAGAAGTTACGTTTTGAGGGTTTTAAAACAAAGAGGGGTAGAAATGATAATAGTTTAATTTTAGGAAAACTGTAGTATACAAGTAGAACACAAAGTGACACCACAGATAATTTTCCAGGAATTTAATGTATTTGATATACATCCAGTATGTGCCTATGGATGGTGAGCAACTAGTAGTAAAAGAGAATCATATAGTTACATTTCTGGACAAATCAGGTTATCAAAAAGATGTAATAATGGCACTGTTTACCTCAATAATTTCTTAGGCATTCTTTGTTGATTCTGCTGGAGGTTACATGAGATTATCTGAGTAAAAGCATTACAATGACTTCAGCTTTGCGGGACAGGAACACAGTAAGAACTGAAGGCAGGGAAGGAAATGCATAAGTAAGAAGGAAAAAGAAATGAAAGAGGTGAAAGATGTATTACTTGGCTCTCAGGTGCTAGGAGAGTTCATTTTCCTTTCTCTTAATCTTCATAATGCTGCACTCGATGTGCCAACAAATTTGGAAAACTCAGCAGTGGCCACAGGACTGGAAAAGGTCAGTTTTCGTTCCAATCTCAAAGAAAGGCAACGCCAAAGAATGCTCAAACTACCGCACAATTGCACTCATCTCACATGCGAGTAAAGTAATGCTCAAAATTCTCCAAGCCAGGCTTCAGCAATACATGAACCGTGAACTTCCAGGTGTTCAAGCTGGTTTTAGAAAAGGCAGAGAAACCAGAGATCAAATTGCCAATATCCGCTGGATCATCGAAAAAGCAAGAGAGTTCCAGAAAAACATCTATTTCTGCTTTATTGACTATGCCAAAGCCTTTGACTGTGTGGATCACAATAAATGGTGGAAAATTCTGAAAGAGATGGGAATACCAGACCATCTGACCTGTCTCTTGAGAAACCTGTATGCAGGTCAGGAAGCAACAGTTAGAACTGGACATGGAACAACAGACTGGTTCCAAATAGGAAAAGGAGTACGTCAACGCTGTATATTGTCACCCTGCTTATTTAACTTATATGCAGAGTACATCATGAGAAACACTGGGCTGGAAGAAACACAAGCTGGAATCAAGATTGCCGGGAGAAATATCAATAACCTCAGATATGCAGATGACACCACCCTTATGGCAGAAAGTGAAGAAGAACTAAAGAGCCTCTTGATGAAAGTGAAAGAGGAGAGTGAAAAAGTTGGCTTAAAGCTCAACGTTCAGAAAACTAAGATCTTGGCATCTGGTCCCATCACTTCATGGGAAATAGATGGGGAAACAGTGGAAACAGTGTCAGACTTTATTTTTGGGGGCTCCAAAATCACTGCTGATGGTTATTGCAGCCGTGAAGTTAAAAGACGCTTACTCCTTGTAAGGAAGGTTATGGCCAACCTAGATAGCATATTTAAAAGCAGAGACATTACTTTGCCAACAAATGTCCATCTAGTCAAGGCTATGGTTTTTCCAGTGGTCATCTATGGATATGAGAGTTGGATGGTGAAGAAAGCTGAGTGCCACAGAATTGATGCTTTTGAACTGTGGTGTTGTAGAAGACTCTTGAGAGTCCCTTTGACTGCAAGGAGATCCAATCAATCCATCCTAAAGGAGATCAATCCTGGGTGTTCATTGGAAGGACTGATGTTGAAGCTGAAACTCCAATACTTTGGCCACCTCATGCGAAGAGTTAACTCATTGGAAAAGACCCTAATGCTGGGTAGGATTGGGGGCAGGAGGAGAAGGGGACAACCGAGGATGAGATGGTTGGATGGCACCACTGACTCGATGGACATGGGTTTGGGTAGACTCCGGGAGTTGGTGATGGACAGAGAGGCCTGGCGTGCTGCAATTCATGGGGTCACAAAAAGTCAGACACGACTGAGCGACTGAACTGAACTGAATCTTCATAATGCTCTTGTCAGAATGATATTGACATACCCATTTTTTAGACCAGCAACCTTTAACCATAGATTGCACTTGATTGTCTGCCAGGTTTTCAAGTCTGTGATGGGGACTGTACAGTCAGAAATCTCAATCCCAGTCAAATCAAGACCTAGTAGAGACACCATTATGGAATCACATAGCTTAGACTCACATCTGACCACATTAAAATGTTGTTTGTTCTTCTACAGGATGATAGCCTATGTTTCAAGAGGAACTATCATTCTTGCCCCTGTAACAATTTCTCTGAGTTGTTTGTGCCAACTAATGACTTTGATTGATTTTCATATTAGCGAAGCCCTGGAATTATATGAATATGAATAGTTATCTACCTATCTAATTATTTTTAGAGAAGGGATGCAGAGCTGTTATCAGATTCTCAGAACTTGAACTATCTAATAGTTTACATTAAATGAGGTAATTAATTCCCCTTCTGGATTCAAGCATTATAATTATTTTTAATCCTTACCATGGTCCCTGAAATAGCTATTATCTCTAATTATCAGTAAGGAAACTGAGAAGTAGAAAAGTCTAAGTAAGTGAGAGAGCTGGAATTCAAATCCAGGTCAGTTTCTGTCTTGAACATGATGAATTTTATATCCTACACTGCATGCTATACTCTCACTGTAGATAATCAATAAATGTTAATTTATTTCCTTTACCCCAGTTGGGGACAAAGAACACAGGTATGTGAAAGTAATGTAGAATTGTAAAGCTAGTACAGATTAGTTTTAATGTAAATGATATGACAATAATGCTAGTCAGTACTTACTGAATAATTTATATTGTGCTGAGCTGAGCATTAAATACTTTACAAGCATTCTTTAATCTAAAGGGCTTCCCTGGTAGCTCAGTTGGTAAAGAATCCACCTGCAATGCAGGAGACCCTAGTTAGATTCCTGGGTCAGGAATATCCCCTGGAGAAGTGACAGCTACTCACTCCAATATTCTTGGGCTTTCTTGGTGACTCAAATGGTAAAAAATCTGCCTGCGATGTGGGATACCTAGGTTTGAGCCCTATAGATAGTATAAATGTGCCCAGGTGATTAAGATAGCATGATCATGTACAGGCAATGAAACTGAGAAAGAGTTTTCTGGGCTGATAGTTAAATTTTGGCCAAGACATTAAGGAGAGAAGGGATGAGCAGTAGTGGGGAGACTGGAAAGTTATTCATTGTAGGGAGAAAGCACTGATGGAAGCCTTGTACTGCTTGCTTAAGAACGGTGACCTGATAACCTGAAAACAGGTTCTGGTGAAAACTGAAGGCATATTTTTTGTAGTGTGAAAGAAATTAATAACCAGTATCTATTCATCTCTTCATGTTTGAACATGACTGTTTCGCAGATGTGTTGAAATGACTTAAGCTCTCTTTCAGGTCTGGACTAAAGGTTTATATCACAGCATTAGGGCCCATGGGGCAGCATTTGCAAGTCCAAACTTAACTGCCCTCTTTCTTAGTGTGGGAGGTGAGTATCTATGGACTTGCAAAGCAGACAACAGCAACAACAAACTTGTAGTATTTTCTTTTATCTATAATTATTAATAATGTTGTGAAGAAACTCAATTTGATATATTTATGCCAAAGTATAAATGAAATCTTTTTCCCCAGTTTTCTCGGGATTTAATTGATTTATAATATTGTATTTGTCCAAGAAATAATATGTGATGATTTGGTGTACATATATATATATATATATATATATATATATATATATATATATAGTGAAATGATTACCACAATAAATTTAGTTAACCTCAATTCACATAATTATAAATTCTGTTTTTGTAACAAGAACTTTTAAGATCCTTAGCAACTTTCAAACATACAATATGGTGTTGTTAATATAGTTATTGTGACCAAGCTGCACATTACATCTCCATTGCTCATTTATCTTATAACTGGAAGTTACCATCTTTACTCATTTTCTCTATCTCCAGGTTCCCGCTCTGGCAACCACCAATCCATTCTTTCTATCATAAGTTCAGTTTTTTAGATTTTACATATAAATTAGGTCATAAAGTATTGATGTTTGTCTGATTTATTTCATTTAGCATAATGCCCCAAGTCCACCCACGTGGCCACAAATAGCCAGATTTCCTTCTTTCTAATGGCTGAATAATAGTAGGTTGTTTTGCACCCCATTTTATTTATCCACTCATCCATCAAAAAACAGCAAGGTTGTTTCCATATCTTGACTGCACAAATCCTACAGTGAACATGGAGGTACAGATATCTTTTTGAGATAGTAATTTCATTTCCTCTGGATATATAGCTAGAAGGAAAATTGCTAGATCATGTTAGTTGTATTTTAATTTTTTTTGAAGAACCTCCACACTATTTTCTTTAGTGGCTGCACCAATTTACATTCTCACCAACAGTGCATAGCCTTCACTTTTCTCAACATGCTCACCAACACTTGTTATCACTTGTGTTTTTGATACCAGCCATTCTAACAGGTGTGGGGTGGCATTTAGTTAATTTAATTAGTTCTTCCTATAGAATTTTACTCATTTCTACCACATATCACATAATGATTTTTGGTCATATCATAGTATCAACATGATAACCTAGATCAGCTAATTCTATGTTCTCCATTTAAATAACAGTAAATCACACAAATTATCAACATGATAACCTAGATCAGCTAATTCTGTGTTCTTCATTTAAATAACAGTAAATCACACTAATCTTTCTGAAAGAAGATTGTAATTAATCTCCAAAGATAGTTTATAATTCTGTATGCTCTGCTTTCATACACATTTGGCATTCTTTTGACTTTCAGTATTTATTATATTTGCAAGGCTTTTGTTAAAATAGCTGGTACACAAATCATTTCCTGATTGCCACATGACTATTTGTATTTTTGAGTTATTAACCTTTGCAATACAACAGTGGCTGGAGATTTGCAGGCAAAAGAGTGCTTCCTTTTGGCACTTTTCGGAAAGAATATTTGTAAATCTGAATTACTGATTTATTTTGCATTCTAAATTTATATGGCACTTTCTTTTAAGCTAATGTAAATTAGACTAATTATAAGCTGTGTTTTTTTCCCACCAGAGCAAATAAAAATAGAATTTGTAGAAAAGTTTTTCCTCTCCACATGTTGAATCATTGTTCTCTTCTTTGAAAGTTTTGATTAAGATGTATTTATATCTCATTGAAATCTTTGACAAAACCTTGGCATCCCTTTGACTAATGACATATCCCACTGTGCATGTGTGCTTAGTCATGTCCAACTCCTTGTGAACCCATGAGCTGTAGCCCACCAGGCTCCTCTGTCCATGGGATTCTCCAGGCAAGAATACTAGAATGAATTGCCATTTCCTCCTCCAGGGAATCTTCCTGACCCAGGAATTGAACTCTCATCTCCTATATCTCCTACATTGACAGACCATTGAAATATCTTAAAACAAATGAACAGTAATGGCTTAAATGACAAATATTACGTATATTGATACAATTTACTAAGGAGAATATGTTAGAATATATTAAAATGCAGATAGACAGTGAAAGAACAAATTTAACTTTCAACTAAATATTTGTTAAAACATGAGAACAGGTTTCTTCCATTTCAGGGAAGCAAAATACTTGTAGATCACTTAACATTTATGAAACATGTTCTCAGTCTGTAGGTATATATTTTCTTTATATATGTCATTTAATTTAACTACATCCCTCTGTAATTGATAGCGTTATCCTGTTTGCAGATAGGAAACAGGTTCAGAAAGATTGAGAATGATAACTAATCCTAGTAAGTAGCAAAACCTAAACTGATCTAATTCCAGGGCAAAGCTCCTTCTGACACATCAGTGTGGGTCTTTATCTCTTTGAAAACTGATGAACATTAAGAGCCTTCTTCCAGAAATATGCGTGGAGAAACTACATGAGCAATGATAAAACAGTAGTCTCACTAGACCATTGGTGTGTATTTGGTCTTGCTTTTCACTGACAGATTTTTTTGCAAAATTGCTTTCCTCTGAGATAGTGGACTTTAAATATTTTCTCTGGAGGCTTTTCTAAATTATAACTATCAGAAAATGTTTTGCTTTAAGGCTAAAGAAAAATGAAAGCTTACTTAACTACACCTCATAATTCCTGTCAGGGTAGGTATTATGAACTCTACATCTGCCAGGATTCAAACTTAAATAAGGTTCCTCCACAAACTGTTCATTTCTCTATGATTTCTTCCTGATATTTTGAAGTAGAAATAATCTGATAACTATTCACAAAAGAGAGAAACACTTTTTCTTGATCTGCAACATTATGTTGCTGTACGCTAATTCTTTCTCTCTTCCATTGCCCCTTAATACAGAGAATGTGTTTTGGGGCCCCTCCCTCAGTTTGCTCCACTCCGAGTGCATCTTACATAAACCTTCTCAATCAGCCAGATTTTGCCAAATGGTCTTAGGGTTGGTTGTCCCCATATATGTATAATTCTGAACTTGTCTACAACTTAAAGTCAGTAGAGCATAATGGTTGAGAGAATTGGCACTGATTATGCAAAAGAGTCGCACACGACTTAGCAACTGAACAATAACAACAACCAGACCAGAGTCCAAATACTGCCTAGGCCCCTAATTAGCTGTGCAAATTTGGAGAAGTCATAAGAGATCAGAGTCCTTCTGTGGAACATGGTATAATAAATGCATCTACCCCATATGGTTAGTGTGAAAATTAATGGAATGTGACATAGTGCATGTTAAGCATTAGCACAGTGCCTGGCCCTTGTTAGTCATACCTGCTCTTATTGTCAGTTATTCACTTTATATTCCCGGTTTCAACTCAGTGCCTAATATAGAATAGCTGTTCAACACGTATTTACTAGATAAAACTAGTTCTGATATTTAAGCAATGGGCCAACAGCAGAGCAGACACCCCCACTCATCACTTTGTCCTCAGAGAATAGATGCAAACCAGTCATCATAATCTTTTCTCACTCTAAATTTCCCATCCAGCCCCAGTAATAAAATAATATTCCTGAACCCCAACAAGTTAAGAATTTTTCAAATCACACTATTTGGAAATGGTTGGGCTTCCCTAATCTAATAATGGACTTCTCAGGTGGTGCTAGTCGGAGAAGGCAATGGCACCCCACTCCAGTACTCTTGCCTGGAAAATCCCATGGACGGAGGAGCCTGGTGGGCTGCAGTCCATGGGTTCACAAAGAGTCGGACACGACTGAGCAACTTCACTTTCACTTTTCACTTTCATGCATTGGAGAAGGAAATGGCAACCCACTCCAGTGTTCTTGCCTGGAGAATCCCAGGGACAGTGGGGCCTGGTGGGCTGCCATCTATGGGGTCACACAGAGTCGCACAGTCGGACACGACTGAAGCGACTTAGCAGCAGCAGCAGCAGGTGGTGCTAGTGGTAAAGAATCCAACTGCCAATGCCTGCCGGTTCGATTCCTGGGTTGGGGAGATTTCCTGGAGTAGGAAATGGCAACCCACTCCCAATATGTCCCAGGACCTCAAGGTCACCAGGTGTATATTAATGCAGTCTAGTTAAGATAAATGATTATAGTTCATAAACTGCTTATGAACTCGTTTGTGCCTTTTAAAATTTACTACCTGCAAACTGCTTTGTTCACCTCTGAGTCTTCCAAGGGTTACAACAGACACTGGCCCATGGAAGGTGTTTAGGAAATGTTTGCTGAATAAATGAATAAATATGTGAATGAATAGAAACTGAAACACTAACACAAGAATATTTTTCTTTCCAAAAAATAATGAAAAAATTTCATTCAATAAGAATCATTCTTAGTACTGATACGTGACTTAGTAGTTCCTATTCAATACAAAATGTTCCATTCCATTTTTTTCTGATATTTTACAAGTTATCAATTAATGATTTTCCTAGTAGCTCAGATGGTAAAGCATGTGCCTGCAATGCAGGAAACCCAACTCTGGCCCTGAACTAGATTTTCCTTTTACATTCCTTCTCTGTTCAGTGCAGTGCCTGGGTAGCTAAGAGAGGAGCTTGGTTTCTCAATAGCCTGAACACCTTCATTTTGGAGGGTTTGTGGGTTAGGTCTTAGCCTCCAAATTACCATATCCATGAGGCTTATTGGCATTCTCTTTAAAATCAATTTAAGTCGTGTCTGACTCTTTGCGATCAGTTTGCCCAAGTATATGTATATCTGGTTGTCTGCTCTCTTTCTTTACATACACACACACACACACACACACACAAGCACACAGAGAGATTTTCCTTGACTTAGGATGAGGTTATGTCCTGATAGACCGATTGTTAAGTTGAAAATGCATTTAATACACCTGACCTACTGAACAACATAATTAATTATCAGGACTTCCCTGATATCTCAGTTGGTAAAGAATCTGCCTGAAATGCAGGAGACCCCGGTTTGATTCCTAGATCAGGAAGATCTGGAGAAGGGATAGGCTACCCACTCCAGTATTCCTAGGCTTCCCTTGTGGCTTAGCTGGTAAAGAATCCGCCTGCAATGTGGGAGACATGGGCTCTATCCCTGGTTTGGTAAGATACCCTGGAGAAGGGAAAGGCTACCCACTCCAGTATTCTGGCCTAGAGAATTCCATGGACGGTATAGTTTGTGGGGTCACAAAGAGTAGGACAGCGACTTTCACTTTCACTTTCAAAGGCAATACAAAGATCAATGCTAATGAATTAATGGGTTTGGCAGTGGACTATTTACTGACCTCTATTTTCTTAAAGAGGTATGAATCAACTCACCAGCTGAGACTGAGGGAAGCAGAGAGGATGGAGGAAAATTTGAGGAGTGGGTAAAGCTTCTAAAGAAAATGGTCCTAAGGGGAATTAGAAAGAACTTACTGGTAAGTCTGAGCAGTATTTCCAGTCTTGAAAACCCATTTGAAGGTGGTTTGGTCATTAATTTATTGGAATACCAATTTGCCCTGACAAAAGATTTTTTTCACCCTCCTGGCTATGTTATAAAGAGGTAGAAAAGAATGAGAGATAACAATCGACATAAAATTCAATTAGTGTTTTTTAAAACTTTTTCTGCTTACCCCACTCCCATTCTGGGGAGCCTTCACAGACACAGCTGTCCTCCCAGTCACACGTACCCCAATGAGGCAGTACTCCATTATCAAAAAATTCAAAGAAATGGAACATAGATTTCCAGGTTGTTAATTTAGCAAACTCAAACATTATACATAATATCTTCGGTTGGCAAAAATTTTTGCAGTATAATTTACTTTGATCTTTTAGCAAGTAATTTGTCAATGTCTAGCAAGATAAAAGTGTTAATAGTGTTTTACATATTAATTCTAATTCTGGACCCTTATGCCAATAAATAATTTACATCCAGAAAACTATTATATAAATAAAAGTTCTCATTATCACATCATTTATAATAACAAAAATTGGAAACACCTTTAATTGTTAATAGGAAAATAATTTAGAAAATTATACCCACTTATTAGAAAATTACACAGTTGTTATTATTACAAGACTATGAAGCAAAATAGAATAGTGCTTAATGAGGGAAGAATGAAGAAAGCTGACTTAAAATTTTGTCTACCTTGTGACAGTAATTATGTAAACATAATATTTATTAAAAATTAAAACAAGGTTTTGAAAGCTCTGTAACAGTAATATGGATTTTATGTTTGTTTCAAAATGTTTTAACATAGCTCTTCTTTATGGCTTTTTTGAGTCATAATGGGTTTTTTCTGCTCCTTTTGTTAAGAATTTCTGATTATTACTTCATTTTTCCATTTCATAGTTTCAGATAAACTCAGTGATTTTATCATCAGAGAAGATTTGACTTAATTTGACGTTTCATAATTCCAAGTTATTTGGTATAAAAAGACCATACGCACTTGTAAGTTCTTTAAAAATATAATTTGAAGACATTTTTTTGGCTTAATCTTGCCTAGCCTGGAGATTAAGCAAATTACCTAAAACTGCTAGCCACTTTTTTTCATTTTTCTCCTTTTTATTCATTTATCTTGCCCTTCAGAGAAATGATAACAAATGAGTCTGCAGGTGCATCTGCCAATTTCTTAAATCCCCTATTATCCACATTACAAAATCATACTAGTAAGAATGCTTCCATTATTTTCAGAGCTCTTTAGTTTTTATGCTTCAGCATTCTGTAGGAAGTATCTCATATAAGTGCAAAACTTGGATTCAACTTCTGGAAGCTTTTGATTTCTTAGTTCAAAAGTAAGAGATCCTTAATTCAGCCAAATGATTCACAATTGTTTGTACAGTAAGAAGCTCCTAAATCATGATTTGACGAATACCTGGCAGTTTTCTTGCCATTTTTCAAAAGTGCTTTATTAAACATCTCTCTCTCTCTCTCTCTCTCTCACACACACACACACATTTTGATTAAAAACACAGACTTTGTCATTATGAAGTTTAAGATTCTATTTCCAGTTCTACAGTATCTGGGCCACTTCTCTTTAGGCAAGTAACCTAATGTCTCTGAATCTTGTTATTTTCATCTCTAAAATGGAGGTTACAATTATATCAGACAGTCCTCAAAACATCCGTAATGATTTCAGAGTTTCCTTTTCAGAGTCAGATACAAAGCAGGCACTCAGTAAATGACTAGTGCTTTTATTACTTTATTGTTGTTTCTGTTTTTAATTTTAACTGAGTCAGTGAGTTCCTTTAATGAAATGCAATTTCCAGTAAATCAAGTAACACCTGTTATCAGCAAGTTTTAACTGAGTTCATTATTTTCTATGTAACTCAGATTAGTGTTCTGCCTCTTTTCTGTGCCGTATGTAGGTGTTCAACAGATTAAGTTAATAAATGTATGAATGCATGAATGTGTAGATGAATGATTAAATGCTTATTTTTGAGAAGGTATAAAAAATATGACACAGTGGAACAAATAAAATAGTCTATGGAAAAAATGGCAAACTCACATATGTGCTCACTAGCCTAGGAAATATTGCTTTTTTTTTTTTTAAGGAAAAATGTGTCAAATAACTTATTTAGCACTAATAAAAATAATGTTGTATCAACCATACTAAAATAGAATGTTGAGCTACAGTTCCATTAAGTGATATTGTGCCAGCACTCATTCAACAAGTTGTGTCCGACTCTTTGTGGCCCACACTCCTCTGTCCATGGGATATTCCTGGCAAGAATACTGGAGTGGGTTGCCATTTCCTCCTCCAAGGATTTTCCCGGGAATCGAACCTGTGTTTCCTGTGTCTCCTACATTTGGCAGCTGGATTCTTTTATGAATTCTTTTATCACTGAGCCACTTGGGAAGCCCCTGAGTGACATTATATAGTCTAAATTTATGGAAAACTTTTGAGATGGCTGATAAAAAGATGGTGAGTGACTTTTGAGCAGAAAAGATAGAGAGAAAGGGCTTTTTCTACATTCTGCTGTGCCTTTAAGTAAAATGCTTCCTCATCTTGCTACATAGCTATATGTCATTTGGCTTTAGGCACCTATTGTGATTTACCCTGTGAAGATAATAAGGTGTTGCCATGGAGAGGATTTGTAGAAGTAACACACTTTCCAGTACTATTGGCAACCACAAGTACCAAAAACTCCAGTTTAAGTGAAACTATTATCAAATGATAATATCATTTCCTTGTGAGTGTTTTGGGGAAATATGGGTAGGAAATGTATAAAAGTGAATCATTTATCGACTGAAATAATGTTTCCTCATTTTGAAAACATAAAATACATTAAAGTTGGTAGAGCATCATACATTAATATTTCACTGTACTTGAGACATTGCCTACAATCAATTGCCTACCTATAAAATGTAATAATTTCTGCCCTTTGAAACATTATGATTTACTAAAGTCCATACGTTAGTCAAATTCCTTAGTTTTTACCTAATTCCCTTCTTCTGTTTCAGGATTTCATTCAAGACATCACACTACATTTAGTTGCCATGTTTCCTTAGGCTCCTCTTGAGATTGATGGTTTCTCAGACTCCTTGGTGTGGATGACTTGGACAATTTTGAGTAGTCAGAATTTTGTAGGATGTCCATTACTGGGATTTGTTTGATGCATTTTTCATGATAAGATTATTATTATGTGTTTTGGGGAAGAAAACCATAGCATAGAAGGGTTATTTTGTCAGATCACATCAAGTGTACATAGTATCAGCATGCATTATGAATGCTGAGGTTGATCCTGATCACCTGGCTAAGGTAGTGTTTTCCAGGTTTATTCATTGTAGAGTTACTCTCTTCCCCCTTTTCTCTCGTACTTTTGGGAAGGAAGTGAGTATGCTCAGCCCACAACTAAGGAATAGGAAGTTATGCTTACGATGGAGTATCTATGTAAACTATTTGGAATTCTTTTTCACTGGAGTTTTGTCTGTTCTCATTTATTTATGTACCCAATTATTTATATCAGAAGAACTCATGGATTTTTATTTTATATTTTGGGTAATCATCTAATTCTACTTTATTTGTTGCTCAAGTTGCTTTAGTCCTGAACCTTATGAACTCTTTCAGTTGGCTTTGTGCCACTTTGATGTATCCCTATTTGGATGGTTTGTTTGTTTTTACACTTCCATACCCTATATGATGGTCTAAGCTCATCTTGTATATTTAATGCCCCAGTCCTAAAATCAGCTATTTCTTCAAGGATAAGTAGATCTTATTGGATAATAGTATTAGACACAAGGATCTGGGTTTGGAGTATGCTAATTGTGACTCAAATGTCATTGCTTCCAGGTCTTCTCAGCTGACAGAGCAAAGAGATAATATATGTGTATATCAACCATATATATACACATATCTATAAATATCTCTCTACATAACTGTGTATTAAGCTAATATGAATATTAAACTAAATATGAATGTATATTGAGGTTTCCAACTCTAATCTGTTATCACATAGATCATTTTAGCCCCATTTCTTGCTTATCTTTAAATTGCAACTGCAGCAAAACACTTGACTTTTAGAAGTGAGAAAATCAAATTGTAGCAACTTTGGAAAGCCACATTATCTAGCAAAATAATTCTTAAAGGGCAAGATGTGCGTCATCAAATTTTAATTTGCAGTCAGCAGAGCTTTTTTAACATCAATAGGTCTCTAGACTTCTGTTTACAAGAAGTGAAGCAGCGCATTTCTCCCAGGTTCTCTCACTTGAAACTAAAACCCTGAACATAACAACAAACAAGCAAAGAAAGGCACTGAAAGGTGGAAATGAGAAGGCAGAGTTACTAGGGACTTTGGGACTTGGGGAATGAAATGGTGATGAGTCCCTTGTGTTTCCTATCACTTCCTATACATTCCTGTAGAAGGTACTACAGAAGCCTCCAATCCATAACCACCAACAGAACACACAAAAACTTCAAAAAAAAACCTGTTCTCCCAAGCCAAAGTATGAAGAAAAGGGTTGCTAAAAACAAAAAACTGTTTGGGCAATACACACACTATTCAGTGGAGGGTACCTGATGGTTCATATGATAAAGAATCTGCCTGTAATGCGGGACACCTGGGTTTGATCCCTGGGTGGGGAAGATCCCCAGGAGAAGGAAATGGCAACCCACTCCAGCCATTTCTTGCCTGGGAAATCCCATGGACAGAGGAGCCTGGCGGGCTCTAGTCCATGGGGTCACAAAGCAGATGCGACTGAGTGACCAACACTTTCACTTTTCACACTATTCAAGCCAAATGCCAATGGAAATATTGCACCCATTCCCTACGTTCTGTGATTTTGGTTGGGCCAAGTGAGGCTATGATCTTCCACGTCACCCCACTCCTGCCCTCCCAGTCACCCTCCCTCTCCCGCTTGGTATCCATAACTTTTCCTCTATGTCTATGTCTGTATTTCTGCCTTGCAAATGCATCATCTATACCATTTTTCTAGATTCCATATATATGCATTAATATATGATATTTGTTTTTCTTTTTCTGACTTACTTTACTCTGTATGACAGTCTCTAGGTCCATCCACATCTCTGCAAATGACCCAATTTCATTCCTTTTTATGGCTGAGTAATAGTCCATTGGGGGTCCCCAGGTGGCGCTAGTGGCAAAGAACTTGCCTGCCAGTGCAAGAGACATTAGAGACATGGATTTTGATCCCTGGGTCAGGAAGATCGCCTGGAGGAGAGCATGGCAACCCACTCCAGTATTCTTGCTTAGAGAATCCCATGGAGAGAGGAGCCTGGAGAGCTACATCCATAGGGTCACAAGAAGTCGGATATGAATGAAACAACTTAGCATCAGTTCAATTCAGTCACTCAGTTGTGTCTGACTCTTTGTGACCCTGTAGACTGAAGATGCCAGGCTTCCCTGTCCATCACCAACTCCTAGAGCTTGCTCAAACTCATGTCATCGAGTCAGTGATGCCATCCAACCATCCCATCCTCTGTCGTCCCCTTCTCCTCCTGCCTTCAATCTTTCCCAGCATCAGGGTCTTTTCCAGTGAGTCAGTTCTTCACATCAGGTGGCCAGAATATGAGAGTTTCAGCTTCAGCATCAGTCCTTCCAACGAATATTCAGGACTGACTGATTTCCTTTAGGATTGACTGGTTTGATCTCCTTTCAGTCCAAGGAAATCTCAAGAGTCTTCTCCAACACCACAGTTCAAAAGCATTAATTCTTTGGCACTCAACTTTCTCTATAGTCCAACTCTCACATCATTACCTGACTACTGGAAAATAGTGTGTGTGCAACTTAGCATGCACACACACTATCCCATTGTGTGTATGTATATGTGTTTGTACATACATCTTCTTTATCCATTCCTCTTTTGATGGATATTTAGCTTGCTTCCATATCCTAGCTATTGTAAATAGTGCCGCAATGAACACTGGGGTATATGTATCTTTTAGAATTGTGGTTTTCTCAGGGTTTATGCCCAGTTTTCTGGGTCATATGGTAGTTTTATTTTTAGTTTTTTTAAGGAACCTCCATACTGTTTTCCATAGTGGTTGTATCAGTTTACATTCCCACCAACAGTGAAAGTGTACTCATCTTTCTATAGCCAGGATTAATATCACCCTTCTCCAGAAATCCAACCCGGTAGTTCCAGAATGATCTTTCTAAAACTAAAATAAGCAAATTTATCTTATGAAAATACCTGATTGTATTGCGGAACTTTTCTCTCTTCTCTTCTAAGTTTTCAATTAAAATCTTTCAATGGATTTCCATATCCTTGGAGTAGAAATCTCACATCCTAACTCTTTTTTTGTCCATTGGGCTGCTATAAGAATACACTACAGGTTGAGTGACTCATGAACAACAGACACTTATTTCTCAAAGTTCTGAAGACCGGACGTGCAAGAACAGGGTGCCAGTATGGTCAGATGAGGCTTCCCTGGTGGCTCAGTGGTAAAAAAAAATTGCCTGCAATGCAGGAACAGTAGGAGACATGGCATAGATCTCTGGGTTGGGAAGATCCCCTGGAGGAGGGCATAGCAACCCACTCTAGTATTCTTGCCTGGAGAATCCCATGGACAGAGGAGCCTAGTGGGCTGCAGTCCATAGGGTCACAAAGAGTCGGACATGACTGAAGTGACTTCGCACTCATGCATGGCATGTCAGATGAGGGCCTTCTTCTGAGTCAGACCTCTCATTGTACTTTCACATGGCAGAAGAGGCTAGGGGGCTCTATGGAGTCTTTTTGTTTGTAGGAGCACTAATACCATTCCTGTGGGCTGTGCCCTCATGATCTAATCTTTCTCAAAGACCCCACCTACAATGGGAAATTAAGATTTCAACATATGAATTTGGAGGGGCACACAGAGATTCGACTGTAGCACTTACTATCCATACATGGACCATTCATGATCTTGTTTCTGACACTCTCTCCACTGTCTTCATTTCTTATACTCCAATGAGCATTTCTTATACTGATTATAAATGGATCTCCTTTCTGCTCTGATTCTTAACCATTTTCTTCAACCATTTCTTGAATTTATCTTCTCTTTTCCTTAAAAATGCACCCCTCCTTCCTGTTACATATCCATTTCATTAACTTCTATAAGAAGCCCTGCTGATATGTCCCATATACTGTCCACAGCATGAATTAAAATCTTACTGTGTCTTCCTATAGCATTCTGTAATAATTTTTACTGTAATTATGAATTTTATTTGGATGTCACATTACATTTAATTCTAGATGTCAAGATAATGATTTTAGTAACAGTAACACTAGTGTTAGCTTAACCCATGATATACTCTAGCTGTTCAATAAATGTTTGTTGAATGAGTGAATGAAAGAATGCATGAATTGTCAGCTTGAAATCTTAATCATTTTACCTTTTAAAAATATGTTGAAAGATATAGTTTTTCAGAAAATTAAGGACTTAGGATCCTAAACTTCATTTGATAGAGGAAATTTTTACTGACACATCACATTTAAATACCTCCAGGTAAAACCATTAACCCAAGAATTTAAGGTTATCCATTTATACTTATAAGCCAGTAACTAATATCTCCTGTCCCGACTGTATCAGATGGTATCAGTGCTCGACTCATATTTCCCAGCCTCATCATTCCAGTATATACTGATATAATCATCTAACATCTGCAATTAGCCACTCTAGGACAGGTCAGAAGTGCACAGGAGTTAATACATCTGGGTGTAGCTCTCAATTAAGGACAGAGGGGGACTGGAAGATAAGTACTTCAAGTTTCTCATCCAGTCTTGGAATAACTCTGAGACATGTTCTATAGAGTTTTAGAGAACTCCCATGGAGGACTGAGAGCAGTTTCCTGCAGGAGAAATCTGTTCAGTAATGTACCTCTATTGATTTCTTTCCATATCTCTGCTCTCAAATCCCACTCCACTTCTGAGTTTTCTGGAAGAACCTCCCAGATGAACAATTTGCATTCAAATTCTTGCCTCAGGTTCTGCTTCTAAGGGAATTCAATTTATAGCATCCTACCAACCCAGTGCTCCTTACAGAGCCATCACTGCTACAAGTATGAAGGCATGGCTCATTTTGTGTCACTCCGCCTGCATCCTAATACTTTTAAACAGATTGGAAAGAGCATGACCTTGAAGAGAGAAATAGTTTATATGAGAATGGCCAATGGGTAAAGGAAAGGAGAGACAGTGCCATTTGTTTTCCATTGATGATAGTATGAGATTTATAGGCAGATGGTCTAACAGGTGTGACTATAATTTGAGGAGACTGCCCCTTGGTTACTAAGGAAACTGCTAGTATTATTATGGAAACACAATCTCATAACTTTAATGCTTCACTTTATGTAGCCTTTTTCTTAACTCTAGTAGTATCTTTCTAAATCACTGGATAGCAGCCAACAGATTCATTCTCTTCCCACAACTTCATCACAAAGAGACACACATGTGCACAACACAAACACGTGCACACTTCTGTGTATGCCAGCGCTAGAACAGACAAGCTCATGGTGATGTATGCAGTGGATACTGTAAATTACAGGTCTCCATGAAATACTCTTCTGCAGGTTTCTATGTTTATTTCGTGAATAATTAAGTTTAGTAAAATTAATAATTTCCTAAAGATCTTGATGAAAACCAAAGAAAGAAAATTCTAAAGAAAACAACTTAGAAACCTGCCTTTTTGCCTTCACTTTGTGTCTTAATGAACAAAGGATAACAGGGACTTTTTTTGAAGTCTTTGCTTGGGTTGAAGACACAAGATGCAACCTGTTCTCTTATGTTGTGTTTGTGAGTTTGTAAAGTTTTTCATCTCCTGCACTGGCAGGTTCTTTACTACTAGTGCCACATGCAAACTTAGAAAGCATGAATGTTTTGAAAGCTGTTATACTGTTTAGAAGATGTATGCTTGGATGTTTACTTAAAACTAAAAAATGAGGTCTATATGTGCAAATAATTTCTTTTTCTGTATCCATTTCAGTTTCCTGAGTTTTTGGGAAGGCCAGTGTCTCCAAAGGAACAGTTTCTAGTAGAAGTCTGGAGGTCTTATTCAAGAAAAAATAATCCAGGATAGCCAATGAATTGAGGACAAGAAGGTTTCCAATCAGGTAGGAACACTTAGTCTCATACAATCACCTTAAATGAAGTGTGCTGTTAGCTGGATATGATACAACTGCTTGGAAAAGATGGATTTGTAACCTACCCTACAAGGAAACTATCCCCAGTTCCCTTGGAGGTTGTGGTGTTTATCATAGAGTACCTTGGGGGAAAATGAGTACAACAACAGTATGATGCTTTTTTTCCATTTTTAGCTCATTGTTGACAAGTACACTTGGTGATCTTGGTGCCTGTGATTTAGTCCCATGAGCTTAGGTATGTGGAACAGCAGTTAACCCTTTTTAGTATTTTCTCCCAAGACAAATCGTCTTTATAGGTTGTTTCCATGATCTTCTAGTTGCTTATCACAATTAAGCATCAAGTCTCCTAAATGAGGTGTAGTTCCAGTCATTCTAAGGAAATCAAGTTGGTTCTTATTGGGACACATCTTCTTGGTCTTGGCACAAAGTGAGTTCACATAAGGAGTTACAAGGAGGAGAATGGGACATGGGAAAGAGGAGTTCATTGTTCCCTGTTTACATTAGAACTCCTCTGAAAACTGTATTTTCATTAGCAATGTCAACTTAAAAAATATTCACAACCTAAAGGTTGAGAGTTATGTTTTATTTGGTGGGAATTTTTAGGACTTCAAGATCAGGAGGCAGCATCTCAAGTAACCCTGAGAGAACTACTCCAAGGAGGTGAGATGGGGAGCCAGGTTTTATAGAAGTTTTGCAGCAAAGGGCAGGTAGTCAGAACATCAGAAGATCATTGTTAATTAAAGAAAAACCAGATACTTCAAGTTAGGTAGTTTAGCACTTTTCCATGTATGGGAGGGTGCAAGAGTCTGGGCTCATTGAAGTCATTCCTTTGATATGCACCTCAGCTATATGGAACCACTATCCTGTGTTTTCATATCTTGAGCTGCCTCAGGGCTGCCCATAGAGAGTGGCTGCAGTCTGATGGCTGCTAGATGGTAGATAGTCTTTCTTTCCTGAGTTCCCTCAGGGCTCACCAGTTTACCATCAGTGATGCCTGCAATCACTGATGACTGTCACATCCTTTGTGTACTGATATGCAAGAAATTTTCCATTTTTCAGAGTTTGTGATAAAACCTTACAGTAAAAGGAATAATGAAGATGTCCCATTATATGGCAGGACAAAAGATAGTAGTGACATCAAAATCAGGGCCTATCCATCTCATCTGCAGTTGTAGACTCAGTGTTTAGCTGAGTGTATTTGACTCCTTACCAGTATTCAATAAGAAAACCATGTTGAATGACTTAAGGATGAATTAATGAATGAAAAAAAGTTAATATAGTAGAAACTGTGTTTGATCCTTGTATTTTCTTGTGTGTTGACTTCTGTATTTCAGGACCCAGCAATATTACTGACACATAGAACAATTTGTTGAAAGAATGAGACCCCACAATTCTAAGAATAATTTTAAGACCAGTACAGACCTCATATTTGTCACAGTCTATGACAGAAATATCCAGAGATGAAAGCCTGGATCTCAGCTGCTGATAGAGTTAACAGAATCTATCAAGTTTTAATAATTTACAGTTCATCCCATTACATTTAGGCATTTACCTACATGAGCCATACAATTACATGTTGACTGGAAAAAAAATGCACAACCTAAAAGTTGAGAATTCTGTTTTATTCAGCCGACATACTGAAGACTTAAGTCAGGAGACAGCTTCTCAGATAGCTCCAAGGGACTGTTCTGAGGAGGTAAGGAAGGAGCCAGGATATTTAGGGCATTTTGCAAAAAAACCAGGTAGTTAGAACATCAAAAGATAACTGTTAATTAAAGAAATTAGACATTAAATTAAAGAAATTAAAGAATTAGACATCTCAAGTTAATGAATTTAGCACCTCTCAATATCTGGTAAGATGCAAGAATGTGAGCTCACTGGAATCATTCCACTGATTTGCACTTTAAATATCTAGGGCCAGTATTCTGTTTTTTCTATCTTGAGTCCCCTCAGGGTGCAGCTTTAAGGGTGGCTGTAGTGGCTGGTGGCTTGATGACTATAACATCCTTTGTTACTGATATGACAGGTGACATCTTTGTCCACATAAATGACTTGAATATGGATAGCACATCCCTGGATGTGCAAAACATGATTCTTGGAGCATTTTTACAAAGTTAAGGGCAATTTCAGAATCACTAGCAGCTAAAATTGCTGTTTATACTTCTCCACAGGTAGGTAGTAAACTGCTGTTGCTTTGCTTCTTTATTCCCAAGGCATAACAAAAAGCCATGCAATTCAAGAAAGAAATGTAAAATTTAGCACAATGCCATTTCCACAAAACCAAACACACAGATATACAGATACACACACACGTATACAAACTCTCTCAGATATGAAGTAATAATCTAAAACAGGACCCTGGAACTCATTGCAAAATAGCTGATGTACTCATATTTGATGATTTTCCTTGATTAATGTTTGATATTTATATAGATATATATTAATAACATTCAGAGTTGCTACATGGAAAAATAACTTTGTACCAATATTGTCTTTGCCTGTGTTATCAATAATGTATGAGATTACATCCTCTGCTCCATCCTGTTCCTGCAATATCTTATGGGCAGGAGATGTAGTTATCAGTTGTTTGTAAAATTTCTAGATAGCCAGAGGACTAATATCACTTAAATAAAGAAGGCAAATTATCCAAAAGTAGGTGGCTTCATTATGGACATAAAGTCCTCATAGTAAAGGGGAAGAATTTCATAGGCTTCAATTGCAAAAGATTTGTGAGTAAATATGTATGTTGTTTCAAAGTGGACTCTCTTTATAATTAATGTCTGGGACTTATCTTTGGTACCTAATGGATTTTGATTTTAAAGTATTATTAGGTAATATACCAAAGAATATATTAAATTGGGTGTAAATTATGAGAAATTATAAAATAAACTCCTTCAAACACACCACCAAAATTAAGAACTAGAATCAAAATTGTTGAACCTTCTTTCTGTTCTCTACCCTGGTTTCACTTTCCTTTCACCAAAGAAACCACTCTCATTTTGGCTTTCTATTCAGCATTCATTTAATCTTTATGTGATTTTGCTTGTTATTGAGATTTATAAAATTGATATCATACTTTAGTCTTCTGTGCTTGCTTTTTTACTCAATGTCATGTTTCTAAGGTTCATACATTTTGTTTTAACTCATGTTCATTCATTTTACTGGAGAAGGGAATGGCAACCCCCGCCCCGGTATTCTTGCCTGGAGAATCCCATGGGCAGAGGAGAAAATTCCTTATTGTATAAATATAAGAAAATATATTTATTGGTCTGTTAATGATATTGGGACCTATTATGAACAGTACTTCCATGAACATCTATTTTAATGTTTCCTGGTACACACGTGCAAGATTTTATTTAACATTAAGTAAAAGAGTACACCACTAAAAGTGGAATTGCTGAAAATTCAAATATTCAACTTTAACATATTATGCCAAATGTTTTCCAAAGCTGTAGAGTCTGTTTTTAGTCCTTCTGTTCTATAGCCTCACCAGTAAGAATGGGCAATCTAGTCAGTATAAATTCTCTTCTGGTTTTTGTATTAGTTTGCTTGGTTTCCCCTAAAAAAATATACCACAGACTTAATGGTTTTTAGAAAAACAGATTTATCTTCTCCCAGTTCTGGAGGCTGGAATTCCAGGATCAAGGTGTTGGCAGTTTGGGGTCTTTCTGCAGTCTCTTTCCTTGAGTTGCAGATGGCCACTGGCTTCTGGCTGTGTCTTCACATGTCCTTTTCCCTGTGTATATGCATCTTTGGTGTCACTTCCTCTTCTTATGATACTGGTCATATTAGGTTGAGAATCCTTCATTTGTTTAAATAGTTGCCTGTGTTTCCTATTCTGTGAAATTCCAGAAAATATCTTTTCTCCATTATTCTGTTGTTTATCTTTTTCTTATTTATTTCATATTGTTCTTTGTGCTTAGTCATTCAGTTGTGTCCAACTCCGAGACCCTATGAACTGTAGCCTGCCAGGATTCTCTGTCCATGGGGATTCTCCAGGCAAGAATCCTGGAGTGGGTTGCCATGCCCTCCTCCAGGGATCTTCCCAACCCAAGGACTGAACCCAGGTCTCCCGCATTGCAGGCGGATTCCTTACCAGCTGAGCCACCAGGGAAGCCCTGATATTGTTCTTCAAATACAAGCAAATAATCCTTTGTCAGCTCTATCTGACACAAATAAGTTATGTCTTGCCTTCTTACTTTTTTAATGTTATCTGGTGATAAATAGCAGGTCTCAATTTTAATGAAATCAAATTTATTTTAGCCTAGTGCCTTTTTGTCTTACTTAAAATGTGCTCTCCTAGCTTGATGGTACACAGATATAGTAGATTTTCTTCTGAAACTTCTAGTGTATCTGTGTTCTATATTCAAGCCATTAATGTATATCAAATTGACTTATATACATATTTCCCAATTTCTTTGTTTTCTTATGAATAATTAAGTTTTCCAGGATCACTTTGGAATAATATTTTTTTAGGTATGTCTGAGCTATTCTTGGACATTTGACCATTCATATAAATTTCATAATTAGCTGGTATGCTACACCTCTGTTAAATATTTTTATTGTAAATATATTGAATGTTTAAATGAAGTTGGGGAAATTTTACATCATTATGATGGTCTCTGTATCCATAAATAAAATGTATTTCTCCATTTATTTATGTTTCAATAAGGGTTTGTCATTTTATCCATAAATGTCTCACACATCTTTATTTAGATTTATTCCTAGGCAACTTTTTTCTATTTTAAATAATTTTTAAGCTCTTCCTTTTTGCTGGATTAGAGAATCCAATAGGTTTTTGTATCTTGAGCTTACATCTATCCATCTTGCTAATATTGCTTCTTAGTAAGAGAGAGAAGTTTCTTAGCCAAAAGGAATAAATGTAAAATTAAATAAAAATGTTATGGGTCAGCTCTGGTCAATAATAGAACTCTCTATGATAATGGAAATGTTCTTGTGCTGTCCTTGTGCTTAGTCGCTCAGTCATGTCTGACTCTGTGCGATCCCATGGCCTGTAGCCCGCCCTCCTCTGTCCATGGGATTCTCCAGACAAGAATACTGGAGTGGGTTGCCAGGCCCTGCTCCAAATCTTCCCAACCCAGGGATTGAACCCAGGTCTCCTGCATTGCAGGTTCTTATCTCTAGCCATTAGTCACATATGTTTTAAAAAAATTTTAACATAAATTAAGTAAAATTCAATAAAATTAAAAATTCAGTTCTTGAGTCACACTTGCCCACATTTCAGGTATTTAATAGCCACTTGTTAATACGGGATGCTATATTGGACATTTGGCTCTAGACTATTAGACTGTGGAGCCATGCAGTCCTGGGATTTTATCTTTGTCAGTGGCATAATGAGATCTCTTCTTGTGTCTGTTATTCTGTTATTAAAAAGAGAAGTTACTTAACAGTCATCTCTAACTTTTTGATATAATCCAACATACAGCTTTCACCACCCATGAATTTCTTGAACCATATTTATGTTTCTAAACTACTTCTTGAATCAAGTGTTCACTTGATTCATGACCCTATAAATGCAATTTTGATCATTTTCCCCTGAAATCTCATATTTGTATAAACATGTGGAAATGTATTTCCTACCTTTTTGCCCTCTTGTAAGCTCTTCCTGTATTTTAATCCTCATGAGCTTATATCCCCTAATGTTAAATACTTAATATCAGTAGTTTGTAAAAGAATTTAAGAGATCATTGGTAAGCTCTTTTTTTCAATCATCTATACATTTAAACAGTGTGTTGCAATAAGAAATAATACGTAGTAATAAAAAGACCCAAGTTGTAGTTTTACCCATAAAAATGAACTTTATATGCATTCAAGTATGGTTTATATAAGGTATATAAGATTTATTCTCATTCTAAAATTGTTATGATTATTTGGGCTTCCTTGGTATCTCAGCTGGTAAAGAATCTGCCTGCAATGCAGGAAAACCCCATTCGATTCCTGGGTTGGGAAGATCCGCTGGAGAAGGGATAGGCTACCCACTCTAATATTCTTGGGCTTCCCTGTGGCTCAGATGCTAAAGAATCCACCTGCAATGTGGGAGGCCTGGGTTGGATCCCTGGGTTGAGAAGATCCCCTGGAGAAGGGAAGAGCTACCCACTCCGGTATTCTGGCCTGGAGAATCCCATGGACAGAGGAGCCTGGCAGGCTACAGTCTTAATTTTCCTCTAACTTTAAATACTTACTATAAATAGTTTGTAAAAAAAAAAAAAATTAAGAGATCACTGGTAAGCTCTTTTATTTTCAATCATCTATACATTTAAACAATGTGTTGCAATAAGAAATAATCCTTGGTAATCAAAAGACCCAAGTCATATTTCACCCATAATAATGAACTCTCTGTATTCAAGTAAGGTTTATATAAGGTACATAAGATTTATTCTGATTCTAAAATTGTTATGATTATTTAGAAAATTATGTTTGAAATATGATAAGATTCAAAACCAATAAAGGTTTGAAATCTATTTAAAGAATCTATAAAGAATTCAAGTATTTTACCTTTTTCCCTTATTTGACATTAACCTGTACGACTTCATCTTTCACTTACAGCATGTTTTAGCTGCAGTTGACACAAGGACAAAATATAATATAAATATTGTGTACTTTTTTTTTAAATGAATACTTTTGTTTAAAATTGTTATAACCTAAATTCTTAATTCCCCTTTCACAACTTTTTCTATTCTCCATGCTACTACAATCAATCACTTGTGATAGAAAATTAATCCTTTTTTTTTGTCTGCTAATTATTTTTTAAAAATATGTTTCAAACTATCATCAATTCAGGAAACATTGGAAAATGAGCCTCAGAATTCCCAGCATTAATGTGTTGTTTCATTGGCTATCAGGACACCATCCTTTCCTAGATTTCTCCCCTCCTCACTTGCCATTCGCAATCTCCTTTGTGATGCCTCCTACCCCCTCACAAAATTCAAAGACACTTGCTCCTTGGAAGAAAAGCTATGACAAACCTAGACAGCATATTAAAAAGCAGAGACATACATCACTTTGCCAACAAAGGTTGATATAGTCAAAGCTAAGGTTTTTCCAGTAGTCATGTGCGGATGTGCGAGTTGGTCCATAAATAAGGCTGAGCCCAAATAATTGATGCTTTTGCGCTGTGGTGCTAGAGAAGACTCTTGAAGGTCCCTTGGACAGCAAGGAGATCAAACTAGTCAGTCCTAAAAGAAATCAAACCAGTCAATCGTAAAGAAAATCGACTCTGAATATTCACTGGAAGGACTGATGCTAAAGTTGAAGCACCAATACTTTGACTACCTGTGCAAAGAGCTGACTCATTGGAAAAAACCCTGATGCTGGGGAAGACTGAGGGCAAAAGGAGAAAGGGGTGACAGAGGATGAGATGGTTAGATAATCACCAACTCAATAGACGTGAGTTTGAGAATATTCCAGGAGATAGTGAAGGACTGGGAAGCCTGGCGAGCTGCAGTCCATAGGGTTGTAAAGAGTTGGACATGACTTAGTGTCTGAACATCCTACCCCTCAATGTCTGTTAGAATGCCGTAATGATCATTCCTAGCCCTTATCACTGTCCACCTACCGTCACTATTTATAAGTTTTACTCTAGTTCCATTACATTAATGAAAAGATGACTGTGAATCCCAAATTCGTACTTCTAGGCCTAACCATTCACCCAGCTTCCAGACTCCTAATTTCAATTTCCCAATCTATGCACAATAGACATTTCAAACTTAGCAAATAAAGCAAAATATTTTGCTTTGATCCACCCATTGCACTGTAGTTTCCCCCGATAACTCATCCAGTTGTTCAGGCCAAAAATGTTAGATCCATCCTTAAACTCTCATTTTCCCACAATTCCTACATCCAGTCTATTAGAAATCCTTGTCAGCTCTAACTTGAAAATACATTCTGAAACTATCTACCTCTCACCTTACTATTGCCATCTTCACCTTACTCCAAGCCATCACTACTAGCCTCATCTAATCCAATAGGCAGCCTCTTCAACAATCTCCCTGCTTTCCCCTTACCCCAATCGTTATAGTCTTTAACCAGTACAATAGCCAGAATAATCTTAAAAAAGCATAAATCTTATCACATTATTTTTCAAAACCTGTTACCATGACTCTTAGAATAGAAACTTAACTATTTTTACCTGTTTACTTGCTTTATTCAGTATTTCTCCTGCCCTACCCAGCAAATTCATCTACTGCTACTATTGTCTCACATAACCACACCCAGAATTTCTTTCTGCAATGGCCTTCCCAGTATCAGGGCTTTTGCACTTGCTATTCCCTAAAACCTGGAAGATTGTGAAAATTGGTGAGAATCCTCCCAACAGAGATCATAGGTGGTGTTTACATTTAATTTTGTAGAGTTGTTTGGTAGAAGATATTTTTGCAAAAGATAGATACATTTTACTTTGGAGACTGTTCACACATGTAGCAATTTACAGGTTGGTTAAAAAGCAAATGTGAATTGATACAGCTAAAACAAAAAAGAACTGTAATTGATGAGACCTATGTGTTTTAAACTGTGAACTTTGAGTGATTAGACATAGTTTCAGTATCAATATTTAATTCATGAAAGAGAATTAGCTAAGGTCTTTTCCAAATACCCATTACCTGCTACAGAACTTCTGAACAGATACCATGACAGGGTCCATGGATCTGAATTTTAGCAAGTACCTCAGTTGATTCCGTTGCAGATGGTATTCAGTCCTTTAAGACACCAAGCTGGGGGCATAGCAGTAAAGAATAACCTGCCAATGCAGGAGACGCAGGTTTGATTCCTGGGTGGGGAATATCCCCTTGAGGAGGAAATGGCAGCCCACTCCAGTATTCTTGCCTGAGAAATCCCAAAGACAGAGAAGTCTGGCAGGCTCCAGTTCATGGGGTTGCAAAGAGTCGGACATGACTTAGTGACTGAACAACAGGCTGGTGTATTTGCTGAGACAGAAGGAGATCAGATTCAGTACTAATTATCATGCAATTCACCAATGAGATGAAACAGGATCAAGTGACAAAAGAGAAAGAGGATCAAATTATGTTTGATGAGGAACAGGATATTTAGATAATTACAAAGTAGTTTACCACAAAATTATTAATATTGAAGGAGAAAAATAACTTTTCAATGGAGAAGACTGACTGATACCCCTTAATCAGATGAGTTAAATAATATTCCAGTAAGGTTACAAGTTAAAAGTTTGCCAAAATTGTTTGATAGGATACAGTTAGAAGAACAAGAGCTTCACCACTGTGTATTCCTGCCGTTACACATATCTTGAATCTAATGAGACAAATACAAACTAAATCTTATAAAATAACTGATTTATAGTCATTAAAATTTTCTAGTTAATGAAATTTAGTGGAAGCCTGAGAAAATTTTTGAGGTTAATACTAAAGAGACAGGCCAACTAAATGCAATATGTTATTCTGGGCTGATCACTTTATTATGAATGGCTTGACTGGGACAACTGACAAAATGGAAAGGGGACTCAACATTAGACAGCCATGTAGTAATGAGTCAGTGTTAATTTCCTGATTTCTATGATTATATTTGAATATACTGAATATATGTTTGTAGGAAAGACTAGAGGATTTGGGGGAGACATTGCATTGTGTTGGCAGCTATTCTCAAATGGTTTGGGAAATAAATTGTTTCTATTGTCTTTAAATTTTCTATAATTTTTGAGATTGTTAAAAAATACAAAATAAGAGGAAAAGATCCCTAAGTTAGGTAATCCTTTTCCTTGGCGAATCGCAAAGTTAAAAAGCTCATTTATACCATTGTAAAAATTGTGGTCAACTTTTCAGTCTATTTGTGTTGATTTCTGTTATTAACAGCATAATATCTTATTTTCTATTTGAGATTTTTTTATTTTTCCCTAATTATGCATTTTGTTTTTCGCTCTATCAAATGTCTATGAATTTGGTAAAGTCATCAGTATTAAAGTAAAATAAAGATTCGTAGAAATGAAAATAAGTTCTTAGAGAAATGTAAGAATGTCTACCTGACTTTAGAAATGGAGTAAATTGGCATGAAATTTATAAGGGAAAAAAACTATACAGAGCACTCCCGTGCAGAAACTCAAAATGGTTGCATATGTTTGTCTGTTAAGAGGTCTATGGTGAAACAGTAGCTATATGTTCAAACTTACATGCAACCTTTTAAATCACATTTCATATCAGTCCATGTAACTGGACAATTCAGGAAGTAAATTAAAACAATTCTTGCTTTCAGTACTTTCTAAGGTCAACACTTAGAATAATGAAAAGCTTATCTTTCATTCTAAGAAACCTGGGCGGTTATTAGTTAAAGCAGATGTGTTGTCCTACCGACCTGCACCTGGTTATAAATAGCAGTATGACTTGAGAACACCCTGGACACAGAGTGGACTTTCTAAATATAGCTTTTCCTTTCCACAAAGGCATTTTACAAGAATGCTACCTTTGTGAAAATGTAGCCTTTAAAGAGGATACAGACACTAAAGTCAGTGACTTTTAGACATAAAAAAGATTTGAAATATTTTCTTAGCCTGGGAACTCACATTTTAGAGGCATAGAAACTGAAGTCCAATGAAATTAAATATTTCGCCTGGCATCAAACAGCAGACAGGAAATAATGACAGCACTCAAGCCTCTATCTTCTGAATCCATTGAATGCAGCATATAATAGTTTGCTATAACTGCTTATTTTCATTGCCCTCAACACCACATTCCTTCTGTGCCTTATCACTCTTGCTTCTTTAAGAGGGATGATAATATTATCAGCAAGCTTTAGTTACAAATAATTTTTTTAAAATTTTGCTGTTTTGTAATTCATTTTTGAAAAATTGTATTTCTGTGTTAAAAACGTGTGAGGACAGTTTACTTCCTTCTTGAAACACCTCTTCCTGTATTTACCATCTTTTATTTTTAAATTATTGTGTAGCAGTAAGTAAAAAAAACACATATAGTAGAGGAGATAAGTATCAGAGGCAACAAAATGTGTGTGGAGAGGATGGGAGGGAGAGGGAAGTTAGAGCTGTCATACCTTAGCGGGAGATGGAAAGGGGGAAGAGAAGAAAAATGTATTTGTTTGAAAAAAATATAATGGCAAGTTAGATAATGTCTAAACTTAATATAATATATTTTCCTTAATTTAAATCCCAGGTTAACTTCCATTGTTTGCATTGCCACAGACAAGAAAATAAACGAAGCAAAGAGATTTTTGTGTACGTAATTTTACATTAATTTCATAAAGATTTCTATAAGACTGTAAAAATAAATAAAAAAAAACAGAAGTCTTACTTTTAACTTATTTTAGCTGCTTCCTTGCACTTTAATAAGTTGGTAAATGACATTTAAATTCAATAGTTATGATTAATTCTGTCCCACAGTTTTTAAATGTACTAGTGATTTTGTGAATGTGTGTGTGTGTGCGTACCTTTACTGCCAGTAAAATAAAGTTCTTGATCAAATAATTATTATCATCTAGACTAAAATCAGATATGATAGAGGGGCCAGCCATTGGTAAGTTTAAAAGTCACCCTGGGTGATTAATACATGTAGCAGGACTACAGGTCTCTCTTTAGATGAAGCACTTAAGTGCAAGTATAACTAAGCATGGCTCTAATTTCATACCTGAAATCTGCTTTATTTAGAGTTCTTTGGCTTGTTCTGTTTCTGTAGTCTTTGTTGTGCTATAAAAATATCAGAATCGTGAATTAATGAACTGATATGTAAAAGTGAAATACTGGAAGATAAGATAAACAGGAAGTCCTCTAATTGTCATGCAAGTAAGTTTGGTTGACATAAAATTTGAACTTAGATAAAGACATTACATGCATCCTAAGTCACTTCAGTCATGTCTAACTCTTTGCGATCCTGTGCACTGTAGCCTGCCAGGCTCCTCTGTGCATGGGATTTGCCAGGCAAGAATACTGGAATGGATTGCCATGCCCTCCTTCAGGGGATCTTTCCAACTTAGGAATCGAACCCACATCTCCTGCAGCTCCCACACTGCAGGAAGAATCTTTACCCCCGAGCCACCAGGGAAGCCAAGTAAAGACATTAATAAATCATAATGCTGAAATTAAAATCTTCTACTTATGTCAGTACAAAAGAAATCCTAATTTGTACCACAAGGTAATGAATTCGGTACTTCTCATTTGTTAAATATGTGCCCAGTACCTGCACTGTGCATATAAAACTTCGGAAATTTGGAGGACATACAAGAAAAACAGCAGCTCTCTACCCGCAAGTTATCTATACTGTAGTCAATTAAACTTCTCTACTTTGAGATTTTTTAATTCCTCAGTTCATTGTAATATCTTCATTTGTTTTCTTTGTTAAAACCAATCTTTAGCACTTTAAATAATTTCTTCAGTGTTCCTGTTAATGAAATACAGTCATAATAGTAACTTCCAATGCTAATAATATAGTTGATAGGAGAAATGCTCAAAATTAATTAGAAAGTGATTTTGATAATCTAGAAAATGACATGAGGTTTCCCAGGTAACGACTTCTCTCCTGTGCAAAAATACACTTATTATTTATCATCTAAGCTTATAAAAACTGTCTTACTTTATTCATGTACAAGTTTTACAACATTCTTTAATTCATATTTTAAGGTATTTTGTTCAGTTATCTCTCTGGAAACTTGATTTATATACATTATATAAATATTAATATGTATTTTTCAATGGCTTAGATAAAAAATGGCTTTTTTAACTGATTAAATTTGTTTAATTTATATTGTCCTTCAGCATTTCATTTTCTCACTGAAGTCTATCCTACTGATTTCAAAATGCCTGAAAAATCTGAAAATCCCATTTAAAGTAAATATATGGAAAATTTTCAAGATAACATGTAATGATGGTAGATAAGAAGAGTATTAAACATTGTGCTGAAGATCATTCCATTAATAAAGAGATTAATCAGTAACCCTAACATTCGGACATATAATAAAAAGGAAAAACATTAATCATAATACTGATCAATGACATTTTCAATAAAGGGAGCTATTGAATATTGTATAGGAAACTAGTATCTGCAAAGCAGATAAGTTGGCAGTGATTATGCATATATTTAAAATATGTTGAAACACAGTCATAAAAACAGTTTTCTTTTTGGCAGAAAAGAGGCATATTGAAGTATTCAAGCACTACTTCAACTGGAATAGATAGACACTATGCAGAAAGTACATGATTGTAAAAGAGCATATATTAGCATTTGTGTGAATATGTGTGCTTTTAATTAATGCATTTTCATTCATTCAGAAGGGAAAAGAATAAGTTTACTTCAAATGTGGCATTGTGATAAGTGAAGTTCCATTCTCAGACTTTTACTGCTGTTCCTTTGTGTGTGTTCAGTCACTCAGTCTTGTCTGACTCTTTACAACCCTATGGACTGCAACCTACCAGGCTCCTCAGTCTGTGGAATTTTCCAAGCAAGACTACTGGAGCAGGTTACCATTTCCTACTCCAGGAGATCTCCCCAACACAGGGATCGAACCCCTGTCACTTGAGCCTCCTGCATTGGCAGGCAGACTTCAGTATTCACCAAAGAATATTATACTGTCATTTATCAAATTAGAAATTTGGAAGCAATCCTAGGATTCTCATTATAGAGTCCCCTGCCTTCATGCTCCCTACTCAATAATAATCCCTGACTTTCCTATATAGGAAAGCTCTCTCTAATGCACACCTGCTCTGTCACTCTCCAGGGCCAGCATCTCTGCCTCAGCATCCTAGTGAAGTCACTTCTAGTTCAGTGTGTGCAGGGCCGTTTTTAAACCCTTCTCAGTCCTAGGTAATTGCATTTTTAAAAGCTTCACCCTAAATGTTATCAAATGCATTAAAATATGCTGGACAAAAACATGGTCCCAAAGAATAAATGCACCCCAGTATTCATTGCCACACTGTTTACAATAGCCAAGGCATGGAATCAACCTAAATGCCCATCGACAGAGGAATGGATAAGAAGATATGACACACACACACACACGTATGCACACATATATATATATACAATGGAATATTAGCCATTAAAAAGAATGAAATAATGCCATTAGCAGCAACATGGATATATCTAGAGACTGTCACACTGAGTGAAGTAAGTCAGACAGAGAAGGAGTAATATGATGTCCCTTAAAAATGGAATCTAAAAAGAAATGATACAAATGAAATTTAAAAACATTAAGAGACTCACAGACTTAAGAGAATGAGCTTATGGTTGCTGGGGGGGTGGGCAGATACTATATGGGGAAGGATAGTTAGGGAGTCTCAGATGGACATGTACACACTGCTGTATTTTAAATGGATAACCAGCGAGGACATACTGTATAGCACATGGAACTCTGCTCAGGGTTATGAAGTGACCTGGATGGGAGGAGAGTTTGAGAGAGAATGGATACATGTGTATGTATGGCTGAGTTCTTTCACTGTTCACCCGAAACTATCACAATGTTGTTAATCTGCTATACTCCAATGCAAACTAAAAATCATCCTTATTTTTATTAAAGGTGACCAAATCCCATATTCAATATAATTACAGATAACTATATGAAAGTTAAGTAACATTACCATTGATGAGTTGTAGTAATATTAGTTGGAAATATCAATTAAACAAGTTTTTATCACAGTTTTGTAGATTTTTTATTCATATTTCAGAGCCATTTTTCAGCTGTCAAACAACTTTCTAAGTCCTTCTCAAACTCCTATTCCCTAGTGAATGTGCTTTTACTGTCACAGTGCTGAATAGCCACGACAGCAAGATGCCTGAAGATCAAGACCATCACATGGATAAGTAGACCAGATATGTGGAAGTGGGAATGCAAAATGTTTGCAGAAAAAAAATACAGAAATCAAGAAGTGAGTTGCAGTGTCAATGAATATGATGAGATCTGATGATAATATTAAAAAGTTGGGTTCTGTAGGGATGTCAATAAAATATCACCCTACATAGTAAGTCTCAACACAGTATGTGAATTGCTTACATGCTTAAAATAAATGCTGATGGCAAGCCATCAATAAAAAATTAAGTATAGTATGCTCCAAAATGAATGTTGGAAAATGGCAGTTGGTTTTGTAACTGGTTAAATCACCTATCAGTTTCATAACAGTGTTTCTAAACCTTTGTTATTCTATCTTTAAAACTGAAATAATGAGCATTCCTATTTGATACACTTGTTGATAAATTTATGCAATTCACATAAATGTCTTAGTGACCTTTCTGGCAAATACTTGATATTTTTGTTATTATTATTGATAAATAATTAGTAAACAATATCTGTTTTGTTGTGGTTACAACTTGGAACAGAACAGACACTAGAACAGAACAGACACTATTACTGAGATTGATTTGATCAGATGGAAAAGTTAATAATGAGTTATTTTGAGAAGAAATGTGTTGATCTTCAAACATCCTTTCAAAAGCTAAATATTTAATGTAGAAAAATAGTCTTAGTTTAATGAGAAGGTACAGACTTTAAAAGTATATTTCCTCTTTGGACTCATAAAGAGCCAGAAAAGGAGATTAAACAAAGGCTTTAGAGAGTATTATATAATAAAGAACAGCACCAGCACCAGGCTGTTGATGCTTTTGTGGTTTTGACGTGAATATCTCCAGGGCCCCATTCTGACATCAGTACTACCACTCACTGTGTAAGATACAGGCAAGTCGATTAACCTCTCTCTGCTTTAGTTTCTTCATCTGTAATGTGCAAGTAATATTACTTGTCACTTGCCAACCAGCAGTACTTCTTCAGCTAATTGACTATCTCAGCAGGGATGTCTCAAAGATCAGCTAAGAAATGACTTACAAACCTATTGAAATATTAAATGATGTCAAAAACCTTAACAAAAGGACAGAACAAATCATTCCATGCAGTAATTTACTTCAGTTCAGTTCAGTCGCTCAGTCGTGTCCGACTCTTTGTGACCCCATGAATCGTAGCACTCCAGGCCTCCCTGTCCATCACCAACTCCCGGAGTTTACTCAAATTCATGTCCATCGAGTCAGTGATGCCATCCAACCATCTCATCCTCTGTCATCCCCTTCTCCTGCCCTCAATCTTTCCCAGCATCAGGGTCTTTTCCAATGAGTCAGCTCTTCGCATGAGGTGGAAGTATTGGAGCTTCAGCTTCAACATCAGTCCTTCCAATGAACACCCAGGACTGATCTCCTTTAGGATGGACTGGTTGGATCTCCTTGCAGTGCAAGGGACTCTCAAGAGGCTTCTCCAACACCACAGTTCAAAAGCATCAATTCTTCAGCACTTAGCTTTCTTCACCGTCCAACTCTCACATCCATACATGACTACTGGAAAGACCACAGCCTTGACTAGACGGACTTTTGTTGGCAAAGTAATGTCTCTACTTTTAAATATGCTATCTAGGTTGGCCATAACCTTCCTTCCAAGGAGTAAGCATCTTTTAATTTCATGGCTGCAGTCACCATCAGCAGTGATTTTGGAGCCCCAAAAAATAAAGTCTGACACTGTTTTCACTGTTTCCCCATCATTTACTTAGTCATATATATTTTATATAAAATAACGTAAAAAGAGTAGCCTTCCATAAAGTGAAAATAGAATAGATTACTTGCAATTCTGGAGTGCTTTTTGCTGCTCTCATTTTTAAGAATCTTGTCATAATTAAGAATACACAGAAGAAAAAGTATATTAGAAGAAATAACAGTTCATCTCTTTATATTGATGAAAAGTATTGTGAGACAAGGAAATGAAATAAATACGAATAAAGAAACGTGCTTTCTGAGCTGCTTTTACCATTGACAATGGTATAACCTTGACAATTTTACTTTAACAATTAAGATCTAGAGTAAGATAATTAAAAATAAGTCTACAATATTCTTTTGGCAGATATAAGAACAATATACAAAATCTTGTGCCAAGCATTCTGAGGGACTCAAAGGACTCAGAGTTCAAAGAATATATAAGAAGAGCACCATGAAGATAATTAATGCTTCCATGTGTGTGTTGTTACTTCAGTCCATAGTGCCAAATAAATATTATAATAAAATTATTCATTATATAATATCTGGAGATGGGGAGGTGGGGTGGCTTATAAACTAGGCTTGAAAGATGAGGAGGATTTTGTCATTGGGAGAGAAGGTCACTCCAGGTTGAGAAGACCAGTAAGAGAACACCAGCGATATTGCAGGTGTTTACTGTGATCTAACTTTGTATGCTTGGGAGAGGTAGTTTAGGAGAAAAAAGCAAATAAATTAGGCTGGCTGCAAATTTCAGAGGGCCAGGCAAAAAACCTAAAACTATATTTTGTGGGTTCCTAGGAACCACTGAAGATTTTTGAGTATTTTATGTTTTAGAAAGTTAATTCTGGTGATAGTGTAAAGGGTAAGATGGAGAAGAATAAGTTTAGATAACTAAGTAGTTAGCCTGTAATTGCAATAGTCAAGAGAGACGATAAAGGGAGTGACCAAAGAAAGAATGGAAATGAAGAATATTTAAGAAACATTGAATGGATAGAATTAAAATAAGGAGGTTTGAGAATTGATTGAATGGGAGGAACTAGTGAGATGGAAGTTCAGTTCAGTTCAGTCACTCAGACGTGTCCAACTCTGTGATCCCGTGGACTGTAGCCCATCAGGCTCCTCTGTCTGTGGAATTTTCTAGGCTAGAATACTGGAATGGGTTGACATCCTCTTCTTCAGGGAATCTTCCCAACCCAAGGACTGAACCCGGGTCTTCTGCATTGCAAGCAAATTCTTTACTGTCTGAGCCAAAATGATGAGGATAATAAATAGCTTTGGGAGTAGGGGTAGAGAGGCAGCAAACCAATTCCATTTGAACTTAATGAATTTGAGTTTTTAAGGACATCCATGGGGGAATACCCAATAGGCAGTAAAAATTCCCAAGCTGTGCTTCAAAAAAATATGTTGCCCCCAAATTATAGATTTCATAGCCATCTATACACAGTTGAAAATTAAGACAATTGGGACAAATGGAATTACCAAACGAATATAAAGAACAGAAAAGAGAATAACTACTATTTAATAGATAAGGGAGGGAAAGAGCAAGAAGAACTATAAGGAGACTATGAGGGAATCAAGAGTACAATCACAATCAGAGCCAAGGGAGAAAGAGGTTTCAAGAAGAGAGGAATAAGAATGTAAAATGTTATATGTAATTTGATATAGATGATTATTATGAAAAGCCCATTGAATTTTGTGATTAATCCGTAATTTTGTGATTAGTTCTGGTAAATTGATAGATATGTAAGTTAAACTTCAGAGGAATTAAAATCAATGTAAAGAAGAGATTCTCAACCCCCGGGCCACAGACTAGTAGCAGTCTGTGACCTGTTTGGAACCAGGCTGCACAGCCCCTTCCCAAGGCTTGTGTTACCAAAGTGACAGTAACCAAAACGAGATTATGGAGTAGACTGGACATAAGCAATATGCCTTAGGTGTCACTGACTCCTATCACCCCAGATGGGACAGTCTACCTGTAGAAAAACAAGCTCAGGGCTACCACTGATTCTGCATTATGATGAGTTTTATAATTCTTTCATTATATATCACAATGTAATCATAATAGAAATAAAGTGCATAATAACTGTTATGCGCTTGAATCATCCCGAAACCATCTCTTCCCCTAACCCCCACCCTGGTCTGTGGAAAAATTGTCTTCCACAAAACCAAAAAGGTGCCAAAAAGGTTGGGTACTGCTAATGTAAAGGATGCAGGAAGATTAGTATCTACCTCTTATAAGTTTACGAATAAATGAAGTAAAAGGTGAGTGTGGTAAGAACATACAGAGTTAGAAGATGAAATATATTTTATAACAGGTAAAATGTAAGCAACTTCATAGGCATTGAAGAAGTAGAGAAAAGGCAGGAGGGCAAGGGAGGATTCAAGGAACAATATTAGGGCACTAGTCGGGTATTCATGTTGGCAGAAGGACTCAGATAAAGAGATGGTAGTTTTGATGTGATGATAAAGAAAGAGAAACTGAAGGAATTTATGTAGGATGACCTTGACATTCTCCATAAAACAATAGGCAAGATTTTCTATGGAGAGTGAGAAGATGAAATAAGACTTAAGAAGTGGAAAACAATAAATTGCTGCTTTTAGGAATGGTAAACAGGTCAGCTACAAAGGAGCAAAGAAATTCATGAGTAGCTTTGAGGTCACTTGTTGCCTAATTAGATACTGTAAATGTTTCCTCAAGCAAGGTAGCCTGTGTTTCTGGCTTTTTAACATTTTTAGGCTCAAATTTCTCATTACAAAGTTTTGATCTGTTAAGTACTGTGGAAAGAAAACAAAAAGGATTTGAATCTGGCTAAAGGAAGAGAGAAGAAGTTAAGTAATAATACAATGAACTAGGTCATGAATTTACAAAAACAATATGAAGATATGCCCATGACATTTAAGGAAATATATATATAATCTTAAATGAAGGCATAAGGATCACAATTATCACATGACTGGAGATCAGAGATGACTTGATGAATAGAGGGAAAACAGAATAATCGTTAGTATCAAATGTTGGAAATTCTTGAACTTGAGAATTTTTATTATACACTGAAGATCAGGGACAATGTGAAGACCTCCCCCCAACAAATGTAGATGGGTTAGTATTTCTAGTAGTATTAGTCAGAAAGTTACTGTGAAAAACCATCAAAGACTGGCTGTTTTTTCCTCATGTTAGGCAAAATTCATTCTGCCAATACTTTGTCATTAAAAAAAGTCAGTGCCTTGGATTTAGAACAAAAGAGGTTTTGACCTGGCAGCATTAATAGGTGTCGGCATCACTGTGTTACAACTCAGTATATGAGACTGCTTTTTTAAAGTGTACTTTTGATAGGACACTATCCAAAATCTTATAACAATAAGGGTCCCATTATAGTAAATGGTATTCCAAAGTATGCAGTGTCATAATCTAGTGCAGGAATTATAATTATGCTTTAGCAGAGGAGACTTTTGTGGAAATTTTCAAATTGTTGCTATTAATAGAGTGCTGTTCTTGATTTCTTTACTGTCACTCACTCCAAAGTGTCACTGGGAAATAAACCCATTCAAGAAAAAGGGGGAATTAAAGTAGCCTCAAGTTCTGGCACCCTGTTCTGAGCTCCTGAGACTTAGTTTGAAACCCTCTGGTATGTGAGACTGAGGGGTTGTTTTTCGAAAAAGTTACTAGATTCTTCATAAGCCTGAATTAGATAAATAAGTAATATCCTTATACAGGAAAAGAAAAAAAGATAGTGCTTAGCAAGGAAATAGCTGATATTACCAAAATATTTTAGGAATCAAAAACTTGCTTAGTTAAGTTCTTTACTAAAGGGTTCCCTTCTGTAATCTGTAGTGTTGGTTGGACAGCTTTCTGTTGCTGTGTAGATCAGCAGTTCTCAAAATTTGGTCCCCCAACTCCTGCATGTCCCACAAACCCTTTCAGTGATTCCCTGAGATACTTCCAGTGGATTCACAAGTTCAAAATAATTTTCATAATAATACTGATGCCATTTGTCTTTTTCACTTAACTGACTGATGTTCATTCGCAGTAATGATGCAGAACCATAGTGAGTGGGGAAAACTGCTGACACCTTAGCATAAATCAAGTCAGCAGCAGCAAACTCTGCTAGTAAGCCTGGTATTCTTCACCACCACACACTCAGAGTTAATATTTTTAAAATTCAATATTTACCTAAGAATGTACATGATCAAACAGTAAAGATATATTCATATATTAACAATATATACAATCTCCACCCTTGAGTAGAGGTCTTTTTAATATTCTGTGTGATGAACTGGTACATCACTGAAGCAGGTACCAACTTCATGATTGTCTTAAGTAAAGTACTTGTATGACTGCTTGGGTCAAGAGCTGAATTTGCAACTTTTCTCATGAATCACCATTTTTACTTGAAAGAAGAACTGACAAGCAAACTGTGGATTTTCAAACTTGGGTATTTGGCAGACTTTCTTGAAAATGAACAGAGTGAACTTGTCACTTCAAAAGAGGCAAAATCCAACTGTGTCTGTTGCCAATGATAAAAGCTGAACTTTCAAACAAAAATTACAATTTCGGAAAATATGTTACCTGCTCCTGTGAACTTGTCAGTTTCCCAATTCTTAAAAACTTTTCTGATGAGATAGATGACATTACTAACAAATGAAATATTGTATAATGACCTATGGTACCATTTGGAAATTTTGCATAACCCAGTGAACCAACATTTTTCCAAATGACAGATGCTTGATACTTTTAAAAACATATATGTGGTCAAAAGATCCATTTAAAGTGCAAAGTAGACAATAGATTTTAATAAAGCAGTATGGGAAGCATATTGATACGGTTTTTAGATTCCCCAATGCAAAATTTAAAAATTGACAACTATCTGAAAAAGCTATTAGAGTTCTCCTCACTTTTCCAACTAAGAAATCTGTGTGATACCAGATTTTCTTCATATACTTCAACTAAAACAACATATTGAGACAGATTGAATGCAGAAGCAGATATGAGAAACCAGATGTCTTTTATTAAGCCAGACATTTGCAAAACTAAGCCAGAGAATTTCATAATGTAAAATAATGCCATTCTTGTCACTTTTTTCTGGCTTTGGAAAATATATTTTATTTTACTAAAAATATATTATTTATAGAAACATGTAATGGGTTTGTTATTTATATTTTAAGTCAATTAATAAATATTTAAAATTTTCAGTCTTAATTTCTCATGTAGTAAATGTTGGCATATATAACCATATATACAAAATCTCATTGGCGTTCTCAATAATTTTTGAGAATATAATGGATATCTGAGACCAAAATGTTTCAGAAACACTAATGTATAGACCAAGCCCTAAGCACATAGTAAACTACTCAAGAACTTTTAACAAATTTAATGTTATTTTATAAAGTAACAATTGGGAAGTCATGGAATTGCATTTATAAATGATAGATAGGAAGTATTTTCCTTCTGTTTTAAAAGCAATCATACCATTTATATTAGAAGACTCAGTGCCTGTGATGACATTCTCTCCATTCTTTCTTCCAAGTCTGTGAGTCTCATTTCATGTGTCCCCATTTACAGGAGTAAAATTAGCATGTTATCCGGTCACCATTTGGCTCATGACTCAATGTCACTATAAAAATCATTTAAGCAGCTTCATAGACCCAACTTCTCTTAGGATACATCTGTGTGGACGCTTTAATTTGTTTAATATAGGAGACGTAAGTACAATCTATTTAAATCTATAAATTCTACTAGGATGAAATCTTCCGGTTTATTCTCTCAATTTGTGTAAATGATATTTAAAGGGATAAAAGGCATAAATAAGGGAAAGTCCAATATGAATTATCTCACTTTAGAAATCCATTAGACAAACAAAATAAAATTTAGAATACCAATATACTGTTTCCTTTGTTAAAAAGGGAGAGTGAGACTTTTTTAAGAAGGAGGAAAAGAAAACAAGATTATTTCTTAGTCATGAGTTTTGATTGGATTTTTAGATATCAATATTTAAAGACATGCTTTAAAATTTAATCTAATTTTAAACAGTACAATACTTAAATAATAAAATGTCTTTTCCTTTCTCTAATCAGACTTTGGATATTAGTATAATTAGCTCTTGTGTATAACTAGAAAAAAGCATATTATATTTTTCTAGATATTAAATAAAAGAATATTATCTTTTCTAGACATGACAAAATACTATGATTTTGTCATGTCTAGAAAATTCTAATTATAGCAACATAAACAGGAAGCTCTAATGGAGAATCAAGGCCCACCTTTGGTAAATTTTCCAAATTTTCTTCTGATTAGTTTATTTTACATAAGGCCGGAATATGTGCTAATTGCTACTCTATTAAACTTCTACCAGCTGCTGACACTTATTAGATATTTTTTGTTGTCATTTTTGGGTGAATATCTGTCAGACAAAACATTTGGCTACAGTTGCCCCAGAATGTCTAAGCAAACAAGAAGTCATTATACAGTGATTATAATGCTGTAAAAGTTATTTCCAGTCTCTGGTAGTCATATCAATAAATTTAAGAGCTGTGTCTAAATGTTTAGTTGGAAGTGGAAAAGATAGCTGCTATGTATGTAAAAATTACTGTTTTGAGCACCTAATGGGAACTGACTAAGGAAGTGGAGAGAGGAAAAAAATATCCAGTTTATAGCATCTATATGTTTTATTTCAAAATGTAATTATATTCTTCCTTCATATATTTACATATGCATTATTTGTCAGCTGTTGTTTTTTTATTGAAAAATAAGTTTATTGTCTAGAGAAAGCAAATGTAAGAAGAGTGGAATACTACTTTACAATAATAACTATTATAATAATGATAATGGGTGCCATAATTGAATGTCCAGTACTTAGTTTCTGAGATTTATAATTGGATGCACATCAGTCTAGCAAATATATTTCATAAATGCTTATGGAGAAAAGAAGTTTACAGAAGTACTCTCTTAAAATTCTCATTATTGTCTTTACTCAATCCAATTGAAAACTAGGCATACACATTTCAAAGGTGAACACAATATACGTGTATCAGTACATCTCTCATAACCCTGTTTCTTCTTCCATGAGCTCATTTTTTTAGGGGTACCCTAATTAAAATTCAAATTAAGTCATTGGCTCCCCTCTTACAAGTAGAATTACTACCATCCCTAGGAATTAACACCCCCAGATATATAAATCATAGCACAGTATACCTTTTAATTCATATCTTCTCATGGAAAATGTCACCACTTTTTTGTGTCTCACTCTGATATTTCAAATCTTGTTAAATCTGTTATAAGCAATGTGAATTAGAAGTAAACTCCCACATACATGAGTATTATAAGGACAGTCTATATTTGAAAAAATGATAATGATGAAAACAAGGAACTTTATTACAGAATACAATACTCTTTATGCAAAACTCACAGACCTAGGTTTAAGTCATAGTTCTGTGCTCCATTTAGCAGTCACTTAACATCCCTGAAACTTACTTTCATCAATTAAAAAAAGATTTTTTTGCCTGCTTCTTAGCATTGTTATTAGATGTGAAATAATAGCAGTTGTGCTATTTTTAAAGCCTATGTTTTAAAAAGTCATAAAGAGACTAAGAAGGACAGATAGTAACAATGGATGTGAGATTAACTTATTCCTATAACTTTTTTTTATCAGATATATTTGCTGGATATAAGAAGGTCAATGACTGATTTAATTTCTACAGCATGTGTCCTTATTTCAAAACATGACCATAGAAAGATATCTGTAAAGATATCCATTTATAAATCTTTAAAGTAACATAGAAACTAAGTACTGTGTTTGTTAATGGTGGTGAAGTAAGTAATGAAAATATTGTTATATTTAATGGTACTGAATTACTTCAAGGTCAAAAACTATCCAAATTCATAGCATACCCATAGACAAGCAACCTAGTAGAACAGAAAGAGTGGACTGGGAATTTGCAGACCTTCATTCCAAAATATTAATTATGTGAAAATTGGCAGATTACTTGAACTCTCTGGTCCTCAAATTCTTCATCTATAAAATTTTCCAGAGTTTTAGAATTTGGTAATTTAGTATAGGGCTTCCCTGGTGGCTCAGACAGTAAAGAATCTACCTGCAATGCAGAAGACCTAGGTTCCATCAGGAGTAGGGATGTGCTCTGTGGCTACTGATGAAAGGTTATCAATATATATCTTCCTCATTGTTCAGTTCTTTTCAACATACTTTTATTCAGTACTGATTATGTGCTAACAGCTCTACTAGGAAAACTTTGCAGTTAAAATATTAACAAAATGCAGTTCCTGTCTTGTCAGAACTTGTGGTCTGTCTAGAAGGTGAGTCAACCATAATGCTAGTTAGAATTTTAGTGCTCTTACAGGAACAAATCAGGGCCCATGGGAATGCTAACTGATGAGATAGGGGAAAGAAGACAAAGAAAAGATGGGATTTGGCTGAATTTTGATGGCTAAATCCATTTCAACAGGCAAGTATGGGGATTTCTCTGGTGGTCCAATGGTCCCAGGTCAGGATGATTAAGACCATGCATGCTGCCCCCTCCCCCGCCAAAAAAAAACAGGCAGACTAACAGACTTGAACAAATGCACCATCAGAGAAGATCTGGGAAGATATATGTATTATTATTCTGTAACATACAAAGTGTGAGAGTGAGTGGTTAAAGTTAATGTACCAGAAGTGGGTTCTTCCCTGATGATGGGAAAACTCAGCACTAATCCTGGTGAGAGTTTTTCTTATGTTTTACAGAGAATAAATATGAGTGATAGCAAATAAAAACCAACATGACTTGGCAAATGATTAGACATGGATATTAAGTAAAGAAATAACTAAAAAAATGGAGTAGCAAAAAGTCGGACATGACTGAGCAGCTAAGCACAGCAGAGCACATGGTCAACATGGTGTATTAATGAAGCAGATTTTCTCTATTTGTGTGTTTTATTATTGTCTTTTTTTTTATTGAATTTGCTGCTGCTGCTAAGTCGCTTCAGTCGTGTCCAACTCTGTGCAACCCCATAGACAGCGGCCCACCAGGCTCCCCGGTCCCTGGGATTCTCCAGGCAAGAACACTGGAGTGGGTTGCCAGTTCCTCTTCCAATGCATGAAAGTGAAAAGTGAAAGTGAAGTTGCTCAGTCGTGTCCAACTCTTAGCGACCCCATGGACTGCAGCCCACCAGGCTCCTCTGTCCATGGGATTCTCCAGGCAAGAGTTCGGAGTGGGGTGCCATTGCCTTCTCCCTTACTGAATTTGAAATGTTTGCAAAACCAAGTGGAAGTCCCTATTCAGCAGCCAGTTCCTCTTGTGTGTGAGGAGCTTGGGAGAACATTCTATATAGGAGATGCCTACTTTTGTGTTATCCATAGTGAGAAATTAGAAGCATTGAAATTAGATGAGTTATTCAAGTCAGTAAGTAAACAAGGTCGATGGCTGATTCTAAATCTCCACAAAATGTGCCCTTATTTCTAAAAATGATCCTAGAAAGGGAAATCTGTAAAGAATACAAAGGTCAAATGGGATGGAACCAGGACCATAATGTATCATGAAAGCTAAGTCACAGCTGTTGTTTTTTTCTTTTTTAATCAGCACTTTCCCATCATGTGCCAAACAGTGTGTTAGGCTCTTGAGATACATGATCCAAGTAAATTTTCATGATCCTCTTGGGAACTAAGTATATAGATATCTAAATAAAGAACTGAGTACAGAGGGATTAGACATGACATAACAAGTAAATGGAAACTCTAGATTCAAATACAGATACATCTGATTCCTATTTTGCCCCTATACCTTTTAATTTGTGCTAGGGGAGAGTTTCAAGGAGAATGTAACTAGCAGTATCATGTCACAGAGAGCTCAAACAGGATGGACCCTCACAAGAACCTTTAAGCAGTTATTTAATGTTAATACAGATCATTTAGTGATCTGTAAGAAAGTAGTCTCAGTAAAAAAAAAAAATCCTATACAAAGGCCAATAAAATAGAAAAATTCTAAAGGTTGGTTCAAGAAAAATGGGAAAATAAAAGTAGCTGAACCCTTCTGAGAACTTTAATGAAGGAAAGAGAAGGTAGTGCAAAGATGTATGAAGGTTGAGGAAAGGGTATTCGGTTGAATGGTTGGTTCAGTTTTTTAAGTAAGGTAACACTTGAACATGCTTATAAACTTAAAGAAGAAATCCAGAGGAGAAACAAGACACAAATTACTGAGAAAAAAAAAAAATGGATTCAGCAAGGTCCTATCGGAGGTAATAAGAAATAGAATCAATTTGTCGTTGTTGTTCAGTCGCTAAGTCGTGTCTGACTCTGTGACTCCATGGACTGTAGCACTCAAGGTTCCTCTGTCCTCCACTGTCTCCTGGAGTTTCCTCAAATTCATGACCCTCGAGTCAGTGATGCCATGCAACCATGTCATGCTCTGTCGTCCCCTTCTCCTCCTGCCTTCAATCTTTCCCAGCATCAGGGTCTTTTCCAATGAGTCAGTTTTTCATATCAGGTGGCCATCAGCTCCAAAGTATTGGAGCTTTAGCTTCAGCATCAGTCCTTCCAATGACTATTCAGGTTTGATTTCCTTTAGGATTGACTTGTTTTGTCTCCTTGAAGTTCAAGGGACTCTCGGGAGTCTCCAGCATCACCATTCAAAAGTATCCATTCTTTAGTGCTCAGCCTTGTTTATGTTCCAACTCTCACATCTGTACATGACTACCAGAAAAAACATAGCTTTGACTATACAGATCTTTGTCAGCAAAGGGATGTCTCTCCTTTTTAATATGCTCTCTAGGTTTGTCATAGCTTTCCTTCCAAGGAGCAAACATCTTTTAATTTCATAGAATCAGTAGCATGCCTTAAAAAAAAAGCAGCTAGTTTATCTAGAAAAAAAAATAGTGATTTGCAGAGAAATATATTTGAGATAGAAAAAAATTTAAGAGAACTTGTAACAGATATCCTAATCTTTTCCAAGAAGAAAGATTCAGAGTCGTCTCTTAAGGCAGGTAGTATCTGGTTGTGTGGTGTAGAAAGGGTTTGAAATGCTTCCCGCAGAGAGCAGCATAGTGAAGAGTCAACTACAGTGAAACAAAAGAATTTCTGTACAACTCATAAGGTATACGAATAATTGAGTAAAAAATGTTTCGTTGAGCCAATTGGCACAATTTTGTGGCTTTTTCTGGTAACATTCAGCCACTAAGTAATGAGATCAAAGAAAGTGCACTGTGCAATCCGGGTGATGTTTAGGAAAGTCAGGGTGACAGTAAAGCAAAGGCACTTCTTGATGCTAATAAGACGCTACATGAAGTAGTGGGCAATTGATCCACACTGGGCTAAGAGGAAACTAAGAGGAAAAAAGGTTAAAGAAATTAAAGATATGACCAGTGTGAAGAATAGATTCATTGAAAGTAAGAGGGAAAGAAAAAAAAAAATAATGTGGTAATGCTCACAGAAGGGAATTCCAAATTCAAGATTCTAGAAATGATAGTTTTGAATGATCATTTTTTGTAAACTTTAACTTAAAGTGTCATTAATGATTATGTCATTCAACTATCCTGCTTTACTTATTAGAAAATGGAAGGCCAGAAGGTCAAGTGATTTTTTTGACTGTCACTCCATGACCCAGTGGCAAAGCCAGGACTAAACCTAGGATCTTCTGAGAAGCATTTGGAGATTTTATTAAATCTCCATTAAATCACATTGCCATAAAAAAGAATAATAAATATAGTCAAGTGATTGGAAACCAATGTTATCTATAATATAGTCAGAGTAAAGCGTACAGTATCCATATATTACCTATTTCAAAGCTTGTATTATGCTCTTCCCTTTTTCCTCTTTCAGTTTGCTCTTACAGGAGAGTATAAAAGATTTTCCCAGATTAAATTAATAGCTCTCTAGTTACACACTGGAAGAAGAACTAAGTCTTAAGGAAGGTGCTTGACTGCCATCCTGAATTGCACTGTAAATGGCGTCAATTTATTTCAGAGTGACAGTGTGCATGTCTATGATGGGTTCCACAATTTTAGCTTCTTCTACATTTCATATATTTTGAAAAGTTTCCTTTCTCTTGATTATTGGTTATGTGTTTTTAATTTTAAACTATGGCCAAATGTAATTTGAATCTCTAGGAGTAGGAGAGAAATTGTGTTATTTTAAATTTCTGTTTAAACAAAATTAATCCAACAAATTCTTTATTCATATCTTAATATTCATCTGCCATTGACCTTCAGGAAAAGATACGGGGTTTTTACAGAGAAAATGAACTTAAAGACTTACATTTCGTGATCTTTTGTAATTACATGTATCTCATATTCTACCTTGAAAATATTTCTTCATTAAATATTTAAGTATGTGTGTTACCATGTCTGTTTGGGAAAAGCCACTTTCATTGACTCCTTTTTAAATTTGAAGGTTTTGTTTAAAAGATTCAATCGAGAAAGATTATTATTCTTCTCAAGGAACGACTTACCAAGGAGGCAACAGGGAGCTATCCTCCTGCATTGGGTGGGAGAAGTATTTCATCACTGGCATCGTTTAGAATCAGTGGTGCACGGTGATGATAAAAAGCAAACTGGATTTTGGCCAGTCTCATTATTGTTCTTAGATTCTCTGCAAACAACACCCTTGCCACTACTTACCTCTAGGATGGAACCCTTCCACTCCACCCCCACTACCTTGGTATGCTACTGACCTCAAGTTCTTCTCTCTGGGTTGAAGACTGACTGAAATGATATTAGAGAAGGAGAATTTTATGATCTAAACCAGGTGTCCACAAACTGTGTGCTCAGTTGCTCAATCGTGTCCAACTGTTTGTGACCCCATGGACTGTAGCACACCAGGCTCTTCTTTCCATGGGATTTTCCAGGCAAGAATACTGGAGTGGGTTGCCATTTCCTACTCCAGGGAACACAAACTATGGCATGCAGGCCAAATCTGGCTGTATGCCTAGTTTTATGAATACAGTTTGTTTATTACTTGTATTTAATATATTCTCTCTGACTGCTTTTGCACTACAACCACAGAGTTGAGTAGTTGGATAAAGACTACTCTCCATGCCTAGAATACTTACTATCAGGCTCTTCACAGAAAATGTTCCCTATCAGTAATCAAAGTATTACTTGCTTTGTGGACGTGTAAGCAAGACAGTTATTTCACATTCATATTATAGGCCAGTAATTTAACAAGTGTTTTTAGTAAGTGTTTACCATTGGCCATCATTATATTTACCTATCAATTTTTCTCTTTTTTGTAGCCCCTGCTATGTGGATATTTGTTAGCAATGACTGATGTGGAAACTACATATGCAGATTTTATTGCTTCAGGAAGAACGGGTAGAAGAAATGCAATACATGATATCCTGGTTTCCTCTGCAAGTGGCAATAGCAATGAATTAGCCTTGAAATTAGCAGGTCTTGATATCAACAAGACAGGTGAGTTGTTTGACATCTCTCTGTGAAAATGGAGTGATTTGCAGCATTTCACTAAGTAGGATTAAGGCATGAAAAAAACACCTTTGGAAGTAACCTAATAGAGTCATAAACAGTCTTATATATAATGTAAGGTAAGAAAGGCAGGTACTAATCTCTTAACACTCCCACTCTGCTTTACAGAGTTTCCTACTCAGATGCAGATACCTTAATCTGGTGTTACTAATGCAATCAATGAAACACACGAGTTTTTTAAAAAATCCTCATCTCTATAAAAGCTCTGAAATATCTTATGAAGAACATTTAACAAAGCTGGAGCTAGGACAATACTGGCCACCTCTAACATTTAACAACATTAGATGTTTAACAAGATTCACAGGTGAGTCTGACCGACCTCAATTTCAAGAACCATTTCAAAATAAAAGGGTCTCCAGGACCATTTTTGTTGAGAATAGAAGTAAAATAGTTGGTTACATAAATAAGTCTTAGGTGTGAAGTTCTTTTAGTTTTCCTTGAATCGTAGACTTGAGTTTGAAAAGCTTTCTTACTACTGGGCCCCAAAGTCCTACCCACCAAATCTAAGTTTACCAATGAAAAAGTAAAACAAATTTGACATGTCAAAATACTTCTGAATCTCCTGATAGTTCTTCCATCCATAGCTTTTGCAAGTATCAAAGCTGAATGTATTTCTCTGGGGGGGAAAAAAAACCTTGTACAAAAAATCTTTAAAAGTAAAAAGCAGTTCATGATTAAGGAACCACAGTGTTATACATATGAAAAACACTGATCAATTTCTGACTCATGATAACAACTTGATATTGTTGTTGTAACTTCTATGCTATTAGAATTTTTATGCAAAGCCTTCCGGTTACAGTATTGGAAAACTGAGTCAGAGTATACATATATGAATGAAATAGCTCAGCAACATTATCTTAAAATACTTAGGGACAGAACTTTATCCAGTGATTACAGGTCAGCAAGTTATACATTGGTCTTTTTAAATTCAGGTTGAAAATAAAACCATAACAATCACTTCTGTGGAGCATACAGACTGAAGTATATTTTAGTTTTCATTGTTCCTCTATCATTACTACTGGGAGTTAATTTTCAAAATTAACTGCTAACTCTGAGAAAGCCTGTAGGGAATCATTCCAATTTGGTGGCATAAAGAAGTAGATATATTTTTTCCAGCAATCTTTTGAGAATTTGCGAGAATTTGCTAATCTTTTTCATTAAATTTGTATTCAATATAAATATTCTATTTTAAATAATCTACATTAATTTAGCCACCCTTAACGTGAGGATATTTTTATTCATAGTGTAGTTTATTTTTGTTTTTGTTGTTTTCACTGAAATTAAGACCCATTAGCCACAAGACCTTTCTTATACCAGAGATTATAGTCTCAATATAATCTATATAGATTATGTTAAAATTTAAATAAATTGAAATTTTATATTAACACATAAATACATTTATATTTGATGTTAATATACTGTAATTGAATATTAATAATTTAAAATAACTCAGAAATCCTTATGCTTCCAGATGTTAAAATATTTCTACATGTTAATTGCAATTCAGTGGGCTCTGAAAGAATTTTGTTTCTCTTAAAAGTCACAAAGTCCAGACTAAGGCAAAGTATAAATAGCACTGACTTTATTATTCTAAGTACAAAGAATTAAAAATAATAACTATGACCAAAAGTCTAAAATATTAAAAAAATGACAACTGTACAGTGACAAATTAAAGGTTACTAGCTGAGAATAGTGTAGGACTTCCTTTGTAGTTCCTGAATATTTCGGCTTCTTTTTAAGTTTGTGTTCAACAATATTATTGTCTCATTTTTATCTTGATTTGTTAACAAGCATCTATTTAGCCACAGCTCTGTTTCTACAGCATTATGCTGAGCCCTGAGTAGTGTCCCTGGATACCCAGAAAGTCCCAAGCCCCATGGAGTCAAGATCCTCATCTTGTATTTATGCAGTCACTTTCATCTTTAATATTTTACTGTCTTGCATCTGCCCTAATATGACTTCTTTCTTTTGGCTGCCAAGAGCTTCTCCTGTTTATCAAGTTCTTATTTCATATGCTAATCTACATATCTCAGATTCGGCTATCTGCATACCTTGGGGGCTTGCTCGTTGCTCTAATAATGAAAATAGCACATGAACATTCTATATAATGTGTCATGATATTTTTGAAACCCCTTTAGAACAGAATATGATTTTTATGTGGAAAAACTGCTTTAAATTTCCCTAAAGTATGCTGTGGGCTTCCATGGTGCCTCAGACGGTAGAGAGAAGCCGCCTCAATTCAGAAGACTGGGTTCCATCCCTGAGTCGGGAAGATCCCCTGGAGAAGGGAATGGCTACCCACTCCAGTATTCTTGTCTGGAGAATGCCATGGATAGAGGAGCCTGGCGGGCTACAGTTCATGAGGTTACAAAGGGTCAGACACAACTGAGCGACTAAGCACAGCACAAAGTATGGTGTATGGTGAGGTGTCTTATATGTACTTGCTAAAAATTGCCCTCAACGTTTCCAGCTAAATAATGAACAGCCTACTTATCTCTATGAAATTTGAGTGATGGTAATAAATTCTTAGTAAAAATTTGCAAGACCTCCAAATATTTTGTCTACTAAGCCATATTGGTTGCTTAGTAAACACATGTAAATATTTAAATCTTTGAATCAAGAATTGCCTGCAGCTTGCACCCAGGTAAAGTAACCCAATATGGCGAGAAAGAATTTTTTCATTTTAGTGTTTAGATTGTTGCTAAGGGTGCAATTATGAAGGTGGTTTTATTGGATTTGTACATAAGTTCCATCAGTTCAGTCGCTCAGTCATGACAGAATGTGGTCCACTGGAGAAGGGCATGGCAAATCACTTTGGTATTCTTGCCTTGAGAACCCCATGAACAGTATGAAAAGGCGAAAAGATAGGACACTGAAAGATGAACTCCCTAGGTCGGTAGGTGCCCAGTATGCTACTGGAGATCAGTGGAGAAATAACTCCAGAAAGAATGATGGGATAGAGCCAAAGCAAAAACTATACCCAGCTGCGGATGTGACTGGTGATAAAAGCAAAGTCTGATGCTGTAAAGAGCAATATTGCATAGGAACCTGGAATGTTAGGTCCATGAATTGGAAATGGTCAAACAGGAGATGGCAAGAGTGAATGTCGACATTCTAGGAATCAGGGAACTAAGATGGACTGGAATGAGTGAATTTAACTCAGATGACCGTTATATCTACTACTGTGGGCAGGAATCCCTTAGAAGAAATGGAGTAGCCATCATGGTCAACAAAAGAGTCTGAAATGCAGTACTTGGATGCAATCTCAAAAACTACAGAATGATCTCTGTTCATTTCCAAGGCAAACAATTCAATATCACGGTAATCCAAGTCTACGCCCCAACCAGTAATGCTAAAGAAGCTGAAATTGAATGGTTCTATAAGTTCCATCAGGGCAGGCCAGTTCAGTGCAGTTCAGTTCAGTCGATCAGTCGTGTCCAACTCTTTGCAACCCCATGAATCGTAGCGCGCCAGGCCTCCCTGTCCATCACCAACTCCCGGAGTCTCCCCAACGCATGTCCATCGAGTCGGTGATGCCATCCAGCCATCTCATCCTCTGTTGTCCCCTTCTCCTCCTGCCTCCAGTCCTTCCTAGCATTAGGGTCTTTTCCAATGAGTCAACTCTTCAAATGAGGTGGCCAAAGTATTGGAGTTTTAGCTTCAACATCAGTTCTTCAATGAACACCCAAGACTGATTTCCTTCAGGATGGACTGGTTGGATCTCCTTGCAGTCCAAGGGACTCTCAAGAGTCTTCTCCAACACCACAGTTCAAAAGCATCAATTCTGCGGTGCTCAGCTTTCTTCACAGTCCAACTCTCACATCCATACATGACTACTGGAAAAACCATAGCCTTGACTAGACAGAACTTGTTGGCAAAGTAATGTCTCTGCTTTTAAATATGCTATCTAGGTTGGTCATAACCTTCCTTCCAAGGAGTAAGCGTCTTTTAATTTCATGGCTGCAATCACCATCTGCAGTGATTTTGGAGTCCAAAAAAATAAAATCTGCCAATGTTTCCACTGTTTCCCCATCTATTTCCCATGAAGTGATGGGACCAGATGCCATAATCTTAGTTTTCTGAATGTTGAGCTTTAAGCCAACTTTTTCACTCTCCTCTTTCACTTTCATCAAGAGGCTCTTTAGTTCTTCTTCACTTTCTGCCATAAGGGTGGTATCATCTGCATATCTGAGGTTATTGATATTTCTCCCGGCAATCTTGACTCCAGCTTGTGCTTCTTCCAGCCCAGCATTTCTCATGATGTACTCTGCATATAAGTTAAATAAGCAGGGTGACAATATACAGCCTTGACGTACTCCTTTTCCTATTTGTAACCAATCTGTTGTTCCATGTGCAGTTCTAACTGTTGCTTCCTGAGCTGCATACAGGTTTCTCAAGAGACAGGTCAGATGGTCTGGTATTCCCATCTCTTTCAGAATTTTCCACCATTTATTGTGATCCACACAGTCAAAGGCTTTGGCATAGTCAATAAAGCAGAAGTTTTTCTGGAACTCTCTTGCTTTTTCGATGATCCATCGGATGTTGGCAATTTGATCTCTGGTTCCTCTGCCTTTTCTAAAACCAGCTTGAACATCTGGAAGTTCACGGCTCACGTATTGCTGAAGCCTGGCTTGGAGAATTTTGAGCATTACTTTACTAGTATGTGAGATGAATGCAATTGTGCGGTAGTTCGAGCATTCTTTGGCATTGCCTTCTTTGGGATTGGAATGAAAACTGACCTTTTCCAGTCCTGTGGCCACTGCTGCGTTTTCCAGATATCCTGTCATATTGCATGCAGCACTTTCACGGCATCATCTTTCAGGATTTGAAATAGCTCAACTGGAATTCCATCACCTCTACTAGCTTTGTTCGTAGTGATGCTTTCTAAGGCCCACTTGACTTCACATTCCAGGATGTCTGGCTCTGGGTGAGTGATCACAGCATCGTGATTATCTGGGTCGTGAAGATCTTTTTTGTACAGTTCTTCTGTGTATTCTTGCCACCTCTTCTTAATATCTTCTGCTTCTGTTAGGTCCACACCATTTCTGTCCTTTATTGTGCCCATCTTTGCATGAAATGTTCCCTTGGTATCTCTAATTTTCTTGAAGAGATCTCTAGTCTTTCCCATTCTGTTGTTTTCCTCTATTTCTTTGCATTGATCGCTGAGGAAGGTTTTCTTATCTCTCCTTGCTATTCTTTGAAACTCTGCATTCAGATGGGAATATCTCCAGAGGCCATCATAACTATCCAACTAGGGGGTAACCACCTGACATAATGTCCTTCCACTGTTGTTTTTAATGTAAATTAATTAATTAAACCTCTGAGAAGTCAGCTAGGTTATCATCATGTGTTCAAAATAATGTAAAACACAATTTTAAAATATTTCTTAAAATAAATCAGTCAAATATCAAAAGGTTATAGCTTGTTCCCTACTTCTGATTTCTGCCTAAAGACACATTTGTTTTCTGTAACCGGTGAAATTACAAGTGCCATGCCATGACCTGGCCATGAGATTTCCCAGCTATTTATCAAAAGCATAGAGCATCACTAACCACTTTAAAAACTTAGTTATTTTTTGCCTTTTTGAGCCATGTTCTCCCAGAACCAGAACTAGTCTGCCCTTGAAACATTTAGGGGTTCTGAGGTGGCGCTAGTGGTAAAGAACTTGCCTGCTAATGCAGGAGACATAAGAGACATGGATTCAATCCCTGGGTCAGGAAGATCCCCTGGAGGAGGGCATAGCAACACACTCCAGTATTCTTGCCTGGAGAATCCCATGGACAGAGGAGCCTGGTGGGCCCCAGTCCATGGGGTCGCAGTTGGACACAACTGAAGTGGCTTAGCACTGGCACTGAAACATTTAAGCTGTTTTCTTTCTTTTTAATATTTATTTATTTATTTGTATTTTTGGCTATGCCAGGTCTTAGTTGAGGCCTGTGGGATCTTTAGTTGCCGCATGCCCAGGGATTGGACCAAGGATTGAACCCGAGTCCCCTGCATTGGGAGCATGGAGACTTAGCCACTGAGCCACCAGTGGCTAAGTCCTAAGGGAAGTCGTAAGCTATTTTCTTGATGGGGCGTTGATTACCAAGAAAATGTACTTGTCTGTATGAGGATTTCAGAATAGAGGATTTCTAAAATTTCCAATAAGATATGTTGAGAGTCAGTAAATATAAGCAATCATCTTTATTTTGCCTCTATCCTTGTTTATGTCTCTAACAGAAGGGGAAGAAGATGCACAGCGAAATTCAACAGAACAAAGTGGGGAAGCCCAGGGAGAAGCAGCAAAATCTGAAAGTTAACACTCCACTTTGACCTTCATCAACACCTGACGATGTCTCCAATCTCCAGGCCTGGCTGGAATGCGTTTATTTCCAAGAGTGAAAAGGGGAAGAAGAAAATGGCTGTACTGCTTTGCAGGAACCTGCTCGTTATTTTAAAAGTGAGGGCAGAGGCTGTGGCTGCAGACAGACTTTTCTCTACCTCTGGCATTAGCAATGGTTGAAATCATGTGGCTTGTGTTTGGATGTCATTTTTGTACGGATCCTTTCACTTGACCATATGATGAAATGCTTGTAGAGAGTAGCAGTGATCTAGATGATGATTCTTCCTGTAGCATCTGGCCCCTCACAATGTCAGAGGATTTAATTGTGTCTAATAGCAAAGGGTTGGTTGAACCCCAGAGTTTAAATATCTCTGGCCTGAGTATTCACCCAGTAAAAGAACCATCCAGAAAGTACTGTTTTTAGCGTTATGTATCTGTGCGTTCCTGCTTTGTTATCTACACTGTTTTGTATTGTACAATATAGATGCTCAGCACTGCCCCCTCTTCTTCGAATGCTTATGAAAAACAAAAATGATGCACATTACTGTGAATTTTTATACCACTCATTTTTTTAAAGGGCTGCCTAAAAATTCTGCTCCATAGTGTGGTGGTGTACACAAGATAGGACACACTTTTTTAAAAAACAATATGTCCCCTTAATTCACTGCTGATGAATTAAGTCTAACAGATTCATCAGGACTCCTTTGCTTATCATACAGACATTTGAAAATATCCATTAATGTGAGTATTACCTGAATTCAGTCTGTTTGGTGTCTGCACAGACCAGAGTTCAGTCTGCAAATTTTGTCTTATTCCCAAATGGAGAACTTTTTCCGACTAATGTTTTTATTTCCAATTGTGAGAATTTTTGAGAACTGGGGACTTGGAAAAGAGAATAGAAAATAATACTAAGCACTGGAAATATTTTCTTCTCTGGAATCGATTTTCTCACAGTGCTGTATGATACTACTAACATTTGGAGGACAGCTTATCTCCACGGAGCTAAAAAAGATGGAGAAAATAACCTTGCAATCATGTGGACACCAATCACAAAAGTAAAGCCCTTGTGTTGTATTTTTCATGTCTTTTTTCAGCCCTATCAGATCCAAATGTTATTATGCACTTTTTAATGTTTGTAAACTTTTACTAATAATTAGTGTGAATTGCATTCTGATACAATAATCATCATTAGAAGCTGACAAAATCCTTATTAATATGGTTGATGGCCTCTGCTGTGTTTTGACATCGTGGTTCTTATATGGAAAGTTTCTATGAGCTGTGTAATCCCTCTGGTCAGTATTATGAAATCATTTCTCAGTGGTAATAAATAAGGCACCAGTGATATGCCAGTGGCTCATGAATTACTGGACACATAGCAGGCAAAAGGAAGACCCTTTACAATAAAGACCCCACTTAACTGTCCTCAAGGTCTTAGATACCATTCCATATGAAGTAGTTTAAGCAGCATTTCAACAGGTCATCTACCTGGATACACCAGGAACTCAGCCCTCCTTTGTAGTTACATGAAGGATGAAAGGTAAGTTTGCCCTCATCTCTCCTTACAGTACTTTCTGAATGAGTGGGATAGGGGCATGGATATCACTTGGTCCTCATGCATATAGTAAAAAAAAAAAAAAGAAAAGAAAAAAATTAACAGTGTAAGTCTTTGAGAAAATAGGAAAGATTAAATTTTAGAGTACTTCCTTCTGCTTAACCCAATAAGATCCAAAATATCCAGTTAATATTCAAACAAATCCACCTATTATTACACTCACAAGTGGGAAAAGAAGCTCCTGAGGCTATAGTAGACAATTTCTGGTAGTCCGTTTAACACATTCCACCCATAGAATCACTTTTACAGTATCCTTATTTATTATACTCATAGCTTTTTGGTGAATGTAGGTAAAGTTCTCTTCATCCTTAAAATTTGTGGAATTCCAAATTGATTTCATGTGATTTTGTAAAGTTTAGAACTAGTGCTGAGTATATGTGGAGGATTTATATTCCTGTGTGATATATTATTATTAATGCATGTGGTATCATGCTCGTCTTTGAATATCTATAGTTGCTAAATTGTGAAGTCATATGGAGCTTTTGAATTATTTTTGACCTCTTACTGCTACTTTGTCTGCTATATTCAAACCCAGAAGTATTCCCAAGCCAGAAAATTACCAAAAGATTCACATCCTAAAATGTTGCTCAGCAAAAGTTCATAGTATCTTCCAAATTTTATCATAATATCTTTTACTTGAAAGTCAATAATATACATGGAATTGATTTTTTAAGGAGAGAAGGAAAGAGTAGAAAACTAAGACATTGATTTGATAATACACATTGAATGCCTGTTAACCAACTGACTTTATGTTATTCACTTCACAGCACATATTCTCCCATTTAACCCTCAAACAATTCAGTTAAAGAGGTACTATTATTCCATTTCACAAATCAGGAAATTAAGACTGAATAAATTATAAGTTTTACAAGCTTAAAAAGCTAATGAATGATGAAATAAAAATTGAACCTGTGTTTATCTGACTTCTGGGAGTTTTCTACTACACATGCTATAAATCTGAAGCCAGTTACAGAGCATGTTTATCTGGAAGGGAACTTTTAGGGATGGACTAGATCAGTCTCCATATTTTAGAGGGGGAAATAGTCCTGAAAAGGGCATTTGTTTTTCTCAAGGTTACCTAGATGAGCAATAACACAGATGTGAGTAGCAATTGTATTTTTTAAAAATAATAAATTTAATTAAAACATTTTTTGCATTATACTTCCCAAAAGACATTTTTCTGAAATGAAGTCTGCTAACTTAGCATGGTTTAGATTTTTTATGTTCCATGCTACTCATTTTGTTTAACTAGAAATGTGAAAATTTCAGGTTTTCAACTGATGTGCAACAGGTGTAAACTTTTCAAATTTACCTTTTGTCAGTTTTAAGCATCCTGTGCTGACATATTGATATCATAAATTCATAGAAATGTTTTTCAGCAGATAAGAGGCAGGAAGCCTTCAATTTTTAGGTAGCACCCCCAGAGCTGTGCACTAAATGCTCAACACCTGTGTCTTACTCAGACACAGTGGAAATGCACTGGTTTAGAACATAAAGGATATTGTTCTCTTCAGAGAAGCAATAAGAGGTAAAGAAATGTAACTGCAGGCAGTGGTTTCTGACTGAAGTCACTAGTAATAGGGTGTAAATGTCCAATCATCAAGTGAAAACAGGAAAGGATCTATGTTTATGATGTCTTAATAGGCCCTAAATTGTTCTTTAATTATGAGTGGCAGTCTCTGAAGTCATTTGTGAGCTTGTATGACTTTTGTATTTAGCGATGTTGCATGCTCACATACTTGATATTAAAAATAATACATTTTTCTGAAATGTATGCAGTCTATTAAGAGTATTTATTGAACACACATTATGTACATGATGCTCCAGAAAGTGCTGCGGGTGACAGAGGAGAAGGCCAAAGCTCAGTCATCCTATGGTGGATGTACCCAGCATTCCAGCCTCACTTTTCCTGGCCTCTATGCCAATAATTTTCACCTCCATCCCATGCTAGTAGCCCACTTTCTGGACTTTATCACCTACCAGAGACATCCCACCCCTCCAAATATTAAACTCCAGTATTACTGCTATCTTCTTACTTGCTCACCTGCAGGACAGTGATTTTCAATCAGAAGAAACACAGGTGTTTATCAGAATCTCCTGAAAGTTTTTACAGTGCTCCCTCCTCTATCTGTGCACACACAGATACATTCATGCACAAACACCCTCTTCTCCTTGGAAACATTCCCTGTAAGAGTTTCATATCTTTTTGCTTCCCTCCCACCCCCACCTCCACACCTTAAGAACCACTTATCTGGAAGAAGTTCAAGGTTTTCTGATGAACCCACCCTGTTCACTGAAAAAGTAAAATGAATCAACAAGAAGGAAGAAGGAATGCTCACAGACACACAGGATTTTACTATATTATGGATCACTCTTATCTTAGTGTTGCTTTCTTTTCAAAGTATTTTTCCCACATACAGAGAACATGGCAGGGCTTAGGAGAAAACAAGCACCAAATAGCACTCAGCCTGAATTCAGGCAAGGATATAAGCTAAAGAGGCAATAAAGGATGTATATCTAAGTTTTTCTTACTCAGGTCACCAGGATAAAATACTACATAGGAATTTGGGACAAAATACTAGCAAACAGTGCAACCAGTTTGCTTTAGTCTCTCATGTCTCTTGTAAATGTTTTGCATCTGTCTAGTCCAGGATATGGGGATTTGGAGTCCTGGCCATCTCATTTGTAAAGTTGTAATTAACAACCATCTGACTATCACTCATTATCTTTCTAATTTGTACCACATCTACTTTCTGATCACATCAAGATGGATATTTTCTCAGCAACTCTTCTCTTAGCCTGGAATCCCTGTCAGTCTTTCTCGTCAATGTTTTCAATTTTCCTTGCTTTCTTGTCTTTCTCTCCTGTCCAATCCAATACAACCAAACCATCTCTTCTCTCTGCTTGTCTTCTGGATGACTGTGAAAAGTTTATAACAATGTTTATTCATTGTTTGCAACCTCAGTTTAGACAGAGTGCTGCACAGCTCTTTTTTCCTGTCCCTGGAACAGAGGAAGTTTCCCGTTTCCTAAGATTATTCCTTCATTGGAGGTTTTTACACTATTTTCTTTCTGACTTTAACAGGAGGTCTGTTAGTTATCCTTTTCACCAACTTTACCCTTTTCACAAAGGTGCTCAGGTTCTCCAGCTCTCTTTCCTTAACTGCTTGTTTCCTAAAAAGCAATCTACACTCCCTGTTTTCATGCTTCTCCTCATTTCTTATTCTCTTGAAGTTTGACTTCCAGCTCTTTTGTGTTTTTTTCATTACTAATGACATCTGACCTCTCAGTAACTGTCAAAGAAGCCCTGGACAATGTGAAAATTAAAAAGTGATGATGTTACAGAGGTCTCAAGCTTCATCTAAAACCAAAATTAATGATTTTATAATTTTGATTGATATTAGCATGGTACACTATAGCTATATAATACAAGTCTTCTTGAGGATGGAATCTACACATCCCAAGAAAAAGTCTGTTTTCTCCACCAGGTTCATATCTTTGTATGTACGTGTCTTTTCTCTCTGACCATATTCTCTCCATGTTTCTCAGCTACATCCTCCGATCCTACAGTGTCCATTTTTTCAGAGGAGTGGTTGTTACTTTTAGGCACTAACCTGGGGCCCATGCATCCAGAGATGGGCAATATTATCCTGTGATGTTTTGGAGTTCTCTGTTTCATTATACCCTGGGATGACTGTCAGTGATATTACCAGTTCCTCCAACAGCAGTCACATACATGCAAAAACACTTAACATCTTTGTACCCAGTCCCATCCTAGTCCTCTGAATTAGACTTCCTAAACAAATATATCAATCCAAATGGTTAAATATAATGGATAGTTTATGTACATTTTATTAGCCAACCCTATGGAATTTAATCTTATTCACCATGGGTTTTTTTTTGTTTTTTTTGAGACGTCTCATTTTCCTTCCTTTTTTCCCCCAGGAGTATTTAATTTAGTTTGTTATCTTTTGTCCTTTTCTCTCTGGCAACTCCTTACTCTCTTTGATGAGTTCTTTTCTTTTCTATGTCCCCACTACCTCCCTAGAATTCCATCTTTATTCCTCTTACCTAACCCCACTCTATACTCCTCTTCCACTCCAACATCATTAGTCACCATAATAGCCATGATGATTCCCATGTCCTCATCCCTGGCCCAGAGGTCACTCCTAATCACCTGACTTACTGGATAGCTTGTATGGATGTGAGAGTCGGACAGTAAAGAAAGCTGAGCACCAAAGAATTGATGCTTTTGAACTGTGGTGTTGGAGAAGACTCTTGAGAGTCCCTTGGACTGCAAGGAGATCCAACCAGTCCATCCTAAAGGAGATCAGCCCTGGGTGTTCATTGGAAGGACTGATGTTGAAGCTGAAACTCCAATACTTTGGCCACCTGATGCAAAGAGTTGACTCATTGGAAAAGACCCTGATGCTGGGAAAGGATTGGGGGCAGGAGGAGAAGGGGACGACAGAGGATGAGATGGTTGGATGGCATCACCGACTCAATGGACATGGGTTTGGGTAAACTCCGGGAGTTGGTGATGGACAGGGAGGCCTGGCGTGCTGCGATTCATGGGGTCGCAAAGAGTCAGACACGACTGAGTGACTGAACTGAACTGAACTGAACATGGGGTTCCCAAAAGCATCTTAAAATTCAACATTACAACACTAACTCCAGGATATGACACTATTGCCTTACCTGCCTGCCTTTCTGTGTTAACAGATCCCATATAATAGTGGTACTGGTTTCCCAGCAACCTTACATCAAAATTCTCAGACGTCTCTTAACTCTTCTTCCTCTAATTTTTTTTCAGTCCATCTAATTTTAACTACCTCTTGAAACTGCCCACTTCCTTTTGTCTACACTTTAGTGCTTTAAATCATTTCTTATCAAATATGTCTGAGCAATGCCCTGCCTTTTGTCTGACTCTTTCTAACCATCTTACAACCAGAAGTATCTTTCTAATACAAAAGTCACGTGGTTTCACTCCTCTAATTTGACAAATCTTTCAATTTAGCCAATCCAACACTTTTTTGGTATAAGTACCATATTTTATCTTTATGTAACTCCTTGGTCTATATTAGCTGGTTTTCCTATGCCTAAGATGTTCTTCAGGCTTGTTGGCAAATTCTCATTGATCTTTCAGACTAGCCTAGCTTCACTCTTTTTCAAGAGACTTTTGGACTTGCATCTCCATACCCAAGCCCCATCCTAGGAAACTTACTGTTCTATGTATTTTGCTCCCCTAACACTTGGTCTGCAAACATATCTCAGTAAACCACAGCTATTTGTTTTCATGTGTATCTCTCAAACTAGAATATGAACTCCTCAAGAGCAGCAGCCCTCTTTTATTAATGTTTGTATCTTCATTGTCTATTAGATACTCAACAAATATTTAGAATAAATTTCTGCCCTCCTGAAGCTCATAATATAGTTGAGACACATTTCCACACAGATCTATTAGAGAAAAATGCAATTCAGAGATAATGTTTGAAAATAATAAAAGCTGCATAAAATTTCACTGCAGAAGATAAACACTTGATTTCTATCACCTAATCAGTGCAATAAACTTTTAAAATTTCATTCCCAAATTACACTGCACACACACATACACCGAAGATTTGATATAACTTACAGAGATGAGCTGTTTAATATAGTACAATGTACAAATAAATGAGCAAGTCAGAGTGTGTCATTTAGCTAAGCAGTTATCATGGTTAAGGTATTTATTGGCATTCTGTAGTATGAATTTCCTTCAGTTTGTGGAATTGAGATTGTCCCAAAAAGGAGGTTGTATCTTAGTCTCCAGACCTAGGCAACACATTAGCCAGAGAGGAAGATCTCTGGGGAGATGTTTGTGGGCTTTGAACAAGGGTGCACTGGAATTTCTAAGAATATGCTTTACAGAAGTGTACTCTAATATAGACTAATAGCCTAACAAAATAGGAGTCCTGATAAGAATATGATGAATTTCAGTAGCAGAACATCATAGAAAAAAGTGGGAAATAATGTAAGAAACATGTTTTTGTATACTCAAGAAGAAAGCACATTGATATATATTTATATATACACATATGGGTACATTCTCAGTCACTCAGTTGTGTATGGCTCTTTACAATTCCATGGACTGTAGCCCACCAGGCTCCTCTGTCCATGGGATTTCCCAGCAAGAATACTCGAGTGTGCTGCCATTTCCTACTTCAAGGGATCTTCCCCACCCAGGGACTGAACCCACATATCTTGCATTGGCAGGCAGCTTCATTACAACTGAGCTGCCTGGGAAGCCCATATATACACATATATGTAACCTTAAATTATTTTCTCTGAATATTGTATCATTTGGAAAAAAATAGAAAAATAGTAGTAATCAAATTAACACTGGAAACCTAACAGGACTAAAGAAGTATCCTGTACTTTTTTGACTGTGAAACAAAGAAATAAAAATGGCCGAGGTAATGGTGTAGGTAATTTTTAACAGAACATGTTTGCACTTTGGCTGCCATGATTCATTTTACACATTTCACTTGTGTAGGATGGTGTGACTATTATGACTGTCCCATTAAATTTCTAAGTTTTCTTTTACTCCGCATGCTCTTTGAAATCCATAAAACAATATATAACTGTGAATTTTAAGAGCATAAAAGCTATGTAAAAATAGTTATAGCTAGGGAGTGACAACTTAAACAGAACCTGGCTTCCCAGATGGTCCTAAATAAAATTCAGTAAGTCATCAAATTTATTTAGGAAATATTTATTGAGCTTTTAGTAAGTTTAAGTCTCTGCATTCGATGCTGTAAGGAGTAAAATTTTTTACAGACTTTTAACAATTTTTTTAAATCTTTGACCAATGAAACTGAAATATATGATGGTGACCATGTTTTTTTCTATCAGCATTCCCAGACTTCCCCATCATGACTCCATTCCTCATTGTAAGAACTTTCCTTCTGTTTCCACTGTCTAATGAGAAGCTGCTTTTTGCTCAGCTGACTCCCAGGCCTTTGTAACAAAAATGGGAGAACAGATCTAGACACAGATTAGAGTGATGATAAGAGGCAAAAGGAAATGGCAACCCACTCCGGTGTTCTTTCCTGGAGAATCCCAGGGACGGAGAAGCATGGTAGGCTGCCGTCTATGGCGTTGCACAGAGTTGGACACGACTGAAGCGACTTAGCAACTTAGCAGCAAGAGGAAAAAGAAAATTTATGAAGAATCCATACCATAATTGTTCTTTATTGAGTTAACGATTGAAGCAGACCAAAGAAAAGAACAAACAAACTATTAAGTTATCCAGCTAACATGTTTAAGTCAATTTGTATAATAAAAAGCTAAGAATCAGAGGATTAGAAAAAGCTGTGAAACTGGGTTTCTAAAAGTCTGGGGGGGTTGACAAGTAAGAGGCTTCAATGAAGAGAAAAAGAGAATTGTATCAGTGTAATGGGGACAAAGGACAGAAAAAAAAGAGCATTTTTGTAGGCTATTAGCTATAATAGCTATTAATTAGCTATCCTTTACTATTTTCAAAGAGATAAATGTAAATATTGGGAATACCTTTCAATCATTTCTGTTTTTTGGATGAGACTTCTTTTGAATGTGGGCCCATACAAAGAGAGGGCCACATTGATACCCTAAGTTTGATTGACATGTACTCATTTAATTGTAATGGTAAGACAAGTACATATATATTTGAAATAAATATCTAAGTATAATGAGCAATAGTAGGTGAACATGGAATATCCCATATAGATTCTTAGGGAGAATTGTCACTCAACAGGCAATATCAAGTGAAGCATTGGAATGATTTTTTAAAATATATTTATGTATTGAAGAAAGATTAGGCATTTTACATAGGAAACAAAATGACAGAAACTGAGATCCAGAGGTAAAAAAACATGCCATCATATATTTTTTAAAAAAACTATCCAAATTAGCTAGAGCATACTCTGAGGAGACATATTGAGACAGATGCAGGAGTATAAATCTGAGACCTCCAGAAAGGGAACCTGGGAGACCCAGGAGCTGATGAAAGTCACTGAGAACTCAGACCAGATCCAAGAAATCGCTCACAGGGAAGAGTGTGGGCATCAGCACGTGTCCCAGGCACAAAAACCCCAAGATACAGGTGGGGTCCATGCCACAGTGCCTACCATAGAAAGAGAAGAATTCTGAAAGTTAGAGTTAAGTTTTTACAGGCAGGCTAACAGCTTCAAGATAAAAACAGACACAAGGACTTACATCAAGGTTAAGAATCCAACAGCTGAAAGAAACAGACGTCAGAGGAAAAGTGAGAAGCAGGGGTGACGTGTGCAACCAGGCATAGACAGGATCCCACCCGGGAAAGCAGCTGCCGCTGTCCTTTATCCATGTTTCTGCACATGCCCTGAAGTACCCCTCAGTTTTATAGACTCCATACCTCTCATCTGACAGCATGTGGCGCAAGTACAAGGGAGAAATGTCTTTTAGCACCATATATGGGGGAAGAAGACTCATTGATCTTCTCTCAGGGCAATAACTATCATGTTCTGAACATGCACTGCATGTTTGATTACATGAACCCCATTTCTCATGACCTCTTTGAAATGAGTATTCTCTCTCCTTATGAATGACCAATGTGAGGCTCAGAGAAGTCAGGTGGCTTGTCTAAGACCACTTAGCTTTTGTGTTGTAAAGCCAAGACTGAAATCTATGTCCATCTTCTCTGACATTTCCCATGCTTTTCCAACTGTACAAGTGCCGTCTAGTAGAAAAGTAATACAAGCCAAAATGCAATTTTTTTTTACATTTTCTAGTAGCCAAATTAAAATGAAAAGAAAGCGGTAAAATGACCCAATATAACAATATTTTTAAAATGTCCATTAATAGCTAATCAATACAAAAATCAGTGATACATTCTATTTTTGCTTTGTTTTGGTGCCAATTCTTTAAAATCTAGTGTCTGCTTTACACACATATCTCAAATCAGGCTAGCTACATTTCAAGTGGTCTGACTTCCATATTATAAAATCACAAACTATATACTCTATTCTCCTTTTCAAGGATTAAAAAGAGAAAGGGTTCACTTTGGGGACACAGGGGTATATAGTTATATGTATATATAGGGGTATGCTAAGTTGCTTCAGTCGTGTCTGATTCTTTGCAACCCTGTGGACTGTAGCCAGCCAAGTTTCTCTGTCTATGGGATTCTCGAGGCAAGAATACTGGAGTGGGTTGACATTTCCATCTCCAATATAGGTGTATATACATATACAGGGCTTCCTTGATGGCTCAGTTGGTAAAGAATCTGCCTGCAATGTAGGAGACCATGGTTCAATACCTGGGTTGGAAAGACCTCCTGGAGAAGGGAACGGCTACCCACTCCAATATTCTGGCCTGGAAAACTCCTTGGACAGAGGAGCCTGGCAGGCTCCAAATCACGGGGTTGCAAGAGTTGGACATGGCTTGGCGACTAAACCACCAGCATATATATATATATATATATATATATATATATATATGAAGATGATCCACCTATTTTCTTACCTGAGTTTCATCTTTCACCACCCTAATCATCAACAGATCAAATGGAAATTCTGTGAAGCCTGTAACACTGATTTCAATTTCCTCTTGAACAGGCTTTAATAGAAGTCCTAGGCTTACAGGGCTTCCCTTGTAGCTCAGTTGGTAAAGACTCTGCCTGCAATGCAGGAGACCTGGGTTCGATCCCTGGGTCGGGAAGATCCCCTCGAGAAGAAAATGGCAGCCCACTCCAGTATTCTTGCCTGGGGAATCCCATGGACACAGGAGTCTGGCAGGCTATAGTCCATGGGATCGCAAGAGTAGGACACAATTTAGTGACTAAACCACCACCAACCAGGCTTACACCCTTTCCTAGGTACTTACTTCCCTAAACTTTTGCTCCAGCCCTTCTCATTACCAAACACAATCTCTGGTCCAATAAATTCAGTTCTTTGGAAACTGCATTTGTTTTTCCTAGTCATTGCTCTTCTTGCAGATTCAAGAGATTTAATACATTTCTAAGACAATCCAAAATTTGTGTCCTCCACAGGTGTTCCTTCATTGGCTTAATCAAGGAAAGCACATCAATTAAGACATTTCCTAACTCCAGCCAACCTGAGCAAAGAAAGCAAACTGCATTCTTGAGGCCCATGCTACAGTGAATTCTGAGTAAACAGCTTCTCAGTGTGTTAAACACCCAACAGTATTCTGCCTGCCACTTGTTGGAATCACAATTGCTTTACAGTGTTGGGTTTTTTTTTTCTCCCTGTTCTCAGAACATTGCCTTGTACTTCCAGCCCATACAGGAATATTTTGAATGAGTCTGACTTTGCAAAGACAGCACTTGCAGCTGAAAATAGGAAAACATGACCATCTGTTCCTCCCTTCATGTTCAATCTGACAATATCCTAATACAGCTGTCTTCCTCTTTGACTCCATCCTACTCGGCCAACCTGTCTCATTCCACCAGTTTCTCACTTAAGCTTCTTCACTTACATTGTGTCTCTCCACATTCCTCTCCTCCCACTCACCTATCACTACTTTCCTCTGTTTTATCACTTCATGATTCTTATAATCCTCAAGAATACCAAGTTAATTGCTTGCCATTTTCCATTCTTCCAACTCCAGATTTTTCTTTCCCTCAATCCCTCTGCCTAGCACTTTCTGCACTCCTCAGCTACTACCTAACTTTTTGTGGGAGAAAGAAAAAAAAAAGGAAAGGAGATCCAAACCTAAGCTTCTAGGATCAACCTGAAGTTTGCTGGAAGTATGGAAATAAGCCCTATGTACTGGGGAAGGACAGGGGCTTTCCAGTTGGCTCTAGTGGTAAAAGAACCTACCTACTGATGCAGGAGGCATAAGATACGTGGGTTCGATCCCTGGGTGGGGGAGATCCCCTGGAGGAGGGCATGGCAACCCACTCCAGTATTCTTGCCTGGAGAATCCCACGGACAGAGGAGCCTGGCAGTCCATAGTGTCTCAAAGAGTCAGACAGTACTGAAGAGACTAAGCACCCACACACCCACGCGAGCACTGGGGAGGAACAGGGGCATAATGGAAAGTGGAGGGGAGGAATGCATAAATGACACTGGCGGCAAGAGTAATGTTCACCTCTGTGCTTAGTCACTAGTTGTGTCTGACTCTTTGTGACCCCACGGACTTCTTTGTACAAGGGAATTCTCCAGGCAAGAATACTGGAGTGGGTTGCCATGCCCTCCTCTGGGAGATCTTCCCAACCCAGGGATCGAACCCTGGTCTCCTGCATTACAGGCAGATTCTTCACCATCTGAGCCACACAGGAAGCCCTAGTTTTCACCTCTATCACTACAGATTTCCAATGAGTCATTTACCAACTATGGGAGAGATGATAGTAGAGGATACCAACTGCCATCCATCATCAACAGAAATCAGAAATTTCACAAGTTGCTCAACTATCAGAGAGATACCTTTATTTTTTTCATCTATCCAGTCAGTAGAACTCCAAATGATTGATAATTCTAGGAAACAGTTGGCAAATATACTTAGGAGAGATTGATTTTCATATTATGGACCCAGAACTTAGACTTCTTCTTACTGACAAAATGTATAAGTTTGCCCAATTTAATTATCTACTCTGAGTACCAGTTTTTTTGTCAGCAAAAGGAAGTGATATAGCATATCTTAAGGATGTCGAGTAATAATAGATAAGGGTAAAGTTGAAAGATTAGTTAATAAACATAAAGCTCTGAAAACAGTGCCTGCAATTCAATATAAATACTAGCTATTAACATTGTTGTGTTGTTTTATGAAATATGTGTTTATAGTCTAAGATAACTCAGAGAAAATAGTCAGACAGCTTACACTTCTTTATGGGCAGCGCTACTCAATGGCACAGAGGTTTTACTTCTTTACTATTTGAATAAGTATGAATAAGTTCCTTCTACATGTCAGGTTCTTTCAGGATGCTAACTATACAATGGTTCAACCATAGGGATAATCTCTAATCATGTGAAGCTTACTGACTAATAAAACCTGGTTTAATTGGATCCTAGCAAATGAAATACTTATAATACATACTCTAATCTACTGTTCAGTTCAGTTCAGTTCAGTTCAGTCACTCAGTTGTGTCCGACTCTTTGCGACCCCATGAATCGCAGCATGCCAGGCCTCCCTGTCTATCACCAACTCCCAGAGTTTACCCAAACTCATGTCCATCGAGTCGGTGATGCCATCCAGCCATCTCATCCTCTGTCATCCCCTTCTCCTCCTGCCCCCAATCCTTCCCAGCATCAGGGTCTTTTCCAATGAGTCAGCTATTCGCATCAGGTGGCCAAAGTATTGGAGTTTCAGCTTCAACATCAGTCCTTCCAATGAAAACCCAGGGCTGATCTCCTTTAGGATGGACTGGTTGGATCTCCTTGCAGTCCAAGGGACTCTCAAGAGTATTCTCCAACACCACAGTTCAAAAGCATCAATTTTTTGGTGCTCAGCTTTCTTCACAGTCCAACTCTCACATCCATACATGACTACTGGAAAAACTATAGACTTGACTAGACGGACCTTTGTTGTCAAAGTTTGCCTCTCAAAATTTGGCTTTCCTAATCTAATGTAGGAAAGTCAAATTTTGAGAAGCAAAATTTGAATTGGGAGGAAAGAGAAAAAGAGAGAGGAAAATCACTTCAGGACTGCCTTAGGGTCAGTTTAAGTTCAGCTCTAACTTTTTCTTGTAACTGATACTTTTGAAGTTTCACAGTGTCATAGATAGTAGAAGGGGACATACATACTCATAATGCAATAAAGCACAAAGCCCTCAGGGACTGGCCCTGGGAGGACAGGGAGAATCACTGGACAGGCTCAGTCATTTGATAATGTTGACTTCTTATTGGCACCTCTGAGAGATGTTTTCTTTTTTGCCTTCTAATTTAAGTGCAGACAAAATTCCTTTCTCTTTGTTTCCCCTTAGTAAAGCTGAGGCCAGGCAAAGAGTCTGATAAACACCAAGGAAATCAAAAAGAGGAAAAACAGAGAGAGTATAGTTTAATTGGCTTATTAAAGGAAGGTTTCTTCTTTTCAATCTGGTTAACTGCAGTCCTAGATCTCCAGGCCTACCTGTTACTCATGAGGCCCTCTAAAGCAGAGGTGACCAACCTCTGGCACCGGTCTGTGATCTGTTATGAACCTGACTACACAGCCGAAGGTGAGTGACTGGAGAGTGAGGGAAGCTTCTTTGTTATCTATAGTTGCTCCCCATCACTCTCCCATCACCCCCAGATGGGACCATCTAGCTGAAGGAAAGCAAGCTTAGGGCTCCTACTGATTCTGCATTATGTGAATTGTATAATTATTTCATTATATTTTACAATATAATAATGATAGAAATAAAATGATCAATAAACATAATGCACTTGAATCACCCCAAAACCATTCCCCTCACCCTGGTCTGTGGAAAAATCATGTTTTATGAGACCAGTCCTGGTGCCAAAAAGGTTGGGGACCACCATCCTAAAGATAGATGAGACACTACCCAAAAAATTCTCCCTTTTCATCTATAAACCTTTCCTCCTATCCCAATTTCTAGACTAAGAGACTCTTCTTCCTCTAGTCAGATATGTCATGAAAGCTATCTTTAATACGTACCTATTTCCAGCATACAGTATTTTCTGCATGATTAATACTCAGGTATTATTCATACATACCAAAGAAGTATTTTTCATTGATTTAAAAACAAAATAGACCTGAAGCCCTCAAAATCACAGCTAGCATATATAGGGATTATGAAGCTATTTACTAAACCAGAAGAGCTGACTTTTGAAATGTTACCACTGTTAACAATTTTTAAATAAAAAAATTCTCCTCTTTATCCTAAGCAAATTCTATATAATAGACATTTTGATTAGTCAAATATTTTCCATAATTGTCCTTGAACAAATATTTGTGTTAAATAAGGTATGTTCCTCAGATAGGAAAATCAAGTTATTTACCAATAATTAAATCATCACTCACAAATCTCAAGTGTAAAATAAAACATAACTTTTATTTCTACTGTCTAATCATATTTCTGTAAATATTGATAAATAATAAGCAATAGATTTCTGCCTCCTGGTGGCCACTTGCAGTTCTAAAAGAAAAAATAGCCTGTGTCTCTCAAAACACAGCAAAGAGATTTTGTTTTAAAATTTTGTTTAAAAGGCTATTCATTCTGGAAAGCAACAGTAGGTCAGCTTGGTACCAACAAGGGAAAAAGTCAGCAGTGGTGGCCAAAGACATGAGTGCCTTCCAAGGGCACTGTGAAACACAGTTCCCCCTTTTCACTCCATCGGCTTGTAGGTTATAAACATATGCACATAAACTCAAGTCTTTAGGAAACCAGTTTTGATCAAACTAAAATGTTTACCTGGTAATTCTAATACATTTATCACAAATACTTTCCCTTAAGCCTCACAGTCCTGTTACAGCATGGTTTGCCTTTAGCCAAATGGAATAATCTTTATGGAATATTCTTTATATGCATTTTCCTGCAGTAAGGTCTCTTGTGTCAGTAAGATATGGCCACAGAAATGTATGCTTCTTTGTTTGGTTAAGTTGCTTCACTTGGCAATAAAATAAAACCTTTGGAAACTATCAAACATGCCTTGATAGCAACATAGCATTGCTTACTAAAACTATACGTTAGAAATGCAGGAAGTTGGTCAAAATAAAAATTTACTGAGGTGATTTTTAAAACCAGGATTTAAAAAGCTGAGTCAAATTCTGAAGAATTGCCTCAGTAGAAATAATAGTGAAATATGTTGCATGTCATGTCACTGACATTTAACCAATAAATATTTAACTTAAATATTTAAAAGCTTATGATACAAAATGTTTTTTGAATAGAAGGAACATGTTTCAATTGACAATATTAGCAGCTAAAATTAATCTGTAAAATTCTGTAACTTTGAAATTGTTGTATAAATTAACTCAAGACTAATTAAACACCTAAATCATGTTTGTTTGCAATATGAGGGTTCAGTTGGGAAAGAAAACATTTATGATTTATTCTATATATCTCACAATATTCCTTTGATTAGTGCTGGTCTGCAAAAGGGAAAGAATAGAATGGATATCATTTTAAGCATAAATAATAAACATAATAAGTTAACTGAATCCAAATTACTAAACTTACTTGTATGTAAAATATTTTGTTAAACACTAGTTAAATTTGTTTGTCTTTTAAACTATTGTTTTGAAATATGAAAGGATTGCATTTCCATTGAAGAATGTCCTCTTACACAGTTGAAGAATCAATGAATTCATGAGAAGAAATAATAAACTTGACATATAAGGACAACTTTCATTTATCATGAAAGCTCTTTAATATTCTTTAATATACATTTTAATTTTAGAGTCTGGGAGTGCAGATGAGAGAGTTGGTGATGGACAAGGAGGCTTGGTGTGCTGCAGTCCATGGGGTTGCAAAGAGTCGGACATGACTGAGCGACTGAACTGAACTGACATTTTAGTTTAAAGAATGTTAATAGAAATATTTAAACATATGTCAAGTAAGAAGTAGTATGATGAACTCCTATCTAGTCATTATCCATCTTCAACATTATCAGTTCTTGGGGAATCTGGTCTCATCTATACTCCCAGACTCTAAAACCCAACGGGATTACTTTGAGGAAGATTCAGACATCATATTGTCTTTATTTTAATTACTTCAGTTAGCATTTCTAACAAAAAAAATTGTTTTATATATTATTACTGTAGAATTATCACAACTAAAGAAAAAGAATAATATATTATCAAATTGTCACTATTCCACTCTACAATGATCTCGAAAAACGACTCTATCGTTAGTTTGAATTCATAAAAGGTCCACATATTATAATTTTGAGAAGTCTCTTAAAGTTCCTTTTTAATTAATAGGCTTTATTATTTAGAATAGCTTTAAATTTGCAGACTGAGTTGATAGTACAGAGAGTCCCTGTCCAAAACTGGCACAGTTTCAAAACCTATTACTAACATTTTACACTATTACGATTGTTGTTGTTCAGTCGCTCAGTCATGTCGGACTCTTTGCGATCCCATGGATTGCAGCATGCCAGGCTTCTCTGTCCTTCACCATCTCCCAGAGCTTGCTCAAACTCATGTCCATTGAGTCACTGATGCCATCCAACCATCTCATCCTCTGTTGGATCTTACACTATTATGGAACATTTGTTCAAATTGACAAATATTGATATATTATTAAGGACTGCTGCTGCTGCTACTGCTAAGTCGCTTCAGTCGTGTCCGACTCTGTGCGACCCCATAGACGGCAGCCCACCAGACTCCCCCATCCCTGGAATTCTCCAGGCAAGAACACTGGAGTGGGTTGCCATTTCCTTCTCCAATGCATGAAAGTGAAAAGTGACAGTGAACGAGTGTTCAGTCTTGTCCGACTCTTAGTGACCCCATGGACTGCAGGCTACCAGGCTCCTCTGTCCATGGGATTTTCCAGGCAAGAGTACTGGAGTGGGGTGCCATTGCCTTCTCCGATTATTAAGGACTAAAGTTTATATATTATTCAGATTTCCTAGTTTTTACCTGAAGTTGTTTCTCTATTCTGGGATTTTATTCAGGATACCACATTATGTATACATATTGTCAGATCTCCTCAGGCACTTCTGGTTTTTGGCAGTTTTTTAGACTTATCCTTCTTTTAAATGACTTAATTTTAATGAGTACTGGTCAGGTATTTTGTAAAATATCCCTCAGTTGAAATTTGTCTCTGACGTTTTTCTCGGAGTTAGACTCATGTTCTAGGTTTTGAGAGAGAAAATCACAAAGGTGAAGTGCCATTTTCATCACATCATATCAACATATGCCACATATTTGATGCCATGTTGATGCTGGCTTTGATTTCTAGGCAGAAGTTCTTTCTGTCAGGTTTCTTCTTCGAAAAGTTATTCTTATTCTTTCCATCTCTATGTTGTACCCTTTAGAAAGAAGATGTGTGATATTTAGAAAGATGTGTGATCATCATGTACAAGCCCACGCATAGGAGTGGAGAGAGATATATCCACTCATTTAGGGCTGGAGTGTCTATAATTCATTTGGGATTCTGCATGGAGATTTGTCTCTTTTCCCCCATGCATTTATTTATTACATATTCATGAGTCATATATATTTATCTTATATTTTAGGTTATATTCTAAATAATTTAATATGTAATATATGTATGCATGGGTGTTCAGACATGTCCAATGCTTTGCGACTATGGACTGCATAACATATAGATTGTAGTCTGCCAGGTTCCTCTGTCCATGGGTTTCTGCAAGCAAGAATACTGAAGTTAGTTGCCATTTTCTCCTCCTGAGGGTCTTCCTGACCCAGGGATCAAACCAGAGTCTCCTGCATTGGCATGCAGATTCTTTATCTTTGAGCCACCTGGGAAGCCCTGTATATAATAAATAATGCAAAACAAAACTGTTTTGTTTATTACTCAAAAATAGTTTCCAGCTTTGATCACCCAGGATTCTCTCTATTGCCTCCTGTGCCTCTTTGACCTATTTCCCCAATGTGGAGTTTTTCTGAGGGCTTTCTTCCTTTCTGGAATTTCAAGATGATTTAGAGGTATTTTGTGTATTTCCTGCCCAGTCTCAAAATCTGTCATTTCTCCAAGAAGCCCTGGCTTTTTTATGGGAGAAGAGGAATAGAAACTAAGATCTGGGTGCTAAATGTGCACATTGCTACTGTAGTCTCCTAAATTTGTAATGATTTTTTTAATTTGAACATATTAAACCTCAATCTTTGAGCTGTAAAGTTCTACTTGTTTTTACAAATGCATAATGTTATATATTCAGTATTGCAATATTGTATACAGTAGTTTTGCCACTCTAAAAATCACCTGTGGTTCACCTATTCAAGTCCCCAGCCCCTGAACTCCAAACAGCCACTGAAGTTTTTACCGTATCTATAACTTTGCCTTGTATATTATAGTACAAAGCCTTTTCAGGCTTTATTCATTTAGCAATATGCATTTAAGCACTCTGCAGTTATCCATGTCTTTTCATGACTTGACAGCTCATTTCTTTTTATAGCTGAGTAATATGGCATTGTAGCCAGAGTTTGTTCATCCACTCATTTATTAGAGGTCATCTTGGTGGCTTCCAGCTTAGGCAATCATGAGTGAAACTCTTGTAAATATTTTTATGAGGGTCTTTGTGTGGACAAAAATTTTCACCTTAAGTTGGTAGACACCTAAAAGCATAATCACTAGATTATATAAACACTATGTTTAGCTTTGTAAGAAATTGCCAAACTATCTTTCTAAGTGGTTGTAACATTTTGTTTTCCCACCAGAAATGAATGAGAGTTCCTGGTGTTCTGGGTCCTCATCAGCATTTGGTATTATAAGCTTTTTGAAATGCTGTCATTCTAATAGGTGTGTAGTACTATCTCAGCTTCCTTATAAGTTGCAATTCCCTAATGACAAACAATTTTGAGTACCTTTTATATGCTAATTTACCATCTGTATATCTTCCTTGGTGAGATATCTATTCAGATATATTGCCCACTTTCTAGTTGGGTTGTTTGTTTCCTATTTTTTGTTTTCAAGAGTTCTTTCTATACTTGGGATAGAAGTCCTTTATAAGAGAGGTGTTTTGCAAATATTTTCCCAAATATGTGGTTTCTTTTCCTTTTTTAAACAGTGTCTTTCATAGAGCAGAAATATTTATTTTTAATAAAGTCTAAATTATATATAACAGTATTTATAATTCTTCCCTCCCTTATAATAGTGTTGTCATTCATTTATTTTATTCATATGCTAAATTTATTCATATCCAAAATTGTTGCTATTATCACTTGAAGCAGTTATCATTAAAAATAAGAAAAGTAAAATAATTCTTAATAATAAGAATATAAGTAAAAGATAATATAAACACATTTGCTTATTAAAGTAAAAAAAAATAAATCTTATTAAGAATAAGAAAAGTAAAAGATTTCATTTAACTATCATTTATTCCTTCTCTTCCTCACATTCTTCCTTTCTTTATGTAGATCTAAGTTTTTGTCCTTTATCATTTTCCTTCCCTCTGAATTCCTTCAGCTACTGTTTTTCTGAGAAAGTCTTTGTCATTGATTTTTTGAAGGATAATTTCTTTAGATATATAATTCTAGATTAGTATTTATTTTTCTAATACTTTAAATATGTTTCAAGGGTGTTCGTTCTGAAAAAACTAAAAATCCCATTTCAAGCTCTAAAGAATATTGGTGTTTCAATTTCACAAGATATAAATAATAATGAATTACAATTTAACATTTGATAAAGGCCTCCTTGAAAATAAGGCATAGAGGAGAGGCTGTTTCATGGCTTTCCTGAAATAGTTCCTCATTGTGACCTAAAAGCTTGGACTGGGTATGAAATTAAATACTCAATATGCAACAGACTCAAACCAAGTTACTCAATTTCCCATTTAAAAAAAAAAAGACATTCTCAGAGTTATGATTTGCCTTTAAATTCTCAGCACTGAGAGAACAATATAAGAAATCACCCACAAGAAAAAATATTTCTCAGCTTTTACCCAAAATCACAGATGAATACATTGGGCAATGTTCCTTGTACACAGGCCCTCTGAATAAGTTCCTCTGAAAGTTAACATGAGGTCAGAAATAATGCATTTTCTCAAGATATTAAATACAGTATTTCCTTCCTGGAAAGTTAGCCTGAGACATAAGTGAAACATACAAAATTTGAATAAAACAAAACAAAAATAACAAACTAGAGATTCAGGTAAAACCAGATAGAATGGTGAAATTGAAAGGACTGCTCTGACCACCAATACCCGTGACTCCAACATTCAAACAACTTCTTTCCCTAATAGGATTCTCAAGTACACAATTCCACTTAGTAAGTTTAACCCTAATCTGCTGAATATAAGCTGTTTGACACCTCCTGTGTGTTGTGAACAAAGAATGTCACCTGCCATTTCAGTAAACTGAGGATGATCAAGCCATCAGCCCAGCTGCCCCTTGTGCCACACCCTGGGGGGAATTCAAGATGGAGAAAAACAGGCTGACTGCCACCTAGCCATCAACCTCTGAAGCCACCCCCAGAGGTGTACCCCGAGGGGATTCGGGATGGAGAAAAACAGGAACCTCGCCCTAGAAAGTTAAGGTGTGTATCAGAAGGTTAATTTCAATAAACTCAGACTTTTGCATCTTGCCATACACAGAAAAGCACTAAATTCATTAACTTGATATATATGGTTTTCTTTAATTAGCAGTAATCTTTTCTTTAATGTTTTAATTGGTGGAAAATTGCTTTACACTGTTGTGTTGGTTTTCTGCCGTACAACAATGCAAATCAGTCACAGTTATATATATAGCCTCTCCTTCTGCAGCCTCCCTCCTCCCCCCATCCCACTCCTCTAGGTCATCACAGAGCACCAGGTTGGGCTCCCTGTGTTATATAGCAACTTCCCACTAGCTATCTGTTTTACACATGGTAGTGTACAAAGGTCAACGCTACTTTCTCAATTCATTCCACCCTCTCCTTCCCTTGCTGTGTCCACAAGTCTGTTCTCTACTAGGTTCACCAGTGCCATTTTTCTAGATTCCATATGTATATGCATTAATATAGGATACTTGTTTTTCTCTTTCTGACATACTTCACTCTGTATAAGAGGCTCCAGGTTCATCCAACTCACTACAACTGACTCAAACCCCTTCCTTTTTATGGCTGAGTAATATTCTATTGTATGTGTGCCATGTCTTCTTTATCCATTCATGTGCTAATAGACATCTAGGTTGCTTCTATGTCTTATCTGTTGCAAATATTGCAGCAATGAACACTGGGGTACATGTGTCTTTTAGAATTTTGGTTTTCCCATAGTGGGATTGCTGGGTCATATGATGTGTGTAATGTGTGTGTGTGCTAAATTGCTTCAATCATGTCCAACTCCTTGGGACCCCATGGACTGTAACCTGCCAGATTCCTCTATTCATGAGATTCTCCAAGTAAGAACACTGGAGCGGGTTGCAATTTCCTTCTCCTGGGCATCTTCCCAACCCAGAGATCCAACTGGCATCTCTTCCGTCTCCTGCTTTGGCAGGTAGGTTCTTTACCACCAGCGCCACCTGGGTCATATGGTAGATTTATTCCTATTTTCTTATGGAATCTTCATACTGTTTTCTATAATGGCTCTATCAGTTTACATTCCCACCAACAGTGCAAGAGGGTTCCCTTATCTCCACACACTCTCCAGCATTTATTGTTTGCAGATTTCTTGGATGATGGCCATTCTGACGGGTGTGAGGTGATACCTCACTGTAGTTTTGATTTGAACATGTTTATTTGGCCATCTGTCTGTCTTCTTTAGAGAAATGTTCGTTCAGGTCTCCTCCCATTTTTTTGATTGGATTGTTTGTTTTTCTGATATTGAGCTGTATGAGCTGCTTATATATTTTGGAGATTAATCCTTTGTTAGTTGCTTCCTTTGCAATTATTTTCTCCCATTCAGAGGATTGTCTTTTCATCTTGTTTATAGTTTCCTTTGCTGTGCAAAAGCTTTTAAGTTTTATTATGTCCTATTTGTTTATTTTGCTTTTATTTCCATTAATCTAGGAGGGTGGGTCAGAGAGAATCTTGCTGTGATTTATGACAAAGGGTGTACTGTTCAGTTCAGTCGCTCAGTCGTGTCTGACTCTTTGCGACCCCATGAAAAGAGTGTGCTAATTAGCAGTAATCTGTTTTCTTCAAAAACTCTTACATATCCTGGCTCCTTCCTTACCTCTTCAGAACAGTCCTTCAAAGCTATCTGAGAGGCTCAGATAAGTAAGTCCACTGAACAAAACATTAACATTGTTCAGTAAGTCCACTGAACAAAACATTAATTCTCAACTGTTAGGTTGTGCCTTTTTTTCAGACAACAGTGCTCAATATATTTTTATTCTTATCTTAACTGCCAATTATACCTCCATTTTTCACTTCATTTTTTCACTGTGCCCATGACAGCCAATACAAATAGAATTCACAGTACTTGAAAGACCCAAATCCACAGTCATAGACTTTGAAAGGTTCAAATTTGTGGAGTACTAGTGAAATGTATGTAGAATTTTAATCTAAGATTCATAAATCCTCTACATTCTAGAATTTTAATACAGGATAGCATTTCCTAATTATTCTGTCTACCACTTCTGTCAGGTTTGAGAAATATATTAGCTAACCATGCTTTCTTTCTCTTTATCTACCACACTGTATTTATGTCACCATAAAAGCAACATAACCAGAAAGTCTCACACGTCTGAATGTTATTATATGCCTTCTGTTAAAATGAAAATGGACACTCCTGTACTATTGAATAGCTTCTTTTCAAGTGCCAGGGTAAACTGACTGACCCCAATGAAATGATCTGAACTTTCAAGCACTGCACATGTCAGCATTCCAGTGAAGAACTAGGACAGACAGGGGTCGTTTCCATTCACGCAAAAAATCCACACACTTGATCTGACTTGTCTTGTGTACTTAACAAAACCACAAGTGGTGCTATCCTGCTTAGAACCAAAATATTTCCTGGTATTCTTAACAGAATTTAACTTTGTCTCCTGGCTGTCTTGCAATTGTCTTTCTCTGTGAAGCAAGACACCAAACGGCCCCTTTAGTCCCAATTTGCCTATTAGGATAGGCTATTTGCTTTGGGGATAGAAAGCAATTTAAGAATAACAGAATTATTATTCTTTCCTAATTTTGATTGAGAATGACCACATTTATTTCATAAAAAATAACAAAAAAGCTTATGATTGAGAATAATATAGAGTTTAGTTATAAAGTTTCAGTTACATGTCCATGGAGAACAATCTCCCTAGGAAATAAACTCTTATCTACAGTTGCCTCAAAAGATTTACTATTCTGAGGATATGGGATAAAATAATATTGAAGGTTTGAGGTAATTATTTTGATTTCAATTGTGGTTGAAGGCACCCTGTCACACCGCTCTGAAATTATCATGGATTGAATATTTCACAAGTTATGTAGACTATAAATTTTAGTAAACTATAAAAAGATCCATACAGCAAGTATTGCTAGACTATTATGGGGAGAGTTCTCCTTCTTAGTCTCCACAAGTATGCAGATAAAATTAGGCTAAAATGAAATATCAAGGGCCACTTTAAAAAAATAAGTGTGTTACAAGTGTATAATTTTAAAAGTAAGGAAGCAGGAGAGGCCAATATGTGTTATATGTCTCTGTACTTTGTCCTCATAGCAGCCTTGAATATTGAGTCTAAGAGGAGAATAAATGTACAGAGATTAGTTCTTTCTTCCAAACTTATCAACTGTGAATGGCCCCCTGCACATTCAAATTCAGTTCATTTTGTTAGAAATATTCTTGTGCATGCTCCACAGAAAGGAACTAAATGGCTACTTCTACCCTTGGTATAATGGTTGCATAAGCATCAGGTTTATATTTAGCAGCATCTGTTGCTATTGTTTCTCCAACTCAGTGCTCTACTGTGTCTCCACAACAGACTCAGGCCCTATTAGAAGGAATCCAGGAAGGACACTTAAACATGCCATATTAGTGCAATAGTTTTGGCAACAGGAAACCAATATGATATCCATTGATGATCTATTCCTTATTTGTGAACAATTTATATTTTTGTAGTAGATATATCTTTCTTTGATGGCCTAAAGCAAATTAGAAAAAAACATCCCCACTGAAACTCTTCTCTCTTCCCTCATTTTCCCACAGTTAGCATATGTTTGTTTATTGCTTTGTGTATTTGTGTATATATCCATCTTCCAAATTGTAAGTTCCTTTGAAGGCAGCAACTATAAAATCTGATTTTGTATTCTTTCTGCTGGAAAGAAAAATCTCTTAACATACTGCACTCTCTCTCTATATACACACACACACACACACACACACACACACACACACATATCTGTCCTGTGCATGCATGCTCAGTTGCTCAGTTGTGTCTGGCTCTTTGCAACCTCATGGACTGTAGCCCACCAGGCTCCTCTGTCTATGTAATTTTTCAGGCAAGAACACTGGAGTTGGTTGCCATTTCATTCTCCAGTGGATCTTCCCAACCCAGGGATCCAAGCTGTGTCTCTTAAGTCTCCTGCATTGGTAGGCAGGTTCTTTATCACTGCACCACCTGGGAAGCCCTATGTGTATGGTGGTTGTTGTTGTTGTTCAGTCACTCAATTGTGTCTGACTCTTTGCCACCCCATGGACTGCAGCACGCCAGGCTTCCCTGTCCATCACCAACTCCCAGAGCTTGCTCAAACTCATATCCATCAAGTTGGTGATGCCATTCAACTGTCTCATCCTCTGTCATCCCCTTCTCCTCCTGCCTTCAATCTTTCTCAGCTTCAAGAACTTTTCTGATGAGTCAGTTCTTCGCATCAGGTGACCAAAGTATTGGATCTTCAGCATCAGTCCTTCCAATGAATATTCAGGACTGATTTCCTTTAGGATTGAGAAAGGGTCTTCTCCACCAACACAGTTCAAAAGCATCAATGCAGTATCCAACCCACATCTCACATTACCAAACTGATTCTTTACCACTGAGCCAACAGGGAAGCCTATATATATATAACTTCTTTTTGTATAGTTCTCATATTAGTGGAAGCAGTGACAGATTTTATTTTGGGGGGCTTCAAAACTGTTGTGAACAGTGACCACAGCCACAAAATTAAAAAAAAAAAAAGCTAAGAAACACCTAGACAGCATATTAAAAAGAAGAGATATCATTTTGCTGACGAAAATCCATTTGGCCAAAGCTACGGTTTTTCCAGTAGTCATGTATGGCTGTGAGAGCTGGACTATAAAGAAGGCTGAGTGCTAAAGAATTGATGCTTTTGAACTGTGGTGCTGGAGAAGACTCTTGAGAATCCCTTGGACTGCAAGGAGTTCAAACCAGTCAATGTTTAATGAAATCGACCCTCAATATTCATTGGAAAGACTGATGCTGAAGCTGAAACTCCAGTCCTTTGACCACCTGATGCAAAGAGCCAATTCATTGGAAAATACCCTGATGCTGGGAAAGATTGAAAGCAAAAGGAGAAGGGAACAGCAGAGGATGACATGACTAGATAGCATCACTGATTTAATGGGCATGAATTTGAGCAAACTCTGGGAGATAGCAAAGGACAGTGGAGCCTGACATGCTGCAGTCCTGGGGTCTCAAAGAGTCAGATAGGACTTAGCCACTAACAACAATATGCTGGTGCATTTTCTGCTAGCTAAACTCTGATGCAAAACCACTAGAGGGAGATCAAGCATCATATCCTTTTCTTTGCTTGTTCTGGTTGCTAACATTATTTATATAACTTTAATGTTGTGTAAATGTTTCACTATGAATTAATTTATTGGTTTTCCTGAAGATTTTCCTTCTAAGCTACTAGAAATGTTTGAACAAAGCTGAATCCAAAAAAACTAGTCACAAGAAGTTTAAATACTTCCAAAACCCCCATTTTGTTTAGTCTTAAAGCATTTGATTAAATAGTTGCAATCATCTTAAAATCTGCATCAGGTCAAATGTGAACTATGAGTTGTTTATTCCACTAGAAGTGGGTTTTTCATTGACTCTAGGTTTATGCATTATATAAGTTAACCACAAGTTTGAAAATAAAATATGTTAACATGAAAACAATGAGACTTAGGTACATTTCCTAGCATTTCAAAAATTATGCTAACATAATTTTTGCTAACATGAAGATTTTTGTTGTTATTGTTTAGTCACTAAGTCATGTTCAAGTCTTTTGCAACCCCATGGAATGTGGCCTACCAGGCTCCTCTGTTCATGGAATTTCCCAGGCAAGAATACTGGAGTGGGTTGCCATTTCCTTCTCCAAGGAAATCTTCCTGAGCCAGGATTCAAACCCACATCTCCAGCTTGGTAGGTGTACTCAATACCACTGAGCCACCTAGAAAGCCCAATGTAAGTATAATAAATTATAATAAACAGTCTGTTTTAAGAAAATCAACTGGTCAGTACACAGTTGAATTTTTGTTTTATTCTAATTTTGACTGAATTTCATCTTGAGAAACTTTAATTATATACTAATATTCACATATTGAGGGCTTCTCACATGACTCAGTGGTAAAGAATTAGCCTGCCAATGCAGGAGACCCAGGAGACATGGACTCGATCCCTGTGTTGGGAAGATCCCCTGGAGAAGGAAATGGCAAACCATTCCAATATTTTTGCCTGGAAAATCCCATAGACAGGGGAGGCTGGGAGGCTATGTCCATGGGGTTGCAAAGCATCGGACATGACTTAGTGACTGAGCACACACGCAATCACATGTAGATAAATTATGCCTTTCTTTACAAAGAAGCAGTTTTAGTAGTTTTGAAGCTCAAAGGTCTAAAGTTATTAAAAAGAAATTTGGGAAAATATAGATTAAATTATCTATTGAAATTTCTGAAACAATGAGCAACTATACCATAAAGAAGCCTTTTATTTACAGAAATAGAATGAATATTTATATCAAGGACAACAGAAAGAGAAGTGTCTAAAAAAAAATTACTTATCAGTCAATTTTCCCAGTCTTTGAATCATGGAAACAGGCTGTTATAAATAAGCAAGCCAATGTCATCCTCTGATTTTCCAGACAGAATATGCTTCTGGAGTCAAACCACGGGGCTTTGAAATCAAGCTCTGCCATTTACTAATTGTGTGACCTGGAAAAATTAGTTAACTTCTTTAAACCACAGTTGGGAGAATAAAGAGTTTCTCTCTCATGGGATCACTCAGTGGATTAGCTGAGACGCTGTGTATGACACATTAAGCACCATGCCTGGCACAGAGCTCTGACTCAATAAATGTAGAATTACTATTATGTGAGAAGCTCTGCATCTTGACGAACAAGCTGGACAAAATGCATCATTTTCTCAGTATTCCTACCATTGTCTCACAGAATGATTAGTTACCATTATAGATCATCCCTCCTCTCCTATATATCATATACATCAGGGGTCCCCACCTCCAGGATCTAATGCCAGCTGATCTGAGATGGAGCTGATGTAATAGTAATAGAAATAAAGTGCACAATAAATGTAACACGTTTGAAAAATCGCAAAACCATCCTCCACTCTCTGGTCCATGAAAAAACTTGTTTCCCACAAAACAGGTCCTTGGTGCCAAAAAGGTTGGGGACCGCTGATATAGATCATTTCTTCCTTCCTTAGCTTTCAAATTCTCCCTTTCAAGATCTTCAAAATACACCAGTTCAAGGACTTTGGACAACTGAATTCAACAAAATTTTTGGAATCATAAAATAGAATTGTAATGATTATAAACCTACACTTAAGTCCTGGCTCTATGCTGGAGTCAATGATAGATTAAAATAAAACATAAAACCATGGTCTCTATCCTGGAAGATGAGAATGAACTAGAGTAGTTGATGGGGGGAGACAGGAGAAGAGGAGAGGGGACAAGAGGGGAGGAAACTAAATTTCTGTTTTTTTAAGCCACCTAGTTTGTAATATACTTACAGCAGCCATAAGAAATTGATACAGAAGGACTTCCTTTCAAATCATCATAGTTACCAAGAAAGAATATGTAGATGATTACAGCTGGAAAACTGAATGATTTAGGTAAGAAATGCGTGTACCCTCTGTAACAGAGAAGAATAAATCTGACTCCGTATTGGATGGAATCCTTTAGCTCTAATTCTGTGCTCTACTGCCTGTCCTTAGGCATGCTGGTTCTACACCTTTGTAAAAGAATGTTGCCTATAGCCTGAAATATACAGCCCTATCTCAAGGCTCTGCCTCCCAGTTTGACCTTTGAAGTATAACACTTCATTCTTACAGAGATAAAAAGCTGCAGAAGAGAGAATAACATTTTTCTCTGTTGACAGGAATGTCCTCATGACCAGGCCTATGCAGACAGCTACTCTTACAAAGTATTACCACATCTCCTCCAGGGTCTGACCAGCACCAAAAAGTTGCAACAAGTCACAGCCTCTCCCCTTTCAGTATAAAAGAAGTCTGATTTCTAAGTCTGATAAGGTGGTTCTTCCGGATCCTAATCCACTGTCTCCTCTGTCTGCTGGATTTTGGAATCAAGTCACTCATCATTTTTCCAGCAACTTGGCTCAATTTATTGGCCTGTTTTGTGGTGAACAGTAGTACAAGCCTGGACTCAGTGACATGAGGGATGATAATCTTTGCAATTGGATAAAGATGATCTAATTGAAGCGTCAGTGAGAGTTGAGTTTTCCAAAGTGCTCCTAGATTTTCTTTGGTTATACTTTTATTTTTGCTGTTGGTGACACACAACAGGTGAAACTGTGATTTAACTTTCACAGTTTAAGGTGTTGATTTCTTCACCTGTTTTTTTTTTTTTCCTCTCAGTTCTATCATATTTCTAACAGGTATATTTGTCCTGTCACCTCCTCTCACAAACGCAGAAATGGTGGTAAATGTGTTTCCTAATGAATCTACTATGTTATGCTTTTCAGTCCTGTGTGCTGAAAATACAGACAACTGCTCTGAGTTCTCATTTATTTAACTTCAAGAAAAAATAGAAATGGATGCTTATGTGAATCTAATAATTATAAATTATCATGGGCCAGGCATTCTGTTAGATATGCTCATGTATTATGTGATTTACTCTTCATCACACTTGGGAGAGACGGAAATGGCTGCCCACTCCAGTATTCTTGCCTGAAGAATCCCATGGACAGAGGAGCCTGGTGGGTTACAGTCCACGGGATCACAAAGAATCAGACATGACTGAGTAACTTTCACTTTTCACTTCCTTAAACCCAACCTTAGGAATTTGGCTCAGCCTTAAGGTATTACTAATAATACTTGAGTTTAGCATTATACTGCCCAGTGTAGCAATAAATCAAACTATGGCTAGGTAAGCCTTCGATAAGATGTTTTTGGATGGACCAAAAGCCTACCCAGAGTTATTCCTTTCATAAATGCCTACAGAATACTACTAGCATCACAAGATGCGATGTCTTCCGATGGTGTGGGTACTATACTTAACATAAAATTCTTGTTTTATGAAAGAAGAAACTGAGGGCAGAGTTTGTTCAATGATTTACTCAAGAATTACATAGCTAATTAGTATTTCAGCTTGGATTAGATTTACTGGAATTCAAAAAGAACAAGATCACTGATGTTGAACATCTTGGCAAACACTTCTTAAAAGTCTGAATTATTCCAGAAGAATATTGTTTCTATACAGAAATTTTTACTAAAAATTTTTATAAAATATTTGAGTTATAATAGAAAAGCCTATGTAACAAGAGACCCCAAATGTAACCACTAGAAAGAGAAATGTTATCAAGTTATTATCCAGAAGTTATTCACATAGTTTTCTTCCTTCAAACATTTAAAAATGAATTCTTAATTCCAACATTTTGTCAGATGGTCAGCAAACTAGTTCTGTTACACTGCTAGAAGAAGCAACAAGTTCATCTTTGACCTGACCTCTGCCTGCTTTCCTAGTTATTAATTGTTATTCTCTAATTAATTAAGTAAATAAAGAAATTGCAACTGTCACAATTTTTAAAAATATACATGCAGTCAAGCATTTTGTTTGTTTCTATGTTTGGTATACAGTTCTTTGGTTTTTAACACACGTAAAGATTCATGTAACCACCATACAGAACATCTCCATCACCATAAAATACTCCCTTTTGCCACTCCTTTATAGTTATACACTCCTTCCCCACTCACTCTTACTGCAGAGCAACCACTAACACATTTTCTGTTTCTGTAGAATTAGCTTCTCTATGTAATATAAATGAACTAAATAGAATAAAACATTTTAAAACTGGCTTCTTTCACTCAGCATAATGCCTTTGAGTGCATTCATGTTATTGAGTTGTTAATGTTGAGCTATTCATGTTGTAACAAGAGTTGTTCTTTTATATTGCTGAGTAATATTCCATTTTATTGTTGTATGAGCAGTTTGTTTATCTATTCTGTCAAAAACTTTTTTCTAGCTTTTGGAAATTATGAATAAAACTGATAGAAAATTCATGTGTAGGATTTTACATGAACAAAGTTTATTTATTTATTTAGAACAAATACTTAGGAGTGGGATTGCTAGGGTCAAATGGTTAAATTCATATTTAATATTATAAGTGGCTGCCTAACTTTTTCACAGTGGCTAGAGCACTTTACATTCATATCAACAAAACAGGAGACTTTCCAGTTGCTCTGTTTCCATTCCCATCCTTAGTATTGTCTGTTTGTTGGTTTTTGTTTTAGCCATCCCAAGAAATATATAAGATTGTGTAGTGGTATTTCATCATGGTTTGATTTTGCATTTGCCCCATGGGCTATTCAGAAATGTATTATTTAATTTCCAGCTACTGGGGGATTTTCCAAATAACTTTAAAAAAAATTAATTTCTACTTTAATCTATTTAAGGCGAAAATATGCTTTGATTTCTTTACTTCTTTCAAGTTTCTTAATGTTATCATCTATTATGGTAAATACTCCATTTACCCTGAAAAGAATTATTATATCTGCTGTTCTTGAATGGAGTGTCTACAAATGTCAATTAGTTCCAGCTGATTGCTCTTTAACATTCTTGATGACTGTTTTGTCTACCTGTTCTATGAAATTAATGGAAGTTGAAATCTCCAATCCTAATTTTTAATATATCTATTTCTCCTTTATTAGTATTTGCTTCATGCATTTTGAAGCACTCTATTAGTTACATAATCTAATTATCATGTGTTCTTGATGAACTGACCCTTTAAATAATTATGTAATGACTCTCAATTTCTTGTACTTTTCCTTGCTGTGAAGTCTACTTTGCTTGTTGTCAATATAACACTCAAGTTTTCTTGTGATTAGTGTTTGCTGGTTTACCTTTTCCCATCCTTTTACTTTTAAACTAACACTCATGCTATTTAAAGTGGATTTCCTGTAAGATTTTCAGTGGATTTTCATTGGTTTCATTATGATTTATTTTGCTTCTCTTTTCTAAAATGTCCATTTGACTCTTTTTTATAGCTTCTGTTTCTCTCCTGTGATTTTCTATTGTTTCTTTTTCAACAGTACTTTTCCTTATTTCTTGGGACATGGTTAGCTGCTTTAAAGTCTTCAATTATTTTCAGCATCTAGTTCCTCTCAGAGTTGGTGTCTGTTGAGTGACATTTTCCTTATAATTTCTCAAAATGTCCTGTGTTTTTTATGTTGAGTAATTTTGACGTTAGTCTCCCCATTCTACCATCCACTTCTGGTGGCTAAACTGGTGGCAAGGTGGATAGAGAGGAAAAAAACAAAAGCAATAAAGATTGTCTTCACACTCTTTCAACCACAGTCCCTCTAGCCAGAGAGAAGGATCCTCCTCCTTGAGAGGTATAAGTGCTTTCCAGGCCCCTGCTACTGCCCTGCCCCCACAGGCTGTAGTTTTAGGACTGGGGCTCACCTGAAGGCAAGATTAAGACAGGAAAAAGTGCCCCCACTCTCTCTATTCTATTTCATGATAGTTTCCCCTTCTCGCCTCTCAAACCAGAAAGGTAGTACTTCTCTTTGCTATTTTTTTGGTCCATGCTGCTAAGCTCTGCTGATATTTGGGCTTCTTCAGCTTCAGGTCAGAAGGTGAAAAAACAAAAATGAAACCAGGAAACCCACGACCAAGTTGTTCATACTCCAAGTAGTACCTTTCTTTTCTACTCTCCCTGGCTGCCATAAATTTTTCTTAGAGATAAGATAGATGTTCCATGCCTTCAGTCCAGGGCTTTTAGTTGCATTCAGTGGCAGAGACAGGGTGGAATATCCTTACTCTATCTTAACCAGTATTAGAGGCTCTTCAAAATGTTTTAAATCAGAATAAAGCTACATGGTAAGAGAGACAATCATGTATGATATATTAAATTTTATGAATGAACATGAATTTTTTTGTTTTAAAACATTCCACACAGGTTAACAACTTACTACTTAAAACATTAGCGAAGATTATGAACTGTGTTGGCTAACAACTGAAGTATCTAAAAACAAATCTATGAGATAATACAGAACAAAGTGTGCCTTGATTCAAATTCATAATTTCAGCTAACATTTATTAACACTAGGGACTTCCCTGGTGGCTCAGACAGTAAAGCGTCTTCCTACAATGCGGGAGACCAGGGTTTGATCCCTGGGTTGGGAAGATCCCCTGGAGAAGGAAATGGCAACCCACTCCAGTACCGTTCCCTAGAAAATCCCATGAATGGAGGAGCCTGGTAGGCTACAGTCCATGGGGTCGCAAAGAGTAGGACACGATTGAGCGACTTAACGACTTCACTTTCACTTTACTATGTACTAAGTGCTTCACCTAAACTTCCACATTCAATCTGCATGATAATTCATGAGTTAGCTACTATTATCCATATCTTATAAGTGTGAAATGGGTGCTTAGAGGAACTTAATCTATTTTTCAAGGAAACAAAGGTACAAATCCAGGTTTGTGGTGTGGCAGTAGACAGGCAAACTTTTTCTTCAAGAGCGAGGTAGTAAATGTTTTAGGCCGGTCAGGCCATGTAATCTCTATTGTAAATACTCAACTCTGACACTATTGAGTGTCAGCCAGAAAATATTATCCAGGAATGGTCACTGACTTTATTACCTTCTGAACTTTCAAATAATGTTCTTTAATATCAGTACAAAGTTCCATTGAAAGTTGATGTCTAGTGAGCAGCCAAATAAAATTTCTGCCTTAAGAAACTGAGAAACAGTAAAGACAATGTAAAGATGAGAAAAAAGTGAATTCAACCTGTCTTTCCCTAGAGAAAACATTTAACCTAATTCTCTTATAAGTTTTCCTAAATCCTATTATTTTCAGTAGTATTCCTATCTAATCCTATCAATTTATAGATTTTAAGTGTCTGGCAACTCATAAAACATATTAAACTTTGCCATATTACTGTGTCTTCTCCTGTGTTTACCCTTTCACTTGGAAAACAATGTATTATATTTCATTCAATTTTATATTGCATATTTCTATAAGCCAATGTAAAATGTTCTAGATAGGTGATGACACTGCTGTTTAAGAGTGAACAATTACACTGAGATGTAAAAAGTCTTATAAATAAATCATTTGGATATTTTGAAGGTTCTAACCAGATGTACATCTAAAACAATAAACAGTAGATACTTATCTTTTCCTTTTTAAAATTTGAAGAAATTAGTTATTTGATTTAAAATGAAATTTCCAATGATAAAAATGCTATTAATTTATAATGTGGCTCAGATATCTGTTTTAATTTCACTCGTTTAGTCACTCAGTTTAGTCACTCAATCGTGTCCGACTGTTGCCACCCCATGGATTGCAAAAGGCTTTCTTGTCCATCACCAATTCCCGGAGCTTGCTCAACTCATGTCCATCGAATCGGTGATGCCATCCAACAACCTCATCCTCTGTTGTCCCCTTCTCGCCCCACCTTCAATCTTTCCCAGCATCAGCGTCTTTTCCATTGAGTCAGTTCTTCAATCACGTGGCCAAAGTACTGGAGTTTCAGCATCAGTCCTTCCAATGAATATTCAGGATTGATTTCCTTTAGGCTTGACTGGTTTGATCTCCTTGTAGTCCAAGGGACTCTCAAGAGTCTTCTCCAACACCACAGTTCAAAAGCATCAATTCTTTGGCACTTAGCTTTCCTTATAGTCCAACTCTCACATCCATACATGACTATGGAAAAACCATAGCTTTGACTAGACAGACCTTTGTTGGCAAAGTAATGTCTCTGCTTTTTAATATGCTGTCTAGGTTGGTCATAGCTTTTCTTCCAAGGAGCAAGTGTCTTTTAATTTCATGGCTGCAATCACCATCTGCAGTGATTTTGGAGCCCCAAAAAATAAAGTCTGACACTGTTTCCACTGTTTCCGCATCTATTTCCCATGAAGTGATGGGACCAGATGCCATGATCTTAGTTTTCTGAATGTTGAGTTCTAAGCCAACTTTTTCACTCTCCTCTTTCACTTTCATCAAGAGACTCTTCAATTCCTCTTTGCTTTCTGCCATAAGGGTGGTGTCATCTGCATATCTGAGATTATTGCTGTTTCTCCCAGCAATTTTGATTCCAACTTGTTTAGTAAGTTTTCTAAAAAATGTTATTTAAAAATGAAACTTTAGTAGCTACTTTATATCTAAATTGGAGAGACTTGGAGAAGAGTCTTCAACTATACCTTTAATATTTTCATTTCTAAATATTGTAACAAAACCTTGTGATTTCAGTATTATTTTCTTTTTTAGTGCTTATGGAAATTAAAATAAATTTATTGTAATATACTTGATTTACAATGTTGTAAAAAAGTTCAGGTATACAGTAAAGTAATTCAGTTATTCATATATATAAATATTTATTTTTTAACATTCTCTTCTTTTATAGGTTATTATTACAAGATGTTGAGTGTATCTCCCTGTGCTATACAGTAGGTCCTTGTTGGTTATCTACTTTAAATATAGTAATGTGTGTATTTTAATGCCAAACTCAGATTATCATACTAAGAAAGCCAGAGAAAGACACATTTGTGGAATCTAAAAAAAAAGGATACAAATGAAATTATTTACAAAACAGGAATAGACTCATAGATGTAGAAAATGAATAAGATTACCAAGTGGGGGGAGAGGGATAAATTAGAGATAAATTCAGTGTATTATTCTTAAGACTATGTTTATGTGCTCAGTCATGTCCCACTCTTTGTGACTGCATCGGCTGTAGCCCAACAGATTCCTTTGTCCATGGAATTTTCCAAGCAAATATACTGGAGTGGGTGGCCATTTTCTACTCCAGGCAATCTTCCCGACCCAGGGATCAAACCCACATCTCCTGCATTGGCAGGCAGATTCTTTACCACTGTGCCAAATCTACCGTATTGTACATACAGATATTTGGAATGGGAATGGAATACAGGGATTCAAAGGGAAGAGTCTGACTCCCACAAAGCACCAAGGATAAAGTTAATAATTCATCAGAACTAGGTCCATGAAGTCAATATGACCAAGAAAATATACAATCTATAAATTGGCAACAGTCTTGGCCTTCCCACAAAAAAAGAAAAAAATGATTTCAATTTAAATAAACTTCCAAAGGACACAGTGACCTCGAATAAGTCAATTCTCTTCTAAAGCTGTGTAAACACTGTGATGCTGCTGCAGTTTTTAGCCAGATTTCGCAGAATTCCTGAGCAAAGTCCTCATTATTCAGTTGAGGCACAAGAAGTAATTTTGAAATTTCTTCCTGTTTTGGTCTCTAAGGAAACACTATAAAGTGTTTGCTGTGAAGATGCTAAATCCTATGTAAAGGAAACAAATTTTAAAAATTCTAAAAAAATAAAATGCCTCTTTCATTTTTGCATTTCTAAGGTTCATCTGTAGTATTTAAACTTCATTTTAAATTTTAAAATACATTTTGCTTTACTTTAAATGTCTTGGCTATATTGATACTACTAGAGTATTTTTGGAAATGTGTGTTTTAGTGTGCCTTAAAGTTGAATATTGTATTGTAAAAAGGTGATGAAATTCACCCACCAATTTTGTGATAATTAACTCAGTAAGACCTCATTATCTTTATTCTATAATCTCCCAAATACACATGGCTTGACTTGTTAGTTAATAAGCACCAACACTTATACTATTTCATATCTTACCACAGAAACATCTGCAAAAAATTCAATGACTTTAACAATTCATTTCTAAACAGCAATACAAACTGAAGTGTTACTTTGACAAATACATCTTGTATATTATTGAAAATGTCATGTTTAGTTTTATTTTTCATTTTGTAAAATTTCTCATTATAAATTACCAAATATACATTTTTGTTTCCAATTAACATCTTTGCCAATTTCCCTTTCCTTTCATTAGAATTTTTATTCTTCTAATCCTCTAGTCATCTTTATTTTCTGATTTGACTTTTATTCTAACATCCTACCATAAATTGCTTTTATAATTTAATTTTAGGAGAAAGTTTCCTGAAGGATCAAAATATATCTTAGTATCTGATAAAGAGATCATGTGATTCAGTTTACATCTTCTCAGTTGGCGTTAACCTTTACTATCAGAAAGTCATGGACTTTACAGTGCAATACATACTGTATGTCACATTTTAATTTTTAATATTAAACAGCATGTTGGAAAATATGCTGCTATAGACTGAACCGTGTCCCTCTCTCATCCCCAAATTCATGTGTTGAAGCCCGACTCCCACAGTGTGAGTATATTTTGGATGTAGGAGGTAATTAAGGTTAAATGAAGTCCTAATAGTGGGGCCCTACCCCAATATTATTGATGGTCTTCTAAGAAGAAGAATGCTGCTGCTGCTGCTAAGTCGCTTCAGTCGTGTCTGACTCTGTGTGACCCCATAGATGGCAGCCCACCAGGCTCCCCCATCCCTGGGATTCTCCAGGCAAGAACACTGGAGTGGGTTGCCATTTCCTTCTCCAGTGCATGAAAGTGAAAAGTGAAAGTGAAGTCGCTCAGTCATGTCTGACTCTTCACGACCCCATGGACTGTAGCCTACCAGGCTCCTCCGTCCATGGGATTTTCCAGGCAAGAGTACTGGAGTGGGGTGCCATTGCCTTCTCCAAGAAGAAGAATAGAGAGATCTTTTTCTTTTGCCATGTAAGAACACAGCAAGAAGCTGGCATCTGTAAGCCATGAAAAGTGTCTTCACCTGAATTCTGCAGCTATCCTGATCTCAAACTCCAGCCTCCAGAACTGTAAGAAAATTATGGTATTTGGTTATAGCATCCTGAGATGACTAACATAATACTTATGCTATAGAGTCCCACCAAGCTTTATTATAGCGCTACAATGGAGTTATTGGACATTAGCTCAGCTAATAATTAAGTGACACTTTGTTTTATATTTTGCTACTATTTTTCATGTATAATCTACTTAAGGTAGCCCAGTGGAGGCTAGAGTAATGGACAAGGGAAGATTCATAAACTTGTGTCCTGCAGAATGATAATATCAAATGTTGTAAAACCATACCCTTGAATCTACCAACTCTGTTACCAGCAATATGCTGAACCATCATCATATTAGGCTTGGGTCATTTCAGTGTCCTTCCAAAAGATCACCTTTCTCACTGTCTTTACCAGATATAATCATCTTAAATTACACTTTAAAAAATGTTTAATCCTGTTCAAAAATCATCAAGACTAAAGATTCTTCACATCTATGAAATAAATTTTAATCTGAAACCCTAGCCCACTCATGATCCTCTGTTATTGGTGCCCAATTTAAATTTCCTACATATAATGTTAACAAATGCTCAGTAAATACTTCTATAATTAATTTTCCATCCTCAACAGGTTCTCACTTGCCCCTGAACTTGCATTGTCATTCCTGATTTTATGGCCTTGGCTCATCCAGTAATCAACTGCCTACCCAAAATACCTGTCATAATCCTACCTACCTTAAAAGAACAAATACAAAATCCATAGACTACAATACATTTTCCAATTACAAACCATAGGAATATTCTCTTTCTATAACTCCTCTGCTTTTTTGACCTAAATTTTTAATTCTAGCATTGTACATATTCTGTATGTAAGCATATATTCCTAGCATTTTAAAAAATATCTTATTGCCCCATCTAGATTGTAAACTTTTGTAGGACTTTCATTCTTAGTATCTCAGTTCAGTTCAGTTCAGTTGCTCAGTCGTGTCTGACTCTGCAGCCCCATGGACCACAGAACGCCAGGCCTTCCTGTCCAACACCAACTCCTGTACTTTACTCAAATTCATGTTCATTGAGTTGGTGATGCCATTCAACCATCTCATCCTCTGTCGTCCCCTTCTCCTCCTGCCCTTAATCTTTCCCAGCATCAGAGTCTTTTCAAATGAGTCAACTCTTCACATCAGGTGGCCAAAGTATTGGAGTTTCAGCTTCAACATCAGTTCTTCCAATGAACACCCAGGACTGATCTCCTTTAGGATGGACTGGTTGGATCTCCTTGCAGTCCAAGGGACTCTCAAGAGTATTCTCCAACACCACAGTTCAAAAGCATCAATTCTTCGGTGCTCAGCTTTCTTTATAGTCCAACTCTCACATCCATACATGACTACTGGAAAAACCATAGCCTTGGCTAGACGGACCTTTGTTGACAAAGTAATGTCTCTGCTTTTTAATATGCTGTCTAAGTTGGTCATAGCTTTCCTTCCAAGGAGCAAGCGTCCTTTAATTTCATGGCTGCAATCACCATCTGCAGTGATTTTGAAGCCCAAGAAAATAAAGTCAGCCACTGTTTCCACTGTTTCCCCATCTATTTCCCATGAAGTGATGGGACCAGATGCCATGATCTTAGTTTTCTGAATGTTGAGTTTTAAGTCAACTTTTTCACTCTCCTCCTTTACTTTCAGCAAGAGGCTCTTTAGTTCTTCTTCACTTTCTGCCATAAGGGTGGTATCATCTGCATATCTGAGGTTATTGATATTTCTCCCGAGCAAGCTTGATTCCAGCTTGTACTTCATCCAGTCCAATGTTTCTCATAATGTACTCTGCATATAAGTTAAATAAGCAGGGTGACAATATACAACCTTGACGTACTCCTTTCCCTATGTGGAACCAGTCTGTTGTTCCATGTCCAGTTCTAACTGTTGCTTCCTGACCTGCATACAGGTTTCTCAACTGGCAGGTCAGGTGGTCTGGTATTTCCATCTCTTTCAGAATTTTCCACTGTTTACTGTGATCCACACAGTCAAAGGCTTTGGCATAGTCAATAAAGCAGAAGTAGATGTTTTTCTGGAACTCTCTTGCTATTTCGATGATCCAACGGATGTTGACAATTTGATCTCGTTTCTCTGCTTTTTCTAAATCCAGCTTGAGCATCTGGAAGTTCACAGTTCACGTACTGTTGAAGCCTGGCTTGGAGAATTTTGAGCATTACTTTACTAGTGTGTGAGATGAGAGCAATTGTGCAGTAGTTTGAGCATTCTTTGGCATTGCCTTTCTTTGGGATTGGAATGAAAACTGACCTTTTCCAGTCCTGTGGCCACTGCTGAGTTTTCCATACTTGCTGGCATATTGAGTGCAGCACTTTCACAGCATCATCTTAGTACCTAGAATTCTTCATTAATCTTTCTCTGGAAACCAAGCCTGAAATAATCTCTCTAAGTTGACTATTTAATACTTATTTTCTATAGACTTCATTTATCCCTTGATTATATCCAATATTTTATTTGCTATTTGTTATATATTATTATTATTATTATATTCTTCATAGGTTCTTGCTCAGTGAAATAGAATTTAAGTTCCTTGAAGTCACAGGCTTTTATTCTTACAGTGTCTAGAACTGCAGTATGTAAAAATTTGTATATAAAGAGACACAAAGGGAAAAGGACCAGAAGTCAGAAACCTGGGTTCTAGTCCATGGTTTAGTTAACCAACCATCCATGTTTGGCAGTCTTTTAATAAACCTTTCTGGGCTTTTTTAGAGTAAAGTTGTGGTGGGAGATTGTTAAGATATTTTATAGATTTATTTGCTGATATTTGGGCCACAGTTTGCCTCTTTCTATGGTATTCAAATTGAGATACAAATAGAAGTATCTACCTCTGAAAAGAGGATAGCAACAAAGGAGAACTCTGACATGAGGAAGCTGCCAGTGGGATATCTGAATTGAGTCAGGGTTATATAAAGGTTTGAATTCTTCCAGAGAATATTTTTGGTTTTACTTTGCTGCTTTCCAGGTGTTGGTTACTCAACTACATGGGCAAGCATAGTATATTAATTAGGGTTCTCCAGAGAACAGAACCAATAGGATTATATCTATATCTATAGAAAGGGAGAAAGAGATAGAGACTGATTGATTTATTGATTGATTTTAAGTAACTGGCTCCTGTGATTGTACAAGCTTGGCAAGTTTAAAATTTGTAGGTCCTTTTAGGCTGGAGATCCAGGGTAGAATTGCAGTTTGAGTCCAAAGGCACTCTGCTGCCAGATTCCTTCTAAGGGGACATAAACTTTCAGCTGATGGGATGAGGCCCACCCATATTATGGAGCTGTTGTTGCTAAGTTCTGTCAAACTCTTTGCAACTCCATGAACTGCAGCACCCCAGGCTGCAGTCCTTAAAGCTGTCCTTCACTATCTCCTAGAGTCTGTTCAAATTCATATTCTTTGAGTCACAGGGCAATTATGGAGGGCAATTTGCTTTACTAAAAAATCACCAATTTAAATATTAATTTTATCCAGAAAATACCTTTCTAGTATATCTAGAATAATATTTGACCTTGCCAAATCGACACATTAAACTAACCATCACAGATAGATTCTGTCATTGAAGAAAATAAAGAATAATTCAGATGGCTTCCACTTATTTCATTCCATGGACAGTTTATCAGTCCTCTCTTTGGTGATCTGAGAGAGAACATAAATCTAGTGCTTTCCTTTTTGTCATTCTCATCAGACTTAGTGTCCTTACTTAGAAAAAGCAGTTATGCTACAGTCATGTATCTCAAGTTAGAGAATCTATTTACATATTCTAATCCTGCTACTTCCCAGGTGGCTCAGTGGCAAATAATCTGCCTGCAACGCAGGAGAAGCAGGTTCAATCCATGGGTCAGGGAGATCCCCTGGAGAAGGAAATGGCAACCCACTCCAGTATTCTTGCCTGGAAAATCCTATGGATGGAGGAGCCTGGTAGGCTGCAGTCCATGGGGTCTCAAACAGCCACTAAACAGCAACAAACACCATGACCTGCCACTTACTCACTATAAATTTGCAAGAGTCACTTACTCTAATTGACTCTCCGTTTCTTTGAAATGAAAATGAAAAGGATAAGGCAGGTTATGAGGAACACATGAAACTGTATGGGAAATAGTTTTCATATTATAAATGGTATTAATATTATATGTTAAATGGTCTTCATATTACCTATAACCATTATGTATTCAATTAACAAATTAAATTAATTTAGGTATGACCTAAATCAAATCCCTTATGACTATAGAGTGAAAGTGAGAAATAGATTTAAGGGACTACATCTGATAGACAGAGTGTCTGATGAACTATGGACAGAGGTTCGTGACATTGTACAGGAGACAGGAATCAAGACCATCCCCAAGACAAAGAAATGCAAAAAAGCAAAATGGCTGTCTGAGGAGGCCTTACAAATAGCTGTGAAAAGAAGAGAAGTGAAAAGCAAAGGAGAAAAGGAAAAATATACCCATTTGAATGCAGAGTTCCAAAGAATAGCAAGGAGAGATAGGAAACCCTACTCAGTGATAAATGCAAAGAAATAGAGGAAAACAATAGAATGGAAAAGACTAGAGATCTCTTCAAGAAAATTAGAGACACCAAGGGAATATTTCATGCAAAGATGGGCTCAATAAAGGACAGAAATGGTATGGACCTAACAGAAGCAGAAGATATTCAGAAGAGGTGGCAAGAATACACAGAAGAACTATACAAAGAAGGTCTTCATGACTCACATAATCATGATGGTGTGATCACTCACCTAGAGCCAGACATCCTGGAATGCAAAGTCAAATGTGCCTTAGAAAGCATCACTACGAACAAATCTAGTGGAGGTGATGGAATTCCAGTTGAGCTATTTCAAATTCTGAAACGTGATGCTGTGAAAGTGCTGCACTCAATATGTCGGCAAATTTGGAAAACTCAGGAGTGGCCACAGGACTGGAAAAGGTCAGTTTTCATTCCAATCCCTAAGAAAGCCAGTGGGAAAGAATGCTGAAACTACCACACAATTGCACTCATCTCACATGCTAGTAAAGTAATGTTCAAAATTCTCCAAGCCAGGCTTCAGCCACACATGAACTGTGAACTTCCAGATGTTCAAGCTGGTTTTAGAAAAGGCAGAGGAACCAGAGATCAAATTGCCAACATCCGATGGATCATCAAAAAAGCAAGAGAGTTCCAGAAAAACATCTATGTCTGCTTTATTGACTATGCCAAAGCCTTTGACTGTGTGGATCACAATAAACAGTGGAAAATTCTGAAAGAGATGGAAATACCAGACCACTTGACCTGCCTCTTGAGAAACCTGTATGCAGGTCAGGAAGCAACAGTTAGAACTGGACATGGAACAACAGACTGGTTCCAAATAGGGAAAGGAGTACATCAAGGCTGTATATTGTCACCTTGCTTATTTAACTTATATGCAGAGTACATCATGAGAAAAAATGGACTGGATGAAGCACAAGCTGGAATCAAGCTTGCTGGGAGAAATATCAATAACCTCAGATATGCAGATGATACCACCCTTATGGCAGAAAGTGAAGAAGAACTAAAGAGCCTCTTGATGAAAGTGAAAGAGGAGAGTGAAGAAGTTGGCTTAGAGCTCAACATTCAGAAAACTAAAATCATGGCATCTGGTCCCATCACTTCATGGGAAATAGATGGGGAAACAGTGGAAACAGTGGCTGACTTTATTTTCTTGGGCTTCAAAATCACTGCAGATGGTGATTGCAGCCATGAAATTAAAGGACGCTTGCTCCTTGGAAGGAAAGCTATGACCAACCTAGACAGCATATTAAAAAGCAGAGACATTACTTTGTCAACAAAGGTCCATCTAGTCAAGGCTATGGTTTTTCCAGTGGTCATGTATGGATGTGAGAGTTGGACTATAAAGGAAGCTGAGCGCCGAAGTAATTGATGCTTTTGAACTGTGGTGTTGGAGAAGACTCTTGATATTCCCTTGGACTGCAAGGAGATCCAACCAGTCCATCCTAAATTAGCTCAGTCCTGAGTGTTCACTGAAGCCGAAACTCTAATACTTTGGCCACCTGATGCAAAGAGCTGACTCATTTGAAAAGACCCTGATGCTGGGAAAGATTGAAGGTAGGAGGAGAAGGGAACGACAGAGGATAAGATGGTTGGATGGCATCACCGACTCAATGGACATGGGTTTGGGTGGACTCCAGGAGTTGGTGATGGACAAGGAAGCCTGGTGTGCTGCGGTTCATGGGATCGCAAAGAGTCGGACACGACTGACTGAATGAACTGAACTGAACTTATATCTTAAATAAACACTCTCTGCCTACCTAAAAGAACTATTTTGAAAACTATATCATTCATTTACATCTATTCACTCATGTAGCAAAGATTTATTAAATATTTTTAAATAAATATTTATTAAATATAAAAAACCACCGATTGAAATATTAAACCAAGTTTCTCTAAAACAACAATGTCCTTCAAAAATATAGAGAATTATCAAAAGCACTGAATGAATAGCTGGTATTCTGTATAGTTGTTATCAACTCAGGTACTATTGGACATGGGCTGGAATAACTTTTAATAACAGCACTTGTTCATTAAATTGGCACTACTATCTGTCTATAAAGGAGTCTTGCTCAGGTTCCCTATAAGCAAGGACTAAGAGGGATAGTCTTGCAGCAGTGATTTGTTAGGAGACTCTTCTTAAGTGAAGGAAACAGGTAGGGCAATAGGGTAGAAGAAAGGTAAGCAAGGATATGGTCTTACCTGAAGACTGGATTCAGCCCACCTTGAGTCAAAGGTTAACTTGTGGTGCCCCAGAGTCAGTCAGTCACTGGCTGTGGGCTACCTCCCTGATGATGAGACCATAACCTCTCAGGGGAAGAAAGTAGCCATGGGTTATCAGCCAACGTAATTAACAAGTGGGGCTGAGTGTACCTTCCAGTATAAAGGGGATCTGAGAACAGGGCAATAATAACCTTAGTACAAAGTGCCAGTGATGTTCATAAAAATAACAAAAGCACTGCAAAGGTGTTCAGGACTTTCTGACTCCTCAAGTCAGACTTACTAACATCCATATAGTCTTTTTCAGAATTCAAATGCTCTGAAAACTGCTTCTCCCTAATATATAAAAATTAAATTCCTATGAATACTAATACCTTGTTATATGGAATTTCTCTTTCATATATAAGTTTTATTATGTTTTGAAAACAGAGCCAGAAGAGATTCTTATTTCTGTTTTGTTGATTATCTGTCAGCTGCTAAGAAACATAAATGTGAATAGGCTTAAGCAACTCTGTTTCTTGGAAACAGCAAACAAACACTTGTTGGATTTATATGATAACATTAGGTCAACAATATACTCAACTTACACTTTTGAAATGCATTCTAAGGAAAAAGTAAGTAAACAGAATAATGCACTTTCATTGTAAAACTGTTAAAAGTAACTTTTCTAGAAGGATATGTTTGCACATGTGGGCATTTGTATAAATAGTTAAAGGCAGATAATTCTAATAACATGTGTATTCACAATGAAAATTAGAGCTTTAGTTTTTTACTTTTACCTGTTAATTCTTAAGGCAAAACCAAGTGATCAATTATATTAATAATTAGCATGTGTTTATAGAGTGAATTGTAAACAGTTGTTTCCATTAAAAGGCAGCAGCAGAAACTAGAGGATCTAATAATTGTTTTAAGAAACAGAGCCATAAAGCTTTTAAAATCATAAAGAAGTGCCAAGGTATTCATTTAGGTGATTTAAAAATTTTCCTTCTTTGTTCTTAGTATAAATACCCTGACATCATCATCATCATTATATGATATTTATTTTTAATACTTTACAACACTTAAAGGAAACTGTTTTAAAGGTTGTGAGAAGCTGCTATGATTAATAATAAAGCAAGGGGGAAAGGACTCAATATTTTTCTTTTTCTTCTGTTTTTCTTCCTCCAGGTGGGAAAAAGAGCATCTAAAAATACTTTGCTTTCCTGGCAACAAAGGGCAAAACCGGATAAAGCTGAAATTCACAAAGTCTCCAAATGTTCTGGGCATTGGTTGCTATTTGAATTTTTAGAGTTACCTCATAACTTAAAAGACACTAGAAAAAAATGTTGTCGTTGTCCTCTCTACTCTGAATTTAAATTGTCTCCATTTTCTTAGGATTAGGTTTGGCTACACTCAGAAAAACATGTAAACAAATACCCTCATAATCTAGAAGTGAAGAGAACTTTCATGAAAACTCAAGTTCACATTTCATAAAGAAAATATATTCATAAAGAAAATATATGGACTTCACAAAATTAAAGTTAAGGATTTCTATTTAATGACAGGCATCATAGACAAAGATATCCAATATTTGACAACCTAGAAAAATATTTTTGAACTAATCAAAATCAGCAAGAGCTTAAAATCTAAAATATACAAAGAAACTTACAAATCCGTAACAAAAAGATGAGAATCACAACATAAAATAGGGATGTATGTGTGCATGCTCAGTGAATAAGTCATGTCCAACTCTTTGTGATTCCCATGCATTGTAATCTGCCAGGCTCCTTTGTCCATGGGATTTCCCAGGCAAGAATACTGGAGTGGGTTGCCATTTCCCATTCCAGGGGATCTTCCTGACCAGGATTTGAACCCTTGTCTCCTGCATTGACAGGTGGATTCTTTACCACTGAGCCACCAGGGAAACCCCATCAAACAGTGATTAAATTAGACAATTCCTTGAAAGTCAAATATGAATTAGCAAATACATGAAGAGATTCCCAACTCTTGATTCTCAGTAGGCTGGCAAAAATTAGAACCAAGCCAGTATTAAATAGATATAGGAAGATGGGTACTCTTAAACAGTGCTGGTGGCAGGATACACTGGTACAAACATTGCAGAGAACAATCTGGGCATACTTACTGGAAATGAAGGCGATCCAGTAATCCACTCCAGGGACGCATCCTAGAGGAACTTGAGTCCAGGTTCGTAAGGGAACAGTCACAAAGATGTTCACTGTAGCTGCAAGTTAGAGGAAGCTGGGTGCTTATCACTGCAGGAAGGAGTAAATAAAATGTGGTATATGTATTTGGTAAAATACATTTCAGCACTTGGAAGCAATATATGAGTGTTTTATGCAGTAGCATAGGTGGATCTCTTAAATGAATGTTTATTTAGAACCAATTACTTTTATAAGCTGGACCTCAACATCTAAGACTTAATAGGCCATTGAATATATTGTCCTCTATTGCTCTGTATTATGTCTTGCTCAGGCTTCCTCTACTAGATGTTATCTTCCTGGAAACCAAAGACGCTTCTTTGGAGCTCCCTGTTGTACCTAGAACAGTGTTACATATTATGTAGAAATATCTCAATAAGTATTTGAATTAATAGATTTTAATTTCAGATTTGGAATTGCGGTGGCAGGAGATGGAGAGATGTGATCATAATTGAAGGTTTAAAAAAATTTATCCTTTTGCAGCTAGGAATTAGTTTTGAAAGTGGAGGAGAGCAGATAATCCTGAAAGAAATGGAGTTCTTTATGGAACTAGAGGAGAAAGAAGTAGAATAATCACTTTCACACTGTGAATGGAGTAACCCTCCAATTAATGAAGGCAGTTAAGTCTGCCTTAGGATTGTCTTTCTCCTTTTCTTAATGTTTTCTTGTTCAGTACTATAACTATGTCCCTGAACACATAAAACATTTTGTTTTATCTCAGTCTAAAACTAAAATTAATGAGAGCTAACTCAGAATATGATTCTTCAATCTAGAATACTGTTCAGTCCTTTCTCCTCAGATTAAAGAAAAAATATGTCCCTTTTGTTTTTGATGAAAATTATCATTTTTGTTATGGTTGTCAAATGTATAAATAAATTTTTATATATTAAATTGTGGTGGGTCATTTCCTTGGAGACTGTAGAGGGTATACATAGTGGGTATATTCAGAATCTCATTCAGCTGTGTTCTGAAAATGATTTGAATGAGGGCCAAAGGATGTCTCTGAAAGAGAAATTGATCTTTCTGTAAGATCCAACAGGAAGTTGGAGCTTTGAAACAGGAGATATATGTAGCTTGCTCAACTCTTTGGAAGGTGGAAATAAGATGTGGATGGACTCCAGGGAATGGTGGTTGAAGGGAAAGTAACTCGAAGTGGAAAGAATCAGGGATATAATGTAATCAGACAAGGGTGCAGTATCTATTTCAGCTACTTAGTAGTTTTGTAATCTGGATAGAGTCAGTAAACATCTCTGAACCTTTGTTTTCTTTTTTTTATGATAGGGATATGGGAAGACCTTTAATTCACACTCCTCTATGAATGTTATCATTAGCTAAAAAGATCACTGGCGAGAAAAAAAAATTATGAATGATAAACGTTTTGGAACATAGAGGAGAAACTGAGCTTTGTTCATTTTAATGACTGGCTTGAAATGAAATGGGCTTGAAACATAGTAGGTACTCAACAAATATTTGTTAAATGAATATGCCACAGAAAAATGGAATAGATCAAGAAAAAGAAAAGCCAGAAGAGTGCATTAAGACCAAAGAGATTTTGGGGCCAGGCATGCAGGAGGCAAAGGAAGGAATGCAAATAAGAAATTGTCTTCTTCACCCAGGGGTCAGGACCAGGGAAAGCTGAAGAAGCCAGGGTAGATAAGAGTGTTGAGAGAACATCACTCCTAAAGATTGGCAGGCACGTTTTAGAGAGTTAAGATTCACAGTAGCTATGCCTACACAAATACACCTTGAACAACCAATCTGAATTATCTGAATTTACATTTAAGGTAATTAGAAAGCAAGATGAGGAGGAAGTGAGGAATCACATGAAATCATCTATTACAGGTGGAATCAGACAGACTAGAGTTTAAATCCAAGTTAATGTAGTTCAGTTGGTAAAGAATCTGCCTGCAATGTAGGAGAACCTGGTTCGATTTCTGGGTCGGGAGGATCTGGTGGAGAAGGCAATGGCTACCCATTCCAGTATTCTGGTCTGGAGAATTCCATGGGCTCACAAAGAGTCGGACACAACTGAGCAACTTTCACTTTCACCATTCACTAAGAGCATAAATATTAGCAAAAAATTAATCTTTGAGACTTCTAGAAATTCAAGACTTTAATTCTAAAAGATGAAAATTATATCTACTTTGTAGAGCTGTTTTGAAGATTAGATAACTGACTCTATGAAAAGGACCTAAAACATACCTGATACAATTTTTCAAAATTATTACTATTATCATTGTTTTTACTGTAGCAGTTGTTACTATATTGTTACTGTAGCAGTTATACCCAATAGGGTGTGTACCAGCCAATTCCATTTGTGACTTGACTTCAGTTCAAGAACTTGTGATTTGTAAAGTAAGTTAGTAAATTTTTTCTTTATTTGGGTTTTTTTCCCCCAATGGTGGTTTTTCCTTTTTAGTGCTCGTTTAAAGCACTCCCATCCCCACCCCACCTCGATTCTAACTTTAGTCTTAGCAGCACCAAAGGACCTTTCCCCACTCATTCCAGGGTGGCTAAGTGTCAGGCAAGGCTGTGGGCTGGCCAATTAGGCCTAGGATCTCAAATCTCAGAGGAATCAAAGAACCAGAGCAGAACTAGGGGGAGGGGAGGAGTTGAGACAGGCCTGTCTCAAGAGTCCATATCAGAGACAGACTGCACCACATTCAAACATACTAAGATCACCTTCCCAATAAGAGATGGTGTAGTCCTCAGTACTTGTTTGTGCCTGCATGCTAAATTGCTTCAGTTGTGGCCAACTCTTTGCCACCTGTATTGCTGATCCTGTTCCTGACACCTGATGTCTCTCTGTTCACACTGTTTGCACTGTTTGCTGAACCCAGGGTAGGCAAGGTGCCAGCTGAGGCTGGAAGGAGACTCGAGGAGCCATAGGAACTGCAGACAGGTTTATTCTCTCCTGTCTGGCACGGTAGCCATACCATAGTCTCTCCTGGCTGACGCAGCAGCCATAGCAACAGCCACAACATAACCATAATGAAGCCATAACAGAGTCATAACATAGCCTCATGTAACATAACCATGACGTTTCTCCAATGTAGCCCCAGTGCAGCAGCAGCCAAGGCTTTCATGCTGAAGCTCACACAGGCCCACCACACAAAGTAGCCCATGACCAAGCTAGTACCTCCTGACACAAATGTGCAGTGCTATATGTGATTTTGGCTGTTACATAATCATGCAAAGTCATAGTTTATAGAACATGGGTGAGAAGGCCCGTGAGAACGAGGGGAGAGAGAGCCTAACTGGCACCATCTTTTTAATTTTCCCCATACCACCCTATGGACGTAGCCTGCCAGGCTCCTCTGTCCATGGGATTCTCCAGGCATGAATACTGCAGTGGGTTGCTGGGCCCTCCTCCAAGAGATCTTCCAGACCCAGGGATTGAAGCAGCGTCTCTTATGTCTCCTGCATTGGCAGTTGGGTTCTTTACCACTAGCACCAGCTGGGAAGCCCCAAGTGCTCAGATTACTTGTTTATAAGGCATTCTTGGATGGAGAATAGAACTCTTCCTTCATAAAGGCTTCTGGTTTGTAAGCTACATACTTTTATAAGCAGACAAACTTAGATATGATGTCAACATTTTGCAACTGAACAGAGTAATAAGAGAATTCATATAAGATTTGTTATGGAAATTACACTGACAAATTGCCAAGACTTATACTAGAGTTAGCCAATAAGATGGCTTGTTTATTACTGCTAAATCAAATTTTCAAAGACATTTAGTTCTGGTGAAATGTGTTAGACTGTTAAGCAGAGGTTTTAGCTAGTTTTGCAGTTACCTTCATCCCAAGAGGTTTTGACAGAAACAGGCTTCCATCCGTCATATATAGATTAGTTTCTCCCCTAAACTCCCTGATCAAACCTAGTTTTATGTCACCTCCTCAGTTGGGGGGCCGACCGACTACTTTAGTTCCAAGTCTGGGGCCCGGGAAGGCCAAGAGTAGCCGAAGAGGAAGGTAGCCCTGGGTTTCACTTTAATTTTCGGCCCAAGCTTTTCTGCTGAGTAAATTGTTTCTCAGCGTCAAGAGAAATCTCAGTTCCACAATTCCAGTTAGAATGTACGATTTCTGTAGGAAAATGGTCCTAAGACTCATATATCCGTGTGTGAAAAGAAAGTCTAGGAAATACACTCAGGTGAAGTGTGACTACACAGCGGGGAATGGAGAGGGTGCTACTCAGGAGTGTGTAGGACGCGGGATCTGTTTGCGTGTTTGCTTCAAGCCCTCAGAGAGGGACAGATGGCAACTCAGAACTGCACTTCATTGAGGGACTGCTGACGGGAACCCTGAGGTGCAGAGATATTCTAAACAAAAGGCTAAGGCGTCAGAAAAACAAGGCGAGAGTCGAACAAAGGCAGCCGTCCGGCGGCAGAATGCAATCCAGCGCGGTGCAGACTTACCCGGAGAACCGCGGCTAAAGCCAGAGCAGGGCGGCCCCCGCGCAGTGGCGGCAGGAGGCGGGCCATCTCGAGGCCCCGCCCCTTCGTAACCCCGCCCCTCCCGCGCAGGACCAATGGGAGCTCGGAATATTAGCAGGTGGGAGGCGCGGCCGGGTTGCTACCGCCGGAGCTGGGCGGAGGCGGCGGTGGCGGGTGCAGCTCAAGGAGTCTGGCGGATCCCGAAGCGTTGGCGCAATGGAGGGACTGGAAGGTGAGGAGATGAAAAGATGTGGGCGGGGCGCCTGGGGTGGGGTGGCGGGGGGGAAGGGTCTGCTCTGGACCTCGGTACCGGTGAGGCGAGGGCAGGTTCCATAGTAGTGGACCCCGCCACTCCTTCGGAGGCAGGGATGATCGGGCTCTCTGCAGCCCCGACGCGGTCGAGCTGATGATCTTTAGGCTACCCCTCCTCAGACGGTTTATACCTGATGCGCTCCCCCGCCCTATCCCACGAGCCTGATCTGCCTCTGGTAAACGCCTGCAAAACCCTTCCTACCATTTTCTGGTCTCCCTGACTCCCTGAGTGTCCTGTTGGTAATAACAGCCTCTGACCAAATTTTATTTTCCTTGCAAAGTGAGCTCTCCATTCATGTCTGCCGCCTCCCCACCGCCAGCCTTTGCTGGAGCCCGGGGTGTGTCTCCAACCGTGAGGTGCTGATACTTTCCTTGGCCACTTTCCTTGGTTTCCCTAGGTAACCGTTTTTCCATTTCTGCAGCATCTCCCGAGGAAGTGTCACTGGCCAGTTTTAGAGCCGGGACAATAGGTTAACAGAAGGGTTTAAGGGTTTATTCACGAGGACTCTGTAAGGAAAAGCCAACATTGATTCTTATCTTTGGGTTTATCTTTGTGCTATACCAGGACTCCAGATTTTGCTTTGTTCCCAATTTTTTCAGTTCTCTGTTCTCTTTACCTATGTTATCCTGTGTAATAACAGCATTCACTTCAAGACAACAAAGGAAAAAAAACAGCATTAGCAACAGCGGTTTCAAGATTCCTTTTCAAATTGTGCTTAATCCTTCTGATGAAGAATAACCCTGCAGAACTGAGGGATCCTGTTGCCATGATTTAGCTTTTTTTCCTTCTTTTAATTTACATAGATTCAGGTGGAATTAATAAACAGAGGCATTGAGCTCTGTGTATTGTTGCATGCTTGAGAGTAAATTATTTTAGGTTGTGTCATGAAAAGAAAAGTAATAACGTAACTTTCTGCAGTGACCTAGTCTCACCAAAAAGCAAATACAGTAATGAGTATGATATTATTTCATGCTTTTGCTCCTAGGTGACGCTCTCATACTAACCACCTTGAGGATGATAGATAATGGAGACCTGTGATGACTTTCTATTTGTGTGCAGCTGCAGTGTGCTATAACAAATGAAGTTCTTGCTCTTTGCTTATTTAACTTATTTTAGGCAGATCACTCAAAGTTTCCATGAAGTAGGCATTGTAATGATATTGCTTACTCAAGGTGTTTTTGTCTAGAGGACTCCTGGAGACAGCTTTTTTTTTTTTTTTTTTTTTTAATGAATTTTCAAACATATGGTGGTATTTCAACATAGGATCATGGGTCCTGGATTTCTCATGAAGTTATTTTAATACACATACAGTGCTTTAGAACAGTTTTTCTGAAGCTTTATTTTATTTTTCTATTATTTTATTTAGCATTTGTAATTGAGGCAAAGATCTTCATCTGACTTTTCATTTATTTATGTTAAGCATCTAAAACAATGTCTGACACAAAGTAGGTATTCATTAAATATTTGTTAGATAAATGGCTTTGTCCATGAGAGGCCCTGGGGATACAGGAAAAAATAAAAAGTCAAAGCGCTGCTCTCATTGAGCCTACATTTTAGTGAATCTTATGTTTTAGCAGTGCTGACATTACTTTTGAAATCTTACCAAGAATGCTTTTAAAATATAATGAAAACCTATTATAATACTCAATTACATGGGTGAAGAAAAACATGAATTCTGCTGTAATATGTTATGTTATCATGGGTATATTTTAGGGGCCCAACTTGTGATGCTTCATGTTAAACAATACTTCTTCTTTACTCGTTTATTTTTTTCTAAGCAAAATTAAGTTGCTATCATTAACAATGTTATGATGTGTTAATTGTAATGAATTAGGTTATTATGAAATTACTCTTTTTCTAGAGCAAAACAGTTGAATATTGGTAATTTCAAATGGTAATAAAATTTTTTATTTCAATAAAATAAAAGCTCTTAGAGACTTTTGTTGAAGTTAGTGCCTTTCTTTTCCTCCTCCTCCTTTTAAAAAATTAGCCCTGGTTAGGTCACACTTTATAAAGATGAACTTTGAGTCTTAATGAGGAATTCATTAATTCATTCCTCTGTGACTTCATTTAATAAACAGTGGTACATTGGTAAATAAGTGGTACATTGGTATAGTGATAAATAAGAGAGTTTTTCCCTATTGGATATTAAAATCCAGCATATCGAAGGTGTCTAATGAACCTCATTTTTCAGTATTCAGTAGAAAATCTTTGAGAATTTGCTTAATACACACCATGTGTGCTTGAGTGGGTAGTTGCTCAGACATGTCCGACTCTTTGTGACCCCATGGACTATGAACTGCCAGGCTCCTCTGTCCAAGAAATTCTTCAGGCAGTAATACTGAAGTAGATTGCCATTCCATTCTCCAGGGGATCTTCTCGACCCAGGGATCAAACCCCAGTCTCCTGCATTGCAGAAGGATTCTTTACCATAGTAATTGAGCAAATATAGTACTTCTTGGCGTTAAATTAAAAGGGATTAAACCCATGTTTTTAATTGAAGCCAGTAAGCAGACTAAACTTGATTGTAAAACCAGAAAATATATGGACTCCTGAAAAATTTTATTGAAGATTATCATACTCTTGGGGCTTCCCTGGTAACTCAGCTAGTAAAGAATTCACCTGCAATGCAGAAGACCCCAGTCCTATCCCTGGGTTGGGAAGATCCCCTGGAGAAGGTATAGGCTATCTACTCCAGTATTTTTGGGCTTCCCTGGTGGTTCAGATGGTAAAGAATCCAAGTGCAATGAGGGAGACCTGGGTTTGATCCTTGGGTTGGGAAGATCCATGGGGAAGAGAACAGCTTCTTACTCCAGTATTCACGCTTGGAGAATTACATGGACAGAGGAGCCTGGCAGGCTACTGTCCATGGGGTCGCAAGAGTCAGACACAACTTAGTGACTCAACCACCACCATCCACTATAGGTATGTCTAATGGAAATAAAAGTAATTCTAGACCTGGGAGAGTTCAGTCTCTTTTAAGCTTTTCATCTGTAAAGTGGAGAGATGACAAACCCTAAGCAAATTTTATCCATATGTATTGTTATTCCTTTCATAATATCTTGATAAGTCATTGTTAACAGTTGTGACAGATCTTCCTGCCTGGTCCTCTTTTGGACTGCTAAATAGGTAGGTCTTAGGATACTGCCCTCTAAAACCTCATTCAACTCTGATTGCTCTTTTCTAATGTAGCTCTTGATGTAGTTGAAGAAAGCTATGCTGTCCATTTAGGGGTTTTTGTTTGTTTTTCCCTAATCTAAGCACTGGTTTAACTGATAATTCATCATCTTTACTAATTTATCTTGATTCATTTTTTTTTTTTTGATACTGACTTTAATGCCATATTATTTTAATAACCATTGTATTGGACAGATCTGTGCTTGGATCCTTGTTTTGTTTCTTTTTAGCTTTGGAGCCAATACACTTCAATCTACCTGAACTATATTAAGTATTAAATGATGTAACATATATTAAGCATTTGGCAAACTGCCTAGTACATAGGAGGCCCTCTTTAGTGCTTGTTTATTGGATGGATAAAAATCCCAGGAAGTGTATTAGACCCTTAAGAGTGGTTCAGTATAGGTAAAACATAGCAGACTTGGAAGGAGTTGTGGGCAATCTCACTAGATAATTGTGGCAGCAGAATAGATTGGAGAAGGGAGAGGCTGGAAATGTGTATATGTGATAAAGATTTGAACTAAGGCAAAAGCAGCAGAAATTAAAAAGGGGAGATAGGTGTAGAAGACATTTCTGTGATGGAGAAATGAGATAGAACTGCTGGATGTGGGAGGGAAGAGGAATCAAGGATAAAGCAGTTTTGTAGCTTGGACCAAGATGTAATACTATCTTTAACCAAGAGAAGGATGAGTTTGGAAGATGAGGTAATGATTTTGGCTTTAGAAATGTTGTATTTGTATGGTACTTGGGGCATATCTGGTAGAAAAGTTTTATAGCTGCCTGTAAATATCTATCTGGAGTTTTTAGTTTAGTAGTCATCAGCTTATTAGCGACAGAAAATAGGTATGTTTGCTCAGCAAAGCTATATTTAACAAGATGAAGAAGAAAAAAAAACTTGGGGGGAACTGATGCTTTAAGGTTGAGCAGGAAAGGAAACTAGAGTAGGGGGCAGTCTTTAAAAAAGTTTAAAAATTGTCAAGAAAGGGAAGTGAGGGGAATGAATATTTACTGAGTATGCTGGAAAAAGCCTGTAGCGCTTGGTATTCTTAGAGACCTAGGTACTAACCAGGTGCAACCCTGCTGGCTTGTGAAATCCGAAACACTTGGGCTTAGGAGAAAGAAATATCATTGAAGCCAAGAGAGAAAGGGCTTTAAAGGTAGAAGGGATTGGTCAGCAGTGCCTCATGATAAAGGAAGGTCCAGTAAGGTGAGGATTCAAGAGCCATTTCAATTTGACAATAGATTAATGGTAATCAGTTGGTTCTGTCTCTTAAGGTCTTTGTCTCCTTATTGAAGAAGCTTTACCTGATCATATCTACTTCCCAGACGCACACATAGCATTATGACTGTCTTCTCTCTCCTTACTCTGTTCTGTTTTTCTGTCGCTGCACTGTGCTTTTCACTACAAAACATTTTATAAACAGTGTTAGTAGCTCAATCGTGTCTGATTCTTTGTGACCTCATGGACTGTAGCCTGCCAGGCTCCTCTGTTCATGGGATTCTCCAGGCAAGAATACTGGAGTGGGTAGCTATTCCCTTCTCCAGGGGATCTTCCTAACCCGGGAATGGAACCTGAGTCTCCCACATTGCAGGCGATTCTTTACCATCTGAACCACTAAAGAAGCTCATATAAACAGGTAAATATATAAAATGTCAGGTAGTGAAAAAAAGTGATTTGTTTTTCCCCCCAAAGAGTAGAAGCTTGGTAAGATCAGGATCTTTGATTCATCTTGTTTGCCCAATTTCATCCCTGTTTTCATCCTATTTTCATATTTCATCCATTTCATACCTAATTTCATCCCTGTTTGCCTAATTCCTAGAACAGTTCCTGTCTCATGCTAGGTGCTCAATAAGTACTTGTTGAATCAACATATGTGTCTATTTTAATACAGTGTTTAGTCCTGATAAAGCTTGCCTGTATTTCAGATTGAGAGTGAATGAAAGGTGGAGAGGAGTTAGTCGGTATCTGTAAGCCAGTGTTTGAAAAAATATGCTACTCAGGATATTGGTCCTAAATAACTTTTAGGCACAGAAAGGATTTCTGTTGGGGAAATAACAGCATACTAAATCTCTCTCTCTCTCTGTTAAGACTGAGGATGTTCTACTCTAAGAAAACTTGTTTGTTTAATCTAGCATTTTCCATACATTTAACCATAAGCAAAGGATTTGAGGGTGATTGGTAGAAATAGTGGAAATGACTAGTCAAGTTCAGACTGGATAGGAATGGAAGTACAGCCAGGAATGGGTTATCAGGAAAATGCAAGTCACTCTGAGATCAAGAAAGTGACCAAGAGGGAGATTGTAGAAGCCTGTAGTTAGAGCACTCATGTATTTTAAGAGTCCAGAGGTGGAGCTTTCTAAGTTGTTTTAGCAGTGGTGGTTTTTGCTGGAGTGCAGGTCACTAAAGTGGACGGAGGGTGAAGGCTGTGTGCTGAGTAGGTTAAGGGTGACTGTGAAATACTGAAATCTAGGATGAGCTGAAAGACGGATAGCTTACGAGGTATCAGAGATCATTGACCTGGAAGTAATTCGATTTTAAAAAAGGGTTGTAGGGGGAAAGTAGTAAAACAGCTGCCATGTGCTTCAAAAGAGAGGTTTTTTGAGATCTTTTTTTTTAACATTTATATTGAAGTACCGCTGATTAACAATGTTATCATAGTTTGAAGTGGATAGCAAACGGCCTCAACCATGCATATGCTGCTGCTGCTAAGTCGCTTCAGTCGTGTCCGACTCTGTGCGACCCCACAGACGGGAGCTCACCAGGCTCCTCCGTCCCTGGGATTCTCCAGGCAAGAATACTGGAGTGGGTTGCCATTTCCTTCTCCAATGCAGGAAAATGAAAAGGGAAAGTGAAGTCGCTCAGTCGTGTCAGACTCTTAGCGACCCTGTGAACTGCAGCCTACCAGGCTCCTCCGTCCATGGGATTTTCCAGGCAAGAGTGCTGGAGTGGGGTGCCATTGCCTTCTCCCATGCATATGCAGGTATCTGCAAACTGCCCTCCCATCCATGCTGCCAAATAACATTGACCAGAGTTCCCTGGTGTGTCCATGTCAGTTCCAAAGGTTGGTTTCAGATAAGCAAGTGACCAGTGGTGACGGAACAGGATGTTACACAGAGGCCAAAACTGTTCTTAATTTATGAGAGTTTTCTTTTGGAAATGTTCCCTGCTATTTCTTAAATATATACATTTTGGAATGTCGTAAGTATTTTAGATAAAAGCATATTCTTTCACATCACCTATATAATAGTATTATGTAAAGATGTCATTTCAAGCCTTATTATCATGCAGAGCAGATTTTGAAATTGATTAGTACAGTAAGTCATTACAGAATCAACAGTGTGTTTAGGATCAATTTTGTAAGGAGAGGGTGGCTTCTCTAAAGCTTTAGAATATTAAGTACTTATTCACTTGGTTCTGTCCATCAGTTTGAGTGCTGCTTTCATCAGTGAGTTATAATCTCTCTCTACTGTGCTTTTGTAAGTCACACAATTCTCTAGCTTTTGCCACTCAGGAGAGAGTAGTAGAGTTTGCCTCATTCCCTGGAGAGTAGTATTTTTTATTTTATTGCTTGTGAAGCATTTTTATGTATAACATCTCAGTTGATCCTCTTGAATTTTAAGGTAGATTGAGCAGATGTTATCTTCATTTAACAGATGTTAAACTTGAGGCTACCTATATGACTACTCATATATTTTCTTATAGTTCATTTAGTGAAAACTTTTCCGACAAGGAGAGCGACATCATGTTCTTTGCTCAAGGTCCTCACAGATTCTGTGTATAGACAAGTGGAAGTCACTTCCTCGACATCTTGCAGTTGGTCAGTCGGTTTAATCATTCTTATTTATGACCAACTTTCTTTTTTAAATATAACACCAGTAAGGGAGGTGTCTTATTATCCATATACTTTTAAGGTAGATTTTATTAAATAAATATACTATATTTATTATGGTGTATTAGAGTTAGAAGGGGTGCCCCTAGGTCATTTGATCTAACATCCTTATTTTATGTAAGAGGAATGTGAATCTTAGAGAGGTTTAATATCTTGCCCAGCAGGTCATAGTTCTAAGTGACAGAGCTGAGACTTGACTTAGATAATATGAGACAAATTCCAGTGCCTTTTCTATTGTAAAGAATATTAGAACATTGCCATTAGGACAAACTGTGGCTTTGTGACTCTAAAGCCTAAGCTGCTTATCATGACCTGTTGGTAGACATTCTTTCCAGGGGATGTTGATGTCAACACACATGACATATTTTGTGGATTATAGGGCTATGCTCTATCAGAGAAAACTAAATTTATATATATATATATTTTGAATAACATAATGACTTAATTTTTTCTTGTTTTTTGAAATAATTTAAAATGTTTTCTCTATAATGCTATCTCCTCTTTTTTATGCCTTTGGTGATAATAATTTTCTTTTTCTTTAAATACAATATGAACATGTTTGATGACTTGTAGAAATTAATCCCAGGAGTTGATTTTATGGTCGTATTCTTGTTGCTCTTATAATAAGTTTTAAGCTTTTGTATTAAAAAAAAAATGGAAGAGGATTTGGTTCTTAGACATAGAACCAAAGAAGTAAATCATGTAGACTGTTGGCTTTATCAAGCAGTGATTGTGTATCTCTACCCTTTTGGCACTATTGCTTGGTGCATGCTTGGCAAGTAGTAAGGACTCAAGTAGGCACTCACATTATTTCCATGTGTTAACTGATATTTCTCAACAATTAATTTTCAAAAGATTTTGCTTTGTTATCCACTTAACAAGGAAATACTAAAATATACTTTGAAGCAAGTAACGTGGTACTATTCAGCATTTTATATTGATACATTTTTAAATCATTGTTTGGAATTTGAAGGAGGACATGAAAACTATTTTATTTATTTTTTTGGGCTCCAGAATCACTGCTGATGGTGATTGCAGCCATGAAATTAAAAGACGCTTACTCCTTGGAAGGAAGGTTATGGCCAACCTAGATAGCATATTTAAAAGCAGAGACATTACTTTGCCAACAAAAGTCCGTCTAGTCAAGGCTATGGTTTTTCCAGTGGTCATGTATGGATGTGAGAGTTGGACGGTGAAGAAAGCTGAGCGCCGAAGAATTGATGCTTTTGAACTGTGGTGTTGGAGAAGACTCTTGAGACTCCCTTGAACTGCAAGGAGATCCAATCAATCCATCCTAAAAGAGATCAATCCTGGGTGTTCATTGGAAGGTCTGATGTTGAAGCTGAAACTCCAATACTTTGGCAACCTCATGCGAAGAGTTGACTCATTGGAAAAGACCCTAATGCTGGGTAGGATTGGGGGCAGGAGGAGAAGGGGACGACAGAGGATGAGATGGCTGGATGGCATCACCGACTCGATGGACATGGGTTTGGGTAGACTCCGGGAGTTGGTGATGGACAGAGAGGCCTGGCGTACTGCAATTCATGGGGTCGCAAAGAGTCGGACACGACTGAGCAACTGAACTGAACTGAACTGATGAAAACTATAAATAGACAAGCAGTATGTGGTATCACTTTGACAGTCATTATGAAGACATTCTAATCTTCATGTATCTAATGGATTCAGCTGCCAGCAACTGCCTCAGCTTTCTGGATAATTAATGGAATTAAGTGATCCAGATAAATGAAGTTGCTTTGATCTCCCTAAATAACCTAGTCTTTGGTATTGGAAAGGACAAAGCAGGCAAAGCTTAGCTATGCTTTTGTACTGTTCACAGCTTAACTGCCACCATACAGGCATTGACTTCCATCTGAAATGACAAATAGTCACTCTCTGCCACTGAAATAGGGCAGAGGAACACCTGAAGTATGCAAGAACAAAGCATTCTTCTGATACTGTTTGATTGTGTTCCCACCAATGTCTGTTTTGATTCTCCTGATAAGTTTTCTGTGGATTCAATAAATGCCTTGCAACAACATATATATGAAGTAAAAAACTACTTTTTTCATGAGTTTATTGTCACTTCTAAAAGATAATGGTTTTCTGATAAAACCGTTTTAACCATCAGTAAAATCAGTTCAGTTCAGTCTCTAAGTCATGTCTGACTCTTTGAGACCCCATGGACTGCAGCACGCCAGGCTTCCCTGTCCATCACCAGCTCTTGGAGCTTGCTCAAACTCACGTCCATCAACTCGGTGATGCCATCCAACTGTCTTAGCCTCTTATCGTCCCCTTCTCCTCCTGCCTTCAGTCTTTCCCAGCATCAGGGTTTTTTTCCAGTGAGTCAGTTCTTTGCATCAGATGGCCAGAGTATTGGAGTTTCAGCTTCAGCATCAGTCCTTCCAATGAATATTCAGGACTGATTTCCTTTAGGATGGACTGGTTTGATTTCCTTGCTGTCCAAGGGACTCTCAGAGTCTTCTCCAACACCACGGTTCAGAAGCATCAGTTCTTCAGCTCTCAGCTTTCTTTATGGTCCAACTCTCACATCCATACATGATTACTGGAAAAACCATAGCTTTGACTAGATGGACCTTTGTTGACAAAGTAATGTCTCTGCTTTTTAATATGCTATCTAGGTTGATCATAGCTTTTCTTCCAAGGAGCAAGCATCTTTTAATTTCATGGCTGTAGTCACCATCTGCAGCGTTTTTGGAGCCCCCCAAAATAAAGTCAGCCACTGTTTCCATTGTTTCCCCATCTGTTTGCCATGAAGTGATGGGACCAAATGCCATGATCTTAGTTTTTTGAACATTGAGTTTTAATCCAGCTTTTTTCACTCTCCTCTTTTAATTTCATCAAGATGTTCTTTAGTTCTTCTTCACTTTCTGCCATAAGGGTGATGTCATCTGCGTATTTGAGGTTATTGATATTTCTCCCAGCAATCTTGATTCCAGCTTGTGCTTCCTCCAGCTTGGTGTTTCACATGATGTACTCTGCATATAAGTTAAATAAGCATGGTGACAATATACAGCCTTGATGTATTCCTTTCCCAATGTATTCAGCAGAAAATATGATAAGGATACTATGTCATTTTAATGAAAATTACAGGTATGAAAGTGAAGTTGCTCAGTCGTGTGCTACTCTTTTCGACCCCATGGACTGTAGCCTACCAGGCTCCTCTGTCCATGGGATTTTCCAGGCACGAATACTGGAATGAGTTGCCATTTCTTTCTCCAGGAGATCTTCCTGACCCAGGGATTGAACCCTGGTCTCCCGCATTGTAGGCAGACGCGTTACTGTCTGAGCCACCAGGGAATATTTGGCTAAAAAATAAAATGACAAATTGACTTAGTTATGTAGATCCCAAGGAATGCAGTGAGTGTGTATATGTGTGTATGACGAAATTTGTTATGTGAAAGTACATGAAAGATGCATTATGATAACTTGATTTTGTGAAAGTTGCAAAAACTTCATTTAATGAATTGTGTCAGATTCATTAATGTCAGATTATCTCAATTTGCTGGTCCAGTGAATCTTAATATTATGTGTATGAAAAAATGAACAATTCACATAATGCATAGTAACTAGGTGATCTTTTCCTTAAAGCATAATACTTCTGCGTTTTTGTGTATGAAAAAATGAACAATTCAGATAATGCATAGTAAATAGGTGATCTTTTCCTTAAAACATAATACTTCTGCATTTGGTGGGGACAACATTCTTTTTATTCTAGACTCCCTAATCATATTAGCAAGCCACCTCACTAATCTCCAGTATTATTTCTTCCTTTTTTTTTGTTAGTTTAAAACATTATATTGTGGAAAAACAGACATAACATAAAATTTACAGTTTTAACCATTTTTAAGTGTACAATTCAGTTGTATTAAGTACATTCACATTGCTGTGCAACCATCATCACTCTCCATCCCCAGAATGGCTTCATGATCCAACTTGTAGCATCTGTTTTCATCTCATTTTCCTTCCAGTTTTGTATATGTAATTGACATAGAGCACTGTGTAAGGGATACAGGATAATGATTTGACTTATATACATCATAAAATGATTACCACAGTAAATTTAGTGAACATCTCTCCACTTACATAGATACAAAATAAAAGGAAAAGAACAAATTTTTTTTTTTCTTTTGGTGAGAAACTCCCAGGATCCAATCTCTTAACTTTTTATTTTTATATACAATATAGAACTGTTAATTATGTTTATCATATTGCCCATTACATCCCTAGTACTTATTTATAACTGGAAATTTGTATTTTCTGATGACCTTCATCCAGTTTCCCATCTTCCTTCGTCCCCAATTCTGGTAACCACACATCTGATCTCTTTTTCTATGCGTTTGTTTGGGAAGTATAAAGTATTGGGGAGTATAAAGGCTATAAAACTATTTCTGTTCCTAGTGCAGAGTATAGTGATTTGATGCTTCTGTACATTTCAAAATGATCACCATGATCAGTTTAGTTACCGTCTGTCATCATGCAAGATATTACATTATTACTGACCGTATTTCCGACACTGTACATTTCATACCTGTGACTCATTTATTTTGTAACTGAAAGTTAGTGTGCTTTAATTTCTCTCACCTATTTCCCGCCCTCCTCTCGCCCCACCCTGCCCCCCTGGGAAACCATCTGTTTGTTCTCAGTGTCTATGACTATGCTTGTTTTGTTAAGTTTGTTCACTTGTTTTGTTTTGTAGATTCCACGTGTAAGTATACAGCATTGTCTTTGTTTTATTTTACTTAGCATAGTACCCTCTAGGCTCATCCATTTTGTCACAGGTGACAAGATTTCAGTATGAGCACTAATTCAGTCTTGGGATATTGTATTTGTCCATATATTCTAAATTGTCCATTTTATTGGCATTTAATTGTTCATGGTAATCTCTTATCCTTTGTATTTCCATGGTGTTAAGTATAACATCTCCACTTCCATTTCTAATTTTTTTTTAATTTGAGCCCTCTTTTTTTCTTGATGAGACTTACTGAAGTTTTATCATTTTATCTTTTCAAAGAACCAGCTTGTATTTTGATTTTTTTTAATCATTTTTAGTCTCTGTTTTATTTAGCTCTCCTATTTTCTTTATGATTTCTTTTCTGCTAATTTCTGAGTTTTGTTTTTCTTTCTCTAGTTCCTTTAGGTGTAAGGTTAGGTTGTTTATTTGAGATTTTTCCTGTTTCCTGAGATAGGTTTGTATTGCTATAAACTTCCCTCTTAGAACTGCTTTTGCTGCAACTATAAATTTTGGGTCATTGTGTTTTTGTTTTCATTTGTCTCCAGATATTTGTTACTTTGGGATTTTTTCAGTGACCCATTAGTTGTTCAGTTCTATATATTTGTGTATTTTTTTGGATAGTTTTTTCCCTTATAGTTGATTCTTGGTCTCAGCATGAAGTTTCTTGATATGATTTCAGTCTTCTTAAATTCATGGAGACTTGTTTTTGGTCTACCACAAAACAACCACTTGTTATGTGGTTTGCTCTGGAGAATGTTCCATGTGCACTTGAAAAGAGGTGTATTCTGATGCTTTTGGATGTAATATTCTATATATGTTAAGACCATTTGGTTTAAGGCCAGTGTTTCCTTATTGATCTTCTCTGAGTGATATGTTCATTGATGTAGGTGGGGTGTTGAAGTCCCCTGCTGTTATTGTGTTATTGTCCATTTCTTTTTTGTGTTTGTTTGTTTGTTAATATTTACTTTATGCATTTAGGTATATCTGTTGAGTGCATATATATTTACAACTGTTATAGCTTCTTGGATTGATGTCTTTATTAGGTAATGTCCTACTTTGTCTTTTGTTGCAGGCAGTGGTTTAAAGTCTGTTTTGTCTGATATAAGTCTGCTACTTAGGTTTTTTCCTAAATTTCTATTTGTGTGGAATACCTTTGTCCATCCCTTCACTTTCAGTCTGTGTTTTCCTTTGGATCTTGATTGAGTCTCTTGAGCAGCGTGTAGAAGGTCTTGTTTTTGTTTCCGTTGAGCTACTCTGTGTCTTTTGGTTATAGCACTCTATGTCTGTATACATTTAAAGTAATTGTTGATAGGTATGCATTCGCTGACATTTTTGAAATTGTTTTCAGGTTTATTTTGTAGTGTTGTTGTTGTTATTCTTCTTGTTTTCTTCTTTGGCTCTCTTCCTTGTGATTTGGTAACTTTGGTGTTATGTTTAGATTCCTTTCAGTTTTTTGTGTTTGTGTCTGTTATAGATTTTTTAGTTTGTGGTTTCAATAGCAATCTCTCTATGGTTATTTTAAGTTGATGTGATGACCTCTTTAGTTTGAATGTATTTTAACAATCCTGCGTTTTATTCCCCTTCTATGTTAAATGTTTTTGACATCATGTTCTAGATCATATGATTTTTATATTTCTTAACTACTTATTCTGTCTATGGAAGATATTACTAATTCTCTCTTTTAATCTTTCTACTGGCTTTAATAGTGGTTGGTCTGCCACCTTTACAGGATATTTGCTTTTACCACTGAGATTTTTCCTTCCCTAACTTTCATATTTCTAGGTGAGGCTTTTTGTTTTTTGGTTAGAGAAGCCCATTTTCATTTCTTGTAGAGCTAGTTTCATGGTACTGAACCTTTTAACTTTTGCTTGTCTGGAAAACTTTTTATTTTTCTTCAAGCCTGAATGATAGCTTTGCTGAGTAGAGTATTTTTGGTTGTAGATTTTTTTTTTCCTTTCATCATTTTAAATGTATCATGACATTCCCTTCTGTTCTGCTGGATTTCTACTGACAAGTCAACTTATGATCTTATGTACATTCCCATGTATGTAACTATTTACTTTTCCTTTGCTGCTCTTATTACTCTGTCTTTAATTTTAACTATTATAATTACACTGTTTTTTGGTGTGGTCTATTTGGGTAGATTCTGTTTGGGGCTACTCTCTGTGCCTCCTGAACCTGGATGACCGTTTCCCTTCCCAGGTTAGGAAAATTTTCAGCCATCTTGTCTTCTAATATGTTCTCTGCATCTCACTTCTTATTTTTGAACTCCCATAGTGCAAATGTTAGTATGCTTGATGTTGTCTCAAAGGTCTCTCAAATTGTCCTCATTTTTTAAATTCTTTCTGTTCAGCTTGAGTGGTTTCTACTACCCTGTCTCTCATTTTGCTGTTCCAGCCCTGTATATCATCTTAATCTACTGTCAATTCCTTCCAGTATGTTTTTTATTTCACTTAATTGTAGTCTTCAGCTCTGTTTCATTCTTCTTTATATTTTCTAACTCTTTTTGAAACTTCTCGCTGTGTTTTGCCATTCTTCTCCCAAGTTCTTTGAGCATTTTTGTGATTGTTATGTTAAACTCTTTACTGAGTAAGTTCCTTAGCTCCACTTCACTTTGTTCTTCTGGTGTTTTATCTTCCTCCTTTGTTTGAAACATATTCCTCTGTCTCCTCATTTTGCCTAACTTGCTGTTTTTATTTCTGTTTATTTGGTAGGTTGGTTACATTTCTTGATCTTGTTGGAGTGGTCCTTTGTAGGAAAGGTTCTGTGCCTCCCAGCAGCTCACTACGCTGGTCACCAGAGCCTTATGTTTCAGGAGTGCCCCCTATGTGGCCTCATAGGCCCTTCTGATATGGTGGGCTGATTGCTATGAGTGGTGTAGTTGGCACTGATGGTCCCTGGTCCAATTGATTGCTATGCTTGGCCTTTGTGGATGCTGACTGCCGCTGGTGGTAGGCCCAGGTTATGAGGTGGCTGCATCCTGGGCTTGTAAGGCTAGTGCTGGTCCACTGGTGAGCCGAGCTAGGTGGATCCTGGTGTGACTGGCTGAGGAGGTTTCACAGATGGTGTCAGCCCACAGATCTGCAGCTTTGGGGTCAAGGGAGTCCAGTGGCTGATGCCTGCCCATTGGTGGGTCAGGCCAGGTCCTGGAGTTAGTGCTAGCCCTCTGGTGGGTGGAGCTGGGTCTTGGGTTCTCTGGTGATAGGGCTGGGTCCATGGTAGGCTGGGGGAATCAAGGTGCCCAGTGGTCTCTGCCAGCCTGCTGTTGGGTGAAGCTGTGTCCCTGCAGTTAGCTGCTTGGCCTGTGGGTCCCTGGGACTGTAACAGACTGTAACAGATTGGCAGGGCTGGGTCCTGGCACTAATAAGCTAGAGGTAGGACTCCATAATGTTTCTTGCTGGCGTTAGCATTCCTCGTGGTAGAGGGAGCTCTAAAATACGGTTGCCGCTGAGTCCCGATGGCCTGCTCCTCTCTGGGAGGCTCTCCAAGATAAGCATGTGTGCCTGCCCAAGACAGTTTAAAATGACTGCTTCTGCCCTGTGTTTTGGAGCATGCAAATTTTGTGTGAGTCCTTTAGCAATGGAGTCTCTGTTTCCTGCAGCTCTCTAGGTCCCTCAAAAGTTAGCCTCCAGCCTTCAAAGCTAAACATTCTTGGGTCTCATCTTCCCATTGCAGGACTCTCTGGATTGAGGAGTCCAGTATGGGGCTTGGACCCCTTGCTCCTTGGGGAGAGTCTCTGCAGTTGTGATTATTCTTGTGTTGGTGGGTAGCCTACCTGAGGGTGTGGGTCTGGGCTGCACCATGTCCCCACCTCTCCTGCTCGTCTCATTATAGTTCCTTCTTTTATCTTTAGTTGTGGAAGAGTGTTTCTACTTGTTTTCAGGTTCTCATTGATAGATGCTCAGTAAATAGTTGTAATTTTGTTGTGCTCATGGAAGGAGGTAAACTCAGGATTTTCCTACTCATCTTCTCTATCCCACTGTAGCCACCAATGTTATTTTTTAATGCTTTGAAGATAAGTAATATATGTTAATCTTCAGGTATTTGTTTTTAAACTTTAGTAATTTACAATAGAGACAGCCTGTAATTAATTAAGAGACTGACAAATAGATTTGGTTAAAATTTTTCAGCAGTATCAGTTTGTTTCTTTTTAAATTATAAATTCTGTGTTCGGCATTTGCCTTTTGACCACTGATAACTTTAAGTCTTGTGCATTTTAATTGGTAAAGTTGCTTATTTCAAAGTAATAAAGACATTTGCACAAGAACCAACCACTTATATTGTAGAAGGAAATGGCAACCCACTCCAGTATTCCTGTCTAGAGAATCCTGTGGACAGAGGAGCCTGGAGGGCTGCTGTCCATAGGGTCACACAGAGTCGGACACAAATGAAGCAACTTAGCATGCATGCATGCATTGGAGAAGGAAATGGCAACCCACTCCAGTATTCTTGCCTGGAGAATCCCAGGGACAGAGGAGCCTGGTGGGCTGCCCTCTATGGGGTCGCACAGAGTCGGACACAACTGTTTTTCGCAAGCGACTTAGCAGCAGCAGCAACAGACCACTTATATATGAAATTAAGTAAAGACTAAAATTTAGACATTTCACAATAAGAGCCATTGAATATTTTGACTACATTCTTTTCTGTTCTAGAAAATGGAAGTGTCCAAGTTGGAGAATTGCTACCTTGCAAGATTTGTGGAAGAACATTCTTTCCAGTGGCATTGGTGAGTACCTATTTCCTTTGGCTTTTGATAGAGCTTTAGTGGTTTAATACTTCAGAACAGTGGCAAGATATACAGAGAGATACTGGCTAATGTTCTTTGCTCAAGAGTACCAATTCCATCTATTCATTCTTGCAGAGAACTCTCTTTGCTTCAGAGATTGATTGGTCTTCAAATCTCCTCTGTTAGGGTATTAAAGTATTCTTTCCCTTGTGGGACTGTTAATGAAACCAAAACAAAAAACTCTTAGAAACACTCTTAAAAATAATGTATTTAAAGAAGCAGAAGCATGTGATGTTTGGGATTTGCTTTGAACCTCAGGGGCTTGAGATAGATGAAATAAGATTGTTAAAATGTTGGTAATTATTGAGGCAGTGAATCAGTAAATGGAGCTAATTATACTATTTTATCAGTATGTTTGAAATATTCCAAAGAAAAAGTATTTTAATTAAAACTGTTCCTAAAATACATTTTGCATTCTTTAGAATGCAAATACATTTGTATGCAAATACAAATAGAAGCACATCTTACATTAATATAAAATATCTAGCTAAATAGAGAATAAGAAAAAAGCAATATATCTTATATATTCTGTTTTAACTTCAAATATCAATAGGTATTTATGAATATTTTCATTTAGAATAAAGATTTTTCTTTGAGTATGTGTCTGCTGTTTAGAGTTCTGTCACATTTTGTTTTACATCCTTACTGTTTCCAGTTTTTCTTTAAAGCAGTGAGAAGGAATTAATGATCCAAAATGGCCACATGACTACAGACTTCTCTTAAATATTATCAGCTTTTTAATCCTTTCTTGCCCACACTTACTTAAGTAACTTTTTCTTGTCGTTGATTCACTATTTTTCAAACCATTTTCAAAGCTTTAAGCTGAGTTTTCACAGGGGGGACATATCTTTTTTGGCCCTCATTTATTTAATATTTAAATAATCACTGTCAGTTTGTATAATATATCAGTTTTTGGAGCAAGTGCTATATATCATTCTTTTGATATATACTACTCAGTATGAGGACAGCCATTTCTAGAAAGTTGCCTGTTAACCATGTTTTTTTTTTAATATTTAAGAGATTTTATTCTAATAGTTATAATTACTGCGTTTGTCAGAATGAAATCCAAAAACAAGTATGTTTTACAAGTATGTAAAACAATTGAGCACTGATATTGTATTGAAAATATTAAAGGGTCTATAACATGGAATCAACTAGTTCTGTTTCCTGTTTTCCTAGATAAAGCTTAATAGTTCCAACTAGTTCATTGTTTATCAAAATAGAAAAGAAAAAAGTGCATTTAGTATACTCTGTTGTTAGTCAACATGTTTTATTTAGGGGAAGGAAAATTATTATTTATCCAGTTAATTCGAGATCAATTAAGAGAGCTTCCATTGTAATGGCTTTAAATGAGTTGGAAACCATATTTTTAAAAAATTACACATACAAAAGAACCGTAGGAATGGAACACTAGATAGCACAAGGACAATCCTTGATAAAAATAAAGTAGAAAATTTGAGTTCCAGAAAGGGAGAGGGGATGATTGTGGAGAAAGACAGAAAACGTGACCACCTTGTCTTGTGCTGTGTTAACAAACTACTATTATGTGAACTTGAGTAGAGTAATCCAAACTGTTATTGTTATGTTAGCTTTTGTAATCCTAATGCTAAAACATTTTCCATTTACATTCCTTTTTCTAGTATCTAATTTCAGGTATTTAGTAATAAAGATAACTTTTTTGCCCCCACTTAAATAGCTGTGTCTTACATGCATTAGCTTCCTCATTCTTAGCAGTGTGAAAGCCAGGAGAATATTAAATAACTTGCAATAAAATTTGGGAGAATATTTATATTTTCTTGTTGTGAGGAAGATAACTTGTAGCATGTTTATTTATATATATATTTAGCTATTTAGTTAAAGCAAACAATGTCTTATTTATGCTTTATTATTATTTATCTTCAGGTTTTAAACTGGTCTCTAATGACAATTAAAATTTTATAGTCTTTTTGTAGAAAAGAAAATGATATGTTGTATTTCTTTATTTGAACAGAAAAAACATGGACCTATTTGCCAGAAAACTGCCACTAAAAAACGGAAGACTTTTGATTCAAGCAGACAAAGAGCTGAAGGAACTGATATTCCAACAGTAAAACCTCTTAAACCTAGGGTAATTCTATGACCTTTTGAATAGTATAAACATTGCTGCTCTGTGTAATGAAAAAAGTAATTATCTGTTATGCTAAGATTGAAGAGTAAGCAGAATTCTTTGTCATGTTCTCAGTTTAGAAGTTATCATAAACTTGTTTATTTTGAATTTCAGCAAAAGGGAGACTCAAGTACTGTCCAGCTACAGTGAGGTTTTTGTAACATTGGATATTCAGTTACTGAGCTATCAGTTCAGCTCAGTCATGTCCGACTCTTTGTGACCCCATGAATCGCAGCACGCCAGGCTTCCCTGTCCATCACCAACTCCCGGAGTTTACCCAAACCCATGTTCATCGAGTCGGTCATGCCATCCAACCATCTCATCCTCTGTCGTCCCCTTCTCCTCCTGCCCCCAATCCTTCCCAGCATTAGGGTCTTTTCCAATGAGTCAACTCTTCGCATGAGGTGGCCAAAGTATTGGAGTTTCAGCTTCAACATCAGTCCTTCCAATGAGCACCTAGGACTGATCTCCTTTAGGATGAACTGGTTGGATCTCCTTGCAGTCCAAGGCTGGAAATAATTGAAGTCTTCACATGTTCATTGTAACTCATTGTTCATTACTTTGGCTATAGTTTGTGTCTCTGTTACTAGTAGTGTAATCCATGTAGTATACAAAAGGAAAGCTATTAGTTACAAATGCTTTAGCCTATTAAGTATTATCTTGATTGATTTTTCAGCATTTGTGATCTTAGTATGCCTTCCAGGGAGAAGTTTTATCCATTGCTCAGTTGTCCACAAATTGACCACTGTCGGCTTACTTTCTTCTTTGTAACCAAGCAAGGAATCTCCTATGCTAGCTAATCTCTCCTTAATACTACCTGTCATGATATTTTATTTGCTAAGAATAAATCACATAAATACTTTGACATATTTTTAAAGAGTCATTTTAGTGCAGTAGTCAAAATTTGAGTGCCTGATGTATAAGTTTTTGAAACAAACTGTTTTCAGTAGTAATAGCTTTTCCCAGTGGTACAGGAAAGCATTTCCCTATGGGACATCATACTAGTAAAGTCCTTTGGTAATAAAAAAGAAGTCAGTTCATCTTTGTTTTACAGTCTACGAATATTTAAGGGGAGGATGGAGAAGCTTGGACAAGGTGCATACATTATTTAGTTTTCCGTGGTAACCTGCCAGATATGTGATTATGTTAACTTTAATTAGCCTACATAAACTAATTAAATCTTTGGCAGTATAAAGTAGTGAGTTTGAAAGCTGGCGCAACAGTCAGACTGCCTGGATTTACTCCTGACTCTGCTACTCTGTTGTAATGGATGAGTTACTTAATCTATACTTCTGTTTTCTGTAAAATGGTGATAGTTGTCTATCTTGTGAAATTATTAGGGGAATTACATTAAGTTTATCCATGGTGATCTCTCAGTAATTTTTTTTTTTTAATTGGAGGACAATTGCTTTACAGTGTTGTGTTGGTTTCTGCCATACAACAACACAAATCAGCCATAGTGTGTGTGTGTGTATACATATGCCCTCACCCTAGAGCCTCCCCTCCCCACAGGGCTGGGCTCCCTGTGTTATACAGCAGCTTCCCACTAGCTGTCTGTGTTACACTTGGTGGTGCATATATGTCAGTGCTACTCTCTCAATTCGTCCCACCCTCTCCTTCCCCCACTGCGTGCACAAGTCTGTTATCTATTCCTGCCCTGTAAATAGGTTCATCATTACCATTTTTCTAGATCCCATATGTGTGTTAATATGTGATATCTGTTTTTCTCTTTCTGACTACACTCCATGTATAACAGACTTTAGGTTCATCCACCTCAATTCAGCTGACTCACATTCATTCTTTTTTGGGGGGCTGAGTAATATTCCATTGTATGTATATACCACAGCTTCTTTATCCATTCATCTGTGGATGGACATCCAGGTTATTTCTTTAAAGAGGAGGTTTATATACTTTAAAAAAATTAGTCTTTAAGAAAAAGCCAAGTAAAAACTTACTTTACGATAAGTAGCTTTATTTTCTTGCTCCTTAAAGTGTGGTCCATAGAGCAGTAATAGTAGCACTGTTTTGGAAACTTGTTAGAAATGCAGAATCTCAGTTTCCTCCCAGACATACTAAATTAGAATCTGCATTTTAACAAAATCTTTGAATGAGTCATATGCATATTAATTGGAGAAACAGTGTATTAGAAGATTTAAAACATCATAGTATGGGCTTCCCAGGCACAGTGGTAAAGAATCTGCCTGTCAGTGCAATAGATGCAGGAGATATAGGTTTGATCCCTGGTTGGGAAGGTCTCCTGGAGGAGTAAGTGGCAACCCACTCCAGTATTTTTGCCTGGAGAGTCCCATGAACACAGCAGTTTGGCATGCAACAGTACATGAGGTCAAGAGTCAGATGCAACTGAGCACACACAAATGTCATGGTGAGGTTCTCAATACAAAAGTCACAAGCCGAGTGGAGCAAAGCAAGTACAAACTCCCATTTATGGAGAAATTCAGGCGTACTCCAGGGACTATGACCAAATATGTCTCTTTCTCCTCTCAAAGTCGCTTTGTCATGTTTGTAGCCATTCCTTCTCCAGGGGATCTTCGCAGCCCAGGGATCAAACTTGGGTCTCCCGCTTTGTAGGCAGTTTCTTGACTGTCTGAACCACAAAGATATGTCAGAGCTGCCCAAAGAAACTGAGATCCAGGAGAAACTACCACAGTCGAAGAGCAGGAAGTTGCTGGGGCGCCCATGGCCTAGAATCTGAGAACCTGCCACCTTACAGTTGAAGGGGTCTCCTCACCCTGAAAGGTGACTCCTTAAAGATGAGGGCTCTTATCTGAAAGTACATATCCATTGTTCATCACAGCAGAGGCAGGAACTGGGGTGAGCTGCAGGAACTTGAAATGAGCTGAAACTGGAATGAGCCTGTCTGAAACTGGACAAAAGCCAGGAGGGAGAAAGTGGGAAGAGGCACTGAGGTTTGAAGAGGGCCAGAGCAGTGGCTCTCAGAAAGCCCTAACGGAAAAGATAATACCCTTTCTGAAGGTGAGGGGGCCTCTTTAAAGTGTCCCGTTTTTGAAGTGATTAGTGTAAGAACTGAGGGAAGTATAGGTGACAGCAACAGGCCTCCTGAACACGTGTTGTTTTAGTGAAGCAGAAGAGGGATGTCTGTGTAATCAATTTTCTTGCTTTCATAATGACTAGTTGGAAAGTGTTTTCTTGTTTTCTATTTTTTGAAAGAGTTTTTAAAAGATTGGTGCTTTTTCTTCCTTAAATGTCTGCATGTATTTAACAGTAAAGGGAGGCATCTAGGCCAGGAGTTTCCTTTGTGGTTCTTTTAATAATAGAGTCATTAAAAAGAAATAAAAGGCTATCGTTGTTGTAATGGGATGTAATGTTATTATGCAGAAAAGTTTCATATTTCAACAAACAACTCATTGAAATATAAAAATGATTAAAAGATTCTTATGAAAGAACAGCACAAAATATAAAATATTTAGGAATTAGAGTTAGTCACTCAGCTGTATCTGGTTCTTTGCAACCCCAAGGACTGGGGCTCGCCAGCCTCCTCTGTCCCCAGAATCCTCCAGGCAAGAATACTGGAGTGGTTGCCATTTCCTTCTCCAGTTTAAGAATAAACCTCATAGTAATAAAGGTGGAAAACTTTCACAAAGAATACTTTAAAAAGCTACTGAAAGATCCAAACAAACATTTCTTCTAATGGAAATATATCACATTCTTAGATAAGTAAATCTCAGCTGAATAGAGATTTTTAGTTAAGCTGTGTATGAATGTAATGTTTAATTTTTCCAGTTAAAGTGTAGTTTTAAAAAACAAGCTGAATCTAAAGCTCAAATGGAAAAATGCATATATAAAAATAACCAGAAAGGATTGAAAGAGAAGCAGAATATAGTAGAATTAACCTTTGTTGTTTAGTCGCTCAGTTGTGTCTGACTCTTTTGCAACCTCATGGACTGTAACCTGCGAGGCTTCTCTGTCCATGAGATTTCCCAGGCAAGGATACTGGAGTGGGTTGCTGTTCCTTCTCCAGGGGATCTTCCCGATCCAGGGATTGAACCTGCGTCTCCTATGGCTCCTGCATTGGCAAGCGGGTTCCTTACCTCTGAGCCACCAAGGAAGCCCTTACTGAATATTAAAATAATATAAAATCTCAATATTTAAAACACGAGTATTGCCACATGTAGTCGAAACAGTGGAACACAGTTCCGAAATAGGCCCAAATACCAAAGAGAATATGATAAAGGTGTTGTCCCAGTTCAATAGGGAGAAAAGTCAATAAAGGATGGTGAGACAGCCGCATAGATATGTTAGAAAAAAAAAAAAAATAGAGTCCACATGTCACTCCATACATCAGGATAAATTCCAAATGAATAAAAGATGAAAAATCTTAAAAATGAAACCATGAAAGGACTAGGTAGAAACATGGGAAATTTTTGTTTTACCTTGGTGTGAGGTTGGACCTTGCTAAGTGACTGCAAATATGGAGACAGTAAAATAAAAAGTAAGTTAAACTGCATTTAGAAAATAATTCTGCATATCAGAGAACACTTAGACAAGGTTAAAAGAGATATATTGTGGGGGAGGGGTGAGGCTAGTCTATAAAAAAAAATTACTTGAAGTTGTTAAAAATAGAAAAAAGGCCAGTAACCCAATAGATATGTTGACCAGGCTTTATAAACACACCACAGAAAAGGCAATACAAATGATTCTTAACGATACAAAAAGATGTTCATTTTCACTCATTATAGGGAAAAAGCCAGTTAAAAACCAGAGAAGAAACTGTTTTTCACCTCGTCAGTTTTCACCTCTCTCATCAGTTAAAAAAAAACAGTTTCAGTATCATACAATGTTGGAGAAACTATGGGAAAATAGGGAAATACACCCTTAGTGGTGGGTTAAATGTTTGTTACAATGACAGAAGGCAATTTAGCAATGTCTGACACAATTTACAGTTGTATTTAAAAATTGCATATAAATACCATTGCCTAAAGTTTCTTTTTAAAATTATAACTTTGGGAAGAAGATCATTTAAGGACACCTGATAAGAGAACATTTAAAATATTTTCTTGAGGTTTGTTTTAATATATTAAAAACTGTTTTTGAAAACGAGGTTTTTTTTGTTTTATTTGTTTTTTTAATTTGTTTACAGCCTGAACCACCAAAGAAGCCATCTAATTGGAGAAGAAAGCACGAAGAGTTCATTGCCACAATAAGAGCAGCTAAAGGCCTTGGTCAAGTGCTGAAAGAGGGTGGCAAACTTCCCCCACCTCCTCCACCGTCTTATGATCCTGGTATATGGTGTATTTTGACAGAAAGTGTTCATATAGGGACAAAATATTGATAGTATTGATAGAATTCTTATAAATTTTAAGATATTACTAAATTTATAATAATTGAACTTGATGAAGCATAATGTTGGTAAGTTTCCTATAAAATAATGGTGACAATCCAGGCGTTTAGGCTTATAAAGACAGCAATGTTGAACATAGAAATGCATTATATTTTTATGTCAGTACTTTTATGTAAACTTTTTCTCTCAGTACTTTTGTAAGGCATTTAATATAATTTAAGAATTATTGCGGTAGTGTAGTGTTAGTAGCTTAGTCGTGTCCAACTTTTTCCAGCCACATGAACTGGAGCCCACCAGGCTCCTCTGTCCATGGGATTCTTCAGGCAAGAGTACTGGAGTGGGTGGCCATTTAGTATTTAATATAATTTAAAAATTATTGTAGTAACTATTAAATGTTCCAGGAAAGCATTTCAATCATGCATACTGTCAACTGAAATGTAGTCATTCAGTATGATTCAGATAGTTACGTTGCTTAGTTCTTTGGTATCGTCTCATCTAGAAAGGGGAATTAAATAATAATTTTGCTTCTAAAAATGTATTACTCTAGTGGGTTAACCACCGTATAAACAGATATTACTAAATTTGCCCTAAATTCATGTATTTTTATATTTTCTTCATTTGGTGGGTAAAAGTTGCTTGTTTATCCTTACCAAAAGCAAGGCAAGATACTGGCAACCATATATGAGATAATTGAGATACTGAAAGATTTAAAATAGCACCATTGACATTTTGCCATTGGGTACAGAGTAGCCTCAAGAAGTAGTTATTTTAATATAGCAAGTTAGCTGCTTTAAAATTGTGTTAGTATTCTAGATTGGGATTAATTTGTTAGTAAAGGGAAGGTTAGATATGATGCTTTATAACATTTTATTGTAGAAGAGAGGTTGATAAACAATTTCTGTAAAGGGCCAATAGCTAATATCTTAGGTTATCACAAGCCATAAGTTCTCTGTTGCAGCTCTCCTTTCTGCCACTGTTTCTAGAAATCAGCCACAGAAAATATGTAAGTGGCTGTGTTCCAATAAAATTTTATGAAAACATGTTGCAGGCAAGCTGGATTTGGCCCATGGGCCCTTGTTTGCCAATCCTGTTTGAGTCTTAGTAATTGGCTTTAATGCTTTGAGTATCTCTGGAATGTTCTATCTGGGTGTGAGTCTCTTCTGTTTCTACCTTAATTTTCCCCATTTTCCCCATGAAGTTGAATTCTCTCTTTGTTTTAGAGGTGTTTGTATATTGTATCTGATTCAACACAGGTATATTTCTCATGTTTGCGTAAGTCAGAGAGAGAGAGAGTGGCAGTTCTTCAGGATAATTTGAACTTTAGAGATTTTTTTTATCTCTTGGCCCTAACAAAACAACTTCTTTGTTATTAGAGGTTTTAGATGTATTTCACTAGTTAGCAGGACAAATTTCTGAGCTTGAGATAAGTGTAAATTCTGAAAGGCAAACTCCATCTCAAAAAGTAAACCTTTGGAAATAAATTGATTTTTTTTTTGGTGACCTTGCTAAGTTGTTATGTTTATTTCTTCTTGATATCTCATAGATTTGAAATCTTTTACACTGCTACAAAATTTGATTTTTTCTGGGATAACTTTAAAATTTAATTTTATAAGAAATTTTGTTTATAGTATGCATTACATTTGGGAAGCATATTTAATCTTTGAAGCATTTGCTATTTCTTAAACTTGAATTAATTATGTTAGTGAGATATTTTTATCACTTCTTCCATCTGTTGGGACCTCTAAAGAAAATAAAACTGGAAAGTCTTTTACATTATTTCTTGACAGCTTTCATCTAACCAAAAGTAAAGATTTTAACAGATGAGTGCAATTTTTAAAGTATATTTTTAATGTAATGTGTCATTACTACTTAACCTAGTCTACCATATAAAAAATATATGTATGATGAAAACATATGGTATTATAGGGGCAAATATGACTTAACATTTATCCTTATTTTTTGTAGTGAGGATTTATTGTTTTTCACCCCTCAAATTTGATTCTAAGCTGGAAGAAAATTTTGATTTAGCATATGCTAGCAGACTTTTTCTTCAATGCCTTTACTAAGTTCTAATAAGTCAGGTTAGGTGGTTATAAAGAAACAAGTTTTTGCTTCACAAACATTGTTTATATGTCTTAAGTTACTGTTTATAAAACTTATAATTCTGTATGTCTCATTTCAAGTATTTTGTTACTAATCTATTTCTTTTTTTCTATTTTAGACTATATTCAGTGTCCATATTGCCAGAGAAGATTTAATGAAAATGCAGCTGATAGACATATAAATTTCTGTAAAGAACAGGCAGCACGTATTAGTAATAAAGGCAAATTTTCTACTGATACCAAAGGAAAGTCAACTTCTCGGACACAGGTAATCCTTGTAATCATTCCTACAAATAAATAATGAGATAATTTAAGTTCACTGTTTTGTGTTTGTTCTTTACAGAACATTTAACTACAGTTTTCTCACCTGCTAAAATTTATGTATTAATGTTCAAGGATTTAGTATCAAATTTGAATGGCTATTAGAGAACAAAATTTGAAGTAGACTTGACTTAGTAAAGACTTAAAAACATGCATATTATCATATGTGAAACAGACTGCCAGTCCAGATTTGATGCATGATACAGGGTGCTCAGGGCTGGTGCACTGGGATGACTCAGAGGGATGGGATGGGAAGGGAGGTGGGAGGGGGCTCAGGATGGGGAACACATGTACACCTGTGGTGGATTCATGTCACTGTATGGCAAAACCACTACAATATTATAAAGTAAGTAGCCTCCAACTAAAATAAAAAAAAAAAAAAGACTTAAAAACATACAGATAAAGAGGTATTAGGGAAAAAGGGAGAAAGGGTTAAAAATCGGTACAGCAGGTTCAGAGGAAACTAGAGGGGTTAAATGAGTGAGAAACTGGCAATAAAAATTCACATTTGAAAATCATGTGAATAATGAATATTTTCATGTGATATGTGAGTAACACATTTCAGGAAATGAAAGCATAGGTTCAGATCCAGACTTCTACTTTTGAACTTTTAGGCAAAAGGGACGTTAATATATGTAAGCCTTTATTTCTTCACCTGTGAAGTAATCTGCATAACTGTTGTGAGAAACAAATGAACTGATGTGTGTGAAAGCAGTCAGAGAACCATAAATCATAAGAGAATTTTGTAATGTGTGCTTTATTTTTGCACTACTGTTGTTTTTCTGTAAGTATATGGTTACATAAAAACTTTGACAGTATTATACTTCTAAGCAAATTTTATTTTTCACAAAGCTTTTGTTTGTTAACTTTTTTTTTGGACTGTAAATTTAGCAAGTGGTAATAATCAAATTCACTTATCTTGTTACTTATGAATAAAATATTGGATTAAAAGATCCCATTGCAATTGAGACCTCCTTGGGAGAATCCTGCTATTGAATTTCTGTAAATGTTATTGGAAATAGAACATATGATTATTATCATCATCATTGTGGGGAAAGAACAGCAAAGAAAACTCATTTTGAAGAATTTCCAAAACAGATGGCAAACAAAACATATCTTTTAAACAGTTTAAGAACACCCAACAAGATTTTTAAGAATAAAATAGGAGAGCAAAGGAAATAAAATAGGATGTGTATATTTTAACAACGTGGTACCAAATGATTCATAAATGTAAAACCCAGATAGTTTTTAGTTCCCACCTTAAATTTTCAGTTCTGATTCCATGCCCAGTCATATATATTTATTTCAGTCTAATTCCATATTTTCTCATCTGTGTTCACTGGTTTTTGAGTAACACTGTACCAAGTACTGGGTCTATATTAGTAAACCAAGTAGAATACTTTTCCTAAAGATGCTTAAATGCTTCCTTATCATATTTAGCAACTATAATCTGGCCTTATTGCAGCCCACTACAAATACAGTGAAGATCAGGTTCTTGTAGTTAAAAAAAAAAGTTCTACCATTCAGTTAAGCTTTCATAATTCTTCATTAGGACTTTTATCAAGTTCAAGCATGGTTGTATTAAAGTAGACCCATGAAGACATAGCAGACCAAAAAATGTCATCTAATGTATGCTAAATTACATATTGTTACTTTAAAAGAACAAATTAAATAACCCATGCATAATTTAGATCCTGCATCAGATTAGGTTAGGTTGAGTTACCTTATGAGTTTCAAGCAACACAGTAAGTATTTTGTGTTTAGGAATTTTCAATATTCTGATTGATTCTTACCCTACTTATTCTAAAGTAGTGAAGTTTTAAGTCTGAAAATGTGCCATTCAATTGTTAATAATGTTTTCTGATTATTAAAGGGCTTTCTATTCTCTATGGAAAATTAAGTATACATGTATATATTTTTAAAGTTATCACCATAGTTAATATTTAAATATTTATCTCTAAGCTTTTATTTTTTACAAAAAGCTTTTATTCTGACTTTTTTCTTATAGTTTTCCCCAGTTATTTTTTTTTGGTAAATTATATGCAGAAAAAAATGCACAACACATAAATTCATGTGTAACCACAAGAACATTGAGAAATAGACTATTCTTAGTCTTACAAAAGCCTCACTGAACTATTTCAGTCCCAGAATGTAATGTTCTCTCACTCTCAGCCCCAAGCATCCATGAAGTAGTCACTATTTTGATTTTACATATAATCAATTTTTGCATTTATTTATAGTCTCCAGACCATGATTATATTTTTATCTATGATAGCTTTATAAATATTTTTCTCAAAGTATAGTTGGTTTCCAGCTTGTAGCTCATCCAACTCGGGATTTCTCATGACATGCTCATTTCTTATGATGTAGGTTAAACAAACAGGGCGACAGCAGACAGCCCTGTTGTACTTTCTCGATCTTGAACTAATCCATACAGGGTACTCACTGTTGCTTCTTGACCTGCATACAGGCTTTCAGGAGACAGATAAGATGGTTTGGTATTCCCATCTGTAAGAGCTTTCCACTGTTTGTCATGATTCACATAATCGAAGGCTTTAGCATAGTCAATGGAACAAAGATAGATGTTTTTCTGAAATTCCCTTGCTTTCTTGATAATCCAGTGAATGTTGGCAGTTTGGTCTCTAGTTCTTCTTCCTTTCCTAAACCCAGCCTGGACATCTGGAAGTTCTTGGTTCATATAATGCTGAAGCCTAGCGTGCAAGATTTTAAGCATGACCTGACTAGCGTGGGAGATGAGTGCGATTGTCCAATGGTTAGCACATTCTTTGGTACAACCCTTGGGGAGTGGGATGAGTATTAACCTTTTTCAGTTCTGTGGCCACTGCTGAGTCTTCCAGATTCGCTGACATAATGAATGCAACACCTTGATGGCATCATCCTTGACGGTTTTGAATAATTCTGCTGGAATTTCATCGTATCGACTAGCTTTATTAACAGCAGTTCTTAAGGCCCACTTGACTTCGCACTCCAGAATGTCTTTCTCTGTGTGACTAGCACCATCATAGTAATCCGTTTCATTAAGATCTTTTTTATACAGTTCTTCCATGTATTCTTTCCATCTCTTCTTGATCTCTTCAACGTCTACTAAGTCTCTACCATTTTTATCCTTTATTGTGCCCATCTTTGGGCTGAATGCTGCCTTCGTCCCATTTTATCAGAAATGAAAAGTCTCTGTGAACATAAATATTTTACCAAGGAAATGTATTAGGTTTGTGATCTGTATAAAAACACATGAAATAATCACCTCCCTAACACGTAAATGAAACATATATTGAGTATAACTATAAAAATAGATTTTGTTCTTCTGATCATTAAAATGAATTTATGCAAAATCATTGCTAGCTAGAGTCATCCTGAATACCTAGCAGAAGAATCTCAGCTTGATGTGTAGAACAGATAAAATACAGCTCAGTAAGGAAGGAGTCATATTATCTAGGTCAGGGGAACAGCCAGTTACTGAGAGATACATGAGTATGTTTTAAACAAGAGGCATTCAGAGTAGTATGAGGAGTCAGTAAGGAAACTAACCTGACTTGTTCTGGTGGAAAGTAATAGGAAATACTGTAGGAGATAGATACAGTTGGGCTAGGTTCTCATCATCTCAGAAAACCTGACCAATAAACTGAGTAAAAGAATAGGAGGTCTAATACAGAGCAGAAAAACAAAGCACTTTTTGAAAGAAACATTCTGCCTTTTTCTGTTTATAAGCCATAAAGTTAATATAGAAATTCCTAATATATACATAAAAATCTTTTTTCCCAATTTATGATGCTGCTAGGGCTCTTCCTGCCTAAAACTTGACCTTTCAGTGTATATTGTTCTCTGTTTTGATAATTAGCAAAATGTGAATGAGTCACCAGTCCTGTTTCTTAATCCAATTTTAATGACCATATTTTTAGTAGGCATGCCTCTAATATTTTGACAAGTCTTTATTAGGTCTTGTTTTCCACAGTGTTAGTTTTAATCTTTCCTAATGTGTTCAATAGTATTGATATTTTCATGGGAAAGACTGATACTACTGGAAATACCTCTTAGGTTTTCCAAGAAACAGTATATTTATATGGCTACATATACATTTCCAAAGTCTCCTAGTCATTTTGTTCATTTGACGGACAGTTATTGAACGTTTTCTAGTTGCCAAGTGGTTAAGAAATTGAAGTTTCTGGCATTATAGTGTCAAATGTGCTTGTTATTTGTGTGTATGTATGTGTGTGTGAGACCCTTTTACAAGATTTATTTTTGTAAAAGGTCAAATACTGAATTTTGAAGACTTACAATGTGTGACTTTAATGTTTGTGCTTAGCCAGCAGTTTTTAATAGCAGAGCATCTTAAATTTTATACTGATAATAGGTTATAAATATGATTTGATTTTTAAAAGTTGGGCTTAAAACCAGTTTTTCTCTGAAAGTCCTAAGCATAGGGCTCAAGTACACAGGCAAGCACAATAATCACTTTATAGTTGGTGTACAGGGCTAGGACTAAGACAGTATGAGTCTTAATTTCTATTCTGTTAAGTTGGGGTGTAACCCTGGGCAAGTTTACTTCTTTATATTGGAGTGGGTGATCAATAAGATGCTTTTATTTTCAGTAACAGGAAAATTTTGTTTAAGAGACAATAAAACAAACTTGATGGTGATATTTCTCTAAAGAGAAAAAAATGAGAATAAATGAGATAAGCTGAAATACCGTGTCTTTTCTCAGCCCATATCCCATTCGTGTAACATGTTCTGGTGAGGTTAGTGAAGAATTAGCTCTTTATTTTCACATTGGGGCAATAATCCGTTAGACAGCTATTTAAAACTTGTTCAGGCTTATATGTGCTCTTAGGAATTTTCATCAGTAAGATATGTGCCTGGATTATATATATGAAATATAAAACCATGCCAAGGAACATACAAAAATCTTGACCTTTAAAGCCACACCACAAAGTGAGCATCTTTGGGCAGTTTTAAGTTTTCTAATAATGTGGTTGGCATTTAAAATCTTAACATTAAGGAAATTTTTTCCATTTGATCCATTTTGTTTTCTTTGAACTGGGAAAAGTTACTCTCTATTTTAGCAGCAGAACATCTGAGCCAAAATTTTAGTACGCCAATTTGGAGAAGGAACATTTCTTGGGAAACTTCTCTCTAAGGTGATATATTTTAACCTACTCTTTCTAAATTTGGGTAATTTGAGTAGGTGGTAAAACATCTGACTCACTTAAGGGAATGTGTGCTTTTGAAATACTGGTTTGTAATCCATAATCAAAATGTAATGCTGATAAAACATTGTGTTTTCATTATTTCAGTATAAACCGCCTGCGCTTAAAAAGTTAAATTCTCCTGGGACCACCTCATCAGGATCATCACGATTACCACAGCCAAGTGGCACTAGCAAAACTGTTGCAGGTAATGAGATCTGTAAAATAACTTGATTTTTTTTTTTTTTTTTTTAAATATCAGAATCGGTAGAGAAGGAAATGAAGACAGTATTCTGTTTTGGATTATTAAAACTAGGTTTATTAGGAGTTGATGTGGAAGATAAGTAATTATTTTGGGTAAAAATAAAGTAACTTTCAGTAGCTTCTACTTTAGATGTTTTGTAGTCCTTTTTTAGCCTAAATATCTGTCCTCGAGGTAGTTACCGATATATCATCTCTTCAGAGTAGTTAACCAAGGCCCTTTTCTTGATTCTTTGACAACAGTACTTTTTTCCCTTGTTTCTGTCTATACCTGTCTAAACTTGATAATTATCCTTAATAGGCAAATATTTAATGGTTTAAAGAAGATCTTGATTGCTGACGTGTACTTTCATTTGTATGTAAATTGTAAGAGAGAAGTACAGAAATTAGAAATGAAGGATGCTGTATCTTGTTCCATAAAAATTTTATTTAATTTTTGATTTGATAATTCATTTTGATTTTTTGCCATGAAGATTTATTGCCATGAAAGCATTGTTTTGTCAGATGCTCTGGTTAATGTGATTTTTCTTTTTCAGAGTGTTGTTAAAACTAATACCTTTTTTATTAAAAGGTGCTCCATCAGGTAAAGTGTCTTCAGTTGGCAGCTCTTTGGGAAACAAACTTCAGACCTTGTCTCCCTCCCATAAAGGGATAGCAGCCCCTCATGTAGGGTAAGTCTACACAGAATTTAATTTCTTAGTGATATGTATATTCATATATGCTTGATACTAAGATTTTATTTTGTTTAGGTAACATGGGGTCGCACAGAGTCAGACATGACTGAAGTGACTTAGCACACACACAGTTGGCTTTTTCATTAATCTCAATTTTATAAGTTTGTCTTTTAATATATTGCTGATCAGGAGCTCGCACACTGCTCTTGAGAATCTGAATTATATAACCAGTTTGGAAGTAGTTCTGGTGGCATTTATCAAGAGCCTTAAACATTCATATTTTCCATTTCATAATTTTACTTCCAAGAACCTAGTCTAATGAAATTACTTAAAATACAGTAGACCTTTTATACTAACAATTTTTTTAAAACATGTATCAGGCACTGTGCTAGACATTTAACGCTATTTTTATTAGAACCACCCTGCTGCCGTAGGAGGAGAGGATCAGAGAAGCAAAGTAATTTGCTCAAAGCCACACAGCTGTCAAAGAGTTGGTAGCATGCTGCAAATTGACCTCTCTTTGGTGATAAGCCATCGGTCTCTTTACATATGGTTTTATTATAATGTAAAAAAAATAATGTATAGCGATGTTTGAATATCAAATTGTGAAAATATACAAAGCGATACTATACAATCATAAAATATATAAATTTTAAAAAGATGAGTCTACTGTTATTGGAGAAGTAGGTTGGCTATAAACTCCATGTATACTTTTATAGAAACTATAAAAATTTAATACTAGTTATGTTTCTATAGTTTTGTGTATATGCTTTTTAATAAAGTAGCATAATTAAGCCTTCAATTATTTTAATGTGGGAAAATTCATTGATAACACTAGAGTTTTTAATAGAAATCTTTCTATTCTAGTAGAAACTCACTTTTTATTTTGATAAACAGTAAAACTAAGGGATGGCCATGTGATTATTAGAATGTGGCCTTATTCTTTATATTTACAGATACTGTTTATAAAGTTGGTTTAGGAAGCGTGACACCCGTTATTTTCAGATCTGCAGTCTCAGTTTGGCTTTTATGTAGGATATATATAGGATAGTATCTATCAATAGAGAGTAATTACCTTTTGTTTCCTAATTTGGACTACATATAAAGTGTTTAAAATTTAAAGATACTTTATTGTAATTATCATTGTAGAAAAAGAACAAGATCAGTTAACAAGATCTGATTAGTTAAAAACTTTCTCTTTTTGTCATGCTTCCAAAAAGAAGAGACAGGCTATCCTTAAGAAAGAGACAGGTTATCAGTAGAACAGGTGGTTGAGGTAAAAGGTTCTCATCTTCCAGTCCTAAAAAAAAAAAAACTGATCTGATTTTCTTTTTATAGCATCTCTACTGAGTTGACTCATTAGATACGTAAATATAGAAATATCAATATGTTTTAAGTTTATAAATGGGGGTTTAATTTACAGTTGACTGAATTATAGGCTGGTAATTTTTTTAGTACCTTTCCTATCATACTGGTAATCTTAACCAGTTGGCAGTATTAAGTTATACTGACACTCTTTTAAAAGGGCATGTGAAGCTGGCTGGTAAAATGAAAAGGGTTACTGGATTTTTGGATTAAAATACTAGATTTCTAGATCCTACTTTTCCCCTAACTAGTAGCTACCTGACTTTGTTCTTATCTGTTTTCTCTTTCTTGCTCTGACAACTTTTAACTCTGCTTACGCCTTGACAGCTGATGAACATTTATTAATCTTTAGGAGAAAATTTTACTAATGAGCAAAAACTTTGGGCACAAGAATTTTACAAGTTTTGCACTGCTATAATGCTATAAAGATTTAAAAATTTTTGTCCCACATTAAACTGTCAGGCATGACTGTTTAAGTCTCATTTGTCCATACAATATATGATGCTTATGTATTAAAGGACTGTTTCTAACTGCTGGCAAGAGAGTGGTGATGTATGCTTCTGACCAATATATTACTATATTACTGTAAGTTAATATAATTACTGTATTAACTGATAGTAATATGACTATTATACTGAATAGAATCATTCATAGCTGTCCAGTTAGTGACAGAACTTATTCCTTTTTTAGAATTACTGGGGTAATGGTTTATCTCTTTCCCTTACTAACTTATAAAATTTGTGATGGCAAAGCTCTGTGTCTGCTTTGCTTACAGATGTAACTACAAAATGTAGTATAGTGCTTGGTATACAGACACACAAATTTTTGGTGTATTATATATGAAATAATAGTGAATCAATAAAGTCAGTTCCTGATTTGTCAGCTTTTTGCAACATCACAGAATCATGGTTCTGGTACTTGCAAGGTAATTACTTGAGGTTTGTATGACTGTTCTTTTGTCTTTTCATACTGAAAATGGAAGGCAAAAGAGAAGGGGGTGGTAGAAGATGAGATGGCTAGATGGCATCACTGACTCAGTGGGTCTGAATTTGAGCAAACTCCAGGAGATAGTGAAGGACAGGGAAGCCTGGTGTGCTGCAGTCCATGGAGTCTCAAAGAGTCAGACATAACTTAGCAACTGAACAGCAATAAAAATGATTATCATGATTTTTATTGACACAGATAATTCAGAATTGAGTAAAGACAGAATTAAGACATCTGGTTAGCTATAATATTCAAGAAGTTGAGCATCTTTTGAGATTAGTAAAATGAGTCATTTTAGTGGTTTGGAATTATTTAAAGCCTGGTGTGTATAATCTTTATTGTGTTTGCCCGAATCATACATAACAGTGATCTATAATATTTAGCATAAATCTCACCATAGAAACATTTATCTTTTTACTTGGGAAAATTCTCATGTTTGATAATTCTAGACAACCTTGGGTCAGCTGATTTTAACAGAATTTTTTAAAGCAAAATGCACCCTAATAGAAATTTTTGTCTTGTGCCAAAAATAGTTTTCTTTATTCGTAGGGATATTAGAAGTATGATGAAACCCAGAGTTTTAAATAAATATTGCCATACTTGAATTGTGTCAGAGAGTTTACACAGTTGTGCCTTTAGAATTATGTTTTCTTAATGGTTATTTACTAGCTTAAATGGGTATTTCAGCTGATAATTTTCAATAGTTAAATTATCAAATTGCAGAGATTTACTTCTGTTCAATTACTCTGAGAACTAGAAGTTGACTTTGGAGATAGGATGTAGTAGGTGTGGTAAAACTAGGGAAACAATGCAGGTAAGGAGCATTTTTTTTTTTTTGATGAAAAAAGAAGTTGGTTTCTCATGCATTATATTAATAGGAGTGAGAAATGAATGTCTAGGTTTTGAGTATATGTTTGTATGAGTGGAAACAGGCTTTTCTTATAAGCCAATCTTTTGATGTGTGTGGTTTGTATGTACCATTATTTAGATTTTTATGAACTTCTCTGACTTTCATTATTAATCTAGAAATGCCTCAACCTAGAATTGCACAGTTTGGCTTCCTATATGGATAACAATTATTTCAACTATTAGACTAAGGAAGCTCACTTTGCCATGGAATTGGGTTGCTGCATTATCTGTATAGAATTTAATAAATGAGTTTAGGATCAAAAGTAGAAGTATGGGAGGCTTCAAAAATGTGAGTGCCTCAAAATATCATAGCTATAGATGTCCACAAAGATACAAAATACCTGTTGGTAAAATTTTTCCCCAAATTATTTCAGAAGTCATCTTTTTCTTTTATCTCTTCTGCTCTGTTATAGGGTACAGGACTGAGTGGCTTATTTCCTAAGAATTCACTCTTATGGTGTCAATGATAAACAGGGACCTTCCCTAGGTTAAAGTTTATCTCAACTCAGAAATAGATGGATATGTTGCCAAATATTTGCAGCATTGCCAAAAATGCTCATTCAGCAATGAATATTTGGAAAGCCTGCCGAAGCATTGCTCCTTTCTAGATATACTACTTATATCATGGCAGTTACATACAGCTAGAGATAGTCCTTTTAAAAACCCTGGGTCTATCATTTATATAAATGGATCAGCTTGACAAAAAGTTACATATTTTTGTCTTGGACTATAAGATAGTGATTTTGATCGTAACTCTTTATGGTAAAATTTTAGATCATCATTGAAATCTGACTTTCATTTAGATTTTCAACAATTTAAAATACTGGCATCCTCTCAAGTATGGAATTTTGATGTTTTAGAGCAGGTGATCTTTTTGAACTATGGTCTGAGGGCCAAATCCTGCCCAACAGTTGTTTTTATTGGAACATGGCTGCACATGGCCAATGGTGAATTGTCTATGGCTGCATTCATGCTATAGTGCAGAGTTGAGTGTGACAGAGACAGTATGGCCTACAAAGCCTGAAATATTTACCTCTTGGCTTTTTATAGGAAAAGTTTGCCACTCCCTGTTTTAGAATGGGTAAGTTATCATAGGAATTTTATTTATAATATGAAGGTAGGGATTTTAAGGATTCTTCATTTATTCCCAAAGATGGAACTGTTTTTAAAGTCATGTGGGCTATCTAGGAAGTTAGACCATATATTAATGTTCCAGTGAACCAAAGGGTTTTTTTTTTTTTTTAAACTTTCATTAATCCATTCAAACACGTTTCTGTGGTTGAATTAATAGTAACAGATTAAAAGTATACTTTCATGTTGACTCTGACCAAATCTAAGTACCAATGTAAGGATATATCCTTGAACTTCATATGGGAATTCTGTTTTGTATATCAGATGGGAATTCTGTTTTGTATATCAAATTGCTTAGTATACACCAAATTCATGCTGTTTAGATGTACTTGGTTGGCTTTAAAATATGTTCCTTCTTTTCTTTAATAGCAGGAAGACTGCTTTTACTGCTAAATGAATTTCTTTATTCCTGCCTTAATATCTTTCAGACCTTTCGTGTAGCATTGTCATTACTGGATTGGACCCTTTAAAAGAAAAATAGCATAGAGGCACTCTGAAAACATTGATGTTGATAGTTCTGTAATTACTATCACATTGAAATTACAATTCTCAAACTTTGTAAATAAGGTAAAAATACATAATACAGTAGATTTCTCATTGTACTTTTCCAAAATTTATTATCAGAGTAACCCTAGATATAGATAGATGTATAAACTAAGTATTAAAATCACCAGTGGTGATGTTTTTCATAACTTGAAACATTGAAGACCCCTGAGGGCAGGACAAAACATACAATAGAGAAATTCCTGCTTCCTTTACTTGTTTTATTCACTTCCTTAAGTCAGTTATCGATGGTTTGCAAGACCAAGAAACACATCGAGAAGAAACTTCGACCAAAGAGCAGTCAGTTGGGTTTAAAACTTTAAATTCCTTTTGAAAATATGTCACCACTTTTGCAAAGAATTTGATTTCTTTCCAAATATCCCTTTATCTTGTTGCTGCTTTGACTTATTTTTAATGCTACTGAAGGAAGAGGGACAGAAAAGAAATGGTTTAATAGAAAAGGAAATGTGGATAAAGAATCATTCTTGTTCACTAAAATAAATGTGAAAATGGTACATGCGAGCTGGTCTGGATCCAAGTCAGTTTAGGAAAATATCTAAGTATTTGAAAGATCTTTTGTTGTAGACTGATAATTTTAGCTTTTTAAATTTTTTATTGATGTATGGTTGATGTACAGTATTTACAATTTTTAAAGGTTATAATACATTTATAATTCTTAGAATATTTGGGTGTATTCCTTGTGTTATACAGTATATCCTTATAGCCTAGTTATTTTATACATAGTAGTTTAAACCTGTGTCCCCCACCCCAAAGTGCCTCTCCCTTCTTCCCTCTTCACACTGGTAACCACTATCTTTGAGTCAGTTTCTTTTTTGTTACATTCACTAGTCTGTTAGATTCCACATATGTAATGTAATAGTATTAGTATTAGTAATTTATATACTTTACATATTTTATATACAAATACTATTAGTAATAATAGTATTTGTCTTTCTCTAAGTGACATACTTCACTTAGCATATTACCCTCCATGTCTATCCATGTTGTTTCAAATGGCAAAATTTCATTCCTTTTTATGGCTGTGTAGTGTTCCATTTTCTGTTTTTGTGTGTGTGTACATATATATGTATATACCTCATCTTCTTTATCCATTCATCTGTTGATACACACTTAGGTTGCTTCCATTATCATGGCAATTATAAATAATGCTGCTATAAATGTTGAGATATGTTTATCTTTTTGAGTTAGTGTTTTTTTCAATGTATACCCAGGAGTGGAATTACTGGGCCACGTGGTAATTTTATTTTTAGTTTTTTAAGAAATCTCCATATGGTTTTCCACAATGATTGCACCAATTTATATTTTCACCAATAGTATAAGAGGGTTCCCTTTTCTCCACATCCTCACCAACATTTGTTATTTGTGTCTTTTTGATGATAGCCTTCCAACAATTGTGAGTTGGTAGCTCATTGTGGTTTTAATTTGCATTTCTCTGATGATTAACTACAATGAGCATCTTTTCCTATGCCTTTTGGCTTTGGAAAATATCTAGTCAGGTCTTTTGCTTTTTTGATGTTGAGTTGTATGATCTGTTTATATATTTTGGATATTAACCCCTTATTGGTCATACCATTTGCAGATGTTTTCTCCCATTCATTTGGTTGTCTGGTTCATGGTTTAGTTTGATGTCCAAATGGTTTACTTTCATTTTAATTAGGTCCCAGGATAATTTTTAAATTTATTTAAAACCTTAACATTGACTATCATTTCAAGGTTATTCAAATATGTATGTTAGCAAAATTTTATATGTAAAAGCACTTAAATAGATAATTAATTTATATGAAGATTATATTTATTAAAATTATATAAAATACATTTATGTGTAAACTTATATAATCTTGATTACATTGAGAATTTAAAATTTATTTTTATTTAGTTAGACCTTGAAAATAACATAGCATAACAATAGAAATCTACAGTGGAATGAAGTGGTTTGAGCTTAATAACATTTACTAACATTTAGCCTAAGTAACATTTGAATTGTGATACACATACATAAACATAGGTAGACCTAGACCTGGGTCTCCTGCATTGCAAGCAGGTGTACTACCATCTGAGCCATCAGGGAAGACCAGCCTAAGTAACATTTGAAAGGATTAGAGGCAGGAGGAGAAGGGGATGACAGAGGATGAGATGGCTGGATGGCATCACCGACTCGGTGGACATGGGTTTGGGTAGACTCCGGGAGTTGGTGATGGACAGGGAGGCCTGGTGTGCTGCGATTCGTGGGGTCGCAAAGAGTTGGACACGACTGAGCGACTGAACTGAACTGATACACACATTCATATACATGGGTAGACAAACCAATTGAGTTGAATTTCATAACAGGTATGTGGTAGTAAAATCATCATTGAAATCTGCCTTTTAAAAGATTACATTTTTAAAATCTGAAAATACTAGCAATCCTTTCATATATAGAAAGTATGTAATATTCCCAATAGAGAATTGCCTTTACATTTTTATTAGATTCTACTCATCTCCTTTGTTTTATCATTTGTTAGATTTTAGTAGTTCTTATCATATGAGACGAATCCATGTTTTAAATATTTCTAAATTTTAATTCTGAATTTTAATTTCAGTAACTTTTTTTTCTTAGAAAGAAAGTAAAATCTTTTCTTTTTCCAAATCCACAGATACCTTTTGTAAGAAAAATACTGTTTTGAACAATAGTGCTTTGATTGTTATTACATAATTTAAAGAAAAATCTGATTAATTAAAATTCTAAATAGGTTAATTTTCTACTAATTGCTCACAAATAAAATGCATAAAATGTTAATCTCACAAATTTTAGAAGTTTTGTTATTTTATATATAATAAATATACAATGTATTTATTAGAGGCACTTAAAAAATTCTTTAAAATGCTTTAATGAGTGTGATGTAAACACCTAATGTAAAGCAGCACTGCCCGCAAAGTATTGATATCAACTTTTACAACAAAATGCCTACTGTGTATAGGATGTTGAAGGAACAGAAACTGGATAAAATGTGTCCCTCTGTAGAGATCCTTATTATCTAGAGGGATGAACAGATTCTTTTGAGACACCAAACTCTGTAATAAGAACAAAGAATCAGGTCTGTCTTATTTACCACAGTATCCACAGAATTTAGCACAGTGCCTGATACATAGTAGGTGCTCAGGATTTAAATGAGTAAACAAAAATCCCTTAAAAAGCTCTTTGTTATCAAGCAGTGATATGTCATTCAGTAGTCATTGAAGGTAGTACTCCTAGTTTCCTAATTTAATTTTCCCTGCTCCCTACTTTGAGTGGATATTGATTGGTGATAATATCATGTTTGATATAAAATAATGAAATCTCTGCAAACCTGCAGTTTTCTGTTATTCAGTAGCTGAAAATCCTTTATAATTTTGGTTAAAAATATAGCTTCAGACGGCATGGCCGCTTACCACCTATAATTTTTCCATGGAGATTTTAGAATTGCCATCAGTGTTTTCATAGCATCATGCTTAATATTTCTCTGGATAAATTTCAGAAATAGGAAAGTTCTGTGAACTCAGGGAAGGGGACAATTACATTATTTGTGAGCTCCATAAGAACAAGCATTATATCTGAATTTATTTACCAGAATAATAACTTCCAGTTCACTGCTAGCTTCACAAATTTTAAACAGTTGTTGTCCTTCTTAAGTTTTGTTTTGTTTTTTTATTGATTCCATTGCCCTGCTGTGTGTAAGTGTGGATTATGTTAGTATGTTTGTCAAAACTGGCAGGGTGGCCTGTGTAGTCAGAATTTTCATATTTAATAATGGATATTGTATGAACTATCTGAGGATTCTTTTTGACATTAGTCCTTACCCTGGAAGTCAGATAATTATGAAAGAGCTTGGGGAGTGGATTTCTGATGAATCGGAATAATGTCTTAATTTTTTTTTTGGATATAAAGAAACAGTAGCATTCTCCTTATGGGTACACCTTTATATATTTTAATAGTAAGATGGACAAGTTAGGCCCTCCACTTCGAACTGGAAGACATGTGCAAAGGTTATATGAGAGTGATACAAAATCAGACAGTGCCATCAAAAGACATGAGTTATTACCCATTTACAAGTAAGTATTTGTAACTCAGTTTGGTTAATATTTTTCAGATACTTCCTTAAAGGCTTTATATAATGAAATACTATAAATTTGTACATTTCTATAATTAAATTTTTTTATTTTAATCATTTTTAAGCCAAGAAGTGCTGAATAATCTTCTAGGATTTATAACACTTTGATTTTTGATGAGCATTTGTATTATCCTATGTCTATTTTTAGAGCATTCATTGAATAAAATTTTAATTTTAAATTAAATTTTAATTTTCAGAGGGTTGAAATAAGTCACCTTAATAATTGTTATTTTTATGAAACTATTTTTTAGGAGTAATATTTTTAAAAAGTGTATAGGGAATATCACATCATATATTATATAAATATAATATTGCTAGAGTATCTTTTAGTTAAGTAGATGATAAATTATTATAAAAAAAGTAGCAAAAAGATCTTAGAAAACAATCAATCCAGGGATCCTCAGTCTTTTTGTTAGAGAGTTACAAATTCTACATAACACAGAGAAGTAAACACATTCCCTTCTCTGTACCTGCCTCGCAGCCTGAGAGGAGAAGCAGGAGTGGCAGTGGCGGTCTTGGAGCTCTCCGCCTGAGTCTTCAAAGCTTACATGTTTGTGCCCCTAAAGCAAGTCTTGCCCTCTCATCTTAAAGTGATGAACTGAGGGTCTCACAAGTTAATTTACTTAATAGAGCTCACCTAATTAAACCAAAGTCTACCACAATATTCTTTTATCCATAAATAATAATACATTTAGCTAGATATATAATAAAACAAAGATGGGAGAAGTCTGAGTCATTAGCAGCCATCATGTGTTGTTTTTAAATAGACAGTGATAAATCCTAGAAGGAAGAATTTGTGCGCTGAGCTTTTTTTCTTTGTACTACTCCTTCTGTCTGTACCCTCCAAAGCAGATCTCAAAGAAACAGTGATTAGCAGTGGGGTAGAGAAAGTGCCGTTGCAAAGTTAGACCTTCTTTTATTATTGGCTTAAACTGTAGCAGGCAAATTGTATTAATGGACACATAATAAGGTAGCACTTTCAGACTCTGACCAGGGAGAAAAATGTGTTGACGGTGTGAGACTGGAGTAACATATTTTAAGTACTGATCAAAACGGTTCTTGGCGTTCCAGCTCTACCTTATAGATGTTACTAAAAATACACAATAGGCATTGAATAATGACAGCTGTTGTTGATAACTTATATTTTATGTATTTTTAAAATTATTTTCTAATTATTTGAATAACTATTGATATGAAGTTGTATGCATGGGTATGTTTGTACTGTCTATATATCTCATATGTACATTATATGAAGGTGATAGTATTTCTAATAAGTTTTTGTTCTTGAGCCAAAAAAAAAAACCTGTCCATCCTGTTCCTCTATGACTCTCACTTAGAGGAACTATCATCGTTTGGCAGGAAGTTTTCAGAGACTGAATTCCTAAAAAGGCATGTGATAGTTCTATGACATCCCTAGAGGGGCCATATGAAAGTAGAGTAGCATACACCTCATGGGGGGACTTGCAGTGAGTGTTTGAAGGCCATTTGAAGAGGTTCAGGGTAACCTCTGGTTTCTGGTTTTAGAAAAGGGAGAGGAACCAGAGATCAAATTGCCAACATCCGCTGGATCATCGAAAAAGCAAGAGAGTTCCAGAAAAACATCTGTTTCTGCTTTATTGACTATGACAAAGCCTTTGACTGTGTGGATCACAATAAACTGTGGAAAATTCTGAAGGAGATGGGAATACCAGACCACCTGACCTGCCTCTTGAGAAACCTGTATGCAGGTCAGGAAGCAACAGTTAGAACTGGACATGGAACAACAGACTGGTTCCAAATAGGGAAAGGAGTACGTCAAGGCTGTATATTGTCACCCTGCTTATTTAACTTATATGCAGAGTATATCATGAGAAATGCTGGGCTGGAAGAAACACAAGCTGGAATCAAGATTGCTGGGAGAAATATCAATAACCTCAGATATGCAGATGACACCACCCTTATGGCAGAAAGTGAAGAACTTTCTTGATGAAAGTGAAAGAGGAAAGTGAAAAAGTTGGCTTAAAACTCAACATTCAGAAAACTAAGATCATGGCATCCAGTCCCATCACTTCATGGGAAATAGATGGGGAAACAGTGGCAGACTTTGTTTTTTGGGGGCTCCAAAATCACCGCAGATGTGATTGCAGCCATGAAATTAAAAAATGCTTACTCTTTGGAAGGAAAACTATGACCAACCTAGACAGCATGTTAAAAAGCAGAGACATTACTTTGTCAACAAAGGTCCATCTATTCAAGGCTATGGTTTTTCCAGTAGTCATGTATGGATGTGAGAGTTGGACTGTAAAGGAAGCTGAGCGCTGAAGAATTGATGCTTTTGAAGTGTGGTGTTGGAGAAGACTCTTGAGAATCCCTTGGACTGCAAGGAGATCCAACCAGTCCATCCTAAAGGAGATAAGTCCTGAGTGTTCATTGGAAGGACTGATGTTGAAGCTGAAACTCCAATAATTTGGCCACCTGATGCAAAGAGCTAACTCATTTGAAAAGACCCTGATGCTGGGAAAGATTGAGGGCAGGAGGAGAAGGGGACGACAGAGGATGAGATGGTTGGATGGCATCACCGACTCAATGGACATGGGTTTGGGTAGACTCCAGGAGTTGGTGATGGACAGGGAGACCTGGTGTGCTGCAGTTCATGGGGTTGCAAAGAGTTGGACATGACTGAGTGACTGAACTGAACTGAGGGTAACCCATCCATGCACCAGGGTGATTTTTGTCAAAGTTTAGAAATAGTTTAAGTATTTAAAGTTGCCTCCCTTTGAATGACATCATTGCATATTGAATATAAGATTTAGAATGAGACCCACATAAATTCAAATTCAAACACTCTGTCGGTATAATATGAGTGAAAGTTGCTCAGACATGGTCAACTGTTTATGACCCCATGGACTGTAGTCCATGGAATTCTCCAGGCCAGAATACTGAAGTGGGTTGCCTTTCCCTTCTCCAGAGGATCTTCCCAACGCAGGGATCGAACCCAGGTCTCCCACATTACAGGAGGATTCCTTACCAGCCGAGCCACAAGCAAAGCCCCCAAGAATACTGGAGTGGGTATCCTATCCCTTCTTCAGCGGATGTTCCCTATCCAGGAATCAAACTGGGGTCTCCTGCTTTGCAGGCAGATTCTTTACCAACTGAGCTATCAGGGAAGCCTGGCCATGTAATAGCTTTGCACTTAATGTCTCTGACTGAGTTTTTTCAACTTTAAAATGGGAATAATATCTTCAGAGATTTTTGTGAAGATTAAAGAAAGCAAAGTATGTATAGTACCTGGTATCATATCTGGCATGTAATGGGCATTTTGAAAATAATAGATGTATGTATTTTGGAGACAACTGTTTAAAATTTTGGGAGACTCTCTCTAACTTTGCTATATAAGTAGAGAAGGAAGAATTTCAGCCAGAGTTTGAGAACTTAAAATATAAAGGCATGTTTTTTTTTTAAGAGGATTCTGCTTGATCATGTAACACAATATTGCTTATCTCTGAAATGAAAAAGATTTGACTAAATTTCTAAGAGAGGGAAGAAACTAACACTCTTGAACATCTTACACCTCATTCTGCAATGACTTATCTGTCACCTTGGGGAAATTACTTAACTACTCTTTTCCTCAGTTGCCTCCTTTGCAAGATGGAATTAGTAATCCTTACTGCTTCATAGGATTATTAGGAGGATTAAATAAGTTTTATATGAAGGCGATTAGAAATGTAGCTACAGGAGTTCCCTCGTGGTCCAGTGGTTAGGACTCTGCACTTTCATTGCAGGGGGCGAGGATTCGATCCCTGGTTGGAAAACTGAGATCCCTCATGCTGTGAGGTTTAGCCAGGAAAAAAAAAAAAGTGCAGCTACATCAAATGTAGTAAGCACTGTTAATGTGTTAACTTGTAGTAGCAATACCCATAGTAGTAATAGTAGTAATACTGTCATCACCCTCAGCTATGCTAAATGTAATATCAATTACAGTTTATATCATCTTAGATGTCTGGCTCCTTATAAGTGATGATGGTCACATGTTATACATGAGGGAACTTGGACTCAGATTGCCAGACCGAGAGTTGTTAAGTGGCAGTTGGAATTTGAATCCAGATTCATCTGAATTCCAAAGCCTATACCTTTTACCATTTTTACCTCATATATAAGCGTTCTTTGATTCCGGAATTTTCAGAAAGTGAATTCATAAAGTTATGATCAGCTACTTTACTGGTAACAGATAGCCCAGGTTGTATAGTTGGTGAAATTAAATCTTTAGAAGCAAGAGTCTATTAACCCATTCATTGTAGTTGCTTTTTCTAAGAACAGACTTTCATAAATGGAATATTCTTCTTTAAAAATGGTGAGCAAAATTTTTAACCACATCTCATACATCTAACATTATTATTTAACTCTAGGCACTCAATAAGACTTATCTCTAGTTTGAGGGGACTGTAGATTTAGACTTTAAACAATTTGAAGTGTTTTAAAATGATTAACTTACAAATTTCATGTCAAGAATATATAGACATATTTTTAAATGATTTTGTGTACCATCAAGATAATCTTAGTCGATGCAAAATGTTTTGGCTTATACTTCGTATTAAGGATTTCAGATCTGAAATAATTATTTGGATTTTAATCTTTTGAGTTTACCTCTCTATAGCTTCTAATTTTTCTAATCATTCTGATAAGCAATTTGTGAAAGAAATTCTTACTATTCAGTAGTTTTTTTCATTATGCCACCTCTTTCTGTCTTCTAGGACTAACATCAAATCTCGAAATTCCACGCCACCTAGTCTGGCCCGAAATCCTGCCTCAGGTGTGCTTACAAGCAAAAGAAAAACATATACTGAGAGCTACATGGCCAGGTATGTTTAGCTCTGATATTGTAATAACTAAAAGAAAAGGAAGTATTCATTGTTTTCCAAAGACCACTTAAAAAATTTCTATCAGGTTATTAATAGAAAATCTAATTTTTCCTGTGTGATTTAATTTGGCTTTTATGTTATACAATAAAGAAATAGTTTTGAGTGTAAATAGTATTTTCTTATACCTTGTAGATATAATTTTTACGATAAATACTCAAATATAGTTTGTTCGGTACCACTGGCTGCATTTGTGTTTTTTATGTCTTAATTTTAACTGCAGCATGGTTATTTTTACCTCTTCAAATTGAATAATAGACTTTTTACACTACTGCTATTATAATTTTCAGCAGCATTTTAGTACATTTAAATTCCTCTGATGAGATTGTGATTATCCATGTATATCCCTTTCTAATATGTCACAATAATTGCACAGCTTTGACACTGGCTCACTTTTAAACATATAATGAAATCATTCCAGTTATAAATATTTTATTTTTCATATGTATCCCAACTTATTCCATAAAGTTTTAAGGAAAGGTACAGAAATGTATAGTGAAATACAACATTGTTTTTTAAAAGAAGGAAAAATAGGAAAAGGAAAGATGAGAATTAAAAGATAGAGTGGAAAAAGAGTGTGGTTAGTTCACAAAGTTTGTGTCATGAGATAGCCCAGCCCAAAGTAGATAAAGATAGGCCAGCCCTGGGCCACAAAGTGGCGTGTAAACTTTGTTGTAGTAGCCAAAGTACAGGAGAATAGAAGAGTAGTTACGTGATTCTTGCTGTCTGAAACAGATACAACTAGTCCTGAGACCTTAAAAGTTCTGTGATTTCTCATACAGAAGCACTGTGTAATTTAGTGGTTAACTTATTAGTTAACATCCTACTGAATCCATACTAAATAGGGCAATGGATTTCATAGGGTTTTCTTTTTTTTAAGACGTCTTCAGTGCACGCCTATAACATGACCATCCTGTGATACACCGAAACCAGCTGTGATGTGGTTGTGTTATATGAAACTATATATATTGTCTGCTTTTGTTATAAGTATATAATATGTACAGACATTCATTATTCATATTTAATCTAGGAATAGATTTTTAAGTATCTAAGATACTAGCTCTCCCTCCTGGTTTTGCCCACTAGAATAAGCATCTAAGAAGCTTTCCAAAACCAAACGTGTGGAGGTCTCTCCCAGATGGAGAGTGGCGTCTGGGCGTCTGCCCTTTAGAAAGTTTTAAGGGTGATGCTTATGCTTAAGACGAGAACCATAGAGGAATTGATAAGTTGCTGTCTTTTCAGCTAGATTCTTTAATAAGTATTGTTTGTCTCACCTGAGGCTTTGATACGTATTTTTGATTCATATAAGGAAGTGAACTTCTGTTTCTTAGAGTCCTGGATTATGGCTGTACTGTGTTCTATATGTGTGGAACCATGTGCTTTGAATCAGTGCTGAGTATAAGATTAACATTCTGTTATAAAGTGGAAAACTTAAATACATATGCTTGAATAAATGAATAATTTTATCTTTCCAAAGAGGTAGACAAAGTGTTAACAGGCAGGAGCAAAAATCACATTAAAAAATGTTTGAGATATATATATATATATATATATATATTTTTTTTTTTTTTTTTTTTCAGAGCTTTATATCTGGTAGGAAACCCTGAGCCTTACTCACCTGAGTTATACTCAACCTCCATCCTAGACAAAAATACTTATAACCAAAACAGATGGAGAATTCGCAGAGATTTATTTTTCTGAAAGTCTGATAGAATATATTTCCTGGACAACCCTTCTAAATAGAACACCTGGAAATACTGGATAAAAGAGAAAATATATATATTTCTGAATGTATAGCTTAGCTCTCAGAAAAGAAAGGAAATTTGTAAAGAAAAACAATACAAAGAAAGTTAGAGATCAATTTGGTAAATTAACTGTGACACTACAGCTACTTTTGAGGTTTTCAGTGGTCTTCACTGCATAGAGACTTGGGTTTTAGGGTAATTGGGGAGAGAGGAATTGAATTCTGGGACTTGTACAAAATAGTGTTAAAAACAACTTTTCCTCAGCCTTCCCTCCATGCCTCTTGCTCTAAGCCAGGACTCTTGAGAGGTTCAGCAAAGATTCTTCTTAGACTCATCCAGAGACACTTATATGACTGTGTGTTACATTTGTCAGTGGGATTGTTTTCAGAAACATGAGCGGATGGCAGGGCAGTGTCAGGTGTGTTCTCTGTCACATGAGGCTTTGCAGCCTTCCTGAAGCTTGTCTTCCTCAGCTGTCCAACCGACAGCTTAGCTATGAGAATAAGATCTCATAGGTGGGTATAGGGTCAGTTTAATTAGAAGTCCTTTTTCCCAAAGGGAATTGGCGTCTCATAATAACCGTTTCATAGACATAGCTTCCAGGTTATCCTGAGGGATATGTCCGGTTTCAGTGAACTGCTTGCAAACACTGTTGCCTGGAAACATAGCTGGCATTTCACCTCTGTTGGGTTTTCATTAAACAGAGCTGAGAAGTTATCCCAAGGTCAAATGTGTCCACAGAAGAGGAGAGAAAGGGTTGTGTTAACCCTTCTGTCACAGTATTCAGAGGGTTATCTCTGAGTGAAAGCTGGACTAGGGGGAGAAAAAACACAACAGTCAGGAATAAAAGATTCCAAGGATACTTGTCTGTCTTAGCCATGGCTCAGAGGGATGTGAATTCCCACTGATAATTCATAACTATAGATGGGCCTTCATATGAATTTAAGGTTCAAAAGTAAAACATCTGCATATTCTAATAAATTCTTAACTGAAAAAGTAACTTGGATACTCTTGGTTTAAGAGCTTTCTTGGAGCTTAGAAAAGCCAAAGCAGAAAGAACCATCTTGTGAAATGCTGTTAACCCAGGCCTCCTGATTCTCAAAGGTGAACACACATGAGCTTGCAATTCTGAACTACAAAACAAACAAATTTCAAGCCATACAGGGAAACAGGGAATCAGTCATGAGTGACAGCAGACAACAAAAACATGTGCCCAAGACTTAAGATATTGAAATTCTTCAGACATTGCTTATAAAATAAATCAGTTTGAAGTATATAAAGGAGTAAGACAGGGAATTGAAGTCATTAACAGTGACAGTGTAATATCACAGAAAGATTAGAGATCTTTACAGAAGAACCAAACAATACAAGAGGGAAAAGTTCAGTTCAGTTCAATCGCTCAGTCGGGTCCGACTCTTTGCGACTCCATTCACTGCAACTCGCCAGACTTCCTGTCCTTCGGTTTCTCCTGGAGTTTGCTCAGACTCATGTGCATTGAGTCGGTGATACCATCCAAACATCTCATCCTCTGTTGCCCCTTTCTCCTTCTGCCCTCAGTCTTTCCCAGCATCAGGGTCTTTTCCAGTGAGTCAGCTCTTCTCATCAGGTGGCCAAAGTATTGGAGCTTCAGCATCAGTCCTTCAAATGAGTATTTAGGGTTGATTTCCTTTAGGATTGACTGGTTTGATCTCCTTTCTGCCCAAGGGACTCTCAATAGGCTTCTCTAGCACCACAGTTTGGAAGCATCAGTTCTTTGGCATCAGTTACTCAAGAGCATTAATGATGAGATTAAGAAGCTTTTAGTTATACTTAATAATAATATTTTCTGTTTCCCAAAGCTTACAGATTGAAAATTACTGTCATGAACTTTGTGTTTCTGCTTTCTCTCTGTACCTCCCCAGGCCAGATGGAGACTACCTCTCTTCATTTAATGGTGGAAACACTAAAGGCATTGAAGGAAATTCAGTGGCACACTTACCAAAATTCTGCCATGAATGTGGGACTAAATACCCTGTAGAATGGGCAAAGTTCTGCTGTGAATGTGGCGTTCGAAGAATGGTTCTGTGAACAGAATCCAAAAACAAAAAAAAGCTAAGTCCTGAATTTTATGATTATTGCTGCTTGGACATCTAGAGCACTTCCTCTAGTGATTTCATGCTAAAATTACTCAAAATACTTTTTTTCAACAGTTTTTGGAGCATAACTCTTTGGCTGTGTAATGTGTGTGTATATATGTGTGTGTACATATACTGTATATAATAAATACCTGGTAATCTAAGCTGTGCCATTCAAGGACATACCTACTTATCAGTCAAAAAATAACTTTAAGTGGAATCATTTGACTTAGGTATTCGTCTTCTGTTGTTAAATTACATCATTAAGTATACTTTCACAAACAATCCAGCATTAGTGCTTAGCGCTCTAAGCTTTTGGATGATCATTACTTTGATCATTATATCAGAATAAACATTTTTATTATTGACCTATTTTCAGATAGTATCACTGTAGGATGGAATGCTTGAACTTTTGAAACTGAGAGAATATTTAGTTACAATTAGTTGTGTCGTTTTCCTGTAGAGCTCTTTAATAATTAATTTTATAAATATTTTTTAAAAGGAGAGGGAAAAACCCTTATTGCCTATGTTGCCCTTTACTCAGTGTATTATTGATTCTATAGAGATCTTTACTCAGTTCTTTAAAATGTAATTATGCAGTTCCCTTTTCAGAGACACAAAGCTGAAAATATAGCTGTTTCTTATTCTAGTTATAGCTGAATGATTTTTTTTTTTTTACTCAGTGTGTATTAGTTAAACATACATTCTTTCTACTTCTAATTGTCTTCAGATTTCACTTGTGTCCTTTTTTTCCCATTATCTCATGTCTGAAGAGTAGTTTGCTACTTCATTTTTGCAAAGTTTGCAAGTTAATTAATAGAAGATGCACAAAGTTCCTTGCAAAATCTTGCATTTATGTCTATGTATTTGAATTTAGAAGAAATTAATGGACTTAATCATTAGTGCACTTAATCATTAGTGCAGGGCATGAAGGTAAAAAGGATTGAATTTAGTTACTCAAAGTATAGTTATATGTATTTATGGGTAGGTTAAGAGAAGGTTAATATTTAATTTTTCCTACTCATGTTTTTCTTCCAGTGTTTAGTGCTGAAGCACCATTTACTTCACAATAAAAAGCCTCTGAAAATGCATTGCTTTAATGGATAGCTGGTTTATTATGTAATTAAACATTCACAAAAATGTAATTACACTTTCACCTTTACTAGGAGTAAAATACAGCTTTTAATCATGGTCACTTTCCGTGTAACATTGTTATTTAGTAGTAAATACCCTTGGTTGCTTGTGCAGCCAGATTCAGTAATTCAGAGTTATTTCTGTTGAATCAAACTTAACAAACCTTGATCTTATTATAAAGGTACAAGCAAATCATTTATAGGCAATTTCTGACTTCTTGTTTATGATTCTGATCAATTATGAGGATCAGGGTAGAAATTTGTGGCTTACAGCTTTCTCTGAAATTCGTTTATACTTACACTTTATAATTTTATTCATTAGTTTTTTTGTTTTGTTTGTATTTTTCATTTGGGCAGAGGATAGCTTAGTGGTAATGGAAATTTATGATTTACCTTATAGTTCCTTTCCTGACTTTCAATAATTTTGTTTCTAGTTGCATTTATTTAGTCATATTGGCCAAAAGGAAGGGTCAGAGGTCAAAAAAACTTTATTACAGCTTATTCCATCAACTAGAATAAGCTTTAATAAATTTAGGAGAATAATGTACATATTAGAATTCCATTTCAGTTTATGTTCTTCTGTTCTAATTATTAGAAACCATATAAAGAACTTTAAACTGTTGCTTTATCTAGAATTGAGCACTATTATCTTCCAAGTTTATTTTTAAAGATCACATAATTTTTGTCCGCCCAAGGAAGGGATAGGTAAATGATCTTAAACAAAGTGGCACATGTTTGTTTCTCACTGAATTTTACTGTAGCAAGTAAATGTTATAATGTACTACATGGAAATGAGTTGGTAAGAAATCATCTAATTCCAGAACCCAGAGATTGTTATAAACAGTAAGTAGGTGAAATATATTTATGAATTGTGAAACATCGGTGCAGTGTATTTAAATGCATTTTTATATTACTTGCATATATCATCTTCATGTTGATTTGTTGTGCAATAGTTCACTTTTTAAGAAATTTCCCTAGATCTATGCATCATTTATTTTAATTTATTTTCACAAGTATTTTCCAGTGTGGTAGAATGAAAAGATGATTTAAACTTAACTTAAAACTGTAAAAATTGCTGATATAATGTTCTGAAAGTTATTAGCTTGGAAAAAAGTAAGAGTAGTATGGCTGCTGTTGTCTCTTGTTCACTCTGTTTTTTTAAATTACAAATAATGTCTTCATTTTTGAACCTATTCAATAAAGACATGAAGCAAAAAACTGCCAGTTGGTTTTCATTGATGTCTTATCTTTTATCCAAACACAGGTAGAAAGATAGGAATCTACTGAAATATTAAGAATATACTCAAAGTCAAAATACAGACTTTTTTAATGAGAAAAGAGTTTTCACTGGCAGTTTTTTTTACGTGCTGTCAGCTTTTAAAAGGAATTACTACTATTTTATTTTGGAATGTTTTATAACTTCAAAGCATTATTAATCTTTTTTTTTCACAAGGTTTCTAAGGAATAGAAATTCTCTTTTTAGTCAATAAGATTTAGCAGTTGAAAACATTAGAGAAATGAAGTTGATAAGGAAACATTATGAGCATTTCTAATTAGGTAATATACAGTTCAGTGGCAAAAAGTATTTGTGATGAATACTTAATTAGATTATCATATTTAAAACTTTAAACTATAGCTGTCTGTAATGAAAATATTAGACATGTGTAATTTACTGTTTTCCTTAGGCTTGAGGTGGATACTTTCTACCATGAGTAGACGCTTAGGGAATGAAAAATAATAGAATATGTACATAGCTACATAGAAAGTCAACAGGACTCTTATGTCTTTATTATCGTTGCACATATATGTATTTTATATGTAAGTGTATTTTTAGTTTTAAAATGGTTAAGTGTATTTTTAGTACTAAAAATAGATTGATTTTTCCAACTGACTGTGCTGTTAAATATAGTAGTAGAGAATCATTGAAACAAAATTTACAATAGACACATTCATTTTTATTTTCATTTAGAAAAATTTTAGTTTATCACAATAGTCATTTTTATTTCTATACTTTTCTTTTATGTGTGAATTGCATTTTTGCCACTAGAGGGTGCTTTTGGATAATTTAAGATTGCTATCCTCTAATTATGGCCTCTCAGGAATAAGATGTTGAGAAAGATTGAAGGCAGGAGAAGGGGATGACAGAGAATACGATCGTTGAATGGCATCACCAACTCAGTGGACATGAATTTGAGCAAACTCTGATATTTGGTGAAGGACAAGGAAGCCTGGTGTGCTGCAGTCCATGGGGTCACAGAGAGTCAGTCAGACTTAGCGACTGAACGATAAGAACAACAGTAATAAGTATTTTTTTTTGATGACATGAAATTACAAAGATTTATAAGATGTGGTTTTTTGTTATGTATTTTGTTGTGATTTTGATAACCCATGTGTTTTTTTGTTTGTTTTTAAGAAACAGTTTAGCTCATTTGGGGCACCAGCTGGGCAATATTAGATAAAAAATCTTTCATATTAACACCTCATATAATTTTGTTAGCAAAATTATGCTTCTCAAACATATTAGTCATGCACATTACCATATAATTCTTATACTATTACTTTAGCATTTCGTCTTAGGACAGGGAAGCTTAAAGTTATAATCTTTAAGGTGGTTTTTTTCCTTCAATCAGCTAACCTTATCTAATGTATGCAAATGAGATCAATTTATATAGGCGCTAAATAAGTGCTTAGACAAAATCATGTTAGATACACAAAGCTAAAACTTTATAAACATTTTAAAGAATGCTTTTTGTGTTCTTCATTCTATGAAATGCTGGGAATCAAGAGTTGTACGTAAGGTGTGATTTATTCCCTGTCCTATAGTTGATAATTTATTTGGAGAAGTCATCATATAAACAGATACTTACAATTTAGGACAAAACAAAGGATTTTTTATTGAAGTTCAATGTTGTGAAAGAATTTAACAGAACTTAATTATAAAAATACCAACAAAATGCTTTGTAAGTGTTGAAGCTTCTTATCACAAGTCATACAGTTCACCATTTCCTATTTTTTTTCTCCTTGTCCCAGTGCATAGGAGAAAACTTGCTGGAATATAAAGAGCTGCACTGCCTTTTAGTGGGGAGAAGTGGTAGAGAGGATTAATGTGTATGATGCGTGTGCACACTAAGGCATTTCAGTCATGTCTGACTCTGTGACCCCATTGTAGCCTGCCAGGCTTCTCTGCCCATGGGATTATCCCAACAAGAATACTGGAGTGGGTTGCCATTTCCTCCTCCAGGGGATCGTCTTGATCCAGGAATCGAATCTGAGTCTCTTATGCCTCCTGCATTGGCAGGCAGCTTCTTTACCACTAGTGCCACCTGGGAATCCCTATATGTATGGTTGTTGTTGTTGTTCAGTCGCTCAGTCGTGTCCCACTCTTTGCAACCCCGTGGACTGCAGCACGCCAGGCTTCCCTGTCCTTCACCATCTCCCGGAGCTTGCTCAAACTTATGTCCATTGAGTCAGTGATGCCATCTAGCCATCTTGTCCTCTGTCGTCCCCTTCTCCTGCCTTCAATCTTTCCCAGCATCAGGATCTTTTCTAATGAGTCAGCTCTTCACATCACGTGGCCAAAGTTTTGGAGCTTCAGCATCAGTCCTTCCAATGAATATGTGTACGGTGGAGTCTATAAGATGGGAGCTGTCAGAGCTGTGAAAAGTGAACTGCTTGGATTGTCCTGAGGACTGAGGACAAATCATTATTGAGTAAAAGTTACTGTTAATTCTAACTGTTCAATCTTATCTCACAGAACTCATCACTTTCACTGTCTTTTTTTTTTCACTTCTCTCTGCTAAAAGCCTCCATTTCTATTCCTGTTTTGAATTCACAGCTATGGATAGGAGGCTGCCAGTAGTGGTGAGTATACTTCGCAATGAAATACTGATTTTCATTCTTTGAATCACCAGTCTCAAAATCTTAAGTTATAATACACTTGAAGACTGCCTGGGACATTAAGATGAACGCCCTTATCCATTGATGGTGGAGATATAAATTTATAATACTTTTTGAAGAGATTGACTAAATTTACTTTAAAAGCCTTTAAAATACACATGCCTCATAATCCAGTAATTTTATTCCTAAAATGTATTTCTTCTTGAAGAAGTAATCTGAAGAAAAATATTTATGCAGAACACATTTAATAGTACTGTTATTTGTAGTGATAAAAATTAATCTAGTAAGTTAATAAAGCATTTTTCAAATAATTTTTAATGGCATGGTGAGGTTGTGTTTTGTTATTAGAACAAAAAGCTAGCCTACAATAGTGAATGTGTGTAAAATACAATTCCAGTTGTATAGAAGATGAGACAGATAAAAAGGCTTTTAAAGTATTTATATTCCTCTTTATATTTATTTCTACTCTTAAATAGTTATGATGTTACATATTCTTTATATTTTTGTATTACCAGTTTTTAAAGGAATATATAATGCTTTAATACTTTTTAATCTTTAAAAAATGAAGAGGTTTATGTTTTTCAGAATCACTTGCATGTGATAATTTGTTGAAAATCACTACCTCCTCTTCATTTGTTTTCTGACATTTACAAATATAGTTGATAGCCCTATATTAATAGTAATTATTAATAATATATTTAAGCTAGTTTCTGTGATACTTTTGTTAAAAGCAGTTTCTGTCAACTCTGTGTAATTTTAATAAGATAATTTTCTTAAATACTCATATTCTGATATAGCCCTTCCTCAACTGTTTTACCACCTATGACTTGAAGAATTTTGACAAATCTGAGAAATGCAAGTGAATTTTTGATTTATAGAGCTAAACAAGAATTGAACTTGGTCTAAATGTTTTAGAGTTTTTTTTTTCTTTCTGCTTTTGATCTTTGAAAGGCAAATATATATATGTTTACTTATTATACTGTAAAACTTTAAAGATTTCTCAAAGTTAATCTTATTTCTCCCTCTTGTTATTTTAGTCAAGAAGAATACTTTAAGAACCAAAAAGTTGTAATAATATATTTCCATTTTTACTAATCTTCCCAAACTTAGGAGTCCTAATAAGGAAAAAAACCTCATATGGACCACACAGGAAACATCAGAAATTCTTCGTTTTGAACACTAATTCTTCAAGGGTGATTTCCCTTTAAAAACTTGCTATTCAATTAACTATTACAGTTTGAAAATTTAAGCCTAAAAGTTTGTTTTCCAATCTCTTACTATAGACAAAAGTGAAGCACCATTTGAATGAGCAACATGTGTTCTAGATCAGCTCTGTATTCTTGGTGAGGCACTGTATTCTCATGGTCTTTGTTTTTGATAAAGTGTTATGGTTCTCCCTCTGGTGTTACTAGAAAGATTGTTTGTCACTGATGCAATCACCAGAAAGCTGTTATGTGAGGAGGGGCTTATCACTTACTGCCTTAGATACTTTATTTAACTAAACTTTGAACAATACTAGAAGTTAAACACTGCTTAAAACATATCTAGTAGTGAAAAATTGCCTTGAACTATTTTAAATCTGAGTTTTCTTACTATCTCTAAGGGTCATTTGTCATGTTTGTGGCTAGCATCTTTTGAAAACCCTCTTTGGTAAGTTTTCTCTACTGAATTCTACTACCTCAAAATCTTAGCCAGGATTTAATTTTCCACTCTTTCTTGCAGCTATGGAGTAGATATGTAACCTTGGAACTATGGAGCAGACTGAGATTCTGAAACAAGTAATGTGAGGAAGCAGACGCTGTAGTATGCATCTGTTTTCTCTTAAGGATGGTGGTGAGACACTGGGCTTTGAAGGGAACTGTGACAGCGTCAAGAAGTGACACCCATTTTGCAAGATGTAACTTGTTACTCTTTAACTCTGAACCAGTGACTATGCCAAGGGAAAAAGCAGGAAGAACACACTGATTCATGTGAAGACGTCAAATGACATCAAATGGATTAAAAGGTAATGGGTTATTAAAATATCAGTGTTGAATGATGCTTTTTCAAAGGTAACTGGGATTCCTTCTTACTTTTTATGTTTGTATACACAGTAGCTGTGACAGCAGCCCTAGAGCCCAGAGCTTCCGATCTAAGTCCAAATGCTAAATGATTTAAAGTTTTACTTTTAATTTTAAAGTCACATGTCCCCATGGTGGCTCTTTAGCTGAGGTCCTCCACTGAAGTAGTCTTTCATTATGATTTGGGTATTGTTTCTGGCTGAACAACTGCCTAACTTGATTAGCTGGCTCTTCCAGAGATTTCTGTGAATTATCCAGTAACTTTTAATAAATTCCTTTTTGCTTAAACTAAGTAGGCTGGGATCTGTTATTTGAACTCAAAATGTTTTCAATAGTAAAATTCAGTATGACTTTGTGCTTCCCCTTTACAATGCCAATACTAATGAGAAAAATGCTTAAAACCATGTTCTACAGCAGGAAATCTTCAATACACTGAGTTAAAACACCTTTCCTCATCCCAGTCATGGTGTGAGATAATCACAAACTGAATTTTAAGAAATATACTTTAAGTTAATATAATTATATTCATCTGCCAGGCCCGATTTGAGGATTATCAGTAATGTATGTAAAATCTTTGCCACAAATGTCTGGCACTGAAGTTTTTATATAATTTTAGATATATGTACATGTTATATATTCCTCAAATATTTAGCTTCTATTTATGTGCCAGGCTCTGATCTAGGGACAAGTGAACCAACCAGTCAAAAGCCCCTGCCCTTTTGAAGTTCACATTCTAGTGGATGAAGATTGGCAATAAAGAAGATGAATCAATATATTTTACATTAGAATGTGTTGAGTGTTACGGAGAAAAAGTGGGGAAGAAGTGGTTAGAATGAGACTGGTTGGAGAGTGGAAGAGGGTTGCAGTTTTCAGTAGGGTTTGAGGGATGATGGCAGGAGAAAGTGACATTTGAGCATACAACATACAGAGGGCTGAGCCCTTATTGGTTATTCTTTTTTGTTTACTTTGTTGAAATTGTTTACCAGGTTTAAGTGCTCTGTGTTATGAGTATTTAATATCTTGAAGCATGTAGGTGTACATTCTTGATAGTTAAGAGATTAAAGATTATATTTCAATGGAAGTGAAAAATCAAAGGGTGGTGCGGTATTAAAAATCTTGGGCTTAAAAAATTCTTTTGGAGGACTTCCTTGGTGACCCAGCGGTTCGGGCTCTGCACTTCCACTGCAGGGGCCCAGGTTCAGTCCCTCATGGGGGAACTAAGATCCCATAAGCCACATGGCATGACCAGAAAAAAAAAAATCCTATTGGGATTAATTAAATGAATCTGACAGTGTTAATACATAAGTCATTTATTATCAAAGGAGAAATGTTATCCAAAGTAAGCAATTGTAATACTGTATGAAAATATTTTTATATACAGATATTGTGTCAAAATTAAATATACACATTCCATTAATTAAAAGGCCAACATATATTATTCTCTTAAAAATATACTTCCCAAATTGCAAACTCATGTAGACAAATTTTATTACACATAAATGACAAAAGTAACCCAGTGCTAAGGTTTAGCATCCTTAGGGCAGAAAAGTGACTTTCTGTTTTGTGAAACTATTCTTTATTTTAATTTTAAAACATCTATAATATCATTTATCAAAGGCACTGTGTTATACATTCATGTTTAATTACATCTCTTCATATCTTTCAATTACCTTGGACTCCTTTATGCTATTACTTCTTTATATGACTCACTCTCATGGGCCTTATCCACATCTCACTGTTAACTCTGAAACATTTCCAGCACAGACGACAATTTCCATTCTCATTGCAGTATACTGATGCATAATGGGCATAAAACTATATATTTTGGTAATAATGAAATGTTAATTTTTAATCCTCATAACCTTTATATACTTCACAGAATTTATATATCTTCTGAAAATTTTAAACACATTTAAAAAGTATTATTGCAACTAATACCTTACATGAATTGTCTTAAAAAAACTGGTCAGAATCAATACCAATTAATATATGTCCTCATACATGTGAAATAGTTTTGTTGATTGCAGCATTTGGTTTCCATTGTTTAGGTCCGTCTTCTGGTACTACAGTCAGGATTTCTCAGTTGCTGTAATCTGTTTTTACCAGGATGCATTCAGTAACTTCCAGGAGGCATTCTGCCCTCGAAAATCACATGAGCAGATAGATTCTTGGAGGATACAAATAAAGCTCAAGGTTTTATATTGCTACTCCATATTTTCAATGTTCTTTAATGCCCCTCAAAATTTTATTCCAACAAGTTTTTATCTTTTGTAGTAGTATCTTTAGGAAACACAGGTCATTCTGTTTTTTCTGTTCCTTTAAAGATTTATTCTCTTCCTAGAGAAATATATTAAAAAAAAGTGTTTAAGTTCACATTTTTATAAAAATGCACATAGTAAAACATTCAATCTTAGCTTCCACTATCCTAGATTATACTAAAAATTTTGTAATTAAAAAGAATAATCTTGGGACTTCCCTGGTAGTCCCAGCGGTTAAGACTTTGCCTTCTAACATAGGGTGTGCACGTTTGATCCCTGGTTAGGGACCTAAGATCCCACAAGCCTTGTGGCCAAAAAAACCAAAACATAAAGCAGAAGCATTATTGCAGCAAATTAAAAAAATAGTCCACGTCAAAAGAATCTTTAAAAAAGGAGAACGTTGAATGACATTTTTTTAACATTATGGTTCCTAGCTGCAGTCATTGATGTGTAGGATATACAAGGTTGTTACTATTTAAAATTTAGGATTAAAGAACTATGTCAGGCGGCCACCATTTTTACCAATGCAACATTAGTGGATATAAGAGTACTGTTTAAACTTTTGTGAGAAAGATCTGTACTTTCAACTGAGTTCTTTTTTACAATGGAAAAAAATATTTTTATGGAAGAAAATTAATACTGAAAATATTCAGTTTATTTTGGCAAAGATGATTAATAAGGATATACCCGATTAAGTTTGTTCCCTAGTCTTCACTAGAGAATGGAAGATGGCTGCCTCATAAGCTAGTTTTCCTACTCTGTCAAAAATCTTCCAAAGAGCTACCTGTACAACCTACAGAAAGTGGAGAAAGGGGCACCTAGATGTCATAGATATAGAAGAGAGTAGCTGTGCGTATCCTCAGTTATATTTTTGTGAGTCCCTGAGATGTGGACTCTGAATGCCTGAGAAGTGAATTAATGTCTCAGAATTAACTAATGTCTCAGGGTTTGGATGCCAGATTCTTTTACAGAACAGAGAGGGAGAGGGGGTGAGGAAGTAAAGTAAAAAAGTCATATGCCAAAACATCTTTAAAAAGTATAAACTGAAGTTTATGTGACTAGCAGACTTGAAATACACAGACATGAACGTCTCATGACTTTTCTTCATAGACCAAGACTAAAGATTCATTAAAAAGACAAATAAACATGATTTTGCGTCTGTAATTTCAGGAACACAGGTGTTATCTCCTTTTTCTAAACTTTCTTTCCAAATTCCCTTAGCCAGAGGCACTCAGTATATTGATACTACTCAGGTATTCATTTCAACTATTCCACTTCAGGTTAGAATACCTAGGGTTTCCTGAGTCCCAGGGTGTGCATACTCACTCTGCTTCTCTAAGAGGAGTAAGGGATTTCCATACTCCTTTCCTGGGCTGGGAAGATCTCCTGGAGAAGGGAATGGCAACCCACTCCAATATCCTTGCCTGGAAAATTTCATGGACAGAGAGCCTGGTGGGGCTACAGTCCATGGAGTCGCAAAGGGTCAGACACGACTGAATGACTAACACACACACAGAGTGGTCAAATAACATAATAATGAATGTGAAAAAAGAATCTATCGCTGTCATGAACCAGGTGTGTTCATTTTTCCATGCCTCATTCTAGTTAATATATCATTGTCACATTTAGTGAAATATTCTGCCTACCAATGCAGGAGACATGAGTTCAGTTCCTGGGTTAAGAAGATCCCCTGCAGAAGGAAATGGCAACCCACTCCAGTATTCTTGCCTGGGAAATCCCACAGACAGAGGAGACTGGCAGACTACAGTCCACACGGTTGCAAAAGAGTCAGACATGACTTAGCAACAAAACAACAACACTAATATATAATCTATACAAGTAAAATGGATTTAAAAAGGGTCCTCATTTTTAATATGTATTTCTTTACTAAGGTCCCTTTTTTTCTTTGTATCTTGATTTCTAGTTTATTTTCTTCTATATAGTTTGGTCATGTCCTTTGCCTATTACCTATTGAGGTTTTAATTTTCTTTTTTAAAAAAATGTTCTGACATTTTCTCTAGCTTCTTTAATTTTAAAATAGTGGTTTTTGAAAATGCAGTTTAAATAGATCCAGTTTCTAAATGATATCTCCCTTCTCCTTTTACCAGTATTATAATGACTGTTTTCAAAATCAACCATATAAAAGGAAACAATTCAAAGAGAAACATTCAGAAATTGTTGAGCAAAAAGCTGATAAAAAAGATGTTTGCTTTCACCCTCTGCCTTCACATTGGCCTCTGCCAATTTGCATGGTCTCCAGCCCCTGTGTGCGTATGTGCTCAGTCCCTCAGTCGTGTACGACTCTTGCAACACCAGGGACTGTGGCCTGCCAGGCTCCTCTGTCCATGGGATTCTTCACGCAAGAATACTAGAGTGGGCTCCCATGCCCTCTTCCAGGGGATCTTCTGACCCAGGGATTGAACCCGCGTCTCTTATGTCTCCTGCGTTGGCAGGCAGGTTCTTTACCACTGATGTCACCTGAGAAGCCCGTCAGGCCTGTAGACAGTACCAAGCTACTAAAGTGACATCATAGAACACGGAGTTGGGAAGAGAGGTGCACAGTGGCTCCAGGGAGCACACGAAAGTCAGCTCCAGCCCACCACCCAAAGGTTGCAGAGTGCCGCTTTGGGGAAAGGCCTGGCCTTCCAGCCCATCTGATCTGTTTATTTTGAGAGCTTGTTGTGTATGAGGACTTCTACTTCATTGTTTTCTTGACAGGGCTGATCTTTGTCAGGATGCTGGAGTTATTTCAAGCTGTTGAAGGCAAACATCTGGAAGATGTAATAACTGTTACCAAATTTGGCAATAACTCTTACCAAATTCTTCGTAGGTTGGGCTTCACCCAGGGAAGGTGGTTTTCTTCCTTTACCCTTAAAAACAAAGTCATATTTATAATACTGATTATTAATCCTTTATTACTTCTATTATTATAATTGCTAAATTTCATATTACCTTCAGCTCATCTAATCTATTTGAGAATCTAAATTATATATTGTTAGTATGGCAGAATACTAATTTCATTTAGAAATATTATCAAATATCAGGAAAAATGGAGAAACAAGAAAGGTTAGGTTAGTCTTCCAAATAACCTAGACTCATAATTTTGCAGATGTGTCCAGCACTGTGTTAATTGCTGTGAGGTCTGAGAAACAAATACAGAAGGGTATACTAATAGAGACAAAACTAGAATTTCAATCAACATGAAAATAATATTGCACTAAGTTGTTAAATCCTAACCATAAATTTTATTAAACTTTACCCACCCATCAGAAGCAAGGTGAAATACACAACAGTTAAAAGCTTGTAGCATGCCTGACTAATGAAGAAAATTCAATGTAGTTGACCATCTTTAACATCTTGTCTTCTCATTACAAGAAAAAGGTGGATTGTATCAGTTAATCTTGTAACCATTTTACTATCAAGATTTAAATTTTTGTGTATTTTCTCTCTCTAAAATTAGTTGATTTTGGAACATGGTGATCCATGCAAAGTTCAACACGTGAGAGGAAGAATTGCAAATATACAGCATACCTATGACCTTTAACCCTTCCTACTCCAAGGGTGATATTGCTAGTTTGCTCTGCAGTCTTTTCAGTTAAGCCCTGACTTGAAGCTTATACTCAACATAAGGCAATACTAAGCAATTGCATTTGTAAGCAACATGAAATGAACTTCCTATCCCTGTATAAGATAGTACAGTAATCCTGTATTTGTAGGGGGATTGGTTCTGGGACCTGGGTGGATACCAAAATCCAAGGACAGATGCTCAAGTTCCTTATATAAAATAGCATTGAATTTGCATATAACCAGGCACATCCTCCTGTAGACTTTAAATCATCTCTAGATCACTTAAAATACCTAATACAATGTAAATGCTGTGTAAGTAGTTGTAAACACAATGCAGATGCTGCATAAATAGTTGTTAATGTGGCTTGACAAATTTAAGTTTTGCTTTTTGGAAGTTTCTGAAAAATTTTTTTGAATATTTTGATCCACAGTTGGTTGAATAAGAGAATGCAGAAGCAATGGATATGACAGGCTGACTGGACTGTTTTTTTTTATGTCATCCTCTTTATTTTTTTGTTTTTTAAGTGTAGAATAATTGCTTTACAATGTTGTATCAGTTTCTGCCGACCAATGTGAATCAGTCATAATTATATATCCCTTTCCTCAGAAGCCTCCTTACTCCTTCCCATCCCACCCTTCTAGGTCATCACAGGGTGCCAGGCTTGGGCTCCCTGTGTTGTATCGAAGCTTTCCACTAATTACCAGTTTTACACATGGTAGTGTATATATGTCAATGCTACTTTCTTAACTAGTCCTTTCCTCTCCTTCCCCCACTGACTGTACTTTAAATCATTATAAATAAGGATTAAGAGCCAAAATATAACCTCTTTATGAATCTTGAAGTTTGCCTTGAAGGATGTATGGAACAGGAGAGATCAGATGTATAGAAAACAGAACAGCAGAAATTCTATATAAGAAATTAACATGAGTAAGGGGACAAGATTGGAAATAAGCTTGGCAAGAACACACCACCAGAAGGAGGCTGGCTTGCATGAAGTAAATAACCATAACAATAAATGAAATAGTCTAACTTATTAAGGTCCAACATGTATTTTCATCACTGTCTGTAGGGCTCAAGGACAATCTTGCCATTTTACCTTCTGTGGGCAACTACTAGTATTAAATTTTTTTTAAACAATCCTTTTTCTATCATAAAAATGTTAAAAAAAATTTTTTTTAATTTATAGGAAATATTTTGGCTTTATATGGAAGCTGGTAAAATTCCTAAAGAGGGAGTAATAGTAATAATAATAATAATAATAAAACATTTATTGAAACTTTTTAGTACTAAGCAAGCTTCCCAGGTGGCTCAGTGGTAAAGAATCTACCAGCAATGCAGGGGACATGGGTTTGATCCCTGGGTCAGGAAGACCCATTAGAGGAGGAAATGGCAACCCACTCCAGTGTTCTTGATGGGATAATCCCACGGATAGAGGAGCCTGGCAGGCAACAGTGCATGGAGTTGCAAAGAGTTGGACATGACTGAGCTTGCATGCATGCATGCTATATGAATTGTATCATTTAACACTTAACCTTTTCAACATCCTATAATGTAGATACTATATTTTTCTCCACTTTGCAGGTGAAGAAATTGTTGTCTAGTCCCAAGATAATGTCTTCCAAATTTTGTTTTATTGCTTACATTTCATAACTGCTAGTAGAGAAGTAGAAAAAATTAGCCCCATACTTATCAAAATTATTGAGGCAAAATAACTGAAAATTGTTGGACATAAATACATTCAAATTTTATATAAAAAGATTTTTGTTAAATATTTGATTAATTTTTATAGGTTATGAGTTCTTACAAATGTGTACATAAATGGAAAATTATTAAGATATTTTAGAAATAAAAATTTACCATCCTCATCCAACTTATCACCCTAGCCTCCTTGAAAGTTACTATTTCAATGTGAAGTGAAAGCCGCTCAGTTGTGTCCAGCTCTTTGCGACCCCATGAACTATGCAGTCCATGGAATTCTCCAGGCCAGAATACTAGAGTGGGTAGCCTATCCCTTCTCCAATGGATCTTTCCGGCCCAGTAATCAAACCGGGGTCTGCTGCATTGAAGGCAGATTCTTTACCAACTGAACTATGAGGGAAGCCCATGGCAATACTATTTATTATTTTCTTTCATTTATTTGTTTCCCTTTTTTAATTGAAGTATAGTTGATTTACAGTGTTGCCCTTTTTTATTTTTAGTCCCCTTTTACAAATGATTTCTTTGCCCTCACCAAGAGAGGAATAGATACTTTACAAGCTGAAATTTTCCTCTTCTAGAATTGAGTAAATGCATTTTAGTTTTCTTATAAGCACTTAGATTTCTCTGCTAATGCAGAGATGATTAGCATTGATTAGCATAGGGTCATCAGAGAATAGTAGTATCCTATCACGGGAGGAGTTTGTATTTTGGTTCAGAGTAAACAGTTCTCAGCTTACCTTGCTGGTGCAGTTCAGCAGTGTTAATGTGCCCTGTGAAACCGTTGATAGGTGAAGCTTGAAATCATCACTGATATTCATTTTAAGGAATTGCTTCAACTTTCGAGCAGCACGATTCAAAAACGAAGCTTCCTATTATAGAAAAAACATCAGAAGGGCTGTGGTTCAAATAAAATATTAAGAAGTAATAAGCATTTCTAAAGAGCCTAAAGCCAGAACTGTATTGCTAAATAATGCCCCACCTCCACCCTGCTTTTCTTCTATTCCAGTTAATCACATGACTGATGAGCAACTAAACTGAAACTGTTTAGCTCCCAGGTGACAGCCTAAAGTGCCTGGAACTCAGTTTAATGATTATGTGACTTTTTAAACTCTCTTTTCTTTGTTACGTATGATCTTGTCACTTCTGAGTGAGCACATAACAAGTTTGTTCAGTTTTAAACAAGATAACTAAAGGAGAGCGCTTCTGAAAGCAGCAGTAATGAAAGGTATGTGTGATTTTTATTATTATTATTTTTGCCCCTTTGGAGCTATGGCTGAATAACTGGCAATAATAAAGGCCAATTTGCCTAAAACAAGTGTTTCAAATACTTAATGTAAGGAATTTTTTTAAGGAATTTATGGATACACTCAAATGCCACGAGGTTAACTCAGTTATTGTGAGTTTCAAAAAGACTTGAATAACACGCTAGTTTCTGCAGAAAGAGATGACACAAACTTTTATTCAAAATTCTGTAAATTGTAACATTACACCAAATAGAGGAGGTAATGATTTGAAGATAAAATATCGAAAGAAAAAATTTAAAAATGTCTACAACTAAATTATGCCCTTTAATTATGTCTGTATATGCAAGCAATCATTCTGACAAGCGTTTTCCTGAATAAATGTTTCAGAACTGAGATGTGTATCTTTGAATTCAGCAGTTCTACTGTTTTTAAGGTGAAAAATGAAATGCTAAAATTGAAAGGAATATTTATCAAATAAGCGTCGGGCAATTTGTAAAATAAAAGTATAAAAGACCACAATATCACAATATATCAATGGGAATGGTCAGGTTAGAACCAAAAGACTATGTCATTAATAATCAGTATAATAAACAGATACAGGAAATATAAACTTCTATGATATCAAGCTCAAATGACATATAAACTCCAAATAATTATCATTACCTTATTATCATCACATGAATGTTTTTTAAAAAAGTTAGGTTCGTTATTCAGGCAATTGCTATCAAAGTTTATCATGTTGTCCTGTAATAAATAATATAAAATAATATGGTTAAACTGGGGACCTTTCTAGTATGTTGTAATTATAAAAATAACAATGTTATAATATTTGGTATTTATATGTGCATTTTTAGGAAAACAGCCTGGCTCAGCTGACTAGGCAGGAAGAATAGTTTTCTATAATTGAAGAATAAACAAGTATATACACAAACCCTTAAAAAGAGCTTCCCTAGACTCCATACTTTAATTCAAGAAATGAGAGAAACTCGCTCTTGGGAGGGGGTAATGCAAGTATCTATTTTAGTAGTTGTACTATATAGGAGTTGTACCATATGGCAGAAGGGAATGGCAACCCACTCCAGTATTCTTGCCTGGAGAATTCCATGGACAGGGGAGCCTGCAGGCTGCAGTCCATGGGGTCGAACGGAGTCTTTCACTATACAGGAAACACAATAAATTTTGAAATCATGAAGTTGAGATTCATTTAAGCAGTTATTTGGTCCAGTTTCCTGACACAGTCAAACAGCGACAAAGGGAATTAAGAATGATTTACTTGACAGAGTAAAGTTGAAATTCATTCTATAGCATTTTAAACAAACCGGTTGGGGATGTTTGAGGTAAACTTTGCTGTGAAAAAGTGAGATTTAATGTGTGTATTGTCATGTAGGAGTGGGAAGGCAGACTGGCACATTCTCATTTTTCTTATCTAAGAAATTTTCTTATGTAAGGAATTTCTTATCTTTCAAAGGTGGGAAATCGAGAATACAGTTGACATATTAGAATTTCCTAAGGACTCTTTATGTACAGGATTGGACTAGCTCTGTCCAGCAAACTAGCAATTCCATGATATCAAAGCTTCTATCAAGCAATCTTAGCCTATGTGTTGTCATCAAAGAAACAGACAAAAAGTGGGGTAATGGCAGGATTTAATCATGGGCTCTAATCTTCATCTGCCTCTCAGAAAAATATGCATTAGTCTTCTCACCTGTGAAAAGCATAGTCTCTGGGTTTATCCTGACTTTAAATGTATATATTATCTGTTTTACCTGTAAGAATTATACAGCCTGAACATGTAATCATTCATTTAACCATTCAGCACTTCCTGAAGGTCAGTGTGCAAGGTTCTCTGCCAAGCTTAATGGGAAAACAAAGATAAAAGAAAAAGTTGCATTTTCTTGTGCCATTTGATATAAAGGGCAGATGCTGCATCCTTTGACACTTGTACATCATTTCTTATATTTGTAAAAGTATGCTTATATAAACAAGATTTGTTAGCACCAACCATCCTAGTCATACTGCAGATATCTCAAGTGCAAATAGATATATTTTTCTATAACTATCCTCATGTTGCCATTATATTAATACACATTCCTGAAAAGATAGTGGAGAATTAATGTTCTCTAATGTTCTCTCATTTTCCTATTGACTTACATTTAACCTCAAGAAGGACAATAAATCATTCATACATTTCTCTCTGATAAGACATGCATTTTGTTTTTGCCATGTTGTTGTTTAGTTGCTAAGTCGTGTCCAACTCTTTTGTGACCCCATGGACTGTATGTAGCCTGCCAGGGTCTTCTATCCATAGGATTTCCCAGGCAAGAATATTGGAGTGGGTTGCCATCTCCTTCTCCAGGGGATCTTCTGACCTAGGGATTGAACCTGCGTCTCCTGCATTGGCAGGTGGATTCTTTACCACTGAACCACCTGAGAAAGCCCTTGTTTTTGCCATGCAATGCCTCCAAAAAAAAAAAAAAAAAAAAGGATTAACAAATATGCTACTAATCTGTATGACATTTTTCAATTTACCAAAAATTATAATATGGAATAGTACCTATTTTTTGGAACATTTTAATAAATTGCATGAGACATGAATATTTGAAAAGCCATATTGGTTAAGCCACTGCTCCAGGTATTAAACAAGACTCATTTTTGGCAGATACAGAAAGGTAATGTTGTACCAGGCGGTTTGTTTGTCAAATGTTTGCAGCAATAGATAAAACTGTTACTTAAAAGGTTGACATAAAAGGCTGATTCCTATAGAAGTCACAATTATAACTGAATAGTTTAGTTTGCATTTTATGAATAAATTTAACATAAACATAAATGAGTAACAACTACAGTTGCTTTCTGCAATTATTTTCATTTACCCCCTATGAGAAAGATGGTTCAGACTAAGATTTATAGAATTATAGAGTTGGAAAGAAGCTTATACATCCATCTTTTGATTTAGAAAATAGCAGAATTACTTTATCAGTAGTAGTTTATTAAAAGGATCTTGACATATTTGAATATTCATGTTTATTATGAATATGAAAAATAATAAGAGACAATCCAAGATCACATTGACTATGAACTCAATACTCTCCAGTAAAAACATTATGTTATCAATGTTGTTCCTAAAATACCTAATGTCCTTTCCATTTGTAGTAGTATATCTTCTTTCACTGCAGCATAGTTTTCTTCTATCTTTGACATTTTTCTATTGCATTCATAGCAGTCGCTTCCTCAGAAACACTAATTACTTACAAAATTGATTTCTATTTCACTTTTTCTTTTATATATTTTCTTTGATTTTTTTTTTTTCAAGATTCACTTTTGTGTGATTTTTGCCAACATGTCTTTGATATGCCTGTTCTAATTGGACACTCATAGTCACATGTGCTCTAAGTGAACTACTGTCTATTTACAGCTTATAAATGATTCTCATCAGCAGCTACATAACTGATGGCTCCCTCCTTTCTATTCTTCTTCTATTTTGTAGGTCTGGGATTAAGGATTGGGGTTTTGACATAGAAAAGAAAGATTTAGTCTCATGGCTTACTACTCTTTGAAAATGAACTTGGTCCCTACAGAAATATTCTTCCATTTCTGATTATCACTATTACAACCCACTCATGGCCCAAAATCTTACGACATAAAAAGATTCATTTGGAGGACACTTCGAAAAGTGACACTTCTTTTTAGTGAAATTTGTAATCTGTATGAAACTTGAAAAGGTCTATATTGTTCTTGGAATCCTATTCCAAATGTTACAGATTTTACAATTAGTCAGGTAGCTTATCCGATTATAGTAAAAATTGGTAGCTAATTCCTAGCTTAAATGAAAAGTCATTCATTTATTCTTCAATCACCTACTTGTTGAACATCTACCATGTGCCTTATAATAACTGGGGATAGAACTGTGATCAAGATTACAGATGGTTTCTTCCTTCAGGAAATTTACCTTCTGGTATTAAAGACAGACATCAATTCAATCAGTTCAGTTCAGTTCAGTTGCTCAGTCGTGCCTGACGCTTTGCAACGCCATGAATCGCAGCACACCAGGCCTCCCTGTCCATCACCAACTCCTGGAGTCTACCCAAATCCATGTCCATCGAGTCGGTGATGCCATCCAGCCATCTCATCCTCTGTCGTCCCCATCTCCTCATGCCCCCAATCCTTCCCAGCGTTAGGGTCTTTTCCAATGAGTCAGCTCTTCGCATGAGATGGCCAAAGTATTGAAGTTTCAGCTTCAGCCTCAACCCTTCCAATGAACACCAGGACTGATCTCCTTTAGGATGGACTGGTTGGATCTCCTTGCAGTCCAAGGGACTCTCAAGAGTCTTCTCCAATACCACAGTTCAAAAGCATCAATTCTTCAGCACTCAGCTTTCTTCACCGTCCAACTCTCACATCCATACATGACCACTGAAAACACCATAGCCTTGACTAGATGGACCTTTGTTGGCAAAGTAATGTCTCTGCTTTTCAATATGCTGTCTAGGTTGGTCATAACTTTCCTTCCAAGGAGTAAGCGTCTTTTAATTTCATGGCTGCAGTCACCATCAGCAGTGATTCTGGAGCCCCAAAAATAAAGTCTGACACTGTTTCCACTGTTTCCCCATCTATTTCCCATGAAGTGATGGGACCAGATGCCATAATCTTAGTTTTCTGAATGTTGAGCTTTAAGCCAACTTTTTCACTCTCCTCTTTCACTTTCATCAAGAGGCTCTTTAGTTCTTCTTCGCTTTCTGCCATAAGGGTGGTGTCATCTGCATATCTGAGGTTATTGATATTTCTCCCGGCAGTCTTGACTCCAGCTTGTGTTTCTTCCAGCCCAGCGTTTCTCATGATGTACTCTGCATATAAGTTAAATAAGCAGGGTGTCAATATACAGCTTTGACGTACTCCTTTTCCTATTTGGAACCAGTCTGTTCCATGTCCAGTTCTAACTGTTGCTTCCTGACCTGCATACAGGTTTCTCAAGAGATAGGTCAGATGGTCTGGTATTCCCATCTCTTTCAGAATTTTCACAGTTTATTGTGATCCACACAGTCAAAGGCTTGAGCATAGTCAATAAAGCAGAAATAGATGTTTTTCTGGAACTCTCTTGCTTTTTCGATGACCCAGCAGATGTTGGCAATTTGATCTCAGGTTCCTCTGCCTTTTCTAAAACCAGCTTGAACATCTGGAAGTTCACGGTTCACGTATTGCTGAAGCCTGGCTTGAAGAATTTTGAGCATTACTTTACTAGCGTGTAAGATGAGTGCAGTTGTGTGGTAGTTTCAGCATTCATTGGCATTGCCTTTCTTTGGGATTGGAATGAAAACTGACCTTTTCTAGTCTTGTGGCCACTGCTGAGTTTTCCAGATTTACTGGCATATTGAGTGCAGCACTTTCACAGCATCATCTTTCAGGATTTGAAATAGCTCAACTGGAATTCCATCACCTCACTAGCTTTGTTCATAGTGATGCTTTCTAAGGCCCACTTGACTTCACATTCCCAGAGAGATGGTGTGAATAAAATGTTTGAGTTTTAAATAGATTCAGTTGACATTCAGGGATCCAAGAGCCTACACAGAGAAGCCAAAAAGCTGGAATAACTGGGGAATAGATAGTTTTAAGAAGGTGGTGGTCCATAATGTACAATGCCAACCAAGAGGTCAAGTAAGTTGTCTTGTACAAAATCTATGCCCATAAAAAAAAGCAAAATGAAATTAGAAAAACAACCTAACCTGCTGTGATTTTAGCAGAGTCTAACCTATCTGGGTAAGAGAAATACTCACTGTCAGTCCTTGCTCCACATGCTTTCTCACCTAAGTTGGCGGGCACTAAGAAGCACTAGTAAAGTTTACAGCCCAGGAGCACAGACACATCAGAAGACTGAGACTTAATTGACAGACTATAAAATGCTCCCCATCTCCCCACTTTAAAGCTGGCTTGAAACTAAACATTCAAAAAATGAAGATCCTGGCATCTGGTCCCATCCTTCATGGCAAATAGATGGGAGAAAAGTGGAAACTGACAGACTATTTTCTTGGGCTCCAAAATCACTAGAGATGGGGACTTCAGCCATGAAATTAAAAGATACTTGCTTCTTGAAGAAAAGCTATGACAAACCTAGACAATATATTAAAAAGCAGATATCACCTTGCTGACAAAGGTCCATATATAGTTTTTCCAGTCATCTTGTATGGATGTGAGAATTGGACCATAAAGAAGGCTGAGCACTGAAGAATTGATGTTTTTGAACTGTGGTTCTAGAGAAGACTTGGGAGTCCCTTGAACCACAAGGAGATCAAATCCTAAAGGAAATCAACCCTGATTATTAATTGGAAAGACTGATGCTGAGGCTGAAGCTCCAATATTTTGGCCACCTCGTGCAAAAAGCCGACTCATTGGAAAAGACCCTGATGTTGGGAAAGATTGAGGGCAATAGAAGAATGGGCCAGCAGAGGATGAGATGGTTGGATGGCATAGTTGACTGAATGGACATGAGTTTGCACAAACTCCGGGAGAAAGTGAAGAACGGGAGCCTGGTGTGCTGCAGTCCATGCGGTCACGAAGAATTGGACACAGCTGAGTGACAGAACAACAGTAAGAAAGCAATTCAACCATCAATAACTTTACAAAACTAAAGCACCAGGCCCAGGTGGGTTTGCTGATTATTTCTATCAAACATTTAAGGAGGAAATCATAGCTATTCTCTATAATATCTTCCAGAAGACAGAAGCAGAGTGAATACTTCTTATTTTGTTCTATGAGACCAGGCTTGCCCTAATACCAAAATCAAATGAAGATAAGACAAGAATAGAAAATCACACATCAATATATCTTATGAAAATAGACGCAAAAATCCTCAGCAAAATATAGGAAATTGAATTTAACAATGTATAAAATAATTATATACCATAAGTGTATTTACCCATACAAGTGATATTTATCCATACATGCAAGACTGGTTCAACAGTCAAAAAATCAATGAATGTAACCCATCCCCTTAACAGGGTAAAAAAGAAAAATGATCAAATTATAAATAGCAGGAAAAATCAATTGAAAAACTCAACACCCATTCATTTATAAACACCTGTCAGTAAGCGAGGACTAGGGGGAAACTTCCCTAACATGATAAAAAAGCATCTACAAAATCCTATTGCTAATATAATACTTAATGGTGAGAATCTCAGAACTTTCCTATAATTAGGAACAAGGAAAAGATGTCCCTCTCATCACTGCTTATCAACTGTATATCAAAAATCTTAGGTGATTTGATAACAAAAAGGAAATAAAAGGTTTACAAATTAGGAAGGATGAAATATAACTGTCCTTTTTACTATATGACATAATTTACATAGACAATCCTAAAGAATCAACAGAAAAAAAAAAAAAAACCCTCCTGGAACTAATAAGTGATTGAGGTTGCAGTATACAAAGTTAGACAAAAGTTAATAGTTTTCCTCCATACCAGCGATGAATAAATGTAATTTGAAATTAAAAACACAACAGTGTTTACAGTACTTAGGTATAAATCTAACAAAATATATACAAGATCTTTATGAAGAAAACTACACAACTCTGGTGAAAGATCAAAGGAGACTTAAATAAATGGAAAGATAGTCCATGTTCATGGGTTGGAACCTTGTCACGGGTTGGAACTCAACCTTGTCAAAATGTTTGTTATCCCAACTTGACCGATGGATTTATCATAAACTCGATCTCAGCAAGTTATTATGTGAATATCAACAAACTGATTCTAAAACTTATATGAAGAGGCAAAAGATCTAGAATAGCCAACTCAATTTGGAAAGAGAAAATTAAGTCATAGAACTGACTCAAAAACTATAGCAAAAAACTGACGGAAAAACTATAGCAATCAAGATTGTGTGACAGTGGCAAAAGAATAGACAAATAGATCTATTTGCAACACAACAGAGAGCCCAAAATAAACCCACAAAATCAATCAACTGATCTTTGATAAAGGAGTAAAGAAAATACAATGGAACAAAGTCCCTTCAACAGTGCTGGAACTGGATATCCACATGCAAAACAATTTATACAGACTTTATACTCTTCACAGAGTAACTCAAAATGGATCACAGTCCTAATTCTAAAATACATTACAATAAAGCTTAGAAGATAACATAGGGGAAAATCTAGGTGATCTTGGGTAGAGCTTTGACTTTTTACATAAAATTCTAAAGGCATGATTCTTGAAGGATATAACTGATAATCTGTACTTCACTAAAATTAAAACTTCAAAACACATACATACATATATATACATATGTATACTTCCCCTGATTATGATAATTACAGTAGCACTACTCATATCCATATATATGAATAGGTGTGTGATAAACTATATATTATATATATGTAGTATATAATATAAAATATATAATATACATGATAGCAGCACTATCCATATCCATACCATAATATATTTTTTATATATTACAAACACATGCACACACAAACACTTCTCTTTGAAAACAAAATTGGCAAAATAAACTTTTGGTAGGGACTTGTTTACATAGACAAGTGGGGCACCAACAGGAAATTAACATGCTGTCATTTAATGGCTGCATCTGTGATTAGTCTTGCATGCATAGTGTCTGATTTCTTAAGAATTTAAATGCTTTAAAATATCATTTAATAGCATTCCAGCCAGAGGTTATTTTAGCCAGACAAAATGAATACCAAGACAGGAGTGTAATGTTATCTTGCCACCTAGGGTCCCATAAAGTGGCCCAGTATACACTGAAACCATAGATTCCTGCTTTAGCTCTATTAAACCGCAGACATTTTAAAAATTGAGTCATAGCTGACATATAACGTTAGGTTTAAGCATTCAATAATTAGATATTTGTGTATACTGCAAAACGATCACCACTATAAGTCTAGTTCAGTAAGTTTAACATCCATCGCTACATAGAGTTAAAGTGTTTTCTCCTATGATGAGAACTCTTGAGATTTACTCTGTTAGCAATTTTCAAAATATATATACAGTATTAATAACTATAGTCACTATGCTGTAGATTACATTCCCAAGATTGAATTCCCAGTTTTATGGGATCATTCTGCTTTATACCAGAATGGCAGCTTGTTTGGTTAGCTACCCTTTGCATTCTTAAAAGTCTTCCAGTTTGGGCAGTAAAGTATTTTCTCACCCTACTTGTATTATGGCATTTTGATTTTGGTTTGCATGATATAGCTTTCCCATCTGTTGACTTTTTAAATTATTTTGAACATAAAAATATTTTTATGTCATCTATATTGCTTACATGTCATTATTCAAACAATACTATAATGTATAATGAAAATCTTTCCAATTTTTCTCCACTGCCCCTACTATAATCAGCTCCCCAAGGTGATTCATATTAGCAGTTTGATAAGAATATTTTTAATTACTTTTAATTGAAGGATAATTGTTTTACAATATTATGCTGTTTTCTGCCATATATCAACATGAATATATGTATGTCCCCTCACTCCTGAACCTCTCTCCCACCTCCTGCCCCATCCCACTCATCTAAGTTATCACAAGGCACTGAATTTGAGCCCCCTGTGTCATACAGCCAGTTTCCACTGGCTATCTAATTTTACATATGATAATGTATATGTTTCAGTGCTTCTTGCTCAAAAAAAATGCATATGTGTGATGTGCATTCAAAATTCACACATATAAATGATATATAGGGTCTATGAAAGCATGTTCTTCTACCATTTAAAATACAGGATCGTAAAATATATACTACTCTTCAATCTGTTATGTATTATTTTCACTTTATATTATGATCTTTATGATCATCATTCTAAGTTAAATATCTTTTTTAAATAACTGCATAATCTACATTAAGTGTATTCTGAGGCTTATTCAGCACTTCTCTCATTGATGAAAAAAGTCAATATTTATTCCAGCAAACAATGCTACAGTAGACATCTTTGTATGTGTATATTGTTGCTGTTATTTAGTTGCTAAGTTGTGTCCAACTCTTGTGACCCCATGCACTGCAGCCTGCCAGGCTCCTCTGTCCATGGGATTTTCCAGGCAAGAATACTGGAATGGGTTGCCATTTCCTTCTCCAGGGGATCTTCCCCACCCAGCGATCGAACCTGCATCTCCTGCATTGGCAGGAAGATTTCTTTCCCGCTAAGCCACTAAGGAAGCCCATATATATCCTTTTATATGAATTTTTGCATTTTTATAGAATTAGTTTCCGTAATTGAGACTTGCTGAAGGGAATGGTATATCCATTTAAAAATCATTATGTTCAGTAAAAATGATTCACACTTCCACCAGCAAATGTGTCCATTTTGTCACATCTTTGCCAGCACCAGATGTCATAAGCCTTTAACAATTTTACCAATCCTGATATGTGAAAATTTGTGCCTCATTATAGCTTATATTTGCATCTCCATGACTACTAGAGGATGAGCATCATTTTATGTTAATTGGCAATTTGCATCTCCTTTTCTATGAACAGCCTCATCTTAGCCATTTTCTTAAGTTGTCTTTTAATGATCAGTTTCTACATTTTATATTAGGAATTTTTAAAAACTTTATGTTTTGTTTCAGGTGTGTCTCTCATATAACGTACTTTTTATACAATTAAAGTTCAGAGATTAAAATAATACAGATATTTACTACTATTTTATGCTCCTTTTCATTTGTTTTGTCATCGGTATGTTGTTGGCTTTAGTGTTTATTCTTTGTTATAACTAATTAAGCTCTGATATTCAAGAAAGGAAAGATATTTAATACAGGAATTTAATAGCTAAAGTGTTTTCTACTAAGTTTTATGCTAAAATTCTAAGGTGAATGTATAGTGCTACTAATTAACAACCAAAAGTTAATCAAAGCTCTGAGGTTACCAAAATATAATTATGTTCATTCCAGTCCTTCCTAAGACCACGAGTAGCCAAAGTAAAGCAATTCTGATGAAATTTATCATCACTTTGCTTCTTATTTAACTTCATTCATGAAATAATGTTTCTTTTTGTATGTCTCCAAGAGCTTCCGTGGTGGCTCAGACAATAGAGAATCTGCCTGCAATGCAGGACACTCGGGTTCAATCCCTGGGTCTGGAAGATCTCCTGAAGAAGGAAATGGCAACGCACTCCAGTATTCTTTCCTGGGAAACCCCACGGACAGAGGAGCCTGGTGGGCTATAGTCCATGGGGTTGCAAATATTTGGACACGACTGAGTGACTAGCATAGTACATAAAAGCAGAAATACGAAGTTAAATGTTTTAACAATATTGACAGTCATTCTGTAGAGAATGGTCCAGGAATAAAAGCAAAAACCACCAGCCCAAAAACAATATTGAAAACGACTATATTATTGAATACGGAGTGTCAAAATAATATCATAAAACTACCCTCAATATACTTTTCATGAAGAAAAGTTAGAGTCAAACGTGACTGAGCACACATGCATGCATGCATGTACACATATATGTATAATGGAATCACTTTGCTACACACCAGAAACTAATACAACACTGTAAATCAACTATACTTCAATAAAAAAATTTAAAAGTCAATCAGCCAGCAGAATTCATTAGAAACACTTATAGTGTTATGTATACAGAACAAAGGAGGATACCACAAAAGGATAATGAATTAATCTTAATTTTAAACCCATTCTTTATCTTGTGTAAAATTGTCTATGCATTGTATGCCTTTTCTGGAAGTGAATATATATGTTCTATTTATGGGATGCCTTTCTGTTGTTAAAACACACCTTAGATACATAACTTGATGTTTTATTCAGTTGTATTAATCAGGTTGTGGCTTTGTAAGCTTGGGGATAAGAAACAGTGTTCCAGGAATGGTATGATTCAGCAGTTGGCAGATTTCCATAAATATCAGTGTTCATGTCAAGTAGAAATATTTAATAGTTACTGAAACCTGGCAGCATATTCATCTATAGTTGGTGCGGTGCCATGGATCAAGAAACTGTGCATATCCACTCTGAATATATAGGAAGTGTTATTATGAGACGTATATAAAAGTTTCATACAGGGCATCCATTCTCTGTCTTCTCAATAGACTGCAGTCCTACTTCAGTACCATGGAAAGAACACTGGAACTGAGATGTGGATAACTACATCTTAGTATTTCCACTATTGGCCTTAAATAATTTTCCAGCAGTAATAAAATTACAGAGATTATATAAGCCAAATTTCTAATCTTATGAATTATAATAGAAAAGTGAGGCAAAACAGCAGTCAACTGACTTGTCCAAGTCTCAAAGTCAAAGTGGCAAAGCTGGGACTCTGACCCAAACATTTTCATTTCAGACCAGTGGACCTATTAATACAGCACTATGCTGACATAAGGTAACTTCTTGAATTTCCTCATCTGTAATATGAGTTTGTTGAACCTGAGCAGTGGTTTTCACACACCATATTCCATGTATTCCTAGGGTTCCACAGGATGACTTGAGGACCACTCGGAAATAAGCATGAGATGATGCATAATAGTCAAGACTCGGGGCCTCGTTGGAGTTTTATATAGGATTCACTTGAAAAAAAAAAAAAAAAAGCTTAATGGATAAATAAAAATTTGAAAAAACACAGTTACTGGTGATTCACTTCTAAGTTCTATACATGCAGAGTCATCATGTATATGTTTAAATTTTAATAGAATTTCACCCTCATAAATCAAGCAATTTATAGTCTCCTCTTTTTCTCTCCAGCTGCTGGGAGCCGTTTCAGTCCCACTGCTCCTTTTGGAAACTTTCATCTAAGAACTCCATCCACTTAGTATTTACAACTTTTTGTTTACTTGTTTCCAGTGCAAGAGCTACATTTAACTAGTCTTTAAGTTTTCCATTGTGTCTTCATGTAATCAAAATTTACTGATTGAAGAATGACAATTACACTTATGACACATTACCAAAATTTCAGAGAACATCAGTCATATGTAAACTCTGAGTTCCGAAATAACTCATCTTTCTGAATGCTTCTCAATTCCAATTTATTTTATGAGCCGTATGAGTTACCTTTCTAGATCCCAGACCTAATTCTGTTGTGCATGCTAAGTCACTTCAATCATGTCCAACTATTTGCAACCCAAGGACTGTAGCCCACCAGGCTCCTCTGTCTATGGGGATTCTCCAGGCAAGAATACTGGAGTGGATTGCCATGCCCTCCTCCAGGGGTTCTTCCAGACCCAGGTATTGAACCTGCATCTCTTATGTCTCCTACATTGGCAGCCAGGTTCTTTACCACTAGCGCCACCTGGGAAGCCCAACTCTACTGTTATGGAGTTTAAAAAGTCATCAATGGCTCCTTACTACCTAGTCCTAGAAAGTCAGGTTCACATTCCTCAGGTTGCCATGCAAGGCCTTCCAAGATCTGATCACAGCCTAACTTCCAAACTTTATACACACATCTCAACCACTGCTCAAGCCACATAGGCTGCTGCCTGCTAAATGTGACTTCCTAGCCCCCATATTTAATAAGTTACTGTCTTTATGTATTTTATCTTCAATTATCAGCACCATCTTGTGTTGTAATTATTTAAGTGTTTGTCTTTCAAAACTGTTAATTTATAGGACTGGAACTTAGTCTTGTGGACTGTTTTTTTTTTATATACTTATGTTCAATATCTAATAAATTAACGAGAGATTAATTTCCAAAATATACAAACAGCTTATACATATAGCTTAATATAAAAAACAATAAAAAATGGGTCGAAGACCTAAATAAATGTTTTCTCCAAAGAAGTCGTAGAGATGGCCAACAGGCACATGAAAAGATGGTCAATTTCACTAATTAACATGCAAATCAAAACCATAAGGAGGTATCACCTCACAACAGTCAGAATGGCCATCCTTAAAAAGTCAAAAAGTAATAAATGCTGAAGAGAGTGTGGAGAAAAAGGAACACTTTTACACTGTGGTGGAAAAGTAAACTGGTATAATCACTATGGAGAGCAGTATGAAGGCTTCTAGAGTTGCAGTAGGATCCAGAAATTCCACTCCTGGGCACGTATCTGGAGAATACTCTAATTCAAAAAGATATATGAAGTCTAGTGTTCATAGCAGCATTATTCCAGGACAGGGAAGCAAGCCAAATGTCCATCAACAGATGAGTGGGTTAAGAAGATGTGGTACATATATACAATGGAGTATCGCTGAGTCATAAGAAAAGAAGGAAATAGTGTCACTTGCAGGAACATGGATGGACCTAGAGATAATCTCATGAAGTGAAATAAGTCAAAGACAAATAATTGATAGTACTTATATGTAGAATCTAAAAAATGATACAAATGAACTTATTTAAAAACATAAATATATTCACAGACATAGAAAACAAACTTACGGTTACCAAAGGGTAAGGAGGGAGGTGAGGAGTGATAAATTAGGAGTTTGGGATTAATATATACACACTACTATATACAAACAGAAAACCAACAAGGACTGACTGTACAGCACAGCGAACTATACTCAGTATCTTGTACTAACCTATAATGGAAAAGAATCTGAAAAGGAATGTATACACATCTATATCTGAAAAAAATAACAGGTTGCATATAATCACCAGCAGACATTTTATAGATTCATATCAAATTGTATTAAAACCCTGGACTCCCGTCTTACTTCCTATCCATTTGTCAAAGTACTATTAAAACTGTAATTTTCCCTTTACTGGTCACTAGAATTCTCAGAGTGCATATCATACATCTTGGAATTGGCAGAATACAATAAGCAGATGCTTAATAAATATTTAACTGAACTATTAAGGAACAGAAGTTAAGATCTTTCCAGAGATCTAGAAAACCTCATTGCAAATCTGCCAATGTATGCACAATGATCATCTTAGGAGATTTTAATTATCAATCTTAAGGTTAATATGCAGTAATGGTTACATAGGATCTCCTAAGCATGGCAATCAGCAATTAACAAATGTGCCAAATATAAAATTATAATTACCACTGCTTATATATTGCATTCTCTAACTACCTTACCACTTGCCTGAACTTTATGTATAGTTATCCAACTCTAGGGCCCATAGGATTTTATCAATAAGAGAATATGAGGAGCCAAACACTAGACTGAATATATTTAAAGATTCTGGTGAGCTGAAGTGAGATGGTCACAGATAGAACAAGATAGAGATTTACTGAAGAAAAGTGTCTAGCAAAGCAATATAACCAAGCATAGAGGACCAAATTATTGTGCAAAATCACAAGGGGAGTACTTTATACTGACAGCATCACTGTAAACACTGTCTAGTCAAGCAACAATAAGCAAGACATTAGGTAAGTTACATGTGCTTGTATTGGTAGTACATGAACCAAGAATGGTAAAGAGTCATGAATATAGCCAATATGGTAAAAAACTATAAGTCATATAATAAATTTTGCAGTGTCAGTTCAGTTCAGTTGCTCAGTCATGTCCAACTCTTTGTGACCCCATGAACCACAGCACACCAGGCCTCCCTGTCCATCACGCCAACTCCCAGAGTCCACCCAAACCCATGTCCATTGAGTCGGTGATGCCAACCAACCATCTCATCCTCTCTTGTCCCCTTCTCCTCCTGCCCTGAATCTTTTCCAGCATCAGGGTCTTTTCAAATGAGTCAGCTCTTCGCATCAGGTGGCCAAAGTATTGGAGTTTCAGCTTCAACATCAGTCATAACAATGAACACCCAGGACTGATCTCCTTTATCACTCATGTATATTTACATCTTTACACTAAAATTTAAAAATGACATTTCAGGTTTTTCATATAAATATAGTAAAGTATGTAAATTCATTTATTCAGTCATTTTGAGGGGCCTACTCTATGCTAGGTAATATTCTATAGATGCTGGGAATACACTCATTAATAAAAGTGGCATGAAGTTAGTGAAAGTATATAATGCATTGCAGGGATAGGAGAGGCTACTCTAATTCTAGCAAGGAGTGAATTTTATGCTCATCAATTCACCTTTCTGTTATTTTGGTTGGGTGGATTTTGTGGCTAGTAATTATTTTCTTCTTTTTTAAGAAAAGGCTCATGAGTGCTCTTCCCTGTTCATTTTGACAAGGATGCATAATTTTCTACCTGTGAACTTAACACTTAAACAATGTCTTTGTTGTCATTGTTGTTCAATCACTAAGTCATGTCTGACTCTTTGCAACCCCATAGACTGCAGCACTCCAGGCTTCCCTGTCTTTCACTGTCTCCCAGAGTTTGCTCGAATTAATGTCCATTGAGTCAGTGATGCTATCTGTAGCTCAGATGGTAAAGAATCCATTTGCAATGCAGAAGACATGGGTTTGATCCCTGGGTTGAGAAGATCCCCTGGAGAAGGAAATGGCAACCCACTCCAGTATTCTTGCCTGGGAAATCCCATGGACAGAGGTGCCTGGCTGGCTAAAGTCCATAGATTGCAAAGAGTTGGACGTGACTGAGTGACTAAGCACACATGTGAGTGTATCAAATTGAGTAAAACAATATCTTGGCTGGTATAAGATTCTTCAAGTCACATTTTATTTCCTGCAGAATCCTGTAGCTATTATTCCATTAACTTCTGCATTTAGATGTGTAAAATTTGAAGCCACTCTGATTCCCATCCCTCCCCTGGATGAGGTACCATTTATACCTGAACTCTTTATTTATTTTTCAATTTAAGGATAATTGCTTCACAGAAATTTGTTGGTTTCTGCCAAATATCAACACGAATCAGCCATAGTGTACCTGAACTCTTGAATTATTCTTCTTTTATCTTAAAGTTCAATCCCACTATCAAGGTATAATGTACTGAAAATCATTTTATATCTGTTTCTTATAGGATCTGAAATTCTATTTTTTTCAGTCACTCAGAGGAAAACTTTCCCCTATCATAGGTTACTTTGCTTTTCCACTGGCAGTTTATCTTTTATAGGAACATTTATCCATAAATTGCTTTATTACTGTCTATGGTATTTCTATATGGTTGCCATGTTGTTTTTATCTGAAATTTACAGTAGCCAACTCTGTGCTGATACTTATTCAACTCCATATCTCATGATGCCCTTCTCACCTACCAAAGAACACTGTCTTTTCTTAGCACTTCTGATTAGGAGAAGGCATGATATTGTCTGTTTTATCTGTTCTTATGAAGCCTGAGAACCGAGGGTGGATTTATAGGGGTGTGTGGAGATGGTAGTGTGATGGGAATGAAAGATGGCAAAATTATGGTCAGTTGTATTGGTGAGCAAGGACTGTGCTCCTTATTAACTATTTTTTGAGTCCACTGTGGGGTTTGATGATTTGCCTTGTTTAGTGAGAGAGTGGTTACTCAGTCTTCAAGATTTCTTTCCAATTAAGAGTGAAGTGTTTTGCTTTTGATGGAGACCATAATATTCAGGGGTCATTTGCCCACTTTACTTGGTCTTTCCCCAGCAGACATGTCCACTGCCTCTCTGCCACGTGGAGTACTAAGATCTTTTTCAGAATTTTGTCCACTTTTGTGACCATCTGTACAAGTTTTCTATGGCTGCCATAACAAATGACCACTGGATGGCTTACGACAAGAGAAATGTATTCTTTCACAGTTCTGGAAGCCAAAGTTCGAAATCAAAGTGTTGATAGAGTTCCATGCCTCTCTCCAAGCTTTTGGAGGCTGCTGGTGTTCCTTAGCTTGTAACTGCCTAACTTTGATTTCTGCCTCTTTCTTACATGGCATTTTCTTCTTTGTCTCTTGCCCCTTTTCTTCCCTTCCAAGTATGCTTTGGATTTAGGACCCACCTAGTCCAGGGATATCTCATCTAGAGAGTCTGAAATTAATTATATATATCTGCACAGGCCCTTTTTCTACATCAGGTCACATTCACAGGTTCTAGCTCTGCATATCACTTGGGGTGCCACCACTAAATTCACAATACCACCAATATTATTATTTGGGGGAGGGACTTTTGTTTTAGAAGATGTTATTCATCATGTGGGTCCTTGAAAGTTTTTTCTCATTTGCAGGCTGCCGGCTTTTAATGACATTTTTTGCGTAAAGAAGTGCCTTTTACTTAGTTTGATTCTCTATTTTATACTTTTGTAAGGTTTTAGGCACCCAGTTTTAGCTCGTTTTAATGTGCTTCCATCTATCATCTTACCCTATTAGTATGTTTTAATTTATGGATAACAGCAATACAGATACCTTTAGACTGTATTGTGGGGCTTCCCATGTGGTGCTAGTGGTAAAGAACTCACCTGCCAATGCAGGAGATGTAAGAGACGTGGGTTCAATCCCTAAGTCAGGAAGATTCCCTGAAGGAAGGCATAGAAATCCACTCCAGTATTCTTGCCTGGGAAATCACATGGACGGAGGAGCCTGGCGTGCTGCAGTCCATAGAGTTGCAAATGACTGAAGCAACTTAGCATGTGTAATTATTAAAATTATGGTAAAGTCCATTATGAAGTTCAGAATCTATGTTATATCATTTCTTTGCTGTCATGAGATCATTGTTCAGTCGCTTAGTTGTGTACTACACTTTGCATAGTGAGATAACAGTAGTTTTAAAGATATGCCATCAAAATAGGTATGACATTCTTCAGCAGATAAAGAGCACTCATGATCTCCTATCTTTTTAATTTTTCCAGTTAATGTAGTTTTATCTCTACCTGCTAAATTTTTAGAAATCTCTACCTGCTAAATTTCTAGAAATCTCTTTTCAGTCTACTGAATTGTCTGAGGATACAGTTTATTCAGGGTTCCTTGGTGGCTCAGCCAGTAAAGAATCTGAGACCCAGGTTCGATCCCTGGATTGGAAAGATCCCCTGGAGAAGGGAATGGCTACCCACTCGAGTTTTCTTGCCTGGAGAATTCCATAGAGGACCTTGGTGGGCTACCGTCCTTGGGTTTGCAAAGAGTCAGACATGACTGAGTGAGTAACACACACACACACACACACACACACACACACACACACACACTGTTTTTGTTCAGTGTGAACAAACTAGGTTTCTTTTCAAATGCCATATAGAGAAAACAGGGTTATCTGAACCATCCACAGATTTTGGTTTGTGCATCTTTTTTCTGTTTGCTTGTTTTTATTTCTGTTGCAGCTCAAAGGTATCAACAGGGAAAACCAGTGCAACGTAGTCTGATGTTCTTGCTGGTCTGAATATTTGTATAAGCTCTAGTGGTCAAGCTTGGGTCCCAAGTTTATAAATATCTAATGCATATTTATATGCCCAGCATTATCTCCAAAGAGATCTGTGATGTCAGGGTACTTGGATCTGCAAGTGATGCCAATCCATACACTCTTTTCCAAAGTAAACTTTCCCCAACAAACATCTTGAACCTGATGTTGAGCCCAGGTGACCAGTCAGTATTCCTTTTTCTTATGATGAATTCACCTGTCAGTGGATATCAGACAAGAAAACCTCACTCTTTGATAAAGAATATCATGAAACCTCAAAAAAATAAGAGGTTGGGTTCTTAATCTCATTCTTCCCAGGAAACTATCTATGGAAATGTAATTATTTCCTCTTTAGCAACCAGTCATGCATCAAAATACACATTGGATTTCTAGAATTTATGTAACCATAAAATAAGTATTACTAGTCTTATTTTTAGTTAATTATTTTCTTTTGCATCTTTTGTAAAAATAAATTTCACTGTTTTAAAAAATTATAGTTGACTTACAATGTTGTGTCAGTTTCTGGTGTACAGCGAAGTGATTCATATATATATATATTTTCATATTCTTTTCCATTATGGTTTATTACAGGATATTCAATATAGTTCCATGTGCTATAGGACCTTGCTGTTTATCTAAAAATAAACTTCCCTTTTAAAAAGTTTCAGGTTTTCAAGAAAACTAGAAAAAAAGGACAAAGTTCATATATATCCCTTCCTCTTGATCCAGTTTCCTTTATTATTGATGTCTTGCATTAGTGGCAGCTTTGTTATAGTTCATGAATCAATATTGTTACATTATTAAAATTACTTAAGTTCATCATTTCCATTTGGATTCTCTCTTGTTTGGTAAAGTTCTATGGCCCAAAACCCAAAACACAAAAATGTATGTGATATATCTACTATTGAAATATCATATTGAATTTTCTCTGTTCTAAAACTATCCTGTGCACCGTCTATTCCTTCTTCTCTCCCTCCCTCTCTGATCCCTGTCTTTTTATTATCTCCATAGTTTTGTCATTTCTAGAATGTCATATAGTTGGAATCACCAGTATGTAGTCCTTTAACACTGGATTTTTTTTTTTTGCAAAATATTCATTTGAAATTTCTCCCTGTCCTTTTGTGGCTTCACAGTTCATTTCTTTGCATCACTGATTATATTCCACTGAATGAATATACCACATTTGTTTATCCATTTACCTGTTGAAGGACACTTTGGTTGGTTCATTTTTGGCACTATGAATAAATAAAACCTCTTGAACTTTAGCATGACAGTTGGGAAGGATTGATATCTTAACAATAGTAAGTCTTCCTATTGATACATATGGAATATCTAATTCTTTTTTATTTCTTTCATCAGAGTTGTATTGTTATTGTATATGTATATATACACACACACAGTACCTATTTCATTATTGTACTTATTTTTACCTGATTACTTCATTTTCATGCTAATGTAGGTGGTGGTGTGTTTTTAATTTCAAATGCCAATTGTTCATTACTGGTATATATGAAAAGCAACAAACTTTTGTAATTAACCTTGTACCTTGTAACCTTACCTTTCATATAATTGCTTAATAGTTTATGAGTTCTTTTGTTGATTCCTTTGGATTTTTTATTAATACAGTCATGTCATCTAGAAACAAAACTCCTTTTTTCCTTCTGTATCTGTTACTTTTTTCTCTTTTTATTGGATTAGGTAGATTTCTCAAATGGTGTTGAATAGGAGAGGTGAACATTAACTGGTTCTTAGACTTAAAATAAAGCATCTAGTTTCTTACAAATAAGTGTGGTGTTAGCTGTAGGATTTTTGTAAATATATTTTGTTGGTTGTATAAATTCCTCTCTATTCCTAGATTGCTGGAAGTGTTTATTATGAATCCCTGTTAGATTTTGTGAAATCCTTTTTCTGCATTTATTGATATGATCTTTTTTAACCTGTTGATGTTATTGATGAAAATTAATTGATTTTCAAATATTAAACCAATCTTACATACATAGTTGAAATAAATTCCAATTAATCATGATGCATAATTAATGCATTGTTGAACTTAATTTGCTGAAATTTTGTTGAGGTTTTTTTCCCCATCTATGTTCATAGAAATATTCATCTGGAGCTTTCCTATCATGTGGTATACATGCTTCCTTAAATATTTGGTAAAATTCACCAGTGAAACCATCTGGACCTGGAATTTTGTTTTGGAAAGTTGTTAATTGTTGATTCAGTTACTTTCATAGAGAAAATAGACCTATCCATATCATCTATTTCTTCATGTGTGAGTTTTTGTTACATATGTCTTTTAAGGTTCATTCATTTAAATTATCAAATTTGTGGACATAAACTTGTTCATATTTGTATTAGGCAAGATTCTCCAGAAAAACAGAACTAATAGGGGGTGTACATATATATATATATTTTTTTTAATATTATATATAAGTATATATATATACACACATATAGGCAGAGGAACCAGAGATCAAATTGCCAATATCCGCTGGATCATCGAAAAAGCAAGAGAGTTCCAGAAAAACATCTATTTCTGCTTTATTGACTATGCCAAAGCCTTTGACTGTGTGGATCACAATCAACTGTGGAAAATTCTGAAAGAGATGGGAATACCAGACCATCTGACCTGTCTCTTGAGAAACCTGTATGCAGCTCAGGAAGCAACAGTTAGAACTGGACATGGAACAACAGACTGGTTCCAAATAGGAAAAGGAGTACGTCAAGGCTGTATATTGACACCCTGCTTATTTAACTTATATGCAGAGTACATCATGAGAAATGCTGGGCTGGAAGAAACACAAGCTGGAGTCAAGACTGCCAGGAGAAATATCAATAACCTCAGATATACAGATGACACCACCCTCATGGCAGAAAGTGAAGAAGAACTAAAGAGCCTCTTGATGAAAGTGAAAGAGGAGAGTGAAAACGTTGGCTTAAAGCTCAACGGTCAGAAAACTAAGATCATGGCATCTGGTCCCATCACTTCATGGCAAATAGATGGGGAAACAGTGGAAACAGTGTCAGACTTTACTTTTTTGGGCTCCAGAATCACTGCAGATGGTGATTGCAGCCATGAAATTAAAAGACGCTTACTCCTTGGAAGGAAGGTTATGGTCAACCTAGATAGCATATTTAAAAGCAGAGACATTACTTTGTCAACAAAAGTCCATCTAGTCAAGGCTATGGTTTTTCCAGTGGTCATGTATGGATGTGAGAGTTGGACGGTGAAGAAAGCTGAGTGCCATAGAATTGATGCTTTTGAACTGTGGTGTTGGAGAAGACTCTTGAGAATCCCTTGGACTGCAAGGAGATCCAATCAATCCATCCTAAAAGAGATCAGTCCTGGGTGTTCATTGGAAGGACTGATGTTGAAGCTGAAATTCCAATACTTTGGCCACCTCATTTGAACAGTTGACTCATTGGAAAAGACCCTAATGCTGCGTAGGATTGGGGGCGGGAGGAGAAGGGGATGACAGAGGATGAGATGGTTGGATGGCACCACCGACTCGATGGACATGGGTTTGGGTAGACTCCGGGAGTTGGTGATGGACAGAGAGGCCTGGCGTGCTGCAGTTCATGGGGTCGCAAAGAGTCGGACATGGCTGAGTGACTGAACTGAACTGATATGTTATTGTATATATTATACATATATTGCACATATACATATAAGTATATAAACACTTATATATGATATTTAAATATATATTTATTATGCATACATATGTGTGTATGTATATATAATTTATACATATGTGTGTATATATATACACACATATATATATTTTTTAAAGTAATGGGCTTATGTGATTGTGGGAAGTGGGAAATTCAAAATCTGCAGGATAGGTCAGTAGGCTGGTGGTACAGGGAAGCTGATGTTTCAGTCTTGAATCTGAAGGCAGCCTGAAAGCAGAATTCCTTCTTACGTAGGTAACACGGTTTTTACTCTTACAGCTTTCAAGAGACTGAATGATGTCTTACTCTGCTCAGGTTGCTATATTAAAATACCACAGACTAGGTGGCTTGAACAACAGATATTTATTTCTCACAGTTCTGGAGGCTGGAGCATCTTAAGATCAAGGTGCAAGTAAATTTGGTTCCCAGTGAGAACCTTTCTAGCTTTCAAAGGACAATCTTCACACTGTGTCCTCACACGTTGGAGAGAGAAAGCTCTGGAGTTTCTTTCTCTTCTTGTATGTGTGCTCAATAGCTCAGTCGCGCCTGACTCTTTTGCAACCCCATGGACTGTAGGCCCCCAGGCTCCTTTGTCCATGGGAGTCTCCCAGGAAAGAATACTACAATGGGTTGCCATTTCCTTCTCCAGGGGGATCTTCCTGACTCATGGATTGACCCTGCGTCTCTTGCATCTCCTTATTGGCAGGATTCTTACCACTGTGCCACCTGAGAAGCCCTCTTCTTATTATAAGGGAACTAATCCCACCATGAGTGGTCTACTCTCATGACCTCATGTAAAATTGCCTCCTGAAGTCCCCACCTAGTACCATCACAGTTTAGGGCCTCAATATATGAATTTTGGGAATAACAAAGGCATTTGGTCCATAACAAATGAGGTCATCTGCACCATGAAGGTAACTTAACCTGTTTTCTTCACAGTCTATTGATTTAAATGTTAATATCATCTAAACTATACCTTCACAGCAACATCTGGACTGCTGTTTGACCAAGCAGCTGGGTACCAGAGCCTAGCCAATTTGACCCATAAAATTAATGAGCACAGTAATGTTCCTTTATTATTCTTTTAATACCTATGGAATTAGTAGTAATGATCCCTCTTATTTCTAACTTAGTAATTTGCATCTTCTTTCTCATTTTTTTAGTTAGCCTGACTAGAGTGGTTTACCAATTTTATTCATCATTTCAAAGAGCCAGATATCAGTTTCATTGTTTTTTTCTCTATTAATTGTTAGTTTTCAATGTTTTCTCTAAATTTTGTTAATTCTTTTCTTCTGATTATTTTTTTAAATAAAAATAAATGTTTGGAGTATAGTTGATTTACAATGTTGTGTTAGTTTCAGATATACAGCAAAGTGAATCAATTATACATGTATATACATTGCTCTTTTTTTAATATTCTTTCCTCATCTAGGCCATTACAGAGTATTGAGTAGAGTTCCCTGTGCTATACAGCAGGTTCTTATTAGTTATCTACTTTATATGTAGTAGTGAGTATATTTCAGTCCCAATCTCTCCCGTTTATCCTCCCAGCCCATCTCCTGATAGCCATAGTTTGTTTTCTGCATCTGTGATTCTATTTCTGTTTTGTAAATAAGTTCATTTGTACCCTTTTTTAAAATTCCACGTATGTGATATCATATGCTATTTGTGTTTGTTCTCTCTTTTCTATTTTCCTAATATGAAAACTTCGGGGATTAACTTATATCTTTCTTCTTTCTATATTAGCATTCAATGCTCTAGGCATTGTTTTTACTGTGTCCCACACATTTCGTTAATCTGTATTTTCTTTTTTTTTTTTTTTTGTATTTTCTTTTCATTAAGATCAAAATATTTTAAAATTTCTCTTGAGATCTCTTCTTTGATTCATATGTTATCTAAAAGTATATTTCTTAATCTCTGAATACTTGGGGACTTTCCATCCCTGTTTCTGTTATTTTCAGTTTAATTACATTTTGGTTTGAGAGCACAGTTTTCATCATTTCTATTTTTTAAAAACTTGTTAAGGTATATCTTTTTGACTCAAAATGTGTTCAACCCTATTGAAAATCCCATGTTAGCTTGCACTTAATGTGTATTGTGTTGTTGTTGAATGAATTATAAATATTTTACAAACATCAATTAGGTCTGGTTAATTTACAGTGCTTTTAGTTCAATTACATTCTTACTGATTTTCTGCCTGCTGAATCTGTCAGTGCTAGAGAGGTGTTGAAATCTACAGTTATAATGGTGGATTTATCTATTTCTTCTTGCATTTTATCAGTTTTTGCTCCCAAGATTTCAATGCAGCTGTCAGGCACAGTCACAGTAAGAATCAATATGTTATCTTGGAGAACTGACTCCTTTATTATTATGTAATGCCCTGTTCATTTCTGAGAATCTTCCTTCCTCTGAAATCTGCTTTGTCTGAAATGAATATAGCTGCTTCAGCTTTCTTTTGATTAGTGTTGACATGACATATCATTCTCCATCTTTTCACTTTTAATCTGTGTCTTTACCCATTTAAAGTGGGTTTCTTGTAGACAATATATTGTTAGGTCTCATTTTTTATTTTCTATCCACTCAGAGTGTCTTTTAATTGGTGTATTTTATTTTACTTTTATTTCATATTGGAGTATAGTTGATTAACATTGTTGTGTTAGTTTCTGATGTACAGCAAAGTGATTCAGTTATACATATACATGTTACCTATGCTTCCCTATAGCTCAGCTGGTAAAGAATCTGCCTGCAATGCAGGAAACCTGGGTTCGATTCCTGGGTCAGGAAGATCTCTTGGAGAAGGAAATGGCAACCCACTCCAGTATTTTTGCCTGGAGAATCCCATTGACAGAGGAGCCTGGTGGGCTACAGTCCATGGGGTCACAGAGTCTGACACAACTAAGTGACTAACACACACACACACACACACACACGTATCTATGGTTTTTCAAATTCTCTTCCCGTTTAGGTTGTTACGTAATATTGCTCAGAGTTCCCTGTGCTATGCTGTAGGTCCTTGCTGGTTATGCATTTTAAATATAGCAGTATATACATGTCAATCCCAAACTTCTAACTATCCTTCCCTATTTGGTGTATTTTTATTTCATCTTTACAACTTTAAAAAATCATTAATAAAACAAAAAAACTTAGCTCTTAAAAGGTTACTTTTCCTGTTAAATTATAACAGATTCAGTCCTGCTGCTAAATTATATACACAGGAAATTTTTTTTTATCTTCTAGAATAACTCAATTAATAAAGAACTACTTTAATTTTTATTTTAGTCAATTTAAATAGCTTCTCTGTTAATTATAGTTATGTAAACATAATCTGAGCTTCCCAGGTGGTGCTAGTGGTAAAGAACCCGACTGCCAATGCAGGAGACACCAGAGATTTGAGTTTGACCCCTGGGTCGGAAGATCCCCTGGAGAAGGGAATGGCAACCCACTCCAGTATTCTTGCCTGGGGAATCCCATGGACAGAGGAGCCTGGTGGGCTACAGTCCATGGGGTTGCAGAGAGTCGCACACAACTGAAATGACTTAGCATGCAAGCAAACATAATCTACTTGGACATACTTCTAAAGTAATATTTGACTAGAATTTGATCATTTATTTTCTTAGCTACCTCTGTTAGCAAACCAGTCAATTGTAGGATAGGTATTAGGGGAGCGAGACTTTAAAGAATTAAGGTTTTTGAAGAGGAGAGAGAGATTTGAATTTTGGAAAGATAACTCAAGTAGCAGTGAGGAAGATGGATGCACACAGAAGGTGGTGATATGAGCCAGGGGCCTACCCGAATGCTATAGAAGTAGTGCAAGGGAAGTTTGATGATTGCCTGAACTAAGACTGTATTGTGCTTAGTCATTCAGTCCTGTCTGACTCTTTGTGACCCCATAGACTGTAGCTCCTCTGTCCTTGGGGATTCTCCAGGCCAGAATACTAGAGTGGGTTGCCATGCCCTCCTCCAGAGGATCTTCCCAACCCAGGGATTGAACCCAGGTCTCCCATATTGCAAGTGGATTCTTTACCATCTGAGCCACCAGGGAAGCCCTGAACTAAGACTAAGACAGTGGCAATCATAGAGTGACTGACTTTTATAGGTGTTAAGGAGATAAACTACTCTCTAGGATTTAATGATGGATGAGATGAAGAAGCAAAGGTCTTAAGAGTGATTCCAGGCTTTGATGACTAAATAATTGGGCAAATGCTGTTGCCTAAGACAGAGAATGTAGAAGGAGGAGCAGGCTAAAAGTGATGATAATTAGTCTTCCATTGTTGCACAATACATCTGGGTGGAGATTTCTATGGTGTTTGAATTGAATGGTTCTAAAGTTCATGAGATAGGTGTAGACTTGAGGGTAGATTTGAGAGTTATTGATGAAATTTAAATCTGTGAGGGCCCCTCAAATAGAGACAGAGGCAGTGTTAAAGATATTAGAAATGATAAAAGCCAATTATTAGTCATTAGATTATATAATTTAATAATTTAAAGGACAATCCTTTATATGGCTGCAATTCGACTGAATCATTCCTAGAAAGTATTTGGCCATGTTTAGCAGCCTTTATATTTTTAACCAGACGCTGTTCTGGTGACTAAGAGTCACATCATTCAATCATATGAGTCATGTTTAGGCAAAACAATTTTTTAATGGATAAAATAATGCTGTATAATGTGAAAAACTAGCTCATATTGGATACCAGAAAAGTACTTGGCATTTGATTCATAACAAGTTTTCAAACAAACAGGTGGTCAAGAGAAAAGATTTCTTAGCATATTTGAAACAAGTTCTGAATTTCCATTAACTTATGGTGTTGATTTACAGTTCATAAGTTATTTACTATATTAGGTTGGCCAAAAAATTCATTTTGGTTTTTCTGCAACATCTTATGAAAAATCCAAACAACCTTTTTGGTTAACCCAATATATTATGCAATTCATATTACTATTTATATGAAAAACTACAATGTGAAAGATACTTTTGCTGGGCATTCTGTGCAATACAAAGATGAATCAAACTTAAACTGTCCTTAAGATATCAATACCTATAGTGTTGTATGGGGAACTAAGACAAAAACTTAGTTATACTTACAAGAAGCACAGAGTTAAGACTCACAGACAATTTTTAAATAAAATCAAGAGAACAATCTCATTTACAATAGCATCAAAGATACATAAAGTACTTAGGAATAATTTTTAACAAAATAGGTTTAGAATTTACAGCCTCAAAACTATAAAACATTGTTGAAGGAAATTAAAGTTCTAAATAAATGGGAAAACATCCCATATTCATGGGTCAGAGGCATCATTATGTATTGTTAAAAAGACAATACCTATCAAATTGATTTATAGGTGCAACAAAGTCCCTAGCAGAATCCCAACTGACTACTTCTCAGAAATTAATGAGCTGATTCTAAAATTCATATGGAATTGCAAGGGACTGAACAGCCAAAACAGTCTTGAAAAAGGACAAGCTAGAAGGATTCACACTTTCTGCTTTCAAAACTTACTCCAAAGCAATGGTAATAAAAGTCTGGTACTGCCCCAGCATAAATATGTATCTATGAATGAAATGTAAGCCACACATATGTGATCAACTGATCGGTTTTTTACAAGAGTACTAGGACTTGTCAACGGGGAAAGGATTGTCTTTTCTTCTCCAATATGGTTTATTTATTGCTTTATGAGATAAATATTTCTGAATAAATTTCACTCCAGTCCTTGATTATATGTAGAATAGAGACAGCTTATTAACTATTACTATTAATTTAGAGGGATAATGTTTGACACAGAGCATTCCACATAGTAGAGGATTGATACATGTTTATAAAAGGAGGAAGACAATCAATTGTTCAGGCCAGTAATGAAGGAAGGGAGGAAAAGAAAGAAGAAAATAAAATGTGGTTTTTGTTCCCTGTTTCAAAAAGTTGGGGCACTATCATGGACCCCAGAGATAATTCAATGTTCACAGTTTGTAGGGGATTGGAAAGTACCAAAGTGGTTAAATGAGGTATCCAAGATTGAAATGGTGTCTCCTGAGTTGCAGGTGGATTCTGTACCTACTGAGATATCAGAGAAGCCCTCCAAGATCACAGTGCTTGCTGATAATAAAGCCAGTAACACATTTAGGTCTTCTGATCCTTCACTCAGTGTCCCTTGAATTGCACTGCAGTGCTATTTCACTGAAAAGCAATCTATGCAAGGCTATCAATGAAAGGATATTTTTTCTTGCTGAAGAAGATTGCTTGGTTTCTCCATAAAACAGATGCTTAATCATGGATGCTAAAATGAGGAAGGAAGTATTAGTTGCTCAGTCATGTCTGACTCTTTGCAACCCCATAGACTGTCACCCACCAGGCTCCTCTGTCCATGGGATTCTCCAGGCAAGAATACTAGAGTGGGTTGCCATTTCCTTCTCCAAGGGGATCTTCCTGACCCCAGGGATCAAATGTGTGTCTTCTGCATTGCAGGCAGATTCTTTACCATCTGAGCCACCAGGGAAGCTTAAAACAATGGCTAATTGAATTTATGATGTGTTGTTGTTGGGTTTTTTTGTTACTGTGGTTGAATTAAACACTGAAAAAGAAACAAACTTCATAGGAGCTGATACCCACAGAGCAAATATATGCCTTTTGAGATCTGAGGCAATAGAATTTAGGTATCAGACTAACATCAGGGTACTATTCTAATTTTTCCTTTAAGTTTATAAATTCTTTCCATATGAGACAAGGACATACATGAAGTTATCCAGTGGAATTCCCAGATCACCAAAATTCCTTAAAGAGTCTCTGGGAGTAGGCGCAGCAATCTGTGTTTTAACAAACCTTTCAGTTCACCTCAAGTACCTTAACGTTATGAATCACTGTGTTGCTCCACGACCATCAACAATTTTATCTAAAGCTCTCTGAAGTTGTTCCACACTCTCTCCTTTCTTTCCATGCTAACCTACAAATTGTCTACATTGCCAGAAAAAAATTATAAGATATAAATCTGATAATGTTATTTCATTCTCCATTCATTCATCAAATATTTATTGAGAGTTCTAGGCCTTCAGGAAATAGCTGTGAATACAAAGGACAAAGATTTCTATTCTTGTGGTGCTTATATTCAGTGTCTTTTATTCTCCTCCAAATTCCCCAATGACTTCAGGATGCTTAGAAAAAAGGGCCAAACTCCTTTGTATAATTAGCCCAGTACTCTGTGGGCCAGGCTTTCTCTGAGGATTTGGTTCTTGTCTTGCATCCTACAACCCAACTACACCATGCAATTGATTTCTTAATTATATGCATTTTCAAGGTGCTCCATCCCCTCCGTAGAGGAGCCCCCCAAAGCCTGTTCTATTCCTTTTGGTAAAACCTACATGTGTTTTAACATTCAAGAATTATATGTGACCCTGGTATTTTTTAAATGGATAACCAACAAGGACCTATTGTATAGCACATGAAAGTCTGCTCAATGTTATGTGCCAGTCGGGATGGGAGAGGAGGGGTTTGGGGGAGAATAGATACATATATATGTATGGCTGAGTCCCTTTGCTCTTCACCTGAAACTATCACAACATGGTTAATTGGCTATACCCCAATTCAAAATAAGAAGTTCTAAAAAATAATATAAAACAGAAAAAGAAATATGTATGACCAAAACTCACAATAACCTCAGATATGCAGATGACACCATCCTTATGGCAGAAAGTGAAGAAGAACTAAAGAGCCTCTTCATTAAAGTGAAAGAGGAGAGTGAAAAAGTTGGCTTAAAGCTCAACATTCAGAAAACTAAGATCATGGCATCCTGTCCGATCACTTCATGGCAGATAGATGGGGAAATAGTGGAAACAGTGGCTGACTTTATTTTTCTGGGCTCCAAAATCACTGCAGATGGTGATTGCAGCAATGAAATTAAAAGACTCTTACTCCTAGGAAGGAAAGTTATGACCAACCTAGATAGCATATTAAAAAGCAGAGACATTACTTTGCCAACAAAGATCCGTCTAGTCAAGGCTACGGTTTTTCCAGTGGTCATGTATGGATGTGAGAGTTGGACTACAAAGAAAGCTGAGTGCCGAAGAATTGATGCTTTTGAACTGTGGTGTTGGAGAAGACTCTCAAGAGTCCCTTGGACTGCAAGGAGATCCAACCAGTCCATCCTAAAGGAGATCGGTCCTGGGTGTTCATTGGAAGGATTGATGTTGAAGCTGAAACTCCAATACTTTGGCTACCTGATGCAAAGAGCTGACTCATTTGAAAAGACCCTGATGCTAGGAAGGATTGAGGGCAAGAGGAGAAGGTGATGACAGAGGATGAGATGGCTGGATGGCATCATTGACTCGATGGACACGGGTTTGGGTGGACTCTGGGAGTTGGTGATGGACAGAGAGGCCTGGTGTGCTGTGGTTCATGGGGTCACAAAGAGTCAGACACGACTGAGCGACTGAACTGAACTGAACTGAAAACTCACAAGAAGAAATAGAAGATCTGAATAGGCCTATATCTATTGAAGAAACTGAATCAGTAATTAATAACATTCCAAGGCAGGAAGCACCAAGTCCAGATGGGTTTACTGATAAATTCTAGCAAACACTTAAGAAAGAAATTAGACCAATTCTCTACAATCTCTTTCAGAGGACAGAGGAGAGGGAACACATCCTAAGTCAGTCTATGAGAATACCATTACTTTAACACCAAAAACAGAAAAAGATGAGAAAAAGGGAAAAAAGAAAAGAAAAGAAAACTATAGGCCAGATTCTCCCGTCAACACAGATGCAAAAATCCTCAAGAAAATATTAGCATATCAAATCCAGTATAATACAAAAAGAATTATACACCACAACCAAGAGGGATTTATTCCAAGCAGACAAGGCTGATTCAACAGTGGAAAATCAATTAATTTAATCTACCACATCAGTACAGTTTTTTTATCACATGATCTTACCATTTGATGCAAAAAAAGCATTTGACAAAATCTAATACCCATTCATGAAAAAAAACCTCTCAATATACTAGGAAAAGAGGGAACTTCCTCACCTTGATAAAGACTACGCAAAAATACTACAGCTAATGGCTTGCTTGCTTCCCTAGTGGCTCAGCAGAGTAAAGAATCTACCTGCAATGCAGGAGATGCAGGTTTGATCCCTGAGTGGGGGAGCTCCCCTGGAAAAGGAAATGGCAACCCACTCCAGTATCCTTGCCTGGAAAACCCCATGGACAGAGGAATCTTGTGAGCTACAGTCCATGGGGTTGCAAGAGTCAGACATGACTTAGCAACTAAACAACAATAATAACGTCTTACTTAGCAGTGAGTAATTCGAAGTTTTCCCACAAAGATCAGGTAAAAAGCAAGGATGGCCCGTCATACCACTTCTTTTCAAAAGTGTACTGAAAGTCCTTGCTTATGCAATAAGTCCTTGTTCATGCAATAAGGCAAGGAAATAAAAGGTATACAGATTGGGAAAGAAGGCATAAAGCTCAAAATGGCAAAGCAATGGAAACAATATAAAGATGAGTGGTTGCCAGAGGTTGGTGGGGGAGGAAGGATAAATAGGCAGAGTATAAAGGACTTTTAGAAAAGTGAAAACACTCTGTATGATATTACAATGATGGATATATGCCATTATACTTCCTCCACATCCATAGAATGTACAACACAAGTGTGAACCCTGAGGGAAATTGTGGACTTCAGGCAATTATGATGAGTCAATGTAGGTGCATCCTTCATAAAAGTTGTATTTCATAAAAAGTGAATGGTGTTGATAATAAGAGAGGCTATATGATGGGAGGATTGCGTACATAAGAAAAATGTACCTTCCTCTCAATTTTGTTGTAAACCTAAAGCTGCTCTAAAAAGTTGTCTTTAAAAAAAAATCAGAAGAAAAAATGTCATGTGTTCCATGAAGACTTGATTGTCTTCTCTCCTTAAAATGTGAAATGGAAAAAAAAAAATGTGAAATGGCAGCTTCCACTTTGGTGCCCATATTGTATCCTAATTTATAGATAATCCTATTTTTATAGATGTGGCTACATAAAATAAAATCTGTATATCAAAAAAACAAGATAAAAAGTAAATGTAAACTGGGAAATGTTTTCAACAAATATGATAGTCATCAAGTTATCATACTTATATAATGGTCTCTTACCTAATGATAGGAGTATCAAAAAAAAGCCAATAGGAGAATGGCAAAGGATCTTGAGGGCTATAAGGAAGAAGATATTCTTAAACCAGTCTCCATCCTGTCCACTGTCAACTCCTCTGTCCATACCACTGACATGGCCATGATTACAGGTGTGTGGAGTTATGCTGTATAATTATTGTTAGAGGGATGGCATCACCAGTTTTGTAGTACATTTAAATTCTAAAGCTTTTAAACAACAGAATCCCTAAAAAAGTAGAATAAATATCAACAACAGACTTAAATAAGTGATGAGGATCCATAAGAGCCAAAACAATCTTAAAAAAGAACATAGTTGGAAACTCACACTTCCAATTTTAAAACTAACTACTGTGCTACAGTCATCAAGACTGTGTGGTATTGACAGAAAAATGGGCATATAAGAAATGGGATGGAATTAGAAATTTAAAATATACATTTGAGTACAACTGATTTTCAATAAAGGTGCTAAGACAATTCAATGGGGGAAAATAGTCTTTTCAACAAACGGTGCAGAACAACTGGAGAAAATAAAATTGAACTCCCTAGCTTATATCATATACAAAAATTAACCAAATATAGATCAAAGACCTAAATAAGACCTAAAGCTATAAAGTTCTTAGAAAAAATATAGATGTAAATCTTTGTCACCTTGGATTAGGTAATAGTTTCTTAACTATGCTACCAAAGGCATTACCAAAAAAGAAAGAATAAATAAGTTGAACTTCATCAAGATAAACTTTTGTGCTATAAAAGACACCATAAAGAAAGGAAAATAAATGCAAAGAATGGGAGAAAATATTTGCAAATTGCACATCTGATAACATCTAGTATCCAGAATATATTTTAAAAACTCTCATAACCAAACAAAACACAACCCAATTAAAAGTGAGCAAAACATTTGAAAAATATTTCCTCAAACAAGATACAAAAATGGCCAAGAAGCATGGTCAATACTGAAAAGACATACCACTTCACAACTACTAGGATGACTATAGTAAAAAAGTCAGACAGGAAGGAGAATTGGAATCCTCAAATACTGCTGATGTGAGTGTAAAATGGTGCAGTCACTTGAGAAATAGTTTGGCATTTCTTCAAAAGTTAAACACAGAGTTACCATATGACCCAGAAATTCCATTTGTAGGTGTATAAAAAAGAGTATTCCACAAAAACTTGTATAACCAAGATTTGAGGAAGCATTACTCATAATGACCAAAGGTGGAAGAAAATTATCCGTTCAACTGATGAAAGGATAAACAGAAACACAGTATATCCATTCAACAGATTATTAATCTATAAGAAGAAACGAAGTACTGATTCATGCTATAATATGGGTTAAGCTCAAAAACATTACGCTAAGTAAAAGAAGTTCAATACAAAAGGCTCCATATTGTATGGTTCCATTTGTATGACTCGCGGAGAAAAGGCAGATCCATAGAAACAGAAAGTAAATTAGTAGCTACCAGAGTCTAGTGATGAGGAATTGAAAGCTATTGCTAATGGTTTTATCACTCTTTGAGGTGATGAAATGTTCTGGAAGTAGATAATGGTGAGGATTGCACAACTTGTGACTATACCTAAAGTCACTAAATTGTACACTTTAACAGTACTTTGTATTTTATCTCAATGCAAACTAAAAACATAAATGATGAATACATGTAAAAAAGTGTCACAAGCAATCAAAGAAATTAAATCAAAACAAGTTGTTTTTCTATTGCCCTGCTAGATACTATAAAAAATAAAAATGCCCAGTGCTGACAAAAATGATGACCTCATCTATTGCTGTAAGAACTGTAAATTTGTGGGCCCTTTCTGGAAAAGAATTAGGTGATATGTATTAAGAAGCTTAAAGTGCTGATTCTATTTAACTTAGACATCCTAGTTCTAGGAATCTAAATTCATTACTTAGTAGACCATATAGAAAAAAGACCTTTATTATTCATTATGAACTTTCCAATCCTTCTGAGCTAAGTAGAAAAATGAGTCTCACCCTTACCCTGAACCGTATATGGACTCTATGTCATGGTTTCCATCATTTCTATTTTCTTACTTCCACAACTCAGTTCTACTTTATTGATGTGCTCTGGATGATTTTATTTTATTTCATTTTATTTTTTCTGGATGATTTTAATATCCAGATGTATTAAAATGTCTGTTCCACTCCCCTTCACCTTTCCCTACAATACAACTTAAGTGTTCCTGACACCCTTCTTTCATTATGTTATTACCGTAACTCTCTATCATGTGTTCTCCTCCCCCGCCCCCCCAAAAAACAGGCTATTACCTGCTTTGCCTCATCATAATGAGGACTTTTTCTGGAACTAGACTGTTTGGATTTGAATTCAAGCTTTGCCACTTGCCAGCTATGTGGTTCAGGTCTCACTTTCCTCATTATACAGAATTATCATGAGAATTATATAATTATTACATGGAAAGTGGTCAGAGCAGTGCTGGCACATAGTAAACCCTGAATTTGTGTTAGTTATTATTATTATTATAATAACTAACAGAGGATAAGATGATTGGATGGCATTACCAACTTACTGGACATGTGTTTGAGCAGGCTCTGGGAGTTGGTGATGGACTGGGAAGCCTGGCGTGCTGCAGTCCATGGGGTCACATAGAGTTGGACATGACTGAGCAATTGAACTGAATTGATTATTATTATTATCTCGTAGAGATATTATGAAGCTCAAATAATGTGTATGAAACTGCTTTGTAATGCACTACTCATCACTTTCTATTACAGTAACATGTGTTTATCTTATCCTCATAAATTATAGAAGAACAAGGGCTATCTTATTTTCTAATGACTTACGTTGTACACAGTAAATTCTCAAATTTTGCATTGCAATTCAATGTTATTTTATGACCAAAATCACTATTGACTTTTGGTTATATCTAAATACCATCACATCGAGATAACTCACAATCTTGTTACAAATACACTTGTGTCTTCCACTATGTTAGTGGTCTTTTCAAAGTAGAGTCTACAATGGACAATCCACTGCAAGCACGGAAGGAAAAGTTTTAGGAATTCTATCTACATTTTTTTCTTCATCTTTTGTAAATTTTTATTGTCTGGAATATATCATTACTAATGTGTATACAATTACTATGCAAATGCTATAACATGTAAGTAAACGTATACTGGAAGTGCAGGCTTAAGACAGTTTTACTAAACGGTGTACTGTCTAAAAGGTCTGGAGATCAGCACACTAACCCACAGTATGGTTTCTCTTCTGGTGTCAAACTGATCTATTGAAGTCCTCCTAGCACACAGTTTATATTTCTTTGTTTCCAAATCTGACTCACAACCAGCTTGTTTAAAATGAGAGTATGGCAGCCACTCCTTTTCAAGCTTCAACTTGCATTCTTCACACCAAGACTTAACCATCACCAAATGTAAGCTCCTTAAAAGACATGTCTGCATCTGGTCTATTTTTGCATCTTCCCCCACACCCCCACGTTCCTACCACACAACAGAGTTTTCTATAGTAACTGGCACATAACAGGCTCCACATAAATGTTGACTGAATGCATATTATGACACAGTGATAGCTACTGGAAGGCAGGAGAGTATGCTGGTGAACAGCAGAAGCTCAGATCCTGTCTCTGCCATGTAACAGGGTGACCCTGAGCCTCAGAATTTTCCTTTGGGAAATGAAGGTGATTAAAGGGACTCTCCTGGGGTGTCCAGTGGTTAAGAATCGCCTGCCAATGCAGGGGACACGGGTTCGATCTCTCTGATCCAGGAAGATTCCACTAAGTCCCTGCACTGCAGTTATTGAAACCCCCATGCCCTAGAACCTATGCTCAGCAATGAGAGAAGCCATCGTAATGAGAAGCCCTTGCACTGCAGCTAGAGAGCATCCCTGGCTCATTGCAGCTAGAGAAAGCCTACAGGCAGCAATGAAGACCCAGCACAGCCAACAATTTAAATAAATAAATAATGTTTTTAAAAGTTAGTAAATAGTAAAATCCATTTCTTGACTCAAAACATTAATTCAGTAGCATAATTTAATGCAGGAAATGCCCTCAATTCATGACATAAAAAACTGGGCAATTACCCTGTAGTGTGCATTTTTCATCAGCAGTTCTATATATTGAATTGGTACAGCATGCAGTTATATAACATCTTGAGTTTCCCATATCCCCCCAAGAGGTAAGACACTGATTCCCAAGAAGTTGTGCCCCTTCAGTATGAGTATGCAGAGAAAGAGTGAGTGGAAGGAAGGGAAAGATTAGACAATTATTTCCATCTTATGAACATGTGAGAGAGTCTGCTTTGTCATTTGGGGTTTCAAGTACTGATAACTGTTAAATCAACACATCCTATTACATTAATATAGCACTTAAACTGTAAAAAAATAATTTTGGTCAATGAATTATTTGTCTATGTTGAAAATCCTAAAGAATAGCAACAATACCAATACCACTTCCTGGAACTAAAAAGCAGTTCTAGCAAGATTTGAGAATGCAAGGTTATATATGAAAGTCAATTGCTCTCCTATATACCTGCAATGAATAATTGGAACTTGAAATTCAAAACACAACACCATTTACAAAACTACCCAAAATACAAAATCCTGTGCTTAAGTATAGTTCTAACAAAATATGAACAAGATGGATATGAGGAAAAGCACAAAACTCTGATGAAAGAAATAAAAAATAAGTAGAAGGATATTCCATGATCATGGATAGTAAGATTCAATATAGTTAGGATGTCAGGTAGGATGTGAGTTCTGATACCTCACCAAAGAAGATATGCAGATGGCAATAGTATGTGAAGGATGTTCAACATCATATGACATTAGGGAACTGCTAATTAAAAGTACAATGAGGTACAATGAAACATCTATTAGAATGGCTAGAATTTAAAACACTGACAACACTAAATGCTGGCAATGATGTAAGGCAACAGGAGCTCTCATTCACTGCTGTTGAGAATGCAAAATGGTACAGTCACTTTGGAAGACAGGATGGCAGTTTAATACAAAGCTAAACATAGTCTTACCATATGATCCAGCAATCATTCTCCTAGGAATTTATCCAAATGAGTTGAAAATGAATGTCCACACAAAACCCTGCACATGAATGTTTGTAGAAGCTTTATTAATTGTCAAGAATTAGAAGCAACCAAGACATATCCTTCCATCAGTGAATGGAGAAACAAACTGTAGTACATCCATTCGATGGAATTTTATTCAACAATAAAACGAAATGAGCTATCAAGCCACAAAAAGTTGGGGACGAACCTTAAATACACATTGCTAAATCAAAGAATCCAGTCTAAAAAAGCTACAAACTGCATGATTCTAACTATATGACATTCTTGAGAGGCTAACCGCCGAGACCATAAACAGATCTGTGGTTGCCCTGGGTTAAGAGGAGGGAGGGAAGTATGAATCAGTGGAGCACAGGGAATTTTTAAGGATAGTGAAACTATTTGCATGATACTGTCATGGTGGGTACAGGACATTACTCATTTGTCAAAACCCATAAAACTCTGCAACACGAGAAGTAAACCCTAATGTCAACTATGGGATTTAGTTAATAACGATGTATCAATATTGGTTCATAAATTGTAACTAATGTACCACACAAATGCAAGATATTAATTACAGGAGAAATTGTGCAGAGGGAGAGTGGGTATGTAGGAATTCTATACATTCTCCTCAGCTTTTCTGTAAACCTAAAACTACCCTGAAGAATAATAGCTGTTATCAAAAAATGTCCAAAGTAAGTAAAAAATACCACAGCAAATTATATATGTATATGTATAAAATACTTAAGTATATGCCTATACATACATTCAGATAAAATAACTATACATCTCTTTCTCTTCATGATAAGTTTTGATCTTAGTTCACTGACCAGGGATCAAACACATTCCTCTGTAGTGGAAGCATGGAGTCTTACACTGGACTGCCAGGGAAATCCCTTCATGATAAATTTTAAACATAATATTCTGTTATTTTCCTTCTTCTAATATAATGCTTTTATATGGACTGTCAATGGAAGGTTAGGAAATGGAGGTGAGAGAGTTATGCTAAATTATGTTCAGAAAAATTTTGGTAGTGAAGGGAACTAGGATTGATGAGTCTGAGGTCTAGGAAAGAATTCTTTTTAAAGGATATAATGATGCCAACTCTAAAAAAAAATACTGTTAGCCCCCATTCACTTTTATTCTTTAGTAATTTAACTGTCTTTCAAGGAATATAAGTAAATACTAAAATATAAAACTGCATACCAACAGTACATATAAAATTTTGCCAATGGGTTAAAATATGAGGAAAACAAACACATACCAAGTCATCGATGTTGACCATTAGAACATTCTGATACGCTCCACCGTCTTTACCGTTAATATCACAATCAGATGATGCTACTGGCAACAGAACAAGGATCAGGGGAGGAATTCCAAAGATATACCTAAAAGAAACTGAATTCAACAGTAAGTAAGAATCAGCCAAATGCTTTAAGTCATATTATATCATCTGATGGCAGTGTTTCAATTGGCCTGACCACTAATTTCTAAGAATTTTTAAAATGTATCTTGCTTCTGCAGAGTGTAGGAAAAAACTCCAAAGTTCAGTATTATGTAACAGCCAAAGTAAGACAATATTTTAGAGTCTAGGTTTCTTTCATTTTAATTCAGATATAACTCTTTGGGATAGTGCAGAACAGGTGTGATGACAGCAAAGTCTCTTTGCTCCATCGACAGAAAAGCAGGTAAACTACAAGGTTAAAAATTGAGAAATTCTTGAAAGTTTATGATCTATGGCACATGACTGTATATTTATGTAGAACTTGGTGGCTGTTCAAGTGTCCAGCTGTTTCCTGGAGGCAACATTGCAGGAAGTTTATCTCCACAGTACAGCATTAGGGTTATATTCTTTCTTTTTAATGATGGACCTTAGAAGACTTACCTTTCCCAGAACTGGCACAAAGTTGACATTTATATTATAAGACTCCTTATCTTTTCAGTATCTTCTATTTCTAAATGCCCAGAGACCCACATTCTCTTCAAACACAGCCCTGTTTAGCTTCTTGACATGTTAAGAAAACAATAAATAAATTCATACCCTGTTAACTAATTATTTATATCTTTTAAAATAAGTCTTCTTAATTAGGGGTATTTTTTAATCAAAAGGGATGAAATTATAAATGACATCATTTTTGGCAATAGTAATACACTGATAGAAAGCCAGTGATTCCCTGAGGCATTAAAGTCTGGTTTTATGGGGACTTATTTTTTCACAAGCTTGCCAGAGTGTCTTGTTTGCATCTTTCTGTAAACTACTGAGTGTTGATGACAATGTATTTCTTGTGACTTTCACCAGTGAACTTTAACTATTCTCGTTGAGTGCAAGACATTTCACATGTATGCCTACTCCTGATTAAGATTACAAACAATGCTTCTTGGAACCCAAGGAACTAAAGACTGTCAAATATATCATAAACTTCCCGATAACATTATAATCTATTGCATCATTATCTGTCATACAAAAGTGAGTAGCTCTCCCCAATAAATTATGTGCTGTTAGTGACCCGTATATTTACAGTAGAGAATGTAGACTGGATAGTAGATAGAGGAACAAACATGAATCTCGCATCGAATCTTCATATGTCAGTGACATTTAACAAGGTAAGAAAAACAAAATGAGTGGCAGAATCTATCCAAAGCTCTGACACTAAGTTTCTGTAGGCATGATGAGAAAGATAACCAAAAATTCACTTAGGAGATTAAGAATGATGATGATGCTAGTTACCTTTAACTGAGTACCTGGCATGTACCAAGCCCTGTTGAGTGCCTTATACTTACTGTCTCTACAGATCTAAAGGGTCCTACCAGGTAGTTATTCTTTTTGTTAAACATAAATAGTAGGTGCCAGGTCTGGATTCTAACCTGAGCCAATTGCTTCACCAGGATTTGATCGTAAATGCCCATACTCTTTCTAAAAATTAATTTCATTCATTTATTTGTTTTTGGCTGTGCTGGGTTTTCCTTGTTGCGTGGGCTTTTCTCTAGTTGCGGAGCACAGGTTTCTCCTTGCCATGACTTCTCTCGCTGAAGAGCACCAGCTCTAGGGCACACAGGCTTTAGTAGTTGTGGCTCCCGGGGTCTGGAGCACAGGTTCAATAGTTGTGGTGCACGGGCTTAGCTGCTCTGAGACATGAGGGATCTTCCCAGATCAGGGATTGAACTCATGTCTCCAGCATCAGTAGGCGGATTCTTTACCACTGAGCCACCAGGGAAGACTATCCATAATCTTTTGATAACATGTCATCATTTTGGTCTAAATGAAAACTACCTCCATGTTCTATTATCTATCTCCACCTCTCTTTCTTCTACTATTGTCTCTCCCACCTGAAGATTCTCAATGATCAACTGCTAATTATTTAGCATCCTAACTTTGTAATTAGGTTTGTATAGATAGCACAGAGCCAACCTTTTTCTTTTCTCTGTCATCTTAAAGGTGTCTGGCAGGAATACTTCAGGAGGAACAGAGGATAAGGAAAGTTTATACAGCATATAACTTGAAATGAGCTTTAAAGGAATAATAACAAAATAATTAAATATTAGAATGAAAAAGAGACATTTTTACTATTGTACATAAATGTTATTTCAAAGGTCCACATTTTACACTTCGATTTAGGAGGCAGTTTTATTTTTCTGAGCACTAGTTATTGTGCCCTCTTCACTCCAAATTCCATTAATGAGTGCTCCCCAAATTCACATTGATCCATTTGGTCATTGGATGGTATTTTATCAATGTTTTCAAATGATGACTTAGTGGGAAATTAAGTCTTTTTTGTGCAATTCTAAAACAATATTTGCCTTATCTGTAAAGAGTGTCTTTGGTTGCCGCTATTGTTATTAAATAGGTCAGCCCTGGGCTTCCCTGGTGGCTTGGCAGTAAAGAATCCATCTGCAATGCAAGAGACATGGGTTCAGTCCCTGGGTTGGGAAGATCCCCTGGAGAAGAAAATGGTGACTCACTCCAGTCTGCTTGCCTGGGAAATCCCATGGACAGAGGAGCCTGGCAGGCTACATTCCACGGGACCGCAAAGGAGTCAGACATGACTTAGGAATTAAACCACCACCAGCAGCTCAGCTCCAGATAGTCTAGGGCAACACAAAGTACAGAGGGAGCCTTGGAGGCTTTGTCTTGTTATGGAAATGGGTTAAGAGACCAACTGAAGGACAGAGCATATCAAAATCTTCACTTACCTAATTTGTAAAATGAAAACCTCAGACTAAATGATCCCTTGATGTCCCTTTCAACTCGTAAGCACCTTAATTCTAAGAATCTACCTAGCCATCCAAATACAGTAACTCTTTAGACTTGAAATCGCCTGATGGACAACGTTGCAAATACATTCCAGTGCTTCAAACCCACGTCTCAGAGGTTCCTAGATTTCTCATTAATGACTTGCAGTTTGGCCTTCAACTGAAGTGTTTTCTCCACACCACATAGAGAGTAACATATTAATATTGCCTAGTTTGAGCCTGCTTTTGACATTGTTGTCACAGTAGGAAAGGATTCTGCTTTTATTTTTAGATTATGCATAGAATACCAACCCCCTCCCCCCCTCCCCCACCTTGACCTTTCCCTTAAGTTACAAAAAAAAGATAAACCTTAAAGAATAATGCAAGGCAAGCTTGGGCTTGTGGAATTTTCTTTAGATTTCCTGAAGGGATTGAAACTTTGGCTTTAGTATGAGCAATTGGCATAAGCAAATGAATGAATAAAGAAGTTAATAAACAGTAGGAAATAATCAGATGTTATATGAAAACCAGCTTTTTAGCCACTGAGATACACCATGCTTCAGCTAAGCCACCCTAAAAATACTACTGTATTTCATTTAATCCATGTGAGGTAAGTCCTTAACATCAATGGGAATCTGTACAAAACCCCCATCTTTCTCCACATGAAACTCACTATGGTGCTTCCTTGGCCAAGCTCTGAAACTTTGCACCACATACTCCTATTTCAGGGGAAAAAAAGACATTGATTATTTGGTTTTATTACATTAGGTTATGTGTCACAGGTGCAGCCAGAAAAAAAAAAAATCTCACATCACAGTGAAATCAACATGTAAGGTGGTCCTACAAAGTAACCTCTTCCATTTTTGTTTAAGGTATTTCAGCATTGTTATGATGCCCTGTGTAATTCTCTTTAAACTTGTTCAGGCTTTCTAGTCTCCCTCAGTTCTCCATTTGTACCACTATTCCATTTTTGGGTCCTCAAATAATTAAATTATCAAAACTAGAGAGCACAATCATCAAGGACCACATAGTAGGTCCTCAACTACTTCAACTTCCAAAAGAAGTGTCAAGGTGAAAGGATAAAAAGTAATGAAACCTCTAATGAAATCTGTTGGAACAAACTGCAGATAGCCACTCAAAGTAATTATTACTAGGAGTTTAGAATTCTAATATTTTGGTTGCTGATAACTTATGCTACATGATTAGTGTAGACATCAGGAAATAGAGGCTCCTCTTGTTTTACCTCTCCACTCTAGATCAGAGGTGATGGGAGGATCAGAACTGGGAGCCATCCAGAAAGAAGCAGTTGCAGGAGATCCGTGGGCATTGTAAGGAAAACAGGAATATACCTAATTTCTAATTCTATATTAAACCTCTAGAGGAGGCCCATTAAGAATTCACTATACTCTAAACCCTACTCCTTTATTTTGTTACTGATCAGGTACTACTGCGCTATGTCAATTTTTCATGCTTGAATACCTGAGAGTGGGCAAAAAGCTCTTCCAATCTAAAGGTGCAGCCAGGAAAGGCATCAAACGCGAGAACAACCTCCTGTATATTCTGGCCCCCTCTGGAGAAGGAAACGGCAACCCACTCCAGTATTCTTGTCTGGAGAATCCCATGGACAAGGGAGCCTGGTGGGCCACAGTCCATGGGGTCGCAAAGAGTCGGACACGACTGAGAGACTAACACACAGACACACACACCCATTCGTCTTCTTTTGATAGAGGAAGTATTTACTGTAAAACAGCGGAATTTTCCTCAGCCGATCCCTATCACATCTCCCCTCCCCCCAACCCCCCTCAGCACACCTTTTTTTTTTTTCCTAGTCAACTTTTGGACTCTATACTAGCCATATGGCTGCTAACGCCATCGCTTCAACTCTGTCCTTGTCCGCTTTTAATTCGTATTTCACACAAGTAAAATCTATTCGATCTCAGCAAGGGTCTAAAATGTAGAATTACGCCTGTCAATTCTGCCTCCGTCAAGGAGCACCCATACAGAAAAAACAAAACAAAACAAAACCCAAAAGTGGCCCTTCTCTGTGCCAGCCCGGAACACTTGGTTTCCCAGCAGAAGACACCGGGTACAGCCCCAGTCGGAAACTCCCAGCCTCAATGAGTGGGTGAAAACGGGGTTTTCCGGAGACCTGTCCCTTTGGGGTTTAAAAGCGTGTCCCGTGGGAGCTTCGCTTTCACTTCTCTAAGGGACTTGGAGCTGCAAGAGCCCACATCCTCGCAGATCCTGGGGCGCCGGTGAGTGTCTCGGCGCGCCAGGAGCCCGGGGTGGGTGGGTTGGGCGCTCGGTTGACAGCGGGCGGCGCTGGCTCGGGGAGAAGGACGGAGCGCATTGCTACCCCCGGGACCTGGGCGCGGGCTGCCCCCGCTGAACGGCGCGGAGGCTGCAGCGCCGGGTCTCGGGGACAGAGGGCCGGCGTCGGGGACCGAGGCTCCCACGCAGCCTGCCAGGTGCATGTGGCAATGGGCCAGGGTACTCGGGCGCGGTCGCCGGCTGCCCCGGGGCAGAGCCCGGGCTCTCCGCAGGTCCAAAGTGCAAGGCCAAGCTGTTCCCGGGACGCGCCTGGACGCGGGGCCCCGCAGCGCGTCCCAGAGTCCCCGGGCGTGCCGGGCGCGCGAATTTCTGCGCCCGAGAGAGGAGCGCTTACCATGGAACATGGTCTGCGGGAGGCGGGCGTGGTCATGATGACCGCAACTGCAGCAGGAGCACGCTCTCACCGCCCATAGTCACTCCCAGGACCCTGGTCTTCCGCGGAGTTACCGGGAGTCCGTGCCGGGTAGGGCCTTCTCTGTCGCTGGTTCCTCCTACCCACGCCGAGCCTGCTGTTTCATCCATCCCAAGGGGGGCGGCACACACCAGGGCCCGGCTCTGCGCTTTGTCTTTCCCATAACTTCCGTAGGATCAGCCGGCAGTGTACTTTCAGTTTCTACTTTGCGCTTGGTCTGCAGGTTCGATCTCCAAGTTAATCTCTGGGGCGCCTTCACAGCACCCCCCGCCTCCCTTCTCCTGGTCACCTGCGTCCTCCCCGAGCGCTTCCTGTGCGCCTGGACCAAGACCAGAGGAGCGCACGGATTCCCAAAGCACCCCAGGAGGAATGAGTTGGTCTTCTGAATCCGGGCGATTTGAGGCAAAAGACTTCCCAGATGACCTCTAGCCGCCTTGGCAAAGCTAGGCGACTAGGATCTAAAAGCATCGGTTGCTAATGAGTCCACAGAAGCCGCAAATGCGTGGGGCGAGAGCTGGGCTATCGCAAGCGGGAGCCAGGGAGGAGGCGTAGCAACTCTTGCCGCGGATGTGGTGGTGGACGATGCCAAGTCCTCTTGTTTAAAAAAAAAAAAAAGGGAAGTAAAAAATGATGAATGATTAAGAGGGCCAAGGGCCACTCCCTCGGCCTCTCTAACCTCTCTTGGTCTCTTTCCTCTCTGTCTTTTGTACATGCACCTGCCCAGGTGAAATCTCAAAGGAAAATAAAACGGTGGGTCAGTCTCCTCTGGTAAGAGCTATCTTTGGACCTGGAAATTAAAGCCCAAATTAGGTGGAGAAAGTGGTGACTGATAATAACTCCTAACAATGTCTCCCACTTGTGCGTTTGTCTGAATTGGCTAATAAATCAAATTATCCATCTTGACTGTGTGCTACAGAAGAGATCTTTTTTTTTTTTCCTAGACCTGAATTATTTAGATATTTTCTGTCTGGGTTCAGTTTCTGCAAAAACCCTGCTTTTTAAAGAAGGTGGATGATGTAAAAGAGAGAACAGTGATAATAATATGGCTATCATTTACCTAGCATTTGTTCTGTACTAGTATTGTGCTAATCCTTTTATATATGTCATCTCAGGCAAAATTTTCTCTGTGGTAGATAATTTTGTGGGAACTAAGACTTCCTTAACTATCTGCCTGAATTCACTCCGCTAGTTAGTAACAAATGTGGGACACAAACCTACTGTAAATCAGCTCTAGAGTCCGCACTTGGAATCCTTGGGTTAGAAGTCCTGAGAACAATGTAGAAATTGATGCCAGGACAGAAACAGAGTCACATGTCATGTGGGTATTATTTTGCCCCTGTGTGGGGACCTCAGGACAAGTTTCTGGAATTTGTGAGTTCTCAGTTGAGACCCAAGCAGGTCAGTTAACTTGAGGATGTGAGCATTTCAGATTCTTTGATAGTGTGAACAAAGAAAAGGGGGAAAGAAAGCAGAGAGAAAGAAAAAAAAAAATGAAATAGAGGGCGAAGCAGTGTTGCTTAAGGCTGAAACTTGGATTTCTATTCCTCTTTTAGCCTCACTTCTCACATCCAGTCCATAGGCAAGTCCTGTCTGCAATACCTCTAAAATAAATCCCGAATCTATTTTGTGAATTGCCTAAGGTTAAATCATTAAAACCCTGCTGTCTAGGGACCTTGCAGTTTCCACTCTTGCCCACAACCTCTTCATTCTCTTCATAGCAGCAGGATATTGCTTTACATTTGCCATTCTCTGTGACCACCCCCTGACCACTTCCCACAGAACACGGGGCTTTCACAGCCCTGAGTGATCTGGGCTCCTGCTGCCCTTCCTGGCTCTCTGGTACCCATGACCTTTTTCCTCCCTGTGTCTAGCCAAGCTGACTTCCACTTAGATGAGCATCTAGGACTTCCCTGGTGGTCCAGTGGTTAAGACTCCTCCCTTCCAATGAAGGGGGCGTGGGTTCGATCCTTGGCCCGGGAACTGAGATTCCACACGCCATGTGAAAAGAAAAAGAAAGTATGTAGCACACAGCCATGCAGAAAGTACAAGAATGAGAGAGGACGATTGAGTGAGATGCCTGAATGAGAACATGTGTGGAAGAGACAGTGTGTGAAGGCAGGAGGAAAATAGGAGAAAAGAGGAAGAGAACAAGGGAAACGAAACAAGAACAGGAGGCAGAATATGGCGGGGGTTGGGGGGATGTCAAGTATTTCCATCTGACTGGAACTTAGGGTGGAGTTGGGGAGTGGAGAAACAGGAGGCTGGAGTGACAGGTAAAAATGAATTTTGTAATTAAACACAACTATGTTGGTTATTGATTTATTTAAAATCCCTGACAGCAGAATTGAGGCATGTAACTGCATATAGCCTGCAAATTTTCTTTTTATTTTTTTAACTTTTCAGGGACAGATAAAAGAGCATCCATCAATAACTTGCTCAGCAGGAAATCCATCTTCCTTTTTCATGCAATCACTGTAAAACCTGGTTGAACAAGAGCTTGTGCATAAGTGAACTTTTGGGAAGCATGAGGGGAAGTTATTCAGAGCTCCAGGAGAGGAGATGTAAATTCCTCAGCAGACTCTGACCCTAAATGTGAAGAATCTGTGAAGTAAATATTCGTAAAGCATTGAGCATTTTTATCATTACATGCAAATAGGCACTTTCTAACTTCAAGTTATTATTTTTCTGTCTATGGCAGAATTAATACCATTTGAAAAAAACTCCAAAATGTAGTCTTAAATTTGTAGTTGATATTTTGATAAAATGAACATTATTTTTCTTTGGACAGATAGATAAGGATAAAAGAAATATCATGAATTTTTATATGCTGATGTTTTGTGATTAGAAAATCAGAGTGGTTACCATCAAGTTCACTTATAGACCCAACTGGTGCAGAAGAGTCAAAATGGAAACAAAATAGTATATAAAGTTTATGAATTATAACCAATAAATATTAGGAAAGAAGACAACATTCTCAGAATGATTAATACAATATACTTGAAAAAATGGAAATAAAACAATGTGAATGTCAGTTTAAAGAGAGAATTGTTTGAGGTTAATGAATGTCTTTTTAAATGTTCCACAATCTTCAGTCTAAATAGTTCATTATTGGTAATCTGAAAATCTTTTCTTGATAATTATATGAACTATTTTTACCCAACATAATATGACCATTTTTTTTAGTCTGAGATATGAATGCTAGTTATCCTTCTATCAGTATTTTCTGAAGTTCCTGTAACTTAATTTTCCAGGCATAATATTCAACATATTTCAAACACACACACACAAAACGGATTTCTTTATGGGCATGTGTTTTTGTAGAACACGTGGGACCTGTGCTTAGAAGGGCTCTAGATTTGGTTTAATGCTCTGCAGTCACTGTCTTGAAATTCTTAATTATTTTTGGACAAAGGAACTCTCATTTTCACTTTGCATTGGGCCCCACAAATTCTGTAACTGGTCATGCATACTCATACATATTAAGCTACACATTGTGGATGGCAACACATATCATCAAGGTGATTTCAGCTTAGTGGAGAAAACAGATGTTAAATGTAGAATTTCAAGGATAACAAGTATGAAAAGGAAAATTTGAGATGTATTTCAAACTAGAGTATTAAGGAAGTCTAGGCCCATTTTAAAAATTAGTGAAACTAGGATCCAAAATAGGTTAATTTACCTGGTGGCTCAGATGCTAAAGAATCTGCCTGCAACGAAGGAGACCTGGGTTCAATCTCTGAGTCAGGAAGATCCTCTGGAGAAAGGAATGGCTACCCACTCCAGTATTCTTGCCTGGAGAATTCCATGGACAGAGGGAGGAGCCTGGTGGGCTATAGTCCACAGGTTCTCAACGAGTTCGACATGACTGAGTGACAAATAATAACACACACATTCAATGGAAAAATAGCTATAAGTGAATAACCTTTAATTCTAAAGCAGATCTGTTTGATTTTCATGCCTGAGCTTGACAATGAATTTTCAGTTTTATCAAATGACTACTTAGAATTTATTTACATGGTTATGTTTTTTCTTGTTGCTCCTGAATAAACCACAAATTTACCATAATGCTAAAATTCAAGTTGCTAATATTTTACTTATAATTTTTCAATTATATTCATAATTGGTGTGTGTTTGCTCTTCATATCATATTCACCTGAGCTGGGTCTATTTTTGTCCAATTTTCTTAGCTTCGTAAAGGGATTTGGGAATTCTGTTGTTTTCTGGAAACTGTAATGTTTAAGCACTATATGACTGATTTGAGCTCAATAATGAAACTTCTTTTATTTTGTGGGATGCAGCCTAGGGATAAGATGAGACTACCAGTTTCAAGAATGAAAATAAAAAGGATCCTTCTGAAGGCTTAATCAAAATAGCCACTTCAAAATATCAGGAACTGCTGGAAATATGTATATCAGCATGTGAATGATTGCTTGAACCATGAAAATGAATGAAATCATTCAACCTGCAATTTCAAAGAAAGGAAAGAGTCAGTCAGTGACAGGAGCACACGTGGGCATTAAGGGTAGATGGAGAATAATAAACTAACAAACAATAGAGCGTGGAGTAAGAGAGATGTTAGCTTAGCATCCCAGAAGTCAAAGAGAGAGAGAGAATTTCAAAACAGATTAATTAGTCAGTATTTCCAAATGTCACAAAGAGATTGAATAAGATGAGGATTGAAAAGCATGTCCACTGAATTGGACAGAGTAGAAGAGATTTCTGTGGTCCTCATGACAACAGTTTGAGAAGAGCAGTGTAGTGAGACACAATATTCTGGTCTGTGGGATGTGAGGGAAGATGCAAATAAAATGAGAGGGGACAATTTTTTAGGACGTCTGGTGAAGATAAAAGGAATCTGATAATAATTCGAAAGGCATGTAAAGCATAATGGAAGTTTTAGTTTTCATATATGAGAGGTACTACAACATATTTGTATATTAATGGTTAAAATTAGGTTTTTCTGAAGAAGTAGAAAAGGATGGAACCAAGAAACCCAAGACATCAGATTAATTTTTTTATTACATTCCCTCTTCTTTCATCTCATTCCCTGAATTCTGTAATTCTATACAATTAGAATCTACTATAAATTCACTATGCCTATCTTTATGTTCCTTATTGAAATGTTCCCTATGATACTCACTTGTCTACTTCTGGATTGAGTACTGCCTAGTCTGTGGAATCTAGAAAAATGGTACAGATGAACCTATTGCCAAGGCAGTAACAGAGATGCAGATATAGAGAACAGACATTTGGACACGATGGGTAGAAGAGGAGGGGAGGGTGAAATGAATTGGGAGATTGGGACTGATGTATATACACTACCATGTGTAAAATAGATAGCTCGTGGGAACCTGCTGTAAAGCACAGGAAGCTCAGTTCAGTGCTCTGTGGTGACCTAGATGGGTGAGATGGGGGTGGGGTGGGACAGAGGTTCAAAAGAGAGAGGATATATGTATACTATAGCTGGTTCACTTCATTTTACAGCAGAAACTAACACAAGATTGTAAAGCAATTATATTCCCATAAAAAAATGCTACCAAATTACCTTTCAGAAAGAGCAGCTGTAGCGTATGTAGTTTACATTAACCAATCCATTTGTACACTAATGCATGTGTTTTTAGCAGTCAGAGGTCCAGTTAATTCCGTTTACTGATATGGTATATTGAATTAGTTGTACCTATACAATGGGAAAAGCACTGAAAGAGAACTGCCAAAGAGATCTACTTGATAGAACAGATTTGCCATAAGGTTTATTTATTTCCTTTGACAGTTTGCCTGTGTGTGCTAAGTCACATGTCTGACTCTTTGCGACCCTATGGACTCTATCCTGCCAGGTTGCTCTATTCTGGGGATTCTCCAGGCAACAGTACTGGAGTGTGTTGTTATGCCCTCCTCCAGGGGATCTTCCCAACCCAGGGGTTGAACCCAAGTCTCTTACATCTTCTGCATTAACAGGCAGGTATTTTATCACTTGGGCCACCTGGGAACAACACCAGCAAAGTATGAATTTGACCTACTCCCTATCTCCTAGCACTTTTCTAGATTCAATTTCGCAAAATTTCTTTGACTCTCTACTCTTTTTTTCCTTCTGATAGTGATCTTTGTGGCTATTGAAAATCTTCAGTTTTTTTTTTAATTAGTTTATTTTCTATTTTTTAACTTTACAATATTGTATTGTAATGGGGAGGGAGGTGGAAGGGGGGTTCTGGAAGGGGAAAACACGTACACCCATGGTGGATTCATGTCAATGTATGGCAAAACAAACAAGAAAATTCTCAGTTTTGTTTTGTTTTGATTGTTTTTGGATTTTGCTTTAAAGTCATTGATTTAAATCTGGGTGTTACTGGAGAATGCCTGCAAACACTGGTAGTTTCAGAGGTTGATTCTTAAATGAACAGTGTATTAGTACAAGTAAACACAATATCCATTTTTTTGTCCTATTTTTTTATTAGGTCTCATTGTAGGCCAGCCACATAAAGCATGTTCTACAAAGTGAAAATATATCTACTGAAACCTTAAAAAATAGATGGAAATAACTTAATACATTAAGAACATGCTTGTATTTAGTAAACAGTACAAATTTCGTAAAGCTTACTTTAGAATAAAAAAGTTATAAAATGGGTTAGTTTGGAATTAGAATATAAGGAGCCTTAGTTTTCTAATCTGAATAAAAGTTTAGAAAGCTCAGAGAATGAAAATGACAGAATATCATTTTGAAAGAAGGGGAATATCAAGAAATAGAATGTATTACATTTCACTGGTAATAAAAATAATGTCTTAAGACAAATCAGGGTGAAAAGGTTTGGTCAAAAAAAATCTAATGAGGAAGACATGGTTAGAAAACCTGTTAAACATTAAAGAGAATTAGTAACATAGTAAAACAAACAAGGAAATTAAAGCCTATAGCTACCATTTCATAGGCTAAGTTACTCAAGGAATACATAATACTTCACTGCATTGTTCGAAGATATCATTATATCTTCCTAGAAATAGTGAAGGTCAGCACATAAATGTGGTGAAATCTCTCTCAACCCTAAATAACCCCATTTACAAAAATTCAACACACAATTATCAAGTGATATGCCATACACTATTCTAGATGCTTGGAATATATCAGTGCACAAAACAAACAAAAATAATTTCTGTTGAACTTGCATTCTAGTGGAGGAGATAAACAATAAACAATAAAAAAGTAAAAATTATATTAAATGTTAGAAATTTGTTAAGGTCTATGGAGAAGGATAGGATCAGGATAGAGGCTTTGTGTATGTGGAGGGGAGTGTGAGTCGGGAAGGGTGCTATGATTTTAAATGGGCTTCAGTGGGAACCTGACATTAGAACAAAAACTGAAAGGTGATTGAGTGAGTCACATGGATGGCTCTAAGAAGAATCTTCTGGAGAGAGGAAATCCAACACAAAGCCCTGTGGCAGAGAGAATACCTGGAGATTTCAACCTGTCTGCTTCTAATTATTCTCCTTTCTCCTTCCTTTTTTATGTACCTGACTCACTGTGAATAGCTTACATTCCTGTTCATTTTCTACTACTGCAACCTGACTTCTGGCTACCACATCCCAGTCATCAATGAACTACTTGGCTAGTCCTTGTTGATGGTGTTACTTCTTAAATTGCCTTTTAAAAAATTATAAAAACAGAACATGCAAAGCATAAACATTTTTAAATTATTTATTTTTAATTGAAGGATAAATGCTTTACAATGTTTCATTGGTTTCTTATGTACAACAGTGCCAATCAGTCATAACTATATATACACATATATATAGTCCATCTTCTATGTCTGCATCTTTACTCCTTCCCTAAAAACAAGTTCATCAGTACCATTTTTCTAAATTCCATATTTATGTGTTAATAAATGATATTTTTCTCTTTCTTACTTCACTATATATAACTGCTTCTAGGTTCATCCACCTCAGTTCACTTGTTCCTTTTTATGGCTGAGTAATATTTCATTGTATGTATGTACCACAACTTTTTTATCTATTCATCTGTCAGTGGACATCTAGGCTGCTTCCATGTCCTGGCTGTTGTGAATAGTGCTGCAGTGAACAGTGGGGTACATGTTACATGTGTCTTTTTGAATTTTGGTTTTCTCAGGGTATATGCCCAGTAGTGGGATTGCTGATTCATATGATAGATTTATTCCCAGCTTTTTAAGGAATCTTCATACTGTTCTCTATAGTGAAAGAAAGTGAAAGTGAAAGTTGCTCAGTCATGTCTGACTCTTTGTGACCCCATGGACTATACAGTCCATGGAATTCTCCAGGCCAGAATACTGGAGTGGGTAGCCTTTCCCTTCTCCAGGGGATCTTCCCAACCCAGAGATCAAACCCTGGTCTCCCTCATTGCAAGTGGATTCTTTACCAGCTGAGCCACAAGGGAAGCCCAAGAATACTGGAGTGGGTAGCCTATCCCTTCTGTAGCGGATCTTCCTGACCCAGGAATTGAACCGGGGTCTCCTGCATTGCAGGCAGATACTTTACTAAGTGAGCTATCAGGGAATCCTGTTCTCTACAGTGAGTGTATCAATTTACATTTCCACCAACAGGGCAAGAGGATTCCCTTTTCTCCACATCCTAAATGGAGATAAGAAACATTTTAGAAAATCAAAACTCCATCTAACCATCACGTTTGTGTCAATCCTGCTGTTTATATGTATTTTTAACCAGAATGAGGTCATGCATATTGTTCTACAACATGCTTTGTCTTCAGTTATCTGTTTCTACCTTTATATTTCAGTAATTTTAATCTAATATCTAGATATTCAAATTTCTAAAACTGACCCCAAAACATTCATTACATTGGAGTTGTTGTTTCTTTCAGTAGATTATATTAGAAACCACAATCTGAGCACTAGAAGTGCTCATTACTTCTAGGCCTCTTTGGTGGTCACAGCTGGAAAATTTATAAATTGATGTTCTCTTTCTAATGAAATTTTAACAGTTCAGCTTTTTAAGCTTAATTTTTAAATTTAGAATGTTATCACTTTTCTCTTCCACCGATGAAATTGACTGAATATCATTAACTTAATAGCTAATTTTTAAACAATACACACAGAGTATATAGTTGCAAAATATTGATGCTAATATTACATTAAGTAACATAAATTCTAAGGAAATTTTAGACCATATTCAAGCTCTTTCTGTTCCTTGAATGCATGCCTCTAAGAACATATATAACATCAAAATGCTGTATTCCAAAGTCATTTAAATCAGTCTATTTTATGTTTATTTTAATCAATTTAGCTTATGACAGTTTTGGTTGTTTTCAAGGGTATTCTAAAATTTAGTGGTTTAGAATGTGTAGTACAGAGTGACAAGTTCTCTTTTTCCTCTTCTACCCCTTGTCTGCCTCACCCAGTGGGTAAATATTTTCTCCATGTCAAAAATAGAGGTTTTTTTTTTTGCTTTTCAATAGATGCATTATATGTAAATGATTCATAATTCTGTCAAACAATACTCTGCTGCTGGCTACTTGGTTTGGACAGAGTCATAAAAAAGCACTTCTGGTACTTTTCACCTCCTAGTTTACTTGACATCTCAGAAGCACTGGGCCCTTAATTACTCTTTCTTGGGTTTTTATCGCCTCCAATGTTTCCGCTAACATCATTCTCCTAATTCTCATCTTATAGACCTACAATCTTCCCTTCTCATTCTTTGGATTCGCTTCCTCTGCTTGTCTTTTGACATGTTTCTCTTCTTCAGGGCTTTGCTCTTGGCCCCTCTCCTCTCATTCCCAGAGTCACCTCATCCTTTTGGATGGTGTTAACCACTGTTTTATGCTCGTTGCTCACCTTTTACATCTCCAGCCTAGTCCTGCGTGCATGTGTGTGAAGTTGCTTCAGTCATATCCCATTCTTTGTGCCCCTATGGACTATAGCCTCCATCTGACCATGGGATTCTCCAGGCAAGCATACTGGAGTGGGTTGCCATGTCCTCCTCCAGGGGATCTTCCCAACCCAGAGACTGAATCTGCATCTCTTACATCTCCTGCACTGGCAGGTGGGTTCTATATGGCTTTAAAATCCAACCCTGTTATCCAATAGGCTATGGTGCATCTCTGAGTTTCTCAAAATATCTCAAACTCAACATATACAAACACATACTGATTGTCTACTTCATTCCTCCCACCCTATATCCTTCTAGAATATATACTTTAATTGTACTTTTCATCCTCCATGTTGAAGGAAACGTAGGATTGATAAAAATTAATTGCCAAATCCTATTCAATGCTATGTGCTTGCTTGTAACCGACCTCTTTCACCCTTCCCTGCTGCTTTTATTTAGGCTCTTTTTCTGTCTCCCCTCAATTATAAAACTCCTTGAAAGATGTTTTTGATAAAATTGCTTCAGTCAATCGATGCTTAAAGGTTTTCAGTGGCTTCCTATTTCCTTAGAGCAGTGTTCACGGCCACTCTGCACAGAATTCAAGCTCCTTCTTGATTTAATGCCACCCTTTTGCCATCCAATCACTTTGATGCCCCACCTGGCATCTTGAACCCTCAAATAATTCAGCCTTCCAGGGTCCCCAACCTCTGCACAAACTGTCCTTCAGCCTAAAGTGCTTCCCTACTCCACTCTCAAGTTAAACTCAGGTTTTATTTCCAGTGGGATGTTCTGCTTGATGTCACTTGTATGGTCTAAGTCCCTATTTTATCAGATGTTCATCAGCTATACTATACTTGCTTCAATAGTTTTATCCCTACCATGTGAATTCCTTGAAGGCAAAGCCTTCTCTATTGCTTACAGTGTCTTTTGCGTCCAGCACAGTGACAGTTTTGCATTAGGTGTTTGATTTAAGCTTGTTGAATGACGCATGACTAATTCTACTGCTTGTGTTACACTCTAGACTTACAATTTCCTGAAGACAGACATCTATCTTGTTTGTGATTCTATTCTCAATGTTAGCACAGTCCCTGACCACCACACTCGGTAAACATATAGTCAATATCATCTTAGACCTAGATGCATATATCATTGTTGTTCAGTTACTAAGTCGTGTCTGACTCTTAGTGACCCCATGAACTGCAGCACACCACGCTCCCCTATCCTTTACTATCTCCTAGAGTTTGCTCAGACTCATGTCCATTGGGTCAATGATACCATCCAACCATCATGCTAGATATTTACTCAACGGGGCTTCCTTGGTGGCTCAGCGATAAAGAATCCTCCTGCCAATGCAGGAAATGCAGGTTCAATCCCTGGGTCAGGAAGATCCCCTGGAGAAGGAAATGGCAGCGCATGCCAGTATTTTTGCCTGGGAAATCACATGGACAGAGGAGCCTGGCAGGCTACACTCCGTGGAATCTCAAAAGAGTTGGACATGATTTAGTGACTAAACAACAATTTACTTATCCGCTGATAATTAGGGTTTAGATTAGTTAGAATATCTTGCTCCTCAGAATTCTAGGTACAGACAGACTTCACCTTTTAGACACATTCAACTTAGTCATATATTCGAACAACAAATTCACTGTTATGATTTCATCATACATATCTGATATCATCTATGTTATCTAGCATATTTGGCATATTAAAAATGCAGTGCAAGGAACAGTTCTTACCCTAAGGTGTTTAATGTACTCAAACTTCTAATAATCTTGATAGAACAGAATTATAAATATAAACTAAGCCTTTCTTATTAAAAAATGGCCTGCAGATGGGTTTAATGCCTTATGTATTGTGTGTTATTGTGTGTGTTCCATAACTGAGAAATAGACATAAGGATATAGCAAAATGGAGGGAAGGAGAATTAAGATAAATGTCAAATAGTTTCTTACATCAAATATTTATTTAAAGCATTCAATTTACATATATTATTAACTTGAGAATAAAATTATTCCAGAATCACTTGTTTTTATTTGTGACGTTTTATTTATGGGAATTATTTGATTACAGCAATGATTATGATGACTAAGGGTGGTTTCTAGGCAGCACTGTAAATAGAATTTAGTTTGTATGTGTCTTGGCAGATGACAGGTGATACTGCAAAAACTAAGTCCATGAAATATGATTTATAAACTAGTGTAGGTATTAGTTTTCATGTTGATTTTAAAATGTATTTGCATTTTGGAATTGTGAATTGGAAAAAGATATTCTATCTGAATTGGATGAGCAATAATTTGATAACATTTAATAGTAAATTCACTGATGAAAACATACTTTTTAATTAATCAGGTGTTTAGTTCAGTCCAGTTCAGTCACTGAGTCATGTCCGACTCTTTGCGACCCCATGAATCACAGCACGCCAGGCCTCCCTGTCCATCACCAACTCCCAGAATTTACCCAAACTCATGTCGATCGAGTCAGTGATGCCATCCAGCCATCTCATCCTCTGTTGTCCCCTTCTCCTCCTGCCCCCAATCTTTCCCAGCATCAGGGTCTTTTCCAATGAGTCAGTTCTTCACATCAGGTGGCCTCAGTATTGGGGTTTCAGCTTCAACATCAGTCCTTCCAATGTACAGCAAGGCCCGATCTCCTTTAGGATGGACTGGTTGGATCTCCTTGCAGTCCAAGGGACTTCAAGAGTCTTCTCCAACACCACAGCTCAAAAGTATCAATTCTTCGGCGCTCAGCTTTCTTTATAGTCCAACTCTCACATCCATACATGACTACTGGAAAAACCATAGCCTTGACTAGACAGACATTTGTTGGCAGAGTAATGTCTCTGCTTTTTAATATTCTGTCTAGGTTGGTCATAACTTTCCTTCCAAGGAGTAAGCGTCTTTAAGTTCATGGCTACAATCACCATCTGCAGTGATTTTGGAACCCCCAAAAATAAAGTCTCTCACTGCTTCCACTGTTTCCCCATCTATTTTCCATGAAGGGATGGGACCAGATGCCATGATCTTAGTTTTCTGAATGTTGAGCTTTAAGCCAACTTTTTCACTCTCCTCTTTCACTTTCATCAAGAGGTTCTTTAGTTCTTCTTCACTTTCTGCCATGAGGGTGGTGTCATCTGCATATCTGAGGTTATTGATATTTCTCCCGGCAATCTTGATTCTAGCTTGTGCTTCCTCCAGCCCAGCGTTTCTCATGATATACTCTGCATATAAGTTAAATAAGCAAGGTGACAATATACAGCCTTGACGTACTCCTTTTCCTATTTGGAACCAGTCTGTTGTTCCATGTCCAGTTCTAACTGTTGCTTTCTGACCTGCATACAGGTTTCTCAAGAGGCAGGTCAAGTGGTCTGGTATTCCCATCTCTTTCAGAATTTTCCACAGTTTATTGTGATCTACACAGTCAAAGGCTTCGGCATAGTCAGTGAAGCAGAAATAGATGTTTTTCTGGAACTCTCTTGCTTTTTTGATGATCCAGCAGATGTTGGCAGTTTGACTTCTGGTTCCTCTGCCTTTTCGAAAACCAGCTTGAACATCTGGAAGTTCACGGTTCACGTATTTGCTGAAGCCTGGCTTGAAGAATTTTGAGCATTACTTTACTAGCGTGTAAGATGAGTGCAATTGTGTGGTAGTTTCAGCATTCTTTGGCATTACCTTTCTTTGGGATTGGAATGAAAACTGACCTCTTCCAGCCCTGTGGCCACTGCTGAGTTTTCCAAATTTGCTGGCATATTGAGTGCAGCACTTTCACAGCATCATCTTTTAGGATTTGAAATCGCTCAACTGGAATTCCATCACCTCCACTAGCTTTGTTCATAGAGATGCTTTCTAAGGCCCACTTGACTTCACATTCCAGGATGTCTGGGTCTAGGTGAGTGATCACACCATTGTGATTATCTGGGTCCTGAAGATCTTTTTTGTACAGTTCTTCTGTGTATTCTTGCTACCTCTTCTTAATATCTTCTGCTAATCTGGTGTAACCTCCTGTATTTTCCAATATATGTTAAATACTTTCAAAGTATGAAATGCCGCTTAAATTTCATTTTATTTCAGTAATGATATGATATTACTCAGGTATGATAAAGTGATCATAAGAAGAAACTGTGTTCTAAAATCAAGTTATGTTGAAATACTAACATATTGAACAATAAGAGTGTTGTATAATATTATGTGCCTTGATTACTAATATAAGATATCATGAACATTTAACACTGAAAGTTTTACTTTCTGATTTTTTTCCCCTTCAATGTGGCAACCTTATGAATTTATTCACCTTTTTTATTTTATTCATGCAGTCATTCTTCAAGATGTATTTGGGAAACCCTCTTAGTGTATGTTGCAGAGCCTCTAGCATATTCTTTAAAAAATATTTCTGTTGTGATTATGGGTTTTGTTTTCAAACTGTGAAAAGATAGATAATAAAAGGAATTAAGTAATTATGGAATTCTTAAAAACGTAATTAATAATTTTGACCAGGTCACAAGTTTACATGGCTACAGAGGCTAGGTAGGTAATGTGCAGACAGCCTGCTGGGGAGGGTGATGATTCATTGCAGAGCTCAGGCCTTGTCCAGAGGCGGCCAGAATGCAGGATCAGCATTGCCTGGTTTTCTAGTCTTGTGGCCAGGGCTGAAAATTTGCATATTTGCTGGACCCTCCCAGTTTTTAAGTGTTGGCTCAGTTCTTCTTGAGCTTTCCTGTAGCTCAGATGGTAAAGAATCTGCCTACAATCCAGAAGACCCAGGTTTGATCCCTGGGTTGAGAAGGTCCCCTTGAGAAGGGAATGGCAACTCACTCCAGTATTCTTGCCTGGAGAATCCCATGGACAGAGGAGTCTGGTGAGCTACAGTCCACGGGGTCACAAAGAGTCCGACATGACTGAGTGACTAACACTACTTCTACTACTACCACTCAGTTCTTTTGAAAGCTTGACTTGCAATTTTGGTATATCCTATGTAAGCTCATCTTACAGTTTTCATAAATTCAGCCTTCTTTAGGCCAACTGTTTACCTCTCTTATTAATCAATAATCCTATGGAAAGAGTGAGAGCAGAGAAGAAATATACAAAGTCCTTTTATCAGTGAACTTTTCCCCCTTATAAAATAGCAATTTCCCCTACCTTATCCCCATATATTTTTCTCCATGTCATTTATTAACATTTGACAGATTGCATATTTACTTGTTTGTTCACTCTCTCTTTCTCTCCACTGTAACATAAGCTTCATAAAGATTTTATTTATTTATTTTTTGGTTCACTGACATATACTTAGTTCCTAGAACATTTCTGAAAAATAGTAAGTTCTTAATATATATTCATTGAATATTCCACAGATAATTGTAAATAACTAAAGAATTAGGGATATTTAACCTTGACAAGAAAAGACATAATCAGGAGTACAATCAAGAATGTGCTGGCATTGGTTCTACTCGCCTGGGAAAGTTGATGACATTCAGTGACATTCAGTGATGTCCCACTGGTTGCCTGAAACCAGCCATGGTGAGAGTGTTTCTGCCACAGAAGACAGCATGATAAAAATGTTAAATGTATCATTTATCAGTACATCATTTTGCATGAGTTGTGAGATAATGGTTTAGCAAAAGAAAGCACTTTTTAACATTTAGAGCTATCCAACAGTGGAATGGTCTAACTCACAGGTGGTATTAAGGTCTGTTTTAGAGATCTGCTTATTGAAGATATAATTGTTAAAACTTATTCAGGCACATAGAATTGCTAGGTCATAGAATATCTTGCTGTTTTGAAATTTATCTATCCCTTTCTGGCTCTTTAAAATTTTTTCCTATTGATATTAATTTTTATAAAGCTTTACTGTGGTGTGTCTAGATATGGATTCCTTTTTATTTATCCTGTTCAAGATTTTTGGAGCTTCTTGAATATAGTTTGCTATCTTTTATCAGTTCTAGAAAATCTCACCTATTACTTCTTCAAATATTTTCTCTGCTGCATTATTTATGTTTTATTTTTGAGGTGTAATACTTTATCATTGTACTTAGAAAATCTCTTACCATTTCCTCCATATTTTTCATCCCTTTGTCTTTCAGTGCTTTAAATGTTTAGTTTCCTCAAATCTTTCTTCTAGGTTACTAATTCTTTATTTAATTATATGTAAACAAATGGAAAATCCCATAGAAATTTTTTTTCATTATGTTCTCTGTTCTTGATTTTATATTTGGCTCTTTTTTAATGTGATGTGCCACCTTTTATAGTTTATAGTGCCTGCTGAAATAATTAAGCTTGATCTTTTATTTTTTATTGACTAATGTAAGCATATATGCCGTGTAGTCTTCTTATACCTCCAGCCATTGATCAAAGGGTAGTGTATCAAGTATTTGTGGCTATGTTTCTAACTCCTATTTTTCTGTTTGTTTTCATTCATGGGGTCTTGTTTATTTGTGAGCCTGGTGACAGCACATTACCTTGTGTGCTAGTCATTGTTTTAGAAACTTCATTTGTAATAATAATTTGAAGTCTAGAATGATGAATGTCATCTTCTAGAAAGGACTTTTGCTTTATTTTGTCAGGTAACTGAAGGCACTTCCAGTCTACAATCATCTTAATCTGAGTTCAAAGTTTGAGATTTCTCAGACCATCCAAATGATGAAAAGCTTGTCTATCTAAGTCTATCAAATGTTGTGTTACTTACAGTGCCTGTTTACAATAAGGGTACCCCTATTTGGTATCATATTTTAAAGCAGTGAGTGGTTAACTAGAGCCCCTAGTTTTGAGTTCTTATTCTCTGATTCTTCGCTTTTTTGTATAGAGGCCAATTTTTGATTTGTGGTTACAATATTTTCTTTTATGTTGCAAGACAGAGAGAGAGATTTCAATGTCCTTTTTTCACTTGCTTTATTTCCACTTGAGTTTTTTTTTTTTTTCTGTTCACTGTGTATCTTGCTAAAGCTGAGAAGAGTCTTCATTATCTCTTAGAAGAGGGTAATTGGCATAAAGCTATCTACCAATGTCAGGGCAGAAAGGAGGGGTCTGATATCTTAAGCATGCAGATTTCTCCTTAACCTCTTTATCTCTTCTCTTTACCATAGTTCCTCCTTCTCCTTTGCTTACTCTTCCAAAGTTTAGTCCCTCAGGTCCTGTTTCCCAAGAAAATTATCTTCAGACTCCTATGAAGGGGCTGTGGGGGTGGGTGGAAGAAGTAGTAGTCTGTCTTTGTTTGGTACAGCTGTGGGACTGAAATCAGGCTAAGTTGCCTAGATGTCTCCAATGCCTCATTGTCAGTCACGCTTCTTACTACTGCTTTCCACGCATAGAATCTGATGAAAGGATTTTTGCTAAGGAGAACCTCTTCTCTTCTAATTGATGTAACTTTTTTCAACTGCTAGCCTTTTGTTCTCATTGTCTTTATGGAATTTTACAATTTTTTTTACTTTAATTTTTGGAATGCTTCTAGACATAGCAGAAATAAATGTACCTGTCAATGTGCCAAATTTTAAAAAGCAAATTAAATTAGGTTTTTAAATGCTTTCTGTGAGCCTCATCTGTTGTCATGTTTTCAGTGGCTGCTTTTATTCTTGTTCTTAGTTCTGTACTTCCAATCCAAATCCCGATTCTCTACTACTACTATCACTAAAGAAAGAAAGAAAGTGAAGTCGTTCAGTCGTGTTCAACTCTTTGCGACCCCATGAACTGTAGCCTACCAGCGTCCTCTGACCGTGGAATTTTCCAGGCAAGAATACTGGAGTGGGTTGCCATTCCCTTCTCCAGGGTATCTTCCCAACCCAAGGATCAAACCCGGGTATCCTGCATTGTGGGCAGATGCTTTACCATCTGAGGCACCAGGGAAGCCCAAACTACTACAAATAATAATAATAAAATCAACATTTACAAAACACTTACTAAATGTTAGTCACTGTTTTAGGTACTTGACATGTTTTAACTCATTTAAACCTCGATGTTATGATATTGTACCAGTTATCTATTGCAACAATAATGCTATATGACAAAATGACAAACCACTCAAAACCTTAAAAAATGTAAAACAATTTACAACAATAGCCATATATAATTTTTTACAAGTCTCTGTTTCTGCTGATCTTCAGTCACTTCAGTTCAGTCGCTCAGTCATGTCCAACTCTTTACGACCCCATGTACTGCGCAAACCAGGCCTCTCCGTCCATCACCAGCTCCCAGAGTTCACTCAAATTCATGTTCATTGAGTCAGTGATGCCACCCAATCATCTCATCCTCTGTCATCCCCTTCTCCTCCTGCCTTCAATCTTTCCCAGCATGAAGGTCTTTTCAAATGAGTCAGCTCTTCTCATCAGGTGGCCAAAGTATTGGAGTTTCAGCTTCAGCATCAGTCCCTCCAGTGAATATTCAGGACTGACTTTCTTTAGGATGGACTGGTTGGATATCCTTGCAATCCAAGGGATTCTCAAGAGTCTTCTCCAACACCATAGTTCAAAAGCATCAATTCTTCAGTGCTCATCTTTCTTTATAGTCCAAATTACATCCATACATGACTACTGGAAAAACCATAGCTTTGACCAGACAGACCTTTGTTGTCAAAGTAATGTCTCTGCTTTTTAATATGCTGTCTAGGTTGGTCATAGCTTTTCTTCAAAGGATCAAGCATCTTTTAATTTCGTGGCTACAGTCACCATCTGCACTGATTTTGGAGCGCCAAAAAATAAAGTCTGTCACTGTTTCCACTGTTTCCCCATCTATTTGCCATGAAGTGATCATGGCTTTGGTTGCTCATTGATTTGCAGTCAGCTGTCAGGTTGAATGGAGTTGTGGGTCTAAGATGGCCTTGGATAAGATGACCTGGTTTTTTTCTATGTCGTCGCTGATTTTTCAAAAAGCTGTTGTTGTTCTGTCACTGAGTCATGTCTGACTCTTTGTGACCCCATGGACTAGGGCACACCAGGCTTTACCTCTCCTCCACCATCTACCGGAGTTTGCTCAAATTCATGTCCATTGAGTCAGTGATGCTATCTAACCATCACATCATCTGCCGCCCCCTTCTCCTTCTGCCTTCAGTCTTTCCCATCATCAAGGTCTTTTCCAATAAGTTGGCTCTTCACATCAGGTGGCCAGTGTATTGGAGCTTTGGCTTCAGCAACAGTCCGTCCAGTGGATATTCAGGGTTGATTTCCTTTAGAATTGACTGATTCGATCCCCTTGCTGTTCAAGGGACTCTCAAGAGTCTTCTCCAACACCACAGTTCAAAAGCATGAATTCTTTGATGCTCAGCCTTCTTTATGGTCCAACTCTCACATCCATACATGACTACTGGAAAAACCATAGCTTTGACTGTAGGAACCAAAAGACTATCCTGGGAGTATTCCCATGGTCACACCAAATTTCAAGGGCAAGAGTGAAAGGACGTAGTCTTTGCTGAAACCTAAGCTTACACTTCATGTAATTGCTTTCTATCCTTCTATCGATAAAGGAAATCAAAACACTGGTCCAGGCTCAAAAGGTGGGGACAAGCTCTGCCTCTTCATGAGAAGAACTACAAAGTCAAAGTGTATGAATCCAGTAAAGAACTGGAGCCATTCATACAACTTTTTCCCACAAACAGGCATTATTATTATCATCCTCATTTTAAAAGAAACTGAGCTGCTAAGTAACCAGCTCAAGGTCATGGATTAATTAGATGGTGGCACTAGCATTTGAATTCCAGACGTCTGGCTTCAGTCTGTGCCCTTCACTTCTATGATTTACTCTCTTGAGTGACAATATTGAATCAGTTGAAGAGATGATAGAGAAAGAAAGGCAAAAGACATCAAAGGGGCTTTGAAGTAACTCTATAAAGAGAAAGAATGAACAAGCCACATAGAAGGGGAAAAAAAGGTTACTGCAAGAAGATGACACTAAAAATCTTCTTCCCTTTGTGAAATTAGAAGAGAGAAAAAAAAAAAAGAAGGTTTGCATGTAGCCTCTGGGTTTTGGAAAGAGAAAAATCATACTGTGGAAGGTAGCTGGCTTACTGGAGTCTGCAGCTTGTTAGAACCCATCTCATTTCCGCAACTGAAAAGAGAGCACAGGATTCAAAAATGTCACAAGGATAAGGTCTTGGTGGTATGAATAGTTGGGGAAAGGGTTTTGCAGCTTCTTGTACCAGCTGCAGTATGAACTTTAAATCCTGTAGTTGGGTTATTTAAGTTGGTTTATAATGCTTAGGTTCTGTATGAAATTGATGTGGGAACATGAGTTAAGCTGATAGACATCCACCCCCTGAGTTAAGCTAATAGACATCCTCAAATACGTTACATAGTGGCTGTTCTTAATTTTTAATTTATACTTTTATTAGTCCTGCTGGCTGTCTTCCATGATCTCAGTCTCCAGTTTTTCCACCTCCATTTTTTTTGCAGCAACCAGAGAAAATTTTCAAAATGTGTATTTGATCATAGCACTTTCTGCTTAAAAATCTTCAGTAATCCTAATTATCTTCAGAGTGAAGTTGAAATTAGGTAAGGCCCTTTATTAGGCAGCCTCTCTTTACCTCCCAATCTGTTCCTTACTGTCTTTTCTCTCTCAGCTAAAGACCTTGCAGAATTCCAAATATGTCATACACTTTCATGTCTGGTTCCCTTTTCTCACACTGCTCTTTTGACAAGAAATATCTTGATCAACACAGATTGTTTTTCTTTTTTGTTCCTTCCTCCCTCCTCCCCTCCCTCCCTACCTCCTTTCTTCTTTCCTTTCTTCTTCCCTTCCTTCCTTCTGTTTCTTTTTAAAATTTCTGCCAAATTGAGAGGAATTGGAAAGGTATATGACTTGTATTAGGTAAGGAAGTTGGGAGCAGAAGTGACTTGTGTTGCTTCTGGGTCAAGGCAGAGAAGAGGCTACAGGTGATTCTCTTCCCTCTTCTCACACTTCTTCATTAGCTAAGAAGGGCATGGTTTCAAATGGAACAGCTGTAAATTGGTGGACCTTCCTCAAGCTAGATTCCTAAATGATGGTGTGAAACAGAATTCCCCTCCAATCTGTGATAAACTTTTTCCAAGAGTGAGAAATCACTTTTGTGCTAAGTGCCAGAGATTTGGGGCTTAATAAAGTACCACATCATAACCTAGTATTTATTTAGTTCTTCTTTGGTAAAATTCCTCTCCATGTCCATTGCTTATTTGGGCTACTCACATTGATTTATAAGACATCTTTATATGTTATACATTAACATAGACATTGACCTTTTTATGTCATGTGTGCTGAAATAATTTTCCAGGTTATTAATTGCCTTTTGACTTTATGATGTATTTTCATGTTCCAAAGTTTTAAAATACTGTGTAATAAATTTTGAAAAAATTTTCCCCACTTTAAGATGAGAAATTTGATTGGTTGATTTTCTTCAGTTTTATTTATTTTTAATTTTTATTTTATTTTTATATTAATTGACATATAATAGTATGTTAGTTTTAGGTGAACTGATTTGTAAAATAATTATCATAACAAATTTAGCTAATGTTCATCACCACATGTAGTTTCAAATTGTTTTCTTGTGGTGAGAACTTTTCTTTTATTGAAAGATGGTTGATTTGTAATATTGCGTTAGTTTCAGGTGTACAGCAAAGTGATTCTGTTTTTAATGTATATGTATATACATGCTATTTATATTGTTTTTCAAATTCCTTTCCATCATAGGTTATTATAAGATATCAGATATGGTTCCCTATGCTATGCAGTGCATCTTTGTTGTTTATTTATTTTATATATAGTAGTGTGTATCCGTTAGTTTCAGACTCCTCATTTATTCCTCTCATACTTTTCCCCTTTGGTAATCATAAGTTTGTCTTCTGTGTCTCTGAGTCTCTTTCTGCGTTGTAAATAAGTCCCTTTGTACCACTTTTTTAGATTCCACATGTAAGTGACATCATGTGATATATTTGTCTTTCTCTGTCTGACTGACTTCACTCAGTGTGATAATCTCTAGGCCCATCCATGGTGCTGCAAGCGGCATTATTTCACGCTCTTTTATGGCTGAGTAATATTCCATTGTATATGACATCTTCTTTATTCATCTGTTGATGGACACTTAGGTTGCTTCTATGTCTTGGCTAATGTAAACAGAACCAAAATAAACATTGGAGTGTGTGTATTTTTTCAAATTTTAATTTTCATCTCTTAATGAGAACTTTTAAGATCTACTCTCTTAGAAACCTTTGAATATACAAAACAATACCATTAGTCTGTTTTTCTATAGTCACCAAGCTGTTCATTGCATCCCCAGGAATTACTTATTTTATAAATGAAAGTTTGTACCTTCTGACTGCCTTTACCCATTTCTCTAGCTTACTTCTTTCCTGTTTTTAAAATATGAATTTTATCATTTACTGTGATTTATTTTGATGCACAGCATTGGGTAGGGGTATAGCTTTGAATAAATACAACCATCTTAAAACTTACTTCGCTCTTTTTTCTAAATCAAAAAGACAATTTGGTGGTGTGCTTTTGAATTGTTTCATAAACAACATCCTCATGACATCGAATGGCCATTCAGCACATTCAGGATGACTTGGCCCTTTAGCACTTGGCTGAAGGTCTGTCCGCTGCAGGGGTGCAGAGCACATCAGAGGATGGGCAGGAAGCAAAGATGTTTCCAGTCATGAGGGGAAATGCCTGATTTAGTGATGCAGGCACTCTGGAACTAGAACAGGAAGCAGCTCTCTCCCTCGTTGCTTCTGTAGTGAGCACGTGATTTTTTCATTTATTGATTCAGCCTTTTACGCCATAGTAAAATATAAATTGAGCACTGGGAAGCATTTTGCCAGACTAAGGGAAAACACCCTTTTTTTTTTCTCAGTTGTATAAATGAAGCAGTCTGGCAATTTACAATCGTGGGGACTTACACTATGCTTAGAGATAAGCATGGTATAGATAGTGAAAAATTATCTATTGTTTTTTCAGCTGCACGTCACATGTTCTAAGATTTAGACTAGGATGGAGTAATACTCAGTTCTCTAACCAAGTACGTGTAGAAGTTCCTCCCTTAACACAAATATCTGATAGGGACCATGAGATCTAGAAGAGCTTACAAGACTGAGACTCTGAAATTGTAATCAGAAATGTGTCTTAGTGATGGTGGTAGGACAAAGGTGGTGTGTGTGTGTATGTGTGTGTGTGAAAGAGAGAGAGAACCTAACCAGATGCAGCCAAGCCAGAGGCAAGTAATTTCCTAGGTTGATCTACAGTCTTTTGCTTTAGTAGTTGGCCTTCATATTTCATCAGATGGATTCCCCACCATGTCTTAGCCTGACACATTGCAAAGAATTTTTCGTGGCTCTGGTCTGCAATGGTTCTAGGAAAAGAGGAAGGCAAACCTTTTTAGTACCACCAGAGAACTCACGATAGCAGCCACATTACCAGTTTTCGCATCTGTAGAAACATTAAGTCCCATAGCGTCAGATTAAAGTACTCCTGTCCATTATAATTCCCCAGGAAATTGCAATTGGAACCCTCCATAGAACTAGTATTTTGGTAGCCTTTCCCTTCTCCAGAGAATCTTCCCAACCCAGGGATCGAACCCAGGTCTCCCGCATTGCGGGCAGATTCTTAACCAGCTGAGCCACAAGGGAAGCCCAGGAATATTGGAGTGGGTAGCCTATCCCTTCTCCAGTGGATCTTCCTGACCAAGGAATCAAACCGGAGTCTCTTGCATTGCAGGTGGATTCTTTACCAGCTGAGGTATCAGGGAAGCCCAGGTTTAATATTAGAAAGAACTCAAAAAATGTTGTCATTTGTTTTATGTTGCTTGATTATTTAGTTGCTCAGTCATGTGCAACTCTTCTGTGTCTCCATGAACTATAGCCTGCCAGACTCCTCTGTCAATGGGATTTCCCAGGCAAGGATGCTGGAGTGGATTGCCATTTCCTTCCTCATGGGATCTTCCCAACCAGGGGATTGAACTCGCTTCTCCTGCTTGGCAGGTTGATTTTTTACTACTGAGCCACCTGGGAAGCCCCCTTTTGTTTTATAGTTATTGTGTTTTTTTTTAAATCTCTTGCATTTTAACAGGTGGAAACGGTGAAAAAAAACTAAACATATGCATCAGTGATGTTCTTGTGCATTTAACACAGGTCTTCCATATCTTGGCAGATCACATTTCTAAGCTTCTCAAGATACAGATCAATTCTTTTAATAACATGGTCTAACTTCTCCATTTTGATGTCTCTGAAGGCAGGTTTGTGTATTCCACAAATCAGAAAGGATTATCAGTCTTTATCACAAACTGATACTTGTTTTAACATAAAAATTTAGTCGCAACATGTCTCTCCATAGTCAGTAGATGGTCTAAATACTTCCAGTGTTGTGTGGTAAGTCAACTTGGGGCAATTTCTACTTGCCACCTCCAAGTGCATCACCAGGCAAGTTATCTGTACCAGGGGTCACAGGGCAGACGGGCTGACAGACTGAATTATAATACCTTGAGCTACATGTTTTATTAAATAAATTTAATTAAATTTAAATTTAAATAAATATACCATGACAATCAAAAGGAAGGAATGGAGTCAGTTAACAATCTGAGAATATGGAACAATTAGGATGGAAATATCACAGCTCCTGAATCATGAGATATTACAAACCAAACTTGGGTTTCAGCTATTTGGAAATATCAAATTGATTATATAAGCCTTAAATTAGGTATCAATTTTTTTGGAAAAACATTTTGTCAACTGTAAGAGTAGAAAGACCTATGGAATAAAGCTTTATGTAAACAGTAAATGAAATGCCAAACAAATGTAAAATGTTATTTTTTTAAATATTAGTAACAGGGTATTCTGACAGCACAAATCCTTGTAAATTCCATCTTGGTAATGAGCTACTCAATTAGATTCATTCATTCACTCATTCAATTGTTTATTGATTTGCTGTTAGTCACTCAGTCATGTCCAACTCTTTGTGACCCCATGGAATGCAGCCCACCAGGCTCTTCAGTCCATGGGATTTTCTAGGCAAGCATACTGGAGTGGGTTGCCATTTCCTTCTCTAGGGGATCTTCCCAACCCAGGGATCTAACCAGGTCTCCCACATTGAAGCAGACTGTTTACCACCTGAGCCACCAGGGAACATCAGAGAAGTTTATTGGTTACATAAGTGTCAGATGTAGTTCTGACAGTGTGTCTGATGTAGTTCTGAGCAGTAGGGAAAAAGTAATAGGGATAAAGCAATAAGCAAAACAGCATATATCCTGCCCTTACTGAACTTCCTTTCTGGAAAGGGGGAATAGACAATAAAATATAATAAATAAGCTGCATGGGCATGGTCAGAACACTCTAAGCATAATGAAAATGATACAGAAAATAGAGTTAGGGTATATCTAAAGAATTAGGGGTTGCAATGAGGGTAGATCTGATTCTGAGCAGACTGAGTCCTGTTTGGGGGGACAATGTGAGAACATTTTTGTGTTAAGATCAGATTCTAGAGTTAATCTGAAGGTAGAATTATCAGGATTTGTCAACAGGTTGTATATGTCTGTTGTGAGAACAGCAAGTGTAAAGGCCCTGAAGTGAAAGTGTTCCTCATTTCTTCCAGGAACAACACGAACCCATGGTAGCTGAAGCAGAAGGACCAAGGTGAAGTGATGAGGAGGTCAGAGAGGCAATGATGGAACCAGAGGTGTAAGGCCTTGTAGGCAATATTAAGAACCTAGCTTTTGCTGATATGACTTGCATTTTAAAACAGTACTCTGCTGTCTTATTGAAAAACAGACTGAAATGGGTTCAGATGAAAGCAGGAGAACCAGTTTGGAAGATGTTGTAACAATCCAGGTGCAAGAAGTTAGTGATAGTCCAGGGTGACAACAGTGAGAGTGTTAGGGAGAGGTTAGGTCCTACATACAATCTGAAGATTGAGTCTTCAAGATTTGTTAACAAATTGGATGTAGCTTGTGAAGCAAAGAGAAGAATCAAGATAAACCTAAGGATTTTGATATGAGTACCTGAATAAGTGGTAATTCCATTCTAAGATGGGAAGGGAAAGGGAAGTCGCTCAGTCGTGTCTGACTCTTTGCGACCCCGTGGACTGCAGCCTACTAGGCTCCTCCGTCCATGGGATTCTCCAGGCAAGAATACTGAAGTGGTTTGCCATTTCCTTCTCCAGGGGATCTTCCCGACCCAGGGATCGAACCCGGGTCTCCCTCATTGGAGGCAGACGCTTTAACCCCTGAGCCACCAGGGAAGTCCTAAGATGGGAAGAAGGAGCTACATTCAGAAAAGAAGAAAGGCTCTGTTTTGGATATGTTAATCTAAATTGTAAAGGTCACTTTAGAACCTTAGACTTATGAACACATAGTTCAGGAGGAAATCATGAGCTTCAGATACAAATTTGTGAGCTATCCATGACAGAATAATATTGAAATCTGTCAGTAAAGATAAAGTTCCCAAGGCATTGAGGTTAAAGGACTGAGTGTGAGACTCTTACAACTTAAAAGGGCTAGGAGATGAGGAAAGGCTGTGAAGGAAACAGAGCAGGAATAACCATTGAGGCGGGAAGAAAATCAGGAGGAGGTTTTTTTTAAGTTTAGGTGATTTGCAATGTTGTGTTTAGTCTCTGCTGTACAGCAAAATGATTCAATTACATATATATGTATATACATATGTATGTATGTTCTTTCCATGATGGTTTATTGTAGAATATTAAATAGAGTTCCCTGTGCTACACAGTAGGACTTTGTTTATCCACTCTATATATAATAGTTCACATCTGTTAGTCTCAAATTCCCAATCTTACACTGCCCCAAACCCCTCTCTTGGTTACAAGTTTGTCCTCTATGTCTGTCTGTTTCTGTTTGGTACATAAGTTCATTTGTGTCATATTTTAGATTCCATACATGAGTGATATAATATGGTATTGTCTTTCTCTTTCCGACTTTACTTAGTATGGTAATCTCTAGGTCCATCCATGTAGCTGCAAAATGGCATTATTTCTTTCTTTTTTATGGCTGAGTAGTATACCACGTCTTCCTTATCCATTCCTTTATTGATAGACATTTAGTTTGCTTCCATATCTTGACTATTGTAAATAGTGATGCTATGAACATAGGAATGCATGAACGTTTTCAAATTACAATGTTGTCTGGAGATATTCCCAGGAGTGAGAGGTGCCTGATTTATATGGCAACTCTATGTGTAGTTTTTTGAGGAACCTCCATATTGTTCTCTGTAGTGGCTGCATTGATTTACAGTCCCACCAACAGTGTACAGGGTATCTTTTTCAAGAACGTCTTGAAAGTCAAGTAAAGAACTATTTTAAATGTTTCTAGTTAATCAAATAAGGTGAAATTTGAGACTTGATCAGGGATTTAGTAACATGAAGGTCAGTGAAGACCCTGCTTTGAATGTGGTTCAGTGGAGTGGAAAAGGTTGGAGAAGGAAAAGAACAGAGGCTGGATAGCAATACACAAGGAGCAGAGCAGTGTTGTGGCATCTAAACAGAGAGATGAGGTCAAGAGGGATGTATGTGTGTGTGTTTTAATTTAGTATGGAAGAAATAACAAAAAGCTCGAACACTAATGGAAATGGCGGTGAGTACAGGAGACCCTAGTTCATTTCCTGGGTTGGGAAGATCTACTGCAGAAGGGATAGGCTACCCACTCCAGTATTCTGGTCTGGAGAATTTCATGGGCTGTATAGTCCATGGAGTTGCAAAGAGTCAGACGTGACTGAGTGACTTTCACTTTTGCTATGGGAAAATATAGTTGGAGGCTGTGAGGGTGTATTCTGATGGTTTCAGTCTTTACAGCAAAGAAGGAAGCACAGCTGTAAGTTGAGAGTGATGACAGAAGAGGTGTTTGGGAGACATTTATGAAAGAAGTCATATAGAAGAGTGGATTAAATAATCAGAGTGTACAAGTACAGGTTGGTGGGAGATGTCCTCGCCATCATAGCAAAGGGTGATTAAGGACTGTAAAGTTAGTCAAAGCTTGCTTGACCCCTAGCATCTCTCCTTCTCTGCCTCTGCTACCTGATGAGTTGTTATTGTTCAGACACTCAGTCATGTCTGACTCTGCGATCCAATGGACTACAGATTGCAGGCTTCCCTGTCCTTCATCTCCCCGAGTTTGCTCAAACTCATATCCGTTGAATCAGTGATGCCATCCAACCATCTCCTCCTGTCCTCAATCTTTCCCAGCATCGGGGTCTTTTTCGATAAGCTGGCTCTTTGAATCAATAGTGAAAGAAAGTGAAAGTGTTACTTGTTCATTCATATCTGACTCTTTGCAACCCCATGGACTGCAACCCACCAGGCTCCTCTGTCCATGGAATTCTCCAGGCAAGAATAGTGCAGTGGGTAGCCATTCCCTTCTCCAGGGGATCTTCCTCACCCAGGGATCGAACCCGTGTCTCCTGAATTACAGGCAGATTTTTTACCATCTGTACCACCAGGGAAGCCTCACATCAGTAGAGATATAATTAATCTTCCTTTCCTAGTCTAAACCATACTGTTCACACTTTTGTGACTGACTTATGGTCCTAGGTGCAAATTTTTTGCAAATTGTAAGTTTTCCCACTGTTTTATGAATAATTAATGTTGACCATGTTTGGTTAAGCTAGGATTTAAGACTAGATTTACAAGAGGGATCTGTTTCAGTTTGCAGATCAGTATAACCATGTCATGTTGTTACTAAGACAATATCTGACCACAAATCCTTTCATTCTGTTTAAAGAGTTTCACAAACGGTCAAGGAGGACATTTATTTTTGTGAATGGATATGTTACCTTTATCTGTTTCTGTTCTTAGATGAGTGGAAAGAAGAGCAAGGGGCAGAGAAGCTGCTGGAAGAGGGAACATTTTCCCATTTTTAGATTTTATAAACAACAGAAAATAAATATCTCATGGCTGTTGCAGAATGGTCAGTGTCAAATGAGAAAACATACCTGCAAGAATTTTTGATATCAAGCTAGACTAAATCCTAAATCGCCATTGGTAAATTTTGGCTCCAAGCTTAAAGTATCAGTGTGAATTGAAAGAAGTGTTTTGTTAATATTCTAAAATGTAATCAAGTTCAACAAAGACCATTAATAGCTAACACTTTATTCTTAATATAATGTGAGTGAAATGAATAAGAGATATTAGGCAAAAGAAAAGGAAATACTGTTGTTGTTATTCACTCAGTCATGTCCGACTCTTTGCAACCCCATGGACTGCAGAACACTGGGCTTTCCTGTCCTTCACTATCTCCTGGAGCTTGCTCGAACTCATGTCCATTGAGTCAGTGATGCCATCCAACCATCTTGTCCTCTGTCATCCCCTTCTCCTTCTGCCTTCTATCTTTTTAAAATCATGTTAAAGATCTTGATTTATAAGTTTAAAAATGTAAAACATATGTTTAATGACTTGGGTACCTATTATGATTACAGAGTATTTTTTCCTTCATTTATTTTTTTTGAGAGAAATTGTATTAATAAACCTTCTAGTATTAAACCATTTTTTAAAATTCTGGGAATGAGTATCATTTGGTCATATAATAGTAGAATTTCAATCAGTAATGTTCCAAATATTAACATTTTATTAACAATTTTTGCTGTTAAATTTTTATTGACATGTGTCTATATTTTTATTGGGCTTCCCTGGTGGTGCAGTGGGCAAAGAATCCACCTGCTAAAGCAAAGACAAGGGTTCAATCCCTGGCTCAGGAAGATCCTGAGGAGGATCTTTCCTCAGGAGGAGGAAATGGCAACCCATTCCAGTATTCTTGCCTGGGAAATCCCATGGACAGAAGAGCCTGATGGGCTACAGTCGAGGGTTGCAAAGAGTTTGACACTACTGAGCATGCATATTGTTTGTAGTTATGATTTTATTATCTCTGTTTTTAATAGATTTTGTTTCAGGGTTAAATTAACTTTACATAAAGGAATGTGAAGCTTTCTTTCTTTGTGCTCATAGAAGTAAACTCTTCCATTCTATTGTAACACATTCTTTGTTGTTGTGTAACAGCTTCATCAGTGTCTTATTTAGCTGTTGACTTATTTTCAGACAATTTACTTCACTTATTTTCCAGGAAAAATTTCTTTCAAATAGATTTTCAAACTTATAGTGTTGAATACTTTATATAAATGTAATACCATCTCTGGGAACTGGAAAAGGAGAGGAATTACTGTAAATAATAGTTTATATTATTTCCTATGTTTAAAATTCTCTTAAAGCCATAGTTCCTCTTTAAAAATTCTTCTCTTTTCTGGAGTAATTCTGTTTGCAGAGAACATACTTCATTTATGTTTTGCATGCAGTGCTTTCTGCCACATTTTAAAAATATTTTCTTGTAAAACAAACCACAAAGAAAGCAAAAAAAAAAGGAATTTAGAGATTAATGAATTATTAAAAGCTGAATAATTTTTGAAACCACTTTATTAAGGTTTGGTTGACATATTTACATAATCAGTGTGTACAATTTACTGAGTTTGGGGATAGGTAGGCATCCGTGAAACTATCATCACCTTCAAGGCCATAAACATATGCATAACCTCTCAAAGCTTCTTTCTACTTCCTTTATTATTATTAGTTTGTTTATTTATCTGTGATAAGAGTACTTAATGTAAGATCTACTCTCTTAGCAAGGTTTAAGTAAGCAATAAGATAGTAGCTATTGGCATTGTGCAATATAGATCTCAGTAACTTATCCTACATAACTGAAAAAATTAATAGTATTATAACCATTACTTGATCAAAAAATAGAATTTTAGTATCCATTCCAGGAATCCCTTCATTTTCTTATCTTCTTTTTGTTGTTTTTGAATTTTATTTTTTGTTGAGGTATAACTGATGTATCATATTAGTTTTAGGTATACAAAAAATTGATTTGATATAGTGCACTGATGTATATACTGCAAAATAACTACCATGAATTTAGCTAATATCTGTCACTTCACAGAGCTACATATTTTAAATTCTTGTGATCAGAACTTTTAAGATCTACTCTTAGTAATTTTTAAATATATTGTACAGTATTATTACCTATAATCACCATCCTGTACATTACATTCCAGGACTTATTTTATTTTCCCATCTTACTCATGGCTCTTCTCCTTTCAAATTACCCACTATTCTGACTTTTATAGTTAGTACTTCCTTACTTTTCTTTATGATTTTATCACCCAATAATGCATACCTACTTTTTAAAACTTTATTTTACTTTCAAGTGTTTTTTTTTTTTTTAATCTACACATTCTCTCTCTTTCCCATTCATTCCCTCATAATAAATACCTTGAATGTACCAGGGAATTGGACTTAAACAGTTTTTCACAAATCATCATATTTCTTTATTTATCTTGTGCATTTTCTGTAAGTTGGCAACTGGATTCAGATGCTTGATAAGATTGTCTTGATTTCTGTGGCAAGACTGTGTTCTTTTGTTAGAAAACTTTATTTCTGAATGTTTTGCTCTCTATATGTGATGGGGTAAAAAAACAGAAAACTTCATTTCTAGTGTGTTGTGTGTGTTTCAGTGTGTGTGGATTGGTGGTGGCGGGTTTGGATGGATTTTGTGTATATTTTGCATTAAGGGTATGAAGGAATACTTTTTTGACATTTGATTGATCACCTGTGTTTACTAGGCAAGTGTTATGGACTGAATGCTTGTATTACCTCAGAATTCATATGTTGAACTCTCAATGTGGTGGTATTTGGAGGTGGGTTTGGGGAAGGTGATTAGGTTTCCATGTGGTCCTGAGGATAGGACCCTCATGAAGAAATTAATGCCCTTAGGAGAAAAAAAGGAGAAAACGTACACACCAAGGAAAGGTCATATGAGCACACAGTGAGAAGGTGACCATCCATGAGCAGGAACATTTGTGACACACACTCTGCCAGCACCCCAATCTTGGATTTCCAGCTTTCAGACTCTGAGAAAAGAAATGTGTGCTATTGAAGCTACTCAGTCTATAGTATTTTGTTCCAGCAGCCCAAGAAAACTAAGACAGAGGTAAGTAATCAGCTTGGAGAAAAGTTACATGGCCTAAGGGCTTTTAGTTTGGTGAGGTCACATTTTTTTTACTGTTCTTTTGCATAACCACATTTGCATCTGTAAAAATCATTCACCCTTGCTTCTAGAGTCTCTAGACAATGAGAATTCTTTCCCCGCTGCCTTGCTGGAGAAATATGTTACTTTCGACGACTCATCGGAAAAGTCCCTGATGCTGGGAAAGATCGAGGGCAGAAAGAGAAGAGGGAGTCAGAGGATGAGATGGGGCTTGACAGCATCACCGATGCAGCGATCATGAACTTGGGCAAGCTCCAGGAGATAGTGAAGGACAGGGAAGCCTCACGTGCTGCAGTCCATGTGGTCGCAGAGTCGGACACGACTGGGCGACTGAACAACAACAGAAGAAGAATGTCATCGTTCAATAAATCATGCAACATGCTATGCTAAAGAGTGGCTGTTCATTTTTCTGAATTTGCTTAGCCTCGGGGCAGGGGCATTCTAGGGCAGAAAGCTGTTTCTTTCAAGGTCTCCTCTGGTTCCAGCCCTGTTCTCCATTTACTTTCTGTTAGTGAGAATTGGCAAAATATATAGTTATTTCTCTGGAAACCTCATTTTCAGGAAGGGAAGTTGCTCATCAACCTTTGATGCTTTTCTTCACACTGATTAAAATTTACTGTATTTGCTGGTAATTCCTGCCAAAAATTTGTGAAATTCTGTCATTGGCAGTATTTACTAGTTTCAGAACTGATAACCACTTTCTTTCTCATATGTTATTTCTTTTTAGTTATCTTTGTCAGTTTCCAAGTAGAGGCCTTTATAAGGGGGCTCCATCAGACACTGTCATTTTTTTCAAATAATGGTGAGTAAAGCATCTTTAAGGCACTTGATTATTTGAACTGAGACAGTTAACTCCTTATTGCAGCAGTTCCGAAAGTGTGTTCCTTAGAACCCAGTTCTACATCATGTTAATAGGAGTTACAGGAGAACAGGTTTTCATGATCAAATAAATGTTAATAACACAAGTGAAACAAAATTAAACATGATTCTTTACTAAGGGACTTTTAGTCACTTTAACATGTGAAAAGAAAATTGTGAGCATATAAGACAGACATAATATACGATGTTTTCCTAGAACTTATTTAAATTCAGTCCTTTTTTGCCCATAAATCATCACAAAGGAAAAACAAATTTGTAGAAAAGATTATGTAAAATATTGGTATAGCAAGATCATTTCCTAATTGTAGGTGAAGAAGTTAAGAATAAAGGCAGTGTCCTTTGCATCTGAGCCTTGCAAATTGAATCATTAAGCATTCTTCCTTCTCCCTCCCTGACTGCTCCCTCCTTCCCTCTGTTCATGCAGCAAATACTTAAATGCCCCTGATATGCAACACGGAAATGCTTACTTGACTCATGCTCTCATATGTATGAGTGAATGAGCGAAGTCGTTCAGTCATGTCCAGCTAGTTGCGACCTCATGGACTGTAGCATACCACACCCCTCTGTCCATGGAATTCTCCAGAAAAGAGTACTGGAGTGGGCTGCCGTTTCCTTCTCCAGAGGATCTTCCCGACCCAGGGATCGAACCAGGGTCCTCCCGCATTGTAGGCAGATGCTTTACCGTCTGAGCCACCAGGGATATATACACCACAATTTTGCTGTGAGTGAAGTAGGAATATTTTAAGGAGAATTTTTATATGCATATACATATACATATGGAAGTTTTAACATGAAGGAAACATATGTTCATCTCTCACTTTATAGGAATATTGTGAAAACTGAGTGAAGCAATGCATGTAAAGTGCTTTAAAAATCTGATTGTCCGACAATGAAGTCTATGGACCAGTTCTTTTCCAACGTGCTGTTGTAATGTTGTAATGTGTTGAGCTTCACTGTGAAATATGTTGCTAGTTCTTAATATTTCCAAGTTTGTAATATTATGCAGTTTCCTTTTTAAAGACAAAATATACTGTGTTCCAGGGTATACTTAAAATGACATCAGTGTCATTCATTTGATTTATGACATGATTTATTAAGTGGGAGAAAAAGGGAAAGGGTCTAGCCCATCTTTGGGAAATTGCTTTGGGGATGGATTTCTCTGTCCTTGCTATATGGCACATGGAGATAGCACATAAAGATTGTTAACTGAAGCAGAAGAACCCCGTCCTGGCAATAGTGGACATTCATCATTTTGGTAAATTAAGAACATTCCCAAAATGCATGATGCAGTGGCTTGAAATGTTGCTGAGACATAATCACATGAGGCTGGGTAGTAGAGAATGAATCACATGGTAGTGACTGAGTTTAAGAGCTCTTGAAAGAAACATGTTTTAAGAGAAAGTTCAAAGCTTATGCAAATATTCCTATGAACAACCTGGGATGAAGGCACCTGCTTGGCTACCACAGTTTTGCTGTGAGTGAAGTAGGAATATTTTAAGGAGAATTTTTATGTGCCTAAAATGATCTTAACAGAAACCACATCACTTTTCCATCCTAGATTTTTCTTTGGGGGCTAAAGAATTTCCTAGAGGGGAAGAGTTATAAGCTGACTAGAACTAATGGTCAGAGCAGATGAAATCAAAACTTATTGGAAAATAGATATTGAACACGCATGTTCACTGAGGATAAATCAGCCTTAGCATTTAAAGGGAAAGGGCACAGTGACTTTTCTACTTGGTTGTAATGCAGCAGATTTTATGATTAAGGGCAGACTGGTTCTGCCCTTCTGCTAACCTAAGAGCATCTAACATCAAGAAAAGTGCATTGTGCCTGCATATTGGTGCTGCAGTATATATAACTGTGACATGGGCAGATTTCACTAGGGCACACCCTCTTGCAGGCAGAGCTGGAAACACAGAGTCATATAGACCTTTACATGCCAGGTCTCCACACTGAATTACCCTTTATTATCTTGATCGGCACATACTCTTTTAGATACAGTAAAAAAAATGTAAAGAGATCTTGTTAGTCAAGATTCCTTTTGGTAACCATGTTGCCAACAAAGCACATTTTACCTGTATCTACCAAGGGCTACTGATTTTGTGGTTTAACTAGATATCTGGGGAACCAAATATGCCAGTGGGTGCTTTAGAATTCAATGCATGCTGTTCACATAAACAACCCTCTTCATGATATTCATGAGGAAGACTCACATATCCTAATTATTATATAATGTATCCAATGTTGTTGTTCAATTGCTAAGTAACGTCTGACTCTTTGCAACCCCTTGGACTGTACGTAGCCCCCAGGCTCCTCTGTCCATGGGATTTCCCAGGCAAGAATACTGGAATGGGGTGCCATTTCCTTCTCCAGAGGATCTACCCAGATCAGGGATTGAACTGGCATCTCCTGCATGGGCAGGTGGATTCTTTACCACTGAACCACCAGGAAGGCCTTGCTCTATTAATGGAAATGTAAGCTAATTGATGTTAAGGCATAATGTGTGGGGGGTTTTACGTTGCAGAATGTTTTCTTACACAAGTTATCAATGCTTTTGTGGTAGAGAAGTTAAAGCTATAAGCTTGGATACAAGTATATCCTAAAAGGCATTAGGCCTGCTTAGGTTTAGCTGGAAGCTGCAAAGTGAGTCAGAGCCAGATTTGGGGACACTCACCCTGCTACTGGGGCTGGCTCATGGAAGGCAGTCAGATAGTGATGAATCTCTCCCAGTTCTAACTCTGCAAGTGTGCATACCAAGCTCTGCAGTCCTAAGGGTGGGGCATGGCAAGTGTGATTCACATTGTGGATGGAAAGTTGGAGCCCAGGTGGCATGTGCCTCTCCTAGAGAGTCAAGCCTTGGTTCAGGCACAAAAAAAGAAGGGCTTGAAAAGAACTGCACAAGGTCCCATGACTCAGAGGGATGGCCAGAGGTCTAGGAAAGATTTCAAGTTCTAGAGGAAAAGCAAGAGAATTAGGTAGAAGAGCAAGCCAGACTAGAGAAGGAATCAACATTTCAGGAGACAGTTGGGTGCTGTGATTGGGGTGATCAAACACCAAGGCTATGCCCTGGCAAAATGCTTCCTGGCATCACTGTTTACAATTCACAATCCAGAACTCATGATGGGACTCCTATAGAAAAGTGTATTGAAGAACAAGACCTAGTCACATTGAAGGGCAGAGTCTATACCTGTGTACATTAGACTCTTTCCAGTATATTTCGGGGTGAAGAAACAGATCACTGGTATACCCGATTCTGCTTACTTTCAGGACTGATCAAGAAACTGAGGTTCCATTTAAGAATTATAGGAGGACTTCCCTGTAGGCTTAGAACCTTGACAGTGTGCAGAGGAGGTTAATCCAGAAGGGCAGTTGGGTTCCTCTTGTTTCTCCTTGTTTTTATTTCTCTTGTCACCACTACTCTTAAGCTTTGGAATAAGCTCTTAGTGAAGGAGAGAAATGGTGATGTTTCCTCAGTAACAAAGTTGGAAAAGAAAAGGAAAGATGGGAAGAAAACCAAGGAGCTGTAACCAAGAGGAAACAAGGTGTCCTTTGATTGTTAACACTGGGTTTACAATTTGACTATCTGAGTACTTCTGTATGTGTTAGTCACCTTAGAATATTATTAGTGGGATCACCCAGTAATCTGGGAGGTAAGACCAGACTGTTTTTAAAGCTCCTCAAGTGATTATAAGATGCAGCTAGGGTTAAGATCTAGTGACTCTTGTATCAAGAGGGCGTTTCAAAGGCATGTAAGAATTATAAATTGGGCACAAGAACCTGGATTGTAAAACTTTGGGGGAAATCTTTATATGTATAAATCAATCCTCTTATTAGTTTTTCACTTAGCTATGACATTTTGGGGGCTTCTTAGGTGGCCTTAGTGGTAAAGAACCCGCCTGCCAATGCAGGAGACATAAGAGCCATGGGTTTGATCCCTGGGTTGGGAAGATACCCTGCAGAAGGGAATGGCAACCCAATCCATTATTCTTGCTTGGAGAATCCCATGGACAGACGAGCCTGGTGGTCTAAATTACAGTCCATAGGGTTGCACAGAGTCAGACACGACTGAAATGACTTAGCACACACGCATGACATTTTTATGAATTCTGCTTTAAGCTTCCCCCAAAGTACAGTCTGTAGGATGCTAGTTCCATGCAATGTTTATAGATTGGTGTTGACCGTGGGGAACACCACGCTTTTATACTCTGGTCATGATACTTCCTGTGTCTACTCACTTCATCCACAGTCATATATAGGCAAATAGGGTGTATTTCTCCTAGCCTCTTTTTCTCCCTTTTGTTCTCTCTCTCACTCTTTTTTCAGATTCATTAAAAAAATGATTTATGTTATATATATTTTACTTCCTGAACATTTCTTCCTCCCCTTTCTTTCCTTCCTCATCTTCATTCCAATCATATAATATGGAGTGTTTTCTAACTCAGTTGATTTTGAATGTATTTTTCCTCCCTCAGAACATTGCTGTACAAGCATCCTGGGGCATCATACTCGGGGAATGTAACTCTATAGTTAGAGGCTGAGAGAAGGGATGAAAATGTCCATTTGGAGGGTAGTCCTTGCTACCTGTGGCTGCCTCCTTATAAGTTTGCAACTTTCCATCTTAGAAGTGGTTCTCAGTCTCTCTTTAGCTCAAATTTATGAATATCTCTAAGATTTTTTTCATAATGCTCATTTATATTAACTAGCTTAGTAGATTTTTCCAGAGCAGGAGGAATCTGGGGTAATATGACCTAGTAAGACAGATTTTCCTTATTTTTCTTTTGCTGTTTTGCCCTAGAAATGACCTGGGCCACATAAAGTTGGATGTGTAAATAGATAGACTTCAGTTCAGTTCAGTCACTCAGTCGTGTCCAACTCTTTGTGACCCGGTATGTAGTATGTGACTTTTCTGACTGCAGTATGCCAGGCTTCCCTGTCCATAACCAACTCCCAGAGCTTGCTCAAACTCATGTCCATTGAGTCGGTGATGTCATTCAACCATCTCATCCTCTGTCATCCCCTTCTCCTGCCTTCATTCTTTCCCAGCATCAGGGTCTTTTCCAATGAATCAGTTCTTCGCATCCGGTGGCCAAAGTACTGGAGCTTCAGCATCAGTCCTTCCAATGAATATTAAGGACTGATTTCCTTTAGATGGGCTGGTTGGATCTCCTTGCAGTCCAAGGGACTCTCAAAAGTCTTCTCCAACACCACAGTTCAAAAGCATCAATTTTTCAGCACTCAGCCTTCTTTATGGTCCAACTCTCACATCCATACATGACTACTGGAAAAACCATAGCTTTAACTATACTTATATGAATATATATGAATTCAGGATGAGGGGCAAATATGCTTTACTCACATAAGAGTGTTTGCTTAATGGTTTCTTAAAAAGCTCGATTTTTTAAAGCTGATCTTATAAACTTGAAAAAATCAGTTTATTTTTCTATATTTGAGATAATTTCTCTCTGAAAAAATGCTAGTTCTTAAAGTACAATAATAAAAATTCATTTCAATCAGGTACAGAGGAGGAGATTGATGTAATTTGTTCTCTTTATGGTGTCCCTTAAGATGCCACTGGAAAAAATAAGCATGAAGAATTTGGTGAAGGCTGAGATGATTGGGAAGAGATAGGGTTCTTCATATTCCTGGAAGATCTTCCAGAAATAAGACCCACTGTCTCACTTTCATTTTTTTTACTTCTAGAACACCCACATGCCACCAAGTTAAGTGTTATTTATGCCACTATCCAAGAAAATGTATTGATAAAGAACCTTGACAATGGCAGAAATTTGGTGCTCCCTATAACTTCAGCAGAAGGGAATTTTTAGCTGAGCTACCCCCTGATACTACAAGAAGTTAGGGTGCTCTTTCACACTCACTGAAGGAGATTGAGAACAGTAATAGCATTCTGTCTCTGATTAGTGGAAAGGAGAAAGGAGCTAAGGAAAAGCAGATAAACAAATTGTGTTCTTTTATGAGGACTGGTAAAGAAGGAGGGAGAAATAAATCCATCTATCAAATAGACTTTCAAATGATGACTTCATTAGTAAAGCAACTATAATTTTGCTCTGGGTGAGTAGACAGAAAAAATATTGGACAAAATATAAAGTCGTAGCGACAACATTTGGGCTATAGCAGTGAAAATGTTATTAGTTTTTGTATTGCTATTGATCTGCCTTATTGATATTGAAGCAGTTTGGAATTTGGGGTAATGTTTGTGAACCTCAAGATGTTTTATTGTTTTTTTCAGTTTCTGTATTGTATTCAAGAATTTTGGTCATTTGTGGCTTTCATGTATTTAAAAAATTTTATACTTTGTTTTGCCTTTTATGCTTGTTTTTGCCAGATTGTTTTTATCTGTGATTGTGGCAATCAACCCAAGTCAGAATTGAGTAAAATCATTCATTGTTATCATCATCATCATCACCATAGCTTGATGGGTGTCATATCTTAAAAATCGAAGAATTTTCATATTCTCCAGGAAGTTATTTTACATAGATGTTACCTTTTATCTTTTTGTTTAACTTTATCGATATAAAAATAATATTTTATTTAACCACCAGAGGGAGTCCCCAAATCTATGGATTCTAAAAGGCAATGAGAGTAAAAACAAATAAGTAGCAAATTTTATGGATTTTATGGTTCAGTTCAGTTCAGTTCAGCCGCTCAGTCGTGTCGACTCTTTGTGACCCCATGAATTGCAGCACGCCAGGCCTCCCTGTCCATCACCAACTCCCGGAGTTTACCCAAACCCATGTCCATTGAGTCAGTGATGCCATCCAGCCATCTCATCCTCTGTCGTCACCTTCTCCTCCTGCCCCCAATCTTTCCCAGCATCAGGGTCTTTTCCAATGAGTCAACACTTTGCATGAGGTGGCTAAAGTATTGGAGTTTCAGCTTCAACATCAGTCCTTCCAATGAACACCCAGGATTGATCTCCTTTAGGATGGACCGGTTGGATCTTCTTGCAGTCCAAGAGACTCTCAAGAGTCTTCTCCAACACCACAGTTCAAAAGCATCAATTCTTAGGCACTCAGCTTTCTTCACCGTCCAACTCTCACATCCATACATGACCACTGGAAAAACCATAGCCTTGACTAGACGGACTTTGTTAGCAAAGTAATGTCTCTGCTTTTAAATATGCCATCTATGTTGGTCATAACCTTCCTTCCAAGGAGTAAGCGTCTTTTAATTTCATGGCTGCAATCACCATCTGCAGTGATTTTGGAGGCCCAAAAAATAAAGTCTGACACTGTTTCCCCATCTATTTCCCATGAAATGATGTGACCAGAAGCCATGATCTTAGTTTTCTGAATGTTGAGTTTTAAGCCAACTTTTTCACTCTCCTCTTTCACTTTCATCAAGAGGCTCTTTAGTTCTTCTTCACTTTCTGCCATGAGGGTGGTGTCATCCGCATATCTGAGGTTATTGATATTTCTCCCTGCAATCTTGATTCCATCTTGTTCTTCTTCCAGCCCCGCGTTTCTCATGATGTACTCTGCATATAAGTTAAATAAGCAGGGTGACAATATACAGCCTTGACATACTCCTTTTCCTATTTGGAACCAGTCTGTTGTTCCATGTCCAGTTCTGACTGTTGCTTCCTGACCTGCGTACAGGTTTCTCAAGAGGCAGGTCAGGTGGTCTGGTATTCCCATCTCTTTCAGAATTTTCCACAGTTTGTTGTGATCTACACAGTCAAAGGCTTTGGCACAGTCAATAAAGCAGAAATAGATGTTTTTCTGGAACTCTCTTGCTTTGTCAGTGACCCAGCGGATGTTGGCAATTTGATCTCTGGTTCCTCTGCCTTTTCGAAAACCAGCTTGAACATCTGGAAGTTCACAGTTCACGTATTGCTGAAGCCTGGCTTGGAGAATTTTGAGCATTACTTTACTAGCATGTGAGATGAGTGCAACTGTGCAGTAGTTTGGGCATTCTTTGGCATTGCCTTTCTTTGGGATTGGATTGAAAACTGACCTCTTCCAGTCCTGTGACCACTGCTGAGTTTTCCAGATTTACTGGCATATTGAGTGCAGCACTTTCACAGCATCATCTTTCAGGGTTTGAAATAGCTCAACTGGAATTCCATCACCTCCACTAGCTTTGTTTGTAGTGATGCTTTCTAAAGCCCACTTAACTTCACATTCCAGGATGTCTGGCTCTAGGTGAGTGATCACACAATAGTGATTATCTGGGTCGTGAAGATCTTTTTTATACAGTTCTTGTGTGTATTCTTGCCACCTCTTCTAGTATCTGCTGCTGTTTTGAATTGTTTATTTTATGGTTGAAAATAAAGAATTCCAACAGCTATGTTTTATGGCACGTGGGCTCACTTATTTGGTCTTTGGTTCATTAAAAGCCTAAAACCTCATTCTACTAGAGATGCTACATTAGTTTAATTAATAGTTATTAAATAAAAGGCTATGGATTTTTTCCCTAAAAGAATAAAGTTTTATAAGTATTTTCCCCCCCACAAATACTATGCGAGTGTGGAATGCGAGTGCAGTCTGCAGGCAGACCAAACCTACCATACTGGCTCTCCAGGGATGAAGGGTCTTGGATCTCCCAGAAAAACCTCCCTTTCAAATATCAAGTCTCTGAGTCACATTTCCCTGCTGCTTGCCAAGTGTCTTAGAGTAGGATGATTCTTGGGAGGGACACTTCCTGGGAGCACCCTGGCATTTATCTATTGCTTCTGTATCCAACTTTAAGGCTTCTCCAAGTTTTCACACACAGTAACTCCATCAGCCCTATTTCAAGGCCACTGCAGTTGCACAGAAGTTAAGCAAATTACCTTAAGCCATGGAGCAGATGAGTGAGAGACCTGGGGTTGCATCCAGGACTCTTAGCTGCATTGGTTGGTATACTGCCTTCCATTGCTTCACAAGGATGCAAGCTGCCTTGCTTCTGTCAATGATGCTCAGTTAGAATCAAAATTTTTTTCTTTTTAATGTATTTTTTTTTATTGAAGGATAATTGCTTTACAGAATTTTGCTGTTTTCTGTCAAACCTCAACACGATTCAGCCATAGGTGTACATATATCCCCTCTTCTTTGGACCTCCCTTCCATCTCCCTCCCCATCCCAGCCCTCTAGGTTGATACAGAGCCACTGTTTGAGTTTCCTAAGCCATATAGCAAATTCCCATTGGCTATCTATTTTACATATGGTAATGTAAGTTTCCATGTTACTCTTTCCATACATCTTACCCTCTCCCCCACTCTCCCCATATACATAAGTCTATTCTCTACGTCTATTTCTCCACTGTTGCCTGTAAATAAGTTCTTCAGTATAATTCTTCTAGATTCCATACATATGTGTTAGAATATGATATTTTTCTTTCTCTTTCTGAATTACTTCACTCTGTATAATAGGTTCCTGGTTCATCCACCTCATCAGAACTGACTCAAATGTGATCCTTTTTATGGCTGAGTAATATTCCATTGGGTATATGTACCACAACTTCTTTATCCATCCATTTGTTGATGGACATCTAGGTTGCTTCCATGTTCTAGCTATTGGAAATAGTGCTGCAGTGAACAAAGGGATACATGTGGTTTTTTCAATTTTGGTTTCCTCAGGGTATATGCCTAGGAGTGGGATTTCTGGGTCATATGGTGGTTTTATTCCTAGTTTTTTAAGGAATATCCATACCATCTTCCATAGTGGTTCTATCAATTTACATTCCCACCAACAGTGCAAGAGCATTCCTTTTTCTCCACATCCTCACCAGCATTTATTATTTGTAGACTTTTTGATGATGGCCATTCTGACAGGTGTGAGGTAATATCTCATTGTAGTTTTGATTTGCATTTCTCTAATAAAGAGTGATGTTGAGCATCTTTTCATGTGTTAGTTAGACATATGCATTGTCTTCTTTGGAGAAATGTCTGTTTATGTCTTTTTCCCACTTTTTGATTGAGTTGTTTGTTTTTCTGGCATTGAGTTGTATGAGCTGCCTGTATATTTTGGAAATTAATCCTTTGTCAGTTGTTTCATTTACTATTATTTTCTCCCATCCTGATGGTTGTCTTTTCACCTTGCTTGTAGTTTCCTTTGTTGTGCAAGAGCTTTTAAGTTTAATCAGGTCCCACTTGTTTACTTTTGTTTTTATTTCTGTTACTCCAACAGGTGAGTCATAGAGGATCTTGCTTTGATTTATGTCATCAAGTATTTTGCCTATGTTTTCCTCTAAGAGTTTTATAGTTTCTGGTCTTATATTTAGGTCTTTAATCCATTTTGAGTTTCTCTTTGTGTATGGTGTTAGGAAGTGTTCCAATTTCATTCTTTTACATGTAGCTGTCCAGTTCTGCCAACACCATTCATTGAAGAGGCTGTCTTTGCCCCATTGTATGTTCTTGCCTCCTTTGTCAAAAATAAGGTATCCATAGGTGCATGGATTTATTTCTTGGCTTTCTGTCTTGTTCCATTGGTCTATATTTCAGTTTTTGTGCCAGTTCAATACTGTCTTGATGACTGTAGCTCTGTAGTATAATCTGAAGTCAGGAAAGTTGATTCCTTCAGCTCCATTCTCAAGACTGCTTTGGATATTCAGGGTCTTTGTGTTTCCATATGAACTGTGAAATGTTTTGTTCTAGTTCTGTGAAAAATGCCATTGATAATTTGATAGGGATCACATTGAATCTGTCGATTGCATTTGGTAGCATATTCATTTTCACAATATTGATTCTTCCTGCACAGGAACATGAAATATGTCTTCATCTGTTTATTTGATTTCATCTTTGATTTCTTTAATTAGTGTCTTATACTTTTTTGTGTACAATTCTTTTGTCTTCTTAGGTAAGTTTATTCCTAGATATTTAATTCTTTTTGTTGCAATGGTGAATGGGATTGATTCCTTAATTTCTCTTTCTGATTTTTCATTGTTAGTATATAGAAATGCAAGTGATTTCTGTGCATTGATTTTGTATTCTGCAACTTTGCTAAATTCACTGATTAGCTCTAGTAATTTTCTGATGTTATCTTTAGGGTTTTCTATGTACAGTATCATGTCATCTGCAAACAGTGAGAGATTTACTCCTTCTTTTCTGATCTGGATTCCTTTTATTTCTTTTTCTTCTCAGATTGCTGTAGCTAGGACTTCCAGAACTATGTTGAATAATAGCGGTGAAGGGGGACACCCTTGTCTTGTTCCTGATCTTAGGGAGAATGCTTTCAGTTTTTCACCATTGAGAATAATGTTTGTTGTAGGCTTATTATGTATGGCTTTTACTATGTTGAGGTAGGTTCCTTCTATTCCCATTTTTTGATGAGTTTTAATCATAAATGGGTGCTGAATTTTGTCAAAGACTTTTTTCTGCATCTATTGAGATTATCATGTGGTTTTTATCTTTCAATTTGTTAATATGGTGTATCACATTGATTGATTTGTGCATATTGAAGAATCCTGCATCCCTTGAATAGACCCAACATGATCATGGTGTATGAGCTTTTTGATATGTTACTGAATTCTGTTTGCTAAAATTTTGTTGAGGATTTTTGCATCTATGTTCCTCAGTGATATTGGCCTGTAGTTTTCTTTTTTTGTGTTGTGTTGTCTGGTTTTGGTATCAGAGTGATGGTGGCCTCATAAAATGAGTTTGGAAGTGTTCCTTCCTCTGCAATTTTTTGAAACAGCTTTAGAAGAATAGGCATTAGCTCTTCTCTAAATGTTTGATAGCATTCTCCTGTGAAGCCATCTGGTCTTGGGTTTTTGTTTTTTGGGAGACTTTTGATCACAGCTTCAATTTCAGTGCTTGTATTTGGGTTGTTCATAATTTCTATTTCTTCCTGGTTCAGTCTTGAAAGATTTAACTTTTCTAGGAATCTGTCCATTTCTTCCAGGTTATCAATCTTATTCCCATATAGTTGTTCATAGTAATCTTTTATAATCCTTTGTATTTCTGCATTGTTGTAACCTCTCCTTTTTCATTTCTAATTTTGTTGGTTTGATTCTTCTCTCTTTTTTTCTTGATGAGTCTGGCTAAAGGTTTGTCAATTTTGTTTATCTTCTCAAAGAACCAACATTTAGTTTTATTAATCTTTACTATTGTTTCCTTCATTTCTTTTTCATTTATTTCTGCTCGGATCTTTATGATTTATTTCCTTCTATTAATTTTGTGAGGTTTTTGTTCTTTTTCCTGTTGTTTTAGGTGTAAAGTTAGGATGTCTATTTAATGTTTTTCTTGTTCCTTTAAGTAGGATTGTATTGCTATAAACCTCACTCTTAGAGCTGCTTTTGCTGCATCCATAGGTTTTGAGTTGCTGTGTTTTCACTGTCATTTGTTTCTAGAAATTTTTTATTTCCCTTTTGATTACTTCGGTTACCTGTTGGTTATTTAGAAATGTGTTGTTTAATCTTCATGTGTTTGTGTTTCTTACAGTTTTTTTATTCTAATTGATATCTAATCTCATAACGTTGTTGTTGGAGAAGATGCTTGGTACAATTTCAATTTTCTTAAATTTACTGAGGTTTGATTTGTGACCCAAGATGTGGTCCATCCTGGAGAATGTTCCATGTGCACTTGAGAAGAAGGTGTACTCTTCTGCATTTGGATGGAATGTCCTGAAGATATCAATGAGATTCATCTCATCTAATGCATCATTTAAGACTTGTGTTTCCTTATTAATTTTCTGTTTTGATGATCTGCCCATTGGTGTGAGTGGGTTGTTAAAGTCTCCTACTATGATTGTGTTACTGTCAATTTCTCCTTTTATGTCTGTCAGTGTGTGTCTTATGCATTGTGGTGCTCCTATGTTGGGTGCATAGATATTTACAATTGTTATGTCTTCCTCTTGGATTGATCCCTTGATCGTTACATAATGTCCTTCTTTATCTCTTGTAATCTTTATTTTAAGGTCTATTTTGTCTGATATGAAGATTGCTACTCCAGCTTTCTTTTGCTTCCCATTCGCATGGAATATATTTTTCCATCCTCTCACTTTCAGTCTATATGTGTCCTTAGGTCTGAAGTGGGTTTCTTGTAGACAGCATATATATGAGTCTTGCTTTTGTATCCATTCAGCCAGTCTGTTCCTTTTGATTGAAGCATTTAATCCATTTACACTTAAAGTAAGTATTGATATGTATGTTCCTATTGTCATTTTCTTAATTGTTTGGGGTTGATTTTGTAGATCTTTTTCTTCTCTTGTATTTCTTGAGTATATAAGCCCCTTTAACATTTGTTGAAAGGCTGGTTTGGTGGTACTGAATTCTCTCAACGTTTTCTTGTCTGAAAAGCTTTTTATTTCTCCATCAGTTTTGAGTGAGATCCTTGCCGCGTACAGTGATCTTGGTTGTAGATTTTTCCCTTTCAGTACTTTAAATATATCCTGCCATTCCCTTCTGGCCTGTGGAGTTTCTGCTGAAAGATCAACTGTTAAACATATGTGGTTTCCCTTGTATGCTATTTGTTGCTTCTCCCTTGCTACTTTTTATACTCTTTCTTTGTTTAGTCTTTGTTAGTTTGATTAGTATGAGTCTTGGTGTGTTTCTCCTTGGGTTTATCCTGTGTGGGACTCTTTGTGCCTCTTGGACTTAATTGACTGTTACCTTTTCCATAGTGGGGAAATTTTTGACTATAATCTCTTCAAAAATTTTCTCATACCACTTGTTTTTGTCTTCTTCTGGGACCCCTATAATTCGAATGTTGGTGTGTTTGATATTGTCCCAGAGGTCTCTGAGACTATCCTCAGTTCTTTTCATTCTTTTTACTTTATTCTGCTCTGCAGAAGTTATTTCCACCGTTTTATCTTCCAGCTCATTGATTCATTCTTCTGCTTCAGATATTCTGCTATTGATTCCTTCTAAATTATTTTTAATTTCAGTAATTGTGTTTTTGTCTCTGTAAGTTTATTCTTTGATTCTTCTAGGTCTTTGTTAATTGATTCTTGCATTTTCTCCATTTTGTCTTCAAGGTTTTTGATCATCTTTACTATCATTATTCTGAATTCTTTTTCAGGTAGTTTGCTTATTTCCTCTTCGTTTATTTGGACTTCTGTGTTTCTAGTTTGTTCCTTCATTTGTGTAGCATTTCTCTGCCTTTTTTTCTTTTTTTAACTTATTGTGTTTGAGGTCTCCTTTTTCAGGCTTCAAGGTTGAATCTTTTTTTCCTTTTGGTTTCTGCCCTCCTAAGTTTGCTCCAGTGGTTTGTGTGAGCTTCATGTAAGGTGAGATTTGTGCTGAGTTTGGTTTGTTTGTTTTTCCTCTGATGGGCAGGGCTGAGTGAGGTGGTGACCCTGTCTGCTGATGATGGGTTTGTGTTTTGTTTTGCTTGTTGTTTAGATGGGTTGTCTTGCACAGGGTGCTACTGGTGGTTGGGATAATCTGGGTCTTGTATTCAAGTGGTTTCTTTTGTGTGAGTTCTCACTATTTGATACTCCCTAGGGTTAGTTCTCTGGTAGTCTAAGGTCTTGGAGTCAGTGCTTTACTCCAAAGGCTCGGGGCTTGATCTCTGGTCAGGAATGAAGATTCCACAAGTGGTTTGTTATAGCATTAAGTGAGATTAATAGAAATATCTAAAAATGAGGAACCAAAGATGAACTCCAGACAAATGGCAGTTAAAAAATCAGGCAAATAATTATTAAAATAATAGAATATACACATATACACATACAACCATGAGCAAAGTCAAAACAGCCCAGCAAAAATACAGTACATTGACGTGGCATACAAAGGAAATAAAAAAATTATATTTACCAGTTAAGAACAAAACTAACTAAAGCACAAACTGGAAACAGAACTGAAGCAAGGTGCTGAGTGGGGAATAAAGCAACAAAAACAAATCTAACATATATGTTAAGAAGAAAAGAAGGAAAGAAAAGAAAGAAAGAATAGATATGCAAAATTAAATAGAGGTAGATGAAGATTTATATACATTAAAGACTAACTGCAAGAGGAAAAGAACAGTAGGAAAGGCAAACAAAGAATAAATGTAGAAAAAATATAATATTCTTTAAAAAGTTAAAAATTAAAATTATAAAAAAGAGAAAAGAAGAAAAAAAGGAAAAAGAAAGAAAAATGGAAAAAGAAAAAAACAAAAAAACCCAAAAAGGACAAGTCCACAAACTGGAAAAGAAAACTTAAGTAAGATGCTAATTGGGGAATAAAGCAATGAAAATAAAACTAACAAATATGTTAAGAGGAAAGGAAAAGAAAAGAAAAGAAATAAAGAATAGCTAGGCAAAGTTAAATAAAAGTAGATAAATTAGACGTATATACATTAAAGATTAACTGCAAGGGGAAAAGAACAGTAGGAAAAGCAAACAAAGGAATAAATGTAGAAAAAGTAATAATAGGTTTAAAAATTAAAATTAAAAAAAGAGGAAAGAAAAAAGAAAAAAATAAAAAAGGAAAACTCCATAGAACTGCAAAAGCCCAATATAAGGGCAGAGATTTATAACAACAATAAAAAATGTGAGTGAAGGGGAAAAAAAAAAAGCTCAAAAGCTTAATTAGATTTCACAGTGCCAATAAAATTGACAACTACAGCAGGGTGGAGGGGGGAGTAAAAAAAAAAAAGAAAAAGAATCTATCGAACAAGTCAAAACATAAGAATAATAAATGTTTTTCTTGAGTCACTGCTGTCAGAGTCCTTTCTCTCACTGGGAGTCACAGTCCACCTTACCTCCTTAGGATGTCCTCCACCACCATGCTGATCTCTGGACTTGCTGTGGGCACAGCTCAGATTCTAATCTGGTCCTACTCCTATGTGTTCTTGCCTCCAATGTCCATAACTATCAGAACTAGTGCCTTTTCTTTGTGGGAGCTCTCAGTGACCTTTTATATATTCCATAGGCACAGAGTCTGCCTAGTTGATCGTGTGGATTTAATCTGCAGCTTGTACACTGGTGGGAAAATTTTGGGTCTTCTTCCTTAGCCACACTGCCCCTGGGTTTCAATTATGGTTTTATTTCCACCCCTGCATTTGTCCACTGGGGTTTGCTGCTGAGGCTGCCTTGGAGGATTTGGGTTTGCCCCTGTGAGGGCCAGGTGTGGAAGTGGTGCAGCTGCTTGGGTTGCAGGGGTTTTGGCAGCACCAGGTACTTAGGGGAGTTGGCGGCTAGGGCAGGAGGAAATATGGTGATCCAGAAGGGTATGGCAACCAGTATTGGCCAATACACTCCAGTATTCATCCCTGGAGAATCCCTGTCCCTGACAAAGAAGCCTGGCAGGCCACAGTCTACAGGGCTGGAAAAAGTCAGACATGACCAAAGCGACCTTGTGCACATAGACCCAAGACTTTTTTTTGCCTGTGGCAGCTCTTCCCCAGTGAGAGTTGAGCATGTAGGTGGCACAGCTGCTTGGCTTGTGGAGACCCTGGTGGCACCAAATGTGCAGGGACCTGGACTGTCTCCGCCACAGGAGTTATGGCCTTATCAGAGTCTTTTTTCGAACCTCTTGTAGCTGGCATTCAGAAGGCCTCTTTAGCCAGTTTTTTCTCTGTAGCACTGCCTGTTTAGGCACTTAGAGGGCTCCCTTACCTGGGGTTCTCTCTTGTTTCACACGTTAGGCACATAGAGGGCGCCCCTGGTTGGGGTCCTACTCTGTAAATCAGTGCGTCAGGCACTTAAAGGGGCACCCTGGGTGGGGTCCTAACCTGTAGTTCTGTACGTCAGGCATTCGGTGGGCCAGCCTCTCTATTGTTCAGCTCCCTATACTGGCCTGTGGAGAGAGAGGCTATGGTGATGGCTCCACCCCCTATGCATGACTCAGCAGTATCGCCTTGCTTCCATAGCTGCCTGGCTTTCCTCCACAGGCATTTCCCACCACCATCTCCTCCCTTACATCCCATCAATCTGTCTCTCCACAGTCAACAGCAGCCCTGTCCCTGGGATTGCTCAACAATCCTTAAACTCCAGCTCCCAGCTGCTGTGCCTTTCAGAGGACCTGCGTCCCTGTCCGGGGTATGTATGGCTGTGGCAAGGACTGTCTGATTCTCATTCCATTTAGGCTGTCGCAGATTAGTTGTTTCACTCTCAGCCTTATATGTTCTTCCTCTGACTCAGACAGTTACCCTGATGTGGAGATTGGACACCTGCTTCAGTTCCCCCACTCGCCGAGGGCAGGTGCAGTCCTACCAACACTTCTGTTTTTCCCTCTAGTTCCTTCCTCCTACTGAGTTTGCATGGTTCTATATTCTTTCCACTGGTCAGTTACTCCTGTCTGCTCTCAGCTGGTGTTCTGCATGCACTTCTGTGTCATAGATGTATTCCTGATGTATCCATGGAGAGAGATGTACTCCATGTCCACCTACTCCTCCACCATCTTGTTCCCCCTGAGAATCAAATATTTTAATTCACATTTCTGAGTGGAAGTCAATGGTATTTCACCACCATAACTAGAATATTGTCTCTATAAAAAAATTAATCCCTGCTATATTTAAAATGGATAACCAACAAGGACCTGCTATATAGCATAGGGAACTCTGTTCCATATTACCTAATTAATTACTTAATATTATCTAACAACCTAAATGGGAAAAGAATTTGAAAAATAATAGATACATATACATGTATAGCTGAATCACTTTGCTGTACAACTGAAACTAACACAACATTACTAATCAAATATACTTCAATATAAAATAAAAAGTTAAAAAAATAAATTACAAACACAGAATAGTGGTGAAATATATTCATTCAGATTCAGCATTGATATATTCTTCCTTCCTCACTTCCTTTAACCTCTTACTCTCTCCAGCGAAGTGAAACTCACTCAGTTGTGTCCGACTCTTTGTGACCCCATGGACTATACAGTCCATAGAATTCTTCAGGCCAGAATACTGGAGTGGGTAGCCTTTCCTTTCTCCAGGGGATCTTCCTAACCCAGGGATTGAACCCAGGTCTCCTGCATTGCAGGTGGATTCTTTACCAGCTGACCCACAAAGAAAGACCAAGATTACTGGAGTGGGTAGCCTATCCCTTCTCCAGTGGATCTTCCCAACCCAGGGATCAAACCAGGGTCTCCTGCATTGCAGGCAGATTCTTCCAGGATGCTTGTAAATACATTCTCTATATCAATAACAAGATTTAACAAAGATACTGCCTCAATGTTCGCATTTTGGACAAAAAAATATATATATTGTATTTGATTTCAGGGTAGCTCTGCAATTGAACTGTGTAGTTGAAAAACTGTTTGTGAAAATGAAGTGATATATTAAATACATAAGTTCTCACAGTTACCCAAGAAAGTACTAGGCTCTGAGGCCCATGGTGCTTATCCTATAATCCTGGACCAGCATAGCCAGAGTCACAGGTGCCTAGGAAATCTGTCACAGTCAGACCCTGCAATATTCTAGCTCCTTCAGAAGCTTGGGGCATTATGACTGCAATGTTCCCCTCCCCTCATCCCCCACTGGCCTTGCCCCACCTTACAAAGCCCAAAGTGTCAGGGCTGATTTTGTGCTGAAATACTGGGGTCCCCAATGATACACATTCTGTAAGCTGAACTGAAATACATATAACCAATGTGTTATGGCTGCTGCCTCCTTGGCTTACCACAAGGGGCAGACACCGACCAATAAAGTGTTTAAAGAAACAAATTCCCAAGGACAAGCAGGGAGTTATAAAAATGTAGAAAGATGAAAAGAATAAATTTCAAAATATGTTTTCTGGTGCCACCTTACTAGTGCATCACATGAAATGGAGTTTATTTTACTTCTTTAAAAATAAAGAGGTTTTCACTAATGCTAAATATGCATGAGCTTAAGGTTTGAAGCTAGGGTGATAAAATTTTTCTGCAGAAAAATACTTCTGGATAGTATTCTCTTTTTTACACCTTGTATTTCAAATTTAATAATTCTATGAATATGTTTTGCTCAGATGTTATAATCCCCCTCAATGAATAATACATTCTTAGAAAATATCTTTCCCAAGGAGAAATCCCATGAACATTCATTTTAACTCCCCTTGCTAGTCATTGGTTTTCATCCTTTCTTTCTGAAAACCTGAGCAAAGACACATAAAGCATTGTTATTTTCAATGAAAGAAGCTATATGCCAAAGTCAAAAATCTCAAATCTATGGAAAGCATTATGAAGTATTACATTACTGGTTATTGCTCTATATAGACTTGCCTATGCTGTCTCGTCTTTAATTTTAGCAGAATGGTGATGTACAGGAACAGCAAAACCTGACTGCTAGGATCTGAAATTTTGCTTCACTACTTACTGAATTATCTTGAACATGCTATAATTTCTTTTTGTCTCAACTTTCCCATCTGTAAAATGGAGATAATAATAGCGTTTATCGTATTGTTCTGAGGTTTAATTGAGTTGATATTTGTTAATTATGGATATTTATTTAATAATAGAAAAGTGTCTGGCAGTTGTATTTGTTTAAATAAAACACATATGTATTTTTTCATAGCATCAGTACGCACTAGGTCAACATTATTATACTAATGATTGGGTCTCATTTTCCTTTTCTGTCCAGAATGTTTGTATTAGAAGTTCATTTGACATAAAATGCCTTTGGGAGCTGTGTGTTTCAGTTTTCTCATCTATGAAATGGTGATGATCTTGTCTCAGAGATCTGATATGAGATGGAGTGAGGTAGTACATGTGAAATGCTTGGGAAAAGTTATGGCTATAATAGGGATGCAATAAATTCTCATGATAAATAGAAATAACTGTGTGCAAAGTCATCAGCAAAACTCAAAAACTCGTGTAAAGATTCAAGGAGATAAAATGAGTATCACAGAAATGAAATACTCATTTATTAAAATAATTAGATTGTTTTGTTCTTTGATTTATCAGATTCAAATTAGAACTATTCAATCTATATCTTCAAAAGAGAGTGGGTGATTCATGTCAGTTCAGTTCAGTTCAGTCTCTCAGTCATGTCTGACTCTTTGCGACCCCATGGACTGCAGCACTGCCAGGCTTCCTTTTCCAAAACCAACTCCTGGAGCTGGTGTCCACCGAGTCAATGATGCCATCCAACTATCTCATCCTCTGTTGTCCCCTTCTCTTCCTGCCTTCAGTATTTCCCAGGATCAGGGTCTTTTCCAAGGAGTCAGTTCTTTGCATTGGGTGGCCAAAGGATTGGAGTTTCAGCTTAAGCATCAGTCCTTCCAATGAATATTCAGGACTGATTTTGTTTAAGATTGATCTGGTTTGATCTTGCAGTCCAAGGGACTCGCAAGAGTCTTCTCCAGCACCACAGTTCAAAAGTATCAATTCTTGGGCACTCAGCTTTCTTTATGGTCCAACTGTCACATACATACATGCTACTGGAAAAACCACAGCTTTGATTAGATGGGCCTTTGTTAGTAAAGTAATGTCTCTGCTTTTTAATACGCTGTCTAAGTTTTTCATATCTTTTCTTCCAAGGAGCAAACGTCTTTTAATTTCATGGCTGCAATCACCATCTGCAGTGATTTTGGAGCCCAGGAAAATAAAGTCTGTCACTGTTTCCATTGTTTCCCCATCTATTTGTCATGAAGTGATGGGACTGGATACCGTGATCTTAGTTTTTTGAATGTTGAGTTTTAAGCCAGCTTTTTCACTCTCCTCTTTCACTTTCATCAAGAGGCTCCTTGGTTCCTCTTCACTTTCTGCCATAAGGGTGGTGTCATCTGCATATCTGAGGTTATTGATATTTCTCCCGGCAATCTTGATTCTAGCTTGTGCTTCATCCAGCTTGGCATTTCATATGATGTACTCTGCATAGAAGTTAAATAAGCAAGGTGACAATATACAACCTCGATATACTCCTTTCCCAATTTGTCCATTGTTCCATGTTGGATTCTAACTGTTGCTTCTTGACCTGCATAGATTTTTCAGGAGGCAGGTAAGGTGGATGTATGGCAAAAACCACCACAATATTGTAAAGAAACTATCCTCTGTTTAAAATAAATAAATAAACTTCAAAAAAAGAAAAAAAGATTGGAACAAACTATGTGCCTAATAAATGGTAGCTTCGCTCTTTGGGGTTAAAAGAAAAAGATATTTGGACAGAATTTTTGAAAAAATTTCTTCCTGTGCATATTTTCTTCTTTGCATTTAGTTTTAATATTTCAGCACCAAAACATTTTCCAGGAAAAAGAAGTATTGTGCTAGAACTGTGGGCCTGTGGAATGGTAGGTCAGATTGAATTTAGGAATGTAGGTTCTTAGGGCCACATGGGCCCACTAAGGTGTGATTTTTTTGGAAAGCCTCTAAAATATGCAACTGGAAGGAAATTAGAAGGCTCTGAATAAGGTGTGGCAATGGCCAAGAAATGCAAAGAGAATAATAGACTGAGAACTCTTGTGTAGGAAGAGTCTATGTCAGAGCAGTTTATCTGATGCCAGATAGACCTCATTCAATCACAAGGACTGGAGCTTGGGGCAGCACTCTAATAACAAGGCAAACTGATAAAGACAAGGAAGCACAAAGACTTAATAGAAGAGATACAGCTTTACTAGGGCAGAATGCAGTTACTGAAACTGAGCTATAAGACAATAGCCTAAGTTTAGAGATGAGGATATACCTTGAGAACAACATGGGAAATATCCCTTCTTAGGGAAAACTTAGGTTAAGGCTGAACTTATAGATGACAGCCTTACTGTACCATGTAATGTACACTATTTCACCAAATGCACTTATGAGTGTCAAGATGATTTCCTTTAATAGCCTTCACAAAAGCAGAAGGCATAGGTAATCAAGTTCAGCTCAGCGAAAGTCAAAGCAGGGCCATTTAGTATGTATTGCATGCATATGTACCATCTACTTTTATGCCAAGCAGTTTATGTTTTGTGTTGATATTGAGAATTAAGAGGCTGGGCCATATACATCTTCTTATGAAGAGCAACGATTGGATTGAGAAATATACATGAATACGGAAAGTGAGGCTAGGAAATAAAATAATTTTTACTACGTAAATCAGTAGGTGAATGATAGAGGTTAAGTAGACTTGTAGCATTATACTTGAATTGCTTTTTTCTTTTTCAAACATGTGGTTTTGGGCTCCATTAGTAGAATTAGAGATTTGTAGAATTTGTTCCTGGAATGAATAGTTCCAACCAAGCAGAGAGTTGACAACATGGAGGTTGGCTCCTGACATTGATGGACCTCAGTGTGGCCGAGCCATCTGTCTGGTGTGAGAAGCTGCACAAATGATAAGTTCGTATCCTGTCAGGGCTTGTTTCTACTCCAGGCAAAGAAAACAGGGAAAAACTGTTGAAGAGAGGCAGAGGCCCTGTTTGACTTAAGCAGGGAGTTGATAACCTCACTTTTTCTCCAAGGACAACTGGATCTCTGACCTAATATATATTTTTAAAAGATAAAAAAAAGAACCCACATCAGGGTATAAGAATTAATCCTCCATTCCTAAATGCCTAGGGGAAAAAATGGAGTAATAGTTTTTTTGAAGGATAATGTTCACAATGAAAAATTCTGTACTCAGCCAGATTATTGGTCATGTGCTTTGGCAACAGAAAGTTCTTTTCTTGTATACAAACTCTCAGAAAATAGGCTGCCAACATTCACTTCAAGAAAAAAAGAAAGAAATTAACCAGTCAAACAAGAGATTAATTCAAGCAGAGATCACAAAAATGAGGAAGTTGTGGTATAAAATGTCAACCAGTGAGCACTGAAACTATTTGACCATTGCTTCTCTTTATCAACAGCTGTAAAATTTCAAGTAAATATTAAAAAATTAAGGGAAGATACATAGCAAACATTAGTAACAAATCAAACCTCTGAATCCAGATTATCTTTTATTAAAACTGGGCAATGGAGTGAGGTTGATGGCAAGAGGCATGGAAGTAAAGCCTGCTAGGCTTCTTATCTTTCATAGGAGGAAGTCAGTGAATGACACTTCTGCACTGATGTAGAAAAATTTAAATATATATATTACACTACACTTTCAAATATTAAATTTTAAGTAATCAGCAGAAAAATAAAAACAGTAGCTTCTAAATTATTATAGAAACTAAGCAAAGAAAATATCTGCGTGGAGAAAGACAGGAAACAGAAAGAAAGAACAAAATAAACAGAGCATGAAACACAGTGATGCTCATGTGACTAAATATTTCATACACAATCGTAAATGAAGAAAGGTTAAGCTCACCATGAAAACACACTCCAAAATAGCTAAACATGTACCTACAAGAAAGAACCCACAACCAAATAGGAGGAAATGTAAACAATAAAAAGATAGGCAAAGGCATATTCAGCAAACAAATTCTATTATTTATTAGGCGTGAGACTATGAATATCCACTGAGGCATAATTACAAAACAAAACCAGTAAATGGAAGAAAGATAAAAGCTACTATTCACATTGAAGATATAAAAGAATCAAAATCTATGCAGAAAATAACAGTATATTAACATATACAGAGCAGAAACTGCTAGAGGAAATGGGAAGAAAATAAGACAGTACAATGGTTTTGAACATGCCTACTTTCAATTTTTGACAAGTGATAAGACATAAAGTAAAGACATACAGTCTATTTAGTAGATTTAATTATTAAAATGATAATTGACATTTCTTCCTCTAAAAATATTTCAACATTTTCATTTTCCTTACATTTATCAAATCAGTGATACACTAGACCACACAAGAAACATCAGTAAATTCCCCAGTTGGGTCATACTTTAGACTAACCCTTCAATAAATCTCAAAATTAAGCAAAAATATTCACAACTATGTGGAAATTAAAAATTATTTTTAAGGAGGTCTCAGATCAAATGAAGTTTTAAAATGAGAATTTCAGGATTTGTAATTTTGGCAATAATGCAGCATACCCTGAAAATTTCACTAGAAACATACGTTTCTATGTGGACAAAATATAACAAATCATTTTTTAATGTATTCACTGTAATGGGAGTGAATTCCTTGAGGTTAAAAAAAAGAGAAAACTGATTAGAAAATAAAACTGAAATCCACAACTTCCCTGCAGAAGAGTTCCAGAAAAGCTAGATGCTCTCCCAGAAGACCAGGCCTTGGACAAGGAGTTTGGAAGTGAAGCTCCTGAAGAAAGCTGAGAATCAAAAGGGCTAAAGTAATTATTAGTAAAAGATTAGATGGAAAAATTGAAAGCAACAACCTAGAAACATTTCTTGTGAACAAGGAAGAAGAAAAACCATGAACAAAAGGTCTACATTGCAAATGTGCAACCACATTGGTTTGGAGTTTAAATTTACACTTCTCATCTGTCTAAGGGAACCACAAGCTGAGAATTGAATTTAAGTTGATTCAAAAGCAGCAAAACATAATGTGCATAGCGAAAGACAAATAATAAACATGTATGCATGCTCAGTTATGTCCAACTCTTTGCAACCCCATGGAATGTAACTCACCAGGCTCCTCTGTCCATGGAATTTTCTAGGCAAGAATGCTAGAGTGGGTTGCCATTTCCTTCTCCAGGGCATATTCCTGATCCAGGGATCAAACTCACATCTTCTGTGTCTTCTGCTTTCATTGACAAGTGGGTTCTTTACCAGCTGAGTCACTTGGGAAGCCCAAATAAAACATAAAAATGGACAAAATAAACTACATGAAATAAGATGGTGTACATATGCTGTAAGAAAAGATATATGTCTTCTAAAGAGGGATGACTTATCCCAGGCCAGATGAAAATTGCACAGAAAAACTCCACTGAATAGAAATTTGCAATTAAAAGTAAAATACAAGGAAATTAGGCAGAGTGAATGAGAACGACTGCAACATAGAAAATATGAGAAAGAAGCACAAATCATAAAAAGAACAAACATTTTAGAAGAAGACAAAAAATAAAATTTGCAATGAAAAATATAATCGAACATATTTGTCATGAAATGTTTACTTACATTAGGAATTTTAGAAGAGAATTGAACCAATGAAGGAAAAGTTCTATTTAAAGAGATGCTTAAGATTTTCTGTAATTGACTACAGACACGAATCTCTGTATTCGAGAAGCAAAAATGATTCTTAGGCAGGTAAAAGGAAGATGATATCAATACCTAAATGCATCAGCTTCTTAAGAGATCACCAAAGGTAAAGGGATCTTTACAAATAAATGGACAACTTGCTGAATGGGAGAAAATATTTGCAAATGATGTGACCAATAAAGGGTTAATAGCCAACATATATAAATAGCTGATAGACATCAACATAAAAATATAAACAACCCAATTAAAAAATAGGCAGAAGAACAAAATAGACATTTTTCCAAAGTGGAAATGCAGATGGCTACCAGGCATATGAAAAGATGTTCAATATTGTCAATCATTAGTGAAATTCAAATAAAAACCATAATGAGACATCACCTCACACCTGTCAGAATGTTTATCATGATAAAAAACACAGATAATAAGTATTGGTGAGGAAATGGAGAAAAGGGAAAATAAATGCATCCCAGTGTTCTTAGTAGAATTGTTTACAACTGCCAAGATATGGAAGCAATCTAAGTGTACATTGACAGATGAATAGATGGAGATGTGGTACACACACACACACACACACACACACACACACACACACACACACACACACACACTGGAATACTACTCAGCTAAAAATAAGAATGAAATTTTGCCCTTTACAACATGGATGGACTTGGAGGATATTATTATGGTAAGTGAAATAAGTCAAAGAAAGACAAATAGTGTATGATATAACTTATATGTGGAATCTTAAAAATTACCTAGTGAATATATGATTCACTAGCTTGTATTTTTCAGATTCCCTGGTGGCTCAGTGGTAAAGAATATGCCTGCCAATGCAGGAGACATGGGTTTGATCGCTGGATTGGGAAGATCCCCTGGAGAAGGAAATGGCAATCCACTCCAGTATCCTTGCCTAGAAAATTCCATGGACACAGGAGTCTGGCAGGCTACAGTCCATGGAGATGCAAAAGAGTCAGACATGACTTAACGACTAAACAACAACAAAGAGTTGTAGCGACTAAACAAAGTAAAAAGAGAATAAAACAAAAATGAAGCAAACTGATAGACATAGAGAAAAAACTAGTGATACCATTGTGGACAGGGAAGGAAGGAGGTGCAATATTGGGGTAGGGGATTACAAAGTACAAATCATCACCTATAAAGTAAGCTGCAAGGATATATTGTAGAACATGGGAATATAGTCAATATTTGATAAGAACTATAAATAGAGTACAATCTTTAAAAATTGTGAATCATTATATTGTATATCTGTAACATATAATATTGTACATCAACTATACTTCAGTAAAAAAGGAAGCACATGTTTGGAGAACTGAAGTAGCCACATCTAACTGTTATGACTCCTATGATGACCAAAAACACGTGGAGTGAGATGACTGCTCCTCAGGGCAATGAGACACTTTCAGAATGAAAATTATATCTCATATCCTTAAACTCTCTTGAATTATGTGACTCTCAGCCAACTCACATTCAGAGAGTCACAGAACTTCTATGATGATTCTAAACGTCTCTTACTCCTAAAGTTCTATGATAATCTCTCTGGAAAATCAGAAACAAAACTTAACTGTATGGGTTACAGAAAATAAATTCAGAGCCTCATCAAATCTCTCATATGAAAGTCAGGGCATCACTTGGGAAGGAAAAGATGCTGAGATTTGGAATAGAACATTTGGGAAGACTTGGATAATGTTAAGAATGTTGAACATCTGAACACTCAGAAGTTTCTTTTCTAGTGGAAGAAGCCTTCCCTTCTGTGTTTTTGATTAGTCTTCTTTTATTAAGGTTCTTTAATTACTTTTCCTGGTACAGTTATCTTATAAGAAATACATCTTTTCTCAAGATTCGCCTCAAGTATATTGTAACTAGGGTCAGTTCTTAGCATGCTCCAAGCAGGAATGCTCATAGTAACCTGGGAGAAAATATCTCATACTTCAAAATGAATTGCAAAATGTTTATGCATGGAAAAAGTCAAATTTATTGATACGGCTGCACCTACCAGTGAATCTGAATGTCATGTGTTGGTTGCGGCAGGTGGAAAGGTCTCTAGCCTTTTACCCTGGTTGGTTGAGTAAAAATTTTTGACTCAATGGTCACTCAGTGGTTACTCAATGAGGTTGAGATATCAGAACTTCCGTGGTATAATATAGAGGAAAGAATCCAAGGGCTTTCTTAAGGAAATAAGCACGTTGGAATGGATTTATCATGTGCAACTGGTCCTTCCCATATTGCTTTTTCTGAAAGGGCACTCCCTTCACTAGGTTACTGAGAAACTACATAGGTGAGAGCAACATTTGTATCTTTAAAATACAGGAATATCTTTGATGGACCAAGTATAATGTTGGAAGATGCTGTCATTGAGGTGAGCTCCTCATGAGAATAGTGCAATATTTAACTGCCAGAGACTAAGTGTACATTTAAACTGAAGTTTTAATCTGCAGAAATATTTTGCAGGTGATAATAAGTCTCATCTTCCTAAAAATAAGGTAAATGTGCAGACTATCAGAACATTACGTGATATAGAACAAGAAAAATTCTGAAGTGAAGGTGTTAGTCGCTCTGTCATATCTGACTCTGCGACTCCATGAACTGTGGTGCACCAGCTCCATGGAATTCTCCAGGCAAGAATATTAGAGTGGTTTGCCATTCCATTAATTAGGGAATCTTTCAGGGAAGCATGTCAGGCAGTGTGCCAAATTCATGATTCGAGTAGCTGCAAAGGAAAATCATGTCTTCTTTCCTAATTCCTGACTGAAGCCAGTTCACAGACCAAGATTGAAGGAGGCTTTGGGGTCCACTGAAACCCTGCCATTGGGATCTACCATTTGTCTTTCCTTCAGTCTTGTCAAAAGAGATCTGAGGCCAATTACTAGAGTAATTCTGCACTGGAAATAATGAAATATCTAAACTCTGAATCCCCAAGGCTTAGTCAATCTCCAAGAGTTTAGATATTTCATATGGAACTTATGATAACCAGGTAATAATTGAAGTTATGTTCCAAGTTTGAATCACCAAGTGCCCAAAAGGTCCATGGACTCATCCTGCAGTCATCTCTCCAGTTCCTAAGTGTTTAATTGGCCTCTGGCAGACACACTTGGCATCTGACAGGATCTCTGCAGTGGTCCTCTGATCCAGGAAGTGAGGGCTGTTATGGCAGGAAGGGCAAGTGGAAGCCTCTGAACTTTCCCTCCCACCAGGATATTTAACTGAAAGCAGCACTGCATCCCTGCAGAGAACTGCAGACATGATTGCCACCATGAAATGTTTGAAAGATGCAGGGTGGTGATATGTTCACATTCCCATTTATCTCTTCCTGTTGGCTTGTACAGAAGGTGATGGGGCTTTGGAAATGACTGCATTATTTAAACTTAATCAGGCATAACTGCGATTATAGCTACTGTTCCAGATATGGATTTTTTCCCTAAGTTCTTTTTCCTCAGAAATTGTGACCAGCCATCATTTTGAAGAATCTATTATAGGATGGACTGAACTGAATTGTGTGGTGGGAGTAGATCTGAGAAGTACAACACGGGACCAAAGCGAACCATTTGGTACTTTGCCAAGATCTTTCCAGATTAGTTTTTACTGTTTTATGTGCTGTAGTCTTATGCTCTTTTGTTTCCAAAAACCAGCAGTTATGGTCCTTATTTTTGTATAACTGCCTTAAGGCTATTTGTGCCTTACATTGCTTGAATGAACATCAAGGAATGTCAGGGAATTTATATTTCCTTGCATATGCCCAGTAACCGTACACTGACATGTTTGGGCATATGAAAGCCATTAGCTTCTGTGCCTTAGGTTTTAGTTTACACATCACTGTTCCCTGTGGGATCAACTTGAAGTTGCTTTATGCAGAATTTAATCAGACTGTATCCTTGCTGGGCTTTTACCCTTTCTCTCTCCTCTTTCCTTTCACTCTCTTGCTAATTTTCCATGGAAACACTCAAAAAGTTAATTGCATGTGAATCCTTGCCTTAGCATCTGCCTTTTTTAATTCAGATTCCACGCTCTTAACCATTTTGCTATGTATTTGTATATGCTAATAATCCATTTACCAAAGACAATGAAAAAATTAGGACCCACAACAAGCAAGTCATTCAGTCATATGGAAGATACATATCTCTAAGAGATATTTCAAAACTGTTTTGAAAGAGAGCAATGGAGGAGAATATTGTAAATCTGTTCAAAGTGATTATCCTGAGGACCAGCACTCAATGGATGTGGGAACAGGGCTCAATTGCATTATATTTCTAAAGTTTATTAAAACCATTTGTCTCATATGCCAGTTATCTCTGTATCTTCAACAGCCATTCTTGTATGATCAGTCCTCAAAATGCATTTAAAAATTGAAATGGCAGTTATTTTTTACTCTTCTTCATCTTCTACTTTATCATCTACATTATTTACTAGCACTGAACAGAGATTTATTGATTTATTCAGACTTAGGGTAATGATTACAGATGTCTGGCTGAAAAATCTCTCTGCTAGTTTCATCTCAGAGAAGGCAATGGCACCCCACTCCAGTACTCTTGCCTGGAAAATCCCATGGACGGAGGAGCCTGGTGGGCTGCGGTCCATGGGGTCGCGAAGAGTCGGACACGACTGAGCGACTGAGCGACTTCACTTTCATGCATTGGAGAAGGAAATGGCAACCCACTCAAGTGTTCTTGCCTGGAGAATCCCAGGGACGGCGGAGCCTGGTGGGCTGCCCTCTACAGGGTCGCACAGATTCGGACACGACTGAAGCGACTTGGCAGCAACAGCAGTTTCATCTAGCTACAGAAGCAGAATAACCATAAAATATCTCCATCTGTTCTGTCAAGCTATATGACTCACTGTGACTGTGGGTAGTTGAATGACCTACAGAATGATCATGGACATTTGACCTATACCTAACATTCAGACCATCAGTTGACAAAATGAAGCAGATCTTGGTCCCAATCCCAGATTAGATTTAGTAATAAAAATTTAACTCATTTTTTGATAGCTCTTTCAATCACATATTCTAAAAGGCAGTATTGAAAAAAGCATACTCTTATTGAAGAGACATGTGCTATGATTGTAGTCTTAAGCTATTTTTCTTTTAAAATTACTTTAATATCAGATATTATATTTTTGTCATTATTATTTCCTGTAATATTTACTTTTTCTTAAGTATTTAAAAATTGATTATCTTTAAGTGCATATTTTAAAAAATATGAACAATAACATTTTTATTTCTATCAGTTATCTATAAATATTATACTCATTAACACCTGTTGTTTCTTAGGCATAGTGTTACAGTCTTTTAAGTTTATTGAGAGCAAATGTATTTCAATATCAATACATTTTTCCCATATAATTAGTGAAAAATGAATTGGCAGTTAACAGCTAATTATTCTATCCTTTCTGAAGGTTATAATCGGTGACTAATAATAAGACCAGAGAATAAGCATTCTATATCTATTCTCTTAGTCTTGTCATCTTAATCTTAAAGCCAGGTTCACTGAAAAGTGAAAAGAGATGGGGTTAAATACAGGAACACAAATAAATACGTTTTTTCATTTCGTACAGTGAGAGGATTACCAATGAGGGTGATGATTTTGTACTTCTACTGATGAAAAATGGCTAACTGGTGAGGAGTGAACACTCTGGCAGGAAACAGAAAGCAGACACATAATTCACAAACCAGACAGTGAGAGAGAAGCCTCAGAATAAAGATAAGTGTAGATAGACGTGTGTGTGGATGGCAGAGTGCACCAATAGAGGCTGTCGTCCTCATGGCAAGGCAGAGGTATCAAAGAGCTCAGAGCACATTTCATCTGCAGATGCTAAAAAGCAACCTAAAATGTGAAAGAATGTTTGGTTATAGAAAAGTGATGGAATTGTTTCCAGGAAGAAATAATTAAGAGGCATTTTAAAATAGAGAAACAGTAGCTTCTGTTTCTCCTCATGCATTCTTAATAAAATTTGGACTTAGTTTGGTATTCAGTAGGGATGAACTTTGAAAATTTATTACCTATGTGCCCATTCACAGCATTATACACAGAAGGAAACTGAGGTGCAGGGAAGTGATGTAGCTTTCCAAGGTCCTGAAGCTGGATGGTGGCAAAGTTGAAACGAATGGCAACACTTTTCAGATGTCAGATTATATACAAGGGTTTATATTTTGGATACTAATCGTCCACCTTCACTTTTTTAAAAAATACAAATTGTAAGGGTTTCAGTTTGGAGAAGCATTTATAATAATTACTCTACTTTGACGGCTCTTAATTCAGTTCAACTCAGAACATTTTCCCCACACCCAATATATGCAAGCACTATGCTAAGGAGCAAAGTTTAAAAGAAGCACTGTCCTTGCATTGAAAATGAGATTATAAACAATTAAGAGAGTCTAATACAGAAGTATGTCTAATATACCAATAGCTTGTTTCTCTATCTGCCTGATAATGAGATTTACCTGTGACATGTTAGAAATACAGAATCCTGTGTCTCTGTCTTGGAGATTCAGATTCTTAGATCTGGAGTGAAGGTTCTTCTAATTTTTAATTAATATTCCAGATCATTCTTATGATCAAGCAGATTGGGTAGACATTACTGCCATATTTTCCAAGTTTGTCTGCATATTGGAGTCACCTAGCAAACTTGAAAAACTAATAATTTTTCTTTCCCACTCTCAGAGACCATCCTTTGATTAATTATTCTGAGGTATAGCCAGCAATTTAGATTTTTAAAAATCACCCAGATGATTCTGAGGAACAAATAATTGTGGGAACTACTTCACTATGCTATTGGGATGTGATGCTTAAGAAAGGTATCATGAAGGAAATGCCCAAAACCTTTTAAAGCTAATACTATCAAAAATTTACCACATGATAAGGCATTTTTCATATATTAGCTTTTTCAAATTTTAAATAAACCTATCAGGTTAATTATTATCTATATTTCATAGCTTAAAAAAATATAGAAAACATGCTCAAGCCCATAGCTTGTAAAAGTGACTAAACAGATATTGAGAACTAGATTTTTCTGAATCCTTAGTCTGAGTGTTTGTCACTTCTCCAGACCAAATTTCAGATGCAGCTTGAAGGATGTAAGGTTTGAACTGACAGAAATTGTGATGGAAGGCATTCCAAGGGAGGTACCAATGTCAACAGAGGGAGGTTGGAGTGTGACAAGTCAAGTCTGGAAGTTTGTCTCCAGATAATGGAGGGTCTTCAGTTCACTGATTGCTTGGCTAATCATCAGGACATTCGTTGGTCCATTGATTGGTTGATTCATTTATTCAGCTAGCTTATTGTCATTTTTAAATGACATTGCAAGCATTACACCGAGGGTGGTGACTGCAGTCATGAAATTAAAAGATACTTATTCCTTGAAAAGAAAGCTATGACAAACCCAGAAAGCTACTAAAAAGCAGAGACATCACTTTGCTGACAAAGGTCCAGATAGGCAAAGCTGTGGTTTTTCCAGTAGAGATGTACAAATGTGAGAGTTAGATGCTGAAGAATTGATGTTTTTGAATTGTGGTGCTGGGGAAAACTCTTGAGAGTCTCTTGGACAGCAAGGAAATCAAACCAGTCAACCCTAAAGGAAATCAACTCTGAATATTCATTGGAAGGACTGCTGCTGAAGCAGAAGCTCCAATCTTTTGGCCACCTGATGTGAAGAGTTGATTCATTGGAAAAGACTCTGATGCCGGAAAAGACTGAAAGCAAAGGGAAAAGGGGATGGCAGAAGATGAGATGGTTAGATACTATCCCTGACTCAATGGACATGAATTTGAATAAACTCCAGGAGATAGTGGAGCACACAGGAGCCTGGCGTGCTGCAGTGCATGTGGTTGCAAAGAGTCAGACATGATTTAGTGACTGAAAAACAAGTATTACATTGTAAAATTTTTTTAAAAAAGTACTTTTAGATTGAACACATGAGTTAAACATTCACATAGAGTTTTGACAATGAACTTGTTTCAATTTCTATTTTATTTCTGTTAACACGTTACAAAAACTTACAATAAACATGTTGAGAACCAAGACACCATTGCAGACAGAGTACTGAAGAGTGCTGAAAATTCACTTTTGCTGGGACTTTAAAAGATCAAATAAGCAGGAGTAGGAAGAAACCCTGGTGGCTCAGATGGCAAAGAATCCACCTGCAATGTAGGAGACCTGGGTTCAGTCCCTGGGTTGGGAAGATCCCCTAGAGGAGGCATGACAACCCACTCCAGTATTCTGGACTGGAGAATCCACATAGATTGAGGAGCCTGATGGGCTAAAGTTCATGGGGTCACAAAGAGTCAGACATGACTGAGCGACTAAGCAATCTTACTGCAAAAATTATTGTACTGAAATTGATAGAACTAGAGCTACATATATCAATCTGGATTAATTTTATTTTTTTTTCTTTTTCTTTTTTTTAATTTTTTTTTAATAAATTTATTTATTTTAGTTGGGGGCTAATTACTTTACAATATTGTAGTAGTTTTTGCCATACATTAAAATGAATCAGCCATGGGTTTACATGTGTTCCTCATCCTGAACCCCCTTCCACCTCCCTCCCCATCCCATCCCATCCCTCTGGGTTATCCCATTGGATTAATTTTAAAAACAAAATTGAGAAAAAAAATCTATAGATGGCTTGCTTGAAAAATATTTTTATTTCTTCACACATATATATTAAAATGTTATACATGAAAATCAGTTTAGTTCAGTTCAGTTCAGTTCAGGTCAGTTGCTCAGTTGTATCTGACTCTTTGCGATCCCATGGACTGTAGCACACTGGGCTTCCCTGTCCAACACCAACTCCTGGAGCCTATTCAAATTCATGTCTATCAAGTCAGTGATGCCATCCAACCATCTCATCCTCTGTCATCCCTTTCTCCTCCCATCTGCAATCTTTCCCAGCATCAGGGTCTTTTTAAATGAGTCAGTTCTTTGCATTAGGTGGCCAAAGTATTGGAGTTTCAGCTTCAACATCAGTCCTTCCAATGAATATTCAGGACTGACTTTCTTTAGGATGGACTGGTTGGATCTCCTTGCAGTCCAAGGGACTCTCAAGAGTCTTCTCCAACACCACAGTTCAAAAGCATCAATTCTTTGCAACTTTTCCATTCTCCTCTTTCACTTTCATCAAGAGGCTTTTTAGTTTTTCTTCACTTTCTACCGTAAGTGTGGTGTCATCTGGGTATCTGAGGTTATTGATTTTCGCAGCAATCTTGATTCCAGCTTGTGCTTCATCCAGCCCGGCATTTCTCATGATGTATCCTACATATAAGTTAAATAAGCAAGGTGACAATATACAGCCTTGATGTACTTCTTTTCCTATTTGGAACCAGTCTGTTACTCCATGTCCAGTTCTAACTGTTGCTTCTTTGACCTGCAAACAGATTTCTCAGGAGGCAGGTAAGGTGGTCTAGTATTCCCATCTCTTGAACCATTTTCCAGTTTGTTGTGATCCACACAGTCAGAGGCTTTGGCATAGTCAACAAAGCAAAAATAGATGTTCTTCTGGAACTCTCTTGCTTTTTTGATGATCCAGCATATGTTGGCAATTTGATCTCTGGTTCCTCTGCCTTTTCTAAATCCAGCTTGAACTTCTGGAAGTTCAGGGTTCACATACTGTTGAAGACTGGCTTGGAGAATTTTGAGCATTACTTTGCTAGCGTGTGAGATGAGTGCAATTGTGCGCTAGTTTGAACATTCTTCGGTATTGCCTTTCTTTGGGATTGGAAAGAAAACTGACCTTATCCAGTCTGTGGCCACTGCTGAGTTTTCCAGATTTGCTGGCATATTGAGTGTAGCACTTTCACAGCATCATCTTTTAGGATCTGAAATAGCTCAACTGGAATTCCATCACCTCCACTAGCTTTGTTCATAGTGATGCTTCCTAAGGCCCACTTGACTTTGCACTCCAGGATGTCTGGCTCTAGGTGAGTGATCACACCACCATGATTACCTGAGTCATGAAAATCTTCTTTGTATAGTTCTTCTATGTATTCTTGCCACCTCTTCTTAATATCTTTTGCTTTCTGTCCTTTATTGTGCTCATCTTTGCGTGAAATGTTCCCTTGGTGTCTCTAATATTCTTGAAGAGATCTCTAGCCTTTACCATTCTATTGTTTTCCTCTATTTCTTGCATTGATCGCTGAGGAAGGCTTTCTTATCTCTCCTTGCTATTCTTTGGAACTCTGAATTCATATGGATATATCTTTTCTTTTCTTCTTTACCTTTAGCTTCTCTTCCTTTCTCAGCTATTTGTAAGGCCTATTTTTAAATTTTAAAAATATATGAAAATGATAAATTCAAAATTCATAGTAGGGATGCTGTGGCTGATTTTGTTTTCCAGTTATGGCCACAGTAATATTCTCATCCCATTCTTATGATGTGACCTGTCATTTTTTCGCTTGGTATTAGGTTTATGCTCATTTACCATGAACTTGACTGGACCTGTGTGACTATCGCAAACAGTGAACAAGCCTCCAAATGATTTCAGCCTCTCAAAGTCACCCCCAGGCTGGAAGTCTGCTGATACTCCAGACATCACAGAACAGAGTTAAGGCATCCTCACTGAGCCCTTTCCCAATTTCTGATACACAGAACAATATAAAACAATATACAATATATTACAATATAAAACACAAGCAATGTAAAACAATTATTTTTTAAAAGAGCAGTGATATATGACTTAAAAAATACATGAGTAATTTTTGTTCTTTTTAGGAAATAGGTCCCTGGAGGTTTCTAGACTATTCAAGTGGCATTAACATCTATCCCTAAGCAAAACACTTCCTATATGACACTACTTTCTATCGAGTGCTCTTTTATTTCAGTACAATTTGAGTTCTTCAGATTATTAGAGAAAATGCAGCTGGGTGTTGTTTGTCTAAAGACAGCTAATCTCCTTTTTTACAAGAATGGTTTTTCTGTAGGCTATGGGGAAATTAGAGAATGTTTGGTAGCAAGAGGAAGGGAATTTTGGAGCCTCTGAACATTGAATCTTTCTGGGAGAAGTTTCCTGGGTACAGAATTGTATTTTCTCTGTTGATTATAAAGTTACTGACATTTTCATCAATTGTGTGCATATGCATGGTCGTATGATGTACACTTCATCAGTGCCAACAAACCAGCACTAAGATAGATAAAACAACAAAGTGACTCTATCAAATTATTTTGATCAATTAGCTTTTCCATGTGAAGGAACTAAATGTCAGTTGGATGATGATACTAATGTTGGGTACTACATTTATAATTTAAGAATGCACATGTGAATTCAATTATTGTTTATTTATCAAATATGTTTTTAAGTATTTGTAATGTGTCAAGCAGTGCACTACACAGTTAAGTTACAGAGTGAGCAAAAAAGAACATTTCTTTTTCTCCATGATCTTACAATCTAGTAGGGAAGACAATCAAATAACTATACAAATGTACAATGGATATATGTTGAGTGTCATTTATTCAGTTCAGTTAAATCACTCAGTCGTGTCCGACTCTTTGCGACCCCATGAACCGCAGCACGCCAGGCCTCCCTGTCCATCACCAGCTCCCGGAGTTTACCCAAACTCATGTCCATTGAGTCGGTGATGTCATCCAACCATCTCATCCTCTGTTGTCCCCTTCTCCTCCTGCCTTCAATCTTTCCCAGCATCAGGATCTTTTCAAATGAGTCAGCTTTTTGCATCAGATAGCCAAAGTACTGGACTTTCAGCTTCAACATCAGTCCTTCCAATACATTGTCTAATAAATACAGGGTATGTGTGTTCATCATTCAGTCATGTCTGACTCTTTGTGACCCCATGGACTGTAGCCTGCCAGACTCCTCTGTCCATAGAATTCTCCAGGCAATAATAACTGGAGCGGGTAGCCATTCCCTTCCCCAGGGATTTTCTTGGTCCAGGGATTGAACCAGAGTTTCCTGCATTGTAGGCATATTCTTTACCATCTGAGCCACAAATGAAGCCCAGTAAATACAACAGTACATGCAGATTAAGACGCATCCAATTTAGTGAAGAATATATTGTTATAGTATATTATTATATTTATAATATAAAGTTAAGAATATGTATGGGGGAAATCAAATTACCTGTTTACATAAGGAAAAATGAAGGTTAACTTCTCAGCACATTGTCTAGCATAGCAGTTGTGTGGAGGGTCCAAAAGTATGCAGAAAGCTATGACAAAACAGCCATTCTGTCAAGTCTATCAGCATCTCTATTAGGTATTTGGTTCAATTATCTAGTAGAGAAGACTAATAAGGAGAAAATACAAGAAGAGCTGTTTTATGATCCTGGATATAGATCATTTTTAAAATGCTACTTATGAATTTAATACTAAATGGATTTATTATTTATAAAAAACTGGAAATAGTTTGATCATCTTAAGGATGTACGTTAGATTTATAGTTTGTTTTCAAATTAATTTAAAAATTAAATTGAACTTATTTCTTTAACTTAAAAATCACAGTGAACATAGTCATGATTAAAAAAAAAAAAAAACTCAGCAAAGACCATATTTGAACAATGCTTGGAATCCTCTTGCATTGAACTTATAGACCAGTGAAACTGCATCTTATTTATCCGAAGCTTTGCAAAGATGCAGCAGAAGGCCTCTTTCCAAGCTCAGGTTTCACTGTGGATTTCAAGAGAGTTGTCACAAAGCAATCTCCTACAAAAATCTCTCAGCCAAATTCCACAGAGTCAAGTGTAACAGACTCAGTAATTGAATCTTTATCCATCATGGAGATGAGATGCCTTCTGATCTAGTATTATACAAGTAAAAGCATGTCACTGGTCACCAAGAACAGTTACCTTAGATCAAGAACATGGTCCAAAAGAGAGCAAGCGTGTATACATGCATCCGTTTTATGAAGCTGAAATCCAATCTATGGCATTCATAGTTTCTCAAAGTTATCATAAAAAGCACCAAGCTAGAGGTAACGTGGAATGGTATTTTTATCTTGAACGTGTTATAATGCATTTACTTCCCAGTTCTTTAAATATTAAAAAGATTCTTATTAATCACTGGATTATTCAACTCTCACTAGATAAAATGGAAAAGTTTTAGGAAATAAGGGGGGCAGTAATTCTAACATATCAGAAGAAAATAATCATTAAAGTACATGGTATTATGAACTTAGGTTTTCTTGCCATTGTGAAGACTTCACACACTTCCTTCCATCTTTGAAATGTACAATTGTGACGGTAATAATGCTTAAAATGACTCTGCTGTAAATTTTCCCATTGTCTGATTAACACTCTTATATTAGATGGCTAGAAGTAAAATAGATGCAAAGTTGTCTATTTTTTTTAAAGAAGAAAAAGTATTCCAGATTGCTTTACATTCTTTAAAGAACTCGCAAATACAAAGTCTTCATTCATCCTCCAAACTTCAAAGCAAGTTGTAGGTAGTTGAGGTATCATGGCTCCTCTAAACATGAGGAAATCAGTGTCCTGAAAATTCAAGTGGCTTTCCTGAAATCATATAATAATCTGAGTGGAAATCATATAGTAATCTAAACTATTCCTTTCTCTGGGATGAATTTATGGAGAAAGAGAGACTATCTCTTAAAATGATTTTATTAGATTGCTAGGACTGCCATACCCAAGTACTACAAACTGGGTGGCTTAAACAATAGGAGTGAATTGTCTCACTGTTCTGATGGCAAAATTTCCAAAATCAAGATATCAGTAGGGTTGGTTCCTCCAAGAGCTCTGAAGACCAGATCTGTTCTAAGCCTTCCTCCTTGGCTTATAGATGACTATCTTCATGTTCACATGGTTTTCTCTCTATAACTTCACATTCTCTTTCTGTGCATATATGTGTCCAAGCGTCTTCTTTATATATATGAAAATACCAGTCATACTGAATTAAGACTTATTCTAGTGATCTCATTTTAACTTATTACCTCTGCAAAGGCCCTATTTCCAAATAAGATCACATTGTGACATACCAGAGGTTAGGACTTCAACATACAAATTTTGGTGGGACACAATGCAGCCCATAACGATGACCTTTAGCTTCATATCCAAAAATGTGATATGGTTGATCTCCAAACTGTTAGCAAGTTATATGCTGGGATTGAAGGGGGAATGTCTGCCAAGCCCACATTTCTTCTAGAAGACCTGCTCTTCTATAAAGGTCAATCCTCAGCAGTCACTTTGGTACCATGTGAAAACTTCCCCTTGATCAGTCAAATATTCCTCTGTGTGTATGTGATTCAGCCGAGGTAATCAGATTTTCCTGGGAATATTAAATTGGTGGACCATGAGCTGCTGGTCTGTTTGAGCTCTGGTGCAGTTCTTTAGTTTCCTATCCAGTCCATGGTTGTTGATATTTTCTTTAGGATTCTGTGAGAATCTATGAGAATCAACCCTAAAAGAAATCAACCCTTTAGGTGTTGATATTTGTTGGGAGGACCGATGCTGAAGCTGAAGTTTCAAGCCACCTGATGTGAAAACTTGACTCATTGAAAAAGACCCTGATGCTGGGAAAGAATGTAGGCAACTGGAGAAGGGGAGGGCAGAGGATGAGATGATTAGAGAGCATCCCTGACTTGATGGACATGAATTTGAGCAAACTCTGGGAGATATTGAAAGACAGAAGGGCCTGGCATGCTACAATCCATAGGGTCACAAAGAATTGGACATGACTTATCAACTGAACAACAATTATCAGAACCACATTATATTGTCAGTAAACTCTTCTCCTTTTATTCCTTCTCTTCTGTCTTCCTTCCTCCCTCCCACCCTTCCCCCCTTTGGTTACTTGTGTGTGTGTGTCTCGAACAACTTTAAAGTTCACCTCTCATAACAACAGCAAAACTTGGTTAAGAAGGGGGCAGCTTACTAGATCTGTGTTATCAAAAATGGTTTTTAATAAACCCCTTCCTCTGAGTCCTAAAACACAGAATAAATGGACTCCACTATGAAGAAGGATCTCTGTGTCTCCCCAGGTACTCCTCCAAGTTTTGTCTTACTCCTTCCTTTCCTTCCTTCTGCTCCCACAATCAGCCACTGCAGGATGCATCTGGAGCTCTGAGGCTGTATAAACCATGACTTGAAAACCATGATAGTAGCTTCATTTCCCTTTCATTCCTAGAATTACTTTATTCCTCTCTCTATAGCCAACAACTCATTGATTTCATTAGAAAATGACTTAGTTTGAGAAAATGATTTTCTCTCTATAAGTAGCTATGATCAAAAATATGGCCCTAAAAAGAAGTCAGGCAGAGCCAATGAATTTCCTAAAATATGAGAATATGCTTTGATGTGAACTGTACTTTGAAATCCCAGAGTGTAATTTCCAGCAAAGTTCTTAAGAGAGAAGAGTTTTCATATTTCTGACTGTACTTTGTTTTTTTTTTAATTTCCAGGGGCTATTTGTCATTTTCAGTAACATAGAATTTGATAAATGAGGGAAAGTAGAATCTAATTACAAATAATTGATCACTATTATGAGAAAAATGTTTTTTTTATATGTGAAAGGAACTTCTATTGATTGAGTAAAATATTCTAGTAATTGTTAATATCTTTTTTTGTGTGTGAGGAACAATTGATTGAAGGCTCTACTGAAATGCTTAGGACATGCAGGGGATGTAAAGAATAAAATGATCTCATTAATGGGGTCTTGCTTTAATTTTTAAATGTTGAGTATTTATATTCAATAAGGATCTTCTTTCTAAATGAAATGTGCATGTGGGGTTGTTTGTAGAGGTAGGATTAGTGTCTGGATGTGGTAATGTTGTTGTTGCTCAGTTGCTTGTGTCCAACTCTGAGATTCCATGAACTGTAGCACGCTAGGTTCCTCTGTCCTTCACTATCTCCCCGAGTTTGCTCAAACTCATGTCCATTGAGTCAGTGATGCATCCAACCATCTCATCTTCTGTTGCCCCCTGCTCCTCTTGCCCTCAATCTTTCCCAGAATCAGGGTCTTTTCCAATGATTCAGCTCTTTGCAGCAGATGGCCAAAATATGTATGAAGTGAGGTGAAGTGAAAGTCCCTCAGTCATGTCCAATGCTTTGCAACCCCATGGACCATACAGTCCATGGAATTCTCCAGGCCAGAATACTGGAGAGTGTAGCCGTTTCCTTCTCCAAGGGATCTTCCCGTCGAGAAAGATAAGTCAGGTGGGATGTAATCAGCATTTCAAAGAACTAACCATCCTTCCAATGATCCTGACTTGCTCCACTGGTCCTTATTCCCAGTAAGAACGTATTACTATGTTTCATCTTTATTTGGCTATTCCTTTTTTAATTAAAAAGATCACTGGGCATGAATTAGGAGGCCTGAACTGCTTTTGACCATCTAAATGTACTTACTGGGCTTTAGATTCCTACTCTGTAAAATAAAGGGTCTAAAATGTAATATTTTATATTTCTACTGATTTTGGAAAGCATGCCCAGTAAGTCAGTTTCTGATCAGTGATGTCACACTGCACAGCTCCAGGTGGCACTCTGCATGTAAAGCACACTGCAGCCCAGCTCTGATGAGTCAATATTTTAATTAATTATATCTTGTTCTCATTGCAGTTAATTAGTATCATGGCCAGATTTTACTAAGCATACTGAATTTAATTTACAGACACATAAATCACTGACAAATTCCTTTGGCATTTCAATATAAGAGATACTAAGTTTCTCAATATATCCTTTGATGTTACTTCTACTTTGAAAAATGAATTAGCAAGGAATCAAAATTAAATAGGAAAAGCATGTGAAATCAGGGAAAGAATGTTTTATATATAAGTGTGTATATATATATTATAACAATCCATTTCTTAGACTAGGAAATATTTGCTCTTTTTTTTCTTGGTCAAGTCTTTTTCGGAAGCTAAATAATAAAGAGCAAATGTCACACTAAGTGAAAAAATTCTGTGGGGAGTGGGCCCTCCCCACAGCAACAGCAACAGCAGTAACACAGCCCTTCTGTGGGGAGTGGGCATGTCTTCTTGTTAGATTTTAGGTTTTTTTCAAGATTTTTTTATGTGGACCATTTTTAAAGTCTTCATTGAATTTGTTACAATACTGCTCCAGTTTCATGTTTTGGTTTTTCAACTGTGAGGTATGTGGGATCTTAGTTCCCCAACAAGGGTTCGTTCCCACATCTTCTGCACTGGGAGGTGAAGTTTTAACCACGGGACCAGCAGGGAAGCTCCTGATTTTGTTTTCTAAAAACCATCATTACTGGACCAATCTGCAGCAGCCACCAGCTACTTCTAATATTATGGCTCTAGTTTAGTTCTCCTCATAGAATTTATTACAATTCCATGCTGTTGGCTATTCATTTATCTATTATTCTGTAGCTCCACATAATTATGAGGACATTACCTATCTGGTTCATTGTTGTGTCCTCGATGTTTAGAGTAGTTCTTGGTACATAGCAGATAGACAGTTGATGTTTGTCGAAAAAAATGAATGAGGATAGTCTCTGGTCTGGCCTGACATGACTGAACTAATCTTTTAAAGGAAAGAGATATCGCTGATGTTTAGAGAACAAACTCCAAGGGGCAAGGTTGGAGGCAGGGAGATGAGTAAGAAAACTACTAGTATTGACATACATACCCTACTTTGTGTGAAATGGATAGCTAGTGGAAAGCTGCTTAATAGCACAGGGAGCTCAGCTCTGTGGCCTGTGATGACCTAGAGGGGTGGGATGGGGGGTAGAGTGGGAAGGAGGCTCAGGAGGGAAGGCATATACGTACACATATAATTGATTCACGTAGTTATACAGCAGAAACTAACACAACATGGTAAAGCAATCATACTCCAATTTAAAAAAATTAAAAAATAAACAGCAAAAAAGCAACATAGCAATAACACAAAAATCTAGCAAACAATGTTTTTTTTTTTTTAAAAGGCAAGAAACAACAAACAAAACTACAGACTGGTCACATTTATAAATAGCAATGGAAACATTACGAATAAAAGATTAACCAAAAGCTTAAGTAGCACAATTAAAGAATATCATATCACAAAAAAACTAAACTCCTGCAGTGGTGCAGGCAAGAGATAGTGTTAAACTTAACCAGAGTGGTGGTAAAATTGGTAAGCAGTGATTCAATTCTATATATTACATATATTTTGATATTCAAATCATCAAAATTGGATGATGGATTGGATGTAATATGTAAGAGATAAAGAAGAGTTGGGGGTGTTTCCAGGGATTTTTGAGTACCTGGATAAATGGATTTTTCATTAAATAAGGAATTATAGGAAATGTTGGAAAAGAGGATTATCTTTTTCATTTAAAATTTTTTCGGCACGTATAGTGTTCTTAAAATCAAGTGGTCAGTTTTTAAAATGTTAACTTTCAAAAAGTTAAATTTCAAAAGAGTGCAAAAGTAGAAGATTTTTAAAAATTGAAACTTCTCTGTACCTGTGCTTCTATGATTTCTACTGAGTTGGTGTACTTTTCTATGTTCATGAATATTTTATTGTTCTTTTTCTGTAAATTTCCTGTTCACATCCTTTGTTGATTTTTACATTTGATTATTTATAGTTTTATTATTAATTTATAAGAGCTCTTCTCTCTCTCACTTTCTTTTTCTTTCCTTTCTGGATGTTAATTCTTGGTTGGTTAGGTGTATTGCTAATAATACCCCTAAGCTGATTGCTTCTCTTATTTGTTAAGAGTTTTAAACAATAAGAAAATTAATGTATTTATGCAGCACAAATTTCAGAGTAGTTGTTCTAAGATTGGTAAATTTGGTGACTTCAGCATTCATCAAGGATACAGATTCTTTGTCCTTCCGCTCCATCATGCTTAAGGTCTCTTTTTTGCCCTCTTTTGTCCCCCTCCTTGTCACTGAGGCATCGCATCCAAATATGGGAAACTTTACTAGAAAAATTGCCAGTGTAATGTTTAAAAACAAGCACTCGTCTTTTCTGAAGTACACCTATCGCATATCCTGTGTACTAATAATTGGTTCAGAGGCTACCTGAAAACCAATCAAAAGCAGAGAGAATAATAAGAATCAATAATTCATATAGCCTTTCAAGAATTTACTCCTGAGCTGGGAATGGTGTACCCTTCTTTGAGAAGTAAGAATTTGAACATCTTCCCAAAAGAAAGATGGGAATTAATGCTTACCTTGTAGGCAACAAAAAGTGAATGCTACAGTTCTCTTAATAGTTTTTAGCTATTGTGAATGGGAAAGTCAGTTGTATTTTCTAAGCATTTGCTACTTTATAATATTAATGTTAATAATCATTCTTCTTGTACAAAAACTTAGAGTTTCTTTACTATTTCATCATGCTTCAGTGGTAAAGTTTGTCTTGCTAGGTAATCGGTAAGAAGTCCCTTGGCTATCCTACTCTAGTCTAAAACATTAAATCTAGTTTAACATTCTTTTATTATGGCAACCAAAAATCAGATTTGAATCCTGCTGAAGTGTATTGCAGCCACCAGTGATCCAGTCTCTTATAATACATGTAGTATTCACAATGTGCCCCATTCACAATTGATCACAAAAGGGAAAATAAGATTGCAATTGACGTATATGCACTGCTATATGTAAAATAGATAATCAATAAGGACTTGCTGAATAGCACAGGGAACTCTCTTCTCTGCTCTGTATTGGCCTAAAAGAATCTCAAACAGAGTGGTTATACGTGTATGTATAACTGGTCCACCTTGCTGTATACCTGAACCTAACACAACACTGTAAAGCAACTATACTCCTATAAAGATGCGGGATAAAAAAGATTCAGGCTAAATATTGTACTTAAAACCCAGCAAGGGCTGCTTTCTGATTTATTTTTTTCATCTTGTGCATCCAAGTCCTTCTGGATCAAAAGATAAAGTTTTATACAGATCACGTAAATGGCACCTACAGATTACATTCTAGAATTATCGTTCAATGCCTTTCAAAAAGTCAGAAACATTCAGTGTCATTCAAAGCTTGTCCCTACCCTGTGGCTTCCTGGAGAACTAAATTGCAATCTGAAAACTTCAATAAGCCCGTGTTAAATTAGCACCTTGGTTTGTTTTTTCCTTTCTTGTCAAAAGGAAGATTAATGTCCCTTTTGTTTTGCACTCAATACAGCTTTTCTTACAGGAATGTGTTGTCTAAATCAAATTCCATTTAGACGCAGAGAAAGTTACTAATATGATGATCTTTTCACCTCTCCTCTTGTTTCCCTCCCTCTTAATTTTTTTTCTCCCAAGTAAGCAACAGTTTACTCCTGTGTAATCCTCCCTCCATACCCTCTTCAACCCTGTGATGCTGAATGCTATAATCTTGAGTTTCACTGCACAGGTGGGTTTAGGGGGGAAGAGTTCCACAAAGGTAGAAAGTAAAACAAAACATCTGTAGGGTCATTTTACAAATGGAATCACTAAAAAGCAGTGCTTCTTGCTGGGTAATAGCACAGAACTTTTAAATCATAGAAATTAGAGACAGGAGACCCGTCAGGTCACCTTGTCCACCTCCTATAGCAGCTTTATGCACTCCACGTGAAATGACACAAGCAGTGAAACACCTCAGGCAGCCCTGGGGAGACTCTACTGTCCAATAATATGTCTTCCTGTCGAGAAAATGGTGCTGAGAGCAGTCCAGCTTTTCTTTTGCCTAATTTCACATTGTTCTGCTCTGCAATAGCCTTTAAAAATACAACCACCCTTTCTTTTGCTCCCCTGTCTTTAAAACCTATGACTTTGTAATACTACAACATTGTTATTATCTTCCCTTGTAATTATTTGTGCCAAGCTATACAAATTTCCCTCTTAAAATACTGCCTTAGAGATCAGCCCTCATTGCTAAATTCATCTAAAATCCCCACTGCTTTTCTAAAGGGTTATTCATTACACTCCCATTCACTCTAATTCAGGAACTATGTTTCATATAAATTTATTTTGTGTATGTGTGTGCTTATTAGAAATCAAGAAGTTTCTCTCATTTCTTATAGAAAATTACTATGGTGCTCAAGCCATGACTGGACCTCACAATTTCACCATATGAATCAGAAACTTGCTGTCAGTTCCTAAAGCCATGATTTATTTTTTTCCAAGATATTATTAAGTTTAGTGTACCACAATTCTAGATTCTTCCTGGAATTTCAGCCTGCGCAAATTCAAATATATATATGGACTTCCCTGATGGCTCAGTTGCTAAAGAATCTACCTGTAAAGTGAGAGACCTGAGTTTGATCCCTGGGTTGGGAAGATCCCCTTTAGGAAGGCATGGCAACCCACTCTAGTATTCTTGCCTGGAGAAACACCATGGATAGAGGTGCCTGGTGGTCTACAGTCTTTGGGGTCACAGAGTTGGATACGACTGAGTGACCAAGCACACATATACATATATATATATATATGTATGTATATATATATATATATATATATATATATATATATACACATACATATATATGAATAAATATGTTGTTATTTAATACCTCTTGCTCTGGGCAAAACCTAAGGATAGTTACATGACCAACTCTTTTTTTTTCTTTTTTTTAATTTTAAATTCATTCATTTATCTATTTTTTAACTTTACAATATTGTATTGGTTTTGCCATACATTGAAATGAATCCACCATGGGTGTACATGTGTTCCCCCTTCCAGAACCCCCCTCTCACCTCCCTCCCCATCCCATCCCTCCGGGTCATCCCAGTGCACCAGCCCGGAGCACCCTGTATCATGCATCGAACCTGGACTGGCGATTTGTTTCACATATGATAATTTACATGCTTCAATGACATTCTCTCATATCATCCTGCCCTCACCCTCTCCCATAGAATTCATAATACTGTTCTACATATCTGTGTCTCTTTTGCTGCATGACCAACTCTTGAATAAGATATTCCATCTACATATATTAATATTTAAAAATGCCGTGTGTTACACTATCTTCTATAAGATAAAATCCACATTTTGCAGTTACAAAACACCCACTTCAGCTAGCTTGGAAATGGAGAGAAAAAAGATCTCCATCCCTGGTGGAGATGGGCTTCCCTGGTGGCTCAGTGATAAAGAATCCTTCTTCCAATGCAGGAGACGCAGGTTGGATCCCCGATCCAGGAAGATCTCCCCGGCGGCAGAGCAAACTAAGGCCATGTGCCACAACTATTGAGCCTGTGCTCTAGAGCCCATGAGCAGCAGCTACTGAGCCCATGTGCCACGACTAAGGTCCGTGCACCCTAGGGCCTTTGTTCTGCAACAAGAAAAGCCACCGCAATGAGAAGCCCACTCATGGCAAGTAGAGAGTAGCCCCCATTCTCCACAACTGGAAAAAAACCCCGTAAAGCAATGAAGACCTAGCACAGCCGTAAATACATAAAATTATTTTAAAAAATGACCCCATGGGCTGTAGCCTGCCAGGCTCCTCTGTCCGTGGGAATTCTCCAGGCAAGAATACTGGGGTGGATTGCCATGCCCTCCTCCAGGGTATCATCTCAACCCAGGGATCGAATCCAGGTCTCCCGCATTACAGGCTGATTCTTTACTGTTGTGCCACCAAGGAAGCCCACAAAGGTGTTGGGGAGTGGGCAAACCCTCAGTTGAATCTTAAACATCCAACTTTCATTCCAAAATAGCCTGCTAGTGGAAGGTGGAGAGGTTCTTGTGATTATTTCTGTTTCTTCCACACCGGATCCACCACCCCACCATGTTGCCCTCAAGTCCTGCATTGCTCACTGCTTACTATCCTGATCCAAGAAAGGACATGCAGACCTTCCCATAATGTCCAAGGGCAAGCATACAACATTTAAACAATACTGTGGTGAAGGATTTGAGGCAAACATAGGGACATAAAGAGAATCTTGCATGCAGATTATAACTTAAGTTCTTGGAATTATAGGTGTCATTCCATATTAATTTTTGGCCTAGCTCCAGTTGGATATTTTCTGTTTCACCCAGGTGCCCAAAATGTAGACACTATGATGCTTCATACTTAAGACTCTTCTGAATCTAAGAAGAGTGATGCTGAGACAGAAGATACGTAGCCTCACCACTAAAAACATGACTGAAAGTAGCTGAACTCTACTATCTACACAGGACAGTGGAATCATGATAACAAGCTCTTATGGCCGCTCTCAGAGGTGATTAGAATGCTTTGGAGTCAATTGTTGCACTTCAGTTGTGTCCGACTCTGCGCAGTCCTATGGACTGTAGCCAGCCAGGCTCCTCTATCCATGGGATTCTCCAGGAAAGAATACTGGACTGGGTTCCCATGCCCTCCTGCATGGGATCTTCCTGACCCAGGGATCAAACCCTGGTCTCCTGTATTGGCAAGCTAGTTCTTTACCACTGAACTACCAGGGAAGTTTTGGGTCAATAACACAACATAAAACAAAACCCCCAACAAACTTGTCTGAGATCGCACTACTGTAAAAGTAAAGAAGGGACAGAAAAGGTGTTGCTGGAGTAATGGGGAGAGAAGATTGGGGAGAAATGACTGGGTCTGGAGAGACAGAGAGGAGGGAGAGAGAATTATGTGTTGAGTGGTTGCCATGCAGGCACATACATGATGCCCATTATCTCATCTACTCATTACTGAAATGATTTGCAGGTACATAAACAGAAAAAACAGCTCTGTCTGACTCCCGGGCTTGTATCTTTCCATCCGCATACCCCTTCACCATTTTTCAAAGACATGAGATTAACGAGACAATAATGTTGGTAAAGTGTTTCAATTTCCTTTGAGAAAAAGTCATAAAATGTTACTGTTACTCTTATTATGGGAGCTCAATGAATGCTTTAGTAGTGCCACTGATGTAACTAATATCGCTCTCCTTTATTTCATTTAGAGAAATGAAAGTCTGAAAATAGGAACAAGCATATTTATTGGCTTTTTATTTAGCTTAACTGCAACTTTTTGCAGATCAGGGTCTTGAAGGCGAAATCTATAAGCAAGGACACAGATGGTCTGAGGGGTTAACGTGAGAACCTAATGTCATCCAGGAAATGCTCTTTCTAAAGTCTGGTTCTCCCCAGGAGTAAGGAAGGTGGATTCATATGAAAGGCCTCAAACAATCTTCTCAGTCTATAATTGTTAAGGAAAAATGTAGCAATGATTCTACTTTCTATGGAAATAACAATGGGCTCAATTCAGATAATTTTCTTCTGCAGAAGGGCAGACATTTTCCTTCTTTTCTACGAAAGGGGTTAGTTGTGTTAATTATGAAAAACAAAGTGATGTGAAGGACAGTAGGGCACTGTAACGGCACATAGAGTTACGCACATGGTCGTGTACAAACAAGAACCCTGGCACGACTTATCCTAGTTTTGCCATTTTTCAAAGGTTTTTTATTGGGAAATCATTCAGTTCTTCAATATCACCAGCTGCAACTGTCATTCAAGAATGGAGACATGAGAATTTGACCCAAGGGTTTAATGTGGCTATTACAGGTTTAATTATCATTTGTCTAAGCTTGGACTTTATTATGTTCAGATGTTTTCAACATAGTCTACATGTTTTGTTTTTTTTTTTAATTAATAGAATTCTACACTTTGTTCAGTCATGTTGCTGACTGACTGGACCTTGCACAGAAAGAAGTGTTCATATGATCATTTGGTTGTTTTCAGAGATGAAAACTGAGGCCTAGGGAAACTAAGGCAAGTGCCTCAACCAAGGTTCCACCACTAGGGAAGTGGCAGGAGATGGTGCAGGGGTCAGAGTTTGAAAAATCTTATACCTCAGACTGGAGAGTTTGGATTTTCTTCTGTGGGCAGCAGAGGCTTTCGACCTGAGAAGTAATATGACCAATTATTTGTCTTTTGAAGAAAAGAAATCTAGAGATGAGATGTATGATGGTCTTGACAAAGAAACTCTCAAGAATTTTGTTCCGTCTGTTAAGCTGCAGAGCTATGTCAACAGCCCCAGGGACCTGAGATGAGAATTCTCCATGGGGAGTGGATAGGGGACACAAGACAGATGAACAGGAGAAAAAACAATTTTGTTTCTATGCATTGAAGTCCCATAGAAATAGGACCCCCACAGTGACCAAAGAAGGCTGTTTATATGTAATTTTTAGACAAAGAAACAATTATTTGTGAAGATTTAACAAAACAAAGGGGCTTATACTTGGGGTAGCAGACTAAGGAGGAATTAACAAAGTTTGTTTACACCACTTTCTTAGCCTTGAATTCCATGGCTGTAGTGATGAGATTGCTTTCGATACCCCTGGCATAGGGAGCATACCTTCATGTGGGAGATTTATTTTCTCCTTTCAAAGGAAAAGAGTTGGGTCAGAGTGTGGTTGCCTTAATAATTTCCCCTAACTGTCTGTTTCTTATGACACTTTAATTCAAAATAATCCATATGCCATTGAGGCATATTTCTGGGGCAGCCGGCCCTGAGCCCCAACAGTGGTATGTCATCAGGTTAATTTGAGAACACAGATGTTTAACACTCCTTTCACTGATTGTCTTCCATGCACTAAGAGTTACTTAGCAGCCTGGCATGAGATGACTGAGAAACACTTCTATCATCAAGAATCTCTGTGTTGGGCTGGGCAGACATAGGATTAAAAGTCAATTTCAGTTGATTCAGTTCACTGTGACCAGTCCGACTCTTTGCGACCCCACTGACTGCATCACACCAGGCTTCCCTGTCCATCACCAACTTCCGGAGCTTGATCAAACTCATGTCCATCGAGTTGTCTATGCCATGCAACCACCTCATCCTCTGTCATCCCCTTCTCCTCCCTCCAATCTTTCTCAGCATCAGGGTCTTTTCCGATGAGTCGGTTTTTTGTATCAGTGGCCAAAGATTGGAGCTTCAGCTTCAGCATCAGTCTTTCCAATGAATATTCAGGACTGATTTCCTTTAAGATTGACTGGTTGTATCTCCTTGCTGCCCAACGGACTCTCAAGAATCTTCTCCAACACCACAGTTTAAAAGCATCAATTCTTCGGTGCTCAGCTTTCTTTATAGTCCACCTCTCACATCCATACATGACTACTGAAAAAACCATAGCCTTGACTAGACAGACCTTTGTTGGTAAAGTAATGTCTCTGCTTTTTAATATGCTGTCTAGGTTGGTCATAACTTTTCTTCCAAAGAGGAAGAGTCTTTTAATTTCATGGCTGCAGTCACCATCCTTAGTGATTTTGGAGCCCAAGAAAATAGTCTGTCACCGATTCCATTGTTTCCCCCTTTCTTTGCCATGAAGTGATTGGACCAGATGCTATGATCTTAGTTTTTTGAATGTTGACTTTTAAGCCAACTTTTCCACTCTCCTCTTTCACTTTCATCAAGAGACTCTTTAGTTCCTCTTCACTTTCTGCCATAAGGGTGGTGTCACCTGCATATCTGAGCTTATTGATATTTATCCTGGCAATATTGATTCCAACTTGTGCTTCATCCAGCCTGGCACTTCTGCATATAAGTTAAATAAACAGGGTGACAATATACAGCCTTGACATACTCCTTTCTTAATTTGGAACCATTCCATTGTTCCATGTCGAGTTCTATTGCTTCTTGACCTGCATACATATTTTTTAGGAGGCAGATAAGGAGTTCTCGTATTCCCAACTCTTGGACCATTTTCCAGTTTGTTGTGATCCACACAGTCAAAGGCTTTAGCATAGTCAATGAAACAGAAGTAGACATTTTTTCTGAAATTCTCTGGCTTTTTCTATGATCAAATGGATATTGGCAATTTGATCTCAGGTTCCTCTGCCTTTTCTAAATATACCTTGAACATCTGGAAGTTCTTAGTTCATGTACTGTTGAAGCCTGGCTTGGAGAATTTTGAGCATTACTTTGCTAGTGTGTGAGATGAGTGCAATTGTGCAATAGTTTGAACATTCTTTGGTATTGCCTTTCTTTGGAATTGGAATGAAAACTGACCTTTTCCAGTCTTGTGGCCACTGCTGTTTTCCAGATTTGCTGGCATATTGAGTACAGCACTTTCACAGCATCATCTTTTAGGATTTGTAAGCTGGAATTCTATCCCTCCCACCTGCTGTGTTTGTAGTGATGTTTCCTAAGACCCACTTGACTTTGCATTCCAGGATGTCTGACTCTAGGTAAGTGATCACACCACCATGGTTATCTGAGTCATTCAGTTCTTTTCGTATAGTTCTTCTGTGTATTCTTGCCACCTTATCTTAACATCTTCTGCTTCTGTTAGGTCCATACCATTTCTATCCTTTATTGTGCCCATCTTTGCATAAAATGTTCCATTGGTAGCTCTAATTTTCTTGAAGAGTTCTCTAGTTTTTCCCATTGTACTGTTTTCCTCTATTTTTTTGCATTGATCACTGAGGAAGGCTTTCTTATCTCTCCTTGCTATTCTTTGGAACTCTGTGTTCAAATTGGTATATCTTCCTTTTCTCCTCTGCCTTTTGCTTCCCTTCTTTTCACAGCTATTTGTAAGACCTCCTCAGACAACCATTTTGCCTTTTTGCATTTCTTTTTCTTGGGGATGGTCTTGATCCCTGTCTCCTGTACAATGTCATGAACCTCCATCCATAGTTCTTCAGGCACTCTGTCAGGTCTAATCCCTTAAATCTATTTCTCACTTCCACTGAATAATTGTAAGGGATTTGATTTAGGTCATACCAGAATGGTAGTGGTTTTCCCTACTTTCTTCAATTTAAGTTTGGACTTTGAAATAAGGAGTTCATGATCTGAGCTACAGTCGACTCCTGGTCTTGTTTTTGCTGACGTTATAGAGCTTCTCCATTTTTGGGTGCAAAGAATATAAATCTGATTTCGGTATTGACCATCTGGTGATGTCCATGTGTAGTTGTCTCTTGTGTTGTTGGAAGATGGTGTTTGCTATGACTAGTGCATCCTCTTGTCAATTATGTCAAAAAGTCAATTATGCTGTAGTAAATGCAATAATGATTAATAATGCCACCCTTTAACCTTAAATAATATCTGAGACTCTCTAAGGCTCATTCATACTAGCCACTGGACTTAGTCCTTCAGGCTGCTCTAACATAGATTGGATAGCTCAAACACCACAAACATACTTCACACCATTCTGGAGTCTGGGAAGTTCAAGATCAAGGTCCTGAAAGATCCCATGTCTGATGGGGGCATGTACTTTCTGGTTTGCCAATGTTGTCTTCTCGTTGTATCCTCACATTGCTGTTGTTGTTTAGTGTCTAAGTTGAGTCTGACCCTTTGGCACCACCATGGACTGTAGCCCGCCAGACTCTGTCCATGGGATTTTGCAGGCAGGAATACTGGAGTGGGTTGCCATTTCCTTCTCCAGGGGATCTTCCCTACCCAGAAAGATCTAACCCTAACTCTAACTCTCGAACCTGTGTCTCCTGTGTTTCCTGCATTGGCAAGAGGATTCTTTACCACTGAGCCACCAGAGAAGCCTGTATCCTCACACAGTGTAGAACAGAAAGAGAGAGAAGGTAAACTCTAATGTTTTTTTTAAGGGACTCTGTTTCCATTCATCATAGCTCCATTCTTATGGCCTAACTACCTCACAAAGGTCCATGTCCTAAGATCATTCATGTTGAGAGGTGAGGATTTTAAAATATGACTTTTGGGGGATGCAGACATTCATTCCATAGCAACACTTCTAAATATTTTACATGAACAGCCTTTTTATATCTTTATAACCATGTTAGTAATAATGATGCTATCATTATTCCCACTTTACATGTGAGAAGGTAAAGCACAAAAACATTAGGTAACTTGTCCAAAGCCATAGAACTGAATACTAGAATGAATATTTAACTCCAAGTAGTGAGTCAATGCTATAGAACACTAAACATGCTTTCTCTCTGATGGAGATCTATGAAGTATACTCTGTATATGAAGAAAGGTGTTAAGAATTTCGTTCTAGGTGTTAAGTTGGAGCTGTACAGTATCAAAGTTTATTTTTTCCAGGAGACAACTGGGAATTTGGATTTAACAGGCTGGAAAATAGATGAAATCTAAGTGAAGAGGAAAGAAAGAGCCTGTTGATGAAGGTGAAAGAGGAGAGTGAAAAAGCTAGCTCAAAATTCAACATTCAAAAAGCAAAGATCATGTTATCTGGTCCCATCACTTCATGGCAAACAGATGGGGAAACAACAGAAACAGTAACAGACTATTTTCTTGGTCTTAAAAATCACTGGGGATGGTGATTGCAGCCATGAAATTATAAGGCTCTTGTTCCTTGGAAGAAAAGCTATGGCAAAACTCTGCTGCTGATGCTGCTTAGTTGCTTCAGCTGTGTCCAGCTCTGTGAGACCCTATGGACCATAACCTGCCAGGCTCCTCTGTCCATGGGATTCTCTAGGCAGGAGTACTGGAATGTGTTGCCATGCCTTCCTCCAGGGGATCTTCCCAAACCAGGGACCGAACTCAGATCTCCTGCATTGCAGGCAGATTCTTTACTGCTGAAACACCAGGGAAGCCCTACAGAGTATTAAAAAGCAGAAACATCACTGTGCCAACAAAGGTCTGTATAGCTATGCTTTTTCCAGTAGTCATATATGGATGTGAGATTGGACCATAAAGAAAGCTGAGTGCTGAAGAATTGATACTTTCAATTTGTAGTGCTGGAGAAGACTCTTGAGAGTCTTTTGGACTCCGAGGAGATCAAATCAGTCAATCCTAAAGGAAATCAACTCTGAATATTCATTGGAAGAACTGATGCTGAAGCTGAAACACCAATACTTTGGCCACGTGATGCAAAGAACTGACTCATTGGAAAAGACTGATGCTGGGAAAGATCGAAGGCCAGAGAAGAAGGGGATGTTGGAGGATGAGATGGTTGGATGATATCACCGATTCAATGGACATGAGTTTGAGCAAGCTCCAAGAAATAATGAAGGACAAAGAACGTGGTTTGCTGCAGGCCATGGGGTCCCAAAGAGTCAGACAGGACTGAGCGACTGAGCAGCAGCAAAGACATAATTGAAATTTGCTTATAGCTAAAAGCAATGTGAGAGTATTTCCAAGGTAGAATCTTTGGTCCAAGTTTTAGAGCTCTCTAGTATGGGAGGCTAACACACACAGAGAATGGACAAAGGATAAGCCAACAAAAGAAAGAATAGGAATAGTCACATGATCACTAGACACTAGAGACAGTGGAAGACAGATATCAGGATAGATTATTAGAAAGAGTCAGTAAGAGTGAACAATGCCAAGTACTACAAGGAAGGTATGTAGGACTGAAAGTAGGTGATTAAATTTAGCAACTCAAAGATTTTTGTTGATTTGGGTGAGAACAATTTCTATTGTCTGATAGTGAAAATAGGTACACTGTAAAATATTGAGAACAAAAGATCATACAAAGAGTGACTGATAATTTCTGTTTGAAGAAGGTAATTCATAGAAGAACATTATAGTCTGTGAGTGCCAGATCATCAGACAGAACTTGAAGAATAGTTTTTAAGAAGGGAATGGAAGAGATCATTGCAGCTACCATTTTTACAAATGATCAAAGTTAGTCTGTGGATTGGGATGGTCAATCAAAATGTCTAATTCTTGTACCTCAGCTCCATCAGAGAACCACTTAGCAACGTATCCTTAATATGCTTTCATTCATTAACTCTCTCATTGTCATTTATTCAGTAAACAACTTGCTAAGTGCTGTGCACGCAGATTTGTACGTATGTGTAAGTGTTGGTATGTGTTCAGAGGGATGCAAGACAAATTGAGTGTTAGGAGGGAAGGCTGACATGGAAGTCTGCCAGGCATATATTGTTAATCACAACATTATAAAGCCAGAGAGAGCAAAAGGACATTCAGTTGTGTCAAGTCTAGTGGGGCTAGAGTGTGTAAGGACTCATGGAACACAGCCTTGTTATTGGCAGGAGATAGAAAACCCCAATTCAGGACATAATGATGGAGGCTAGCGTGGATGAGACTTTATATTTTAAAAGTTAAAAAATAACTCTGTATCTACATCACTACTTTTTAGGATCAGTACTAGCAATACTAACATCACATGTTATCTTCTCTGAAAATCTGCATAACATCATATTTATGAACATGGGATGCATATTCCATACAAAAGTAATTTTATTCACAAATTTCAGTATTCTCAAGTTAATATTTCATTATTTTATATCTTTTATACTTTCTTATCGTAAACAGTTGTCACAATGCTTGTGCATGAAGATAGCATTGTTTCCTGTGTAAAGTTGCTGATTGAGATGATTTAAGTAATAGCAGGTTTCTCCTTAGACCCTGAGCCAGTTCAGGTGATGTAACTGCCTGTGAAACAAATGTCCTGCCATGTACTGGGCAAATGGTCTAAACTACAGTGAGCGCAGCTTTATGAACTCTCTACAGCAATCATTTCTCAGGAAGGAGAGTTAAAAAAAAAATAAAGGAAACACATCATAAAAAGGAAAAGTGAAATGAATGGAAGTCAGAGAAAGGCTAGGGAAGGAGGAAGAGGGAGCAGGGCCAACGGGAAGTCCTGGATGAAGAAGCACAGGATGAGAACCTCTTTGTTATGTCTGGCTTCAGCACGATGTGTTTGAATAAACATGAAGCACTTACTTTGTTTCCGGTTTTCCTATTGTAGCAGATTGTATGTGAAGTGTTAATGTGTTGTAGATTAAAACTTGAGATACTGAACAGCACGTATGGCTTTATTTTCCTGTAATGCTCCTTGCCCCTAAACAGAAGAAACAGGGATGTTCATCATTTGCTCTCAGACAATCTGCACAGAAAAACAGAAAACTAATATAGAATTTTCAGCTTCTAATGTAAAATGTGTTTGCATTTGTGTGGTTGAGAAGCGAGAAGGATCCCTGAAAAATGTGGGGGAGAAAGAAAATTGACAAGTTCTTTATTACGGTCTTCTTAGAAACTTCCTACCACAGCCCCCACCCTCAATTGAAGATGAGAAAAAGGTGCTTCAACTTGTACCCCACATTCCATGAGAACCTCTCAGAGCCCGACAGGCCCTGGTGTGATCTGGGGGACGCGATGACATGCGCCTGACTTCTGGGTTGATGTGTTTATTGATATCTAAGAAGCCATTTTGGGATCAGTCTCAACTGCCTCAAAGGTGGAATGATGGAAGAGGGAGACATCTTGAGACGACTCCACTCAAGAGGGCTTTCTGCCTGGAATGATGGGAACACTTCAGATAGAGTGTAGGGGTGGATTGCCAGGTACAGAAGCTCAAGATAAAGGTGCTTTACTTTCTAAGCTGTCAGCCAGATGAAAAGCGGCATTTCCGACTCCATGAAACTGCAATCAAAGATCGGTGCTCCTGGCTGATGCTCAGTTTCTCAGTCGTGTTGTGGCCACACGTACTGTAGCCCGCCAAGCTCCTTTGCCCATGGAATTTTTCCAAGCAAGAATACTGAAGTGGGATACCATCCTATCCAAGGGAATCTTCCCGACCTAGGGATCGAATTCACATCTCTTGGGTCTCCTGTATTGGCAAGCAGGTCTTTTACCAGTAGTGCCACCTGGGAAGTCCTTCGATGTTTCTGAGAAATTCACAAAAACATCTTATGAGAAAAACCCGGAAGACCAGATTAAAACCCTTAAAACCAGCCATTATGACCTTTGCTGACCCCTAACCTGTTGAGGCCCCAGGTACACAGTCTGAAGAGGCATGGAAATAGAGCCAGTAGCAGAGAAATGATAAGCCAGAGTATTTTACCTAAGATAGTACTAAACCGAGAGGTAAAGTGGTCTTTAGTTGGCAGAAACTTGAAAATATTAATATTGAACTTTCCTGGTCATATTATTAATTGCGTATTATCCAATAACTAGTGTTAAAAGAAATGGTAAGAGAAAATAGAATTGCTTTCTCTTAGTATTTTGCCAAGTTCACCTCATCCAATAAGTCAGTATTCTTTTGTTACATCAATAAGTTTCTTATTTTACATCTGAAAGACAAAAAGACTGATGCAGTGAAAAGATCCTTCAAATTATAAAAAAGAGTTTGGAGTTTGAATGTCAGATTTCTTTATTAGCTGTGAAGCCTCTCTGCACCTTAATTTCCTCATAAAACAAAATGATCATTTCCCTCCGTGTTTCATTGAGCTTTTCTAATTTCTAGTTTTAGATTGTTTTATTTTTAATGTACTGAAATTTGTTAGGAAAAAATGCTGTCTATGGTGCCATTTTAGATTATAAAAGTCCTCAGTATAGTTATTAGGGCTCCTCCTTTATGCTCAGCTAGTCCCTGTATATGCTCTCTTCTTCATCCAGAATCTATTGTACTATAGTTGTTTTTGTGTGTGAAATTGGACCATATTTCTTTATTGTGTCCTGTTTCTGCATGCTGCTTGATTTATTTCTTTGAATTTTGTTCCTGAATTTTAAAAACTAGAGCAAAATAGCCATTTGCCGAGGGCAACAGAGTTACATATATACATAGGGAAGCCTGGCATGCTGCAGTCCATGGGGTTGCAAAGAGTTGGACACGACCAAGCAACTGAACAAAATAACAGCACATATATATATATGTGTGTGTGTGTGTGTGTATATATATATATATATATATATATATATATATATAAATACATACAAATATATGTCTATATACATATATATCGGAGAAGGCAATGGCATCCCACTCCAGTACTCTTGCCTGGAAAATCCCATGGACGGGGGAGCCTGGTAGACTGCAGCCCATGGGGTTGCTAAGAGTCAGATATGACTGAGCAACTTCACTTTCACTTTTCCCTTTCATGCGCTGGAGAAGGCAATGGCATCCCACTCCAGTATTCTTGCCTGGAGAATCCCAGGGATGGCGGAGCCTGGTGGGCTGCCCTCTATGGGGTCACACAGTCGGACACAACTGAAGTGACTTAGCAGCAGCATACATATATATAAAACAATTGCTATATATGTAACTATTATACACACACACACACACAAACACACATATATATATAATCTCTGATTAATCTCTAAACTCCTGGCACCATGTCCTCCCTCTCCTACTTTGTTCTCTTCATCCCTTGTTCACTCTGGCTCTTTCTGAGTCTTGACTCCTTCAATATTCAATGTTACCTCCTAAAACATGATGAAAATGGCATTCGGAAAGATTCACTTCCCTTAGTCTCTTCCTTGCCTACCTGTTTTCACCAAATTGCCCTGATTCTCCTTCCCAGTGATTTTGTAATCTGTTTGTTCACCTTCTCACCTCACTGTGCTACTTCTTTGTATCTCACCTGAGTTACCTATTCCACAGATGATAATGGATCTTTCTATCTCTCTGTTTTCACATTCCAATCTGTATGGGTATGTTTCTAAAATGTCCTTCTAATCCTCATTGTCTGGTTTAAAAGCTTCATATTTTTCCACATTATACTTAGGATGGTTTCTAACTTCTTAGTTAGCATGTATGAATTTGAGGCTGTTTACAATGTGACTCTTTGCCTTACTGATTTCATCTCTTGTCAGTCTCTGGCTTCTGTGCATACCATTTTGCTCCTTTTCTCATGATACATCTTCACATCTCTTGACTTTTCCTCATACTGTTCCTTCCACCCAGATTCCAGTTGCCCTTTCTTTTCTTTCTTATTTAAAGAATTTTTTAATGTGGACCATTTTAAAGTCTCTATTGAATATGTTACAATATTGTTTCTGTTTTATGCTTTGGCTTGTTTGGCCACGAGGCATGTGGGATCTTAGCTCCTAGACCGGGGATCGAACCTGCACCTTCTGTGCTGGAAGGTGAAGTCTTAACCACTGAGCCACCACGGAGGTCCCGCCATTTCTTTTCTTATCCAGTTGTTGATTCCTTCTCTTTCATATTCTGATCAAATATGAAATGTCAAAAACCCTCCTCTGCCAAGCTTTTCAAGCAATTTTAAGCAAAATTAAGCACCCTACAGCTGTGTTTCAATATACCTTTCAAATTGTTATTTCTCTTTAGTTGATAATCTCTGTGTTTCCATAGAGATTATCAGGGCCTACAGACTGAAGTTTGATCATCCTTTTAAACTCGTATGGTAAAGAAAATGCTCTGGGTTAGTTATGAAAATAGTTAATATATTTTGAGGTTACTATGCACCAAGTATTGAGAGTTTTACCTGCAATCTTCTTTTATAATCCCCAAAATGTTCCACTGTAATTTGCAGAAAGAAGAGACTTGATTTATTCATTATAGGCTCCCCGGCAGCTGGAACACTGCCTGGAACCTGCAGATGCTCAAGAATTCTTTGTTGACTGATGGAATGAAGTAATGAATGAATAAACAGATCTATAAGAATGGACTATCATAATTCCCATAGGACAAATAAGGGACAAGAAGCAAGTGAAGTTGAGTGATTTGGTTGTTACACACAAAATATGTTGTAGTTGAAAGCATGTTTGATAACACCACAGTCTGCAGTTTTATAAAAAATTGATGTAACATTGGTTTATAATATTATATAAATTTCATGCAGCAGTCCATGGTGTCACAAAGAGTTGTACATGACTGATGACTGAATTGACTGATAAATTTCATGTGTACAACACTATATTTTGACTTCTGTGTACCCTACAACATGCTCATCACCTGAAGTGCAATTTCTCTTTGTCATCATACAGTTGCACTTCTTTACCCATTTCACCCTCCCTCCTCCCTACTTCTCTTTGGTAACCATTAATTTGTTCCCTGTATCTGTGTGTTTGCTTTGGTTTGGTTTATTCACTTATTTTTAAATTTTTTAATATTTCACCTAAGAGTAAAATTATACAGTGTTTGTTTTTCTTTGTCTGACTTGTTTCACTTAGCATAATACCCTCAAGTTCTATCTACACTGTTGCAAATGCCAAGATATCACCATTTTGTGGCTGAGTAGTATTCCATTATGTGTGTGTATACATATACACACACACACATATATATATACATACATATATATGTGTGAGTGTTTCCATATCTTGACTACTGTAAATGCTGCAATGAACATATAGTTGTATGTATCATCTTCAGATAAACATAAGCTGGTTAGATACTGAAACTGCCAAAAAATTTTTAGAGTGTCAGTTTTACTATTCTTCTTTAAACTTATTTGTGCCTTCAATAGCATAGGGGAATGATTGTGATCACAGTTCGGGACCCAAAAATACGCTAGCTTAAATCACGGCTCAGTCACTTAATAACTGTAATATCTCCAGCAAGTCACTTAACCTCCTCGGGTCTCAGCATACTCATTTGTGTAAAGGTAATAACAGAATCTCTAAGGAATGTTGTGAGGATTCAATAAATTAGAATGCAAAGCATTCAGAGTAGTGCCAGTCATATGAAATCAGTTAACAAATTCAGTTCTTGTTGTTTACAAAAGGGAGAATTGAGACAGAATAGAGAAGGTAGTTCTTACAACAATCCAAATCTCTGGGTCTGCCTTAAGCTATCCAGAGTTGTTTATACATTCATTAAATAAGATAATTTTAGAAGTGAGGGACCGTGAAAGGCAGAGGGTATGCAGAAATGAATGTGAAATGGGTCTTGTGCTCAAATGACAAGCCATACAGATTCAATAATCCGTAATAGCATCAGCGCTCTGAGTGGTTTGAAATTGTTTCTAAAACCTTCATGAAATTCTATCTGACATGAAAATAGCATTCCATTAATTTTGACAGTATTCTAATCGCTTTCCTTTCCTATTCATAGGGGTCAGTCCAATGGAAAGAATATGCACTTCCTATCTGCTATCAGCATTGTTCCTAATGTAACTCAAATCTCCAGGATGAGGAAGCACTTAGCCTGGTCTCTGAATAATCACTCTCAAAGTACCTATGAAATAGTCTTGTACTAAAATCAGAAATTCTGTTATTTGCAAGCAAAATGTGATGGTCCCTACAAACTTCCAGCAATGCAGGTTAGGAATTCTATGTAATGCCACTAGTCATGCAATTTAAAATCGGAAAGATTAATGTGTGAGTCACATGGGGCTTTTCGGAAGTGGCTCTTGGACTGTCAAAAGGGTGACTTTCTCTTACTTGAAAACACAGAAGCAGAATTTGGTGCCTCAAGTCCAAGTCAGATGGTTTCAGCGGTGTGCTGGGTTCTTCTGTGACAGGCCAGATCTTGGGGACATTTTGTTTGATATGAATGAGGAGCTAGAATCTGTAACACTGGCCATGGGTGTATTCTGCATAGATCATACCAATGAATACATTGTCCACCTCATACTTAAGATAGTGTATGTTAAGTGATGAGAGAACAGACTCTGCATGATTTCAATACTGTTGGGCCATGAAATTTTTGCATCTTGCTTCTGTGTCTCTGGATATGTTCCAGTGACTTCTAGTTTACAGTCTATGGGAACTTGAATAGAATTTGTTTGTTACTGTTGTGTGAAAATTGTATAAAGCTTAATTATGTTGAATTGGTTCACAGTGCTTTTTAGGTCTACTACATCCTTCTTCTCTGTATATTTATTCTATTAATTTTTGGGAGTCTGATATTGAAACTCCAACTAAATATCTTAATTTATCTACTTAAAAAATAATTGTAATATACAGTGGAACTCTATGTAACCTTGTTCTGTATTTTCCAACTTCCCTGTAAATGTGCTATCATACTTCTATAGTTTTAAAAATTAAAATATAAAACAAAGTATATATAATGTTAGATTTGCTTTTGTCAAAATGTTATTTTCTACTCTTCACATCACCAGAATTGCATTGTTTTAGTACTGTCTCTATGGTGTTGGAATTATATATAGTATCATAATAGTTGCACATTCTGTGAATTTTAAACTTGGTTACTTTGTAGAAAAAGTGCATAGGAAATGTTGAAGAAAATACACTAAGAATATCCTAAATTCTCCTTCACCCTCAAAATGATATAATCACACATGAGATCTCTATAAAAATTCACTCCTCAGAACAGGAAGAAGTCTTTCATTTCACATTTAGCTATTGCTGAGAATATGCTAAAAGCTTTTTCTCAAACTATCATTTCTACAAATGCCAGGCTTACAGACACTCCATGCTCCAGAAACTCACTTTAATTTGGATGATAACTAAGAGCCTGTCACATGCCAAGTCATTAGAACTATTTTCTACTCAGTTCTGCAGTGAAGAAAACAGCAAGCTCTCCCCAAGCCTCTTCTATTTTCCTTCCCACATCCAACCATCAGAATATACTATTTTATAACACACACAAAAATGTTTTGAGTATTTTAGGTCTCTTAGGTGTGCCTCACCTGCAGTCACTTTCGTACAGCCAATCTCTGGTTTCCAATGATGGCAGTAAAGAGAAATGGAGCCACATTCTCCAGCTACACCTCAAACTGATGGGGAAGTCATCGCCTTTGGCCAAGAAGGTTGCTTTGGAAATGATTACAGGGGATGGTAATGAAAGAAAAGGGGCTGCCTTGCTGTCTTGGCGGTAAAGAATCTGCCTTCCAATGAAGGAGATACAGGTTCGATCCCTGGGTCCAAAAGACCCCCTGGAGAAGGAAATGGCAACCCACTCCAGTATTTTTGCCTGGGAAATCCCAAGGATGTAGTAGCCTGATGGGTTAGAGTCCATGGGGTCGCAAAAGAGTCAGACACGACTGAGCGACTAAAGCACAACATGATGCATTATTTTGTGTCATTTTACTCCCCTTATTAGAGGCTTCCTCTGCCTTGTTCCTTAATAGCAGCTTCTTGTTAGAAACATAATTCTGGCTCTCTCCTGAGGAAGCATGAAATTGCTGTATTAATATTTATTTTGTAAAGGAAAACAAGATACCAAGGAGAGACTATATCGGTGTTACACTGGGGATGATGTCCAGAACATCATGTGTAAGTCATTGGTTTCCATGTAGTTTTGATATTTTTCTTCTTATGACTTCTGGGGAACTCTGGCTTACAGATTAGATACCTCTTCTTTCTTTCTGAGGATGAAGATTAAATAAGGAGTAGTATTGATGCTGAGCTTGTATGTCTGAGAATTTTAAAGCTTCATGCCCTTAATTAAACATTGCCACCAGGGGAACAGATACTTCTGAGTATTACAGGCAATTATGCAAAAGTGCTTTTATTTACAGCAAAAAAAAAAAATGTGGCATATGTTTTAGGAATGTTGCCATGACATTGCTTCTCAATCCCTGGTTTGAATCTCTTCAGTATCTTCAATGACTGCCCAGGGACCATCTGCTAGCCCATTGTCTATAACCAAAGTCTGGCTCCTGGGAAAAGGGAACCACCACAAATGGGACAGCCATCAGTGGCAGATGGTATTCATAGACATTATAGGTATTTTAAGAAGCCATTTGATGACAGATCTTGCCTTGGCAAAAGGATATTATATGCCAGTAATTTAAAGTGAGTGATGCAAAGAGTTGAAGTCAGGGACTACAGAATTTCAAAAGCAGTGGACATGGCAGCATCTTTGTGTTCAGTGGCAGCAAGTAGCTGCAACCCCTGTGGTCCAGGGTCGGGTTACATTCTGACGGTGGAGGCAGTGACAATGTTAGTGTCATTATCACAGGCTATTCTGAGGCCTGAATTTGGAGGCGCTTCTGGTCACAGCAAAGGTGCTTTCCTTTGGTTCCTTAGACTAAACTAATCTAACCTTAAAACTTAGATTTGGAATTTAAAAAAAATTGGAATTAAAAAAAAATCTATCTCTTCCTGAAAGATTGTTTGAGTAGACTTCCTCCAATCTGTTGCAGTATTCCTTTAGCAGAAATAAATATGTTATAAGCATATTGACTGGTTTCCAGAATCCATGAGATTGGTGAAGTTTTAAGCTTAGATTAATCTAAGCTTAAGAGAGTAGGAAACACATTACTAGGTAAATGGAATTAAGAACAAATGCATGGAAAATCCTGGGCCCCACCTTTTGTTGCTAGATTCATCAGACCTAAAATTCACTGTCTTAGTAAAGTTCAATGGCTGGAAATGTTTCTAACTGGTTGCTCTCAATTTCTGTGCTTTTCTCACAGTCCACCAGAAACTAGCTGTTCATGGACTGGCAGACCATCGTTCTATTAGCACTGTAGTGAGAGGACAAAATTTAACTCTGTGCCTGAAACACACTTCTAAATATTTAACAAATGTGAAAGAAAGAAGGATCAGGAAGAGGGACATAAAAACTAAGGCAAAGGAGATAGCAAGTTGAAGAACCATAATGATTAAAAAAGACTGGAACCCAAACTACAATAGACACTGCCATAGGCACCTGAGACAAAAGAGTTCACTAGTATCCTAATGAGACCATTGAGTTGGGATCCATACTCAATGTGGTTATGTAGTTATATCTAGAAATATATCTACATCTTCCCACTAACATCTTTGTTGTCGTTTTTAGTTGCTAAGTTGTCTCCGATTCTTTGCAACCCCATGGATTGAAACACGCCAGGCTTCCCTGTCTTTCGCTATCTTTCAGAGTTTGCTCAAACTCATGTCCATTGAGTCAGTGATGCCATCCAACCATCTCATCCTCTGTCGCCCCCCCCACACCCCGCTCCTGTCTTCAATCTTTCCCAGCATCAGGCTCCTTTCCAGTGAGCTGACTCTTCACATCAGGTGACCAAAGTATTCTCCTTTATTCTGCATATTCAGTTCTCTTAAGATATAGTGTATACATCTATGGTATTTAAAGATTGCTTAAAATGATGATAGTTAATAATTGCTGAGCACCTAATCTATGCCACCATTGTGTGAAGCCCAACCTCTACAGTATTTCATTTATTTCGCTCAAAAAACTTTAAATTTCATGCCATTATTTTATTCATCTAACAGTTGAGTAAGTACAGATGTTAGGCAAATTGCTTAAATCCACACAGATGGTTAGGGTTTAATGTTTACATCTGGATTCTGAATATGAGTATGTATCCAGGCTTCCCTGGTGGTGCTAGTTATAAAGAATCTGCCTCCAATGCAGGAGACCCAGGTTCAATCCCTGGGTTGGGAACATCCCCTGGAGAAGGGAATGGCAACCCACTGCAGTACTCTTGCCTGGAGAATTCCATGGACAGAGGAGGCAGGCGGGCTACAGTCTATAGTGTCACACAGAGTTGGACACAACTGAAGTGACTTAGCATGCACACATGCATCCTGTAAGACGATCTTTAACGGACAATGTACTTCATTTAACATTGGTGGGGAAATTAAGGGCTGAAAGGGAAAAGCATCAGAGCATTCCTTTCAGATGTCCCTTGACTACAGACACGCCTTTACCAAAACACATGCTTTTAATATAAGCTGGGGATATGCTGCTAGTTTGAGCTTCAGAAAACCAGTAGAGCATTGAAGTTAGGACAGCAGAACCTGAATATAACAGCTTTGGTTCAGATTCAAACAGTTTATGATTTTAGGCAAAGTTAGTCCAACAGCTTTGCTTTCATTTTTTTTCAACCTGTGAAACTGGTAGGGGAGAGAAAAGCTAAACTATTGGGGGAAATTGTGACTGAAAGTCACAGCCCTGAAATATAGGATCTTGAAGGCCTGAGACTTGTTTGGAGGATTATGGAATCCTCTACATCTTACCACCACTCCAAGAGTGCTCTGGTAGAGCAGAGTGGATTACAGTTGCAAGAGCTGCAAGCCATTCTCCCTGAAGTAAATCTGCATGCATGCATGCTAAGTCCCTTCAGTCATGTCCAACTCTTTGTGACCTCATGAACTGTAGCCCACCAGGCTCTTCTCTCCATGAGGTTATTCAAGCAAGAATTCTGGAGTGGAGAGCCTCAGTCCATGTTTTGGCTTCTGTGTTCTTGGTTCATGAGCAGTCTTTATGGTGTGTACCAAATAAACTTATAACTACTTTGGTGGTTTCTTAGTTTTATTTCTGTTATTTCTGAACTTTTGACAAAGTTAAAGAAGCAAGCCTACACAGACAAGGGTTTCATTAGTGATGACTCCGTTTATATGACATTTTAGAATAGGCAAAATTGTAGAAGCAGTAAATAGATCAGTTGCTGCAGGAGTTTGGGGAAGGGGTTGAGTAAGTCAAGCCCACAGGATTATTTAGAGTGGTGAGACAATTCTTTGTGATTCTGTAGCGGTGGATACATGGCACTCTACATTTGTCAAAAAGCATGGAGCATTTTGGCACAAAGTGTGGACCTTAACACATTCAAAGAAAAATCATTCAGGAAGTTGGAGGTGTCCTGAGATAGAATGAAAAATGTGACACAAGACTCTAACTGTATTAAAAGTGTACGTCATACCCTCACTGAATGGAAAGGAGGCATAGACATTGCCCTAAATAACTTGGGAAATCAGTGGAAACCATGAGCAAAGACAAAGAAACTATACAGAAGCACTGTGGTAAGGTTGATAAAGCTGTTTTCTATGAGGATGCAGATGAACCATTCTGAAAGCACTATTTATGTATACTGGAACCGAACAAATAAGTAAATGCGTGGTGTTTCTCACTTTGAAGTGAGAGTTTATAGATATGCGAGGGAAAAGGCTAGACTGATCCATGTGGTAAAGAATTAGAGTTGGAGACATCAGTATGAATTCATGTTTAGATGAATCTGGATACAGAGAGTTGTATTTAGAAAAATTATAGATGTGTGCATATACATGGGCAAGTATATACACATCTTTCCATACTCTGTCAACTCCCAGGGCCTGAAAAACAAACTCTTCAGTAATTCTTCAGTAACAACAAGCACAGCTAATATACAGATCTTGGTTTCTAATACCATTCTTCAATAAAGGAACCAGAAATCATTGGAGAAATGACCAGTTCTAGGGCTGAGGCAGGGAGAATATTGGGTTGACCAAAAATTCTTTCAGTTTTTTAAGTGAAAATAAGACCGTTTTTAAGTCAACTATACTTAAATAAAGTATATATATTTTTAAAAAAGATCATTTTTCATTTTCACCAAGAACTTCATTAAACAATGTATTTACTGTTTTGTTCCACTACTTTCTGCCATTGTTCAGTCAACTTCATAATTCCATCTTCCAAAACTTTTTATATTTTTGAGCAAAGAACTGCTTCAGGTCCCCTTTATAGTCACCCAGGGAATGGCTATTTTTTCTATTAAAAGAATTTTGTTAAGACTGAAATAAATGGAAATGCAAAGATGCAATGTCTGGTCAATAGAGTGGATGAATCAGAACTTCGCAGCTGAGTTTTAACAGTTTTTGCCTGGTCATCAAAGAAACATGGGGTCTTGCATTATCCTGATGGAATATTGTGCATTTTCTGTTGACAAATTCTGGTGCTTTTTGTTGAATGCTGCTTTGAGTTAGTCTAATTGAGAACAGTAGGTGTTGGAATTAACCATTTCATTTTCTAGAAAGAGCTCAGAATAGAGAAATCCCTTCCAATCCCACTGTAGACACAACATCAACTTCTTTGAAGTCTGGCCTTTGGTGTGGTTGGTGGTGGTTCATTTCCCTTGCTCCACAATCACTTCTGTTCCCATTATGATACAGTATCCACTTTTCACCACCTATAACACTTTGTTTTAAAAATGTAGTGTTTCTGTTACATTTAAGTAGAGAATTGCATGTGGAAATAATCAAGAAGGGTGTTGATTTTTTGCTTAACTTATGCAGAACACAGACATCAAAGTGATCAATATAACCAAGCTAGTGTCAATGATTTTCAGTGCTTGATTTGGATATTCTGAGTATGCCTTTTAAAAAAAAATATTTTATTGCAAGATATTTGCTTTACAATATTGTGCTGTTATCCACCATACATTATCATGAACCAGCCATAGGCATACACTCGGCTATCTCCCATGTGATATAACATTGATTATTCTCAATTAATGTCTTGACTTGATTGCTATCAACTGGTCTACCTGACCATGGAGCATCTTTCAGCAAGAAATCTCCAGCATGAATCTTTGCAAACCACTTTTGACACATTTGATTGGTCACAGCACCTTCTTCATGCACTGCACAAATCTTTACTTTGCATTTCAGTTCTGCTTTTACCTTTCTTGAAATAATAAAGCCTAATATGCTGAAAATGTTGTTTTTTTCCTTCTATCTTCATTATTAAAATGGCTACACAAAAATTCACCAATTTTGATAAGGTTTTTTTTTTTAATGCATGCTGATATGACAGCTGTCACAATACAATCTAAAAAAAAATGTTTTGAATGAAGGTAAAGACAACTACTAAGCACTATTAGAGCCATCTTATGGGAAAAAGACAAAAAACAAAGAAACTTTGGCCAACCCATTACAAAGTGGATTAACTGGTGGAGCTCCCAAAGACTCAAGAGGAAATTATTTGAACAAAATAAATAAAGTAATGTTAGATTATTACCCAAAGTATAAAATAAATTTTCATGGTTCTGTAAGTTATTGAAAAAATGGAAAAAAATAGGAATGATTAGACAAATCTGGCAGATATAATCTAAATAATTTATGTAGATATACCACCATTGATGAAGGGGAATTCCACTCTCCAATCCTTCATTGTGGATTTGGTATAGTGATTTCTCTCTAAGTAGTACCATACTTAAAAGAGGGGAATGTGGAAAGCATAACTGTAGAAAAGAAAAATGTTACAAAGACCACTTCAGTCAGATAATCAAGGTTAGCATCTGTGGTGATGTGTCATGATGATAATGTGTACCCAATGCATGATGTGATAATAATACTATTTTACATCTGTGTTCTTCCCCTAAACTCACTGCTCCAATCTAATTCTGAGAAATACATCAGACAAATGCCAACCGAGGGGCATTCTACTGGCTGCCTAACCAGTATTCCTCAAAGCTCAAGGTCATCAAAGATAAGAAAAGCATGAGGAACTGTCACATCCAAGAGGAGACTAAGGAGACATGACAACTGCATAGATTGTGATATGCTGGAAAGGAAAAAAAAAAAAGAGATATTAGATAAAAACTAGGAAAATTTGAATAAAGTATAAACTTTGGTAAAAGGTAATACAATAATCTCAACATTAGTTCATTAACTATGACAAATGTACCACACTAATACTGGATATAAGTAATAGAAGAAACTGAGTCCAGAATCTTTCTATATAATTTTAAAAGCCAAAATTTCTAAAAAAAAATGTTTTTAAGATTTAGAATAATTTCATTTGGTGGCAAGCCATTACCTGTTTACCATATTTGCTTATTTGTTTCTCACTTTAGTGGAAATATTTATACATTTTAATTTAGAAATATTATTGTCTGATCAGAGTGTCCGGTTTTAAGATCTTTTAGAAGGGTTACAAAATATATGACATGTACTGAGAGACCCAGTTCCTAGGCAGGTTGATAAGAAGTCCGGGGTCTCCGAGAAGGAGAAAGGGGTCTGGGGTTCTCAAGGAGGAGATAGGGGTCTGGAATTCTCAAGGAGGAGGAAAAGACAAACATCTTTTTTTTTCCCTCTACCTCAGTCTTAGTCACATAAAACATTTTTTTCTTTAAGCCCAGAACTGATGATTACACAGCAAACAACTCAGTTTAAACTCTGTACTAAGGATTATATAACAGTATATCCTGCTTGAGGACAGTTTCTCCTTCCTGAAAACCTTCTGGCTAATCCTGTTATCTTAAAAAGTAAATTATGGGAGTGGGTCTAGTAAGATCTTTATAACCTTGAGACATTCTTTTGATTTATTGTAATATAACTCCCTTGCTAACACTAGTGAGAGGAGCACTCTCCACCCCCCTTCTGATGTCTATGTCAGAAGCTTCCTCTGTCCCTTTTCTTACTTTAATAAAACTCTGCTACACAAAAGCTCTTGAGTGATCAAGCCTGGTCCCTGGTCCTGAAGCTAAATCTTCAGAGATCACGAATCTGACATCGTTCACTGTAAGCTATCAGTATCCTATTGCCTTTCCATAATCCCAAATATTTGAATTTTCAGGACTTATTTTTCCCTGGGGGTTTTGGTCAGTAATTATGAATCTTCAAGGTCTATTCCATTGGGTTATATGAGAATCATATAAATAATTTAAATGACAGACTTAATTTAGTATCTGTCACATAATAAGCATAATCATTTTCAATTGTTGTCATGGTTGCATTTTCTAACAGTCCATGAATTAAACGAATTTTCTTCTAGCCAGAAATCCTAGGCAGTCTCAGCTTTGGAAAGGTTGGAGGAGATCTGGTACCCCAAACCAACAGCAACACTTTGCCTATGAGGACCCATTTCCATAATTATATATACTTTCATTATGTGGGCATCAAAAAGAGGTTGGCTCATGGCCATGCAATTGAAGCTTTCCTGCTATTGATTGGATGTGTGCAATAATGTGATTGATTGGTTGCACTGAGCTGAGCTGAAAGATGTCCTAACACTATGGTTTAATTTCTAGCTCACAAATTGTGCTTTCTTCACAGATTTTAATGTGCTTTGACACATCCTTATCCTAAATCTGTGAGGTAAGCTGCGTGTCATCAGGGTCCCTCTGGTCTTGTTTTCAATGATCTTGTTATAGCCACACGTTCCGGGAAACAAGCTCACTCAGAAGGACGATGCAGATAGTGAAGTGCAGTTTATTACACCGGCGGGCCCAAGGCAGAGTCTCCTCTTAGCCAAGGACCCCGACCAGCATTTGTGAAAATCTTTTACACCCCATGTGTACGCGTCTGAACCCACCACCCCAATTTCCTTGTGACTTACATAAACAAAGGAAAGGTAAATACAGTCACAATAACCCCATCATTCATGTGTTATGTGTTCAAACAGTCAATAATCAATAAGCCCGAGGTTACATTCCAAACAGTCAATAATCAATAAGCCCGAGGTTACTTTCCAAACAGTCACAATAAGCCTGAGGTTACAGAAAACATTTATGACCTGTCCGGAGGTAGGGGGATCAGTGTATGTTTTCTCATAGGTGATGAGTAACCTGGATACAATCTTCAAGATTCCCCTGTCCAGAGGGGGTCTTATCCTTCTATTGTCGTTTCCACAGGCACTAAGCACAGAGTTCAGAGTCCATTAGAGAGGCGGCCGAGCATGATCAGCACAAACAGGCCTAAGATGGAGTCCAGGCCCTATGAATTCCTTCTTCAATCTGATTGTGTTCTCACGGCTTCTCTTTCCCACAAGAGTTGTAAGAGAATAGATAGCGGAATGAACCCATCTCCAGATCATCACCTTGTTTTGGTGTCAATCCAGGTGGTGCAAGATTTATTTTCATTTAGAGTTAACCAAACACAGCGAGGACATACACATTGTTGTCTTTTTTTGGAAACTGACTCACATGCTTCCTTTGCTTCCTGTTTGGCAGCCCTGATGGTCAGGGGGCTTGATATTGACCCAATACCCACACGTATCATTCCGTTGCCAAGAGTGGCCTGACCAGGGGACAGACATATTTTCCACATGTTTTTGACTGAACGTGGCAGTCCTGGTGTGCGTGATTCTTCCTGCTCTGAAAACAAAATTCTTTTATCATGACTCTCTTTTCTTTCTTCCTTTGTGAGGATTGCCTTTTCCTTGTTTTTTCTGATCTTGCTCTTTCCCTTGCCATTAAGTCACATTTTGACTTCACGGCTTCCTCCATTTGGAAATGAGCCTTGCTGTGTGAATAGAAACAAACACTCCTCCAAGAAATAATTGTAGGTGTTGATCTTATTTCTTAAATACTAGCTAATTAGAGAAGATCTAATTTTCTGTTTGAGAAGCTGTGCCCTTAGACTGGAGCTTCCCTGGTGGCTCAGACAGTAGAGTCTGTCTGCAATGCAGGAGAAGACTTGGGTTCCATCCCAGAGGTTGGGAAGATCCCCTGGAGAAGGAAATGTCAATGCATTCTAGTATTTGGCCTTTCAGATCATTTTAAGTGAATTATACAATTTCTGATTGCATTGGCCATACCTATGTATTACAGTGATATAGAGGTTATTTGCCTGGAAGGCCAACTGCATAGCTATGTCTGAAGTGATTTTAGTTGTATGGGGCCACCTGTGGTTTTAGCAAGTTACACCTGGAAACGGAGGAAGGAGCCACTATACGGCTGGCTTTTAGTCCCATGACTGTCACTCCTCCTCCATGCCTTTTAACCCCCACTCTCTTTGATAGTTGGGAGCCTCACGTTTTACTCAGTAAAGCTCTAACCTACAGCTTTGACCCCTGTTGTAAGTTACATATTATTATTTAAAGTGAATGTGACATCTGAAAGTGAGCTTTTAGGAGTAGAGGACAGAAGGATAAGAAAGCATAGGGGCCTGAGTTGGTAGAGGGGGCATTGCCAGGAGTGAGGGAGGAGGTGATGGAAGGACAGCTGGGAACATAAATACCTGACTGCTTATTTTAAAGCATAATGAGATGGACATCTTGGCTACCTATTTGTAGAGCAGGAATAGAGACGTGGACTTGTGGACACAGCAGGAGGAGAGGGTGGGAGACAAATTGAGAGAGTAGCATTGATGTATATACTCACCATGTGCAAAATAGAGAGCTAGTGGGAAACAGCTATGTAACACAGGGAGCCCAGCTCAGTGCTCTGTGATGACCTAGGGGTGTGGGATGGGGGAGGTGAGGGAAGGAGGCTCAAGAGGAAGGAGATAGATGTAAACACACAGCTGATTCACATTGTTGTACAGCAGAAACTAACACAATACTGTAAAGCAGTTATACTGCAACAAAGCAAACAAGCAAAAACAAAACAAAAGACCATTATGCGAGTCTACACTTCTTCCTGAAATTACCTGTATTATCTGGCAAACTTTTCCCCCATTTTTTGCTTAAAAAAAAAAAAAGTATTTGTAAGCCACCCCAGCAAAATGTTTCTGAAAGCACAGATTGTTGCCTTTAAAGAAAATAGAAAAGAACTTTACATTTGAAAATGGCCTGAAAGTCTTAAATGCATTCAAAACTTCACCAATAACCAAACCTGGGTCTAGACTTCAAATGTGTGTACTGTTCACTCTCATCAGTTTGGGTATATCTAGAGTTACTTTAGAGATTTGATATGATCATTCATTATATTCTCTCTGTTTCACTTTGGGAACAAAGAGGATCTTGGTTCTTTTCCTCTCTCTGATCTTAGTCTCCTCTGCAAATAAGAGAACATGTGGGGAAAAAAAAAAAAGGATTTCTGTGAGAGAAACAGTTGCTGTCACTGCCACAATCACATAAAGAGTAAAATAAAAAATTCAGTTAATTATCCAGATAATTCATGTGAAGGTGCACCTTAACTTCTGAAATTATTAGGATAATGGCCATGGTCCTCTTCATTTTCCAAGAATAGATGAATTCTAGTGCCTGTTATAAAACTTTGATGCTTTCTTTTTCTCAAATTTAACATTTCTTGTCAAAAAAATTTAGTTCTGAATTAAAAAAAATACACCAAACCATATGATAGATTAAATTTGATGATTTAAAAACTGAGATGTTGCTATGATGGACAGATTGCTTAACAGGAAGATAAAATTTGGCCAATGTAAGAGAGAGGTCTCATAAGCCTCTTTTTGGAAGCAAAGCATCTGTTCAGCTGGTTTACTTTTCTACTTTTCAGATCTACCAAAAAGTAACTTTTCAAGTGAGAGTTCCAACAGAGCTCTTAAAGGTCCACATTTATGTCCATTTGTTCTAGAAAGACTATTTTCTTCAGAAGTTGAATGCTTTATAATGTAATTACTAAACAGAATCTCATACTAAATTTTGAAATTTCTGTTAATTTTTAAAAAGATTCAGAATAGTCTATAAAAGGCAATTTTCAGTTTTAATTATTGTAAAAAATTTGAATGCCAATATTAGCCCCCTTTGCTGCCATCTGTTGTTCTACCAAAGAAATGACTCACTGGTAATACTTTTCTTTTGAACCTAAATTACTCATCAAAATCAATACTTCTAATATTAAGATGAGATTCTCTTCATGATACTTTTTTTCTGCAGGGAATCTTTTCATCTCTAACAGTTGGGGAAACAGATTTTCATGTACTCATGCATGACCATACAGAGATTTAGATTTTCCTTTTAGCATATGCAGTAGACATTTGAGAAGGTTGAATGGACAAAAACAAAGAAAGCCTCTGATTCCTGAAAAAACCCATCATACCCAAAAGAACTTATAAACCAATCTTTGTAAAGTAAAAGCATTTAACTTAATGACAGCACTCTTAGCCCTGAAAGTAAAATTAAACATAAGCTCCCACTTCACCCCACAACTGTGGTGTATTGGGCACATAATTAAAAACTGGAAATATAAATAAACCTGAATGTAACACGGTCCCAGATTTTGAGCATTTCAAAATTTGAAAGAGAAGCCAGATTATGTTGAGATAAGAAAGTTTCTTGTTCATGTTGGTATAGGATATATTGGCAAGAAATCAAAAAATCAAAATAGTAGGTGTGGATGGCAATCCTGTTATGAAGTGATATCAGTGGTGATAGAAATGGAGAAGACACAGTGAAAGAGATTTAAAGACTGAGATTTGGTGACTAAAAGGGTTGGGAGAAAGATCATTATATGTTCAGAGTGAGGGAGGTTGGGTGCTGACTTGCAGGAAAAACGTTTTTTTAGCCATATTTCAATTACCAGGAGATACCAAATTACTGCAACTATCTGAAATGTGAGCCTCTGCACCAAAAAACAAAAACAAAAAACCCAAAAAACCCAAACCCCCCCCCCCCCCCAAACCCCCCACAATAATAAACAAATAAAAATTATATGGCAAACAGTTCAGTAGCTCCAAAAGAGGCGTGTCAAAGACATCTTAAACTAAGGTGTTATATTTTTTCATATTAAGATATCTTTGTCTCTGGCTAAGGTAGCATTGGGCTTCCCAGGTGGCTCAGTAGTAAAGGATCCACCTGCTAATGCAGGAGATGCAGGAGATGTGGGTTTGATCCCTGAATCAGGAAGATCCCCTGGAGTAGGAAATGCAACCTGCTCCAGTATTTTTGCCTGGAAAATTCCATGGACAGAGGAGCCTGGATGGGCTACAGTCGATGGTATTGAAGAGTTGAACACAACTGAGCATGCATGCACACAAAATGGCATTAACTTCTGTTTTAGCAACAATTTTAACTTAATTAAAAATTTAATGCACTGAAGATAAGAAGCAGGAGATTAAGATGGGGAATATGGTCAAGGAAACCATTCTGAAGGCAGGCACGCAGGGAGCTGTGAGAGTCATGGCTCACATTTCAACTTTCTAAATATTTTAGATTTCAAATTTTTAAAATTTCACCTGACTTCATGTTATAATATCACTCTCTCACCTTTCTAAGAATCTTTTACCACTCATCTTGACCTTAGATTTGTCCTCAGCCAGGAGAGTTCAGTTTGTGAATATCCTGATATGAGTTGGCAAAGGGTCTCCTGGGAAGAGTGCTGGCTTGATTGTTTCTGACTCAGATGCTAGCCCACTGCATGACGCCAACCATATCCTAACAACACAACAGAATATAGCGGACACTTATTTAGCAGTAAGTAGCTGCCAGTTGGGCTTCTCAGGTAGTGCTAGTGGTAAAGAACCCACCTGCCAATTCAGGAGACTTACGAGACTTGAGTTGGATCCCTGGTTCAGGAAGATCCCCTGGAGGAGGGCATGGCAACCCACTCCAGTATTCTTGGCTAGAGAATCTCATGGACAGAGGAGCCTAGAGGACTACTGTTCACTGGGTTGCAAAGAATCAGACACAACTGAAGAGACTTAGCATGCATGCACAGGTGCCAAACACTGTTCTAAAACTTTACAGATAATTAATTTATTGGATCCTCCCCATTACCCTGGGAGGTAAATGCTATCCTTAATCCTGCTGTAAAGACAAGGAATAGAGAGCACAGAGATCACACAAAAAGAAATGGATCAAGGATGCAAATCCAGAAATTCTGAGTCCAAAACCCATGCTCTTACCCACTACAAACTATAGCTTCTTAGTGATTATAGCCAGTAAAGAGCTTTACCAAAGAAAATAGGATAATGTTAGTATCAAAGTATTCAAATCTCAAAGTATTAAAGTCTTAAAGTATTAAAAAGCAGAGACTTTACTTTGTTGACAAAGGTCCAGATAGTCAAAGCTATGGTTTTTCCAGTAGTCGTGTACAGATGTGAGAATTGGGCCATAAAGAAGGCTGAGCACTGAAGAATTGGTGCTTTTGAATTGTGGTGTTGGAGAAGATTTGTGAGAGTCCTTGGACAGTAAGGAGATCAAATCAGTCAATCCTAAAGGAAATCAACTCTGAATATTCATTGGAAGGACTGATGCTGAAGCTGAAGCTCCAGTACTTTGGCCACCTGATGTGAAGGGCCAACTTAAAAAAGACCCTGTTGCTGGGAAAGATTGAAGGCAGGAAGAGAAGGGGACGACAGAGGATGAGATTGGTTGGATGGCCTCACCGACTCTATGGACATGAGTTTGAGCAAACTCTGGGAGATGGTGAAGGACAGGGAAGCCTGGCGTGCTGCAGTCCACAGTGTTGCAAAGAGTTGGACACGACTGAGTCACTGACCAACAACAGCAATTCAAAGCTTGCAAACTCTAGATAGCTAAAGCTAAAGACACTATGTCAAAGCTGGTATTTTCTGTTCTAAACCGTCCTTTCATTTATGGTGAAAACAGTTTACACTATGGATTACCCTCATACAGTTGACTTTACATGTAGGTAGATTAATTCAGTGAACTAATCTGGCTCTTAGTAAGTAGTTTGTACATTTGCATGTTAGTGCTATGTGTTATTCTTGCCTCATCATTTTCTGGGTTAATAAATATTTTATTGAGCACCTTCTGCTTCCCAGCTTCTGAATAACCTGTTATATTTCCCTAGATGGATTTCTCACATACATTATAAATATTAAATTGATCTTCATGTATACAGAGTACCATATGATAAAAATAAGACAGAAATAAAAGGAATACAAGTTAGAAAATAGCATTTCACAGCATAAATTCATTACCCCTTTAGGTTTTCCTTGTTAGATTATCTAAACTACAAGACCAAAAACTACTCATTTTAAAGAGGAAACAATAGCAAGATTTATTTTAAAAGCGCTTTCTCTCTTTTTTCTTCGATTTCTACCTATTTGAGTTATCTCACATCAACAGCCTCACCTACGAAAGATAGGGAAAGAAGAGTGGCAAGAGAAAATGAAATGGAGCAGGACCCTGTGGTCCTTATCCCACCCCAGTGTGCTCTGAGTGCCTTTTGTCTGCGGAAAAACTTTAGCCAAAGAATAAGTTTAATCAGAGAAGCTAGAAAATGCAGAAACAAAGGGAAGCAATCAAAGAAGACCAAATAATAATGATGCAGTCGGTAAGTAAAGTCAAGGATCTTTTGTTCTCTCTCAAGAACTATAGATAATAGTCTGAGTCATATCTTATAAGCTGTCTTATAGATACTGAATATAAATATTGAAACAGTATCTTATAGATACTGAATGTAGATATTGAAACAGGTGGAGAAGTTAACTACATGATGATCAGACTGAAGTCGTGATGTCAGCTGCCACAATTTTGAGAACTAGCCTCAGAGAAATGGAAAAAAATTGACCCTGGAACTGAAGATTGACTGTACCTAAAACAATCAAGATGATGCTGGTCAGACCACCAATGACCAATTTCAAGATGACCATTAGAGCTGACTGTACTATTGTTTCATGTAGCCCCCTCTCTGTGTATACAAAATCTCTTGCCCACAGATTGTCAGTTGAGGGAAGTCAGTCTTTAAACAGACATCTGCCCGTCCCTACCCCTACCCCCAATTGCCAGTTTCTGAAATAAAGCCAAATTCCCTTTCCACCAACCTGGTCTCATTATTGGCTTTTGAGCAGCAAACAGCCAGATTCTTCTTTCGATAGCAAAAACACAAAATCAATTTAAACCAACACCAAAAAAGGAAAAAAAAAATTCTCTCAACATTTGTAATGTATTCACTCAACTAAAATTAAATTGCGTATGTGAAAGCAATCAGAGAGGGAAAAAAGACAGACGCTTCACACACACACACATATTTCACTTGTATGTCAGGAATTTTCTTAATAGATTGCTTAGTGAAAATAGCAAGTCACCAAGTAACATGCATTCAGTTTAGTCACTCAGTCATGTCCGACTCTTTGTGATCCCATGAATCGCAGCACGCCAGGCCTCCTTGTCCATCACCAGCTCCCGGAGTTTACTCAAACTCATGTCCATCGAGTCGGTGATGCCATCCAACCATCTCATCCTCTGTCGTCCCCTTCTCCTCTTGCCTCCAATCCTTCCCAGCATCAGGGTCTTTTCCAATGAGTCAACTCTTCACATGAAGTGGCCAAAGTATTGGAGTTTCAGCTTCAACATCAGTCCTTCCAATGAACACCCACGACTGATCTCCTTTAGGATGGACAGGTTGGATCTCCTTGCAGTCCAAGGGACTCTCAAGAGTCTTCTCCAACACCACAGTTCAAAAGCATCAATTCTTTAGCACTCAGCTTTCTTTATAGTCCAACTCTCACATCCATACATGAGCATTGGAAAAACCATAGCCTTGACTAGATGGACCTTTGTTGGCAAAATAATGTCTCTGCTTTTCAATATGCTATCTAGTTTGGTCATAACTTTTCTTCCAAAGAGTAAGCGTCTTTTAATTTCATGGCTGCAATCACCATCTGCAGTGATTTTGGAGCCCCCCAAAATAAAGTCTGACACTGTTTCCACTGTTTCCCCAACCATTTCCCATGAAATGATGAGACCAGATGCCATGATCTTAGTTTTCTGAATGTTGAGCTTTAAGCTAACTTTTTCACTCTCCTCTCTCACTTTCAAGAGGCTTTTTACTTCCTCTTCATTTTCTGCCATAAGGGTGATGTCATCTGCATATCTGAGATTATTGATATTTATCCCAGCAATCCTGATTCCAGCTTGTGCTTCTTCCAGCCCAGCGTTTCTCATGATGTACTCTGCATGTAACTTGAATAAAGAGGGTGACAATATACAGCCTTGATGTATTCCTTTTCCTATTTGGAACCAGTCTGTTGTTCCATGTCTAGTTCTAACTGTTGTTTCCTGACCTACATACAGGTTTCTCAAGAGACAGGTCAGGTGGTCTGGTATTTCCATCTCTTTCAGAATTTTCCACAGTTTATTGTGATCCCCACAGTCAAAGGCTTTGGCATAGTCAATAAAGCAGAAGTAGATGTTTTTCTGGAACTCTCTTGCTTCTTTGATGATCCAGCGGATGTTGGCAATTTGATCTCTGATTCCTCTGCCTTTTCTAAAACCAGCTTGAACATCTGGAAGTTCACGGTTCAAGTATTGCTGAAGCCTGGCTTGGAGAATTTTGAGCACTACTATGCAGAAACATGCATAGTTTGATTCTATTTCCTTACAAACAAACAAATCACTATGTATGTGCTATTCTTATATGTGTTTATATTTGTTTAAGCAAAGATAAAATGAGAAAGAATGCATACTGAGATTGTTGACATTTGTTATCACAAAGGGTGGCATAAGAGAGGTAACAGAGAGGTGGGATGGGAGTGGTAATTAGCTTTGTTTCATATATCTTTGTGCTACACTGCTTCATCTGCTACAGCAGTGATGTTTTACTTTTTAAAATTAAAAAAAGTAATATAAAGGAAGATGTAAAATGGGAAAGTTATCAAACAGCAACAAACACACAGTCTAAGAAGTGTGTCTTCCCACACTTATTTATGTTCCTAGAAACATATAAACACATACATAGTATATATATTTATATAAAAATTGAATTACTTTATATACTTTAATTAATAATTTAATTTTTCTATTGAACAGTACAAATACATATCCCATCAGGGCAACAGTCAGGCCTCAAACACATCCATTTATTTGTTTATTACTGAACTAAAGATTGAGGGCAGGAGGAGAACGGGGCAACAGAGGATGTGATGGTTGGATGGTATCACCTACTCAACAGACACGAATTTGAGCGAACTCAGGGAGATAGTGAAAGACAGGGAAGGCTGGCATGCTGCGTTCACGGGATACAAAGAATTGAATACGACTGAGTAACTGAACAACCATAGTTGATTTACAATGCTGTGCTAATTTCTGCTGTACAGCAAAGTGATTCAGTTATACATATATCTACATTCTTTTTAAAATACTCTTTTCCATTATGGTGTATCATAAGATATTGAATATGATTCTCTGTGCTATACAGTAAGACCTTGTTTTTTATCCATTCTGGATATAATAGCTTACATCTGTACCTTTTAAATAGTTACATCATATTTCATAGTTCTTCTATCCACAGGCATTTTATTAGCTGTGTTTTCCTAATACCAATGATTCAATGCAGCTCTTATAAACATTTTTTAAAGTTTTTTTTCATTTATTTATTTTTAATTGAAGGATGATTGCTTTACAATATTGCATTGGTTTCTACCAAACATCAGCATGAATCAGCCATAGGTTTACCCATGTACCATCCCACTTGAACAAGCTCCTGCACATCTACATTTATTCTGTGGAATAAATTCCAAAGTGAATTTTATGGGACACAAATCATAGTACTTCTAATTTTAATATATTTTATCAGATTTTTTTTCCCAAAGACTGTAGCAATCAACATTCTACCAACATTGGATGATATTGTTTTCTGAAATTGTAAGCCAACTTAACGTTAATAAAATGGTATCTCACTATAATCAAATTTTGCATATATCTGGCCACTGATACGAGGAAGCATCTTTTTATTTCCTCATTTTCCATTTTAATTCCTCTCTCATAAATAGTTTGCCAAATTACTTTCATTATTGAATTACTTCTCTTTTGCTTTTACAAGATTGATAAGAAATTAAATAAATACATTTCCCCATAGTCTTAATGTTTTCTAAATCATTATTACTTAACTTTACTGTTTTCTGACATCTGCAATATTTTCATTATAGTTGTTTTAGTCTATGATTTTTTTTTTGAGTTTTCTGGAGTCCCTGACTTGTTGAGAGATCCATCATAAGCTAAATTTACATAAAAATTTATTGTATTATTTTAATTTAGAAAGTCATTTAAGTCGTTCATTCACAAATAAAGATAATTCAGTTTACTCTTGCAAATTTATAGTAATTATTCAAGTTTATTGTGTTGAAGTTTTGGGTAGGTAGTATAAAATAATTTTGAAATAATTTTTGAAAATATTTTTTTCTTCATGATTTAATGGAAATAGTTACTGTATTTCACCATTTATAGAATCTGCTATTAATTTTGGGTTAACTTTAACATATTTAAGTATTTTTTTAAAATTAGGGTATTTTTTAGGAATACATTTTCCTTTTATCATATTCTTTTTCAGCATCTATTGCCTTAAGAATATTTTTCTTTTCTTTTTTAACTTAGTGGTGTGATTAATTACGTGGACAGATTTTCAGTTGTTGAACCACAGCAATAATTTTAGTAGTAGAAAACTTATGTATGAATCATTAAATGTGCTACCAGTTTCGATTTGCTAATATTTAGAATTTTGCATTCATGAAATTGGCTTATGGTTTTGCTTTCTGCATTATTTTTGTTGAATTTGGGATCAAGGTTTCCCAAGTTTATACCATGAATTAGAGAAAGTTCTATTTATTTTTTTAATTATCTGAAATGGTTTAAGTAACATAGGAATTATCTAATCTTTAAAGGTGAAGAAGAAGTCAATGGTTGTCTAGGCTTTTTGCCTTTTAAATTAGTAAATACTCAATTGTTTGATCTTTTGTATGATCACTGATCTACTCAGATGTTCTCTTTGTGTTAAGTTCAAGACGTAATCATTTCCTCTATGCTGCTACATATGATAGCTACTAACTGTATGTGACTACGGAAATGTAGATTAATTAAAATTGAATACATTTTAAAATCTTAGTTCCCCGAACATACTAGCCACAGTTCAAATACTTCACAGCCACATGTGGCCACCATGGGGACCATGGAAAAAGAGAACATCTCCACCATTTCAGAAATTCTAATAGGCAGCACCGTTCTAGCTGTATCAATATGTTTCTAGGAAGTTGTGTATTACATTATCTTGTAATTCTTTTAATTGCTACCTTATTTACATATATATTCTTTAATATTATTCTCCTAAGACTTCTTAACTCCGTATTCAGGTTGCTTATCTATTTAGTAGTCATCAAAAAAACCTAGAGTTTGCTTTTATCATTCTTTCAGTATTTCCTTTGTGCATGCATGCTAAGTCACTTCAGTCGTGCCCAACTTTTTGCAATGCTATAGACTGTAGCCCTTCAGTCTCCTCTGTCCATGGAATTTTCCAGGCAAGAATACTGGAGTGGGTTGCCATGCCTCCTCCAGGGGATCTTCTTGATCCAGAAATTGCACCTGTGTCTCTCATGTCTCCTGTATTGGTAGGAGGATTCTTTACCATTAGTGGTAACTTGGAAGCCCCATTCCCTTTGTATTCTATTTTAATTACTTTCACAATCTATACTATTTATTATGATTAATTCCATTTTGCTTTATTTCTTCCTTTGATTTCCTTAAGTAAAATGGTTCTTTAATTTTCAAGATTTCTTCACATTTATTTTAATAACATAACAGAGGTTTTATTCCTTAAATTTTACTGTACCATCTTTTCCAATACTTTTTCCTTCTTTTTATCTTACTCTAGTTTTTGTTGCCTTGAGTAAGTTCTCTGTTCCCCTTTACTTTATTAATTTAGAATTTTATTCTGATTTGATTGCCTTCCAGTCTTTACCAACCAAAATTAAACTTACAGTTTCAGAATATTTTAGGAGTGTTAAATACTCTCTTTCCAAGATGTTTCACTTTCTCTCTCTTCACACTTCATGTAGAAATGAAATTGTTAGAAAATATTTAGTTTCCTACTTCCTTCCACCCCTGCTTCAAATCCTCAGTTAAAGCAATTTAGATTTTTTTTTTAGCATCATGCTATTACAAGGTTCTCTCTTAAATTATGTCTTTTTATTTCAGCAATTCTTTTTTACAAAATACCGATCATTCTGCCATAGTCAATGTAGACTTAAATCTGGTAAATGATTTGGAAAGGATATCTTCTATCTTTCTTTTGTAATTTTCTCTCTGAAAGTTGAAAACTTTTCTCCTTGCATTTCAGAAGCTATCACATGTCTAGGGGTGTGTGTGTGTGTGTGTGTGTGTGTGTGTGTGTGTGTATTCATCAATACTACCTATAGCATAGTGAGTTCTTTTGATCTGAAGACTGTACAATTCAGGACCGCTTATTTTTTTAAAAAAAAACTTTGTCTAATAATCCACTTTCCATCCGGTCTCTTCTGTTCTTTGGAGCACTCTCATAATATGCTCATGAAGTCCCCTGAATCTGTTCTGCATGTCTCACATCGTCTCCCTCATAAAGTCTAGTTCTGTGGAGCTTAGCTTTTTGTTATGACATATTACTTTCCCTTAATACTCAAGAACCCTAAATAGTCAACTAGCATATATCATTCTTTTATTTTTCATTTTTTAAATTTAACTTTTTAAAAAGCTGATTCATTAGTTCTAGAAAGTCTTTTTGGAGCTCTAATTCTATCTCCTTGAGGTCCCTTATTAATACTTTTTGCCTAAAGATTTTGTTCATCTCTTCTGTGGGTTCTATTTCAATGGAAGCTACCAATTTTTGTTTTTCTAAATCAATTTTTCTTCTCAAGTAACATTCTGTTTTTCGGCCTTAAATAAGTTCTATTTCTTGTTGTTGTTTATCCATAGATGTCTTTCACCTTCATGTTGTGAGTCGGCTGTTGCTATTTTATAGGTCCGAAAATCGGGGCTGTTTCTTTTCTTGTGACTGACTGCAAGGGATATAAACCGTACAGCTCTGCCGATCACTAGAAGTTACCTACCTGAGCCCCTTATGGTGTCCTTGCTGTACTCATACCTTCCCAACTGCCAGGCCAGGGTTAGCTGGCTTCTGCCTGATGGCTTTATTCCCTCCAGTTCACTGCTTTCTGTGTGTTGGTGGTACTCAAAGATCATGGGCAGCAAGGGGTTAGAAATATCCCTATGAGGCCCTGAAAAATTCTGCCAGTGTGTCACTGTGGGATTCTAGAAAGAGAACAGACAGAGAAGAAAAGCCAGTTAAAGAAATATTTTGAGATGTGGATTCTATCTGGAAAACGGATGACTTGAAATTCACTAAGAATTGTTGGGCTTCCTAGGTGGTGCTAGGGGTAACGAATCTGCCTGTCAATGCAGAAGACTATGTAAGAGAGATGAGTTCAATGCCTGGGTCAGGAAGATCTCCTGGAAGAGGGCATGGAAACCCACTCCAGTATTCTTAAATGGAGAATCCCGTGGACAGATGAACCTGGCGGGCTATAGTCCATAGAGTTGCAAAAGAGTCAGACGTGACTTTGTGATTAAATGATGACAAAAAATCACAAGATCTTATGGTCTTAAGAAGTTTTATTTTGTGAGAAGCAAAAACCTGGGGTGCTAGATCTGTGAATGCCAGGCATCCATGCCATAATGCTCATCTCATTTTGAATTTTCAGTGTGTGTGTGTGTGTTTGTGTGTGTGTGTGTGTGTGCGTGCAGCATGTATGTGCACAAAGATGCCCAATATGGTCCATGGGAGAATGTGATGCTAACTAAGCATTGGACCTTATTAGTAAAAATTACCAGAAGTTCGATATCAAGCCAAGAAAACATTATGAAAGCCCTTCAGGATTAAAAACTCAAATTTAGGAAAAGCCAAATCAGGCTTGTTCTTTCAGGAAAATGTGACTATACGGAGGATACTAAAGAGGGACAGAAATTAGGGTAAAGTTTAAAAAATCATAGATTGATATACAAAGTGCTAGAATGTTTATCACCCGATATTTTTTTCCTGAAATTCTCTTTCTGCTAGCAGTTTCTGCCTTTGGATGATTTATTGAAACTGCTTAAATTTCCTACTAGCTGTCACAGCTGAGTAGACTGATAGGCCTCTGGGAGGTTAACTATGTCCCATTACACCGATTGCTTTTGTATCCAATTAGAACACTTCAGTCTGGCAAAGATATTGTCAGAGATTACAACAGGTGACTGTCATGCACCAAAAAGGGAGGAGTGTGTGTGTGTGTTTAGAAATGAGTGAGGTACAAACATTGGACCCTTGCTGAGTATTTCACTGGAGATTTAGAAAACAGTATACTTTAGCCATTATTGACAACTAGAAGCAAACATTTTGATTTTTCACACACAAAATAAAAACAATGCATTACTCTTTGCTCATCTCCGCCTTGCTATCTTTCCACAGTGGGGCTGAGACCTCCATTTGCTGGCCCTTGGCTTTTCTATTCTGTGGGTGAATAGCTGCCACTGTAAATGCTGCAACTGTTTATAGTTCTAGCCACATTATATATTTTCTGCTCAGCAATACCATCAAGAAATATGCTTTTCTCAGTTCCCTCCATCTAATGACATGCTGTGGCATGCACAGAGGAATGTCACAATCTGGCCTCTAACCTCTGCAGTTATCACAGTTTGGTTTTCTCATTTCTGCACTGCTGTCTTTTTTGGGGAAAAAAAAGGAACTGTTTGCCTTGGGATAATCAAGATTTTTTAAAATAATTTTCATTAACACCTTCCCATTGTTATGCTCATCAGCACAAGTCAATCTATTGCAACTAACAATTTAAAATCAAGATGCTTTGTTTATTCTGTCTACCCACCCATCACACAAATCAATCCACCTAGACTCTTATTCCTGAGAAATTAGATCTTTGTCTGCTGCTTGACAACTTAATTTTATTCTGAAAGAAGCCCAAGTAATTGGATCAAGATATTTCTCTGCAGAGCTGCATTTATGTTTCTAAATGTAGCACGCTCACTGCCAATTTTTCTATAGGTTGCCTGCTCAGCTATGCTGGAAACGAAGAGAGATATGATGTTTAATAGAATATTCTTCTGTTATTTTCTTTTGTGTGACTCTGTTATGGATTCTTTTGCCTTTGTATTCAGTTCAGTCCACTTACACTACCAAGTGATCAACAATCATGTGTAAAGAGCCTTCTTAAGCCCTTCTAATAAAATATGGTACATGATGAATGAGTAAGTGCTGAATGTTGATTCTAATCAGTTCTGATTTATACTGAAATCAGGGCTGACAGCCTCATGGTTTAATAATTTCCTTTATCTGTTTCTTTGACTGTCAGCACATGTCTCATGACAATCAGTTGAAAAGTGAAAGTCCTTTTTGTCTGTTAATTACTTTGTTTATGTATAACTAAGATACTAGTTTAGCTATTTGTTTTGTCAAAGTTAAATGATGTAAATTTTGGCAAGAATTTAATTAGGGGGCAATAGCAGTGAACAATCAAGTTAACAATTATGGTTAAAATAAAGCATTTTAAAAATAAATATATAGAGCTGTCTGGTTTGCTGTAATAATTGAAAGGAAAGAAGATGACAATTTCTGAAAACTCACAAAAAATGTATCATCTTTCTTGCAGTAGTCAGCTTAGGATGTCTGGCATTGAAGTGAAAGGCCTAACATTGCAGCTCAAACCTATATTTCACTTCCTGTTCTGTCATGAGGCTGTGTGACTTTGCTGATTTTTAAATAAGCTGTAATATTTTTGTTTGGGAAATCCCATAGACAGAGGAGCCTGGAAGGCTACAACCGATGGGGTCACAAATGAGACGGACACGACTTGGTAACTAAACAGCAATGGTAACAACAATATTTTTCACTTGTGCAATCCATTTAAAGAAAATATATTTGGTCAGGTTCCTCTTATATTGAGGCCATCTTTTATGACCAACAGTTTGAAATTAAAAGAGTTTTATATCTAATATTAGGAAGAAAAAGAATGAATTATGAAATACATATTAGAGTGAATGTGATCCAATGAGCAGATGCATCTGGAAGCCACTTTTACGTCTCACTCTGAGTTGTCTGGACAATATGCTACCCATGAGTAGGTGGGGACCAGGGAAGATCCCTCCTGGTTGGAGTGAAAGTGAAAGTTGCTCCTGGTTGGAGAGGCTGCACTTAAGCTAACTTCCCACAGGATTGGAGGAAAAGTTCTATTTTCTAATGGACCCTAAGTTGGCTTCAATCCCAGGCTGATTGAGGCTCAATTTTCTGTTCATCCACTATGTGCCATGTAAGAAGGAAGAATAGCGAAGTGGATGAGATTATTCTACTCAAAAACACACCATGTGTCCACCAGCACCTGGGTCCAAATACCCTCTGTGTGGGTTGATGGAAGAAATGTGAGACTGAGATCTTCACGGACAGACCCTTGGCTTAAGCGTTTTTCTAATAAAGCCCATTATTTTGCCCATACTAAGTGACATGATGGGATTCACTTCCTTTCTCAATAGTGGGTCATCCCATTCTGTTTCCTTACTCTCTTCTCTGTGTCTCTTTCATCCTGTCTTTACCTCTTGGATGGCTGAGGAAGTTCATGATACTGGATAAGTAGAAAACTTCCAAGCCTTACAGGAGGCTTTGAAAGCTGAGACCTAAGCTGGTCTGTCTATGTTGCTATGGGCTGTCAAGGCCAGAGTTTTTCATTTTTCTCTGTATCTCCTTTTTCCAAACTCTGCTTTTCTTTATTTCCATGGGGAAAGTTGACATAAATAATGATGATATGAACTACAGTGGCAGAAAGAGGTAACAGACTCATTTCCTCCTATATCTCCATTAAGTTCAACTACAAATCCTGGGAATTAAATGTAAAACAAACAATTTTTAATGAGGGGGAGAGAAAGGCTGACCAACTACAAATCACAGTACCTGGAGAAAAACATGGTGGTGAGTTTCCTGGATTTTCTTTTTGACATATATATACTGGACTGGGTGATGGAAAAGCTAAAAACCCATAAACATGGAGAGGAACAAACAGAAAAAACAAACAAACACAAGAATAAAAGGACCAGGAAAGGAGAAAGACAAGAAAATTTCAGAAGATGACTGCATTATTCCTCTCAACACACCCCAGTAAAGTTGAGTAGGGAACCTAGAATTCCACCCTTGCACTGTATAACAAGGTACTCTCCTTGTCAGGTTGGTGCCAAAAAAAAAAAGAATCAAGTGGAAAGCTGTATATTCATCCCTACCAGACAATAATGAGCTCCTTCATCCCTATGGCAGTGGAGAAGACATGGGGAGCCTGGAATTCCATCCCTACATGGTAATTATGAGACATTCCTATCTCTTCCTGAGGGGATAGTGTCAGAGGAATCCTAGTGATCAGCCAGGGTTTTCATCAACGTCCAATGATAAAAAAGCCACATGATGTAACAAAATTGGAAACCACACAGAGACCAGTAACAAGGCTTCCTGTCCCTTCTATCTCCATGGTGGTATTGAAGTGGAGCAGACCCTAGGGGATCCTCCCAGGTACAAAAGTCTTTCTTGATTTCTATATCTTTCTTTTCCTTTCCACTTGAGCCTCTGTAGGGTCAGTATGACCTGATTTAAACTTATAAATTTTGCCCCAAACTGCTCAGTCTTGAAGGGACAAAGATAAAACCTGCAACTAAAGTCTATGGGTGGGAGGTGCAGGATCCTTTCCAAATTCTCCCCCCACCCTCATCTTCGCCCACAGCTGCTGTCTTTGAAATTAAATGACCTAATCTTATTACAGATTTTAGGGAAATAAAAGATGCCAGAATGACTGATCCATGCAAGAACTCAAGTTTGCCGTCTACTTCTCCAGCATCAAGTAGGTGGCATTAGACGGTGTCTGGACTTTCTCAAGACATCCGGAGGTGTAGAATAATCATCAATACCATTTGCCCCATTTTTGCATCCTTATTCTGCTCTTCTCTTTGAAAGCCCTTTTCTACTCTCCCAGTTTGTTTTACCCTCCCCTTCCCCACCCTGTATCCACATGTCCGTTCTCTGCTTCCATTCCTGCCCTGCAAACAGGCTCATCTGTACCATTTTTCTAGATTCCGTACATATGCACTAACATACAATATGTGTTTTTCTCTTTCTGAGTTACTTCATTCTGTATGACAGACTCTAGGTCCATCCACATGACTACAAACAATGTCCTAGAGTGGTGGAATGAGAGGTGTGGGATAGAGGTTCAAGAGGGAGGGGGTATATATACATGTATACAGATAGCTGATTCACTTTGCCATACAGCAGAAACTAACACAGCAGTTTAAAGTAATTATATAACAATAAAAATTAATTAAAAAGCCCTTTGCCTGTGCCAAAGCATTAAGATGGATTTTAAGGACACTAGTCTACCATCTTCTCAGATAGCCAGCTTTCTCAAACAAAGTGGCTTTCTTTGCCTCAGTACCTTGTCATTCAACTGATCGGCCTGTCATGCAGCAAGTAGAGAAACCTGGGCTCTGTAACAACTTTGGTGAACTAGCCAGGACGTGACCTTCTGAGGCCTCCAGGGCCTGCCTCGGTTCCCAAAAAGCTAAGCAGTGGGGCTACAGGTTCACTTGGGCAAACCAAACTGTAGCCACCATGATAAATAAAATAAAGGCAATTTCCTTTTGTTTAAAACTAATCACAGTGATGCACAGTGGCTAAGAGTATGAGTTCTATTTTTACAGAGCTGAATCTATTGCCAATGTGATAATCTATTATCTATGTGATAATCTGTTACCTATGTGATTATCTATTGCCTATCTATTACCTATGGAGAAGGCAATGGCACCCCACTCCAGTACTCTTGCCTGGAAAGTCCCATGGACGGAGGAGCCTGGTGGGCTACAGTCCGTGGGGTCGCTAAGAGTCGGACGACTGAGTGACTTCACTTTCACTTTTCCCTTTCATGCACTGGAGAAGGAAACGGCAACCCAATCCAGTATTCTTGCCTGGAGAATCCCAGGAACGGCAGAGCCTGGTGGGCTACTGTCTATGGGGTCGCACAGAGTTGGACAAGACTGAAGCGACTTAGCAGCAGCAGCAGCAGCAGTGCCCATCTTTTTTTTAAATCTATAAACTAGGAAATAATGATGGTAACCTACTTCTAAAAACGACTCTGAGGATGAAATGAGATTATCACTGACATAGGTTTAGTAGAATGCCTTGCATGTTGCAAGCCCTCAACCCACAGCATAATTATTATTATTTTAAAGGCAATACAAAAACATGAATTATGGTCATCATAATGTCAACAGATAAATTACATTTATTTAACCAAAAAATCATTTTTAAGATCTCAAAAAATAATGGAAATTATTCCAGAAATACCTGAAGTGTTCGTTTATAAATATGATAATCTCAATAGCAACAAAGGGATTTAATGAGATTCTGATAAAGCCAAGCAGTGGACTTAGTTGTTCTCCATTTTTCATTTGATTGACCAAATGAAATGCTTCCTCAAATTTGCCACATAGGAAATGAAGCTAAGCTCAGCTTTATGCTAGACAAGCTTAGTTATCTTAGAAATGATTTAATAGAAAACAAATTCAATAATTGATGCTTTCAAAAATTTATAAGGCAATATTACACATATTTGGCAGAGATTTGTTTAATTTCCTACAGCTGAAGTTTTCAGAGACTTGTTCTTGGAGTAAAAGAGACATTTGGTCACACTTGCTGAAGAATATATTGTTAATTTGTTTAGTTGCCAAGTTGTGTCTGACTCTCTGACCCCATAGTCTGTAGCCCACTAGACTCCTCTGTCCATGGGTTCCCCAGGCAACAATACTGGTGTGGATTGCCATTTCCTTCCTTCTCCAGGGTATCTTCTTGACCCATGGATCCAAGCCAGGTTTCCTGCATTGGCAGGTGGATTCTTTACCATTGAGCCACCAGGGAAGTCCATATTGATAATATTTTCAATTTTGAGTTTTTTCTATTGTCACTGTTTCAAATTCAGTCTAGTCCTGCAATTTTCTTGGGTTTATTGATATATAGTCTACTCAACTGTAAGAACAACAGACAGCTGCTTCCTGCCTACATCAGTTAGGGCTCAATAAAAAAAGGAGGATCATTAGGAGCTGCATGCACAGAAATTTATTCAATGAATTGTCTTATAGGGGATTTCTAGGCAATTTCAAAATCTATAAGGTGAACCATCAAGAGAGCAGACTAGAACTCTTTGGCACAGGCAAAAGCTATTGTTGGACAAACAGAATTTCGTCTCTCAGGAAAACCTCAGCCTTGATTGAATCAGGTCCAGCTAGATTATCTAGGATAATCTTTCTTCCAATTGATTACAGGCTTTAATTACATCTACAAAATATCTTTACAGTAACACCTAGATTAGTATTTCAATAATTGGGGCCTGAATCCTGGCTAAGTTTCACATCAAAAACAACACCACAGTTTGACATCTAGATACATCTCCTTAACCCATACTTAAAATCCAATAATAAAGTCATACTTCTCCTTAACAGGACATAACTATTCCATTTAAAAATGACAATACTTACCTTTTTTTCCAGAGAGTATGAAGTCTTTGGATGATATTCACTTTTTTCCAATATTCAATAATTTACTGTGATATAAAGTTGACTACATAAATACATCTTATGTTGGATGATAAGGTAATAGAAAAGACAAGAGAACAAAGATATTTGATTACTATATTTGCAAACTTATTCAAAATAAAGCAAAGAAACTATACTTATAACTATTATAGTCCTTGTTTCTGCAACCGGTTGGATGATTATAATTGTAGCTCGTATTTATAACTACTTTCTCTTACTTAATGGTTGTTGTTTAGTAGCTAAGTCATGTCTGACTCTTTTGTGACTCCAAAGACTGTAGCCCACCAAACTGCTCTGTCTGTGGGATTCTCCAGGCAAGAATACTGGAGTGGGTTACCATTTCCTCCTCCAGGGGATCTTCCTGACCCAGGGATTGAACCCCTGTCTCCTGTTTCTCCTGCACTGGCAGGCAGATTCTTTATTACTGAGCCATCTGGGAAGCCCCCAGAATGGGCCAAAGTAGCACACCCAAAAAAGGAATGCACTGTTCCTGAAATCTAAATAGGTCCAGTGGGCATTATGCTGCTTTTTGGTTATAGGAGGGCCAGACAACAACTTCTTCTTAATCTCAGAAGGAATATATTGACCTGCCTCTTATTATTGCATCCCTAGAAATAGCTGAGATGGAAGACTTCTGAATTTCTGTGAAATGTTTTCCTACCTTCTGTAACACAAATATCTAGAGTAGTTGCTACTCTCTGCTCACTAGATCCAATCAGCATAATAACATTAATATAAAGGACCAATGTGTTATTTCATGGAAAGAAAAAGTGATTAAAATCCCTGTGTAGTAGATTATGACGTGGGGTTGAAAAATTGATATACTCCAAGGTGAGGCCATGAAGATTTATTGCTGGCCTTTCCAACTGAAGGAAAACTACTACTACTGATCTCTACTAACATACATAGAGAAAAATTGATTTTCCAGGTGAATAGCTGCATATCAAATACCAGCGGATGTGTTCATTTACTCAAGCAATGAAACAATACCTGGAATTGCACCTGCAATTGGAGTCCCTATCTGATTAAATTTATAATAATATACTGTCATTCTCCAAGAACCATCTGTTCTGTGCACAGGCCAAATAGCTGAGTTGAATGGAGATATGGTGGGAAGTCACCATGCCTGCATCTTTCATGTCTTCCAGGATCACGGTTCTGCTTTTGGCATTTTATCTTCCTAGTACAGGGTGTTGTAGTGACTTCCACTTGGTCTTTCCTTCCCTAACATCCTTTACTCACAGGTCAGAGAATCAGTGGAGATTCTGCCAATTTCTAAATATGCCTATTTCAATGATTGATTCTGGAATGGAGAAATAATTGTTGTTGTTGTTTAGTTACTTAGTTGTGTCCGACTCTTTTGCGATCTCATGGACTGTGGCCTTCCAGACTCCTCTGTCCATGGGATTTCCCAGGCAAGAATACTGGAGTGGGTTGTAATTTCCTTCTCCCAACCCAAGGATTAAACCCATGTCTCCTGCAATGCAGGCAGATTCTCTACCACTTAGCCACTGGGAACCAGGAGAAATAATTACAAATGGGTTATTACACACACTGAGTCTACTGTGAGATGGACTTGAGCTAAAATCTGACCTCTACTAGTCTCTATCATGACTGGTAGAACAGAGTGACATTTTTGGGGTATCCAGAAATTAATGTCAGTTAAGAGCCAGGGTTCAGTAATCCCCCTAAAGTGTAATGGTTCCCCTTTCCCCAGTACAGTCAGCTTGATAAATGGCCCTAGGTCCCTTTGGAGAAAGCTAGGAGAAATATGAACAGTACCATATTGTTTTGGCAGTTAATGGGGTTCTTCTTCAAGGGAACCTATCCTCACCTTCATTAAAGGGTTCTGGGACATAAACTACCTCAGTTAGGAAATTGATTCAGGTGCCATGCCTTAGTCACAAGACTTGGTGATTCAAGTTAGACTTCTAAACATATGGGCTATTCACTAAACCTGAATAGGTTTTTTTTTCCCCTTCTTTTTGTATGGAGACCATGACCTACTAACTAATGCCATATATCTCCCATAAGTTAGATTATTCTGCTTACTGCTTAGAATCTGCTTTCTATTACAGTCAACACACCCATTATTATCCCTATTTCATGTAGGGAATCCCAGTTCAATGGTAGCAGTTTCCATTGTAATTCCTACTTACAAAGAAGAGCAAACAGATCTCTTAAGGATGTTGCAGCTCCCCTCAAGCTTATTTCTCATGTGTGTTAGTAACTTAGTCGTGTCCAATTCTTTGTGACCCCATAGACTGTAGCCTGCCAGGCTCCTCGGCCATGGAATTCTCCAGTAAGGAATACTGGAGTGGGTGGCCATTTCCTTCTCCGGGGGATCTTCCTTACCCAGGAATTGAACCTGGGTCTCCTACATCACAGGCAGATTCTTTACCAGCTGAGCTATAGGAAAGTATATTTCTCATAGTGGTTGTAAAAGGTTTCCTCTGGGTCTTTCTAATTGGGTGATCAGGTCTTACATGAGGAAGTCATTCTATTATTAAAGCTTCCCTAAGACTTTGGATACTGGAGTGGGTTGCTTTTTCCTCCTCCGGGGATCTTCCTGGCTCCGGGATTGAACCTGTGTCTTTTACATCTGTATTGGCAGGCAGGCTCTTTACCACTAGCACCAGCTGGGAAGCCCAGAGTCAGTAGTGTCTTTAAATCTAATCAGATGATAGAACCAGTTCCAGAAACCACAGAAACAATTCAGAAAAGTTATCTTCATGATTGTGTTCCTCTAGAACAATTTCTGGTGCCAAAATATTTCAATTTGGATTATCAGATTAATCGAAAAGAATAAAATCATTAGGAGATACATATGAGATTTTTTGCAAGGAATTGATATACATGGTCATAGGGTCTGGCTAGGCTAGCCTAAAATCACTAAAACAAGCTATTAGGAAGAACAGACTAGAATTCTTGAGTATGAGTGGCAGTTGCTGGCCACAGGTTAAATTTTCTTCTGCTTCAGAGAAGCCTCAGCCTTCCTCTGAAGGCCTTTTGATGGTTGAATCAGGCTCAGTCAAGTGATTAGTTAATAATCTCCTTTACTTAAATAAAGTCAAATTATTATGGACTTTACTTGAAAAGAAAGTGAAAGTCTCTCAGTCGTGTCTGACTCTTTGCAACCCCATGGACTATACAGTCCATGGAATTCTCTAGGCCAGAATACTGGAGTGGGTAGCCTTTCCCTTCTCCAGAGGATTTTCCCAGCCCAGGGATCGAACCCAGGGACTTTACTTACATGTACAAAATAACTTTATGGCAACATCTAAATTAGTATTTGATTGAATAAGTGGGAGCTATAGCCTACTCAAATCAACACCTTAAAAACTCCATCACGTGTTACATTAGAAAATGTCAACTTTATTGAAAAATGGGCTATATATGTACCATCACCACTTTCTCTTCTGTTATAATTTTTTTCCTTTAATTTCTTAATAGTGCAAATTGTTATGTACAAAATAAGCTATGAGGATATATTGTACAACAGTGGGACTATAGCCAGTATTTTAAAATAACTATAAAAAGGTTATAACTTTTAAAAATTGTGAATCACTGTATTATATGTCTATAACTTATGTAACGTACATCAGCTATACTCAGATAAAACATTTTTTAGAATTTTCCATTGATTTCTTATAAAAATTACCCTAAATCAAGTAACCATAGCATGGTCAATTTGAATATCAGTAGTAGAATTACTAAACCAACATTTTTATATCTATTAGGTATCATGTTAAATGCAAAAGTATTGTACATATTATATATCAATCTAAATGTATTCTTTTTTGTATTTTTAAAAATTTATTTATTTTTTGTTGAAGGATAATTGCTTTACAGAATTTTGTTGTTTTCTGTCAAACCTCAACATGAATCAGCCATAGGTGTACATATATCCCCCCCCTTTTGAATCTCCCTTCCCGTTAAACCCCTCTAGGTTGGTACAGAGCCCCTGTTTGAGTTTCCTGAGCCATACAGAAAATTCCTGTTGGCTATCTATTTTACATATGGTAATGTAAGTTCCCATGTTACTCTTTCCATAGTGTATTATTTTAATTTGAAAAAACTTTGAAAATGTTTAGAATATAATTTAAAAGAAACAGAACAGGATACAAAGTAGATTAAATATAATCATATTTGTGTATGAGGCAGGTGCATTAAGAAGCAGAATTTAAGACATTTTGTCAGGGTTTTCTGTGTGTGGAAAGAGAGGTGTGAATAACCTGAGGGTTGATTTCTGATGATTTTTATTTAATCACTTGAACAATTTTCTTTGTTCATGAAATTGTAAGCCGTCCTGGCACCCATTGCTCCAGAGCAGGTTGAAACAGAATCTTTTGTGGTCTGAAAAGGTGGCAATCCCACTCAGTACAAGGGAAGAAGTTCCTGTGGGAAGAAGTGAACCAATTTACACAGGGACCTCTAGGGAGGAAAGAAATACAAACCTCACCTTTCCTTCAAGAAAAGTACTTCTGATGAATTGAGGTGGCCTGGATCAGGTCCCTTGAAAGAAAGGAGTCAAAGACTGCAAAGAGAAACTCACCTTCAGCAAAAAAAAAAAAAAAGGGTGTATCTGGGCTGGTGAGTGGAGTCCAACACAAGGGACAGGTGTGATTTTAGGTAGTGGTTGGTTCTGCCATAACTTGAAAGAGGGAACAGAAACCTCGGTCAACAGAGCTCCTGCAGACCTGGGAAATGTTTACCCGAGCAGCTGCAGTTTCAGAGCCTCGGGGTTTGGCACCACTGTATCCTTTAAAAAATAATCTGAAGCTATGCTTTTCTGCCAAAAGCAATATCTTGTTACAGGTAATACTTAGCATTTCAACTGTGATAATTCTCAAAAGTGCAACATAACATTGAAACAGAGCGGGACTCTGTGGCCCTTGCCGCACCCACCCCCTACATCCTCTGTGGAAAAACTTTAGCCAAAGAATACGTTTAATCAGAGAAGTTAGAAACAAAGGAAACAGTAGGAAAACAGAAACAAAGGAAAACAGTAAAAGGAGACCAAATCACAATATTTAGTCATTAAGGTTGCCAAAGGCAAGAAATGTTTGAATGTCATTCATGTGCCAGGCATGTCCATGGATTGGACATTTGCTAGATGTTATTGACTGAGGAATTTTCCACCCTCAACAGTCTAGGGATGAAGATACATAAGCACACAGACCATTGTCATTTTCTGTGACAGTCATACTGTACTAGAAAAGCACAAAACAGAAGAATACTGGAGTGGGTTGCCATGCCCTCCTCCAGGGGATCATCCCAATCCAGGGATCAAACCCACATCTCTGATGGCTCCTGTGTTGGCAGGTAGGTTCTTTACCACTAGCGCCACCTGGGAAGCCCAGTCATTAAGCATAGTCACGTACTTTTAGTTCCTCCTCCAAGGGCTATAGGTGATGTTCTGCACCATATCCTGTGAGTTGTCTTACAGATGCTGAAACCTACACCGGTGGAAGAAGTTAACTACAGAATGACCAGACCGTACCTGTGACATAAGCTGCTACAATTTCAAGAAACAGTCCTAAACAAATGGAAACAAATGGACTCTGCAACTAAAGATTAACTGTATCTAACAATCAAGATGATGTTTATCACCAATTTAAAGATGACTGTCAGAGCTGACTGGGCTGTTTCTGCATGTTGCCCCCACCCCTGCCTGTCTATAAAAGCTTTCAGCCCCTGCTCATCAGTTGGGGGAGTCACCCTTTGGGCTTTGGACAGATGTTCCTCCCTATCCCCCCCAACCCACCACGCCACCACTCTCACCTCCCCATGCCAGCCTCTAAAATAAAGCAAACTTTCCTTCCCACCAACCTGGCCTCTTTATTGGCTTCTGAGTGGCTAGCAGCCAGACCGACATTTCTGTAACAGCATGAAACACATAAAACCATAGACATAAGTGGTCATATGAATTTTGTGTACAACTAGCCCTCTAGGCAGTATCTCCTTTGAAATTAACTTTCAGGGTCCACTCAATTTCTCCACACAATCTTCCCAAGTTACAGAAGCATATAATGCTGGTAACACTAAAAAATAAATTTGTGCATAGAAGAAAAGGAAAAGGACACAAGAATATATATATATATATATATATATATATATATATATATATATATATACAAAAATTTAATTACATTTGCACTAGAGTATATATTTTTCTCATTTTGTCCTAGTTTTAACCTTTGTTAAATTTTCTTATTTTATTTAATATACTTAATACTAGCTTTATAATGCAGAAACTTATAAAAATTTGAAATATATTTTTTACCTTTCAATCATTATGTCATTCACATTATTTGAGCTTCTCTGGTGGCTCAGACAGTTAAGAATTTACCTGCAATGTAGGAAACCCAGGTTTGATCCCTGGGTCAGGAAGATCCCCTGGAGAAGGGAAATGACAACACATTTCAGTTTTCCTGCATGGAGAATTCCATTATATGCTCAAATCTTTGTATTAAATTATTGAATTTTGACACATATTTAGGTTATTTGGAATTTTTTTTTAAACTTTGCCTATAGCATGTATTATAGGTTGCATGGCATCATCAACTCAATGGACATGAGTCTGAGAAAACTCCGGAAGATAGTAAAAGACAGGGAAGCCTGGTGTGCTGCAGTCCATAGGGTGGCAAAGAATCAGACGTGACTTAGTGACTGAACAGCAATAGCATATACTAAAATGAAATATTAAGAATTTTCTGGAGATTTGGTTAAAATGACACACAATTTCTTCCTCTTTAGAAGGTATGAAATATCCAACTTTACCTATCTCTATACTTTTACAAGAAAGTGCTATGAGTCATTGAATAATAAGTTGAATTTTTTCCAAATTACCCTCAAGATCCAACTTGTATCTTTGATCATTCTATTGTGTGCTTTGGAAGGTTGCCTCAACTGCACTGTATCAGTAAACTTTTAGACCATCTTCATTTTATTGATTTTAGGTTGTTTTCACCAATGAGCGATTCTGGTAGGAGTTAGAAAAGTGGAAGGAAAGTGATATTGGGTTACTTCTTATTCTGGCTTTGCTCATAGTTCACATCAGGAAATATATTTTATACAGTTCTCTTTTTGGATTCTAATAACTGTTCCTTCCCCTTGGACATTGAGTTTACTATTAGTAACTAATCTCAATTTCCATTGGCCCTGGGTTTCTACACAATTCAGTAAATCCTGCCCATAATTCTTTTCAGAAGATAATTTATGACATGATGCTCAAAACCGAAGGAATCATGTGTTTGGAGATCTCTGACTAATAAAGTAATTGGTAGCAGATATAGTTTCCAGTGGTCATGTATGGATGTGAGAGTTGGATGGTGAAGAAAGCTGAGTGCTGAAGAATTGATGCTTTTGAACTGTGGTGTTGGAGAAGACTCTTGAGAGTCCCTTGGACTGCAAGGAGATCCAACCAGTCCATCCTAAAGGAGATCAGTCCTGGGTGTTCATTGGAAGGACTGATATTGAAGCTGAAACTCCAATACTTTGGCCACCTCTTGCGAAGAGTTGACTCATTGGAAAAGACCCTGATACTGGGAAGGATTGAGGGCAGGAAGAGAAGGGGATGACAGAGGATGAGATGGTTGGATGGCATCACCGACTCGATGGACATGAGTTTGGGTAAACTCTGGGAGTTGGTGACGGACAGGGAGGCCTGGTGTGCTGCAATTCATGGGGTCACAAAGAGTCGGACATGACTGAGCAACTGAACTGGACTGATAGTTCTATGAGGGCTTCCCTGGTGGCTCAGAAGGTAAAGACTCTGCCTGCAATGTTGGAAACCTGGATTGGATCCCTGGGTTGGGAAGATCCCCTGGAGAAGGGAATGGCAACCCACTGCAGTATTCTTGGCTGGAGAATCCCATGTGCAGAGGAGCCTGGTGGGCTGCAGTCCATGAAGCCAAAAAGAATCAGACACGCCTGAGTAACTAAGCAGCAGCAGCAGCAGCAGCAGCAGCATAGCTCTGTGAAGTACACCCTAGAAGTAAGATTCTGGGTTAGTTGCTCACATTTGAGATATGTGTGGACCATCTTCTGGCTGGGAGAGAGGAGAATGGTATCTATGTCAGGTGCTACCATCACAGATATTCAAATTACCCATAGCAGATGCAGGTGATAATGAGTACAGAAGATAAACCATTTGGAGATCAAATAGTTGAATAATTTAGTTTTTAATGAAACAATGATTATTAATTGTGTATATACTTGGTGTATTATAAATGCTCCTCAAAGCTTACACCCCGCTCCCCCCAAAAAAGAGGAAATGAAGGTTGTAAAATTCTCATTCAGAATTTAAGTGGAAAATGTTAATGCTTTGATGGTAGCTTAGAACAAATCTCTCATCTCCTGAAGTGCCAAAGCAGTTAAGCTCCTTGCATCGGGAGTGTGGAAACTCAGCCACTAGGCTGCCAGGGATTCTGAGACTGGATTTTTAAAAGTTGCAATTGTAGCACCAGTGAGATGCTCAATTCATTATGTCTCAAGGGATGAGAAAGTCACTACAGGGAAGCAATGGGATTCCAAGAAACAGGATGAAAAGATTGTGGAAGACGTGACAAGGCTGAGAACTTTAATCTCCAAAGTTCCATAAATCTCCCTTGTCTGCCATCTTACAACTTTACAAACATACTCAGCACAGGGAATTACCACAGCTTGTTATTGTCAAATTTAACTGTTAATCACTGATTTATATGTCAATCTCTTATAGAACACATATGGTTACTAGATTCTTCCTGTATCTGAGTCAGTATATGAGAGTACACAGTAGACTGAACTTTTTACCTTCAAAATCCCAAAAAGATGCATAGCCATTCAAGTTCTTCTATCTGCCTGCAGCAGGCAGAATTGTAAGATGGCCCCCAGATTCCCACCCATCTCTGTCTACTTGGGCTTTCATAACAAATACTTCAGTTTAGTTTAGTTCAGTTGCTCAGTCATGTCTGACTCTTTGCAACCCCATGGACTGCAACATGCCAGGCTTTCCTGTCCATCACCAACTCCCGGAGCTCGCTCAAACTCATGTCCATCCAGTTGGTGATGCCCTCCAACCGTCTCATCCTCTGTCATCCCTTTTTCCTCCTGCCTTCAATCTTTCCCATCACTGGGGTCTTTTCCAATAAGTCAGTTGTTTGCATCAGGTGGCCAAAATAGTGGAGCTTTAGCTTCAGCATCAGTCCTTCCAATAAATATTCAGGGTTGATTGCCTTTAGGATTAACAATTTGATCTCCTTGCAGTCCAAGGGACTCTTAAAAGTGTTATCCAGTACTGTGTATGTATGAAAGCATCAATTTTTTGGCACTCAGCTTTCTTTATGTTCCAAACCTCTATCTGTACATGACTATGGACCTTTGTCAGCAAAGTGATGTCTCTGCTTTTTAATACGCTAAGTTTGTCATATATTTTCTTCCAAGGAGCAAGTGTCTTTCAATTTCATAACTGCAGTCACCAGTCCCAATGATTTTGGAGCCCAAGAAAATAAAATCTGTCACTGTTTCCATTTTTTCCCCCATCTATTGGCCACGAAGGGATGGGTCCTGATGCCATGACCTTCATGTTCTGAATGCTGATTTTTAAACCAGCTTTTTCATGACTCCCCGTATATTGTATACTTTCTGTATAATCCCCTCCTCTTGGTTTTGGGTAAAGCACATAGATAAGATGTGATATCACTCTCATTTTATGCTTTATTATAAGCAAGAGGGATTTTTGTAAATATGATTAAAACACACGGTTGAATTAATCAGTAGGGAGATAAGCTAAATTGAAGCTTCCCAGGTGGTGCTAGTGGTAAAGAACCCGCCTGCCAACAGAGGAGACACGGGTTCGATATCTGGGTTGAGAAGATCCCCTAGTGGAGGGCATGGCAACCCACCCCAGTATTCTTGCCTGGAGAATCCCATGGACAGAGGAGTCTGGAGGGCTACATATTCCATGGGGTTGCAAAGAGTCGGACACAACTGAAGTGATTTAGCATGGGCAAATCTGATCTATTCAGGTAGCTCTTAAGAAGTGGTCTAGAATTTAAAATGTAAAGAGTCAGGGAGATGCCTTCTTGACAGTTTTAAGGAGGAGAACAAACTAACCATTTTTTGAACTGCTGTAGAGGAGAGTGACTTTTAGGACCTCAGTCTATGACTTCAAGCAACTGAATTCTGCCAGCAACTAGAATGTGCTGAAAAGAAAAGCTTAAAGTTGCACAACAATGTGAATGTACTTACTGCCACTGAAGTGTATAGGTAAATAAGGCTAAAAGAGTATGTTCTATGTTATGTGATCTTTACCACAATAAAAAAAATATTTAAAAAAATGATGAGGAAAGAATTATATGTAAAGAGAAGATAACAATATACCTACTTTCTAGGGTTGTGAAGATTGAATAGATTTTATACATGCAAAGTGGTTAGCACAGTGACTGGCACAGAGTACACTCTCTATTAAAACTCTTTTTCATCATCATCATTATCATGCTTGATGGACCACATGAAAACATGTTCTGACCTTAGCTAAGCATCAAAATTTAACTCTTCAAAAGCTGATTTTTCAGAGTTGTAATGGAAAGCAAAGGAAAAGAAACAAATGTGGTTTATAACCACATGGCTCCCTTTGTATGCAAATTATCAGTGGCCAGTTATTCTAAATGTTTTATTTTAACATGTTATCTAATAAAAACAATATAATTTTGAAAAAAAAAAAGAAAGCTTCAAGTTTCACATGAGGCCCCAGCCTGGCTGAAACTTTTCAGCCATGGAAGACTTTGTCTAGAGAACCCAGTTGAGTCATGCTTGGAATGCTGATTATGGAACTGTAAGATGATGAATGGGGGTTGTTTGCAACTCTAATTTTGCAGTGCTTTTAAATGTAACAACCGAAAACTATTACAGTGTCTCTGACAAACTGTCCTAACTTGATGAACAATGTGATAAGACCACCATTCAGCAACCTGATGTGAGTTGATATGACTTTTTCACTTAAACTTAATAAGGCTGATTATCATATATGTATAATTATATAGAGAGACTCTTATTTATAGTTTTTAGAATTTGAAAATATCATAGAGATTTACAAATACAGCCTCCTTTACTTTATATAAGGAAAAGTGAAAGTGAAAGTCACTCAGTCAGTTCTGACTCTTTGCGACCCCATGGATTATACAGTCCATGGAACTGTCCAGGCCAGAATACTGGAGTGGGTAGCCTTTCCCTTCTCCAGGGGATCTGCCCAATCCAAATATCCAACCCTGGTCTCCTGCATTGCAGGAGGATTCTTTACCAGCTGAACCACTAGGGAAGACCTTATATAAGGAAAAAAGTGATTAAAATGATTAACAAATCATCAACAAATGATTCCCAAATCATCCATGGCCTGGGTAGGACTTGAAGCCAGGGTGTTAGTTGTAAGTTTGGCTCTCTTTTAACTAAAAGTAAGAAGAACTAAAAAGCTTCTTGATGAAAGTGAAAGGGGAGAGTGAAAAAGTTGGCTTAAAACTCAACATTCAAGAAACTAAGATCATGGCATCTGGACCCATCACTTCATGGCAAATAGATGGGGAAACAGTAGAAACAGTGGCTGACTTTATTATTTTGAGCTCCAAAATCACTGCAAAAGGTGAGTGCAGCCATGAAATTAAAAGATGCTTACTCCTTGGAAGGAAAGCTATGACCAACCTAGACAGCATATTAAAAAGCACAGACATTACTTTGTCAACAAAGGTCCATCTAGTCAAGGCTATGGTTTTTCCAGTGGTCATGTATGGATGTGAGAGTTGGATGGTAAAGAAAGCTGAGCACCGAAGAATTGATGCTTTTGAACTGTGGAGTTGGAGAAGACTCTTGAGAATCCCTTGGACTGCAAGGAGATCCAACCAGTCCCTCCTAAAGGAGATCAGGCCCGGGTGTTCGTTGGAAGGACTGATGTTGAAGCTGAAACTCCAGTACTTTGGCCGCCTGATGCGAAGAGCTGACTCATTTGAAAAGACCCTGACGCTGGGAAAGATTGAGGGCAGGAGGAGAAGGGGATGACAGAGGATGAGATGGTTGGATGGCATCACCGACTCAATCGACATGAGTCTGGGTAAACTCCTGGAGTTGGTGATGGACAGGGAGGCCTGACGTGCTGCGATTCATGGGGTCGCAAAGAGTCGGACATGACTGAGCGACTGAACTGAACTGAACTGAGGAATTATCTATAAAGAGCAGGTAATAACATGCCCCCTTTCTAGGGTTGTGAAGACTGCATAATTATATACATGCAAAGTGCTTAGAACAGTGACTGGCATAGTCACTGTTAAATATTTTTTAAAAGATTTCTGACTTCCATGAAAAACTAAAGAATTAATAAGAACATCGACAGTGACTGCGGTGGATGTGACGTATTGCGCAGATCTCTTTGTAGGAGTGAAGGGCTTACTTCTCCAGCTACTGAAGTGCTTCTAGCATAAATTGCATAGCTATTAGCTATAGAAAATGTGTCAGCTGGTGAGAGTCACTTTGCTCAATGTCTTATCCCCTTCCTGGGACAGCTCACAGGCAAAGACTGATTCTGGCTTCCTTCAGCAACTTGGGACAATTCTGATGTGCTGTGTCATCTTAGATTTCCCTTTAGGAGGAGCTGCATCATTCGTTAAACTGCACAAAATCCAGTTTCTCTCTTTTTGTAGTCTGACTTTTCATTAGCTCAAATTATTGCTCTTCTAAAGTAATTTCACTCTTTATTGATTTCAAAAATTCTTGTGCATGTGTTAACACACAAAACAATAGCTGTTTATGTGTAAGTTCCATTACAAGATGAACTAGCAGTCAAACAATGCCACTATCATTGGATATGTCAAAAAAGCAAATCAGTTAATTCCAACAATAGGTGGAGTTTTCATCTAAGTCATGAATCAGAGTAAAACTTTTTTTATAACATTTTTAAGCATATCATCTTTAATGTTGGAATGAATTTTTATTCAGATATATTTTATTTTTAATGAAACACAGAAATTATACTTGCCAGATATAAATCAAATAGGTCATCTCTTTCTCAGATTAATTACATTATTTGTCAGATAAAATTAATTGCAATATGTAAATTTTTCATTTAAAAATTTATACAATTTTTAAGAGTTACTTTCTATTCATAGCTATTGTAGCATGTTGGCTGTATTCCCTATGTTGTACAATATATTCCTGAGCCTCTCATACACGTAATGGTTTGTATCTTCCACTCTCCCACCCTTATAATGTTCCTCTCTTCCTTCCCACTGGTAAGCACTGGTTTGTTCTCTGTATCTGTGAGCCTGCTGCATTTTTTAATAGTCACTAGCTTGTTGTTTATTTTAGCTTTCACATGTAAGTTATATCACACATATTTGTCTGTCACTCTCTGAAATTCTCACTTAGCATAATGTCCTCTAAGTCCAACCATGTTGCTACAAGCGGCAAAATGTTCATTATTTTTTATGCTGTGTAGTATTCCATTGTAATATATACCACATCATCTTTATCCATCATCTGTTGATGGACACTTAGATGGTTCTCATATCTTGACGATTGTAATTAATTTTATCGTGAATTAACCCAGGAGTGTAATTGCTGAGTCATATGGTAATTCTACTTTTAGTTTGTTTCAAAATTTATTTTGTTGAATATTTATGATTTTTGTGAATGATAATGTAAATTAGTTTAAAAGATCAACACTGAAAAAAATTTTAGTGGCAGTATGTATACAAAACTTGGTGAGATAAAACCTGCAAGACAAAAAGAATGGTCTTACTAAGTTGAGAAACTTTTAAGCGGAAATGTTCTTGGAATTCATAGTGCCACACATGTTATTCATAATTAATATCTCACCAATTAAAATAGAAACTATAATTTTCAGAGTAATTAAATCATGCTTTTTTTTTAATGAGGCTGGTTTTCAAAACAAATACATTCTAAGTATTTATCTCAATGCTGGCCACTGTCAACGAGATTTATACCTCTTTGAGCATTAGAAGAACTGCTATGTAATTCAGCCTAAAAGTATTTAACAATTGTGATGCTGAAATCTAGCTTGTGAAGTTTTGCCAATTTGCAATTCTTCAAATCAAAGCTTTCAAAAAGACAATTTTGAAATACTGAAGTAGGAAATGAATCAATTGAACAATGAAAGATCATACAGTAGAAAATATTAACTTCAAAATTCTATTATTGGATGTCAGATTTTTCCAACTTGCAGGAAATACCTTAATAAAACATCTACTTTTCATTGGATAGACTCTTAATGTGTACATAAAATGGAGAATGGAAATTTGAAACCTCTGTGATGACTTTTATCTAATAAAGACATCTATTGAAGAAAAGCACTCTGAATGGAAACAAAAAGATAGAGCCTTCAGAAACATTTGGGCTAAAATATATACACATTTCAAAATCAAAGGAAACATTTGAGAATATGTTGTATTTAGCAAACATTTCCTGAGGTAAACAGGTACCTTTGTACATGTAGGGAGAGTATTTTCTCAACTGAAAATACCAGGTTTTATACAGACAGGTCAATTATAGATTTCAACAATTTCAAATTTATTAACATAGAATTTAAACTCTGAAGATTTCAGGCAACTTTATGAAAAAAAAAAACGGTAAACAACACAACAATATTAAAAAATACATTCTCCACAAGTGAAATAATATGGCATACACAGTATTATACATACAACTAGAAGCTTTTTAAAATATATGAATACATAACAAGAATCATTCTGCTTATGCTATTTAATATTTAAATGTTCAGATAATCAATACAAACAATTTTTTGTTTTAATGAGTACAAATATATTGATTTCTTAAATAGATAGCTTTATTTAAAAGATAATTTTAGAGGACATCCCTGCAGTCTAATGATTAGGATTCCATGTTTCTACTGTAGAGGGCATGTGTTTGATTCCTGGTCAGGGAACTAAGATCTCACATGACATGAGGCATGGCTGGAAAATATATATATATACGTATATATATATAATTTATATACATTTGTCAGCTAGTATACACTTAATTTTGAAATACATAAAATTGTAGTTTTTTTTAATGCCTCTTTTTATTCCAGAAGTGTTCTGGTTTGAATAATAAATTATATGGGCCTCCCAATAATAGACAAATCAGAAGATAATTATTACAGTGTAATAACAAAGCTAGTGGAGGTGATGGAATTACAGCTGAGCTATTTCAAATCCTCAAAGGTGATGCTGTGAAAGTGCTGCACTCGATACGCCAGCAAATTTGGAAAACTCAGCTGTGGCCACAGGACTGGAAAAGGTCAGTTTTCGTTCCAATCCCAAAGAAAGGCAATGCCAAAGAATGCTCAAACTACCACACAATTGCACTCATCTCACATGCTAGTAAAGTAATGCTCAAAATTTCCAAGCCAGGCTTCAGCAATACGTGAACCGTGAACTTCCAGATCTTCAAGCTGGTTTTAGAAAAGGCAGAGAAACCAGAGATCAAATTGCCAATATCTGCTGGATCATTGATAAAGCAAGAGAGTTCCAGAAAAACATCTATTTCTGCTTTATTGACTATGCCAAAGCCTTTGACTGTGTGGATCACAATCAACTGTGGAAAATTCTGAAAGAGATGGGAATACCAGACCATCTGACCTGTCTCTTGAGAAACCTGTATGCAGGTCAGGAAGCAACAGTTAAAACTGGACATGCAACAACAGACTGGTTCCAAATAGGAAAAGGAGTACGTCAAGGCTGTATATTGTCACCCTGCTTATTTAACTTATATGCAGAGTACATCATGAGAAACGCTGGGCTGGAAGAAACACAAGCTGGAATCAAGACTTCCAGGAGAAATATCAATAACCTCAGATATGCAGATGAACCACCCTTATGGCAGAAAGTGAAGAAGAACTAAAGAGCCTATTGATGAAGGTGAAAGAGGAGAGTGAAAAAGTTGGCTTAAAGCTCAATGTTCAGAAAACTAAGATCATGGCATCTGGTCCCATCACTTCATGGGAAATAGATGGGGAAACAGTGGAAACAGTGTCAGACTTTACTTTTTTGGGCCCCAGAATCACTGCTGATGGTGATTGCAGCCATGAAATTAAAAAACGCTTACTCCTTGGAAGGAAGGTTATGACCAACCTAGATAGCATATTTAAAAGCAGAGACATTACTTTGCCAACAAAAGTCCGTCTAGTCAAGGCTATGGTTTTTCCAGTGGTCATGTATGGATGTGAGAGTTGGACGGTGAAGAAAGCTGAGCACCACAGAATTGATGCTTTTGAACTGTGGTGTTGGAGAAGACTCTTGAGACTCCCTTGGACTGCAAAGAGATCCAATCAATCCATCCTAAAAGAGATCAATCCTGGGTGTTCATTGGGAGGACTGATGTTGAAGCTGAAACTCCAGTACTTTGGCCACCTCATGCGAAGGGTTGACTCATTGGAAAAGACCCTAATGCTGGGTAGGATTGGGGGCGGGAAGAGAAGGGGATGACAGAGGATGAGATGGTTGGATGGCATCACTGACTCGATGGAGATGGGTTTGGGTAGACTCCGGGAGTTGGTGATGGACAGAGAGGCCTGGCGTGCTGTGATTCATGGGGTTGCAAAGAGTCGGACACGACTGAGCGACTGAACTGAACTGAATACTGGTGGGGGGGGTATATAAAATTCTTTAGCAACACAGAAAAAAAGTGTGTATAACCCATTCTCTGGTGGGGAGAGAATCATGAAATATGTTCTAGAGGAAATGTCTCCGTTAAGATCTGAAGTTGAGAAGTCGTCCAAGTGTGCAAGAGACAAGGAAAAATATTTCAGGGAGAGTGAACACTGTAAAACTGGCTCAGAGACTAAATCAAGGCTACCTATGAGATACGCTGTCTTTAGTGTTACATAAAGGAATTTGAAATTAAACCAAAAGCAAGGAAAAAGTCAATACAGTGTTTTAAACAGAGTAGTGTCCTGAGGAAGCTTTTTTGAGCAGCGTTTAGAAGATTGCCTCCAAAACACAAGAGTTCCCTCATCTTTTATTGATGGATTTTCTAGCCTAATGTGCTGTACCTCTGACCTTGAGCTTTCTCTTTTCTGGTATAGATTCTCTAGGCTCAGAAATCCCAAAGTGCAACCCTCTGAAATTACAGATTGAGGCTCTATTAATATTCATGTCCCTTCCTCATGTGGGCTGATCTGAACAAATTACTACAGCTCTACAGAGGTGGCCAGAAACTTGGAGGCTGAACTAAGCTAAACAACTTAAATGGTGAGCCCAAGACTGGCATGGTGGCAGGAGAGTTTTGAGATACATTCAGGCTGATAATTTCATAAGTTATCAGTTCTGGGAAGAGAGCTTTCATTACACAATAAGTACTCAATAAATATTAGATGAACAAAACTAAGAATCTTGACTATGTTTTAGGCCTATCACTGACAAAGAAATTTAAAACACCACTGTTTGATTCTTTTTTTGTTTTTAGAGTTGTCTTTTTCTATTATTTGTTTTGCTGGGTAATGAAAATAATGCTTTCCTTGGTTGAAATGCTTAGTAAAAGGCTCCCTGAGTAAATATGGTAGGATGCTATTACTCACTCATCATTGACAGTTGTATGGAGCAGTGATAAACAACATGATTTTCAGTGGCAATGGAATAATTTTAACTTCGTATTCCTGGAATAGTTCTTAATCTCCACTATTGCTGGTTCTCAGTCACATTATCAGGTGTCACATGGCTCCCTGTAATCTGAAATCAATTTTACTGAGTTAACTAAGCTTCCTCTTCCTTATATCAACTCAGAAATCTTGGATAAATTCATGTACATCAGATTATTCTTAATTAGACTGTAAACATAGTAATTGTTACAATTGAAAATGGACCAGGCTTGCTTCGGCAGCACATTAACTAAAATCGAAAAGTAGACCAAATTCTGTATAGTCAAACAAAAAACTTCAATTAGGGAGGCATACTTTTAAAAGTAGAAAAATATATCAAAGATCAGAATTGTTGAACACAGTTGTGGATGTATTAGCAGACAATAGACTGTCAATTAAAGTCAGTGATATTATGAAATTATATGAAATTGTATTTATATACACTTATGATACAGAAATATTAGATTATATACTCAAGCACTTCTCTAAATCAAAGGGAGTCCCTGCATTTGGAGTAAGACCACCCAACTGCAGACCCAAAAACTGTGTTCACAGGTTCAAGGGGAATGATAATAATAAGAACAAATCAAAAAGGACCCTTAGAAATGTATGTGTGTACCTTGGGAGACCTCCCCACTGCCCTCTGCAACATTCACAGCCTCAGTCATTCATCTGAATTGGGAACATTTATGCTGGTCTCATGAGATCCTTTGTGCTATGTGCTATGCTTAGTCGCTCAGTTGTGTCTGACTCTTTGCGACCCCATGGACTATAGCCCACCAGGCTCTTCTGTCCACGAGATTTTTCATACAAGAATACTGAATTTTTCATGCAAGAATACTGGATGGGGGAATTTCCCCACATTTGGACCCAGTCCCTGAATTGCATCACCCAAAGTGTGGCTTCTGGCGTTGACTTGTGTTTAACTCGGGTGGCTGCTTTCCAGAAAAATCAGTTTAACCCAGTGAGTTGTCACAACTGCACCTCCCCTCTTCTTTTTGAAAACAATTGTAAATCAGTCCAGATTAAAAAAAAAAAAAAGAATACTGGAGTGAGTTGCCATTTCCTCCTCCAGGAAAACTGTGAAGTAGGAAGAGTTTATCTTTGGAAACACTCTATCTCCCTTTTCTGTATGTTTGCTATCACGGAAGCTAGTGGTGAGGATCCCCACCCCCACCCCACTCATTGAACAGGACTGTAGCCGTTTATTCTTGTTCATTTCTGTCTCCATAAGACTCTTGGGACTCCCAGGTCAGTTTTCATTCCCTGGACTTCAGTTCCCAAATTGTTTAAAAGAAAAGCTCCTTAAGTATGTATATAAAATGTACGTTGTCTGCAGTCCTTGCACAATGCTACCTGGAAATCAAGGTTCCAGCAAAAACTAATGACCTTAACTCCTTCCATGAATGTTTCCTTCATCTGATGACATTAACTGAAATGTAGTTCTCCTCTGAGAACACTGTTGTTTTCTGTAGCACTTTCAAGTGTTGACTTCTTTTACTCCACATACCTCAACACAGAAGTATGGGTGTATTTTTCATTTTTTTTTTCTAAGACCTTACTCTAAGAAGTGAAAATATTTATCAGTGCAATTTCTTTGCCTTGCTTATGGGATACAATTCAACTAACATTAAATATTTAATTGCTTTCTTTGTGGATAAGACTTGTGGATCAGTACACAATCATACATATTCTGACAGAGTAGTATATTAAAAATCAAAATATCTTTTACATGGCTTTAAATTTTCTTTTCCCTATTTTGACATAATAGCAATACTCTTCAGAAAATTCTCTATGCATAGATTGACACCTGATCTCCTTTTCTCATATGCCAAAAAGATCTTCATAAATGCTAATATACTTATAATTGATAATATTCTGGTAAATTATACATTGAAATAGACAGTTCAAGTATGAGCTGATTAAACAAATTTCATAATCATTCAGACAAAAGAGGAAATATGGAACTTTACTCTAGCAAGGTTTGCTTGCTTTGCTTAAGGAAAGCAACACTGTTAACTTAAGGCCTGTTGGTTTCTCAAATCTAGTCTGCCTTAGCCATATTGATGCCAAAGAGAAGTGCAGAGTGAAAATGTATTATCTTGAGACAATGACTAGGAGATTAGAGACATAACAGGCAGTTGGTATGTCTATTTCCTTGTACTTATTTCTTTGTCCACCCTATCCTGGAACAGGCTGGGAATTAATTAAGCTCAGTTTGCTTGATCCATGTGAACGGGTTAGAAAATATTGCTTCAAAATAGTCTAAAACAATGCCTTACACATACGTTAACTCACTGTATCCTATGCAGAACTCATCGTGAGTCCTCCCCAAACTTCACAACTTGCTGACATCTCCCTCCTTCTGTATTCTCTTTTACGATTATTGGCATAAAAATTCCGTTTGGCTAGCAAATCCAGAAACTTAGGGGTGATCTTTAAGCCTGCCCTCTCTCTTAACCGTCTCATTATACAAACTCCACCTCGTAGCCTGCTTTGGAACAGCTGTCATTTTATTTCCTAAATTTGTCCCCAAATACTTCTCTTACCTATCACCGCGGCTTCGACTTCAAGATCTCATTGGGCTTTCTTTGCACCAAAACTATTGCAGTATTACTCTAATTAGCTTCTCAACTTAGTCTTCCTTTTAGATAATCCATCCTCCAATGGCTGTCAAAAAAAATCCTTTAAAGTCACATTTATCATTTGCTATGTTATTCCTTAGTTAAACTCCTTCAGTGAATTCACATATTGAAGAAAAACACACATTTATAGACAGCATATAATAGATATGTACCGACTACTTGGGTGAAAAAATTTATTAACATTTTATCACATTTGTATCAGATATTTTTTCACTCCAAGAGATGGAAATTTACAAGTACAATCTGTTTATATTTATATATGAACAGGATAGCTATATTTTTAAATATAAACATCTAATTATCCCAATAAAATATGTATCTGCCACTTGCCAAGCTTCCATATATTTAGGCATCTGCTTCACCACTCTCTGCTTCCTCCTGTTGGGGAGCTTATCTATTCCTGTAACAGTATCGTTCTCTTTAAATTACTGCAATTAATTCTAGGGCAAGTATTCTTTCATTCTTCATTTTTTTCCAAACAGCTGTATCTGTTTTGACCTGTAATAGTTTCATGTGATTTTAGAATCAGCTTAAGTTCTGTAATGAACCATTCTGAATTTTGATTTAAATTAAATTTCTTGGAGAATAATTTTGGAGAAATTGCCACTTTTTTGTAATACTCTTCTCATTTACTAATATAGCTCTACATTTATTCTGTTTTTTAAAAAAAATCTTTAAAGATCTTTTACATTTTTGTTAGATGTCCTTGTGAATATTATATCCTGTTGTTGTTATTGTGATATATAGTTTCATTTTTATTGTGCTTTTTATATTTTTAACTTTTCTGCAGGTGTATAAAACCCTATTGAGTCTTGCATATTGATTTTGGGTCCAGCAATATTGCTGTACTCTCTCAGTTTAAAAGCTTATCTGCAAAGTCATTTGGATTGTCTATGTACACAATCAAATGATCTTTAAATAAAAAAACACTGCCTCTTTATTTCCAGGCCTTATCTAATATACCCTATCAGTTCAGTTCAGTTGCTCAGTAATGTCTGACTCTTTGCGACCCCATGAACTGCAGCACGCCAGGCCTCCCTGTCCATCATCAACTCCTGGAGTCCACCCAAACCCATGTCCATTGAGTCAGTGATGCCATCCAACCACTTCATCCTCTGTCGTCCCCTTCTCCTCCTGCCCTCAATCTTTCCCAGAATCAGAGTCTTTTCAAATGAGTCAGCTCTTCACATGAGGTGGCCAAAGTATTGGAGTTTCAGCTTCAGCATTAGTCCTTCCAATGAATATTCAGGACTGATTTCCTCTAGAATGGACTGGTTGGATCTCCTTGCAGGCCAAGGGACTCTCAAGAGTCTTCTCCAACACCACAGTTCAAAAGCATCAATTCTTAGGCACTCAGCTTTCTTTATAGTCCAACTCTCACATCCATACATGACCACTGGAAAAACCATAGCCTTGACTAGATGGACCTTTGCTGACAAAGTAATGTCTCTGCTTTCCAATATGCTGTCTAGGTTGGTCATAACTTTCCTTCCAAGGAGTAAGCACCTTTTAATTTCATGGCTGCAATCACCATCATTCTTACCTTCAAGTACTGGCAACAAGTCATAAGAAGCATTTCAAAAACTGTAGTTGTTGGAATGAAATTACTGAAGGGGGAGGCAGGAACGACTTGGGGACAAAATTTTCTGGAGAATGCTTATATTGAGGGAGTCCAAAGATAGGCCAGAGAAACAGGCCAAAAAAGATTGGGATAGAAGATAAATTTGGATATTACAGTGTCACAGAACTAGAGGAACACTTTCAGGAAGAAAGAGGTATCAAAAAAATATCAAGGTTGCAAAGAGGCAATCATTTCTGAGAAAAATCCACTGGATTTTGTAATCCTTGCTAATCATTGAAGGTAAATCAATTTCAGAAGAAAGGCTAGGGTGAAGTTAACTGCTTATAAAGGACTACAGAATAGTGGTGAATTTAAATTAGTGAAAAAACTACTCTTTCAAATTGCTCATATGAAAATAAAGAAACGAAGTTCTAGCTTAAAGACTTATATGGTTGAGAAAAAATATTCTGGTTTTAAAGAATAAGGAAGACGGAATTCATTGTAGTGATGGGAGTCAGGGAAGGCTGCCCCCAAATATGCAAAGGTGGCATATTGATGACTTTTAGTTAAAGTTATGTAAGAAACAACTGGTGCAAGAAGAACACTCCAATCCTACTTTGTTCCTCTTAAAGCAAGTAGCAAACTGGCACAGGAAGCTCTCCTCCCTACACCAGGAGAATGAAGGGTATTCTTATCACTGGAGATAGGGAAGTCACAGCAGAGGAAGCTCCATAAACAAACCTGGTAACTTCATCAATTTGCTATGGCAAGCCCCAAATCCTGTGTTTTGTCAAATCTTTACAAAGGGTTTTTTTTTTGTCTGAAAAAGAGGTATAAATATATATATATATATATATAGATATATATATAAAAATTCATATATATATAGATTTCCCCTGGTGGTTCAGACTGTAAAGTGTCTGCCTGCAATGTGGGAGACCCAGGTTCAATCTCTGGGTTGGGAAGATCCCCTAGAGAAGGAAATGGCAACCCACTTCAGTGAAAAATCACCTATGGGAGTTTCCTTGTGGGTTATTTGTTGTTTTTCCCTTGCTGCACTTAATATTCTCTCTTTATCTTTAATTTTTGTCACTTTGATTACAATGTGTCTTGGTGTGTTCCTTTTGGGGATCATCCTGTATGGGACTTTCTGTGCTTCTTGGACAGGGGTGACTGCTTCCTTTCCCAGGTTAGTGAAGTTTTCAGCTTTTATGTCTTCAAATATTTTCTCAGACCCTTTCTCTCTCTTCTTCTGAGACCCCTATAGTGCAAACATACAGTGCATTAGACCTTGTACTAAAGGTCTCTTAAACCATCCTTATTTCTTAGCATCCTTTTGTTCTTTTTCCTATTCAGTGGGAGTGATTTCCACTACTCTACTTTCCAGTTCACTGATACATTCTTCTATATCATTTAGTCTACTATTGTTCCTTCTACTGTATTTTTCACTCCAGTTCTTGTATTCTTCATCTCTGATAGTTCTTTATATTTTCTAACTTTTTGTCAAAAACTTCAAAGTTCTCACTCTGTGCATTCACTCTTTTCCTGAGTTCTTTAATCATCATAAAGATGATTAAACCCAACTCTTTCTTGGATAGGTTGCCTATCTCCATTCATTTTGTCTATATTGCTATTTGTATTTGTATATATATGGTAAGTTAGTTATGTTTCTCAACCTTGGAGAGGTGGCCTTCTGTAGGAGATATCCTATGCAACCCAGCAATGACCTCCCCTCTTGTCACTCAAGGGGCTTCCCAGGTGGCACCAGTGGTAAAGAACCTACCTGCCAATGTATGAGATGTAAGAGACGTGGGTTCAATCCCTGGGTTGGGAAGATCCCCTGGAGGAGGAAATGGCAACCCACTCCAGTATTCTTGCTTGGAAAATCCCATGGACAGAGGAACCTGGTGGGCTACAGTCCATGAGATCAGAAAGAATCAGACACAACTGAGTGACTAACACTGTACTACTACACTTGTCACTCAAGCTATATGCTCTTGGGGTTCCCCCAAAAGTGCTTCATGGGCCCTTCTATTGTTATGTGGGTAGTCTGATAGGATTGGTTAACCCCTAGCTTGTTTGGTTGTCAAGTTCTACCTTGTGTGGATGCTGCTGGCTGCTATTTATTGGGGTCTGATCATGAGGCAGCTGGATGCAGAACCTTATGGGGCCCTGGGGCTAATGCTGGCCCACTGGTGGGTGAAGCCAGGTCCTGGGGTTAGTGTTGGGTTACCAGCAGGCACAGCCAGTTTCTGGACTCTGGAGAGACTCTGCAGAGCTCAAGGATCCCAGAGCTTGTTTCATATCATTGATGGGAGGGGGTTTGTTCCTAACTCTGTTGTGGAGTCCAGGGTGCTCTGAAGCTAACATTGGTCTGACAGTGGACAGTGCCAGGGCCCAGTTAGTCCCAGGGTAAGGTCTGTCCTACTCTGGATAGGCTGCTTCTGTAGGATGTGGGATCATAGTTTTCTTATTTCTAGTGTCTGGCTCGTGTTGGTTGAGGTTGGTCTAGAGAGTGGTGTAGGCTTCCTGGAGGGAAGGGCTGGGGCCTGCCCACTGGAAGGTGGACCTGGGTCTTGGCTTTCTGGTGGGCAGGACTGTGTCTAGGGCATGTCTAGAGGAGGCCATGAGCTTAGAAAGTCTTTGGGCAGCCTGTCTGCTGATGGGTGGAGTTGTGTTCTGCCCAGTTAGTTGTTTGGCCTGAGGCATCCCAGCACTGGTGCCTACAAGCTATTGGTGGGACCAGGTCTTGGCACTAATGAGCCAAGATGGCAGCCACCAACAGCTGTATTCATGAAGTACAATGTTCTGTATGGTTGCACCCACTCTCTGTGTCCCTGAGGTGAGCTGCAGCCACCTCCTGCCTCTCCAGGAAACTCTCTAAGATTAGCAGATTAGTGTGGCCCAGGCTTCTATTAATTACTGCTCTGATCCCGGGTTCCAGTGTGTATAAGATTTTGCGTGCTCTCATTATGAGTGAAGTCTCTATTTCCCCTCAGTACTGTGGGGCTTCTGAAATGAAGCCTCACTGGCTTTCAAACTCAAATGCTCTGGGGGCTCATCTTCCTGGTGCCCCAGGCTGGGGAATCCAAAATGGGGCTCAGAACTCTCACTCCTGTGAGAGAATGTTTACAATATATGTATTCTCCGGTTTATGGGTTGCACCTAGGAGTGTGGGATTTAATTATATCACATGTCCATCCCTCCAACCTGTCTCACTGTGGTTCTTTATGTCTTTAATTATAGAAGATTTTTTTCTGGTAGATTCCATTCTTTTTTGTCCATAGTTGTCTTGCAAACAATTGTGATTTTGGTGTGTGCATGAAAAGAGGTAACTTTGGCATCTTTCTACACCACTATCTTTGTCACTGTCCTCAAGGGATTTTAAAATTCTAATCTGAGATTTCTTATGGAAAGTTTCAACAAAGCAAATTAAAAGATTCTTTGTGGTCAGTCCCCATTCTTGCTGTACTTAAGTAAATAATCAAGCCAAGATTATTAAAACTAGACTAGTCTTACTATGGTTACTTTCGGTAGAAATAGGGGTGACTGTAAATTATGATAGAAATTATGTTTCAGGAATAAACCTTTCATAGTGCTCTTAATATCTGTGAGATTTTGCTTCCTACCTGTATACTAGACTAGATCCTCAAATATTTAGTTACAAGTCTCCACACTAATGTTTCTAATTTTTCTTCCAAACTTCTGACTTTATAAAGAACTAAAACTACTCTTTTTCTAAAGCTTAGCAAGCTAAAGTTGGATGACTAAATATTAATTTCAGAAAAATTACCATCCAATATAAAACAATTATTATACCTCTTGTTATGTGAGCCGCTTAGAAAGATCACTAGAGACATTCAAACTACAAACCAGCAAAATTTGTCAAATTGCCACTGCCTGCCCTAACTCTACTGAAGGAATGTTTTGTATCTAACATCCTGAAATCTTCTCAATTGGCCATCTTCAGAACTGAGAACACAGCAACTGGTTTATAATTTGCTCTGATTATTAACATTTCTTTTGTTTCCAGAGAAATGCCTTATTAAAGATTTGATTTCTCACATGAATAGACCAACTTTGGGAGTCCAGTTACATCAGTACCTCCTAAAATTAGACATGATTGTTTAACTGAACAGATTTTTTTTTTCTGAACAAATCTATTTTTAAGGCTAAGAGACTAATTCAATGAAATAGTAAAGCAATTTACCAGTTCATATTGTATTATAAGAAACTTTTATTTCAGGAAAATCTCAGAGGAGGAAACTGATGAGATTCAGGGCACACTACCCCCAAATATACCAAAGTGGCATGTTGATTATTCAGAATTAAAGTTACTTAAGAAACATCTGGTTCAAGAACACTCTCACCCTCTCTGTTCCCTTGAAAGCAGGAAATAAAACTCCCTAGGGAAGGCACCCTCCCTGTGCTGGGTGGATGGAACACCTCCATCCTTATCATTGGAGAAGAGGAATTTGGGGCAGAGGAAGCTATATAAACAATCTTTGTTACTTCTTCATTAATTTGATACTCAAAGTCCAAATCGTCTTGTTTTGTCAAATCATCACAATTGATTCTTTTTCTTGAAAGGTATATAAATAGCCTGCATTGGTCATTTCTAGGTCCTATATCCATGAGGACTCTTTTAAGTATGCAATTTAATTTGTTTTTTTAATGTTAATCTATTTTATGTCAGTTTGATCCTTAGACTAGCAAAAAGAACCTAGAAGGGAGGGGGAAATTTTCCCCTCCCCTACAGTAAGCAGAAAAGAAGAACCCATGGGCAATAGAAGAATTGAAGCAATAGCAAGTTCCAAAACAGATGAAGATGGAATAAAAACATAAAACAAAGAGTTAAACCTAACAAAAGCAAGGAAAACACCTCTCCTAAATAATGGTATGAAAGGAAAAAGAGAGACTAAAGATAAAGAAATGGTAAGAGGAATTGAGGAACTACATTTAACTATATTTAACATTCAAGAATGACTTTTGAGAATTCAGGAGAAGACTCTTGAGAGTCCCTTGGACTGCAAGGAGATCAAACCAGTCAATCCTAAAGGAAATCAACCCTGAAAATCCATTGGAAGGACTGATGCTGAAGCTGAAGCTCCAATACTTTGGCCACCTGATGCAAAGAGCCGACTCATTGAAAAAGACTCTGATGCTGGGAAACTAAGAAGGCGGGAAGAGAAGGGGACAACAGAGGACAAGATGGTTGGATGGCATCACGGACTCAATGGACGTGAGTTTGAGCAAGCTCCAGGAGATGGTGAAGGACAGGGAAGACTGGTGTGTTGCAGTCCGTGGGGTTGCAAAGAGTCAGACGTGACTGAGCAACTGAACAACAGCAGTAACGAGAGCACGATTTTCAAGGTCATCCTTTAACCTCGCTTCCCCGGTCTTATGGTCAAGAGAGGTTACAGTACAAGTCTAGGTACTAAAAGAAAGCTAAGTTTAATTAGCTTGGACCTAAGACCTTGGAAATTACGAGATGGCGCCAGTGGGGTCAGCAACAGAGGCACAACAAACTTTAGAGCAAGATTTACAAACTTCAAATATATGAAATGGCAAGGAGACAAGCACATAGAAAATGCATTTTTTTCGTACAAAAACATTCAAGTTCAACCATTTAAAAATATGTTCAACAACAGAAATAAAATAACATCACGACCAACATATTTTTGGCCTGGATTTAATCCATAAGCAACCAATTTGCAGCTGCTCTTTGGGGAGGAAGGTGACTGTGGCTCAGCCTTGGAGACTTACCAGCAGCATTCACAGCTTTGGCTTCGTGTACCTGGAGTTTTATAAGGAATTCCCTCCCTACCATCTCCCTGCCCCCTGTTCTCCTCAAGCAAAGATTAGAAGAGCAGGACCCAGAATGATGAGTTGAATTGGAGTTTGTTTTAGAATCAAATTGTATGTGGAGAAGAGTGAGGGCCTGTCAGAGGGTTGCAGTAGCTTAAAACAAGGATTCTTCCAGGACAGCCTCCAAGGGCCAAAGAGAAACCAATATCACACTATGCATATAAAAAATTTAGGCAGAACAGAATAATATTTATGCAGCAATGGTTGGAAATTGATGGAGACAAACCAAAGAAAAACAAAACAAAACAGAGCTCACAATAGGAGGTGTTCCACAAGGAATTCTGGGTATTGCTGGACCCTAACTAAGGCACTTTGGAGGCAAACCACCTATACATCTTCGAGGTGGAGCTGTTAGGGAAAAATAACCTTCAGTATCTCAGATCAAGATCATTCCTGTCTTTAAATAGGCCTCCGAGGCTTGATAGCAGTATCTCTGCTAAACACATATCAGAAAGAGAGGAAAAGGCTGGACAAGAGGTGGTACTAAGGTGTAATCACTGGAGCGATTCTCTGGTGTAGTAAGGAAAGAAATCTAAGAGGGCTGTAGACCACATAAGGGAGTAGGAACATATTTAATGAGTGCTATTATATTTCTTGTTTAACTCCAGAAAGCTGTGCCCTAGGGAATTGTAGTTACATTTCAACAAGGATTAGAAAATCCAGGTTGAGCAGGTGCCCTTGAATGGAGGATTTGTTACAGAAGAAGGAAATTGTTGAATAGGTAGAATTTAATTAATGGAGGAAGTTGAACTAATCCTGCCGCTGCTGCTGCTGCTAAGTCGCTTCAGTCGTGTTCGACTCTGTGCGACCCCATAGACGGCAGCCCACCAGGCTCCCCCGTCCCTGGGATTCTCCAGGCAAGAACACTGGAGTGGGTTGCCATTTCCTTCTCCAGTGCATGAAAGTGAAAAGTGAAAGTGAGGTGGCTCAGTCGTGTCCGACTCTTAGCGACCCCATGGAGTGGAGCCTACCAGGCTCCTCCGTCCATGGGATTTTCCAGGCAAGAGTACTGGAGTGAGGTGCCATTGCCTTCTCCGGAACTAATCCTGCACAAGGGGCAAATATAATATTAGAATCTTATCTTGTTTCTCAAAATTTATCTTGTTGGCTAATTTACAGTTTGGTAAGTGATGGAGTTTTCTTTTATATTGCGTTAAGGAATGGGATAGCTTACTTCACTGGGCTAATAATTTCTGGTGAGCAACCTGGAGAAGTCATTTAATTTGAATTTTTGAGGTTATTAAATAAATCCTGACATTAAATAGTTACTTACATCTGTAAAATCACCCTAGTTGGCCCCCAAACCATGGGATATGCCCTGTGAATATTTCAGTTTTCAGTGTAGTAGATGAGGGCATTGGGCTTTGGAATCAGCCAGATTTGGTTAGAATACTAGCTCTGAAAGCTATTAGCTGTACGACTTTGAGCTAGTGAATTACTTAACCTCTTGGAACTTTAATTTCCTCTTTGGCCAAAGGATGATAATATACCTAAATTACAAGAGTCACTGCTAAAATAATATTAAATGTGATAGTAGATACCTACAATGGTTGAAACACTATAGCTATAGATTTTAATGCATATTAATATTATTATTGCAGCATGCTATTTTTCTTAATGTTTAAAATGTGCATTCTTGCCTTGTTCCTCATCTGGGTGGTATAGTTTTGAGTTTCTCATCATTAAATTCAATGTTATATGTGGGGATTTCTGTAGATGTCAGTTATCAAGTTAAGGAAGTTTCTCTCTATCCCTAGCTTCTGAGAGTTGTTTGAACAGGTGTTAGATTATGTCAAAGGCTTTTTCTGCATATATTGATATAATCATGTGATTTGTCTGTTGATATGATAGATTGCATTAATTGATTTTTAAATGTTGAACTAATTTTGCATGATTGGAATAAACCCTACTTGGTTGTGTTGTATAATTCTTTTTACTCATCTTTGGGTTCTATTTGATAATATTTTATCAAGGAATTTGGCATCTATATTCATTAAAAGTATTGTTCTGTATTTCTTGTAATGTCTTTGGTATTAGGGTAATGCTGGCTTCACAGAATGAGTTATGAAACATTCCTCCTGCTTTTTTCTTCTAGAAAAAATTGTGGAGAATTTTTATAATTTTTTTCTTACATATTTGGTTGAATTCACCAGTGAATCCATCTGCATTCGTTGTTTTCTATTTTGGAAGGTTATTAATTCAATGATTTAATTGATATAGTCCTCTTCATATTGTTCATTTCTCCTTTTGTGAGTTTTTAGCAAATTGTGTCTTACAAAGAATTGGTCTATTTCTTCAAGGTTATCAAATTTGTAAGCACAGAGTTGTTCGTGATACTCCTTTTTTTTTTCCCCTTTAATGTCTTTGTGATCTGTAATAGTGTGTCTTCATTCATTTCTGATATCAGTGATTTGTGTACTTTTTCTTTATTTTAGACTGGCTAGAGGCTTATTGATTTTGTTGCGTTTTTAAATAATTAGCTTTTGGTTTTATTGATCATTCTCCATTGATTTCCTGTTTGCAATTTCATTGATTTTGCTATATAATTCTTATTATTTCTCTTTTTTTGTTCTCTCTCTTTCTTTTTATACTTTCTTTTGATTTAGTTTGTCATTCTTTAGTTTCCTAAGTTTAAAGTTTTAGATTATTGATTTTAGATTTTTTAATATATCTAATCAATATCAGAAATTTCGCTCTAAGTAGTGCCCACAATATTAAATATAGAATTAGAATACACATCTCTCTTCATGTAGGGATTCCAGCGCTCTTTGGCTTACAACCTCTCACAGACAAACTAATTTTCTGAAAATTACGTAAATAATACTATTCTTGAGATATAAGGACACTGGCCAAACTGGACAGTTTTTCAATGAATTCTTTTCTAGAAACTGGATCACTCTAGGAAGAAATAATTTTTTTCTGAGGTGTTAGTCCACTACCTCTCAGACTCACTCTGATTATGATCTTTTCAGCATGTCAGTTCCACAGATTTTTATGTGGCCAAGATGCACTGTAATGTGTACGTTTCCCTCTATCCCTATACCTCAAAATTATCAAGAGTAATGTGACTTGCTAGATGAGAAAAAAAGCATTTGCTCTTTCTTCATCTTATATGTGCAAATTTTCTGGAATGTAAAAGATATTCTGTTCCACAGCTGAGTTCTGGACTGCTAAGTCAGAGGGAAATGAGTGAGTTCTTTACACACTCTCAGGGCTTCCCTGATAGCTCAGATGGTAAAGAATCTGCTTGCAATGCAGAAAAACTCAGGTACAATTTCTGGGTAAGAAAACCCCCTGGAGAAGGGAATGGCTACCCACTCCAATATTCTTGCCTGGAGAATTCCATGGACAGAGGAGCTGGACAAACTACAGTCCATGGGATTTCAAGAGCTGGACGCGACTGAGTGACCAACACTTTCACTTTCTTTTACACACTCTCTAAAGGAGTGAAACAGACCAGCCTGGAAAACTTAGTCTCCACTCCCAGGAATGTTCCTTCCTCTGCAATTGTCTGAAAGAGCTTTAGAAGGATAGGCATTAGCTCTTCTCTAAAGGTTTGATAGAATTCTCCTGTGAAGCCATCTAGTCCTGGGGTTTTGTTTTGGTTTTTTTTGGGAGACTTTTGATCACAGCTTCAATTTCAGTGCTTGTAATCGGGTTGTTCATAATTTCTATTTCTTCCTGGTTCAGTCTTGGAAGATTGAAATTTTCTAGGAATCTGTCCATTTCTTCCAGGTTATCCATTTTATTGTCATATGAGTGTTCATAATAGTCTCTTATAATCCTTTGTATTTCTGCATTGTCTGTTGTAACCTCTCCTTTTTCATTTCTAATGTTGTTGATTGGATTCTTCTCTTTTTTTCTTGATGAGTCTGGCTAAAGGTTTGTCAATTTTGTTCATCTTCTCAAGGAACCAGCTTTTAGTTTTATTTATCTTTACTATTGTTTCTTTCATTTCTTTTTCATTTATTTCTGCTCGGATCTTTATGATTTCTTTCCTTCTACTAATTTTGTTTTTTTCTTTTGCTCTTCTTTTTCCAGTTGTTTTAGGTGTAAAGTTAGGTTGTCTGTTCGATGTTTTTCTTGTTTCTTGAGGTAGGATTGTATTGCTGTAAACTTCCCTCTCAGAACTGCTTTTGCTGCACCCCGTAGATTTTGAGTTGTTGTGTTTTCATTGTCATTTGTTTCTAGAAATTTTTTGATTCCCTTTTGATTTCTTCAGTAACCTGTTGGTTATTTAGAAATGTGTTGTTTAATCTCCATGTATTTGTGTTTCTCGCAGGTTTTTTTTTTCTTGTAATTGATACATAGTCTTGTAGTGTTGTGGTTGGAGAAGATGCTTGATACAATTTCAATTTTCTTAAATTTACTGAGATTTAATTTGTGACCCAAGATGTGGTCTATCCTGGAGAATGTTCCATGTGCACTTGAGAAGAAGTTATATTCTTCTGCATTTGGACGGAATGGACTGAAGATATCAGTGAGATTCATCTCATCTAATGGATCATTAAAGACTTGTGCTTCCTTATTAATTTTCTGTTTTGATGATCTGTCCATTGGTGTGAGTGGTGTGTTAAAGTCTCCTACTATGATTGTGTTATCGTTAATTTCTCCCTTTATGTCTGTTAGTGTTTATCTTATGTATTGAGGTGCTCCTATGTTGAATGCATAGATATTTACAATTGTTATGTCTTCCTCTTGGATTGATCCTGTGATCGTTATGTAGTATCCTTTCTTATCTCTTGCAATCTTTATTTTAAGGCCTATTTTGTCTGATATGAGGATTGCTATTCCAGCTTTCTTTTGCTTCCCATTTGCATGGAATATATTTTTCCTTTCACTTTCAGCCTGTATGTGTCATAGGTCTGAAGTGGGTTTCTTGTAGATAGCATGTATATGGGGTCTTGTTTTTGTATCCATTTAGTCAGTCTGCATCTTTTGGTTAGAGCATTTAGTCCATTTACATTTAAAGTAAGTATTGATAGATATGTTCCTATTGCCATTTTCTTAATTGTTTGGGGTTGATTTTGTAGATCTTTTTTTCTTCTCTTGTATTTCTGGACTATATAAGTCCCTTTTCATGAGACACATACTTGTCATTCATTTTCACATGCATAAGTCTATCAAACAAAAACTACCCACTGAACATAGAAATTGCTTGAACTGCTTCAACTGCTTATTCAGAGTGACTGTGCCCATTCCTCTGCTCTTGCCATCTTTGTCTTCTTTAATATCTGCCCGCTTTACAGTTCTAGATATGCTGAACACTTCCTTTAGCTTCTTCCAACCAACTTTGAAGTCAAGATTAGCAACAAAAATTGTGGAACCAAGTCTACCAGCCTGCAAATTACTGATAACCACAGGAGGAATGTTTGGATTATTGAGAATGGAAGGTGGTAAATTCATCAATCCAGATCCCATATCGGGTACATGTCCTCCTGGAAATGATCCTCCTGTTCATTGCAATCCCCTGGGAGCATTTTCTCCAGCGGGTTCCTCCTTAATATTCAAAGTCTTCCACTAAGATCATATTTGTTCGTCGTTTCTAGTGCTTCTTGATAAATTCTTCGTCTTTAAATTCCCCCACACCACAACTCCTTGATTTTCCTTCTGCACCCTTAAAGAGCTCCATGTATGGAACCTCACCAACTTTTTCTCTCTTTAGATCTTTAATAGCTTGCCATTTCATGTCATATGGGATGTTGCTAATAAAAACTGTGTTACGATTTGGACCCTTCTTTTCTCCACTGCCTGAATTCTTATCTTTTGAGTAAGGAGGGAACTTATTGGCCCTCTTATTTCCTGTAGATTTTTCTTTTAATTCAGATTTCTCGTTGACTGATTCATTATTCTCCACTTTAACGCCATCGGAGCTGCAACTGTGCTGAGGAGGCTGCTTCTCCTGCTCAGGGAGGTGGGGCGGGGATGAGGTTCTCGCCCGGGCTCATCCAGCGGCTCCAAGGGCTGCCGGGGCAGGCTGTCATCGCCAGGGCCCATAAGCACCTCGGGCTTGTCGGCGTCGACCGTCCTGCCACCACGGCCTCCACTTCCGCTGCCTGCGCTGGGGGGCTCTGAGCGCGACAATTGCTCCTCCTTTTTCAATTCACTTCTTTGGCATTATGTGGTCAGACTGTGGGGATTACCTACTGCCTGATTAGTGGTGCTGGATTTAAATCTTAGGGAAAAGTGTGTTTTGACCCTACAGTTATCCCTGTACATTACTTTGACGACCCTGATCATCCCATCCTGGAGGGAAAAGGGAACCAGGGAGCTGACCGTAAGTGGTTTTAACAGGTTAGCCGAACTGGATTCCAAACAATGAAAAGAAGGCCTCACATTAAAGCAGCAAGGATGTGTATCAAAAGGAAGAACTTGGGGAAAGGTAATCTCCGATGAATCATCAGTTAGGAAAGGTGGAATTCCTTAGTCTCAGAATTGTCATATTTTCTTTGGAAAAAAACAAACAAAAGGAGGGACTAGCATAAGTCAGTAAAGCATTAGTTTTAAAGCTGTTTTCCATTTGTCAGCCATGTCAACAGTGTGAATTTCAGTGTTGTGGTTTTATATTATATTGCTTATTTTGACAAACTAAAAATCATTTTAAATTTACTAGTTATCCTGGTGGATTGTATAATTAACCATTCAGTACACCAAAGATCTAAAATTAATATCAGGCGTGCAGAACAATATTCTGTTCCCTATACAGACCTGTGGAAGTATACACTAAGGAATGTCAAAATTGTCTTCCCCAAATCCATCCTCAAAGATTGAGTAGAGCCCAGTTTCTCCCAGAAGCCATTTAAGACAATCATTTATATTTTTCCCAAAATCATTTTGAATTGTAGTAGCTGACAATGCTACCTTTTAAAGATAACAAGTATCTCCAATTTTGTTATATTATATGAAGCAGAATGTCCTTTTATTGTCCCAAATCTCTGTTGCTCAGATTTTAATATATATATTAGTACATATCTATATCACACACACATATATATATGCATAAAGACAAAGAAAATAGTTGTATGTGTTTATATATAATTTATGAAATCTTTGGGGATTGATACTGGGAGTCAGGGAGACATTTTATATTTTAAAATCTTGCTTAGCATTTTTACTTTTTCAATATGCATTTGTTATTTTTAAATCTAAGACACTGCTACTCCTTGATCCTTCTAGAGAATATAAAAGAAGGTTTTTAATAATCGGCAGCAGATCAGACACGATTGAAGTGACTTCGCATGCACGCACACACATCAGGACTGCTACCTTCCCAACTGCACTTCCTACACTCCATTAATTATCTGGTGCATCCCAAGTTACTTTAATTAAAAATAAATTGTTAAAGCATTTACATAAATTGTCAAAAACATAAAGACATTATCAATTAAAACTATGCCAAGCAATTCTCAGGATAAATATAAATCACAAATAATTATGAAAAATGTCCAGCTTCATAATTTAAAATTAAAATCAGTGGGACATTTTTACTTTAGACCCATAAAATTGATAATTGAAAAAGATATTTTAAATATTATTATGCCTTGATGGATATGGAAATTGTCACAGCATTCTGGACAAACATTTGGTGAGACTGTAAACATCTTTAACCCAATGAATTCTAGGGAAAATGAAAAAGGACACAAAATTTATGTACAAGAATGTTGGTCATATTTTTATTTAAAGAAAATAATTATATCTTAATATATTTATAATAGAATTAATAATGAATTGATACAAAGCATATCTTCAAGAATTTAATGGCTTAGGGAAATACTTATGATAAAATGCTAACTGAAAATTAGAAGACAAAGTGGAATCTACATTATGATTTCAAGTTTGAAAAAAATGATATATATGCATAAATTTATTATGTGTGTAATTTTATATCTATATATTTCCTGTGCATTGAAATATAAATTACATATTCTATGTTTTTATAATTGAGATATAACTGACATATAAAATTATATTAGTTTTAAGTATACAACATGACTTAATATTTGTATACATTGAGAAATGATCAGTACAATAAATCTAGTTAGCATCCATCACCACACATAGTAATACATTTTTTTTCTTCTGATGAAAAATTTTAAGATTCTGCTCTTAGCAACTTTATACAATACAGTGTTATTAACAACAGTCACTATAGTCATGCTGTACATTATATCCCCATGTCTTATTTATTTTATAACTGCAAATTAAAAAGTTGGGAAAAAAATAAATCCATTATTTCAGAGTGGTGAAATTGGATTTTTTCCCTTTGTAATTGTCTTCATATTGTAAATGCACAGGAAGAGAAACCTGCAACAAAACCAGCAATCTTCTGAATGGGAGAAAATGTTTGCAAATCATATATCTGATAAGGGGCTAATATCCAAAATCTATAAGAAACCCATACAACTTAATAGCAAAAAATAATCTAGTTTAAAAATGGTCAGAAGGCCTGAGTAGACATTATTCGAAAAAAAAATTCAAATGTCCAAAGATACATGAAAAGGTGTTCAACATCACTATTCACTTGGCAAGTATATTTCAAAACCACAATGAGATATTACCTTACACCTGTAAGAATGGCGATGATCCAAAAGACAAGAAATTGCAAGTGTTGGCAAAGATGTGGAGAAAAAGAAACACTTGTACATTGTTGGTGGGAAAGTCAACTGGTGGATCCTCTATGGAAAACATGGATGTTCCTCAAAAAATTAAATATAGAAGTACCATGTGATCTGGAAATTCTACTTCTGGGTACTTATGCAAAGAAAATGAAACACTAATTAAAAACATATATGTATGTCCATGTTCAGTGCAGCATTATTTACAAAAACCAAGGCATGGAAACAACCTAATGTAAACCAATTGGATTAATAGAAGAAAAAAAAGTGGTATATTATTCAGCCAGAAAAATAGAATATTATTAAATGATAAAAAGTGAAATGTTGTTTGGACAGCAGGCATGGACCTTGAAGATATTACAGCAAGTGAAATAAGTCAGAAAGAAAAAGAGAATCATATAGATCATATATGATCATATAGATCCCTATATGATATATGGGCTCTTTTAAACTAAAAACCCCCCTCCCTAGAAAAAAAAATGAGCTCATGAATATAGAAAACAGATTAGTGTTTGCCTGAAGCAGGGACTGGGGGATAGGCAAAATGAAGGAAGGGGGTAAAAAGGTATAAATTTTTAGTTGTACAATGAGTAAGTCATAGTAATATACAGCATGATGATTATATTAATAATATTACAGTGCTTACCTCAAAAATTTCTTAGAGTAAATCTTAAAATTCCTCAACATTAGAAGAAAGGAGTTTTTGTAACTATGTGGTGATGGATGTAAACCACACTTATTGTGGTGATCATTTCAAAATACGGGGTTCCCTGGTGGCTCAGATGGTAAGGAGTTCGTCTGCAATGCAGGTAGACCTGGGTTTGATCCCTAGGTTGAGGTTGGGAAGATCCCTTGGAGAAGGAATTGGCAACCCACTCCCATATTTTCGCCTGGAAAATCCCATGGACAGAAGAGCCTGGCAGGTTACAGTCCTGGGGGTTGCAATGAGTTAGACACAACTGAGCGAATTCTCTTTCACTTTTTCAAAATATATACAAATATGGAATCATTATGTTATACACCTGAAACTCATGTGATGTTATTTGTCAATTATATGTCAATAAAAAATAGTTGCTGATTTATCTTAAATTCAACACAGTTTATAAAGTTTGCATTAATTTCCTGTGTACACGTAAGTACCTTGTAGCTGTTTTTATTTCAGACTATATTAGTCATATAATACTCCACAGATTTCTACTGGATTATATGTGCTCTATTTTTCTTACTAGAATACTTTTTAGGTGGTTTAATTTTATTAGACTATCTTTTGTGGTTTTTCATTATTATAGTAACATATGGCTAAAGTGTGTCATGGTGTCATGTCAGTCTCATATTGCCTAGCTCTAAAAACAAAGAAAACCCTAACATGTTGGTACTCTGTTTTATCTCTATTGACATCATTGTCCTAGAGTCAGTATGGATTGGTGCCTGATCCCCTATTTCCTAATAGTATTTTGATTTCAATTCAGCAGATTAAAAGTGGTTCTTGATGTAATAGTAAGATGCAAACAAGGTATATGGATCTTACTCTTGTCTAGATCAAGGGATACAAGGGAAATTCTAGCACTTGGGTTGGCATGAGCTTTCATTTCCTCTAATCCAATTTCTTCCTTCACAGATGGGAAAAAGAAACCCAAGAGGTCAGACCAGAGTGCAGGCTTATTGACCCCTCACTCTACACTTAGCAACAGTACAGTTTGGCCTGATGTCCTTGGTTTGATCAGTAGAAGGATCAAGTTTCTCCAAGACACATGTCAGGCTTGTGTGAATGTCCACAAGGCATTTTCTGGGCTGCTGGGAGTTATGATAAACTCAATATCTAGATATACATATAAAAGAGACTTTCTTATTTGACTTCCCTGGTGGCTCAGGTAGTAAAGAATCCCCATGCAATGCAGGAGATGTGGGTTCGATCCTTGGGTGGGGAAGATCCCCTGGAGAAGGAAATTGCAGCCTACTTCAGTATTCTTAGGGCTTCGCTGATAGCTCAGTTGGTTTAAGAATCCACCTGCAATACAGGAGACCTCGATTCGATTCCTGGGTCGGGAAGATCCCCTGGAGAATGGAAAGGCTATCCATTCCAATATTCTGGCCTGGAGAATTCCATGGACTGTATAGTCCAGGGGGTCCCAAAGAGTCGGACACGACTGAGCCACTTTCACTTTCACTTTCCAGTATTCTTGCTTGGAAAATCTATGGACAGAAGAGCCTGGCAGGCTACAGTCCACAGAATTGCAAAGAGTAGGACACCACAACTTAGTGACTAAACAGCAATACCATAAAAGAGACAGCCCGGTCTGTGATCCCACAAAGATCCACAAAGCCACTTTTAAAAATCCAGCCTGGAGCACAGTCTCTGGGAGGGCAGGTACCTCCTGGTTCCAGCAAACACACAGGAAACTACAAAGTGATTCCACTGATGGGGAAACATAGCTCCCAGAAATGAGCAAGCAATCTGAAATGGAAAACAAACCAGAAACCCTCACGTTAGTCACTGAGTTTTAAAAGCCTTGTAAATGAGACAAATTAAATAAAAAAAAATAAGATTCTTCATACATACCCACACACAAAGAGTGAAGGGATGAAATCAATTACTGTATTTCAGAGTGGTGGAATTGATTAAATTTTTCCCTTTGTAATTGTACAATATAAATACAAAGTCTATACCTTCTTCACAAATACTTGTTTTATAATCTATTGCTGTTTTTATGACTTCTGTGAATTCCACTGTTGAATTTTTTCTTGGCTTTAAAAAATTTCTCAGTTGCTTTGCCTAGTCCTGAGCTTTTATTTCCTCCCTGGTGCTGCATTGTGCATTTGTATTCACAGATGAACTTTCTCTTAGTGAATCAGTGCTTCAGTCTCGGGAGATGTACGGCTCAGGGTCAGTAAGATGAATAGTCACTGGCTGTCCTCATTTTCTACTCTTAAGCATCTCCCTGGCTTTATGATTTTTGCTGATGTGGTGTTTTGAACACTAAGCCAGCTATTTCCCACATTGACATTTTGTATCTTTGTACTGTTTTTGCCTGATGGCTACAGTGTCTGTTCTCCTTCCATTCCGGTATCAGTGTGCCTTTCTTTTGTATCATAACTGAAATGGAGGTTTGTTATTCCATGTTCTTTCCCATGATCATTTTTTCAGCCCTCATCATAACAGGCTATCAAAGGTGAAAGTCAGCAAAAACAGGCTAAAGTTGAAAACCTGTTTCTAAGATATTTACCATCTTTTCTAGTTATTAAAGTCATATGTGTATTCCTACTTCCATGGCTCCCAATGCAGGGGGCACAGGTTCAATCCCTAGTCAAGGAACTAAGATCCCATATGCTGATTGGTGCAGGAAAAAATAAAAATGTGCATGAAAAGCAGAAGTGTGAAATTGTTAGTTGCTCAGTTGTGTCTGACCCTTCGCGATCCCACTGATTGTAACCTGCCAGGTTTTACTGTTCATGGAATGTTCCAAGCAGCAATACTGAAGTGGGTAGCCATTCCCTTCTCCAGGCATCTTCTTGACCCTGGGATAGAATCTGGGTCTGCTGCATTGCACACATTCTTTATTTTCTGAGCAACCAGGGAAGCCAATGCATGAAATTTATTAAATGAAGTTGATTATTAAAGAAAATAAAAGTACTCTAATGTCCACTTCCTAGAGAAAACTACAATTTATATTTCATGTATATCTTTTCAGACTTTTCATATGAATGTGTATATGTGTGTAGGTGTACATGTGTGTATGAAATTTTGAAACTGAGCAAGACCCTGTGAGTTACTACCAGGTACAAAAGCTTTTCTGTGTCCCCCATTTCTTGTTTGTAAGAACAAGGTTTTCAGCTTCCTAGACCTTCCCTGAGATTGGAAGGGCAGATGTTGTTACTAACTTGAACTGTCAAAGAACACAGAAACAAAGGAAAGGCAGTCAGGCAGCAATAGGGCAGGAATGCAGGCAGTCTTAGTTCCTCCTCAAGATTTATATAACAATCTGATCATCATGCACATAAGCTTGTATTTCACAACAATTTCTTTTACATACTTGAGATTATGGTGCAAATACTTTCTAAAGTGCTTGTCTAGTTCTCTTCAGTAGATGTGAGATATAAAACTAATCAATTTGTAACCTCATCAGTTCAGTTCAGTTCAGTCCCTCAGTCATGTCCGACTCTTTGCGACCCCATGAACCGCAGCACGCCAGGCCTCCCTGTCCATCACCAGCTCCTGGAGTTTACCCAAACCCATGTCCATTGAGTCAGTGATGCCATCCAACCATCTCATCCTCTGTCGTCCCCTTCTCCTCCTGCCCCCAATCCTTCCCAGCATCAGGGTCTTTTCCAATGAGTCAATTGTTCAAATGACGTGGCCAAAGTATTGGAATTTCAGCTTCAACATCTGTCCTTCTAATGAACACCCAGGACTGATCTCCTGTAGGATGGACTGGTTGAATCTCCTTGCTGTCCAAGGGACTCTCAAGAGTCTTCTCCAACACCACAGTTCAAAAGCATCAATTCTTCGGTGCTCAGCGTTCTTCACTCTCCAAATCTCACATCCATACATGACCACTGGAAAAACCATAGCCTTGACTAGATGGACTTTTGTTGGCAAAGTAATGTCTCTGCTTTTCAATATGCTATCTAGGTTGGTCATAACCTTCCTTCCAAGGAGTAAGCATCTTTTAATTTCATGGCTGCAATCACCATCAGCAGTGATTCTGGAGCCCAAAAAAATAAAGTCAGCCACTGTTTCCACTGTGTCCCCATCTATTTCCCATGAAGTGATGGGGCCAGATGCCATGATCTTAGTTTTCTGAATGTTGAGCTTTAAGCCAACTTTTTCACTCTCCTCTTTCACTTTCATCAAGAGGCTCTTTAGTTCTTCTTCACTTTCTGCCATAAGGGTGGTGTCATCTGCATATCTGAGGTTATTGATATTTCTCCTGGCAATCTTGACTCCAGCTTGTGCTTCTTCCAGCCCAGCGTTTCTCATGATGTACTCTGCATATAAGTTAAATAAGCAGGGTGACAACATACAGCATTGACATACTCCTTTTTCTATTTGGAACCAGTCTGTTGTTCCATGTCCAGTTCTAACTGTTGCTTCCTGAGCTGCATACAGGTTTCTCAAGAGACAGGTCAGATGGTCTGGTATTCCCATCTCTTTTAGAATTTTCCACAGTTGATTGTGATTCCCACAGTCAAAGGCTTTGTCATAGTCAATAAAGCAGAAATAGATGTTTTTCTGGAACTCTCTTGCTTTTTCGATGATCCAGCGGATGTTGGCTATTTGATCTCTGGTTACTCTGCCTTTTCTAAAACCAGCTTGAACATCTGGAAGTTCATGGTTCATGTATTGCTAAAGCCTGGCTTGGAGAATTTTGAGCATTACTTGACTAGTGTGTGAGATGAGTGCAATTGTGCGGTAGTTTGAGCATTCTTTGGCATGGCCTTTCTTTGGGATTGGAATGAAAACTGACCTTTACCAGTCCTGTGGCCACTGCTGAGTTTTCCAGATTTGCTGGCATATTAAGTGCAGAACTTTCACAGCATCATCTTTCAGGATTTGAAATAGTTCAACTGGAATTCCATCACCTCCACTAGCTTTGTTTGTAGTGATGCTTTCTAAGGCCCACTTGACTTCACATTCCAGGATGTCTGGCTCTAGGTGAGTGATCACACTATCGTGATTATCTGGGTCATTAAGATCTTTTTTGTACAGTTCTTCTGTGTATCCTTGCCACCTCTTCTTAATATCTTCTGCTTCTGTTAGGTCCATACCATTTCTGTCCTTTATCGAGCCCATCTTGGCATGAAATGTTCCCTTGGTATTTCTAATTTTCTTGAATAGATCTCTAGTCTTTCCCATTCTGTTGTTTTCCTCTATTTCTTTGCATTGATCACCGAGGAAGGCTTTCTTATCTCTCTTTGCTATTCACTGGAACTCTTCATTCAGATGGGAATATCTTTCTATTTCTCCTTTGCTTTTTGCTTCTCTTCTTTTCCCAGCTATTTGTAAGCCCTCCTCAGACAGCCATTTTGCTTTTTTGCTTTTTTTTCCCATGGGAATGGTCTTGATCCCTGTCTCCTGTACAATATCATGAACGTCTGTCCATAGTTCATCAGGCACTCAGTCTATCAGATCTAGTCCCTTAAATCTATTTGTCACTTCACTGTACAATTATAAGGGATTTGATTTAGGTCATACCTGAATGGTCTAGTGGTTTTCCCTACTTTCTTCAATTTCAGTCTGAATTTGGCAATAAGGAGTTCATGATCTGAGCCACAGTCTGCTCCCGGTCTTGTTTTTGCTGACTGTATAGCGCTTCTCCATCTTTGGCTGCAAAGAATATAATCAATCTGACTTTGGTGTTGACCATCTGGTGATGTCCATGTGTAGAGTCTTCTCTTGTGTTGTTGGAAGAGGGTGTTTGCTATGACCAGTGCGTTCTCATGGCAAAACTCTATTAGCCTTTGCCCTGCTTTATTCTGTACCCCAAGGCCAAATTTACCTGTTACGCCAGGTGTTTCCTGACTTCCTACTTTTGTGTCTTCCTATGAAGAAGACTAAAGAGCCTCTTGATGAAAGTGAAAGAGGAGAGTGAAAAAGATGGCTAAAAATTCAACATTCAGAAAACTAAGATCATGACATCTGGTCCCATCACTTCGTGGCAAATAGACGGGGAAACAGTGACAGACTTTATTTTGGGGGGCTCCAAAATCACTTCAGATGATGACTGCAGCCATGAAATTAAAAGACACTTACTCCTTGGAAGAAAAGTCATGACCAACCTAGACAGCATATTAAAAAGCAGAGACATTATTTTGTCAACAAAGGTCCATCTAGTCAAGGCTATGGTTTTTCCAGCAGTCATGTATGGATGTGAGAGTTGGAGTATAAAGAAAGCTGAGCACAGAAGAACTGATGCTTTTGAACTGTAGTGTTGGAGAAGACTCTTGAGAGTCCCTTGGACTGCAAGGAGATCCAGCCAGTCCATCCTAAAGGAAATCAGTCCTGAATATTCATTGGAAGGACTGATGCTAAAGCTGAAACTCCAATACTTTGGCCACCTGATGCGAAGAGCTGACTCATTTGAAAAGACCCTGATGGGAAAGATTGAAGGCAGGAAGAGAAGGGGACGATAGAGGATGCGATGGTTGGATGGCATCACTGACTCAATGGACATGAGTTTGGGTAAACTCTGGGAGTTCGTGATGGACAGGGAGGCCTGGCGTGCTGCAGTTCATGGGGTCGCAAAAAGTTGGACATGACTGCGCAGCTGAACTGATCTGAACTGAGGGTCTTCCTTTCTCATTAGAAAAGACCCTGATGATGGGAAAGATTGAAGGCAGGAGGAGAAAGGGATGACAGAGGATGAGATGGTTGGATGGCATCACTGACTCAATGGATATGAGTTTGAGAAAGCTCCAGGAGTTGGCGATGGACAGGAAAGTCTGGCATACTACAGTCCATGGAGTCACAAAGAGTTGGACACAAGAGAACAACTGAACTGAACTGAAGGATCTTCCTTTCCCTGGTGACTCAGATGGTAAAGAATTTGCCTACAATGCAAGAGACTTGGGTTCAATCCCTGGGTCAGGAAGATCCCCTGGAGAAAGAATGGCAACCCACTCCAGGATTATTGCCTGGAGAATTCCATGGATAGAGGAGCCTAGCAGGCTACAGTCCTTGCAGTCGAAAATAATCAGGCATGACAGAGTGACCAGCACACACATACACAGGATATTTCTTTAGCCTTTATTAATGTGAGATTTTGTTCACAGTAGAACTCTTTTAGACTAAAGAGTCTCAGTTTTTCCCTGAAAATTTAAAATATCCCTTATGGGTCATAGCTGTTTTCATTGATTTATCTTAGTTTTATTTTTCAAATCAAATTAGAAAAGCATCAGTATTAACCAATATTTTATGTAGAATCCTCAATCTGCCTATTTTCACAAAGAAACAGAAGAAATGAATTAGTATTTACTGAATATCTACTGTGAATCAAATGTGCTCTAGGAACCTTGTATGCTAATTCTATTTAATTCTTATAGCATCTAAGGCATTTCTGCCTTTAAGTAGAAAGTATTTCTACCTCTCATAAGGCATCTGACTCTACAGATGTACAAAGTAGAGTCTGATTCAAACCTTAAGTCATTCTGACTTTCAAATTACTTCTCACACCATACTGACTCTATTCATTGTCTCCACAGTATGTGAGTAGGCTTCCCAGGTAGCTCACTGATAAAGTATCTACCTGCCAATGAAGGAGACATGGGTTCAATCCCTGGGTAGAAAAGATCCCCTGGAGAAGGAAATGGCAACCTACTCCAGTATTCTCACCTGGTAAATCTCATGGACAGAGGAGCCTGGCAGACTGAAGTGCATAGGGTCACAAAGGATCAGACAAGACTACAACAACATCAACCTGAAGAATTCCACCAGGCCATCAGCTACACACAGTATGATCTTGCCTGTTCTCATGAACTCTCAAGCATTGAAAGATGCAATCTGTTCAAATATTTGTAGACTCACTCTTGTTAGATTTTAAGTAATTCATAAAGTATTCATCTAATTTTTCTATCATTTGCTTCTTTCTCTATATTCCTTTTCCCTTATGCACCAGTCTATCCTTACAAAGGAGATACCTAAGAAGAAGTTTTATCATCTCAGGCACCACTAATATCCAGAGCCAACAACAGGATATTTGTAAAACTCTCCAGAATCATATGTGCCATTTATAAAAATAAACAAAAAAAACACATTGTCCCTAAAGTATTTGTTAATGAGGTTTTAAAATGCCTACTCTGAAAATTTGCAGGATTAAAAATAAGCAAATATTCCAAGTTAAATAAAAAATATTAAAATTTAGAAAACATGTTTTGATTAGTTGAAAACCCCTTTTAATAAGAAACTAAAATATGTCTTTGTTTCACAATCCTTGCTGATGAAATTTGGAGAACTAATAACCAAGCTACTAAACATCTAGTAAATAGATTTTTACAAATGAGTTTGCAATCATCGATATATAGAATGGAAAGAAATTTAAGGATGAACTACTCCAATTATTATCTTTACTAGGACAATTAAATTATTTGTCAAAGGTCACATGTATTGTGTTTAAATAGGGTTAACTTTGATGATATAGTATTTGTACTTCCTACAACTAAAATATCATGTATTTGAAAAGAATATGAGATACTGTCTACCCTCTATTTTATGTTGCATGAAACTTTTATTGAAAGATAGAAAATATTGTATGGCTAACCAAAACTTTACAAATGGAGACCTGATTCAAATAAAAAGGTGTTTATTTGGGATTTGTTAAGACTGTAACCTGGGAAACAGATTCAAGAAGCACTTGAATTGCATTCCACGGGATGACAAAATGCGGGAGGCTTCTAAGTCATAAAACCACAAGGTTACAGTTAGTTACATGAGTTATTTATCAAGAATTATAATTGGACCTGGCAGGAAGTAAGGGTGCTTGTTACCTAAGGATTGGTTGGGGTCTGAAATGGTTGCATAGTTACAAGAGAAGATCTTGAGACCATAAGGTTACAGCTGGCAGAATTTGCTCTGCATAAAGCTAATGGTGTACTTGGGGCTGGTACAGTTCAAAGAAAGTTCAAGTTCTTAGTAGAGCAGAGATAAAATTTGTTTATGAGACCAGAACCTCACTGACCACTAGACTCCATTTTGTATGTCTGAAGTGTGATTACTCCATTATTATTTTATGTAACTTGTCATCAGTACAAATCACTACTCTATAGCTCAATTAAATTTCATAAAGCATTACCTAAAGTCAGCACACCCACAGATACATTTGTTACCCCACCCAGTGACCAGTAATCTGACTCTAACAATACAATTTAATTTTATATTTGGGGAGAGGATTATAATTAAGTTCTTACTATTACACCAGATTTGTCAAATATTGATATTTTTCCTTATTAAAATACCTTAAAATATTTCAAAGTTTATCTTCCCTTTTTTTCATTTTTTTAAAATTGGAGAGTAATTGCTTTACAATATTGTGTTGGTCTCTGCCATACATCAGCATGAATCAGCTACAGGGATACATATGCCCCCTCCCTTCTGAAACCCCTGCCATCCCCCACCCCATCCCACCCCTGTAGGTTGTCACAGAGCACTGGGTTGAGCTCCCTGTGTCACATGGCAAATTCCCACTTGCTATTTATTTTACATATGGTAATGTATATATTTCCATGCTCTTCTCTCAATTCATCCCACCCTCTCCTTCCTTCACTGTGTCCACAAATCTACTCTCTATGTCTGCGTCTGCATTGCTGCCCTGCAAATTAGGTTCATCAGTACTATCTTTCTAGATTCCATATGCATACATTAATATACAATATTGTCTTTCTCTTTGTGACTTACTTCACTCTGTATAATGGGCTTTAGGTATGTTCAGTTCATTAGGACTGACTCAAAGGCTTTCTTTTCAATTTTTATATAGTAACTTGCTTTTGATTTCTCTAGTCTATCGGTTTTGATACATGTATAAGAACCTTATCCATAGAGAAGATACAGAACACTTCCATCATATCCCAGATTTCCTCAGTCTGTTCTCCCTTTGTAGACAACCCTTTTCCTCAGCCTTTAGCCCTGACAGCAGCTGATCTATGTTGCTTCCTTAGAATTTTCCTTTACTAGAATGTTAAATTAATAAAATTGCACAACATGTATCCATTTGATCAGGCTTTTTACACTTGGCAAAATACATCCATGTTGCAACATTGATCAGTAGTTGACTCTTTAAAATTCAAATTATTTATTTATTTATTTGGCTTGCCGAGTCTTAGCTGTGACATGTGGGATCTAGTATTTGGAAAAATCAGTATTGACAATAGGATTGGAAAAAGGTCAGTTTTCAATACAATTCCAAAGAAGGGCAATGCCATAGAATGTTCAAACTATCATACAATTGCCTCACTTCACATGTTAGCAAGGTAATGCTCAAAATTCTTCAAGTTAAGCTTCAGCAATACATGAACTGAGAACTTCCAGATGTTCAAGCTGGATTTAGGAAAGACAGAGGAACCAGAGATCAAATTATCAACATCTGCTGAATCATAGAAAAAGCAAGAGAATTCCAGTAAAACATCTACTTCTCCTTCACTGACTATGCTAAAGCCTTTGACTGTGTGGATCATAACAATCTGTGGAAAATTCTTTAAGAAGTGGGAATACCATGCCACTTTACCTGCCTCCTGCAAAATCTGTATGTGGGTCAAGAAGCAACAGAACTGGATATGGAACAATGGACTGGTCCAAAATTGGAAAAGGAGTACGTCAGAGCTGTATATTGTCACCCTGCTTACTTAACATATGAAGAGTACATCATGTGAAATGCTGGGATGGATGATTCACAGCTGGAATCAAAGCTGCTGGGAGAAATATCAACAACCTCAGATATGCAGATGATACTACCCTAATGGCAGAAAGCAAAGAGGAACTAAAGAGCCTCTTGATGAAGGAGAAGGAGGAGAGTGAAAAAAAACTGGCTTAAAGCTCAACATTCAAAAAACTAAGATCATGGCATCTGATCCAATCACTTCATGGCAAATAAGTGGGGGGAAAATGAAAAGAGTGACAGATTTTATTTTCTTGGGCTCCAAAATCACTGAGGATGGTGACTGCAGCCATGAAATTGAAAGACGCCTGCTCCTTGGAAGAAAAGCTATGACTAACCTAGACAGTGTATTAAAAAGCAGAGATATCACTTTGCCAACAAAGGTCTGTATAGTCGAAGATATAGTTTTTCCAGTAGTCATGTACAGATGTGACAGTTGGACCATAAATAAGTCTGAGCGCAGAAGAATTTATATTCTAAAATTATTTTAATTATTTGAGCCATAGAAAGAGATCAACTAAATTTAGACTTGTCAAGGATGTTTTAGAAAGTTTTAAAGCTAACCACCATAAGAATGGAAATAGAACCAGGGACATCACACTCAAGAGGCACTGTGCTTCATGTTCTCCAGTCTAGATGGCTGCGATATTGTTGCTGTATCATTTCAACATACTGCCTCCACAGTGACTGAGGTAATGGAGAAGTAGAGTCAAAGAATTACTGTATCAGACAGGGATCCATTGTTTGAGTATTGTGGAATAGGGGACTTTCAAAGGAATGGGTCCTTACATATATTTTGGAAGATATGGGAGGAGCTGGAGAAGTAAGCATCTGAGAAGTAGATGTGGAAAATCAGAGGAAACATAAAACCGAATAATCCTACCCTAGAGAGCTTCCCAGGTGGCTCAGTGGTAAAGAATCCATCTGCAATGCAGGAGATGGCTAGTTCCATCCCTGGGTCAGAAAGATACCCTGGAGAAGGAAATGGCAACCCACTCCAAAACCCTTGCCTGGGAAATTCCATGGTTAGAGGAGCCTAGCGGGATACAGTCCATGGAGTTGCACAAGAATTGGACATGACTTAATGACTAAACAACCAACAATAATCCTACCTAATTCATTGGCATATGTGGACAAGGAGGAGCCTGCAATTGAATGTGGCAATCCAAGGGTATCTAGTGGTCAGGTTAGGGCTACAAAGAAGTGCCAGTGGAGAAGCATACAAGAGCCTGCTGCTTCTGTACTTGTTGGTGAACCTGGTTTGCTGTCACTCTCAGTGGTCAGAAAGAAGAGATGAGCACAGTGGGTGAAGAGTAAGAACAAAGCTGGAAACTAGAGCTCTTCTTCATCAAACTTTTGCCATCTAATCACAAAGACCCTTAGATGGAAATTCATTGCTGGCTTTTGAACATTTGTGTGAATTTCTCTTTGGGCCAACTCTAACTCAGAATCATACAGGGATGGAAATTCTTTAAAACACAGTTCCAGCTTAGTTAAATAGACATCCTCAACACAAACCATGGCTCTCACTTCCCAGTTCTTACATGACTTGATATGCCATTGACACACATCATTTCTGCTCACAGCCCATTATGGCAGAATCAGTCATGTGACCTCACCTAACTGCAAAGAGTTAGGAGATATGGGAAAGCACATGGACATGCATTCATCAATCATTAAACATCTCTGCCACAACTACTATGTCAGAAGGAAGCATTTTTAGATTTTAGTATATAAATGATCAACTTGACCTTTAACCAAATATTTTGTTTAGGTGCAAGTATTTGTCATATGAAAGTTTTTACATTAATATTAGAACAATAATCACAAGTGGAACTAGTGGTAAAGAACCCAAAGGCCAATGCAGGGGATGGCTGTTCGATCCCTGGGTCAGGAAGATCCCCTGAAGAAGGGCATGGCAATCCACTCCAGTATTCTTGCCTGGAGAATACCATGGACAGAGGCACCTGGCGGGCTATAGTCCATAGGGTCGAAAAGAGTCAGACACGACTGAAGTGACTTAGCATGCATGCATAAATCACCGTACCCAGGATTTTGTCTGTTAATTCTGAGAGCTCTGGTTGTCACTTTTATTTTTTTTCAGGGCAAGTCTCTCTATAGGCTTGAAAATTTCAACTCGTGTCACCTTTCTCTCTCTTTTTCGTTTTCCCCGCTAGGTCTAAGTATTATTAAAGCAGTTTCCAGCAGTGAGTTTTTCTAATTGAAACATTCAGCAGACCTTGGGGTATAGTTTCAGCTAGATTTTCTTTGGTGGGTGGAGAGCAAGCAAGAGAAATAATAAAATGGAAGATTACAGAAACCTTGCAAATTACAAAACTAATAGAGCACTTCTGTACGTAATCTTGTGGCAAATTTGATGTTACCTGGAGTGGAACTATGAACATTTAGGGAAGTTATATTTTTGCTGCATCTTAGAAATGCAAAAGTCAGCCATTTTATATTGATGGTATGAGTCATTGTAGACATTATGAAGACTGCAATATGTTTGTCAATGGGTAAATTCTTCCACTTATGACTGTTATGCAATAGCAATAACAGGCAGCCAACACAAAGGAATTACAGTCACTTTCCAGATGAAAGGAAGAAAGACTAAAGTTCTCTTTTTATTAAAAAATAAAAATAAAAAAGACTATCATCTAGGCCAAGAAAACCTTCACAAATCCATTGAACTAGTCCAAATTCATGTAACATTAAATTAGTATAGGACTTTCTCCAAGAGAAATTAAAATTAAACATAATTACAACATAACATGGATGTTTCTCCTGAGAATTACTCTTTGATTTTTAAAAAACTAAAGACAGAGCAACATCATTGGAGGGTTCTTACTGAATTTTTTTTTTTAATTCATTCAGACCTGGTTGAGTATATAATTATCAAGCTAACCTTCAAGGCATTTTCTGGAGATCTGGACTGGAAGTCAGAAAGTCCCAAACTTAATCCTGATTCTGACCAGCTGTTTGATCTTGGATATGTCACTTAAACTTTCTGAAGCTTGTTTTTCTCACCAGGAAAATTGGATATTTTGATAATGTATCTTCTAATACAGTATGTCCAATGAAAATATAATGTGAGTAACATATAATATTTTAAATTTTCCAGTAGCTACTTTTAAAAAGAAGAAGAAATATATGAACTAAATTAATAACATATTTTATTTAACCTTATATATCCAAAGTAATGGGCTTCCCAGGTAGCATGATGGTAAAGAATCCACCTCCCAATGCAGGAGTTGTGGGTATGATCCCTGGGTTGGGAAGATCAACTGGAGAAGGAAATGCAACCCACTCCAGTATTCTTACCTGGAAAATTCCATGGACAGAGGAGCCATACAGGCCACAGTCCATGGGGTTGCAAAGAGTTGGACATGACTGAGTGCCCGAGCACACACGCACATCCAAAATAACATCATCTCAACATGTATATCAACACACAAAATTAGCAATGGTATATTTTACATTTTTTCCTTTGCAATCTGGTGTGTATATTACACTTCAGTGCAACTAATTTTGGAAGCTAAATTTCATTGGAAATACTTGATCTGTATTTAGATAGACATATAGCTGAGAAAGTAGATTTATACACTCAAGTTGTTCCAAACATACTTAAAAATCTTCTAATAATTAAATAAATCTTAAAACTGATAGTTTTAAAATTTTGATTCAGTTTAATTCAAACTCAAATTAAAAATCCAGTTCCTCAGTTACATTAATCACATTTCAATTGCTATGCCCTTATTGGAGCTTCTGACTACTCTTTTGGACAACATAGTTCTAAAATTTCTGCTGTTCCTGAGAGTGAAAGTGTTAGTCAGTCAGTTGTGTCTGACTCTTTGACACCCCATAGACTGTAAACCCACGAGTCTCCTCTGTCCATGGGACTGTTCAGGCAAGCATATTAGAGTAGGTCGCCGTTCCCTTCTATGGGGGATGTTCCCAGCCCAGGGATTCAGCCCAGGTCTCCCACATTGTAGGCAGATTCTTTCCCATGTGAGCCTGCTACTTCTACTTTTTTTTTGAATGTTCATAGTAGCTTTATTTTGGACTTCCCTGATGGCTCAGTGGTAAAGAAACCATCTGCAGTGCAGGAGACACAAATCTGATCCCTGGGTTGGGAAGTTCCCCTGGAGGAGGGCATGGCAACCCACACTAGTATTCTTGCCTTAGCAATCCCATGGACAGAGGAGCTTGGCGGGCTACCATTCATGGGGTTGCCAAGAGTCAGACACAACTGAAGCGACCGAGCACAGAGCACATCAACTTTATTTGTAATAGCCCTGGATTACAAACAACCCCAATGATCTTCTGTGATCTTCTCTGTCATTGGGCAGAGGTGTACCTATTCTAGCAAATATCACTCACCAATAAAAAGGGACAAATAAAAAGGAGCAAGCTGGTGTATACAATTAGGGGGTTTGCTGAGTGAAAAATCATTTACATAACATTTCATTTGTAGGTTTCCTTTTATATAACATTCTCAAAAATACAGGTTGTGGGGATGGAAAACAGACTCATGGTTGTCAGGTGTCTGAGAGGATCCCTGGTAGGGAGGAAGATTGGTGTGTCTATAAAGAGCAGCGTAAGATGTCTTCATGATGATAGAAAAGTTTTGTATGTTTACTGCTGTTCTGCTACCTCTATTTTTACCTCTGTGAAGCTCTTATGTAGTAGATGCTTCTTAAAAAAAGAAAAAAATACCAACTGGATTATCTCTGTACAGGAGTGTATACTGATTATCAAAGTGAAAGTGAAAGTGAAGTTGCTTAGTTGTGTCCAACTCTTTGCGACCCCATGGACTGTAGCCTACCAGGTTCCACCGTCCATGGGATTTTCCAGGCAAGAATTCTGGAGTGGGTCGCCATTTCCTTCTCCAGGAGATCTTCCTGACCCAGGGATTGAACCTGGGTCTCCCGCATTGTAGGCAGACGCTTTACCCCCTGAGCCACCAGGGAAGTCACCACTGATTATCAAAGGCGATATAATTCCTATGCCACCTTCCTCCACTGAGATACTGTTTCTTATGGGTAAATTCTATAAATTCTCTTGCTTTTCTTGCCTGCTGATGGAAACATTATCCCTTCGGTGGGCTCTGTGAAAATAATTATATAAGGAAAAACAGAAAAGAAACAGAAAAGCCCTTTCCATTCTTTTTTTCCCCATTCTGTCTTTGACAGATATCTTGAGGCATAATTACTTCTCTTATTACATTAGCCTAAAATTGATTAAATGTATATGAATATATTCATGGTAGTGTTGCATGAAAAAGCAAAGGAGAAGCATAAATGTCTTCCAATCAAAAAAAAAAGATATGTAAAATGCAGTATCTACATACCCTGAGTTTTCATACATATGTCAAAAGTAATAAATTCAATTTCCAGGAATGAATTTGGATCACATGGTGTGTGCAGAAACATAAAATCATATGAAAGACTTAGGAGGAAGAACTAAAAGTAGGATACAGTTTTAAAATGCACATGCCAAAGCACACTGTGGGTTGTTTAAAGACACAAACATACACATGTTTATACAGACAATAGTTTGGAAAGATATATTTTGATGCAGGAAAATGGGTTCTAACAGAAACAGGGGCTGGACTAGACTGGGGTTCAGGCATGTAAACAAGATGACTACAAAACAAAAAGTTTGAGATTGTGCTGTTAATACATAACAAGAAAGAGGATCATATCAGTATCTTTCAAATTCTGTGCATTTATCATTTCCATATAATTTAAAACATGAGAAGTGCTCAGTTAGCTCAGTCAGCAGAGCAAATGACTTTAAAATTATATGACAAAAGCCCTATAATGGGAATGCTATATATTAATAATCTCTCAGGAGTTTACACTCTAGATAGGGAGAGAGAAACATACTCAAAATTGCAGTTTTGCATACTAACTGAAAACTACAACATAGTTTAAAAATGTCTAGGAGGATTAAAACAATGGGTTATCTGAAGGAGAGTTATTTTTTCTTTAAATGAAGCTTTGAAAAAAATTAAAAACCAAATATATTATATATAAAATATACAACATATAATATGTATATACAGTATGCATGTGTGCTAAATCACTTCAGTCGTGTCCGACTCTGTGCAACTCTATGGAGCTCAGCCTGCCAGCCTCCTCCGTCCATGGGATTCTCCAGGCAAGAATACTGGAGTGGGTTGCTATGCCTTCCTCCAAGTGATCTTCTCGACTCAGGGATTGAACCAGCATCTCTTATGTCTATCTGAACTGGCAGGTGGGTTCTTTACTGTTAATGTCACTGGGAAGCCCTATATATATAGTATATATATATTACATATTTATACAAATATATAAATCTATTCCTAATGTTAAAAAATGCACATTTAATTAGCAAAATGACCATGTTATTGTCATGCACCTCATTATTAATAATGAGAATAAGTGAGAGGAAGAAAGCCAACATTTTGTGAAGATCTACTATGGGCCAATCAGACTGGGTACCAATTATTTTATGGACTATCATATTTTATCTTTCTAGTGATCTTACAATAATAAGGCAAACATTATTATTTCTGTTTTGCACATGAGAAAGCTGAAGCTCGGGGAGGTTGAGAAACATGTTCAGTATCATCAGCCTGTCTGTTTGGGAGCCACAACTTATATGATAAGTGTCACTCTGGAACCTGTGTCTCCCCCGATGTACTATGGTAACTCTACAATAAAATTAATGTCTCTGCTTCTGAACAAGAAGTGATAGTGAGTCTGTTCCTTTTAAAAGATTCTGATCTAAGGAAAATTAGAGCTATCATAGAATCACTAACCTTCTCTCCAACTCCAAACCTTTCAAAGATGCTTCTGTAATTCTCAGCACAACTGCCTCTCCTCCACTTCAGCCTCAAGGTCAGTCACTGCATTAGTCCAGTGCTTGGACCCTCCCTGCCTTGTTTATTGATTCATCTTTTTAATTGATTTCCCTCTCTAAAGTGACCACCTTCCTTATTCATATAGAAAGTACTGCCAGAGTGATCTATGTGAAAAGCATATAGCACCATATTGTTCCTCTGCTGAAATCGTCTCATTAGTTTTCCTTCAGAAAATGTTCAAACTCTATAGATAAAGGAAAGGCTCCTAAAAACATAAAATTCCCTCTACTTCTATTTTCTCTCCTGAGAATGTTTATTTCTATCTTTTCTGTCTCATAATTCAACTTCTGCTCTTCAAAGTGTATTTGAGTAACACCTCCTCCAGGAAGCCTTGTTGTCTGCCCTCACCTGGCAGGACAGGTGGTGAGTCCTTTTCCTCTCTGCTTTCGACCACCTTTTATCATATTGTGTTATAACTTTTTTACTTACAGGTCTGTCTCTCTGACTGTCTAAATTTTTTTTTTAATTCTCAGAAATTAGAACAATGGCTAAGATCTCCGTAAATGTTTCTTGAATAGTGAAATTAATTTAATAGAATGTAATCTAAATATGGGGGCTTCCCTAGTGGCTCAGGGGTAAAAGAATCCACCTGCCAATGCAGGAGATTTGGGTTCAGTCCCTGGGTCAGAAAGGTACCCTGGAGAAGGCAATGGCAATCCACTCCAGTATTCTTGCCTGGAGAATCCTATGGACAGAGAGTCTGGCAGGCTACAGTCCATGGGGTTGCAAAAGAGTCAATAACAATCTAAATATAAACTGAGTTTTCCCCACCTTTATTTTTCAAGGTTCTTTCTCTCAGATCTATCACCCTCATTACCTCTCCTCCCAACATACATTCAGCTTCAGGAAGGGAAGGGAGTTATTTTTTATCATATAACTCTTATATTTTCCTTCTCTCCTTTGCTCAGTCTTATATAGGATTGTGATTGTGGTTTGCAGGACAGGGGAAGGAAAGAGAGATTGGAATTTCTGGTTGGTGATGTCAATGCTAGTTGTGTTGTCTATTGGGAATTCCTAGTGGAAGGGCAACACTAAATTTATTTTTATAATATGGTATGCTTAACATACCATTCTCTTCAACTAAGTGCAGTGGTGAAAATCCCACTCTATACGCTATTATACTACTTGAGAGTCCCTTGGACTGCAAGAAGATCCAACCAGTCCATGCTAAAGGAAATCAGTCCTGAATATTCATTGGAAGGACTGATGCTGAAGCTGAAACTCCAATACTTTGGCTACCTGATGGGAAGAACTGACTCATTGGAAAAGACCCTGAGGCTGGGAAAGTTTGAAGGCAGGAGGAGAAGGGGACCACAGAGGATGAGATGGTTGGATGGCATCACCGAGGCAATGGACATGAGTCTGAATAAGCTCTGGGAGTTGATGATAGCCAGGGAAGCCTGGTGTGCTGCAGTCCATGGGGTCGCAAAGAGTCGGACACGACTGAGAGACTGAACTGATACTGATACTGATACGCTATTATGCTGCTGCTGCTGCTACTGCTGCTAAGTCGCTTCAGTCGTGTCCGGCTCTGTGCGACCCCACAGACGGCAGCCCACCAGGCTCCGCTGTCCCTGGGATTCTCCAGGCAAGAATACTGGAGTGGGTTGTCATTTCCTTCTCCAGTGCATGAAAGGGAAAAGTGAAAGTGAAGTCGCTCAGTCGTGTCCAACTCTTAGCGACCCCATGGACTGTAGCCTACCAGGCTCCTCCGTCCATGGGATTTTCCAGGCAAGAGTGCTGGAGTGGGGTGCCATTGCCTTCTCCAACGCTATTATGCTACAGTTGTATATTCAGCTATAGCCATTCTCCATTCTCAAATAGAACTTTACTTGAAGTACATTCCCAGGGATTGTGGTTTCTAAATTTGTTCTCAAGACTGGGGTCTACCGTGAAATATCCTTGCCTTCTAATCTGGTCAAGATACTTTGATATGCTACAGACTATAAAGCAAATGGAAATTTAACACTCTCAATACAACACAATAAAATATTATAGTGTAAGTAGGGAGTGGAGACAAAACTAGTTATACTCCAGAACAAGCTAAGAAACATAGGTAAAGGTTACAGTTTTCATTTCTCCCACTAGTTATTTCTCCCACTAGATATGCTGGTTTATTTATGATTTCCTTCATTACAATACTCATTCATTTTCCCTTAGCTTTAGGCTAGTATCTTGATTGATTATGGTTCTTTGTCCTGTGTGGGGATTCAATTCTTCATTTCTGACAAATCTATATCCTTAGTGCTGCTTCTTGAATAAAATTACAAGTCTTCAGTAAGACTTCTTCACTAATCAAAGCAGTGAAAGTGGTGTCCAGGGGACCCAAGTTTCCCTCTTACGCTTTCCTGCTCCATCCTTGAAGGTCAGGTTTAAGTGTCTCAGCCGATATAAATTATGCCAGTTCTCTTAGTCATATATTGGACATGGCCAGGTTTCAATTCAGTGAAACCAAAGCAAAATCAACCTCTTGTAGGAATGGTTCTTTCTTTGGATTTTTAAATCTCCATAGTACAAGAAATAGCCTCAGCATAATAAAGGCCATATATAAAAATTCTACAGCTAAGATACTTAACTGGTAAATAATGAAAGCTTTTCACTAAGGTCAAGAGCATGACAAGGATACCCACTTTTACTACTTCTTTGGGTAAGACTTCAACATGTACTGGAAGTCCTACCCAAAGCAATCAAGAAAGTAAAAAGTAAATAAATAAAGGCATTCCAATCAGAAAAGAAGAAGTGAAATTATCTCTCATATGTTCACAGATGAGAACTCCTATATGTAGAAAATCCTAAAGCACACACACCAAAACATTAGAACTATTAAATAAATCCAACAAAGTTGCAGAATACAAAATCAATACGAAAGAATCAATTGCACTTTTAAACACTAACAGTGAAAAATCAGCAAAAGCAATTAAGAAAACAATTCCATTTACAATATCATGAAAAAGATAAAAAATACTTAGGAATAAACTTAACCCAGGAGGCAAAAGATTTATATACTGAAAACTAGAAAATATTGCTGAAAGAAATTAAAGAAGACAACAATAAATGGAAAGACACTTTGTGTTCATGGATTAAAAAAAATAATATTATTAAGATGGCAAAAATACTCAAAGAAATCTTCAGGTTCAGTGTCATCCCTATGAAAACACTGGTTTTGCAGAAACAGAAAAACCTATCCTAAAATTTTGTGGAAGCTTGAGGAAACCCAAATAGCCAAGACAGTCTTAAAAAAGGGGGACAAGTTTGGAGATTTCATATTAATTAATTTTGAAAGTTACTACAAAACTACAGTGATTAAAACAGTGTGGTGCCATCATAAAGGTAGAAATATAGACCAATGGAATAGAAGAATAAAGAGCCCAGATACAAACCGCACATGTATGGTCAAATGACATTTGACAGGGAAAGGACAGCTTCTTCAACAAATGTTGTTGGGAAAGCTGGCTATTCAAATGCAAAACAACAAAGCTGGATCCTTACTTTATACCATATTGAAAATTGACTGAAGATCAAAAGATCATATAAGAACTATAAAATTTTATGAAGAAAACATAGGGCAAATGTTAATGATCTTGGACTTGGCAATGGTTCCCTGATAAGATGCCAGAAGCACAGGTAGCAAAAAAAAAAAAAAAAGACAGACAAATTAGGCTATATCAAAAATGACATTATCAGCAGATGAAAAAGCAACCCATGGAATGAGAGATGATATTTGCGAGTCGTATGTCTGATAAGGGGTTAATGTCCAGCATATACAGAGAACTCTTAGGTCTCAACCATAAAGAAAAGTAATTAAAAAATGGGCAGATACTTGAATAAACATTTCTCCAAAGAATGTACATAAATGGCCAATATGCACACGAACTCACTTAATATCACTAATCATTATGGAAATGTAAATCACAGCCAAAATAAGATGTAATTTTATACCCATTAAAATCATTATTATGAAAAAAAAACAAACTCCAAAACAGAAATTGCAACTGTAGGAGAGGATGTAGGTAAGGGAAAGACTGGACCTTTGTACACTCATGGAGGGAATGTAAAATTGTTCAACTGCTGTGGAAAACAGTGTGATTTTTCCTCAAAATTTTAAAAATAGAATTTCCAAATGATGCAGCAATTCCACTTCTGGGTATACACTCAAAATAATTAAAAGCAGATGCCCAAAGAGATATTTGGACAGTCATGCTCATAGCAGCATTATTCAAGATGACCAAAAGGTAGAAGCAATCCATCAATAGATGAATGAATAAACAAAATATAGTACATACATGGGCTTCTCTGGTAGCTCAGATGGTAAAGAATCTTCCTGTAAAGCAGGAGACATGGGTTCAATTCCTGGGTAGGGAAAATTCCCTGGAGAAGGGATAGGCTACCCACCCCAGTATTCTTGGGCTTCCCTGGTGGCTCAGATGGTAAAGAATCCACCTGCAGTGCGGAAGACCTGGGTTTGACCCCTGGATCGGGAAGATCCCCTGGAAGAGGGCATGGCAATCCACCAGTATTCTTGCCTGGAGAATCCCCATGGACAGAGGAGCCTGGCGGGCTACAGTTCACAGGGTAGCAAAGAGTTGGACATGACTGAGCGACTAAGTTCAGCACAATACATACATACTATTGATATGAAATGGTATTCAATCCTGAAAAGAAAGGAAATTTTGACTCTTGGGTAATGTGGATGAACCTTAAAGACACGAACAAATCATATATGATTCTTTTATGTGGTACCTAGAATAGCCAAATTCATAGAAAGAGAAGGTAGAACAGTGGTTGCCAGAGACTGAGGGGAGGAGATAATGGAAAGTTATTGTTTGATGAGCACAGAGTTTCAATTTGGGAAAATAAAAAAAAAATCCCTGAAGAGGGATAATGGTGACAGTTACACAGTGTAATGTATTAATGCCATTGAACTGTACACTTAAAAATGGTTAAAAGGCTGAATTTTATGTTATATATATTTACAACAATAAAAAATAAAACATGACTTCTGTAAGTCATGGAGAGATATGAAGCCATTAAGAGTAACTATGAATATAGGAGCAATTTTAATAGTGGATACTATGTCCTTCAAAACAGCGCCCAGTTCTGAAGAATTTTGATTTTCAGTATGCTGCAGCTGTAGTTTCCCGGATGGCTCAGTGGTAAAGAATCCGCTTGCAATGCAGGAGTTTCAGGAGACGCAGGTTTAATTCCTGGATCGGGAAGATCTCCTGGAGGAGGGCATGGCAACCTCTCTAGTATTCCTGCCTAGAAAATCCCATGGACAGAGGAGCCTGGCAGGCTACAGTCCATAGGGTTGCAGAGAGTTGGATACAACTGAAGCAACTTAGCACTCACGCATGCAGCGGCTGGGTCTTCAATTATTATTTTTCTTGTCATCCAAAGTTAGTGTTTTCAGATAAAGGGGGAATAAAATAAGATCAGGGAATCCTGATTAACATCTTTTCATTGCTTTACTTCTTGCAATGTGAAATTTGTGAGTGATAAGATGCATAAAGCATGATATTAAGACATGATGGTTCTGCTGCAGAATTACAAATGAAGAATTCTAATTAAAATCAGATTGCTTGAAGGAAAAGACAAATCGTTGCCCAGTCCTCATCTAAAGACACTTGAGTTAATCTGCTTTCCACCAGCAGCTGACACATCTGCTGGAGGCAGATGCCACACTGGGAACCTGGAATTGCTAGCTTCAGTTAACATTCAACTCCCAGCAGAGGCAGTAGCCTGCATAGCTTATCTCTAAGGTTGGAGGAACGTGTGTTAAAAACCCCTGAAAAAAACAGAAAGACCCCTAGAGTAGGAGTCATCAGTATTACAAGCACAACTCTGCTACTAAAGGCTACTGGGACCATCAGGAAATCATTCACTTTCTCTCAGTTGAATTTCATCATCAGTAAATAAAGGTTGTTTTTGCCCATCCCTTTCATTTCTAAAAGCTCATGACCTACTACTGATCCATCCACGCATATTAGGAACCTCAAAGTCCTTCATGGAATAATAGTAGTGAGTCAGCCAGGCCTATCCAGAGTTGTTGTGTGTGTGTGGGGGGGGGTGGCGGGGGGAATAAGAATAAATCCATCCAAAATATTTTAAACTCGTTAAAAGATACACCTGAAACATTTAACTAAAAAAACCAGTGAGTGCTGGTGATGACTCTGTTTTGACTGAGCAACTTGAATACATGTACAAAAGTAACTGTTATTAACGTTATGCTCTGTATTTGATTTTCTTATTACGTATAAATAATGCTTTCTTCCTTTTCGGTGCAATGATTGAACAGATCTCATAGAGGAGAGTGAGAATTTATTCTCCTTTTTGTCCAAATGGGTTCAAGCGTGGCAACACATCTCTTTCCATCTAATGCTGTTTTTGACTTTTGCTCTTGTTTAGTCCAACTCTTTTGCAACTCTATGGACTGTAGCCAACTCTTTTGTGACCCCATGGACTGTAGCCAACCAGGCTCCTCTGTCCATGGGACTTCCCAGGAAAGAATACTGGAGTAGGTTTCCATGCCCTCCTTCAGGGAATCTTCCCTACCCAGGGATCGAATCCATGTCTCCTGCACTGGCAGGCTGATGATTTACCACTGAGCCACAAGGAAAGCCTCTCTTTGACTTATTCTTTTCCATAAAAGACTTCCCACTGCCTACTCATCTTCAGGGTCTCCTAATCCTTCCAGTTTGGCCTTCCACTCTATGCCCTGTATGCACTTTTCATTTTGACACCTGTCTGTATTTGCAGTCAAATCCAACCAACACCCACATCCAAATAATACTTTTAGGAAAACCAAACTGGCTTATAGTTCACTCTACCTCCACATGCCACATTGGAGAGGGAGGAAAACTGTCTATGCACTTTGTTTTCTGGAATATTCTTTTCTTTCTTGGGATGGCTACAGAACAAAGGCATCTCCCTCTGTTCTTTCTCTTTGCTTTGGGCATATGCTTTGTATAATACAAATGATGTCTGTATCAAGAGTTGAGATAGTAGCATAATTAAAACTTTTTTCTTTCTGTTCATATAATTCCAAATAATGGGGAATTACATCACTGATATCATATCCAGCAAAACTTGCAATCATAAGACCTGATTTTACATGCATTGACTTTGCTATTTATTAATTTCAAGCTGTTGGGGAAGTATTTAACCTCAATTAGCTTCCATTTCTTCATCTTTTAATGGGGAATTAACTGACTATGACTAGAAAGAATCTGTTAAGGTTCTAGCATGATGTCTGGACCTGGATAAATATCCAACAGATATCAGTTCTTATTATCCTATAGGTAATAGAAATCACCCTCCTTTGAATTTGTAGTTTACTAATTGTTCATCTTTTCCTTACAGTGTTTTAATAGATAGGCTGCTTCAAAACCTGATATTTATTATAGCTGCTGCATAGGTGGGTAAATTGTTTTGTGCAAAGACCTAAAGTCCCACTTCCCATCATCAGTTCAGTTCAGTTGCTCAGTCATGTCCAACGCTTCGTGACCCCATGGACTGCAGCACACCAGGCCTCGCTGTCCATCACCAACTCCCAGAGTTACTCAAACTCGTGTCCATTGAATCAGTGATGCCATCCAACCATCTCATCCTCTGTCATACCCTTCTCCTCCCACCTTCAGTCTTTTCCAGCATCAGGGTCTTTTCAAATGAGTCAGTTCTTCACATCAGGTGGCCAAAGTATTGGAGTTTCAGCTTTTAGCATCAGTCCTTCCAATGAATGTTCAGGACTGATCTCCTTTAGGATGGACTGACTGGATCGCCTTGCAGTCCAAGGGACTCTCAAGTCTTCTCCAACACCACAGTTCAAAAGCATCAATTCTTCGGTGTTCAGCTTTCTTTATAGTCCAACTCTCACATTCGTGCATGACTACTGGAAAAACCATAGCCTTGACTAGACGGACTTTTGTTGGCAAAATAATACTCTGCTTTTTAATATGCTGTTTAAGTTGGTCATAACTTTTCTTCCAATCATAGTCATTGCTATTTTGTACAGTTAGTATGAAAAATTTCCAACAAATGACAATGAAGAGTTGTGGACTGCTCTTTGGGGATATTAACATTTTTATTGGTAAAAGTGTCTTGATTCTATTCTTTCCTTTTTTTTTTTAATCCATTGCAGATTATATCTGGAAGCTGAGTTTCATTAAATCAGTGTTTCCACCCTTGGATCACCCAATGCAATCCATATACCAGGACCACACCCTGGAAAATTCTGATTTAGTGGCCCCTGGTGGGGTTTGGTAATACATAATTTGGAAATACTCCAAAACTATTATGATGCACATTCTGATTAATAAGAGTTAATTAAATAAGTTCAGGAGAGTATGGACTGTTACAAAGCTCAGCAGGTTTCTCAGTATCATTCTTGATTTTTGGATTCTTCTGCACAGTTTCATAGAGATGAGAATAGAATTTTAATTGAGGTTATATCTCCATGGGAACAAGAAACCCAATGCTCCCTCAGGTTCCCAGTTATATCTGTGAAAAGGTATTGTATTGTTCACTGCAAACTGCTGCAATGCAGTGAACATTACTAAAATGAATTTTCTGCTTTATGTTACCCATAATAGAATACAGCTTGCAGGTTTGTAATTGTAGATAATGATGTAATTGTAAAAGGTTTTCAGTCTCCTTGGATTATCCTCACAGACAAAGAATTTTAGAGCTGATGTCCACCACTCTGATTTGCAAATAAAGTAATTGAAACCTATAGTGAATAATGATTTTGCCTAAGGTCACATAGCTGGGTGACGCTTTTATCTGGTTTTGGAATACTACATGTAATTAGCTTCTATTTTTCTTACAGGTTGGAAAAACAAATACATTTTATGAAAAAACAGCACGAAGAAAATTGTCAAAGCACAAGAGGACTGTCAGCAAACTTCAAAGGATCCAAGATATTTTTTTATACTCCACAGTTCATAATACTTTTCTGATTCTTTTCTTTTTCTACAAATACTCTAATTAAAATACCTATTGGCAGTGTGTAAACTATAAAGCATAACATAATACTGTTCTGTCTTCCTCCAGTCATAAAGAAGACAACATCTTATCAATCACCCTTTAATCACAACAGAGAAGACAGAGAAACTTAGATTTTTATTATTTTGCTTCCAACCACTATGTTAAATCTGTAAAACACACATAAAGTAATGAATGAGATACTTGGCTTTAGAATCCAATTTGTTTTTATATAGTTTTTCATAAACATTCTCACAAGATGCTTGCTGGAGAGTGAGTTGTGTACAGAACAGATAAAACACATAAATACCTTCTTTTCCTTTCATTTTTCCCCTCTTTACTTAACATTGAGTATACTCAAGAAAGTTTATACCTACTTTGTGTAGGTATAAAAGATAATGACAAACATCTATGAAACCACCACCAGCTTAGAAAGTAGAAAATCATGATTAATTTTGAACTTTCTTATTTGTCCTACACTTACTCTGTTCTCTCTCCTTCATTGGGAATAACAAGTATACTGAATTTGGGGTTTATCATTTTCCCGCTTTTTTAATAGTTTTGCTATATATAGGCACACCTTGAGATATTGTGGGTTCACTTCCAGACCACCCACAGTAAAATGACTATCACAATAAAGTGAGTCCCATAAATATTTTGTTTTCATCGGGCATGTAAAAGTTAAATTTTTATCATACTGTAGTCTATTAAAGTGTGCAAGTCTTTCCTGGTGGCACAGCGATAAACAGTCCACCTGAAATGTTCGATCCCTGAGTTGGAAAAATCCTGGAGAAGGAAATGGCAACCCACTCCAGTGCTGTTGCCTGGGAAATCCCGTGGACAGGGGAGCCTGGCTGGCTATGGTCCAGGGGTTGCAATACTTGGACACAACTGAGCACATATGCAATTTAATTTTAGAATACTTTATTACTAGGAAATGTTAACCATTATTTGAGCCTTTAGTGAATCATAATCTTTTTGCTGGTAGAGAGTCTTGCCTGGATGATGATGGTTGCTGGCTGATCAGGGTGGTGTTGTTGAAGGTTGGGATAGTTGTGACAATTTCCTAAAATAAGACAGAATGAGGATTTCCAAGAACACCTGTCAATGTTGACAATTTGACTTTTCGTAAATCATGAATGTTCTTAATGGCATCTAGAACGGTAGTCCTTTCCAGAAAGTTTCCAATTGGCTTTGCCAGATCCATCAGAGGAATCGCTATCAATGGCAGCTCTAGCCTTACAAAATGTATTTCTTAAATAATATTTGAAAGTCAAAATTACGCCTTGATCCATGGGCTGCAGAATGGAAGTTGTGTTAGTAGGCGTGAAAACAATGTTAATCTCATTGTCCATCTCCATCAAAATTCTTGGGTGACCAAGTGCATTGTCAATGAGCAATAATATTTTGAAAGGAATCATTTTTTGCTTGATCATCAATTTTGGAAGTGTATCAGTGAATAAAAGTTCTCAATTTTATTACAGAAGTATTTATCAATCTTAATCCATTTTGGTACTTACCATAAAAATACTCTTTTAAGTTTTTTTCTAAAATTGTTATACTATAACTGTCTTAAATATATGATTCAAATTCATATGGATTTGCTTTTTTCTAGATATTTCTCTCTATTTTTTGGCCTAAATAGACAATCAATTACCCTTCTAACATTTATTGAAAATTTCATCATTTTTTCACTGAATTCTCATAATAGTCCTACTAATCAATAAATGTTAATTTATGTGTGAATTTGCACTGGGCAACAGAATTTAAAGCCAAAGGCAGGGTTCAGGGGATGGAAAAATAAGAGAAAGCATCAGGGATTGCTATTAGATTCTGGCTAAACTGACCTAACAATTCTTACTAAAAACAAACTGGAGTAATAAGGCATTATCTGGGAGAGGATGGGGAACCTGATCACCAGAATAACTAGATATTGAATTGGGAAGTTCTTGCTAAACTCACATGCAGAGTTCTTATTAAAACTGGATTTTATAAGAAAGTGCACAGGTGAACCTAAGAGATGGTCAAGAATCTGACTAAAGTTGGATCCAGCAAAGAATCTTTACGCCTTCTGACTGCTGTTCATGTTTCTTCTCCATCTTATCCCTGGATTTGGGGGTTTTGATATATTTTGTGTGTGGGTACAATTTTATCAGTTTTGTGTGTTTGGAATCTCCACATTCTTTGAGAACCCTATAGCCAGTCTGATGTTCATGGTTGTTCAAGCTGAGCTTTTGCATGAACTCAAGGGGTACCGCTCCCATAGCCATTATAGAGCTACCATAAAATAGGATTCTTAAGGTGGTGGTAAAGTTTTTGAAGAAAAAGAAACTTTTGTTAATTTGTTCCTCATCACCTTTGGATTCACTGTGTAACTAGAAAGTTTTGTGTTCATTTCTGCAACATGCCTGGGAGTAACAGTGTGCCAGATCACTTTCAACTAATTCTGTCTTTTTAAATTTTCTTCGTAAAAAACTAGGTAACATGAACCTATGTTGCAAACTCCTGAAAAGGGACTTGTGGTTTCAGCATCTCAAAAGGAATCTTTTTTTTTCCCCCACCGCACTGCATCATTACCAGGCTTGGAGACACCCAAATTTCTTTTTAAGAATTAAGGTTGGTGGAGGGTGGGTTTATTTCTAGATCATTTTTATACTGATTTGTCCAGCTATTTCAGTGAGATCTCTAGTTAGACTTCCCCACTTGGGCTGACCCTTGGTTTGTTTTCCATTTGATTATCTCAGGACTCTATGAAAAAATTAAGCACAATTCACAAGTATGTCTCCATGATTCCTACTTCCTAATCAGCCTATGCATACATTTAGATTTTTCTAATTAAATTTTTTTCTAATTGGAGTCATCATTTGTAGTAGTTTTCAGAGGAAATGTTTCTGGGAAATGGAAATCAAGAGTTTGTGTATGGAAGTAAGATATCTGATATTTTCAGTGAAATAAATAGAAAGAAGTGCTTCCAAAAAGACATTTTCTTACTAGGATTTAGGCTTCAACTAGCTGACATGAAGGTTTTAGGATTAGAGTGTTGCTTTTTTAAAAAGGACAATTTTTGAAGACAAAAATTGTGACAAGGAGAATTTTAGTAGAAAAAGAATTGTCTTTTCAACAAATGGTGTTGGCAATTGGGTATCATATGAGAGAAAATTAATGAACTCGATCTATATACCAACTTTTCTTTATAAAAATTTACTAAAATAAATTATAGACTTAAATATAAAATCTAAGAACATAAAATTCTAAAGCAAAGCATATTGTAATTAGCCTCCAATTAAAATAAAAAAAAATTTCTAAAGCAAAGCATAAGCAAAAAACCTTTTCGACTTTGGGTTAGGCAGAGCTTTCTTAACTATGACATCAAAAGTATTAATCATAAAAGAAAAAATGATAAATGGCATTTCATCAAAGTTAAGAAATTCTATTTTTCAAAAATCAGTATTAAAAGAATGAAAGGCAAAACATAAAGTAGGGAAACAGATCTGAAAATCACATACCTAATAAGAAATTGTGTAATATACTAAAGACTCTCAAAACTCAAAAATATGCAAAAACCTAATACAAAATGGATAAAAGATTTAAATAGATACTTGAGAGAGGATATGCAAATATCAAATAAATGCATGAAAAAATGCTCATATCATTATTCATAGGGAAATTAAAAATACAATCACAAGGAAGTATCAATACATACCTCTTCAGTTCAGTTCAGTTCAGTCGCTCAGTCGTGTCCGACTCTTTGCGACCCCATGAATTGCAGCACGCCAGGCCTCTCTGTCCATCACCAACACCCGGAGTCTACCCAAACCCATGTCCATCGAGTTGGTGATGCCAGCCAACCATCTCATCCTCTGTTGTCCCCTTCTCCTCCCGCCGCCCCTACCCAGCATCCTTTCCAATGAGTCAGCATCAAAGTATTGAAAGTTTCAGCTTCAACATCAGACCTTCCAATGAACACCCAGGATTGATCTCCTTTAGGATGGATTGATTGGATCTCCTTGCAGTCCAAGGGAGTCTCAAGAGTCTTCTCCAACACCACAGTTCAAAAGCATCAATTCTGTGGCACTCAGCTTTCTTCAAATAAAGTCTGACACTGTTTTTCCACTGTTTCCCCATCTAATTTCCCATGAAGTGATGGGACCAGATGCCATGATCTTAGTTTTCTGAATGTTGAGCTTTAAGCCAACTTTTTCACTCCCCTCTTTCACCTTCATCAAGAGGCTCTTTAGTTCTTCTTCACTTTCTGCCATAAGGGTGGTGTCATCCGCATATCTGAGGTTATTGATATTTCTCCCGGCAATCTTGATTCCAGCTTGTGTTTCTTCCAGCCCAGCGTTTCTCATGATGTACTCTGCATATAAGTTCAATAAGCAGGGTGACAATATACAGCCTTGACGTACTCCTTTTCCTATTTGGAACCAGTCTGTTGTTCCATGTCCAGTTCTAACTGTTGCTTCCTGACCTGCATACAGGTTTCTCAAGAGGCAGGTCAGGTGGTCTCGTATTCCCATCTCTTTCAGAATTTTCCACAGTCGATTGTGATCCACACAGTCAAAGGCTTTGGCATAGTCAATAAAGCAGAAATAGATGTTTTTCTGGAACTCTCTTGCTTTTTTGATGATCCAGCGGATATTGGCAATTTGATCTCTGGTTCCTCTGCCTTTTCTAAAACCAGCTTGAACATCTGGAAGTTCACGGTTCATGTATTGCTAAAGCCTGGCTTGGAGAATTTTGAGCATTACTTTACTAGCATGTGAGATGAGTGCAACTGTGCAGTAGTTTGAGCATTCTTTGGCATTGCCTTTCTTTGGGATTGGAATGAAAACTGACCTTTTCCAGTCCTGTGGCCACTGCTGAGTTTTCCAAATTTGCTGGCATATCGAGTGCAGCACTTTCACAGCATCACCTTTGAGGATTTGAAATAGCTCAACTGGAATTCCATCACCTCCACTAGCTTTGTTGGTAGTGATGCTTTCTAAGGCCCACTTGACTTCACATTCCAGGATGTCTGGCTCTAGGTGAGTGATCACACCATCGTGATTATCTGGATCATGAAGATCTTTTTTGTACAGTTCTTCTGTGTATTCTTGCCACCTCTTCTTAATATCTCCTGCTTCTGTTAGGTCCATACCATTTCTGTCCTTTATTGAGCCTATCTTTGCATGAAATGTTCCTTTGGTATCTCTAATTTTCTTGAAGAGATCTCTAGTCTTTCCCAATCTGTTGTTTTCCTCTATTTCTTTGCACTGATCGCCGAAGAAGGCTTTCTTATCTCTCCTTGCTATTCTTTGGAACTCTGCATTCAGATGGGAATATCTTTCTTTTTCTCCTTTGCTTTTCATTTCTCTTCTCTTCCCAGCTATTAAGGAGTTCAAAATTAAAAATACTGATCATAATGAGTGCATGGTAGGAGGTAGAGCAACTGGAACTCATACACTACAGGTGGGGATGTAAAATGATGTAGCTACTTTAGAAAAACTTTGCTAGACTCATAATTTTAATTATACTTTTACCATAAGACTCAGCTGTCTCACTCCTTGGTAATTATACAAGTAAAAAGAAAAAAATAATCTGTGCTCCCACAAAAGTCTACCCACAAATATTTGTAGTGATTTTATTCATAATTGCTCCAACTAGAAACCACCGAAATGGCCTTCAGCTGGAGAATGAATAAACAAATCTGGCACATCTGCACAAAGGAATAAAATTACTCCTCAGTAATGTATGAACTACTGATACACATGACAACACAGAAGATTATTAATCGCCTTATACTAAGTAAAAGAGTCCAGAAGCAAAAGGCTACACACTGTGATTCCATTCTTATGATATTCTTGAAAAGGTGAAACTATAGGGAGATAAAACAGATCAGTGGTTGCAAGGACCCAGCTTCCCTGATGGCTCAAAGAGTAAAGAGTCCACCTGCAATGCAGGAGACACAGGAGATGCAGGTTCCATCCCTGGGTCAGGAAGATCCCCTGGAGTAGGATGTGGCAACCCACTCTAGTATTCTTGCCTGGAGAATCCTATGGACAGAGGAGCCCGGTGGGCTACAGTCCAAAGGATAGTAGAGTCAGACACAACTGAAGTGACTTAGCATGTACATGCACACACGCGAACTATTGGAGGGCTGCCTAAGTCATAAGGTAATCTTTTGGCTTGAAGGAACTGTTTTATATTTTGATTGTGATGGTGGGTACACGATGGTGTTTTTGTCAAAACCTGCAGAATTATATTACTACAAAGGATAAAGTTATACTCTTAAGTTTTTAAGGGTGAAAATAAAGAACAAACAAAAACTGTCTGCATATAATGGCCAGTAGCTTCCCTAATATATAATATATATAATATAATATAATTCTGAATATATATGAAATTACCCTGTGTTTATTCTGTTTGGTTGGATTTCAATTCAGCTCTCAACAGTAACCTGGATAACAGCTCTGTCCAGCACTGACTTACTTGTACTTGAGCGTGTAAGTCCTCCATCCTGGGCTTGACTTGAGACACCTTGAGGATAAGCTGAAGGGTGTGTGATATTTAACCAGAAGTCCAGAGGTGGAAGCAAGGACTAACTATGTTCCACTCCTATGGGAGTGATGTAGGTCATACACAAGGAAGAACTTCCCCACAGGTCAGTACTGCATGTTTAGTTGCTCAGCCATGTCCATCACCTTGCGACCCCATAGACTCCTCTGTCCATGGAATTCTCCAGGCAAGAATCCTGGAGTGGGTTGCCATTCTCTTCTCCAGGGGATCTTCCCCACCCAGGGGTTGAACCAAGGTCTCCTGCATTTCAGGCAGATTCTTTACCATCTGAGCCACCAGACAAGCCTATGGGTAAGTTTAGGAGATACAAAAAATGCTTGCAGAGGAAACCATAAGCACTTTTTCAGAAGCCAGATAAAAGAATATGGGCCTCTGCCTCTCATGAATTCTTTCGTACATTGCATACTCATGAATACCTCCTTAACACAAGGCTTGGGCAGGGCCTCAGGCACACTAAGTACAAAAGCTGAGTGAAGTTCTGTTCTCAATAAAAAGAGGGAACCTAGGGTATACAGTTGTGAAAATACATCCAGATGCAGAGTGTTCAAATTATGGCTTTGAAAGTGCCAGGCTGACACAGTTATCATTCACAGAGATTCATCTCTTCCAAGTAGTAGTAAGTACTTTTAATTAAGTATACATTCAGGGAATAAAGACGTAGCACAAACTCAAACATTAGTGACTCAAGTCTGTGGGATAAGAAGTGTTCTAAGAGCCAGGCTAACAATCCGATGAGATTTGGAAATATTAATATGTATTCAGTTCTTTTCATAAGAGTGTCTATTTCTGTTAACTGTCTGTCTCACTAGGGAATTAATACAATCTAGCTGAGAGCTGCATTCCACTGTCTACTTTTCTATAAATTATGTATAAAAAAATTCACGCACTGACTTACAAACACAAGATTTTTAAATCAAAATGTTCCGTGATATGCTTGTGATGTTTCATGCAAAGTTAGTTTATATAATACATTCTCTTAGAACCTTAACGTCCTGTTGAAATTACACTTTACATAAACATAAATCATTTGGTTAAGTCAATTAATGTAGAGTATAAAGCAGGCAAGAGTCCTAAACTACTGTTTATGGGCATGCTTTTCTGTGTTTATGACTGTAATTCTCACAGCACAGGCTTGTAGAGCCATCACTTCAGGAATCTAGAAATGTTTTGGCATCTGCTGCAAGTATTGCAGTATCCATGTTTACAGCAGAGGTGTGAGCTGAATTCTAACAGACCCAAAGCAACCCAGACAATCTAGTGGCATTCAACACACACCTCTTGGCCATCAGTGGGAACATCATAGCTATTCTCATCTCAATTTCCTCAGGCTTATGTGGCTGGAGACACAGAGTAATTTTTTGAACAGTGTTAATGTCCTGAATTCACAGTTAACACATAGCTATAGAACTCTGGGTTCAGGGAAGGTTAAGGTGGACAAGATAGGGAAAGGAAGAAGGGAATTGTCATGGGCCAGGCATGATTCTAGGAAGGTGATTTGATGTATTGTTTACAGTAATTATCACAAGAAACCAAAGAAATAGCTATCCTATCATGATAGACATATGTCATATGTGAGTAATCTGATTTAGCTGCAGTATCTGTGGTGTAATTTGAAGAATATTTATAAGAACCAGAAAGCCCTTCTCTCAGTGTCCTTCTAACCCTTACCTACTCCCCTACCTACTACCCATGGGTTCAATCCCTGGGTTGGGAAGAGCCCCTGGAGGAGGAAATGGCAACCCACTCCAGTATTCTTGAAGGGAAAATTCCATGGACAGAGGAGCCTGGCGGGCTATGGTCCACAGGGTGGCAAAGAGTCAGACTTGACTGAGCAACTGAGCACAACAGCACTCCTCTAAAGTTCCTGAGACTCAGAGTTTAGCTCCAGTGGGTTCAGGCAGTGTTCTGCTGCGTTGCCCACTCAGGACATATGCATTAACCTAGGATGCTTGTAAAAGATGCAAATTCTTGTGTTCCACTTGTGTTTGCAGATTGCTAGGATTTGGGATTGAAAAACTAGATTTCCCATAATCATAAAGCATTCTGTATTTTTCATAACATTTTATTCATGTATTTTTAAATAATAATGTGGGAACAAAATAATATACAATGAATCATTTTTATGTGATATAATTACCTTAGAAATTTCAGTGGTTTTCTGTAAAAAAGATATAACAATAACTGCAAGGCTATTTATTTTTACAACCAACATATTGTGTTACAATTGTATATTTTAATATCAAGCAAAAAATGTTCTATACTTGTTATAGACTTTGGGCACAGGAAATATTAAAATGTGGGAACATTGACATGGGATAAATATCATATAAATGTCATTAAAAATGAAAAGATATTACCACAAATATTAAATGTTTAAAACTATCACTTAATATGAAATTTTAAAACATTCAAAGCATTAGCTGCCTTGTCTGATGGTCTTTATGTTTGTTTCCTGGCAGATATTCTGGGTGTAGAGAAATTTCAAAGTTTCTTTCATTTTTGGTTGAATTGTTAAGAAACTATCCAAAATCTTCTACAAGTTGGGAAAGAGGGTACATATGCCTCATAAGTTATTTTTCTCTTTTACCTGGAAAGTGCTTTGTCTGCTTGCCATGATTTTATTTGTTTCTTTCTGAATGAAATCAGTTTTTCTTTCATTAATCTATATTCACCTATGACAAATATTCAAAGACTGGAAAATGCCAGGGATGGTTATTGATTAGTATTTAAATGACAAAATATCTGGATTAATAACAGTACAGTGAATCACACTTCATAAATGACTAATTTTGCTTGCCAAACTTGCTATTTTGAGACACCAAAGAATTTGTTCAAGGCATGTTATGCTAAACATATTAATATTTATTTTAGTTGCAAGAATGACTCACTCTTAGAAGCAGACAGGGCCATCAATATACACTCAAAATATGGCAACAGCTCTTAGCAAGACTTGCTGATGGGGTCCTGACCACTGAGCTGGTTCTCTCTCACCTGTTCCTGTAATGGTTCCCAGAATAGTTGACCTTGACTTTGCACTCTAAATGTCCATGCTCTTGCTTGGCTAGAGTCAGTGAATATCTTCGAATCAGGATAGATTCTAAGTCCACTGTTGAATACTTGCAGGGGAATTAAAATACCTTTTGCTGTGTTCTTGATTTTTGAATGAGTATGTTCTACATTGGGAGAAAAACAGTGCACATTGCCTGAGAAACATCAAGGAGAAAGTCCCACATGGAAACACTGTGCCTCACATCTGAGATTTCAATAGACTGCCGACCTGATAGTAGTCAGCGTCTACTATCCTAAGAATATACTATACTATTCTTAGGATCACCAAAGTTTAAGAACTACTGGTCTGCCTCTTCATTAAAGTATCTCTAGGTGGAATAGTGTAATAAATTATTATCAGTTGCTATCACCTTAAAAAGAATATACAGTTGACCCTTGAACAATGTCATTTATAGGAATGCCAAAAATCCCACCCAGTTGAAAATCTATGTATGATTTTACAGTCAGACCTTCATATCCAAGGTTCTACATCCAAGGATTCAACCAACTGTGGATTTACCCAACCACAGATTCAACCATTTGTGGATTATGTAGTACTGTAGTCCATATTTGTTGAAAAAAATCTGCATAGAAGTGGACCTGTGCAGTTCAAACTTGTTCACTGATCAACTGCACCACATAATAGCTCTAGTTTACTGATAAAGCTGAAGGAGTTTGAAGGAGTTTGATTTCTAAAGAAGGTCTTAGAGGAGAAAGGGTTAATTATGAGACCAGGTCTAGGTGAGCATTTCTTTGGGCACTCTGGTCACCTACAGAGAGAACAAAGCACAGACAATAAAAGGGAAGAAGTAGAGAAGAAGTTTATGTGAGGGACAAGGAAATAATGAATTGCAGATTAGTTTAAGCTACCTCATCATTTGCCTAGGCTTTTTTGACTAAAACTGAGAGAGGGAGTTGAGGGTCTGGGATTGTAATTGACTGCTGGCATGTGGAGAGAGCTTTATCAGTCTGGGTAAGCAGACTCCTGGTCCATGAGGCAAGGACCAAGCAAGATGTGGTCATTATTCTGGAAATTAGGGTTCAGAGTTAGGGAGTTCCACTGAAGAGGTGGTTACTTCAAGGTAAGCAAGGCAAGCTTTTTAGTGAAACGGTACCAGAGAACCTGGAGAAAATTGTTGGATTGCCCAAATTCAGTCAGCACAGCATGATGGTTTGAATCTCAAAGCTCCTTTTAGAAAGTGTTTCAAATCCTCTTTTTCTGCTGCATATGCATCTGTGTACAGATGTTACCACTAACACCAGGAAATTATTTATTTTGAATAAAGACTAAAAATGACAAAATGGATTCTGTTCTGAAAGAGCTGGAAATGTATCCTTGATGTTCAAAGTGTGGCCCATGTACCAGCAGCCTTACCATCACCTGGCAGCTTGTTATACAGGCAAAATCCTGGGTCTCATCCTAGACCTGCTGAATCAGAATCTGCATTTTAATACAAGACACTCGGATGATCATATGCTCCTTACGTTTTAGGAAATGTAGGGCAAGGATTCTCAACTATAACATGCTTCAAAATCAGTTGAAAGGTGAATTAAAGCACCGATTGCTGGTCCCCATTTCTAGAGTTCCCGATCCAGTTAGTCTAGAGTAGGGATGCTGCTGCTGCTGCTGCTGCTGCTTCAGATGCCAAATTTTAAGGAACTACTAGTCTAAGCAAGGGGCTTCCCTGGTGGCTTAGATGGTAAAGAATCCACCTGCAATGCGAGAGACAGGGGTTTGACCCCTAGGTTGGGAAGATCCCCTGGGGGATGGAATGGCAATCCACTCCAGTATTCTTGCCTGAAGAATCCTCATGTACAGAGGGGCCTGATGGGCTACAGTCCATGGGGTTACAAAGAGAAGAGTCGGACAAGATTGAGTGACTAAGCACAGCTCAGCACAGTGTAAGCAATGCCAACACTGTTATAGACCTCTAGTCTCCATGTTTCTTCACCTTTAAAATTTTTTTTATTAAAAAATATCCTCTGAGTTTCGGTTGCTTGCTTCTCATATTTTATTTCATTTCACAACCCTTAGGATGTTTCTTTCTGTCACTTTTTAACTGAGATTTAATTAGAACATTAGAGCAAGACTTAGGATAGATGCCCCACCAACAGACTCTTACAAGGAGATATCACATGTCCTAAGTGAATCTTTAGCCACAGAGTTCTACCTAGGTTTCATATGGCTCTCTTAGCTATAGCTGATTGGATCAGGGCAGGTCATGAGGCTCATGGACAAGCAGACTGTATATTGGAGAATAGTTAATAGAAACATATTGTAAGAAAATCTTTATCCAATAATGAAAATGGTGACTGAGTTGACTTATTAAAATCTTTAACTTGGAAATCTAAATTGGTTATATAAGGAGAGAATTTTTTTTTTTTTAGGTTACTAAAAGACAAGCTAAAAGCATACCTTGCAAAAGCAGTCAAGCAGAGTCAAAAGACAGCTGGGGTTCTAAGCTGAATTTAGGAGTAAAGAGCTAATAATAGGGCTTTGAAGACTTGGTTCATATTTACAAACTTCAAACACTAAGATATAGAGATGATTATCAGTGATACTTACCTTAAAAACTATACAAATACAAGCTGTATTCACTGTTTATGGATTGCATTTGAAATTGTTCTGTCTGCTCTGATTCTACTGTTGTGCATGGTTTGACAAATCTCACTTTGACAGCTATAGAATCTTAAAGTGATAGAGTCACCCTGGATATAACCAGAACTTTGATAAAGAGAAAATTCTAGTAGTTATTAGTGAAAGTGAAAGTCCCTCAGTAGTGTCCGACTATTTGAGACCCCATGGACTATACAGTTCGTGGAATTCTCCAGGCCAGAATACTGGAGTGGGTAGCCTTTCCCTTTTCCAGGTGATCTTCCAAACCCAGGGATCGAACCCATGTCTCCCGCATTGTAGGTGGATTCTTTACCACCTGAGCCACAAGGGAAGCATGATTATTAGCACTTTTGGTCAAATATTTATAGCTTTTTACCTTCGGGGAAGTACATTAGATTTCACTTCCTGGCTCTCTCTTAGTTGAGTGGTAATTATTCAGGATCCTGGAAGGAAAAAAGGGGGCACAGGAAAATAACATAGTTGGGAAGTTTTTAATAATAAAAAAGAAATTATAGGTTGTGGCAGAGTTTACAGAAGCCAATAAATGACAATGCAGAACCCTAGTATGGGCAACAGGAGAGAACTGTTATTCCTAGGCGTGAAGGGAGGGATGGGTTTTGCTACTGAACTCAGGTTCGGCTGCTCATTGCTCAAATCTACCATATTGAGAGACAAGTGTTGGTTAAAGGAAAGATAACTTTACTGAGGAAGCTAGTGACCCTGGGGAGAAGGTGGACTCATAGCCAAAGTTATCTCCCCACCAAACTTTTAAAGAGAATTTTTAGGGGTGACACGTGAAGAATAGCTCCAACAACCATCTTGAAATTGCTTGTGCAGTGATCTGATCAGCGTCATCTTGGTTGTTTTAAGTATAGTTAATGTTCAGTCCCTGAGTCAGTTTGTTCCCATTGCTTTAAGGCCAGTTCTTGGAACTGAATAAGAAGGAGCATCTTATGTCCTGACCACAGTCTAGTCATCACGTAGTTAGCTTCTTCTACCTGGTGGGAATTTCACTATCTGTAAAACAGCTCACAGAATATGGATATTATCTAGAGTCTTTGAGGAGGAACTAAAGGTCCTTGACTTTGTTTAATGGCTAAACTGTTATTATTTCATCTTAATTGCCTCTTTCCTTTGCTTCTGCATTTTCTCTCTTATTAAATCTATTTTTGGCTAAAGCTTTCCTACAGACAAGGGGCAGCCTGAGGACCTGAGGAGTGTCTGTCTTGCTCTGTTACTTGCTCAGAACCCACAGAGAGGACTTCCTGACTGGAAATGGGGCCTTCAGTAGAAGAGCATAATCTATCCACAGTCACCTTGAATGGAAGGACTTGGGGGGAGAAACAATTCAGCCCATTGTCCTGCAATTCAATCAACTGCTGGTACTTCCCAGTGGCTAAACCCAGCTGGGAGACCTGGGAAAACAAAGCAGCTTTTTAGGCACAGAGCAGTGTAAAGAGTACCTCTGGAGAAATAAATTAAAATATTTAGCACAAGCATAGCAGAATGGCTGGTTTTCCACGATGACAGAAGTATATATATACATCACTTCCTTGACAGAATATTTAATTGTTGGTGCAAGATCACTTAGAGTTCAGAAATATTCCAGATTGTTGCTCCTTTGTCAGTCTGGGTGGTAGCGTAATGAAAATTAGAACAAAGCTTCTAGTTAACTCTTCATAGGCATTTAACATGAATAAGAAATGAATCATTGTGGTCTGAAGCCACTAAATTGTTTTTTATGATTGTGTTTTATGACAACATAACCTTTATTACTAATACAGATGTTATTACTTATAAATTGGCATATTGTTGTAACCAAATAACTAAACTAACTGAGACATATATCAGAAAGAATAAGAACTGGTATTTGAAGTTGCAAGAATGGTCACCATTATTTGGTGATGAAATATATGTTAAAGCTGTAATGGACATTCACCTGATAAGCAGATAATGTGCCAAATGAACTTGTAACTGTAGGGAAAGAAGTTGTAAAATAGGAAAGCGGAAACATGTGTGGGGTTACTATTGAAGTTTGACAGGGAGGGATGGAGAAAGAGAGAGAAAGAGAGAGAGAGCACTGTGAGAGGAGAAAGAGGAGAGAGAGAGAGCATAATAAGAGGAGAGGGAGAGCGACAAAGAGGAGAGAAAAATCTTAAAAAAAGAATTCCACTGGCTATCAGCCATCTTGCAAGCAGGAATTAATAAGAATGGTTTAGATTTTAGCTGGAGAGCCTTATAAGATGCATCTTATTCTCATTCAAAATTGGCGAAAGGTAAAACAGAGAAAATTTTTGACCAAAAGGGACCAATTAGAATTTTTTCTTGTGGCGAGTTTCAAATTTAAGGTACGGTTGTTGCCCCAGCTGTAAAATCTCTGAATGGATTAAAGAATCTCAGAGCAAAGTTGCAAATAAGGCTATAGTATTCAGGAAGCCTATTCACTCGAACAAAATGGCTGAGAGGAAAGAGACTAAACACATGACTCTGTAACCAAAATCAGAAAAGATCAAATGTCCATAAAAAGGTAGGAGGGAAAAGATAGAGGGTGGGAGGTGATAAAATAACAGAAAAATAATAAATCTAAAAAAGCGTGACTAGAAAATAGCTGTGCACATGAATCTGCCTTAAATAGGCTGAAACTACAAAGTGGGGTTTTTTTTTGGTAATATTTAAATTTTTCCTTGTTTATGTAATTTTATTTCTTTTAAATCATACTATGATTATTTGATTTATGAATATATTAGTATGAAAATAATTAGGTTACTATGCAGCCTTTATTCATTTCTGGTTTTTATATTTAGAAGATTGTTTTTGCTTTTTGTTTTGTTCATTTTTTAAAAAAATTATTTTTAATTGAGGTGTAATTGCTTTACAATGTTGTGTTGGTTTCTGCCATATATTAACATGAATCAGCCATAGGCATGCATATGTCCCCTCCCTCTTGAACCTCCCTCCCACCTTCCACCCTATCCCACCCTTCTAGGTTGTCACAGAGCTCCAGATTTGAGCTCCCTCAAATCTAAATTTCCATTGGCTATCAGATTTTACATATGGTAATGTATATGTTTCAATGCTACTCTCTCAATTTGTCCCACCCTCTTCTTCCTCTCACTGTGTCCACAGGTCTGTTCTCTATGCCTGCATCTCCATTGCTGTCATACAGAATGGTTAATCAGTACCATCTTTCTCGATTCCATATATATGCATTAATATATAATATTTGTTTTTCTCTTTCTGACTTACTTCACTCTGTATAATAGGCTCTAGGTTCATCCCCCTCATTTGATCGGACTCAAATGCATTCCTTTTTATGGCTAATTCAACATATAAAGAGAGTGAAATTTCCTCAGTCATGTCTGACTCTTTGCGACCCCATGGACTCTATAGTCCATGGAATTCTCTAGGCCAGAATACTGGAGTGTGTAGCCTTTCCCTTCTCCAGCGGATCTTCTCAACCCAGGGATCAAACCTAGGTCTCCCCCATTGCAGGTAGATTCTCTACCTGCTGAGCCACAAGGGAATCCCAAGAATACTGGAGTGGGTAGCCTATCCCTTCTCCAGCAGATCTTCCCAACCCAGGAGATGAACCGGGGTCTCCTGCATTGCAGGCAGATTCTTTACCAACTGAGCTATCAGGGAATCCCCTAAACATATAAGGGATGCCATATAATATTTATTTTTCTGTCTGACTTTCTTCACTCAGTATGACACTCTCTAGGTCCATCCATGTTGCTGCAAATGACATTATTTCATTCTTTTTAATGGCTGAATAATATTTTATTGTGTATATGTACCACAGCTTCTTTATCCATTCATCTGTCCATGGACATCTGAGTTGCTTCCATGTCCTGGATATTGTAAATAGTGCTGTGATGAACATTGGGGTACACATGTATTTTTCAATTACGGTTGCCTCAGGGTATATGCCAGTAGTGGGATTGTTGGGTCATATGGTAGTTTTATTTCTAGTTTTTTAAGGAATCTCTATATTATTCTCCATAGTGGCTGTATCAATTTGCACTCTCACCAGCAGTGCAGGAGGGTTCCTTTTTCTCCAAATCCTCTCCAGCATTTATTGTTTGTAGATTTTTTGATGATGACCATTCTGACCAGTGTGAGGTGATAGTAGTTTTCATTTGCATTTCTCTAATAATGGCAGTGTTGAGCATCTTTTATGTGTTTATTAGACATCTGTATGTATTTTTTGGAGGAATGTCTGTTTAGATCTTCTGCCCATTCTTTGATTGAGTTATTTGTTTTTTTGGTCTTGAGCTCAATGAGCTGTTTGTATATTTTGGAGATTAATCCTTTATCAGATGTCTCATTTGCTATTGTTTTCTCCCACTCTGAGGGCTGTCTTTTCACCTTGTTTATAGTTTCCTTTTCTGTGCAAAAGCTTTTAAGTTTAATTAGGTTTTAAACAGAGTTGTATTGCCAAGTAAACCATAAGCTTTGACTAAAAATTCTGTGACTTAAGAATGTGATTGTAATTATTCACTTCCTGCCCTAACACTGAATATTGGCTATGATATTTGCAGATAACCTTTTAGTCCACTGGTCTTCAGATCAAGAAGAACTAGACACACATTTAGTGTAGTAAGCACTACACATAATCCTCTAGCAAAGAGGCTCATAAACCACACCCTGAGATGTTGGATTTGAGCTTGATGCCAAGTCTGTATGGGGTCTTGGCTTCAATTCCCTGGGGAAGAAAATATCTCTTTTCTGAAGGAGGGAGAAGAGATACTCTACAGAGTGCATCGTATGTATATACTCATTTGCTCAGTCCTGTCTGACTCTTTATGACCCCATGGACTGTAGTCCACCAGGCTCCTCTGTCCATAGGATTCTCCAGGCAAGAATACTGGAGTAGGTTATCTTTCCCTCCTCCAAGGGACCTTCCAGACCCAAGGATCAAACCTGTGTCTCCTATGCCTCCTTGCTTTAGCAGGTGGATTTTTACCACTGAGCCACCTGGGAAGCCCTGGAGGAATGCATATTGGACTATAATATTCATAGTGTTATTCAGAAAACTTATCTCTTGATCATCCTTTTAGGCACTCAATAACTTCTCAGCACAGGAAATCCTGACTCTGTATTTGGGTGGATCCTTATGGCTAATTCTGGCCAGTGAGTTGTGGGAGAGAAATGAGGCATGAACATTCCTGGCTGGCCTATTTAATTACAGACACAATATCCTCCACAGCTCTTCACCTCTGGCGCTGGGACAAGCAATATTCCAGAATGGGGCCCTTCAGCCTAGATCCAGAATAAGGACAATCCAGAACAAAGAGCCATCTTGATTCACAAAAAAAGAGATATAAATAAATGATAAATTATCCTATATTTCATTTCTCTGGGATTTGAGAAATGACCTTTCCCTGGAGCATAACTTAGTTTTTTCTGAGTGATTAAAAAAAAAAAAAAAAGGTACTGATTCTTATGGATAAACAGGATTGTAGTGGAATATCCTTTCTGAAAAACTTGCTTTTCATTTACCATATATTTAAGGTTGAACAAGACATTTACAGATTATGACTATAAGGCTTTCCTAGTGGCTCAGATGGTAAAGAATATGCTTGCAATTCAGGAGACCCAGGTTCGATCCCTGTGTGGGGAGGATCCCCTGGAGAAGGGAATGGCTACCCACTCCAGTATTCTTGCCTGGAGAATTTCATGGACAGAGGAGCCTGGCGGGCTACAGTCCATGGATTTGTAAAGAGTTGAACACGATGGAGAGACTAACACATGCCATGACTGTTAATAGATTATGTAAATTTCTTTTCAGACTATGACTCAATAGTGTTTTAAACCCTAGTGAGTGTGTGGTCGAGGAGGTTATATAATTATGTAAATAAAATTGTTTGGACAGAGGAGCCTGACACACTACAGTCTATGGGGTCAAAAAAGAGTTGGACATGACTTACCGACTTAACAGCAACAACATGGATTTGTCAGTTTCTGTTATGTGAGTACTGTAAGAAGCTAAATAATTAAAAGCATTTTTGCGATAAAAGAATAAATAAAATAGAATTGACTCTATAAAATGTTTACAGATGAAAATGGTTTTTACATTTCACTTTGATGTTTTGAATGAATATATCACTACATGAAAAACAGTTGATTTGGATCTGAAATTTCTTTTAAAGATTCTCCCCATTTCAAGATATACTATAATCAACCTAGATATCTGAATGGACATCAATACTGAATGAATATGACTTGGGCTATTTGCTGAGTTTTTTTCTTGTAGTGTCTCTATCTAAGGGATGTTGTTACACACAGAGACAAAATAAAAGGATGTCTCAAGGTTAAAGCATTCATCCTCCACAGCTAGAGTACTGATGAAGTAGATTTCTATCTGAAATAAATGCTTTTCGAAAGCTTTACTGTTGCTTCATCTCTATTCATGAGAACTTGAAGAGATAAATTCTGGGAAGAAGATAACTTTCTTATTGGCTTCTTTAAGGCTCAAGGACTTGTTGAAACGCAGGACAGAATAAATACCATTTCAGCTATACTGTCTGCAGGTGGAAGTTGGGGAAGAAAAAGGGTTTTATTCCCCCCATGAAGTGTCACAGAATGAAATGAAGCTTGCTAAAAACATACTGGCTATGAATACAATAAAGAAAAATACAGAAAAGAAAAAGAATATCTCCATTTTTTCAGACTTGATCATTGTAATTCTTCTATAAAAGCTATTACACTAGGATTCCTGCAGAAACAGTATAATTGGCCAATATACTTGAAGTGTAGGTGGCATAATTTATAGAAATGATTGTGCTTAGTGCTGTGGAATAATTTAGTTGTTGCTTTTCTTTTCTTCTTTCAATATGTCTTGGCTGATAACAATCTCTTCTTAAGCTGCGCAACCGGAGGAAATGAGTATATGACTGGCAATTTGAAAATAAAACTTCTAGGAGACTGACGTTGATATGTTTAAACATTTGTTCTAGCAATGTTTCCATGGATAACAATTAAAGGTAATAGAAGTTTTAATATTGTTTGATAGACAGTGACCTGTTTGGAATAGTAAATATAGTTAAAACTTTGCAAATAATTACTTAGGAACATTAAATATTTATGAGGTATTATTATTTTGGATTTCTAATAGATACCATAAAGCAAAAGGACTTTTATGCTAACAATACTTATGATTTCATAATTTCACTGAGTAAAGTAATACTAATTTAAAATGAAATAGGGGGCTTCCCTGTGGTCCAGTGGCTAAGACTCCATACTCCTAATGCAGGGGGCCCAGGTTCGAGCCTTGGTCAGAGAACTTGATCCCACATGCCACAACCAAGAGTTCTCATGCCACAACTAAAGATCCTGTGTGCCACAAACAAGATCTGGCACATACAAATAAATATTAAAATAAATAAATAAACAAAATAGAATAAAATACATCTAAAAAGTTAAATATATCTATATACTGTACTAGAAAATACCTGTAATATAATCTTAAGTAAAAGTTTAAAAACAAAGTTCAGATTAGTGGTGTGATCCAACTATTGTAAAATGATGTCATATATAAATATATACACATACGTATATATATATGCATGGGCTTCCTAGGTTTTTCATGTGTGTGGGGTGGCTTACTGGATGGCACCAAGATGGCGCAATGGTAAAGAATCCATCTGTCAATGCAGGAGACACAAGAGATGCAAGCTTGATCCCTGGGTTGGGAAGATCCCCTGAAGAAGGGAATGGCTACTCACACCAATATACTTGCCTGGAAAATTACATGGACAGAGAAGCCTGGTGAGCTATAGTCCTTGGGGTGGCAAAGAGTTGAACCCAGCTGAGCACACATGCGCACATATATATTAGCATATATATGTATAACTGTACACTTATCTATATAACTGTGTATAACACATGTTTACACGTACAGGGATCAAAGTAGTGGTTATTCAGGTATGTATGAACAGATCCTTAACCATTTTTAAATTTCTCCCTATGGCTTTATTTGTTACTAAAAGCATGTATCATCTTTGTGATTTAAAGAAAAAATGAGGGAAATATAAACTATAAAGGAGAGAATAAGTGGAAATATCAAGTATGCCCTACAATGCTTATGTTTGATAAGGTGTGCCTGCTTCCTTTTTTGTTCTTACTAGGTATAATTAAAATCACTACCTATAATATCAACCCCAAGTATAATTTTGTGAATTACAGTTTTTAATTCATTCTTATTATTAAAACTGAATTTACTAAACCTCATGCATGATTTTTTTTACACTTTAAATCATTTAATATTTAAAATGAGTTTAAACATGTCCAGTTATACAGAGAATATATTATCTTTGGCCCCTTAAGCTTTGCTAAATTTTTAAAATTTAACTTAGCCTCTCTGTAAAGCATGAACAGTTTTCATTTTTGCCCTTTAGAAGAGCAATTTGTGTTATGAATTTTCGAAAGTGGTTCAGCTGTTTAAATAACAGTAATGGATTTTCCTCAGCAATGTTGCTTTTTGGAGTTTAATCATGCTCTCAGCCATACTTAATTTGTGGATTAGAGCTTTTTGAACAACACAATCACTGACACAATTACAGAGTGTTGTAGAAATTATTTGCAAGGCAAAGAACAAGAAGGGCAGCACAAATATTCCAGGCAGTATCAGTGAAACAGATGTGTAGGATATGTGATCAGTAGCCAGCAGATTCTTTATAAATGTGTTTATGTAGTTTTGATTTCATTTATTGAAAACTGCTTGTTGAATACCTACTATGTTTCATGCATTGTACTAGATTTTGGCTATATATGGATGAGGCAATGCAGATCTGACTTCTCCTCATGGACCTTTCAAGAATGAATCAATATAGTAGCTTTCCCACTTGACCTCTCTTTCACTGACACTTCTCACTCCCTGATGCTCTCCATTGCTCTATAAATCCTACTGACTGAGGCACCAGCCTTGCTGAACCCTGGCAAGGAATAGTCTGCACACTAACATTCTCACTTTTTTGTTCTCATCCATTCAGCTGTGCCATTATTAACATCAGTTAAGTTTGTTCTTAAACTTGATTATGTCAGTTGCATTTGTGATTTTAATCATGAAATTCAATTAACTATAGCTTGAAGAAACATAATATGAATTCAAATAGAAAACTGTTTCTTCATTCTAATTTTTGCTATCAAGCCACCCAATTCAGTTCAGTTCAGTTCAGTCGTTCCGTCATGTCTGACTCTTTGCAACCCCGTGAACCGCAGCACGCCAGGCCTCACTGTCCATCACCAACTCCCTGAGTCCACCCAAACCCATGTCCATTGAGTCGGACATGAGATGCCATCAAGTCATCTCATCCTCTGTCATCCCCTTCTCTTCCTGCCCTCAATCTTTCCCAGTATCAGGGTCTTTTCCAATGAGTCAGCTCTTCGCATCGGGTGGCTAAAGTATTAGAGTTTCAGCTTCAACATCAGTCCTTCCAATGAACACCCAGGACTGATCTCCTTTAGGATGGACTGGTTGGATCTCCTTGCAGTCCAAGGGACTCTCAAGAGTCTTCTCCAAAACCACAGTTCAAAAGCATCAATTCTTCGGTGCTCAGCTTTGTTTATAGCCCAACCCTCACATCCATACATGACCACTGGAAAAACCACAGCCTTGACTATACAGACCTTTGTTGGCAAAGTAATGTCTCTGCTTTTTAATATGCTATCTAGGGTTGGTCATAACTTTCCTTCCAAGGAGTAAGCATCTTTTAATTTCATGGCTGCCGTCACCATCTTCAGTGATTTTGGAGCCCAGAAAAATAAAATCAGCCACTGTTTCCACTGTTTCCCCATCTATCTGCCATGAAGTGATGGAACTGGATGCCATGATATTAGTTTTCTGAATGTTGAGGTTTAAGCCAACTTTTTCACTCTCCTCTTTCACTTTCATCTAGAGGCTCTTAGTTCTTCTTCACTTTCTGTCATAATGGTGGTGTCATCTGCATATCTGAGGTTATTGATATTTCTCCCGGCAATCTTGATTCCAGCTTATGCTTCCTCCAGCCCAGCGTTTCTCATTATGTTCTCTGCATATAAGTTAAATAAGCAGGGTAACAATATACAGCCTTGACATACTCCTTTTCCTATTTGGAACCAGTCTGTTGTTCCATGTCCAGTTCTAACTGTTGCTTCTTGACCTGCATACAGGTTTCTCAAGAGTCAGGTCAGGTGGTCTGGTATTCCCATCTCTTTCAGAATTTTCCACAATTTATTGTGATCCCCACAGTCAAAGGCTTTGGCATAGTCAATAAAGCAAACATAGATGTTTTTTTGGAACTCTCTTGCTTTTTCGATGATCCAGCAGATGTTGGCAATTTGATCTCTGAATCCTCTGCCTTTTCTAAAACCAGCTTGAACATCTGGAAGTTCACGGTTCATGTATTGCTAAAGCCTGGCTTGGAGAATTTTGAGCATTACTTTACTAGCATGTGAGATATGAATTCAAATAGAAAACTGTCTCTTCATTCTAATTTCTGCTATCAAGCCACCCAATCTTCTGCCAATACATTTCCACAGTTCCAAGTTTAGAGACTGTGTTTGTCTTTGACCTGTTTACTCTAAAATCCATTGTCTTTTCCTTGGGCAACATCTCTGCTAACAATAGCGTCTCTCATGGCTCCAGACCCTGCTGGAGTGTCAGTGATTTCAACTTCTAGTATGTGACCCTGGTCTCTGGGATGAGGCAAAACTATATCCTCCAGCCCATGAATGATAATACTTTCTGCTAAGGCTTATTTCTGGGTTAATGATCCCATAGGTCCTTACATCAACTGCACATCTAATTTTCTGTATTAAAATCTCTATGTTCTAAATAGTTTAAAATATTAAAAATAATATTTTTCTTAATAGACCCTGACAAGTACAAAGATTAACCAGAAATGCTATCAAATTTATGCATGCTCACTGACTTCATCTTCTGCAGCCTAGGTTGCTCTACTTTCAGATTATAACACACTGATGGCAATAGGGGTGGGGCAATAAGTACATTAGTACTGCAAAATAAGGATTACACTCAATTTAGAGATTCCACATTAATGGGAATACTACCCAGAGGGAGGGCTGTGGATTCTTAGGTTAGTATTCCCAGAAGTCTGCATTGATCTATTGAATCACCAAGCACATTTGTTTATGGAACTGTGGAAATTAAAAGAGAAGTGATTGTATATTGATAGATGTTGTCTAGGTCTCTTGATTATACAAAATCTGAGCAAGGTATTTAACGTATTATATTTGTCTCCAATAGGTATGTCCTATTTTGTTCATTTCATGAACAGTATGAAAAGGCAAAAAGATATGACACTGAAAGATGAACTCCCCAGGTCAGTAAGTGCCCAATATGCCACTGAAGAAGAGTAGAGAAATAACACCAGAAAGAACGAAGAGACAGAGCCAAAGTAACTACTATGTACAGCTGTGATTCTGACTGGTGATGGAAGTAAAGTTTGATGCTGTAAAAAATAATATCTCATAGGAACCTGGAATGTTATGTCCATGAATCAAGGCAAATTGGAAGTGGTCAAACAGGAGATGGCTAGAGTGAACATAGACATTTTAGGAATCAGTGAACTAAAATGGGCTGGAATGGGTGAATTTAACTCAGATGACCATTATATCGACTATTGTGGGCAACAATCCCTTAGAAGAAATGGAGTAGCCCCTTTAGTCAACAAAATAGCCCCAAATGCAGTACTTGGGTGCAGTTTCAAAATGACAGGATGATCTCTGTCTGTTTCCAAGGCAAACCATTCACTATCACAGTGATCCAAGTCTACACCCTGACCAGGAATGCTAAAGAAGCTGAAGTAGAATGGTTCTATGAAGACATACAAGACAGTCTAGAACTAACACCCAAAAAAGATGTCCTTTGCATTATAGGGGACTGGAATGCAAAAGTAGGAAGTCAAGAAACACCTGGAGTAAAGGCAAACTTGGCCTTGGAGTACACAGGCTTACAGAGTTTTTCCAAGAGAACACACTGGTCATAGCAAACACCCTCTCCCAACAACAGAAGAGAAGACTCAACGCATGGACAACACCAGATGGTCACCACTGAAATCAGATTGATTTTATTTTTTGCAGTCAAAGAGGAAAAGCTCTATATAGTCAGCAAAAATAAGACCATGAGCTGACTGTGGCTAAGATCATGAACTCCTTATTGCCAAATTCAGATTTAAATTGAAGAAAGTAGGGAAAACCACTAGACCATTCAGGTATGACCTAAATCAGATTCCTTAGATTATATATGGAAGTGAGAAATAGATTCAAAGGATTAATTCTAATAGAGTGCATGAAGAGCTATGGATGGAGGTTCATGACATTGTACAGGAGGCAGTGATCAAGACCATCTCCAAGAAAAAGCAATGCAAAATGCAAAATGGTTGTCTGAGAAGGCCTTACAAATAACTGAGAAGAAAAGAAAAGTGAAAGGCAAAGGAGAAAAGGACAAGTTATACCCATTTCAATGCAAAGTTCCAAAGAATACCAAGAAGAGATAAGAAAGCCTTCCTCAGTGATCAACACCAAGAAAGAGAGGAAAACAATAGAATGGGAAAGACTAGAGATCTCTTCAAGAAAATGGGAACATTTCATGCAAAGATGGGCACAATAAAGGACAGAAATGGTATGGACCTAACAGAAGCAGAAAATTTTAAGAATAGTTGGCAAAATACACAGAAGAACTATACAAAAAAGATCTTCATGACCCAGATAAACACAATGGTGTGATCACTCATCTAGAGCCAGACATCCTTGAATATGAAGTCAAGTGAGCCTTAGGAAGCATCCCTATGAACAAAGCTAGTGGAGGTGATGGAATTTCAGTTGAGCTACTTCAAATCCTCAAAGGTGATGCTGTGAAAGTGCTGCACTCGATATGACAGCAAATCTGGAAAACTCAGCAGTGGCCACAGGACTGGAAAAGGTCAGTTTTTGTTCCAATCCCAAAGAAAGGCAATGCCAAAGAATGCTCAAACTACCACACAATTGCACTCATCTCACTCATACTATTGTAGTTCTTGCTATAACTTATATGAATTTTATTTCAAGCAGAGATGCAAGAGTTTTTTCATGATGTCAGAATTATAAATTAAAAGCTCATTCAAGCCATGCATTTGGTACAAAATAAAAATGAATTGTGTAGACTATGAGAAGGTGATAAGTATATAGAGTTTTCATTCCAGTCCCAAAGAAAGTCATGTCAAAGAATGTTCAAACTACCGCACAATTGCACTCAACTCACAGGCTAGCAAAGTAATGCCCCAAATTCTCCAAGCCAGGCTTCAACAGTATGTGAACTGTGAACTTCCAGATATTCAAGCTGGATTCAGAAAAGGCAGGGGAACCAGCTATCAAATTGCCAACATCTGTTCGATCATTGAAAAAGCAAGAGACCTCCAGAAAAATATCTACTTCTGCTTTATTGACTATGTCAAAGCCTTTGACTGTGTGGATCACAACAAACTGGAAAATTCTTAAAGAGATGGGAATATCAGACCACCTGACCTACTTCCTGAGAAATCTGTATGCAGGTCAAGGAACAACAATTGGAACTGGACATGGAAAAACAGATTGGCTCCAAATCAGGAAAGGAGTACGTCAAGGCTGTATATTGTCACCCTGCTTATTTAACTTATATGCAGAGTACATCATAAGAAATGCCAGTCTGGATGAAGCACAAACTGAAATCAAGATTGCCGGGAGAAATATCAGTAACTTCAGATATGCAGATGACACCACCCTTATGGCAGAAAGTGAAGAAGAACTAAAGAGCCTCTAGATGAAAGTGAAAGAGGAGAGTGAAAAAGTTGGCTTAAAGCTCAACATTCAGAAAACTAAGATCATGGTATCTGGTCCCATCACTCCATGGCAAATAGATGGGGAAACAATGGAAACAATGGCAGACTTTATTTTGGGGAGCTCCCAAATCACTGCAGATGGTGACTGCAGCCATGAAATTAAAAGATGCTTTCTCCTTGGAAGAAAAGCTATGAATAACCTAGACAGCATATTAAAAAGCAGACACCTTTTCCAACAAATGTCCATCTAGTCAAAGCTATAGTTTTTCCAGTAGTCCTGTATGGATGTGAGAGTTGGACTTCAAAGAAAGCTGAGCGTCGAAAAATTGATGTTTTTTGAACTGTGGTGTTTTAGAAGACTCTTGAGAGTCCCTTGGACAGCAAGGAGATCCAACCAGTCCATCCTAAAGGAAATGAGTCCTGAATATTCATTGGAAGGACTGATGCTGAAGCTGAAACCCCATACTTTGGCCACCTGACGCAAAGAATTGACAGATTTGAAAAGACCCTGATGCTGGAAAAGATTAAAGGCAGGAGGAGGAGCGGACCATAGGATGAGATGTTTGGATGGCATCACCGACACAATGGACCTGAGTTTGAGCAAACTCTGGGACGTGACGAAGGACAGGGAAGCCTGGTGCGCTGCAGTCTATGGGGTCACAAAGAGGCGGACAAAACTGAGCAACTGAACAACTACAAAGATAAACACGCTTAACCTCTTGGAAGTAGGGAGAAGGATGTTAAAAACAGGTAGTCAAGGGATCTTGACTTCATCCACCACACTACAATGGGCTCCTGAACAAAGCTGTGACTCGGGGCACGGAGCACGGCGGAAGGTCTGTGTATAGCTTCACAACTGGCTCTCCCTCTCTGAGGTTTCACATGTGCAGATTCAACCAACTGCACTATTGTAGATCATGTAGTACTGTAGTGTGAATTTATTGGGAAAAAAAATCCGTCTATAAGTGAACCCATGCAGTTCAAACTCACGTTGATCAAGGGTCGACTTTATCATAATCAATGAGAAAGAGGAAACAGCTAGGCAATATTTCTTTTTCCTTTATTATTTGGTTGGTGCTAATACCATCAACATGGCTCTGAATATTAGAGGCATGTAGAGGTATTAAAAATTATTATATTGCTAGTCTTTGCAAATCTCTTTTGTGTTCTTACCACTAAAAAATGATAAATGGATTTAATTTAACGTTATGGAAAAGCAGCTTTAGCTTAAAATATTTTTCATTTTGAAGCTATATTTGACCATTAAATGCACACAAATAGAAAGAAGAAAAGTCATCTGCAACACCATACCTAAACACAATCATTGTTAATAATTTGAAGTTTTATCTATAAATATTTCTAACCCTTTAAGCATGTAATGCAGATATCCTTGAATTTGTAACCACAAAGGAGGTTACAACTTTTTCTTTCTTTAAACTTTTCATTGAAATATATAGAGGAAAAGTGAACGGTAGTGTCCAAGTCAAAGAAATTTCACAATTTAAATATAGTCATAACCATTATCCTATCAAAGAACAGGATATCACTAGAACCTCAGAAGCCCCTCTTATTTCAATGTGCCAGGACCCCCTTTCCCTGCAAGGGGAAACACTATTGTAATTTCTACAGCCTAGGTTGTCATTGCCTGCTATTCTTTATGCACATGGAATCACACAGAATGTATTCTTGTGTTTGACCACTTTCACTCAGCATTGTATTTGCTTGGTTTATTTATATTTTGCAAGTAATTGTAGATTGTTCATTCTCATTGCTGCATTCAGTTGTGTGAATATACACTATTTATCTATTCTATTGTTACTGGAGATTTGCAGATTTGGGCTGTTTATTTCCCATATTCTTTTATGAAAATTTCAGTACAACTCTGTTGGTGAATACATGCACACATTTAAATACTGCCGAACATTTCCCCAAAGTTGTATACCAATTTACACCTGCACCAGCAGCAAAGGCGCATGTTGGTTTTGACATTCTGTCAACATTTGTTTTTTCCTGTTTTGTTTCATATTGTTTTGTTCCATTTTAGCCATTTGGGTGGGTGTATACTGGTATCACATTGTGGTTTAAATTTGCACTTCTTTGATGGATAAAAGAGGAAAACGTACCACTTTTTCATAATTTACACTGGTTGGCCATTTGGATATCTTTATTGTGAACAGCCAGGGCTCCCAGTGGTTCAGCAATAAGAATCCACCTGCAATGCAGGAGATGTCAGTTAGATCCCTGGGTCGGGGAAGATCCATTGGAGAAGGAAATGCAACTCATCCAGGATTCTTGCCTGGAGAATCCTATGACCAGAGAACCTAGCTGGCTACAATCCATGGGTTGCAAGAGTTGAACATGACTTAGTGACTAAACCACCACCACTGTGAATGACTATTCAAACCTCTTGCTCATTTTAATCAAACTTATAAACAAAAGTCCATCTAGTCAAGGCTATGGTTTTTCCAGTGGTCATGTATGGATGTGAGAGTTGGATGGTGAGGAAAGCTGAGCACCGAAGAATTGATGCTTTTGAACTGTGGTGTTGGAGAAGACTCTTGAGAGCCCCTTGGACTGCAAGGAGATCCAACCAGTCCATCCTAAAGGAGATCAATCCTGGGTATTCATTGGAAGGACTGATTCTAAAGCTGAAACTCCAATACTTTGGCCACCTCATGCGAAGAGTTGACTCATTGGAAAAGACCCTGATGCTGGGTAGGATTGGGGGCAGGCAGAGAGGGGGACGACAGAGGATGAGATGGTTGGATGGCATCACCAACTCGATGGACATGGGTTTGGGTAGACTCCGGGAGCTGGTGATGGACAGAGAGGCCTGGCGTGCTGCAGTTCATGGGGTCGCAAAGAGTCGGACATGACTGAGCGACTGAACTGAACTGATCTTTCCTTTTCTTATTGATTCATAGAGCCCCTTACTTATTTTTGAAACTAGTTATTTATCAGATTGATGTCTAATCCTAATGTGAGTATTGCCTTTTTATTCTCTTAATAATGAATTTTAATGAACACATCTAAATTTTAATATATTTCAGTTATCAATGTATTCTTAATAGTGATTTTTTGGATCCCATCTTTGTCCACTCCAAGGTCATAAAGATGTTCAAATTACATTTATGTTAAATGCTTAAGGAATTTTCTTTTTACATCTATATCCATAGTCCATCTGAAACTAATTTTTGTGTATGATGTGGTATTTTTTGCACTGTGTGATGCAGGACTCAACGAACTCCATGTGAAAATCCAGCTGTACTTTTGAAGAATGAGAGGATTAGTGTAATAAACTGCTGTCTACATAGACTGAAGTCTGTCCCAAGAGCAAAATTAATGTTAATCATCTGCCTTTTCTCCCACCCATTCTATATGTCTTTCACCTCTCCCAGCACTTCATATGTAGAGGTTGCCTTCATCATTTAGAGTTCTGAGCTCTGGTTATCTTGCTTTTGTCAGGTCACAGGTGACACCTGGTCCTTTTCCTATTATCAGTGGACATGAGGATGTTCAGACAAGTACAATATGCCTTAGAGTTCCATATATAGGGTGGCTCAGTGGTAAAGAATTCACCTGCCAATGCAGGAGATGCGAGTTCAGTCCCTGGGTCAGGAAGATCCCCTGGAGAAGGAAATGACAACCCACTCCAGTGTTCTTGCCTGGGAAATCTCATGGACAGAGGAACCTGGTGCGCTACAAAAGAATAGCAACCACTAGGTCGCAAAAGAGTTGGACACAACTGAGCAACAAAACAACAACAACAGCTGCTGCTATTATTTAGCAAATTTCAGTTCTTTCAGAAAATCAGAACCAATTACTTCCTTTAGTTTAGTAGCTCCTTTCTTTGACTGCTCGAGGAGCCAAAATGACCAAATGGAAGTTATAGCATTAAGTTAGCAGAAAACTTACTGTACCCATAATGAAAGCATCAGCCATCTTTCCCATATCCTACCTACTTCTAGTGTTTCAGAACTTCTATTCCTGCAAAGGCTAAAGTTTCAGGAATATAAAGCACAAATTCATCACCTGAATTCCTGAGAGCAATGGTGAGAGAAGAAACCTGATAGGGTAATACATTGATTCTCCAAGTGAATCTACTACCATTGGCAGCTACTTATTGAACACATAATATGTGCTAGATATGGTTCTGGGAATCAGAGGTGAACAGTGATTAAATAACTTACTTCAGTTATTATGCTTATTTCATTGTTCACACAATCCTTCCTCACATCCTGCTTTCTGTATCTTCCAGAATGGACATAATTAACCAGCCTATAACCATCCTATCCCACCTTAAAATGTAGTTGCAGGACTTCCCTTGCAAGTGGTAAGTCCATTGTTTAAGATTTCACCTTCTAATGCCTGCAGCATCCGAACCCTGTCAGGGAGTTAAGATTCCACATGCCTCTTGGACATGAGTTTTATATGTATATAAAACAGAAGCAATATTGTAACAAATTCAATAAAGGCTTTAAACATAGTCCAAATTAAAAAAAAAAAAAATCTATTTTTAAAAATGCAGTTGCTCTGGAAACATTAGAGCAAGTGACAAACCCATGATTTGAACCCTGACAAGTTTGCTTCTACTACACTGTGGGCTATTTATCACAATCTGCCCTCTGGAAGGGTTTTGAGAAGAGTCATTCACATTGGAACATACCTTTAGGTCAATAGAATCACAAAAGGAGGCTTATTTTAACTGAATAACCAGGACACGTTTTTTTTCATTATCAGCATCAGCTCAAAACAGCTATTCTTATTTATTACAAGGTGTTATCTCCTTTGTTTTTAATGAATTCAAAGTTAGTTTGAAGCTGAGCTAGAAATTCAGTTCCCTAGGATTTCACCTCCAAATCATGGTAACCCCCCACAGCTTTGTATACAGAGCCTTGTGACCTTTCTCCTAGGTGCTTAAATACATAACAGTAGGGTGGTTTCAGTCCTCTTTTATCAGGGAAAAAGAAGTAGAAAGATGAAAGACTTAATTAAAAGATTACAAAGAGATTTTTTTACAAGAGGTTTTACCATAAGACCCAGCACTGGGGTAAGAATAAAGCAGCAGCGTGGCTATGGCTTCAACAAAGAAAAATCCATTTAACCTCACGTTCAACAAAAAGATACCTTTTTAGAGGATGTGATTAAAAGTGTATGTTTGTAAACACACTCAAGTGTCTAGATCACTTTTTGGAACAAAGGATAAGTATAAATAAATGGATCAAATACAGCATGAGGGTTAAACAAGAGTTCCTTGGCGAGTTTAGTGAAAATATTCAGGTGCCATTTTAATCTCTTCCCCTCTTCAATTTAAAAACAGCACAGAATTTCACGTGTTAATATGTGTTCTTATATTGGCATTGAATCTTTCGATACCTTTTGAAAACAAAAATCCCAGAACTCTGCTGGTCCAGGAAAAAAGAGACATTCTCACTGAGCACAGTGTGTTAGTTGGCTAAGGCTTCTGGGGAAAAAAAGGCCAACAAACTGGCTGGCTTAAACACCATATATTTATTGTCTCAGTTTGGGCAGCTGGGAAGTTCAAGTTCAAGGTGTTCACAGGGTTAGTTCTGTCTGAGGGCTGTGCTAGGTGGCAATCTTTGGCATTCTTTGGCTTACAGACATATCACCCTGATCGCTACCTTATTTTCATATGACTCTGTGAATGTGTGTGCGTATGTCCGTGTCCCTAAATTTCTTCCTTTTACAAGGGCACCAGTCATTTTGGATCAGCAGCCCATACTACCCTAGGATGACGTTCTTTTAATTCATCTGAAATGATATTTCCAAAGAAGGTCACATTCTAAGGTACTGAAGCTAAAACTTCAACTTTTGTCATTGTCAAGCAAATAGCATTTGTTGCCTATCACCTAGAATAGAAGTCAGAACACTTCTGCCCTCTGCATCTTGGCATCAGAATTGACAAGGAAAAGACAACACAGTCAAGCACCAGATGCACCAAGGCTTTGCCCTTCACAGAGAAGAGACAAAGCAAGATCAGCTTCAGTGGTGGGCATTGATCCCCTGGGGCCAGCAGGTCCCTCCTAGCAGCCAGCACAGAGCGACTGTGTGCTGCCACTGAAGGACCTCATCCCCTCCTTACAAGGATAGAATTAGTATTGAGGTTGGCCAGGTCCCACACGACATACCTGCTTGAGGAAAACAAAGATACAGAGTCTAGAACAGGGAAAGTTAGTTCCCCACAAGGTGATAAATTCAGCACAGGCTGTGTGTGCTTTGGTCTCTTGGTAAGAACCTATCCAGCCCATGGCCCACCATTATGTAGCCCAGAGGGGTGTGGGGGATCAAAACACTCCATGCATGAGACTGTCTTTATCAACAAGTTTAACACAGAGCACACTGATCATACGTTATCCCAGAGCTACGTATACTACATTTATTATCTCATGTAACACTCAGAATTAAATAACACTGTAGTGGTTTAGCTGGTAAAGAATCCGCCAGCAATGCGGGAAACCTGGGTTCGATCCCTGGGTTGGAAAAATCCCCTGGAGAAGGGAAAGGATACCCACAACAGTGTTTTGGCTTGGAGAATTCCATGGACTGTATAGTCCATGGAGTCACAGAGTCAGACATGACTGAGCAGTTTTCACTTTCTCAGAAACTTAAGTGACAAAAATAAATTTTTCTCAAATTTATTGTGTTAATGAGTCAGTTGAGCACCTTGTTAAAACACTGAGACTGTTCAGGAGGTGCAAGTCGGGCTCTGGGAGTCTGTATTTCAAAGTTTCCAGGTAAAGCTCACGATTGGTTGGTACATTTCCAACAGCAAAAACAGAAGCAGTTGAGACTTCAGCTCAGTTCAGTCACTCAGTCATGTCTGATTCTGCTACCCCATGGACTGCAGCGCACCAGGCCTCCATGTCCATCACCAACTCCCAGACTCAAACTCACTTCCATTGAGTCGGAGATGACATCCAACCATCTCATCCTCTGTCATCCCCTCCTCCTCCCACCTTCAATCTTTCCCAGCTTCAGGGTCTTTTCAAATGAGTCAGTTCTTCTCATCGGGTGGCCAAAGTATTGGAGTTTCAGCTTCAGCATCAGTCCTTCCAACTTATATCCAGCAGTGATTTGCCTTTAGGATGGACTGGCTGGATTTCCTTGCTGTCCAAGGGACTCTCAAGAGTCTTCTCCAAAACCACAGTTCAAAAGCATCAATTCTTTGGCATTCAGCTTTCTTTATAGTCCAACTTTCACATCCATACATGACTACTGGAAAAACCATAGCCTTGACTAGATGGACCTTTGTTGGCAAAGGTCTCTGCTTTTTAATATGCTGTCGAGGTTGGTCATAACTTTTCTTCCAAGGAGCAAGCATCTTTTAATTCCATGGCTGCAGTCACCATCTGCAGTGATTTTGGAGCCCCCCAAAATAAAGTCTGTCATTGTTTCCACAGTTTCCCCATCTATTTGCCACGGAGTGATGGGAATGGATGCCATGATCTTAGTTTTCTGAATGTTGAGTTTTAAGCCAACTTTTTCACTCTCCTCTTTCACTTTCATCAAGAGGCTTTTTAGTTCTTCTTCACTTTCTGCCGTAAGGGTGGTGTCATCTGCATATCTGAAGTTATTGATGTTTCTCTCTCCTATCTTGATTTCAGCTTGTGCTTCATCCAGACTGTCATTTCTCGTGATGTACTCTGCATATAAGTTAAATAAGCAGGGTGACAATATATAGCCTTGACGTATTCCTTTCCCAGTTTGGAACCAGTCTATTGTTCCATGTCCAGTTCTCACTGTTGCTTCCTGACCTGCATACACATTTCTCAAGAGTCAGGTCAGGTGGTCTGGTATTCCCATCTCTTTCAGAATTTTCCACAGTTTGTTGTGATCCACACAGTCAAAGGCTTTGGCAAAGTCAATAAAGCAGAAATAGATGTTTTTCTGGATCTCTCTTGCTTTTTCGATGATCCATCGGATGTTGGCAATTTGATCTCTGGATCCTCTGCCTTTTCTAAAACCAGCTTGTATATCTGGAAGTTCACAGTTCACCTACTGTTGAAGCCTGGCTTGGAGAATTTTGAGAGTTATTTTACTAGCGTGTAAGATGAGTGCAATTGTGTGGTAGTTTGAGCATTCTTTGGCATTGCCTTTCTTTCTGATTGGAATAAAAACTGACCTTTTCCAGTCCTATGGCCACTGCTGAAGTTTCCAAATTTGCTGGTGTATTGAGTACAGCACTTTCACAGCATCATCTTTTAGGATTTGAAATAGCTCAACTGGAATTCCATAACCTCCACTAGCTTTGTTCATAGTGATGCTTCCTAAGGCCCGCTTGACTTCACATTCCAGGATGTCTGGCTCTAGGTGAGTGATCACACTATCATGGTTATCTGGGTCATGAAGATCTTTTTGTACAGTTTTCTTTATTCTTGCCACCTCTTCTTAATATCTTCTGCTTCTGTTAGATCCATACCATTTCTGTCTTTTTTTGTGCCCATCTTTGCATGAAATGTTCCCTTGGTAACTTTAATTTTCCTGAAGAGATCTCTAGCCTTTCCCATTCTATTGTTTTCCTCTATTTCTTTGCATTGATCACTGAGGAAGGCTTTCTTATCTCTCCTTGCTATTCTTTGGAACTTTGCATTGAAATGGGTATATCTTTCCTTTTTTCCTTTGCCTTTCACTTTTCTCCTTTTCAGAGATACTTGTAAGGCCTCCTCAGACAACCATTTTGCCTTTTTTCAATTCTTTTTCTTGGGGATGGTCTTGATCACTGCCTCCTGTACAGTGTCACGAACCTCCATCCATAGTTCTTCAGGCACTCTGTCTATCAGATCTAATCCTCTGAATCTATTTCTCAGTTCCACTGTATAATTGTAAGGGATTTGATTTAGGTCTTACCTGAAAGGTCTAGTGGTTTTCCCTACTTTCTTCAGTTTAAGACTGAATTTGACAATAAAGACTTCATGACCTTAGCCACAGTCAGCTCCCAGTCTTGTTTTTGCTGACTGTATGGTTTCTCCATCTTTGACTGCAAAGAATAAAATCAATCTGATTTCGGTATTGACCATCTGGTGATGTCCACGTGTAGAATCTTCTGTCGTTGGAAGAGGGTGTTTGCTATGACCAGTGCATTCTCTTGGCAAAACTCTATTAGCCATTGCCCTGCTTCATTCTCTGCTCCAAGGCCAAATTTGCCTTTTACTCCAGGTATCTCTTGACTTCCTACTTTTGCATTCCAGTCCCCTATAATGAAAAGGACATCTTTTTTGGATGTTAGTTTTAAAGGGTCTTGTAGGTCTTCATAGAACCTTCACCTTCTTCATCATTACTGGTTGGGGCATAGACTTTGATTACTGTGATATTGAATGATTTGCCTTGAAAACAAATAGAGGCCATTCTGTTGTTTTTGAGATTGCATCCAAGTCCTGCATTTCAGACTCTTTTGTTGACTGTGATGGCTACTCCATTTCTTCTAAGGGATTCTTGCCTGCAGTAGTAGATATAATGGTCATCTGAGTTAAATTCACCCATTCCAGTCCATTTTAGTTCGCTGGTACCTAAAATGTCAACGTTCACGCTTGCCATCTCCTGTTTGACCACTTTCAATTTGCCTTGATTCATGGACCTAACATTCCAGGTTCCTATGCAATATTGCTCTTTATAGCATTGGACTTGACTTCCATCACCAGTCACATCCACAACTGGGTGTTGTTTTAGCTTTGGCTTCATCACTTCATTCTTTCCAGTGTTATTTCTCCACTGATCTCCAGTAGCATATTGGGTACCTACCGACCTGGGGAGTTCATCTCTCAGTGTCCTATCTTTTTGCCTTTTCATACCGTTCATGGGGTTCTCAAGGTAAAAATTAATGAAGTGGTTTGCAGCATTTGAAAATGAGGATCCTAATTCAGAATCCCATATCACTTCTCCTAGAACTGTCCACCTCTTAAGAGAAAAAGAAAGAATGCAGAAAAGGAAGTAAAAGAAGAAAAAGAGATGAAAAAGAATAGAACAGGACATAAGATTTTTGTGAGTGTGTTTCTGCCTAGAGCAATTTTAAAAATACAATGAAAGCCATTAGCCAAAAAAAAAAAAAAAAATAGAGAGAGAGAGAGAGAAATGTCTACATCTTGTTCCAAACTAGTTTACATTCCACTTCTATAAATCAACAATTTTTAATCCTTGTAGTGTTTAGGTGAGTGGTAGAGTAGGGAAATACGTGGTACTCAGAAATGAGAGTGAATACTTTTTTGATGTGGTAACCCAGACATTAGCTCCATATAATCTCTAACAGAAGTCAGCAAACTTCTTCTTAAGGGGCCATATGGTAAATATATATTTTAGGATTTGCAGGACAAAATGTTCAATCAAGGCTATTACGCAGGTACTTACGTAACTACTTAAAATATGACCAATTTAAAAATGTAAACCATTCTTAGTTCACAGACTGTTTAAGAAAAAAAAAGGGCAAAAATAAAAACAGATGGTTTATGGACCTCTGATCTACAATGTAGCAGTTCATACAAACAAAACCTAATATAATGTTCTGAGTAAAATTGGCCTATTACAATGGTTGTGTGTATTAGTTGCTCAGTCATGTCCAACTCTTTGCAACCCCATTGACTGTAGCCCACCAGACTCTTCTGTCCGTGGAATTTTCTAGGCAAGAATATTGGAGTGGAGACTGATTCAAGATGGTAGAATAGAAGGATGTACATTCATCTTCTTCTGCAAGAGCACAAAAATTTTAACTAGCTGTTGAACAGCCATCAACAGTAGGACATTGGAACCCACTGAGAAAAGATACCCAAGTCCAAGGACAAAGGAGAAGCCACAATGAGATGGTAGGAAGGGAGCAATCATGATAAAATAAAATCTTTTACCCTCCAGGTGAGCGACCCACGAACGGGAGAAAATAATACCAAAGAAGTTCTTGTACTTTTGTGATGATTCTTGGTCCCACATCAGGCTCCCTAGCCTGGGGATCTGGCAAAGGGACTGAGAATCCCCAGGGAATCTGACTTTGAAGGCCAGCAGGATTTGATTATAGAACTTCCAAAGGACTGAGGGAAACAGAGTCTCCACTCTTGGAGGGTACAAACAAAACCTGTGCACACCAGGACCTAGGGGAAAGGAACAGTGACCCCACAGGACACTGGCCAGACCTGTCTGTGAGTGCTTGAGGGTCTCCTGCAGAGGAATGCGTTGGCAGTGGCCTTCCTCAGGCATAGGGGCACTGGCATCGAAGTCTTGGGAAAACGCATCTTGGCATAAGTCCTCTTGGAGGGCTCCCTTAGCCTTACCATAGAACCTGTGGACTCCAAGACTGGGTCACCTCAGTCAAAACACCTGTCAGCAGACAATTGGATTAAAGTTTTCCTGAGCCCAGCCCTGCCCACCAGAGCAGGACCTAGTTTTCCCCACAGCCCAGTCCCTCCCATCAGAAAGTTCACACAAGCCTCTTATCCTCATCCACAAGAATCCTGGAGTGGGTTGCAATTTCCTCCTCCAGGAGATACTCCCGACCCAGGGTTCGAACTCATGTCTCTTGTGTCGCCTCACTGGCAGGAGGTTCTTTACCGCTGTGCCATCTGGGATGCTCCATATGCCAGCACCTTGATCTTGGACTGCCAGCCTCCAGAACTCTGAGGAAATAAATGTTTATTGTTTCTGCCACCAGCCTCTGGTGATCTGTTATGGCAGCTTGAGCTGACTCAGACAACAGCTTACTGTCTGCCATCAAATAACTGTCATCCTTGAGCCATGCTGCAGCAAAGGCACTTTGTGGCTTTTAAAATGTATAGGTCGGAAAATGCTTTCCTGTGGCTGAATAACTACTCAGTGAACTGAGAATAGTTGAAGGTCGTATTTCAAAGACACTCCAAAGCCTCTGAAAACAGTACCATGTCCCCGCTTGATAACTCTGTTTATGAAAGGAGACATACAAACCTGGAGTAATAGAGATTTCAATAATTATTTTTCTTTAGAATTTTTTCTGTATAGGGGTGTATGTACACAGTCGGTCAGCCTTGCCCAAACTGATGTCTAGCTGCATCCAGTAGCAGGCATCTGTCCTTCCACACTCTCTGATACCAGCACTGACATAGTGCAGTACACCCACCCACCCTTGCAGCTTTTTCTGGTGGCTGCATGGTGGACTTTTCTGGGAGAAAGAGGCAAAGAAACAGCATTGGTTCCAGTGCTTTATACACAATGCACTATTAATACATCTTTCATTATGACGATAAAAATCAACAGCATCTGTAGCTTGCAGAATGGCGAAGTTTCAACTTAGTACAACTAGCACTAAAAATTTGTAATTTTGATATTAAAAACAAAACATTTTATAACACATTAGCAGCAAAAATGAAATAGGTATAAATGTAATATGTACAAGATCTACATGAGGAAAATTACAAAACTGATCAAAGAAATCAAGATCTAAATAAATAGAGATATACTCCATGTGCATGAGTGAGAAGACTCAATATTATCAAAATGTCAGTTCTTTTTAAATTGATCTATAAATTCAGTGTAATCCAAATCAAAACCCCAGTTTGTCAATATCAATATTGACAAACTGAGTCTTAAAATATTTATGTGAAAAGGCAAAAGAATGAAAGTAGCCAGTGTAATATTGAAATAGCCAATGCAATATTGAAAGAGAAGAACAAAATCAGGGTACTGACACTATCTGATTTCAAGACTGACTACAAAAGGTGAAAGAAAAGACAAATAGAACAATAGAATAGAATAGAAAGCTCAGAAATAGACACTAATATAGTTATCTTTGATAAAGAAGCAAAAGCAATTCCATGGAAAGGAAACATAGTATTTTAAATAAACAAGTCTGGAATAATTGGACATGCACAGGCAAAAATAAATGTAGACACAGACACTACACCTAATACAAAAATTAGGTCAAAATACACCTAAATGTAAAGTGAAAAACTATAAAACTTCCATTAGATAAAATCGGTAAAAAAATAGGTGACCTTCCTTTGGGAGTGACTTTTTAAATTCAATAGCAAAAAACATGATCCATAAAATAAACATTAAGAAGTTGGACTTCATTAAAATTAAAAATGCCTGCTTTGCAAAACATACTCTTAAGAGAATAAAAAGACAAGTCGAACACTGGGAGAAAATATTTGTGAAACTTGTAGTTAGTAAAGGACTGGATCCAAAATATACAAAGAACTCTTAAATCTCAACAATAAGGAAATAACCCAATTAAAAATGGAAAAAAAATGATTTGAACAGACATCTCACCAAAGAAGATATAAAGATGGAAATTAAGCATGTGAAGAGATGCTCAACATCATATATCATTAGGAAATTGCTAATTAAAATAATGAGATACACACATTTGTTAGAATGGACAAAATCTGAAATACTAACCACACCAACTGTTGATGAGAATGTGGAGCAAAAGGGACTTTCATTTGCTGCTGGTTTGAATGCAAAATGGTAATACAACGTTGAAAAATAGTTTGATCACTTCTTACAAAACAAAATGTACACTCATCATATAATCCAGCGACCATATTTGTTGATATTTATCTAAAGGAGTTTTAGCTTTCTGTCCATACAAAAACCTGCCCATCGATATTTATAACTGCTGGAGTTCAGCTCCGCAGCCAGGAAAACGCCCTGAAGGGATGAACGGGGTCAGCAGAGAAAATGATGCAGTCTCTCTCTCAAAGCACTGGGCTGCATGTTTATTTTAAGCATCAGGTTTTCTTTTATACTTTTACAAAAGCTTTAGGTCAGAGGTATGACATCTTCAGGTTCCCCTCACCCAGATTTACTGTCTCCATAAATCATTGTTGTCCTTCAGAGTTCCCTCTTAAGTGTCCTTGTGATAACATTGTAACTCAAGTTTGTCTCTGGGCTGTATATCACATTCCTCAGTTTATTTCTTATCTCTCTAAATCCTGTTATCCCCTAGTAACTTAAGCTCATCATCTCCTAAAAAGGCTTTTAGCTACTAGTATCATTGAAAGGACTGATGTTGAAGCTGAAACTCCAATACTTTGGCCACCGCATGCGAAGAGTTGACTCATTGGAAAAGACCCTAATGCTGGGTAGGATTGGGGGCAGGAGGAGAAGGGGATGACAGAGGATGAGATGGTTGGATGGCATCACTGACTCGATGGACATGGGTTTGGGTAGACTCCGGGAGTTGGTGATGGACAGACAGGCCTGGCGTGCTGCAATTCATGGGGTTGCAAAGAGTCGGACATGACTGAGCGACTGAACTGAACTGATCTCTAAAATACCTAGTTTCCATAAGCTATAGTAAAATATGCCAACACTACAACATACCTTAAACTTTTAGCTTCTAACTATTCTTAATTATTCCTAAATCGTAAACTCAGCAAACTTGTTTTGCCATAAACATTTCCCTTACAAGCAGGTTTCAGATAACAATGTTTCCCATGGCCTCAGGCGGCAGCCTATGCGCTCATCCTGGAACATTCTTTGTAAAGATCCTTGAACAAATGTCAATAGTTAACTTTATGGATTATAACATTCTTTCCAGCCAACTCAACCAGAGGAAGGAGTTAACTTTATGGATTATAACAATTTTTCCAGCCAACTCAACCGAAGGAAGGAAAGGACAAGTCAGAATCACAAGGCCTAACTTCTTCATCCCAGGACCATGCCTGCGGGATGAGGAGATGGGGTTGGGGCCGTGCTTTCATTTTGTCTGTAATGCCTATCGCGGCTCCCGACATATAACCTTATTCATCATTCCCAAAACATAGGAAAAACCAAGATGTCTTTCAGCCAATGAATGTAAAAACAAACTGTGGTACATCCAGACATTGGGATGTTGTTCAGCATTAAAAAGAAATAAGCTATCAAGCTATGAAAAACTATGAAAGAATCTTATGTGCATGTTACTAAGTAAAAGAAGCCAATCTGAAAGGGCTATGTACTACGTAATTCTGACTATATGACATTCTGGAAATGGTAAAACTAGACAGTAAAGAGATCAGTGGTTGCCAGGGATTTGTGGTTAGGGGTGGGGAGGGTGGAAGGAGGAATGAATGGAACACATGGCATTGAAACTACTCTGCTTGATACTATGATGGCTGACAAATGTTCTTATAACTTTGTCAAAACTTATGGAATATAAAATACAAACTCTAATGTAAACTATGAACTTAAGTTAATAATAACATATCAATATTTTGGTTCATGAATGATAACAAGCATATCACGCCAATGACAGATATTAATATGGAAAACTAGAGGGTGGGGGGGGAGAGAACAGTTATATGGGAACTCTTTGTATTTAGTGCTCAATATTTCTGTAACTCTAACACTACTCAAAAATTAAGTCTATTACTTAAAAAAAAAAATCTACAGGCAAAAGCACAGCGACCAAGATAGCATGCTGGTCCCTTGAAATTTGTTTGCAGATAAAGAAACCAGCTTTTTCCACAGTATTGACTAATGCTCTCTAATATTAAAAGACTTAAAGACAAACACCAATTTTAAATATAAAGCTATCATGCTTCAAGGAAAAGAGGTCGTTAGTCATATTCTCAAAATATGCTTAACACTGAAGAGGATATACTCTAATGGAATCAGCTAAAAAAAAGTAATACTCAGGATAAATTAATTTCCAGGAAAAAAGATGAAAGGAAAAGAAGAATTTTAAATATGAAACTAGCACTAGTACCTTTACTTTTGCTTTGAGAAGAAAAAATTGCTAAAGCTGCAACAATCCCTTTTTTAAATACATTCTTATTTGAGCTTCAGTATACATTTGATTGATATTTTTTAACTTTGCACAAACATTCATATAAAACACATCAAATATATTCTTACGGATGGCCGGTTTAATGTGATTGGAAAGTTTCCATCTTAAAACAATGTATTTCTTAGAAAATGGTTATGAAAACCCCGAAGTTTCCTAAGGGAGGTATTACACTGATTTACAAATGTATATTACACTTCTTGGTAGAAAAACAATTCAAAGGATAAGTGAAAGGCAACACTAAAAAGATCATCCACCCAATGACTCAGTCAGGTCTCACTCCTTTCAGGATTCTTGTGAAGTTTTTCCCAGTGTCAGCCACCTTGTTTTAGGAAACTTGAGAAGAATGTATTGAAAAGCTGGAAATGAAGACAGCTCTCTGGGTCTCCATCTCCCTCTCTGTCTCTTTCTGTTTCTCTCTGTCTCTCTCTAGCACTATTTTACACTAGAGAGAGACAGACAGAGACAGTGAGAGACAGATATACAGAGAGAAGCAATATAGGGAACAGAACAAACTGGGTAGATGGAGAAGACTCTTAATAGAGAGAGAATTAAAGGAAGAACAAAGCACTACTTCATACTTGATAGAAACCACGGGCTACAATGAAAGCCGTCATTTCCTATGCTACATTAGATGCTTCTTCGTTAAATTATCTGACCTTGGCCTGCATTTTGCATAAAATAGGCAATTTATGGTCTGAAAATAGAATATGGTCTTATGATATACACACAGATTCCCTCCCCTTGCACAATATTCATTGGCCTTTTTGTCCTTCTCAGTGAGAGCATTAGCAATATTGGAGACACATATTATGTAATTAATGTTTTTATGCTCTGATTTTGAATTTCATTCTGTTAGAAAAATTGGATATCACCAAATACTGGCTTCATTCTGAACATGTCATGGATTAAAAAACAGTATTATACTGTTCCTAATTTTTTATCTTCAGTTCAGTTCAGTCACTCAGTTATATCTGATTCTTTGCAACCCCATGAACTGCAGCACACCAGGCCTCCCTGTCCATCACCTCCTGGAGTTTACTCAAACTCATGTCCGTTGAGTCAGTGATGCCATCCAGCCATCTCATCCTCTGTCATCCCCTTCTCCTCTTGCCTTCAATCTTTCCCAGCATCAGGGTCTTTTCCAATGAGTCAGTTCTTTGCATCAGGTGGCCAAAGTATTGGAGTTTCAGCTTCAGCATCAGTCCTTCCAATGAATATTCAGGATTGATTCCCTTTAGGATGGACTGATTGGATCTCCACTGTCCAAGGGACTGTCAAGAATCTTCTCCAACACCACAGTTCAAAACCATCAATTCTTCTGTGCTCAGCTTTCTTTATAGTCCAACTCTCACATCCATACGTGACTACTAGAAAAACCATAGCTTTGACTAGACTTTGTTGGTAAAGTAATGTCTCTGCTTTTTAATATGCTGTCTAGGTTGGTCATAGCTTTTCTTCCAAGGAGCAAGCGTGTTTTAATTTCTGAAGTCACCATCTGCAGTGATTTGGGAACCCCCCAAAATAAAGTCTCTCACTGCTTCCATTGTTTCCCCATCTATTTGCCATGAAGTGATGGGACCGGATGCCATGATCTTAGTTTTCTGAATGTTGAGTTTTAAGCCAACTTTTTCACTCTCTTCTTTCACTTTCGTCAAGAGGCTCTTTAGTTCTTCACTTTCTGCCATTAGTGTGGTGTCATCTGCATATCTGAGGCTATTGATATTCTTCCCAGCAATCTTGATTCCAGCTTGTGCTTCATCCAGCCCAGGGTTTCTCATGATGTACTCTGCGTATAAGTTTAAGGTAAATATTTTATGTTAATATCATGCAATTAATTTCACACTCAGGTGGTGCTCAGTTGCTCCAAGTGTAACGATTTTGTAAAGCTCATTCAAATTCTCCACAGTTCCTTATAGTGGGTGGGTTTGTCCTGGTGCTGGCTCCCTCTTTCCCATGGGGATGGAGATGGAGAAAGAGGAGAAGGGCAGAGGCGAGGCAATCCAGTTAGTGATGGTGGCACCAGGCAAGTCTTTCCACCATTCCATCCTACACTCTATCTATGTCCATTTGTTTTCCTTCATTAATTGGTTGAGAGTTGAAAGGTAGGACCATATATTTTTCTTTTCTTTTCATCACTCTTCACTGTGCTCTGTGTCAGGTCGTTGATTGTGCCTGCTCAGTCATGTTGGACTCTTTAGGACCCTATGGACTGTAGCCCACCAGGCTCCTCTGTCCATGGGATTTTCTGGGCAAGAATACTGGAAAGGGCTTCCATTTCCTCCTCCAAGGGATCTTCCCAACTCAGGGATTGAACCCACGTCTCCTGCATCTCCTGCTTTACAGGCAAATTCTTCAGCCTACCATTTTATAAATGCTGGCTAGTTAAGTGGAGCCGAATTAGGGGGTAGGGAAGAAATACTTTCAATTTTAGAAAGGATATCAATTTAAAATGTGCATTCTGAATGAACTTAGTGTATTTCACATTTCTCACTTCTTCTGCATTTGGCATATTTTAGGTAGAGAAAGGGTTGCTCACATACAGATTAAATAATTGCCTTAGTTGTCAGATGCTTCTAGGAACAAGATGTATAATTGGCTTTTCACCATATTATGAAAACTCTCACAGTAACTATTTTTGTTAATCCAAAGGATAACAATGAGTTATTTCAAAGACTATTCAAACAAATCTTTCCAGGATGGTGGGGTCAGCTTCCAGAGCCTGCTGGAACTCCAGCAGCCCTACCTTTGGCTCATAAAGCCTGCCAGACTAGACCAAGGTCTGTTGGGATTTCCTGAGGCACATGCATCCATAACTGCAGAAGGACCCCCAGTCCTTGTTGCTCCACACTGATGGACTTTGCCTATCTAGGAGGTACCTCACCAACCAGTGAGCTTCTTGGTAACCAATGTAGGGAATGTCACTGCCTGGGAGTGGATCTATGAGAGGAGGACATAGGTGTGGCTATTCAGGGGAACTTGAGGCCAGAAGACAAGGTGAAAAGGAAGGGCAGGAGTTCCTGATAGACACTCTGCTCCCCATCTTTTTAGGTATCTGATATTTCCATCGTGGTTTATGTGCCCTTTTAGACATGTCCATACTAGCTTAATATTCTTTGGAAGGACTGATGCTGAAGCTGAAGCTTCAATACTTTGGTCACCTGAGGTGAAGAACTGACTCATTGGAAAAGACCCTGATGCTGGGGATGATGGAGGGCAAAAAGAGAAGAGGATGACAGAGGATGAAATGTTTGGATGGCATCACTGACTCAATAGACATGGGTTAGAGCAAACTCAGGGAGATAGTGAAGGACAGGGAAGCCTGGCATGCTGCAGTCCATGGGGTTGCAAAAAGTCGGATATAACTGAGTGACTGAACAGCAACAATACTAGCTGTCCAGTGACTGCTCTAAAATTGCAAGCACTTTGTGGAATTTATGGTTTCATCTTTGTTTGAAATACTTAATAAAAAAATTTCAAATGACTGAAACTGTATTCATAGGTTCACAGGAAGTATAATAACATTTATCAGTTTTGTATTAAAGGAAAGCATATTAAATTTCTTAACTATATAACTATAGTAAAGTTTTAGATTTGTAAAAATGAATTAGAATTTTTATCACCTATTTATGAAAGCACTGTTTGGTACTGATGGTGACTATCAGCATTTAAAGCCATCATCATTAAATGTTTATCAGATGCTGTTGTTTGTAGATGAACGTTCAAGTTTCTATTAACATTTATGAATAACTGGAATCACTCAAATTGAATATTTAATATATTCCTTTCTTCTGTGATATTATTTATCTCACAATTATAATGCATAAAGAACATGTAAGAAATGTTTTACCATGTATTATGCTTTTCCATGTCCCTCCACTGTTTCATACAAATGTTACTGTTTTTATCTGTACCAGTTAGCAGCACCAGGAAAAAGTTGGAATACATTTCTTTAAAAGCTCAGAGCATAATCATTCTAAAGTGAACCAGACATCTTGAGCTATAAATAGTTACCTTCAAAGGCAGCTATTGAACTTTACCTTGGCTGAGATAATGGCCTAGACAGACATCCCATAACTACATTCTGAGCAAGAATGAATCTCGCCTCTTTCTTCCATGTACTTCATAGCTTAGTGTAGTGGGGACTCAGAACTTTCAAAGCCTCTTTTCTATCCTGCATTTTATTCTATTTTGATGATCTAAAAACTTGATATTATATTTCTATCATATATTGGTATTTCTTATTATAAACAAAATAATAGCAAAGCAAACATAGCGTATAAACTTTCTTTTCTAAATTGCTGCCTGCTAAAACAATGGATTAGAAATTGAGGCACCAACTTGCGTGTACAAAAATATGACTCCATTTAAATCTCCAGGGCTGAATTTAACTTAGGGGCAGTCATTACTTCACTAATGGTAGAAAACTTGGACTTAATAATTTGAAGAGTATTATTCACTTCAGATTTAAATGTGATCAATTGAGGATTTAAATTTAAGGCATTCAAAATCACCCCCACTCCATTACCCATTCTACATTGTCCCTCTCTTCCAGGTAGTCAAAGAGTATGGACCTTGAATCTGTATGCTCCAGTCTGAAGTTGTGGCTGATTCTTCTGGTCTTAAATGTTGTATATTGGCCACCACTGACCTCTGGCTTGTCTGAACTAGACTTTGGGCCTCATGCTCCAATATCTGCTGCTGGTGACCATGAAAGCTGCCATGGCCTGTGTGACAAGTCACCAATATCTGGTTCTCCTTGACATCTCAGTTTCTCCAGGATCACATTTCCTCACTGCTAAAGTGTGGACTGAAAAGCTAATGGTGTGGGTGGGTAAGAGGGAGGCTCAAGAGGCAGGGTGGTGGCTCAAGTATATATATATATATATATATATATATATATATATATATGTATATACTTATGACTGATTCATGTTGTTGAATAGCAGAAACCAACAAATATTGTAAAGCAATTATATTCCAATTAAAATTTTTTAAAATAATAATAAAATATTAAAATCTAATGCAGTTAAGCTTTGGACCTGTATTAGGTTACTGCTGCATAACAAATAACCTCAACTAAGAGGCTTAAAGGACTTCTCAGGTGGTTCAGTGGTAAAGAACTCACCTCCAATGCAGGGGATGTGGGTTTCATCCCTGGGTTGGGAAGATCCCCCTGGAGAAGATGAATAATATGCAGTCAACTTGGAATGAAATTATTCTGAACTATCAATAAAGATCTCCAGTAGCATACTGGGCATCTACTGACCTGGGGGGTTCATCTTTTAGTGTCCTATCTTTTTGCCTTTTCATACTGTTCATGAGGTTCTTAAAGCAAGAATACTGAAGTGGTTTGCCATTCCCTTCTCCAGTGGACCAGATTCTGTCAGACCTCTCCACCATGACCCGTCGATCTTGGGTGCCAAATGGCATGGCTTAGTTTCACTGAGTTAGACAAAGCTGTGGTCCGTGTGATCAGATTGGCTAGTTGTCTGTGATTGTGGTTTCAGTCTGTCTGCCCTCTGATCCCCTCTCTCAGTGCCTACAGTCTTATTTGGGTTTCTCTTACCTTGGACATGGGGTAGCTCCTCTCGGCCGCCGCCCCTGACCTTGGACGTGGGGTAACTTGTAGGGTGCTCCTACGCCAGCTTTCAGCAATACGTGAACCATGAACTTCCAGATGTTCAAGCTGGTTTTAGAAAAGGCAGAGGAACCAGAGATCAAATTGCCAACATCCACTGAATCATCGAAAAAGCAAGAGAGTTCCAGAAAAACATCTATTTCTGCTTTATTGACTATGCCAAAGCCTTTGACTGTGTGGATCACAATCAACTGTGGAAAATTCTGAAAGTGACAGGAATACCAGACCACCTGACCTGTCTCTTGAGAAACTTATATGCAGGTCAGGAAGCAACAGTTAGAACTGGACATGGAACAACAGACTGGTTCCAAATAGGAAAAGGAGTACGTCAAGGCTGTATATTGTCACCTTGCTTATTTAGCTTATATGCAGAGTACATCATATGAAATGCCAGGTTGGATGAAGTGCAAGTTGGAATCAAGATTGTCGGGAGAAATATCAATAACCTCAGATACCCAGATGACACCACTCTGATGGCAGAAAGTGAAAAAGAACTAAAGAGTCTCTTAATGAAAGTGAAAGAGGAGAGTGAAAAAGTTGGCTTAAAACTCAACATTCAGAAAACTGAGATCATGGCATCTGGTCCCATCACTTCATGGCAAATAGATGGGGAAACAGTGGAAACAGTGACAGACATTATTTTTGGGGGGCACAAAATCACTGCTGATGGTGATTGAAGCCATGGAATTAAAAGATGCTTGCTCCTTGGAAGAAAAGTTATGACCAACCTAGACAGCATATTAAAAAGCAGAGACATTACTTTGCCAACGAAGGTCCATCTAGTCAAAGTTATGGTTTTTCCAGTAGTCAGGTATGGATGTGCGAGGTTGACTATAAAGAAAGCTGAGTGCCAAAGAGTTGATGGTTTTGAACTGTGATGTTGGAGAAGACTCTTTAGTCCCCTGCACTGCAAGGAGATCCAACCAGTATATCATAAAGGAAATCAGTCCTGAATACTCATTGGAAGGACTGATGCTGAAGCTGAAACTCCAATACTTTGGCCACCTGATGTGAAGAACTGACTCATTTGAAAAGACCCTGATGCTGGGCAAGATTGAAGGCAGGAAGAGAAGGGGATGACAGAGAATGAGATGGTTGGATGGCATCAATGACTCAATGGACATGAGTTTGAGTAAGTTCCGGGAGTTGGTGATGGACAGGGAAGACTGGCATGCTGCAGTCCATAGGGTCACAAAGAGTCAGACATGAATGAGTGACTGAACTGAACTGAACTGAAGCTTTCATCAATGGTGTGGGATACAGTTTCACTGAACTCCATCTTGCTTTATGCTTCTGACATGGATAGTGTCCTTGAGCCTTCTAGTATACTCTAAATAACCACCCCAGGCATTGAGGTAAAGTTATCCATTTTAAACACTTGGACAGCATTAGACCATCCCTTGCTTTGCTTTTCAACTGCCTTGGCTGATGTGGTTAAGAGAGTAAAAGGACCACACTTTGGTTTATCTTGCCTTTAATGCAGTGTGTCATTCATTGAGCAGGACTGGTTAGTATATGAAGCAGTGGATACATTCTGCAGATTTAACTTCACAACAAAAACTTCCTTCAACAACTTAATGATTTCATCCCATAGACTGTCTGCTCTCCCCTGTAGCAACCAAAAATCACTATTTCTTCCTTCAGTTTCCTAAATATCTTTCAGTAGTAAATCATGATGATGGAAGATAAGAAGATCTTCTTGCCAGTTTCACTTCTGTTACCAACTGCATCCATTTTCAGTGAGTTGCTTATTGCAAAAGACTCACATGTCCATGCATATGTGTGTGTGTGTGTGCATACATGCATGCACGCACACACAACAGCAGTGGAAGAGTTTCTATTTTATTCAGTCAGAACAATTTCCAATACATCTTACCAGTGGAGGATGCCCATATCACAGAAGCAGATACTGTATATATCAGCTTCTCTACTTTTGTCACTTAGAATTCCTAATGTCAAGATGCTACTGATTTGTTAAATAGACACACATTTTTGAGCAAATTGTTTAACAAATCTGTTCAGATGGAAAGTAGACTGGTGATTCCTAACCTGGAGGAAGTATGGAGGTATGAAGAGTGACTGTTAATGGGTCTGAGGGTTTTTTATGGGGGACAAAATTTCCTAAAATTAGATTGAGGTGATGGTTGCTCAACCCCATAAATATACTAAAGATCATTGAATCATATACTTTAAATGGGCAGACTATTTGCTATATGAATTATATCTCAATCAAGCTGTTTTTAATAAAAGTCAAAATGCTAATAAACTGAACTGTAGAACAAAGGGAAACATTGTATCTGTTTAAAAGAAAGAAATAAAAAATCACATCAAAAAAAAAGATTCTACTGAGATACCGGCATCTACCTCGCGTGCTGCGGTTCATGGGGTCGCAAAGAGTTGGACACGATTGAGGGACTGGACTGACTGACTGACTGACTGACAAAGGAAAAAGACCTACTAGATCTGAGATGCTTTAGTTTCATTGTGCCTCAGCCTTTTTACATTTAAAGCTTTTATGTCTATTCAGGAAGAATTTAAACAAAGAGTTTATGCCTTTAGAAGAAAGTATTCACTCTGTTTTGGAGCCAAACTCATAGCAAAATCATATCCTCTTCCAGGAGAGAAAGTGAAATTCCTCACTGCCCAGTTGCCTCTGAATAGTGTCTCTGCCTCTAGCCTTTCAGCGTCCTAGAAAGTCCATTTCCCAATAGAATTAATTTGGTTAAGGGCCTGTCAAATGAAAGATTCATATGAGCCTTCCCAGAAGCTATTTTTAAAAGTATTTCAGGGGCACGACCCAGTAGTATTGTTGGACTTTAACCATGTGAACATCTCTTAGAAATCCAGATTTGGTTAAAGATGCCCGATGACAGTATTAGTCTTTCCTACTGATAGGGTTTTACTCACTGAAAGGCAGAGGAAACAAAAAGTGGGGGTTTATTTCTTTGAATTTAATTCTAAATTATAAGAAACGAAGGATTAGGTAGATGTGACAAAGACCTTGGTGAAAAATAGCAGGTCATATTAGTTTCTAAATAGTTAACAATAAAGATAAGCACATTCAGACATGTTTTATACTTTAGTTCTGGGCATCTAATCTAAAAGTTAAGAGGAATGAGACCTATAAACTATGGCAGGCAAGTCAAAAAAAGCATCCTACTCCAAAAGAATAGTAAACCGTAAAGTGAAATTACAAAGGAAATGTGAAAGGGATAGATAAATACACCAACACACCTACCCAGAGAGTTGTTTTATGATCTTTTATCTTAAGACTGTATAGAATGGTCATATAAACAAGTATTAAAGCAACATAAAAGTATATTACAAACCCTAAAGAATAGATCCGTTCAGTTTAGTCGCTCAGTTGTGTCCGACTCTTTGAGACCCCGTGAACTGCATCACTCCAGACTTCCCTGTCCATCACCAACTCCTGGAGTTCACTAAAACTCATGTCCATTGAGTCGGTGATGCCATCCAGCCATCTCATCCTCTGTCGTCCCCTTCTCCTGCCCCCAATCCTTCCCAGCACCAGGGTCTTTTCCAATGAGTCAAAAGAATAGATCAAAAAGGCCAAAACTCAGGTTTAAGAAAAACTATAAAGAAAAAATGTATTTTAGCTGTGTGGTCACAAGAAAATATACAAGTAAGTGATAAAACATTGGATAGTTGCAAATGGAAGAGGAAAGAGATATTGGAGCTATATCTCTTACTCAACCAATACTCAGCTGAAACCTCATGTGTAATCATGACAGTAAAAAAAAAAAAAAAAAAAAAAAAACCTGCAAAGTCATTATTATCAGTCCCATTTTTCACAGAGAAAACTGAAGATTACAGAAGTTAGGCAATTTGCAGAGGTTTTATGACCATTAAAGGAGTTATTGGCATCAGATTTTCCTGACTCCAAAAATAACAAGAAAAAGTAAATTATTGACACCTCTATTATGTTCAATTTTCACTACCCAGGAAAATGGTCTTCAAAGTGAAGTGAAAAAATTATAGCTAAAGTGAAATTAAAATTTTAAGTATACAAAAGTTAATGAAAGCCTACTTCCTTTGGAATAATCAGTTGCTCAAATGGCATTACATCCGAGGCTATTGAAAGAATGTAGTGTTATATAGATATATCTATTATAAAACTTACAAAATTTTATTCCATTTGGCAGAAGTAGTTTGTCATTCACAGGGGATTGTGTCTTCATTGTGTAGTCTGTAACAAAACCAGTGCTGTTATATCCATCCATATTCTCAGTTAATTTGTGCCTCATCATGGAACTATTGTTTTGAAGTCAAGAAGAACTCGAGACAAATTCGAAGTTTTAAACCTATGAATGTGCACTAACATTCAAAACTAGGAGAGAAACTAAGACGGTAACTACTACTTGAGCACTTACTGTGTGTCAGAGTAGTGCTTGGCACTTGACCCATATTGAGTCATTTAAGCCTTGCTTAATTGGTAGAAGGTTTTACATACTAGGAAACCAAAGTTAAAAAGATCTAAAAATTGTCAGACTGTAAATAGCTAGGATCCACCAGATGGCCTGTATTTTAAACCCATGGGTGTAGTTGAAAGTACATGCTGGAGTGTGTATTGGTCAAATGATGTTGGAACATGCTCCTTAATTGCTCCAAGCTTCACTTTCTCCTTTGCAAAATAGGAATAATGAGAAAACTCAGAGAAATGTGGCAATTATCTATATCAGGAATACCCAAATTTTATATACAGCTGAATGATATGTCAAACCCAGTCTCCCAATTTATCGCTCCCTCTCTTTCCCTTTCCCCCTGGTCCAGTATTCTTAACTGGGAAATCCCACAGACAGAGGAGCCTGGTGGGCCGCAGTCCCAGGGGGTCACAAGAGAGTCAGACATTACTTAACTTTTAAACACCACCAACAACCATAGGCTTGTTTTCTACATCTGTAATTCTATTTCTGTTTGTAAATAAGCCCAGTTATATTTTCTAACAAAAACCTATTCTACAGTACATGGAACTCTACTCAATACTCTGTAATGACTTACATGGGAAAAGAATCTAAAAGAGTGGTTATATGCATAACTGGTGCACTTTACTGCACATCTGAAACTTACACAGCATTGTAAATCAACTATACTACAATAATTTTTTTTAAAAAAAGTCATAAGATGAACATTAAATAATTGGAATAATGATTTGGAAAGACATAAACAGGAAAAAATAAATTTGAATCATAACTAGTTAGTACTTATTAGGCAAAAAAAAAGAATACCGAAATTTGCATGACGCTTAGCAAGTGCTCCATAATATAAAAGTATCAACAATCTACAATAATGAAAACAATGGCCTTGTTAGGTAGCGTGAAATCATGTACGGCCAAGCCATTAATATTAATGGTAGTGCTTTTCCATTTGGCTATTTGTTTTTTGGCTATTTGTTTTTTCTGTATCCAGGAAACCCCAGAGACAAGGGGGTTTCTACCTCCACCTGCTTTCTAACCCTTCATCCTATAAGAGCCCAGGGAGGGTCAAATAACTGTTAAAATACCATGTGCCAAAGTTCTTCCAGTTTAGCAGATATGTTTGTTTCTGATGATGTTCGAAATTGTAAACCATTGCAGCTGAGTTTAGCAAGAAGTAATCTACATGGGGCATCGGGTCATGGCATACCCAAGCAGAACTTAAAACAGAAATTTGGTGTTAGGTAGGGCAAGAAGCTTTCTTTTACTCTGCAGAAAAACTGTCAATCCACATGCACAACTTTCCACAGAGGACAAAACATTGCCAAAGAAGCTCCACTAAGTACAGGCTATCTCACAAGCACAACCACAGACCAAGAAATAAGCACATTCTCACAGACCTCAAGTAAGGGAGATCAATTCCTAAGTAGGAAAGCAATCTAATGAATTCTTCCTCTTATTTCCATTTGTTTTTTTTTTTAATAGTGGACTAAGGCATTCATAATCAGGGTAAGTCTTTCCAAAAAGAGAAAACATCTTTTTGCTACTCTTGGACAGTGTAAAATAACCAAATACACCTGTAAAATGAAATGCCCCTGGAGAGTATGTCTCTGAGGGTCTTTGAGGGCACAGGTTTGGAGAATGTCAGCACCGCAATGATCAAGAAAGCCTTAGGGTGTGTAAGGTTCTTAGAGTCACTTGGCAGCAAAATTTAATATATTTAAAAATGAAATACAGATTATATATAGTAAAATACAAGTATCTTATTTCATTGAATTTTGCCCATATATCTATACTTGTATAAACACACCCAGATCAAGACATAGAATGTTACTGTGGTTCCAGATAGTTTCCCTCTGTTTTTCCCAGTCTATACCAACACCTCAAAAGAGGTGACCACTATTCTGATTTCCTCATCATAGATTAGTTCTGGATGCTTTGTAATTCATATACATGGGACCGTATGATACATAGTAATTTCTGTCTGGCTTTTTTTTTTGACTCAGTAGAATATTTTGACATTTTGACATATTTCTGTTATGGAATGTATCAGGAGATAATTATTATTATTTCATTGTATGTTATTTGATTGCATGAATATACCATGATTTTTAAGAATCCATTTTCCAGTTAATGTTTCTAGTTGGGGGCTATTTAGGAATAAAGCTGCTTTGAATATTCTTGTAAAGTCATTTTATTGTCATGTGTATTCACATCTGTTGAGATGTGCCTCAGAGTGGAATTGTTGGGACATAGTGTTGATGAGATGTTGCTAGTGGTAAAAAATTCACCTGCCAATGCAAGGAGATGCAAGAGACGCAAGTTCAATCCTTGGGTTCGGAATATCCCCTGGGAGAGGAATGGCAACCTACTCCAGAATTCAGAGGAGCCTGGTGGGCTGCAGTTCATGGGGTTGCGAAGAGTCAGACACAACTGAGCATGCACATAAAAAAATGTAGTAGGGCAGGTGAATGTGTAATATTATGGGAAACTTTAAGCAGGGGAATGATATAATCTGATATTTATAAGTGGTCACACTGGTTGTTGAATTGAGAATAGAATTTAAGGGAGGGAAGGGTAGAAACAAGGAAACTGTTTAGGAGGTGACTGTAGGAATTCAGTAGATGATGATGGTTGTGAGCAATGGTCAGATGAAGGGAAAGATAATAGGACTTCTGAACTAATTGAATGTGGGTATGAAAAACAAAAAAGAACTTAAGGATGACTCCAAGGATTTTGCCTAAGCAGTTGGAAGAACGTAGTTGTTACAGAGATCAAAAGATGAACAAAGAACTGGGTTTTGGGTGGGAGGTGGGGGCTGACAGATGAAGGAATGGACAAGTTCTATTTCAGATGTGGGTCAGACATAACAGTTGTGCTGTTGAGTAGGTAATTGGGGATACAAACTTGGATCTCAGAAAACAGGCCCAAGTCAGAAATATTAATTTGTAACTGTTGGTAAAAAAAAAAATGTAAGTAAAGTCAAAAGAGTGAAAGAAATCTCTCTCGTTTAGAGGAGTGAGCATAGGCAGAGAATGGACCATAACCAAGGATTGATCACTGGACACTCAAAATCAAGAGGCTGAACAGAAAAGGAGGAAATTATGAAGGTAATTGTGAAGGAATGACCAGTGAGGTAGGAGGAAACCAGGACCAATGGAAGTGTTTAAGAAAAAAATGATAAAGTATGTCGAGTGTTCCTGATAATTAAATTAAGGAGAACACTGGGGGTTGACCACTGGGTTGTCACACTGGTAGGTCATTCGTGACCTTCATTAAAACAGTAAGAATGTAAGAATACTGATTCTCTTTAGGAAAAGCCACTGCTGTAGAGATGTTTAACAACTTTTATAATATTTTGAACTTTGACACATGAGTGACTTTGAGTTTTATCAGCTTTCAAGATGCCAAATTTGCTACACATCTTCCAGTAAGGACTGCCTGGCTGCAGCTCTTCAAAGTTGACCAGACAGTCTAGAAAAATAACTGTGACTGAGGCCAAAAAAAAATGGGAAGGAAACAGCTATCAGTTTATGTTTATTTGACTTTTATTTTATAAGAGAAGGGAGAATTTCATTTCTAGAATATAATTTCTTACTGGAAAATTTATTATGGAAGCAAAAATTCCAGAGACCATCCATCAGTCAACCAGGAGTGATATTTTAAAATCAAACTTTTAGTCAATTTTTACATAATAGTGTCAAGGACTATGATGTTATGTGTATTTTACAAATGATAAATAGAGGCTTAGAGATGATAAGTTGTTTTCCCCAAGTCACATAGGTAGAAGAAGGAGCCAGCTGGCTCCAGGACTCAAGCTCTAAAGCATTGTACTCAGATTTAACAGAAGGTCAAATTTGAATATTTGACTAGGCAGAAAGATACAAAAATATGAAATTCCCAAGTAAGATCCCTGGCAGACCAAGATGCATATTTTCAAAGGAAACGTCAGAGAACTGGCTTCATTATTCTAAAATGATTTCCACAATGAATCTATAAAAGTCAAAAGAACTGCAAAAGAGAGAGGAGTTTTCTAAAGTGGATTTCTTTATTTTTAATTTTTATTTTAAACTTCAAAATAAAAGGTGTATATATTTAAGATGTATAACATAATATACATGTAAACAGTGAAATAATAACTAGGGTTAGGCTAATTGAAATATTATCTCCTCACTAAGTTTCTATTTATTTTGTGATGTGAACACCAGAAATCTACCCTTTAAGAAAATTTCCAATATCCAATACAGTATTATTAACTATAGTCATCATGCTGTACATTAGATCTATAGGCTTATTCATCTTGCATAATTGCAACTTTCTACGCTTTGACCAAAGTCTCCCCATTTCCCCAACCTCCCCAACCATGGTAACGACCATTCTATTCTCTGCTTTTATGTATTTAACTTTTTTTTAGATTCCACAGATAAGTGAAATCATGCATATCTTTTTCTTTTTTGTGTCTGGCTTATTTCACTTAGCATAATTTCTTCCAGGTTCATCCACATTGTTGCAAACAACAGGATCTCTTTCTTTAAAACTGGAACATCTATATATCTATATATCTATATATAGATATATAGATATATATTATAGATATATAGATATATATTCTTTATCCATTCATACATTAGTGGACACTTAAGTTGTTTCCATTTCTTGGCTACTATGAACAATGCTGTTTTGAACACAAGAATGCAGATAATCTCTTGGAGGTAATGATTTCATTTCTTTGGGGTATATACCCATAAGAGGGATTGCTAAATCAAACGGTGCTACATGCTAAGTTGCTTCAGTCATGTCTGACTATTCGCGACCTTATGAACTGTAGCCCATCAGGCTCTTCTGTCCATGGGATTCTCCAGGCAGGAATACTGGAGTGGATTGTCATTTCCTTCTCCAGGGCATCCTCCTGATCCAGGGCTCAAACCCAGGTATTCCTGCATTGCAGACAGACTCTGGTTTTTTTTTTTTTTTTTTTTTTTTTTTTGAGGAATTTCTATACTGTTTTCCACAGTAGCTCTACCAGTTTTCATTCCTACCAACAATGTATGTGCCACCTTTCTTCACATCCTTACCCACACTTTTCATTTTTTTGACAATAGCCAATAAATATAAGACCTGAAACTACAAATCTCCTAGAGAAAACATAGAGCATTGACAGCATAATTGGCAATTCATTTTTTTTTTGGATATAATACCAAAAACTCTGGCAACAAAAGTATAAACAAGTGGGAATACATCAAATTAAAACTTTCTGAATGGCAAAGAAAATAATCAACAAATGAAATGCAATCCACAGATTGGAAAGAAATATTTGCAAGTCATACATATCTGATAAGCAGTTAATATCCAACATTTATAAGGATCTGATACAATTCGGCAGCAAGAAAACAAACAACCAAATTTTTAAAAATGAGCAAAGGACCTGAGTAAATATTTTCCAAAGAAGACATGCACATGGCCAACAGGTATATGAAAAGGTGCTCAACATCACTAATTATAAGGGAAATGCAAATCAAAACCACACTGAGATATCACTTCACACCTATTTAAGTGAGTTTCTCTAGAGAAAAATCTAATGTTTAACTATTAATCCTAAAGGTGAATGGTAGAGAGTACTGCTTCTTAACTCCAAACCTAGAGAATTGTAGCCTCAATGGAGCCACGTGAAAGATGGGTGTGTATTCCTTATATGGAGGGACCTGGTGCCTGATACACACGGGGCACACAGGGTGAAGGTTTCATCTTGGCAGTGATCTCTCACATCGCTGACAGCCAGTCACAGGTGAGGAACCCAGTGGGATCATTAGGCTCACGTTGTTTAAAAAGTGATATTTCTTAAGAGACTGCCCAGACAAAGTAAGAGGAGACTGGAACTTAGATGTTCTGGAGAATACTCCAGGAGCAGAGCCAGAAGGGTTCTGAGGCTGTCCAGAAAGTCAGACAACCCCTCAGAAGTGGTAGGGAATTCATGACCCATGTGAAAACTTATCCAATGATAAATAGGAGTGAGGGGGAAGCCAGTGAATACATTCTCTTCCCTCTGCCCTCAACTCTCATTTCTGAGTATCAGCAGTTCAAAGAAGTCCATCAGGAAAGTGACCTGGGTGCAAACATGTTAGGGTTTCATGCAAAGCTTGGAACAGGTTGATAAAGGAACCCACCACCTTCACTTGCTTTCCTTCTCTCCCAACCCATCGTTTCCCCTTTTCCTCTCACTCTTGTTCTCCTGGCACTGAATCCACCAGTGAAACCCGAGACAGAAAGCTTTGCCTCAGCCGGTTTTCTATCAAAGACAGGTGGCGCCAGCATCACCTTCCTTGTGATCAGGAATGTCCAACAGGCACAGACCACTCAGAAACTCACTTACTGGCAGTTCTAAAGCTATACCCTTGAGGTTGCTTCCTCAGTAATCAAGCCAACATTGTAGAGTCCATTTTTCCATATTATGTGTTTCTTACTCAACGGGTCTCAATATCAGTAGGAAAAGGCATATAATTGATCTTCTCAAACCCCATAGCCTAGACTGTTGCCCTGCCTGCTTTCAAACACCACATATAACTCTCACTCTGTGTAGAATCTACTTTATATTGTGAGCTACCCAAAGTCAGTGGCCCTAATTTAGATTTACCTGAATTCCTCACAATGTCTAATACAATATATTGAATATAGTAGCTATGCAACTACTAAACTAAGTCAAAATCTCCCATTTTACATAAAATCAAATAATTCATTTCAATGAAATAATCTTTAATATTTGATACCCACTTAAGAAGGCATGAAAGAATTAAGACCCCCAAAAAGGAAGACAATGGACAATAAACATCCTAAATCTTTTTTAAAATCTCCAGAGCTGGAATCTTTAACTAGAAAATTGGAAGAGAATATGCGTGTGTGTGCTCAGTCGAGTCCGACTCTTGGCAACTCCATGAGGCCAAGAGGCTCCTCTGTCCATGGAATTTTCCAGGCAAAAATACTGGAGTGGGGTGCCATTTCCTACTCCAAGGTATCTTCCCGACCTAGGGATCAGATGCTCAACTTGAGTTATTAGAGACAGGCAAATTAAAACGACAATGAGATATGACTACATACTTAGAATTGTTAAAATAATAATAGTAATAATAGCTGACAATACCAAGCAATCAGCTCAGTTCAGTTCAGTTCAGTCACTCAGTCGTGTCTGACTCGGCGACCCCATGGACTGCAGCACACCAGGCCTCCCTGTCCATCACCAACTCCCGGAGCTTACTCAAACTCATGTCCATTGAGTCAGTGATGCCATCCAACCATCAGCAAGCCATAAATTACTGGTGGGAAGGCAAAATACAGCAACTCTGTATAACATTTTAAAAGTTTCCCATAAAATTATACATTTACCGTATGATTCTGGCATCCCATTCCTAGAGATTTACTTCAAAGAAATGAAAGTATAGGTATTAACAAAGACCTGTATAGAAATGTTCATAGCACCTTTATTTATAATAGCCCCAAAGCAGGAACAAACCACATTTCCATTAACAGGTGAATGTAGAAACAAATTGTGGTGCAATCATACAATGGAGTACTACTCAGCAAAGGAAACTAGAAGCTATTAATACACAGAAGAAAAATTATTCCTTCAGTAGGAATTTAACACATGGTAATGTTTATTTCATTGTCTTCCAGAAATCTGAAAAACTAAGTTTAGCATAACAAATTGCAAATCTAAACAGCTGCAGTTGGTAGAAGCACTTTTCTTTGATAAGTAGTGGTAGTCAGAAGGATATAAAACACTTCTGTACATCACTTTGCCCATCAGCACTCCATAAAATTCTATACCCAGAAATCCATTATTTTCCTCTTTAACGCTACAGTCATGAATATGTCTTGACATGTTCATGCAAACACACTGGCCTGTAAGAATGAAAGTGACTAATGACATTGACACAGCAATAACTGCCTTAAAAATTATCTGGATTGGGGCTTTAAAATTACTATTTTTTTCCCATACTATATTCAAAATTACCAATAAATGGCAACTCACTCCAGTATTCTTGCCTGGGAAATCCCATGGACAGAGAAGCCTGGCAGGCTGCAGTCCATGGGGTCACAAAGAGTTGGACACGACTGAATGAATGAGCACCTCCATTTTCTCTAACAGGCAAAGGGTTTATTAACAGACTATTATCCTTGTGTCAACAGATTTTCTTCAGCTTGCTTTTCCTATTTTTCTATAACTAATTTTAGCATAATACTCATTTTGTTTTCTTCACTTCATGAAAGTTAGATTAACCTTGAAAAATTGGTGCTGAAAGCCAGTGAATTATGTGATCTGAGAATCTGGTGTCAGCTTAGCTCCTTGTATTTGAAGCTTCACTTAATTAGCAGACTCAGAGTGGTGGGAACATTTATCATGAACCACTAAACAAAACTGTACAGAAACTGAACAGCTCATTTGTCTAAAATTATCACTTTCTGTGAAACAAAGTAGTTAATTAGCTAATTATTTGTTATGAATGATAAAAGTCACTTCTGCTTTTACTGTATTTGATAATAAACAGAAAGTTTCAGTACTTAAAGTTTATTCACTCTCTGGCAGCTTTCCTAAGTACCAAAAAATAGTCACATTTAAAGTGCCAAAGATTTCCTGGCAGTAGAAGTCAAATACTTCCAGTAAAGGTCTTATATAACTAGGTTTTTATAGTAAATACACATCACTGGAGACAATTCATAATTTTATAGCTGCAGGTGGCTCCAGAGATTATCTGATCCACCTGTCTGGTTTCCCAGTGAGTCAACTGCAGCCCACATGGTTTGCAGCTTATCCAAATTGAACACATGAGTTATTTTTCTCTTTATGCTATTCTATAACTTCTTAGTCTACTATCTGATTTAATAACTTATTAAATCAGTACCACAGAGGATGATAATAACTTAAGATATGATATACGTACTTTGATTACCCCCAAAGTAGATGCATATGATGACAGATTGAAAAATAATTAACTCTCCTCAGTCTTCCAATATATACAATCCAATATTAAAAATGTAGTTACTACTTTCTCTAATGTTACCAAAATAGATTCAGGATTTTAATATCTAGTATCATCAGGCTCCTGAAAGAATCAATGCTCAACTCCTGGAGCCTTTACCAGATGGCATTCTTTAGTTGGCATTAGCATGTATAATGGTATTAGTTAAACAGAAGAACTAGGCATAATCACCTAGACAAAAAAAATTAGATAAAACCATGAAATTCTAACATTTAGAGTTTGTTGTGGCTGCTGTTTGGTTGCTAAGTTGTGTCCAATTCTTTGCAACCCTGTGGACTGTAGCACGCCAGGCTTCACTGTCCTTCACTATCTCCCAGAGTTTGCTCAGATACATGTCTATTGAGTTGGTGATGCTGTTGAACCATTTCATTCTCTGCCACTCTCTTCTCCTTTTTCCTTCAATTTTTCCCCAGTATCAGGGTCTTTTCAAATGAGTTAGCTCTTTGCATCAGGTGGCCAAAGTATTGGAGCTTCAGCTTCATCATCAGTCTTTCCAATGAATGTTCAGGGTTGATTTCCTTTAGAATTGACTGGTTTGGTCTTGCCGTCTAAGGGACTCTCAAGAGTCTTCTCCAGCACCACAATTCAAAGCATCAATTCTTCAGCACTCAGCCTTCTTTACAGTCCAACTCTCACATCCATACATGACTACTGGTAAAACCAAGGCTGTGATCCATGAAGGGGATTTAGAGTTTGAGTGGAAAGAAATCCTTAGTAAGACTGAGAAATAGTAGCAGATAATGTGGGAGTAAAATTTTGGATATTTTCTCTCACAGAAACAATAGATTAGCCATCAGGAAAATGCATATCAAGATTACAACTGAGATACCGCTTCACATCCACTAGGATGGCTATAATAAAATACAGAAATAATAATAAGCATTAATGAAGCTGTGGAGAAATTGAAACCCTCATACGCTGCTTGTGAAAATTGTAAAATGGTTTGGCCATTTTGGGAGAGTCTGAAAGTGTCTCAAAATTTTAGACCTATAGTAGCAGGAACGGGGGAGCCCGGTGGGCTGCCGTCTATGGGGTCGCACAGAGTCGGACACGACTGAAGTGACTTAGCAGCAGCAGTTAGTTATTTTGTGACTAAGCAAAGCCATTCCTATATACCCCAGATAATTACTGGATGAATTATCTATATAGAAACTAAAGTCACAAAAATTAATGCAAGAGTGATGGGGAAGAAAGTAAGTGAGCCTTTAAAATCTTCAGATAATAAAGGGAGAGTGATCTAAAGATTGAGAGATAGTGGCAATAAGGAAAGAAAGTGACATAATTTGATGACAAGTTCTGCAAAGGATCTGAATCCTTTGGAAGTGGAGGGAGGAGAAATTGTCTAGAAATGGCAATAGTAGGAAAACAAAACTCTGTTTTCCTTTGTAGGGCCTCAAGTTTTCTCAAAAATTTGCTAGTGGTATATCTTCATTTCCAGAGAAATACAAGAAAGGTTTGAGAAGTTACAAAATGGGGTATTGAATAGTTTTGGATGATGATTTGGGTAATGATTAGTGATTGGAGCTGGACTTTGAAACTCAATGAAATAGGTAAACATGATGCTCTTCATCTTTACTTGACCATAAGATATCAGCTCAGATTGATTCTGTTGGGCGTTATGGGCCTCCTGTGCAAAACTCTACTCCTGCAGTTTGCAGTGAAACTCAAGTGAAATTAGAGACACAATCTCTATATATTGGCAATGTGAGAGCAAAGTCTATAGGAAATCCTCCAAGATTATTTTTGTATCAATAAATCTCTTGATGAGACTCTGCAGTCTAACTAGGTTTTGTCAAGAATACTAAGAACGATTACTTCACTAAAATGCATGATTTTCCAAATGTCTCAGTATAGGATTTTTCCACTGTATGATTAAAATCATAGGTTTACTTTAAAAAGACAAAATCTGAGATGTCCACATCAAAATAAAACATCATTTGAGGTATTAGTAGTCTCTCCTGCTTCTCCTTCTTCTCTTGTTTTGCCACTTCTGCCACATCTTTTTCTAACATTAAGCCTAATAGCTAATTTCTAAACAATTTGAAAAATCAAGATATGTTCTATTTTTCTTTTTTTAAAAACATCTACCTGGTAATATTTCTCTCTTTGGCACTTCCATGTAGATCATATTTTGAAGCTGGAGAAAAATACTGATATATAAGTTTTTACATTAAAGCTATATTGTTAAGAATTAAAGTTATTGATAAATACAAGTCTTCAACAGAAAATACATTCTGAAAAGATTATTTAGTGTTTTTTGATAGCGTCTATTTCTAACCAACTAAACTTGAATAGACATGGACAATACGCCAAGAAAAAAGTGGGAGTTAAGAAAATTTATTTGAATGAAATACAATATCTGACCTTCTTGGACTAATAACCTAAGACTTTCTAGCATCAGGGGCAGAGAGCAGATGATTTATAATGAAAATAGCTTTGACTCAAAGTGAGTATTTCTCATTGGCAACTAGAGATCCATAAGAAGTCATTAACCACGGTTAGTTTCTCCATCTTAATTTCAGCTGCCTCATGATTTGACAGCTGACTATTGACAAGAGTTACTTACAACAGAAAAAAATATCAAGATTGATCTTTGAGGCGAATAAACAAAGAAAATTTTATAATTTTATATTATTCATCTGAAAGACAAATGAAAAGAATCTATCTCCTAACTGAAAATATTTTTTAAAAGATTTCCAAATTGTGGAACTGAGAAGTAGTCTCCTTTATGGCATAGGGAAATAATCTGCCCCTAGTGTCAAATAAATTTGAATAAAACTAGATATTTTTCTTTGGTTTTATGAATAGTTACACCTATTTGCCCTTGCTTATTCTATTTTTGCCTACTTTATAAAGCACTGTTCTATGACACATTTCCTATAGAAATTGTGATGGAATTTTAAGAACAAAGAGTTGTACAGGATTTTGTATTTCTTTTATCTTTCAAAATTGTTATTATAATTCTCCACACATGGTAGATACTTAACAAGCACCATGGAGTGCTAAAACAATCTGAGTTTTATTAGTTGGGGATATTATTCAAAATAGTTGCTATTAAATCAATTCAACTCAACATATATTTATCAGAATCTTCTCCATACCAGGCACATCGGGGAAGAAGATAGATGAGGTCCTTGTATTTTCTAGGTGCTTACATTCTAGTTGGGAGAAAGCTAATTAGTAAACAAACAAAAAAATATTATTTCCTATTGTGATATGTATCAGGTTGGAAACAAAGTGATGGGAATAAGCAGTGTAGGTTACCAGATACAGTAATAAAGAAAGGCTCCTTTAACCAGGGGATAAAAGTGGGAGTGGGATAAATTGAGACATTGGATTGGCATATACACACTACTATCTATAAAACAGAGCACAGCAACCCACTTCAGTATTCTTGCCTGGAGAATGCTATGGACAGAGTGGCCTGATGGGGCTACAGTTCATGGAGTCACAGAGCTGGACACGACTGAGTGACTTTCACTTTCACTAAGAACCTTCTGTATAGCACAGGAAAATCTACTCAGTGCTGCGTAATGGCTTATATGAGAATAGACCCTATTAACAAAAAAGAGTGGAGAGGTACATGTATAACTGACTCACTTTGCTGTACAACTGAAACTAACACACATTGTAAATCAATTATACCCCAATATATTTGCTCAAAGAAGACTCCTTGGAAAAAGGACTATCTGAGCAGCCATTTGACTGAAGTAGAATAAGAAAAGCAAATATATTGGGGAAGAGTGGTCTGACAGGAACAGCAAATGCCAAGGGATGGAATCCCCAGGTTTGAGAAACAGAAAGGTAGCTAATTGCCAGACCATTGTGAACAAGAGATATAATTTAAAAAGGATGAGTAAGTTAGGTAAGGATATAATCACATACAGCCTTGAGAACAATATTAGGGAGTTTTAGATTTGTTTAATTTGTGGTATGAAACCATTGCTTGTGTTTTGAGCAGGGGAATGGCATGATGTGGTTCATATTTAAAATAGATTATCCTAATTTTTATATGAAAAATAGACAGCAGGGAAAGTAGAATCAAAGAGACCAAATGGTAAACGACTGCAGTACACTAGGCAGGATGAGATGGCTTAGATTAGCCTGGAACTGGGTCAGGGGTGATGAGAAGCAAATCCAAGCTAAATATCTGGAAATTAGCAGTGATAGGATTTTATAACTGGAATGCCTTACCAACTGGTATGAGATGGATTGAGAAGACCAAGTATAACTTCAGCCTGAAAAAAAAAAAAAGAAAAACTGATGAAAAGAAGATCGTGATTGAAAAAAAAATTTTTTTCTCAAAAGTAAGAATTTACCACTAGGTTGGGGGGTGTGATGGGAAACCATTGTCAACATCAACCAGTAGTTTAGTTGTTTGGGAAATATCATTCAGTACATTTTTTGAGCCTCTGACTTGTCAGACAAAGTACTATGTTAGGCCCTTGTAGACAGATGTAAGTGAAACATAACTTACTTCAGTTCATATATAATTGATAAGATAGTCCCAAACTGTGATTTCTTTTAGAAGATCGAGATCTTTGGCTTTGGTTTACGTAAAAGTCAGAAATAGGAGCAATACTGCCTCAATCTTCTAACACAACTTCCCTAAGTCTTAGCTGATTACTTGTTTTCTGGACTTTTCCAGTAATAGCAAGTACACAGAGAGTTATTTAGCTTTGAATAAAAAGTCCAACATAAACATATCTATGAACCGTTCTCTTTATAGTTCATTGATATGAATTACTGGTTTCTATACCCTACTGCCTAATCCCCAGCCTGGTAAAAAGGAAAGGAAATAATGAAGAGAGAAAGTTATCTATAATCTGTTCCATCTCTTTTTTTGACAGTTGTCTATTCAGCATTGGATGGGTGGGTGATCTTGTATATAATTCTCTATATAGTATGGAGAGCTAGGTAATAGAGAAAACAAGAGCAATCTAGTTGCAGGACAAAACTGTGTCACTGAAAGAAAATTCCCTAAATAGGTTTCAACCTTCGTTAAAGAAAAGAGGCTGACTCCCAAAAATGTCAATTCACCTCCGAGGTTGCAAACGAGGCCCTTTGGCTAAATTCAATCTAGAGGCATGTTCTGCTTAGCTCTCAAAGTGTTTCTTTTTAATAATTTGTAATTTGTTGCTGATATTTGATAGTCAAAAGAGTTTACATCTTTTCCTTTAAAATAAAAAAATAAAAACAAAACAAAAACTGACAATACTCGAAAAAAGATCTTTATTCCTGTAAGACAGCTGGCAGGACCTAATTAAATACCATGTCTTTAAATTTAGCATTTTGCCAAATTCCCAGGTACTGTTGTCTTCCAATTATTTAGATCAAGAGTTAGTTTTAACTGGTCCAAATCGAGGCTGATGCACTCATCTGATTTTGCTTTGCTAACACTCTTCTGACTCTTTGCAGCTGCATGGACTGTAGCCCACCAGGTTCCTCTGTCCATGGGATTTCCCAGGCAAGAATACTGGAGTGGGTTGCTATGCAACCTCAGATATGCAGATGACACCACCCTTATGGCAGAAAGTGAAGAGGAACTAAAAAGGCTCTTGATGAAAGTGAGAGAGGAGAGTGAAAAAGTTGGCTTAAAGCTCAACATTCAGAAAACTAAGATCATGGCATCTAATCCCATCACTTCATGGCAAATAGATGGGGAAACAGTGGAAACAGTGTCAGATTTTATTTTGGGGGGCTCCAAAATCACTGCAGATGGTGACTGCAGCCATAAAATTAAAAGACGCTTACTCCTTGGAAGGAAAGTTATGAACAACCTAGATAGCATATTAAAAAGCAGAGACATTATTTTGCCAGTAAAGGTCCGTCTAGTCAAGGCTATGGTTTTTCCAGTAGTCATGTATGGATCTGAGAGTTGGACGGTGAAGAAAGCTGAGTGCCGAAGAATTGATGGTTTGAGACTGTGGTGTTGGAGATGACTCTTGAGAGTCCCTGGGACAGCAAGGAGATTCAACCAGTCCATCCTAAAGGAGATCAGTCCTGGGTGTTCACTGGAAGGGCTGATGTTGAAGCTGAAACTCCAATACTTTGGCCACCTCATGCGAAGAACTGACTCATTGGAAAAGACCCTGATGCTGGGTAGGATTGGGGGCAGGAGGAGAAGGGGCGACAGAGGATGAGATGGTTGGATGGCATCACTGACTCAATGGACATGAGTTTGGGTAAACTCCGAGAGTTGGTGATGGACAGGGAGGCCTGGCGTGCTGTGATTCATGGGGTCACAAAGAGTCGGACACGACTGAGCGACTGAACTGAACTGAATTGAACACTCTTCCCCCATAATCTATCCTCTCCATATCAGCATCAATCTGAACAATCTTTCAAAGTCGACATCAGATTATACCATTCCCCTGTATAAATGTCCCATGCTATTTCATATTGCCCTTATAATAAAATCTGAACTCACTCAGGCTCCACCTGATTTTTAGAGCCAAGAATATTCTATCAATAAATTGAATTCATGTGAATGTAATACTTATTTTTGCTAAATAGTACTCTGTAAACCTAATTTAGAATAGTTGTTCAATAAATTTCTACTAACAAAAAATAGAGCATTTCATATAATGGTCATATATTTTGCTGAGTATATTTTAAACAAATTTAGCAACCTGCTTTTATGGGTACTACAAAGGGAATTTTTGCTTTATTTTAAATTATATAATCTAGAATGTATCAACAGAGTCATTGGAGAAATTTCTAAAGTAATTCAAGAAGATACTAATTTTTAATAAAAAGAAGCTCTTCATATGGAAGATAGTGAATTCTTGGAATGGAAATGACTAAAAGTAAATTATAACTCATCATTTGTTACTATTGGTGTTGTTAAAATAGTCTCAGATTCGAGCATGACATTTCAAGTATTGGCTGAAATTGCAACCACGTGACTTTCACTAAAGGCAATTAATTGAATTGATATTTCCCAAAATAATTCCTTGGAAATTATCTAGTCTGACATTCTAAGGTCAGAGTTTGAAAGGTTAATATCTTATTTTTCTTTATTTCTTTGTCAAAGCTAGAGTTACATTAAAAGGGGAAAAAAATAAGTTTTTTTTTTCCTTCAAAGATGGGAGGTAATCATTTGGAGAAAGAGGTGGTACAAATATAATTACAGTCTTACGAATACTTTTTTTTTTTTTTCCCATCCATCTCTTTCATGTATCCATCCAAATCTAAGGAAACAATATTCCCATGAGTAGGTACATGCCAAGAAAGAGAGTAAAGTCAGATTCAGAAGTGACAAGAATCCTAGGTATTTAATACATTTCAGTTAATCATCTTATGTATAAAAAGATCTGTGTTCATGCTGAACATTTAGTTTATGCATTTCTCTTATCCTACCATTTTATTTATTAGCCTCACCATCTTAAGAACAATTTATACCTTTCCTCTGATGTGTACTCACTCAATGATAACAACTTTTTACTCATCTTTAAATTAAGTACGAACAGCCATCACTCTCATATAGGATTGGGCTTCACCAATGGCTCAGCACTAAAGAATCTCCCTGCAATGCAGAAGACACAGGAGACACAGGTTCAATCCCTGGATCAGGAAGATCACCTGGAGGAGGAAATGGCAACACACTCTAGTGTCCCTGCCTGAAAATCCCATGAACAGGGGAGCCTGGTGAGATCCAGTCCATAGGGTCACAAAGAGTCAGACACAACTGCACACAAAGCACAATATACAGGTTGGTTCTGAAGGTCAAATGAAAAGATGCAGACAAAGGAATTTTGTAAACTACCCAGTTAGGAAAAATATTATTACTCTACGTCTCTATCAAATGCAGACTTTTTTTTAAAGATGCTTTGGAATAATAATCAAGTAGCTATTATAAGCATTGTTTGTCTAATGGTGTTTTATAATTATTTTGATTGCTTTCTGAAAAAGTCCAGCTAAGTTATTCTTTAAAATGAAATCATCTGAAAGGCAGAAGAAAAATGTACTTTGGACACTGTGTTCCAAAGCAAAGTACCTGTACTCTAAATAAATTCTTTCTTCATCATAAATGTCCTTGGCGGCTATGCATCTACAACCAATGGCAGAATGCCTGAAATTCTTCTCTACATAATATGTAACTGATAGAAATATGTTCCTTTTTCTTGTTCTTCTTTTTGTGCATTTCAATGAGAAAAAGTTATGTAATTTTGCAATATCAAGTATGAAAGGGTGAAGTAAAATGTTAGACTCATGATTTTTCTTTGTAATCTGGGATATGTGTGTGTGTACACCCACACACATATAATCTTTAGGGCATATATTTGAGACATAATATACAGACATAATTTTTCTAAATCTGTGTAGTATTTCTCTTGACTCTACATGGTATCTCATATATGTATGAATGCTGTAAATATAGAATTATTTTGTGACTCCTGACAGACTTGGGGACAAAGTTCTAGAGAAATTGTGCAAGTAAGGTCCATCTGAGGCCAGGTCTCCTGTAGGTGACGTTGCATCTATACCTGTAATTCCAGTTCCTGGTTTTATTTCATTTTCCATCAAAATTCCCCAACACAAACAAGCCTCAAGCCGTGATAAAGCAAAAGTGGTTGATGCTGAAGGATCTAGAATCTTGTCACAGCTCTGCCACTAACTTGCTGTGTCTGGTAGTAAATCACTTATAAAATATAGTCTATTTCATATTTGTGAAGTCAAGAATGGAAGATTTGAATCTGAAATGTATTCTCTAAATCTTAACTTTCTATAACCTCTTATTAGACCTTGAATTTCTCTCTAGTTCTTAATTCAACAATAGTTTACCCTGTTGTACAATTTATCTTCCAATTACCATGTAGCTTTAGGATACCTCAAAGCCCAAAGATTTTCTCTATAGTTCATTGGTCTGGGAGAAGGCAATGGCACCCCACTCCAGTACTCTTGCCTGGAAGATCCCATGGACGGAGGAGCCTGGTAGGCTGCAGTCCATGGGGTTGCTAAGAGTCAGACACGGCTGAGTGACCTCACTTTCACTTTTCACTTTCATGCATTGGAGAAGGAAATGGCAACCCACTCCGGTGTTTGCCTAGAGAATCCCGGGGATGACGGAGCCTGGTAGGCTGCTGTCTATGGGGTTGCACAGAGTCGGACACGACTGACATGACTTAGCAGCAGCAGCAGCAGCAGCAGCAATTCATTGGTAAGCTGTAAGATTTCTGTATTTCTCTGAAATTGTATTTCAAATATTTTAAGTGTGCTTTATTTTAGAGGGGAGCATTTACAGATTTCATCAGATTTTCATTGGTGTGTACTGGAAAAGAGGTTTAGATTTTAAGTATCTAAACAGCCCAAACATAGCAGTTTAACGGTGGTGGTACTGTTTATAAATGACATCATGAGCATGCACAGAATATTTCATATTTAGTTCAAGCCTATTTGGCACTGTCCTTGGTGTCAGACCACAAGGTCTTCAATGTGAGGTTTTACTATCAATATATTAAGGCTCTTATCTTTTCAAAATTCTTATACAATAACATTTACTATTCTAAGCAATAGTTATCAGGCATCTTATATGTATTAAACATTCTTCTAGATTATAAAGAGTCAACCTGAGGAACAGAAAGGCCTATAGGGCTGGCTGGAAAGTATTGAGCAAGGACATGATTGGTGCATAATGAGGTCAGAGAGTGAGACAAAAGTCAAATTATGAAGGATATGCGGAGAAACTTGGATTTTATTCTGTCAGCAGTAGAAAGTCACTGAAAGGTTTTACAGAAAGTGAAGCCTTAGATATGACTTATTTTTAAGAGATCACTCTGCCTACCAGGGAGCATGCATTTTATATAAACAAATGTGGAAACAGAGAAAGTATTTGGGAAGCAAATATAATAGTTCAGGAGATGGATGCTGTGGCTTCATCTAAATGACTAGAAAAGGAGATGGAGTGACGTTTTATAGGTATATCAGATCTATTTTTGAAGGAGAATAAATAGAACTTGCTGACTGCTTAAAAATTTGAGCTTAACTAGAATAACGGGGTATTAACAGCATTTTTATTGGCTTATGTGAAAATCCAAGAAGATCACAGATTTAACTCTGAAATTAGAAAAGTAAACTTTTTCAGCAACTTCTGCGCAAGGTAGCCAAATTGAAATTTGAGTTCCTCCAACAATTATATCCATATAGAAGAGAACTTGTTCTCATGATGTTATTAAACCCTGAGGATCTCTGAAATTCTTTCAGAGGATCCACAAAGGAAAAAAAAAAAATTTCCATCATAATACTAAGGATTTATTTGCCTTTTTAACTGTATTGACATTGGCACTGATGGTACAAAAGTAATGAAAAATAAAATTAATGATGTCTTATCTCAAATCAGAGCCTCCCAGGTGGCCCTGGTGGTAAAGAACCCACCTGTCAATGCAGGAGACATAAGAGATGTAGGTCTGATTCTTGGGCCAGGAAGATCACCTGGAGGAGGGCATTGCAACCCAATTCTTGCCTGGAGAATCCCATGGACAGAGGATCCTGACGGGCTATAGTCCATGGGGTCGCAAAGAGTCAGACACGACTGAAGCGACTTAGCACAGCTGCTGCTGCTGCTGCTGCTAAGTCGCTTCAGTCGTGTCCGACTCCGTGCGACCCCATAGACGGCAGCCCACCAGGCTCCCCCATCCCTGGGATTCTCCAGGCAGGAAGAACACTGGAGTGGGTTGCCATTGCCTTCTCCAGTGCATGAAAGGGAAAAGTGAAAGTGAAGTCGCTCAGTCGTGTCCGACTCTTAGCGACCCCATGGACTGTAGCCTACCAGGCTCCTCCATCCATGGGATTTTTCCAGGCAAGAATACTGGAGTGGGGTGCCATTGCCTTCTCCGACAGCACAGTACCTCAAATCAAGTTAGTGTCACCAAAGTGTGTTAGTAGTCATTGTATTATTCACCATAAAATACTCCCCATAAAAAATTGAAAGTTTCATTTAAGAATATATATAAGGAAATCACCTATAAGAAAAAATGCAAAAATCATCAACATGTGGAGGTTAAATAATATGCTACTAAACAAGAAATTAGAGGTTAAAAAAAAAGTACCTAAAGACAAATGAAAATGAAAACACAGCAACCCAAAATCTAAGAAATGTAGAAAAAGCAGTTCAGGAGGGAAGTTTATAATGATACAAGCCTATCTAAGCAAAGAAAAAACAACCTCAAATTAACAACCCTAAAGGAAGTAGTGAAAAGAATGAAAGAAATCCAAAGTTATTTGGAAGCAAGAAATTATGAAGATTAGAGCAAAAATAAATAAAACAAAGACTAAAAACAGAAAAATCAATAAAACTTAGAGCTGATTCTTTGAAATGATAAACCACATTGATAAATTTTTAGCTGGACTTATCAAGATAAAAAAGGAAGAGAGCCCAGAAAAATAAAATCAGGAATAAAAAAGAAGGTATAACTGAACACCATGGAAGTACAAAGGATCATAAGATTATTACGAACAATTATAGGCCAATAATATGGAAAAACCTAGAAGAAAGGGCTAACTTCCTAGAAATGTACACTCTCCCAAGACTGAACCAGGAAGAAATAGAAGAAAATAAAGATCCGTTTATATTTAAAACTCTCAACAAACTCTATATGGAAGGAATGTACCTCAACATAATAAAGGCCATGTATGACAAGCCCACAGATTAACAATATACTTAACAGTGAAAAGCTGAAAGCATTTCCTCTAAGATAGGGAACAAGACAAGGATATCCAGTCTCATCAGTTTTATTCAATGCAGACTGGAATTCCCAGCCATAGCAATAAGAAAAAATAAATAAGAAGAATCCAAATTGTAAAGGAAGAAGTAAAACTGTCACTGTTTGCAGATGGCATGATTCTTTACATAGAAAATTCTAAAGACACCACCAAAAAATGACTAGAACCTAATATGGGATGGTGAGATCCTGGAAATCAGGGAACACTTTTTTTTTCCCCTGGAATACTAAGATCTAGTTTATACTCCTCTTTGTCTGGATGAATTTTACTCATCTTTTAAGATGGAGGTCAAGTGCCATCTTTCTCAGGAAGTCTTTCTTAATCAGAATTTGTCTCTAGCTAGGATAAAGCACTTCTGTTTTGTGATTCTCTAGTACAGTGTGGATGTCACAGAAAATTACAATAATCTGTGGGCTTTTGTATCTTCATCCCTAGACTGTTGAGGGTGGAAAATGCCTCTATCAGTAGCAAATGCCTAATCTATGGACACGCCTGGCACATGAATGTCATTCAACCCATATCTTACCCTTGGCAATCTTAATCCCCCTTACTCTATTCCTGCTGTTCTCAACTGCAGTTGCCACTTTATAACCTAGTACATAATTTATTTATATCTTGTATTTATTATTTATTGTTTAATTCCTCATACTACAATGCGAACTTCTCAAAAACATGAACTTCTGTTTTGTTTCACAGAACCCAGGGCTGGTACATACAATCTCTCAATAAATAAATGTCATTTCAGTGAGTGAACTCATTAGAAGATTGTGGAACTATATGAAGGGTAATATCCTCATAAAAGGAGCTATAATACAAGTTCGACTGATGTTTACTAAATAAATATAATACTTCGTATTAAAATGGAATGACAATTTTGACCTAAGATATTTAATAAACATAACTGTGTTCAATTTAAGAAAGCAAGCTAGTAGAATAAATATCCACTACAAAAGAGAACATTTGAAAGTATCTCTATTTAAGTGAGAACACCTACACAAGTGCTACAAATGTCTTGTTGGTTTTTTTTTTAAGACACTGAATGAATAGCTTTGTTGGTTAGTTGCTAATATTCATTTAAATATTTTTATTAAACCCCAAACTTACAAAAGTTTTCCTTTAAAACTTAGCATATAATTTCCCATCTACAGTAACTCTGATCTCCACTTTTTGAACTATTTCTTCTATTTTCATGGATATAGATCTATTTTGGTGGAAAAATTTTGGCCACGTCAAAAAACAACTACCACTTAGTAAAATGACAATATACCACTTAAGTAGGAATTGGATTTTACCAGTTGTGTGGGCACTCTCTTTTTTAAAAATTTTCTCATATGTGTGGATTTCTTTCACTGTACCCTGCTGATTTCTCTTTTATAGACTGGACACTCTTCTTGACTCACTCACTCACCTTTGTGAACCTGCATATCTCTGCATATCATAAATGTCAGTGAGATTCAAATTTTGTCCTAGCCTCTCTTCTTTCACTATGTACACTTCTACAGAGCAGTTACAGCAATTTCCAACACTTCAATTATTCTTTATGCTAGTGATGCTTACGGACTTATGCCTACAGTTGATCCAACTTCTTGTTGTGCATATAGTCTTGTAATGAGCATAAAACCCACAAACTTAAGATACTAAAATCAAAGGTCAAATTTCCATGAAAACCCATTCCTTCTCATCTGTTTACTGTATCAGTGAATAACATCAAACATTCAGATATCTAACCCACATTTTTACTCCCTTTTTTCTCATTCTCATTCAACCAAGTGCTAAGGCTTATCAACTCCATCTCCTAAATAAGTAAGTATCCATTTGTTCACACCTCTCCATCCACACCTTCTAGGGCACCATTATCTCATGCTTAGATCAGTGATTTTAACACTCTCTGCTTATTCTCAGTCTTCTTTTGCCCTTCTTGAATTTATTCTTCTCACTGAAGCTATGTTGATAATACTAAAAGGCAAATCTAACAATGTCATTTTCCTGCTTTTAACACCTAATTGTCTTCCCATTACCTTCAAAGTTCAAACTCCTTAGCAGACTTAAAGATTCCTTCCACCACAGACTTCTTCAATTTTAAGTTCTACTACCTCACCCTTTATAATCCAGACACACTGAAATTTTTAAAGGTATCTGAGAACACATGCTGAATCTTCTTTCCAGACCTTGAAATCCATTTGTTAAATTGATACATCTTTTTCTGCAATTATATGTGGGTGTGCAATTCTAACATGTAGGAAAGAATTTACTGAACTTTTAGTCCAACCTGTATGAAGAGAAATTCCCAACATGAAATGAATACTCATTTGTTTATATAATCATACCTCTCACCTTATCTCATACAACTGCTCATTCTTTATATCTCTAGTTATATTTTACTTTATTCTATAATCTATTTACAGTAGATTAGATGCTCCTATGATATACTTCTGTAGCACTTTTTAATTTTTGAGTCATCACTCTAATATTTTTTTAAACCACAGATTCCCTTAACTGACTAAAACCTCAATAATTATGTGAATTATGACTAGCTTCTTTATTGTTCTGTCCTCAGTACTTATAGTGTATGGCACATAGTAGACCTTAAGGCATTATTGTTGTTGTTGAAGGACTGAGTGATAAGTTAGAGGGGAATTTTTTTCTATCTTCTTTGGACCATAGAGGGTTCTGACAGCATGATATAAATCAGCCTCTGTATATATCAAATCAACTTCCCCAGTTTTATATTATAATTAAGAAAATTCCTTCAAACCTGGCAATCACTTGTCTCAGAATTAATTTTTGGTATTTTGCTTTATCTTCTTCTCTGATTTTTTATACCTTATTTTAAGGAAAAAGGAAGAGACTGCCTCAGGGACAGATTATTAGATGTCATTTAGGTCTGGAAGCCTCCTATCCATTAAATTTTTAGCTTTCTTAGGGCAATTAATACCTTTATTTGAGTAAAAATGTACTATCACTTTTGGGATAATATATAGGAGACTCTCTAATTGCTTAAAGAAAAGCTCTAGAAAAGAATCATACAAACCGCACAAGCAAATTACATGTTTATCATTGTAAGGATAAAACTGACATCCTTATAAAGCAGGATCACTGAATAGGAAAAATACAAAAATACAGCACAAGTACAACGAAATGAATTTGTGTGAATGAAGATGTGTAGCCTGACAATATTCGATGCCCAAGAAGTCAATATTACTAATTATAGTACCAGTTGATAAAACTCTCTGGGGGGTAAGATTCTTCAAAAAACATAAGACTATCAATTTAATCTTCATTAAGAGAACAGATCATTATTTACCATTAAGATTTCCCATTAAGATGGGAAAGATGGAAGGCAGGAGGAGAAGGGGACAACAGAGGATGAGATGGTTGGATGGCATCATCAACTCAATGGACATGAGTTTAAGCAAGCACCAGGAATTGGTGGTGCACAGGGAAGCCTGGTGTGCTGCTGTCTGTGGGGTTGCAAAGAGCCGGACACAACTGAGTGACTGAACCGAACTGAAGAGAATAGATACTGTATATGGTGCTATTATTCAGTCACTAAGTCATGTCTGACTCTTTGTGACACTATGAACTATTATAGCCTGCCAGTCTCCTCTGTCCATGTCTTCTCCAGACAAGAATATTGGTATGGGTTGCCATTTCCTCCTCCAGGGAGACACTGTATATAGATAGGTTTTTAAGGGAGACTTTATTTGCTAATAGTGATCAGATGCAGCCTCAGTGAGTCTAACACAAGTTAAAATCCAGGTCTTCTACAATTTTTTACTTTTACATAAAAAAGGTTGATGGGCTTCCCTGGTGGTTCAGTGGTAAAGAATCTGCCTGCAGTGCAGGATACCTGGGTTCGATCCCTGGGTAGGGAAGATCCCTTAGAGGAAGGCATGGCAACACATTCAAGTACCCTTGCCTAGAGAATCCCATGCACAGAAGAGCCTGGCAGGCTGCATTCCATAGAGTTTCACAGAGTTGAACACGACTGAAGCGACTAAGCAGCAGCAGAAAAAAAAAAAAAAAAAAGGCTGATATCTTTAAAGATATAAGGAAAAGCCTTTCAGCTGATTCTAAAACTCAGGAATTTTTCTCATTACAAAAAAAACAGAGATGGAAGATGGTCAGACTTTGAAACAAGTTTCCTATTCTGAATAGTTCTAGAAATGTTAATCAAGTCTAGGTATTCAGTCCAGTTCAGTCGCTCAGTCGTGTCCGACTCTTTTCAACCCCATGAACCGCAGCACGCCAGGCCTCCCTGTCCATCACCAACTCCCAGAATCCACCCAAACCCATGTCCATTGAGTCAGTGATGCCATCCAACCATCTCATCCTCTGTCGTCCCCTTCTCCTCCTGCCCTCAATATTTCCCAGCATCAAGGTCTTTTCAAATAAGTCAGCTCTTCACATCAGGTGGCCAAAGTATTGGAGTTTCAGCTTCAACATCCGTCCTTCCAATGAACACCCAGGACTGATCTCCTATAAGATGGACTGGTTGGATCTCTTTGCAGTCCAAGGGACTCTCAAGAGTCTTCTCCGACACCACAGTTCAAAAGCATCAATTCTTCGGTGCTCAGCTTTCTTTATACTCCAACTCTCACATCCATACATGACCACTGGAAAAACCATAGCCTTGACTAGATAGACCTTTGCTGGCAAAGTAATGTCTCTGCTTTTTAATATGCTTTCTAGGTTGGTCATAACTTTCATTCCAAGAAGAAAGTGTCTTTTAATTTCATGGCTGCAATCACCATCTGCAGTGATTTTGGAACCCCAAAAAATAAAGTCAGCCACTGTTTCCACATCTATTTGCCATGAAGTGATGGGACCAGATACCACGGTCTTAGTTTTTTGAATGTTGAGCTTTAAGCCAACTTTTTCACTCTCCTCTCTCACTTTCATCAAGAGGCTGTTTAGTTCTTCTTCACTTTCTGCCATAAGGGTGGTGTCATCTGCATATCTGAGGTTATTGATATTTCTCCAGGCAATCTTGATTTCAGCTTGTGCTTCCTCCAGCCCAGTGTTTCTCATGATGTACTCTGCATATAAGTTAAATAAACAGGGTGACAATATATAGCCTTGACATCCTCCTTGGGTATTGGGAGTTTTCATTTGGAAAGTAAGTAAGAGAAGAGGAATATAACATCTATCTTAAAGATTCTTCAAGTGAAATTTTTCTTGTTTTTTAAATAATGATGATTTTAGAAAGATCTGCAAAAGAGAAAACAATTTGACACCTTAATATGAGGTGTACTTGGATAAAATTGGATGAATGTAGTTACAAGACAGAGAGAAGGCAATGGCACCCCACTCCAGTACTCTTGCCTGGAAAATCCCATGGATGGAGGAGCCTGGTGGTCTGCAGTCCATGGGGTCACTAAGAGTCGGACACGACTGAGCGACTTCACTTTCACTTTTCCCTTTCATGCACTGGAGAAGGAAATGGCAACCCATTCCAGTATTCTTGCCTGGAGAATCCCAGGGATGGCGGAGCCTGGTGGGCTGCCGTCTATGGGGTCGCACAGAGTCAGACACGACTGAAGCGACTCAGCAGCAGCAGTTACAAGACATAAAGTGGATAAGAAAGTGAAAAGGTAAAAACTCTAGTTATTTATTTATCAACAGTATAAAAAAGATGTAGTATACAGCATAGTAAATTAAAATTCTCAGTTGCACAGTTGTGTCCAACTCTTTACAGCCCCATGGACTGTAGCCTGCCAGGCTCCTCTGTCCATGGGATTTCCCAGGCAAAAATACTGGAGAGGGTTGCCATTTCCTACTCCAGGGGATCTTCCCAACCCAGAGCTTTAACCCACATCTCTTGCACCACTTCTATTGCAGGTGGAATCTTTACCACTGCACCACCTGGGAAGTCTATAGTTACATTTCTACTTATTATATATGAAAGCTGTTAAGAGAGTAAATTCTGAGTTCTCATCATGAAGAAGAAATGTGTTTTTCATTTTTAAAAAGTTTAATCTATATGAAATGATGGATGCATATTAAACTTATTGTGGTAAGCATTTCATGATGTATTATTTAAGTCAAATAATTATGTTGTACACCTTAAACTTATACAGTGCTGCATGTCAGTTATATCTCAATAAAATGGAAATTAAAAAATAAAAGTTGCATTAGAAGTAGGAAAAACACATTCTAAATCAAATGAGTATCTTCTAATATATTTCTTTCTACAAAGCCCTGTAGAATGCTTTATAATCACCTGATTATTTTTCAAATTAAAGAAATCACGTTGATTGCAAGCTATTGTGTAGGATGAGAGCATTTTATTGAGTTTGTGTTTTGTACCAGGCACTGTGCTAAGCTGAGGAAATACATCGATAAAATTAAATAGATATAGTCCATATGCTCATGGAACTTACAGCACAACAGAGAGAATAGACATAAATCAAATAATCATACTGATGGAAGGAATTTTCATATACTGAGGTGTGAAGAAGTCATTCTGGCTTATACAGGATTTAAATGTTATTATAACTAGAGCAGCCTGTATTATGGCTGAACATGCATTGCACCTCTGTTTTAAATATTGAAGAAAAATTAATTAAAAACTCAAAATGAAATAACCATGGTTCAGGCATCCAAAATGAAATCTGTTTGCCATTGTGGATGTGGTCTCAGACAAGTTTCTGCATTACTGATAACTTGAATTCTTGAGCCATGTCAGACTCAGAGACACCACCATTTTCAAAACAGTTATCTGCTAGCAGCTTCCAGTTGCAACCTTATGGTCTCAAGGTCTCACCTTTTACTTAGGCAAACATTTCAGATCCCAACCCATACTTGCTTAACAAGCATACTTACTTGCCGACTCCAATGATAATTACTGACAAACAACGTATAATTTTGCAAGTTTTGTCTTTTTAAGCTTCAGCATCTCATAGTCCAATGAACACGACTCAGATGCTTCTTAAATCTGTGTCTCACAGGCTATCATCCTCAGTTTGGCTCAAATAAAATTCTTTTCTATTCCTATTATAGATCGGTTTATTGATTATTCCCATCAACAATACAAAAATAAACATATAGTTATTTAAACTCAGATAACTGCTAGGAATTAAAATGCTGAACACTATGAATGCATGTAGTTAGAGAATTGATTTAGTCCAGGAAGGTTAGGATGTGAAGGTGACTTGTAAGTCCCAGCAGAATTCCAGGCAGAGGGGAAAGGCTGTGAGTTGGTAGGGACCATGTTCTTCCAAGAAAGAGAAAAAAGGTCAATGTGTCTAGGTTACAGAAAGAGGTGGGAAAAAGAATATAAGATGGAGAGGCAGAGGTTGACAGGCACTAGATCATCCAGGGCTTTATGGTCATTTAAGTGTTCAGGTATTTATCTTAATTATAATGAGAAGCCTTGAAGTGTTTAAAACTAAGGCAACACAAGTAACTATATTATGGACAGACAAGATAGAAAGTGTAAAATTATTTCTAAAAATATTAGGCTATAAATGCCGTTAATTTTTTTTCCAATTTGAATCGTATTGTTTATTTCTCAACTATTTTAATCCAGACTAACCCTAGAAAAATTAGACAAAATATGTGGGAAAAGTCCATCATGCAAACATTTGTTGAATAAATATGCTAACAAATATAAATTTGGCACTTTCCTATGACCCTAGGTTCATAAAAAGCACAGACATTCAGGATAAAAGGATGAATAAAACCAACAGAGCTATTGTTTTCCTGGAGCTCATAGTATAGAAGAAAAAAAAACTTGTGTTTTTTTGTACTTTCAAAAACAGATTGAGTCTAAGAGGATATTGATAAATAGAAGCGGGTATTTCATACAATGCTTTCACGCTCTGTAAAGCCACTTTCTACATGTGCTCATTAGAATACCTGTGTGATAGACTGCAAAAATGACCCAAATCATACACTCCCACTATATTCATGCCCTTTTTCAAATTTTTTTGCAGCTCTCTCTCACTGTGGGCCAGGTAACATACCCTGCTCTTTGACAATCATAAGTCCTATGCAAGCTGAGATTTGCAACAGGCTTGCTCTTTGGGCTTGCTTGCTCTTGTGCTTTTGCTTTCATTGTGAGAATAGCTCCAGCTAGTCTGCTGGAGGGTGAAAGACACATGGAATGGAGCTGAGTCACCGCCGTTGCTCCAGTTCGGTGGTGATTCAGCTCCATGTATCTAGCTAACCCCTAGATATGTGTGTGAACCCAGCGGAGATCAGCAAAGCTGACTACTTGACCACCAACAGACTAAAGGTATGTGAGCAATAAATCCTATGCCATGTGTCATTTAGGTTTTGTGGTTGTTTCTAGTATAGCATTAAAATACTGCAGCATTACTATGGCAATCAATAGCTAGAACATCTAAAGTCAATTTGTGTAGAAAGAGGGCTATATCCTTCAAAGTCATCCACAGCATCATTTTTTAACTTCAGCTATTCATACAGGTGACTTCCTTAAAGGTGTGTCTCAGAATCATGGCTGCATCCTCTGCACAAACCTTTCTGAAGACCAGACTTGGCTATAAAGCCACCTGGGTGAAATCTACATTTGGATGCCTAAGTGGACAGCTCTAATTCGACATGTTCAAATCAGAACTCTGTTTCTCCTCACTCAAAATCACTCTTCCCTCAGTTTTCTGCATTTTAGTAAATGGCACCATCATTGACCTGTTTACTCAAAACAGGACTCCACTCATCATCTTCAACTCCTTTTGTCCACATTCTGTAATTAAAACACTAGTAGGTCCTATTGGTTCCATCTTTCAGATATGCAACCCTCTTCTATGCGCTCTCTTCTCTCACTTAAATAGCATCCTAGCTGGTCTCCCAGCTTCTACTCTTGTCTGGATACAGTTAATTATTATCAACACAAGTAGATCAATTTCATTTAAGTTGTAAATTAGATCATATTATTTGACAGCTCAAAGCCCTTCATACTCAAAATAAAATTCAATATCCTTCATGTGGCCAATGAGAGACTATAGGATCTCTTCCCTCAATTCTCATTCATCTTATTGCTACTTCCACATCACTTACCAAATTTCCCCAGTTAGTTATTAGAAGCTAGGATCCTGGCTTTCTGGTGTTCTTGCTATATGTCAAGCTTATACATATCAAGCTTGTTCCCATTTCAGGACATTTACATTTGAAGTTTTCTCTTTTAAGAAAAAACTTCCCTCAAGTTTTTGCCTCTCTCATTCACTTACTTCAATCAGGTCTCTGCTCAGATGCACCTACTACAGAAAGGTGTCCTCAGATGACTTTAGTTAAAGTAACAACCTCTACCACATACACACATCTCCATTAATTTCCATCTTATTGCATGTTTTCTTTAGCCTTCATACTCCATATTTCAGTAAAAAGTAAGGATCATGTAATTAAGAATTTTTATCTTGTTCAGGACTGTAGCTCCCAGGCCTAATATAATGTGCCTCTCATTATCATTACTCAATAAATAATAGCTAAATGAATGAAAGTGTATATATTATAGAAATTGCCCCAGTAACTGCTGCAACCTTCTCCATAATAGGTGCTCATGTTCAGGAAGGATCTCTGTTTTGGTTAATTGTGATGGGATACTCTAATTCTTTTCTACCACAACAGTTAGAACTGATACAGATAACAGATAAAATAAACAGTTGGCTCTAATGGCACCCAGGTTAACTGTATCTTCATGTTAGGGGCATTGGAAATTAGTGTATGCCTTTTCAGGCCATGAACCTACATACAACAGGAGTTGTAGATTCAAAGCTGAGGTTCTGCAATGTTTGAAGGTTTCCATGGGAACAACACGACTCTATGTTCTGTTTAGAAGCTTAAAATATGTGATGGCGAGAAAGCACTGCTGTAACACACCACGTGAGAATGACTCAAAAGATGAAAGCCTGTAAAAATTAATGATCAGAGAAGAATTTAGACTAGTAAATCAACAACCACATTATTAAAAACAGAGAAAATATAATTGGTCACGTATGGTCACACTATAACAAGGCAAGAGTCATTGCATTCTTTAATCCAGTTACACATTTAATGTGCACCTCAATGGAGGGAGCAAAACTGATATGCCAATAGCCTTGTGGAAATGAAATCCTTCACTTATTAATACTTTCCATGACATCTAATTAGCTATTAAGAAAATAGCTTAACAGTGAGAATGGGTACCTAAAATAAAACTATGTTAATGAATTACCACTATCACAGTTTCTTATAAGTAGAGCAGGCTTTGGAAATAATAGACTTTAGGTTGTAGCGGGTTAGAGGACAAATAACAACTCAGATAGAAGAAAATCAATGTGCTTTTGAACTTCACTCAGTTTCCTTGTCTTCTCAAGATTTCAAAAAAGAAAGAAAACAAAACTTAGTCTTTTTACAGGTCACTATGTGATTTGAGAAGGACTTCCCTGGTGGCTTAGACAGTAAAAGCATCTTCCTACAATGGGGGAGCCCCGGGTTCGATCCCTGAGTCAGGAAGACCCCCTGGAGAAGGAAATGGCAACCCACTCCAGTAATCTTGCCTGGAAAATCCCATGGATGGAGGAGCTTGGTAGCTACAGTCCATGGGGTTGCAAAGAGTCGGACACGACTGAGCGACTTCACTTTCACTTTTCTTTCATGTGATTTGAGAAACAAAATTATCATATATATACCAACAAAACATCATAAAATTTTAATATTTTCTGTAAATTACCTCAATTTCGAAGATTCCTGGTAAGGCGCAAAGAAGATTCAAAGAACTATAAAACTGTTATGATAAATCTTCTGTTTGGTCACAATGTTCGCTGGCCCACAGACATTTTACAATTGTTTCTGAAGCTTACCAATATTTCAAAAAAATAAATAAATAAAAAGCATTGCTGATAGTAAAAAGTGGAAAAAAAGATCTTTTAAAAAAATGTCCTTGAGATTTGCCAAAAAAATAAATTTTTCTAGCTCCTTTGGACGAGTAAGTTGATGCTAATTTATGTGGCTGGGTCAAACAGAAATAGTTGATATTCACTGAATATTCTAAACCAGTATTTCACAAACTTTTTCTATGTACCTGCTTCTCCTTTATTTCTGAAGTTTTTTTTGTTTATTCTAGGCATTATGGTAGACTATAGTAACCACCAGCTCCTGAATTTTACAGGTTATATAGTTATTCATGGATATTATATTTGCTTGTCTTAGATGTGGGTACAAATTCTCAAGGAAGGGGCTAGATGGACTAGTGCTGGTTTAGTACCAAACTCTGAAATAGCTACTTTGTCCGCATAATGGAGAAGGAAAATTTAAGAAAAAGGATTGACTATAGCTTCAGATTTTATCCAGATTCTGACCAATTGTTACTACCTTTACTGCCATCTCTACTAGAATTGTCCTTTTATACAGCTCAGGAGATTTTGACGGCAGGTGTGCTGGGGTGGTTTGCCATTCTCTCCTCCAGTGGATCACCTTTTGTCAGAACTCTCCAATGTGACCTGTCCATCTTGGGTGGCCATACACAACATGGCTCATGGCTTCATTAAGTTATGCAAGCCCCTTCGCCACAACAAGGCAGTGATCCATGAAGGACATGAACTGGAGCAAACTTCGGGAGATGGAGAGGGACAGGGAGGCCTGGCATGCTGCAATCCATGGGGTCGCAAAAAGTTGGACACGACTGAGCAAGTGAACAACAACAACTACTAGAATTAGAGCAGTAATATTCTAACCAGTCTCTGCTTTCACAAGTGCCATTCCATATTTGTTCTCAGCCAGTGACTAAATTTAAGTTAGATCTAATTACTCCTCTTCTCTAAACCCTCCATTGCCTTCCCATCTCACTCGGAATAAAAATCAAATTCCTATTAATGCAATTGCTACAAAGTTCAAGAAAATCCTCCCCTTTTACTAGAGCCACTATCTTTCCCCTTTCCTATTCCATTCCTAGTATCTATCTGATCATCTGACTGTTTCCTTTTCTACGATCTCTTTTTCTCGCTATTCTGCTCCAGCCACTCTTCCTCCTGCTTTTTTTTTTTTGCCAGACACACTCCCACTTTTAAGTGTTTGCATTTGCTCTCCTGTTTATCTGGGATGCTGTTCCCTTAAAGAGTCAGCGTTGTCTCCCACGATTCTTCCAAGTATTTGATCCAATGTCACCTTCACATGAGATATTCTCTAACCATTGTATTAAAAAATTCAATGACTCAGTGGCAGGCAAACTTTTTAGATGGTTCCCCTGATCTCCAACTCCTGTTATTCACAACCTTGTACTATACCTTCCCCTTGAGTGTGGAAAAGACCTGTGACTTGCTTTTTACTGATAGACTATGGAAAATATAACAGGATATCACTGACATTATTATGCTAATGGTATAAAATTCTGTCTTGATAGCTGACTTATTTTAGAATCATTGTTTCCATTATTGACTTTGAAGATACAAACTGTCCTGAATTATACAACACACAGTACAATTAATCTTGCCAATAGCATGAGTGAGCTTGGAAGCATGTTCTTTTCCATTTGAGTCGCCAGATGAAAATGTAGCCTTGGGTTGGACACTGAATTGCAGTCCTGTGAGACTGAAGCAGAGAAATTAATTAAGCCATGCCTGGAATTCTGACTTACCAAAACAATAACGTAATACATGTTTTAAGCCACTAAAGTTTTTGGTAGTATGTTACACATCATAGAAAATGATTACCAACTTTCCAGCATCCTAGAAGGCTCATATTCCCATGTCCTCTTACATTTTTTTCTCTATATATTTCAGTTCAGTTCAGTCACTCAGCCATGTCTGTCTCTTTGCAACCCCATGGACTGCAGCACGCCAGGCCTACCTGTCCCTCACCAACTCCCGGGGCTTACTCAAACTCATGTTCATCAAGTTGGTGATGCCATCCACCCATCTCATCCTCTGTCATCCCCTTCTCCTCCTGCCTTCAATCTTTCCCAGCATCAGGGTCTTTTCCAATGAGTCAGTTCTTTGCATCAGGTGGCCAAAGTATTGGAGTTTCAACTTCAGCATCAATCCTTCCAATGAATATTCAGGACTAATTTCCTTTAGGATGGACAGATTAGATCTCTTTGCAGTCCAAGGGACTCTCAAGAGTCTTCTCCAACACTGCAATTCAAAAGCATCAATTCTTTGGCACTCAGCTTTCTTTATAGTCCAACTCTCACATCCATACCTGACTACTGGAAAAACCATAGCTTTGATTAGATGGACCTTTGTTGGTAAAGTAATGTCTCTGCTTTTTAATATGCTGTCTAGGTTGGTCATAACTTTCCTTCCAAGGAGTAAGCGTCTTTTAACTTCATGGCTGCAGTCACCATCTGCACTGATTTTGGAGCCCCCCAAAATAAAGTCTCTCACTGTTTCCATTGTTTCCCCATCTATCTGCCATGAAGTGAAGGGACTGGATGCTATGATCTTAGTTTTCTGTATGTTGAGTTTTAAGCCAACTTTTTCACTCTCCTTTTTTCATCTGTGTGTCTGAAGTTAGTGATAATTCTCCCAGCAATCTTAATTCCAGCTTGTGGTTCATCCAGCTCAGCATTTTGCATAATGTACTCTGCATATAGGTTAAATAAACAAGGTGACAATATACAGCCTTGACATACTCCTTTCCCGATTTGAAGCCAGTCTGTTGTTCCATGTCCAGTTCTAACTGTCACTTCTTTACCTGTATACAGATTTCTCAGGAGGCAGGTCAGGTGGTCTGGTATTCCCATCTCTTGCAGAATTTTCCACAGTTTGTTGTGATCCACACAGTCAAAGGCTTTGGCGTAGTCAATAAAGCAGAAGTAGATGTTTTTCTGGAGTTCTCTTGCTTTTTCAAAGATCCAACGGATGTTAGCAATTTGATCTCTGTTCCTCTGCCTTTTCTAAATCCAGCTTGAACATCAGAAGTTTATGGTTCACATACTGTTGAAGCCTGGCTTGGAAAATTTTGAGCATTTCCTTTGCTAGCGTGCGAGATGAGTACAATTGTGCAGTAGTCTGAGCATTCTTTGGCCTTGCCTTTTTCGGGGACTGGAATGAAAACTCTGTGTACTTACCACCTTCTCATAGTCTACACATTTCATTTTTGTTTTATACCAAATGCATGGCTTGAATGAGCTTTTAGTTTCTAATTCTGACATCATGAAAAAACAGCTTGCGTCTCTGCCTGAAATAAAATCCATACAAACTATTTTAGGAACTGAAGGGAAGGCTGTAGTAATAAGAATTGTTATGTACACAGACTGGAATAAATGGCACAAATTTATGGAATCTCCTTCCCTAGCGTATTTTGAAATTGGGGCTAAGTAGATTTTCATGTCTCTGGGACAATACAATTATACTTCTACTGGAAGCCATGGCTATTAAAATGTTGCAAAGTTCTTTCCATCTCTATGATATTTTGATTAGAGATTGAGTAAAAGAAATGCGGTAGTCTTCTTCACTCAAATGGCAAAACACTTCTGCTTTCGCCTGGAAGCATTTAAAACCTTTATGTTCTTTGATTATTTGAGCAAAATTACTAGACCGGTCAGAGATCACTCTGTTTTTATTGTTACCCACAAAGGAAAAATATAAGTGTCACACGCAGATATTCATAAATACGTTATTTCCATGGCAAGAAGCATCCATAGTTCTGTTTTTCTCCCAATATGCCGTTCAGCCCATTTGTCATTATGTCCTGTGTTGCATTATCAGATGAAGCTTTGTTGTGGTTTTTATTTAAAGGTCATTAGAGAAGGAGTAGAAGGAGCTTGATAGCAAAACTAAAGTGTAAATAAATAAATATTTTGTTGGTTTTTCCATAAGTTATTGGCACATACTTATTTATCTTTTGCTGATTCAATAAAACATTTATTGAACATAAGCCATAGAGCAGTCAGTGTGTTAGTAGGCAGAGACTGAATCATAGTCCTAGAGAGCCCCATGATAAGTGAGGAGGCAGGATAACAACTGGGTCCCTCCAAGGGACCAAAAGAAATCGCTCTGCCTTTCGTTGCAAAGGTTGCTGCAGATTCAAATGGATCTAAGTGAGAGACACCATTGCTTCAGTTCTTCATATGCGATCCCTGAGAAACTTTGTACTTTTACAATGGTTTGGAAAAGTTGGATTAAAGTATTGAAGAATGAGGGACAAACTTGTCTTACTTCCAGATGGACAACATATTTTGAAGCAGCTCTCTAATAACAATGTTGAATGTTGCATTACACTGAGATGCTATATGGGTGGTATGTCCTGGACTTTTAGTACTGGTTAGAACAATATTTTCTTCCCTAGTTTAAAATAAATTCATTTTTTCTCTATAGTAAATCAGCCTGAAACATACAGCCGTGTGTAAGCATATTGAGCTGTTCCTAAAAGTAAATAAATGTGTTAATGTCATCAGGGGAAATACCTTTGAATTAATTCAAAAAGTCTCCAAAGATATTAATCACAAACCATTGAAATGCACTTGATGAATTTCATATGAGAAATTAGCAGCACCTTAGAAGCAATTTCATATATACAAATATCTTCCACAATCCCCTTTCTAATTTAGAAAGGGTTAAGTATTTAGTGCTGTTTGTACATCCCAGTAGCTACAAAATTCAACTTATTTCCAAATGCTCTGGGAGTTTCTACCTGAAAGCATTCATGTAACAGCACTTCTTTTTAAAATACTGAACACATGCTAAGTTTCAAAAACTATGCAAAACTTTCTGGAAACAGGGATTAGAAAAAGCAGACTTGTTTCTAAAAATTAAGACACCTAAAAGGAGGCTGCTATAGACTGAATGCTTCTGCCTCTCCACATTCCATGTTGAAAATATCCAGTGTGATTAGGTACTCAGAGATAGGTCCTTTGGGAGGTGATTAGATTGTGAGGGCAGAGCCCTCATGAATGGAATTGGTGTCCTTATAAAACAGGCCCCAGAGAGTTCTCCCACCCCTTCTGCCACTTGAGTACACAGCTAGAAGACAGCTGTCTATGAACCAGATTCTTAGTAGACATTGGATCTGCCAACACCTTGACACTGGACTTTCAGTCTCCAGAACCATGAGAAATAAATTTGTTGTTCATAAGCCACCCGTCTAAGGTATTTTGTTATAGGAATTTGAATGAATAGAGAGAGATAGCTGTTCATGGACTGAAGTAATTGTCATACAGATAAGTTTAGGGTATTTTGAGCACTGAAGGAAGAATCCTTTAGACGAGAGTAAACATGTATCTTAACTGCTGGATACAAACCCAACATATTTTTTAATAACTACCTTTTCTTTCTCAAAAGTGTCCCAGTTTGGATAACAACTTACAAGATCACACACCTAAAATAAACAGGAGAAAGTTTTTTGGGACACAGGAAGGGTTTAAAGAAGGCTACCCTGGGTCATTCACATTTAAGAAATGCAAATATCTTAATGTGGTGGAGTGCTGAAATGTGATTTGGGTCACAGGCTCCTCTGAGACAAGAAACAGCAGAATTATGCAGCAGATAGATGATGAAGACTGTTATATACCTTACTAAGATGTTTGGCCTTTTGAAAGAAAAAAATCTTGAATTTAATGAAAGCTTTTGAAAGCAAAACCTTCTAAAGACCAGATATACATTTTTTTTGAAAAGCACCGTGACAGCAATGTGACTGTCAGTATAACGTAACAACCTAGATAGGAGGAGAATTTGAAAGAGAGTTGATACATGTATAGGTATGGCTAAATCACTTTGCTGCCCACCTGAAACTATCACTTTGAGTCATTCATATGTTCCAAGTATTGAATCTATCATCATATAATACCAAAAAATTTATATTCACCAATATCAGAACTGATCTCATCACAAAATCTTTCATTATCTTGGGCCTGGCAGGTTCATAGGGCACATCTACATTTATCAAAATTCCAATTTTTCACAATAAATTTCAAACCTTATTATTATCAGAAAAATAATTGCATGCAAAATCTCTTTAGTCATGTCTGACTGTGACCCTATGGACTATAACCCACAAGGATCTTCTGTCCATGCTGTTATTTAGGCAAAAGTATCGGAGTGGTTTGTCATTTCCTCCTCCAGGGGATCTTCTGACCCAGGGACAAACCTGTGTCCCTTATGTCTCCTGCATAGACAAATGGGTTCTTTACCATTAACACCACCAAATTAAAAAATTAAAATGCACTATGACAGCAATACAGAGCATGAAACACAGACTAAACACATGGACATCCATTAAGAGTTTGTTTCAATAGTTCAATCAAAGAAATAAGTCTCTAATCTATGGAGGTGATATTGGGAAATAGAAGCTGAGATATAAAAATATGAAATATATATTCTGTAGTACTTGGTGATTGATTGGATATAATGAGGTAAATGATCAGGAAGAGTAGCAACTATCTCCCTGGTACCTTGCTAAGCCACTGGGTAAATGTTTACTCTGGCAGGGACACAGGAAGAAGATCAGTTGTATTCATTATTTAGAGATGGGAGGTTGTGATGGGGGTGGGAAAAGATAATGAGATGATTATGGGGTATATGCTTTTTTAAGCAGCCATATACAACAAAGCTTAAGAGGATGGACTTTGAACTAGATCGCAATTTCCCTGTAGAAAAAAGGCCGTACGCCTGGAATAGCCAACTCAATATTGAAAGAGAAGAGCAAAGTTGGAGGACTGATACTACTTGACTTTAAGACGTATTATGAAGCTACAGTAACCATGACAATGTGATTAGTGAAAGAATAGACCAATAGATCAGTTGAAAAGACCAAACTAGACCCATAGAAACATAATGCAAAGGTAGTGCAATGGAACAAAGACATTCTTTTCAACAAATGATGCTGGAACAAATGGACATCCAAGTGCAAAAAATAAAAAATAAAAAAAGTGAATCTAGACATGGACATGACATGCTTTACAAAAATTAGTTCAAAATGGACCATAGATCTAAATGTAAAAAGCAAAATAATAAATATCCTGGCAAATAGCATAGGAGAAAATATAGATGACCTTTGGTATGGCTTTTTAGATACACCAAAGACACACGGTGAAGGAAATGACAACCCACTCCAGTATTCTTGCCTAGAAGAGTCCAGGGACGGAGGAGCCTGGCAGGCTACAGTCCATGGGGTTGCAAAGAGTTGGACACAACTTAGCAACTAAACAGCAACAACAACAATCAAAGTCACCATCAATTAAAGAAGTAATTGATAAGCTGGATTGAATTAAAATTAAAAACTTCTGCCCTGTAAAAGACAACAAGCTGAACATGTTCTGAAATTCAGAAAAACTCAGCATAAACCACAAAATGACAAACTTTCATCTTTCTGGATTATGGTACCTACTGGAGAATAAATGAATGTGTCCATCCTACATGATGCACCTATCCATCACGCCAGGTTTCTCAACTCTCCCTGAAGTCATACTGTGTTGTTCATCCTTCCTCATATCTACTGCATTTTAGGACCTTTCCCTAACTCTAGAGTTACCTTACAAATTATAGCTCTTTACCTTATCCCTCAAAGTTTGTTCGTCACTCAGCTGTGTCCAACTGTTTGAGACCCCATGGACTGTAGCCCCCAGGCTCCTTTGTCCATGGGATTTTCCAGGCAAGAATACTGGAGTGGGTAGCCATTCCCTTCTCCAGGGAAGGTTTTCAATCCAGGGATCCAACCTGGGTCTCCCTCACTGCAGGCAGTACTAGTGGAAACAGCAGGGTATGCAACATGGACTATCTTGGGTTCTTTAAATTATGTATGTGGTGCGTTGAAAAAGCTATACTTTGGGCTTCCCTGGTGGCTCAGACGGTAAAACATCTGTCTGCAATGCAGGAGACCCGGGTTCAATCCCTGGGTTGGGAAGATCCCCTGGAGAAGGAAATGGCAGCCCACTCCAGTATTATTGCCTGAAAAATCCCATGGATGGTGGAGCCTGGTAGGCTACTGTCCATGGGGTCACAAAGAGTTGGACACCACTGAGCGACTTCACTTTCACTTTCTGACAATTAAACATGAGTGCCCACTTGCCATATTCATGCTAGAATTCCAGATTTATGTAAGAGTCTTCCAGTCTCAAATCAAACTGGCTTTCAGATAAGCATTGGATCTAGTCCAGATGCCCCAAAAGAGAGATATATTGGGGGTAAGAGGTGATATTGGATCTCCACAAAAGAAATATGTTAAAGGAGAAATAATATTGAGTCTTATCTGCTCTGAAGCCATGGTCTTTGCAAACGTATGAGGTACCTCCCTAGGAAGTCTGTACAATAGAACCCGAGTCCCATTTTAAAAGATAGCATTAGAAACCAGCATGAATGGGAATTCATGGACCCAAGTCATAACAATTTGACTTAAAAAAAAATCAATTGCAGTGGGTTGAAAATGCTATAAATTAATTTTAAAAACATAATTTAACAATGATATCTATAAAAGAAAAAGCCATAAAATTTCATATTTTAGCATGTGGTGCAGATATTAAAACACTTTTGTTTATAAATTGATAACTAGAGAGAAAAAAGTAAGCATTTACCTTCCATTCATGTGAAACTCTGAGGTAACAAATAGTTCCAGTTAATCAGAAAAGCTATAAGAAAGAAAGGAAGAAAAAAAGGGAAGGGAAGGAGGGAAGGAAAAAAGGAAGGGGAGGAAGAAAAGGGGGAAAGGGGAGGGAAGTAAATATAATAACAGAAAGAGTGACAGAAAAACAAGACCATCATTCTCTAACATCCAAAGAAATAGATTTACCTAAAAATTACCAACTGGTATTAAAAAAAAATCAGGTGGAGGGATAAACTGGGAGTTTGGGATTGATAGGTACACACTGCTGTATTTAAAATAGATAATCAAGAAGGATCTACTGTGAATAAAAACATAAAATCAGGGGGTATGGTTGAAGAGGAGTCAGACATTTGTTCACTTCCACTACAACTACCCCATGAATTACTTTCCACACTCAAGGGAAAAGCCATAACTATGAAATGGAGGGATTAGACTGTCATCACCTTTATCCTGGGTCAACCAATTCACCAGAGCAGTGAATAAGTGATAGTCGCTCAGCTTGCTCAGGTCCAACTGTTTGCAACCCCATGGACTATATAGCCTGCCAGGCTCCTCTGTGCATGGAATTCTGCAGGCAAGGATACTAGAGTCTGTTGTCATTTTCTTCTCCAGGGGATCTTCCCGACTCAGGGATCAAATACGGGTCTCCTGCACTGCAGGCAGATTCTTTACCATCTGAACCACCAGGGAAGCCTACTATGAAGAGACTTTTCTCAATAAAAAGACAGGTCAACTTAAAAAGTATCAGCTGGTACTTGTTTGACTTTACAAGGTATCTCCTGATATGGTGTAATACACAATATACAACATTACTAGTCTTCTAGCTGAAGTCGAGTTTGTATCTATCATGTCTTCAGGCTTAAGTGTACATGTTTCAACCCATAGGAAATACAGGGATAGAAGAATTAAGGTGAAGGGGTAGAAGAATAAAATACAGGGATAGGAGATAGCTAAACATGAATGTGAGAGAGCAGCTCAACCTGAACTGCTGCACAGTATCTTCTAGCCTTGTGTGGTGGCTATTTACATTGTAATTTAAATTAAATTTAAATTTAAAAATAAATTACAAATTCAATTGCTCAGTCGTCCTAGCCACATATGGCTCTAGAACCACAAGTGGTAAGTGTCTATCTTATTGTCTAGCAGGAATGTGGAACATTTCCATCAAGGCAGAAAATGCTGTTGGACAATTGTGAAAAAGACAAACCCATAAGTTAAGATTTTCCATGACTAGATCTATCCAACACACCAGTGCCCTGGGCAAAAAGACACACTTTACTAGAATATAAAACCTCAAGGGACATATGAGAAGCAGATTGCATCTGGTTTGAGCAGCTAAAAAAAACATTTTGGAACTATCCAGAGAAACTTGAGTATGGACTAGGTATTATTAAAGTGAAAATTTAATCATGTTGAAAGGTAAATAAAATGCTACTAGTGGTTATTTCAGGTTTGTGAGAGTAGTGTCTTTTTTGCTGTTGTTTATGTCTATTTTCTAAGTTTGTACAATGCACATATGACTTTTGAGATAATAAAGGTTATTTTAATGTTCTTAAAGGTGACATTGCCTACCTGCCAAGAATAAATTTCAAAGGCTGTTCTTGACCTAGATCTATCCTTGCTTACATCCCTTGTGGTAAAGGAGAGGAACCCTCCGGGAACGTTCCAGGCAATCAAAGTCCATGGAAAGGGGAGGATGCAAAAAACTTAGAATTTAGTAATAAAATAAAGAGCTTTCAAAGTGGATATCAGAAAACAAAGTATTACGGGCAGTTACCAAAACAAGCAAAGACTGAAAGCTCGTAGTCAGAGTCAAGCAAACAGAAGTGACCGTCACTGAGGTAGTTCTGGAAAAATATTAGCTCTAGAAAAATACTGAGAACAGACGTTTTCCACTCTGTTATTCCTTTTTATAGGATACTATTAACCACATAGGGTCATGTCCAATTCTGTGTTCTAGCCTTTAGATCTTCCTTTTCTTTTAGTTTTGACCTTGAGCTCTGAATTTTTCTAAACCCAATTGTGTTCTCTAGTGAGAAATTTGTTCATTGATAGGTTTCTGTTCTTTTCCTTATTCTAAATAATCTATTCAAGGGATTTTGTCCAGGAAATCTGTCCAAACACTTGCCTTCTTTTTGCTGTTGTTGCAATCTCCGTTTTTTTAATTGTTCTACCTGCCTCAGATATACACATTCAACACGAGTTCTTGTCAAGTCATTTTAGGCAAGCCAGACTCATCAACTCATTCCTAAGATACTGTCCTTTGAATTCTGTCAGTTATGATCAGTATGGCACATATCTTTAATTGCCAGCTCAAAATCCATTATTTATTTCTTCCTTACTATGATAACTTTATCATATCCTTTCAAAAGAAGATCAGGCTCATATAAAACACTTCTTCAGACTCCAGTGCATTTTGCAAGGTCCATGTGATCCAGTTTGATATAAAGCAAGGTAAGCAGCAGTGTTGAGTTAGATTTCCAGAATAGCATTTTCAAAGACATGCTCGTCAATCTTTTCCCCTTTATCTTTCTTTGAGCCTGGATAGCAGGTGCAGTCATCATCTTTGTAAGCAGGGAGATGAAAGCCAGACACTAAGGATAGTGGTATGGAAAGACAATGGAAGCCTGAGACGTGAAGGACATCCCGTGCTGGCTGCTGCAGTGTTGTGTTGTCTGCTTTTAGACTCCTCATTACATTTGTCTCATTTACCATTTTTCTTGACATGCAAACAAAGGCAATTTTGACTAATGTGCAGAGGAAGTAAAAAGCATTTCACAGGCTGTTTTCAAATCTGATTATCATCATTAGGTAAACATGGCTTATAGGTAGATCTATAATATTTGATAGTTCACTTGTGCTTAGTGTAATTTTCAAGATTATCTCATTGAGAGAGTAGGATTTCATGCCTTTAATGTTTACCCTTTTCAGCTAGAAACTCACAGAAATATAAAAATAGGTATGTCTTTATTCCTTAGATAGGAAGGTAAAATGTGCTGTTCTAATTCAAAAACAAAATTGGAATGCAACCACAGGAAAAAAGACTGAAATGACATTTTTTTCCCCTAATTTTGAACTCAGAGTAAAATCCTATATCCAGTAAAGTCAGATTCAATTCTTAATTTAGGAAATATGTCTGAGCCTTTAAAGCATAAGATTGCATTCATGTTATCTTCATCAAGCTTGCTAATGCTCAATTAACTATTGATAATGAAACAATGACTAGCATTCATCCCCTTTATAGATATATATCATATAACATTTTAAAGAGACTTCTCTTCTAGTTTTACTGAATTATTTCAAAATCCAAGACCCAGGAAGTCTGTCAAGCTCCTTGAAAGTATTACCTCTATGTTCCAGTTTCTGCTATCAATATATAACAGATGGTATGGTCTTCAAAGAAAATGATTTCAAAAAATCTAAACTTTGTGCATTTCTGTATCTTTCTGTATATAAAATGAGAGGTCCATGTTTTCATTTAATTTCATTTACAACTGACTTGAATTTCTAATTTTTGGTAAGTGGTACCTTATATAAATCTCCTATACTGCATTGAAGAGTCTCATCCATGCCTCTTGCATCGTGCATGCATTGCATAACTTTTTGTTGTTGTTTCAAATCTTCTATGGATGTGACCTGATTACTTTATAGATTCTTCTTTCTACATTTGCTTTAGAGCAATTAAATTTGTATAATTACACGTCTCCATCTCCAATGTTGTTTTTATATCTTTACATCCCTTTGTTGCTTAGAATCTCCTTACAACAATGAGCCTCTAAGCAACAAAAGGATGGGGGTGATGCAAAGGTACTAAAAGTAGAATCTTTCTCCTTCAGAAAAATTTCAAGGTGAGCAAGTAAGCAATAAAATTAGGATCACACAAAATTGCCAGCTTATTTATGATTTCAGCACAGATTCCATGATGTTGCTTTAAAATTTCAAATTTGATGGCATAATATTCCTTTCAATCTCCATGAAGGAGTTCCCAAATTCAGACGTAAATTGAAGAAAATAGGGAAAACCAATAGACCAATCAGGTATGACCTAAATCAAATCCCTTACGATTATACAGTGGAAGTAACAAATAGCTTCAAGGGATTAGATCTGATAGACAGAGTGCCTGAGGATCTATGGACAGAAGTTCGTGACATTGAACAGGAGGCACTGATCAAGACCATTCCCAAGAAAAAGAAATGCAAAAAGGCAAAATGGTTGTCTGATGAGGCCTTACAAATAGCTGAGAAAAGAAGAGAAGCTAAAGGCAAAGGAGAAAAGGAAAGCTATACCCATTTGAATCAGTTCAGTTCAGTTCAGTCGCTCAGTTGTGTCCAACTCTTTGAGACCTCATGGACTGGAGCATGCCAGGTTTCCCTGTCCATCACCAACTCCTGGAATTTACACAAACTCATGTCCATTGAGCTGGTGATGCCATTCAACCATCTCATCCTCTGTTGTCCCCTTCTCCTCCCTCCTTCAATTTTTCCAAGCATCAGGGTCTTTTCAAATGAGTCAGTTCTTTGCATCAGGTGGCCAAAGTATTGGAGTTTCAACTTCAGCATCAGTACTTTCAATGAATATTCAGGACTGATTTCCTTTAGAATGAACTGGTTGGATCTCCTTGCAGTCCAAGGGACTCTGAAGAGTCTTCTCCAACAGCACAGTTCTAAAGCATCAGTTCTTTGGCACTCAACTTTGTTTATAGTCCAGCTCTCACAATCATAAATGACTACTGGAAAAACCATATCTTTGATAAGATGAACCTTTGTTGGCTCATAGAATGCAGAGTTCCAAAGAATAGCAAGGAGAGATAAGAAAGCCTTTCTAAGCAATCGATGCAAAGAAATAGAGGAAAACAATAGAATGGGAAAGACTAGAGATCTCTTCCAGAAAATTAGAGATACCAAGGGAACATTTCATGCAAAGCTGAGCACAATAAAGGACACAAATGGTATGGACCGAACAGAAGCAGAAGATATTAAGAAGAGGTGGCAAGAATACACAGAAGACTACACAAAAAAAATTTTCATGATCCAGGTAATTATGATCTTGTGATCCCTCACCTAGAGCCAGAAATCCTGGAATACAAAGTCAAGTGGGCCTTAGGAAGCATCACTATGAACAAAGCTAGGGAGGTGATGGAATTCCTGTTGAGCTATTTCAAATCCTAAAAGATGATGCTGCGAAAGTGCTGCACTCAATATGCCAGCAAATTTGGAAAACTCAGCAGTGGCCACAGGACTGGAAAAGGTCAGTTTTCATTCTGCTCCCAAAAAAGGGCATTGCCAAAGAATGTTCAAACTATCACACAGTTGCATTCATTTCACATGCTAGCAAAGTAATGCTCAAAATTCTCCAAGCCAGGCTTCAACAGTACATAAATCATAAACTTCCAGATGTTCCAGCTGGATTTCGAAAAGGCAGAGGAACCAGAGATCAAATTGCCAACATCTACTGGATCATTGAAAAAGTAAGAGAGTTCCAGAAAAAGTCTACTTTTGCTTTATTTACTATGCCAAAGCCTTTGACTGTGTGGATCACAACAAACTGTGGAAAATTCTTAGAGATGGCAAAATCACCTGACCTGCCTCCTGAGAAATCTGCATGCAAGTCAACCAGCAACAGTTAGAACTGGACATGGAACAACAGACTGGTTCCAAATCAGGAAAGGAGTACCTCAAGGTTGTATATTGTCACCCTGCTTAATGCAGAGTACATCATGCAAAATGCCCGGCTGGATGAAGCACAAGCTGGAATCAAGATTGCTGGGAGAAATATCAATAACCTCAGATATGCCGATGACACCACCCTTATGGCAGAAAGTGAGAAGAACTAAACAGCCTCTTGATGAAAGTGAAAGAAGAGAGTGAAAAAGTTGGCTTAAAACTCAACATTCAGAAAACTAAGATGTTGGCACCTGGTCTCATCATTTCATGGCAAATAGATGGGGAAACAGTGGAAACAGTGACAGACTTTATTTTGGGGGGCCCCAAAATCACCGCTGATGGTGACTGCAGCCATGAAATGAAAAGACACCTGCTCCTTGCAAGAAAAGCTATGACCAACCTAGACAGCATATTAAAAAGCACAGACATTACTTTGCCAACAAAGTCCATCTAGTCAAAGCTATGGTTTTTCCAGTAGTCATGTACGGATGAGAGAATTGTACTATAAAGAAGGCTGAGGGCCAAAGGATTGATGCTTTCAAACTTTGATGTTGGAGAAGACTCTGGAGAGTCCCTGAGACTGCAAGTAGATCCAACCAGTCATGCCTACAGGAAATCAACCCTGAATATTCTTTGAAAGGACTGATGCTGAAGCTGAAGCGCCAATACTGTGGCCACCTGATGCAAAGAGCCGATTCATCAGAAAAGATCCTGATGCTGGGAAAGATTGAAGGCAGGAAAAGAAGGGGAGGACAGAGGACGAGATGGTTACATGGCATCACTGACTCAATGGACATGAGTTTGAGTAAACCCTGGGAGGTGGTGACAGACAAGGATGCCTGGTGTGCTGAGCTGCTAAACACAATATATAGACAGGGCTTTTCTGGCAGCTCAGTAAGTAACGAATCTGCCTGCAACGCAGGAAACCTGGGTTTGATCCCTGGATTGGAAAGATCCCCTGGAGAAGGAAATGGCCACCCACAGCAGTATTCTTATCTAGGAAATCACATAGACAGAGGAGCCTGGCGGAGTACAGTCCACGGGGTCACACGAGTTGGACATGACTTAGCAACTAAACCACCACCACCATATATAGACAGTTATTCTATATGACAAAAAACATAGCAGATCAATAAAGAATGGAGGAGACTGGACAATTAGTGCATCTGGAAAAATTTTTTCCACATGGAACAAGAAAACAAAATTAGACCTCTATTTTACTGTTTTATGAAAATAAATTACAGGTGAATTATATAAAATGTTAAAGTCAAATTTTTAAATTTATTAGGAAATATAGATAAGTAGACTTCTGATTTTGTGGTTTGGAAAGATTTCCCAAATAATACATGCACTTAAAAACTAACCATAAATAAAATGATTGGTAAACTTGCCTATATATTATTAAGAAAAAATTATCAAAAGAGAAAGTAAAATTATGAGTTAAAAATTGGAAGAGGATATCTGTGATTCATATACATGACATTGTTAAATATAAACAATTCATATAATTTTAATAAACTTTATTTTTAAGAGCAATTTTAGCTTCATAGCAAAACAGCAGAAAGTACAAAGGCCCCACGTACCCCCTACGCTAACGTGTACAACCTCTCCTGCAACTGACGTCCTGCACCAGAGTGGTACTTTTGTTACAACTGGTCAACCTACACTAGTACATTGTTATCACCCAAAGCCCATAGTTTACATTAGGGTTTTGGTATTGTATGTTCTATATATTTTAATGTGTGTGATGACATGTATTCACCATTACAGTATCCTACAGAATAGTTTCACTACCCTAAAAATTATTTGTGCTCCACTTATTCACTCCAGTATTTTTGCCTGGAAAATCCCATGAACAGAGGAGCCTGGCGGGCTCCATTCCATGGGGTCGCAAAGAATAGGGCAGAACTGAGAGGCTAACACTTTCACTTTTCACCATTCAATTCTACTCACCCCCAAGTCTGACAACTATTGATCTTTTTACTATCTTCATAGTTTTGCCTTTTCTAGAATGTTATATAATTGGAATCATACAATATGTAACCTTTTCAGATTGTCTTCTTGCACTTAATATGCATTTAAGCTTATATGTCTTCTAAAGCCTTGATAGCTCATTTCTTTTAGCTACTCAATATTTCATTTCCTGGATATGTCAGTGTACTTCTCTGTTTACCTACTGAGGAACATGTTAGTTGGTTCCAATTTTTGGCAAATATGAAAAAATGCTACTGTAAACATCCATATGCAGATTTTTGTTTGGAAATTATTTTTCAACTCCTTTAGTTAAATAGTAAAGAGGACAATTGTTGAATAGCGTGATTAGAACATTTAGTTTTGTAAGAAATGGCCAAACTGTCTTTCAAACTGCCACTTTGCTTTCCCACTAGTAAAGAGAGTGCCTCTTGCTCCACATCCTCATCAGCATTTGATGTTGTCAATATTTTGGATTTAGACCATTTTAATAGATGTATAGTGGCAACTCATGATTGTTTTAATTTGTATTTCCCTAATGACATATGATATTTAGCATGTCATATGCTTATTTTCATCTGCAAATCTTCTTTGATGAAGTGTTTTGTTAGATCGTTTGCTTATTTTTTTTAACCAGGTTATTTCTTCTCTTATTGCTGAGTTTTAAGAGCTCTATTGAATTAATTTTTGAAAAAGACAAAGGCAAACTCTCCAATAGGAAATGGCTAAAGACATTAGCAGTCACTCTTCAGAAAAGAACAAATATATGTTCAATAAAATTATAGAGATGCTCTACTTTATAACTGATCATAGAAGTGCAAATAGAGGTCACAATGAGTAACATTTTATAGCGTTTTATACTTCAGTTGACAAAATCCTGAGAAGCCTGACAAAATCAAGTGTTGGGGATGATTAACAGGAACACTTCTATATTGCTTATGGAAATTTTAATTGGGAAACATTCAGTTGTAATCTTATAAAATTTAGTAGTTAGATACCTTAGAATGCTTCACTCCCACTCTTCAGAATATGCTCAAGAAGAATTCTTTCCCATACACGTCTGTATAGTGTGAGAGAATGTTCACAATAGGCTGCATTAACCTGCAAAAGCATTACACACATACATGTATGCATACATACATGCATATATGAATACATAAACACATCTGTGAATAAAGCAGGTCTATCCAGGAGATAGATAAATATATAATAGTATGTTCAAAGCAATGGAATATTATATTTGAGAAAATAAATGAAATACAGTTATAAGCAACAACATTAATATATTTTAATAATATAGCAACTTTGAAAAAAGAAGTTCCAGAAGATGACATACAACTTGGTATCTTTTTTATAAATTCCAAAAACAACTGAGATAATATATTGCTTACACAAATGTATTTTACGATGAAAACTATTTTAGAAAAAATAAGGAATGATTAACTTCTGATCCTGATTAGGGAAGGTGTGATAGATGAAAATTTCTATATTTTTCAGGTCATCTGGTGAATACACAGATACTTGTTATTTAGCAAGTTAAGTGGCCATATGTGAGTCAGTGAGACCATTATTAATCCAAATCTGCATGCTGCTGCTGCTGCTGCTAAGTCACTTCAGTTGTTGCCATTGCCTTCTCTGCCAAATCTGCATGAGTAAGCTTAAAAACACATCTTAGAAATAAATGCTCCTTCTCCTCACTTTTCATTCTGTGGAAGGATGAAACCATCTCAGGATAAACCACTACTCAAGATGTGGAGCCATAAATCTGAATACGTTGCTTACTTAAGGATGAGCTACACTAAGCAAAGCAAATTGCTGATCTTATACAGAGCTTGGGGGAGGGGTTAAATGGTGGCAGAGGCAGGAACGGGCTGGCACCAACCTTAGAAATGTGTTCACTGGAGTGAGTCCATCACCTCCAAATGACTGAATTTCCAATCATGAGGTTGTCATTGAATGGTTGACTTTCAGGCTTTTGGTGTTCACTGAAGTGTGTAGTATTGATCCAGTAGATACATTTAAAACTAGTTCTTGTGTTTTCAGGTTTCCTTAGATAGAGAATGGTATTTTCCTAGGGACTTTATTATTTTCTCTGTATGTGTATTCTTTGTAAAAGATAACTCACTCCAGAAGAGTGATTTTCGACCTTGGCTGCAATTTAGAACCACATCAGGAGCTTTTAAAACCCCTGATGCCTAGGCTGCACCCCAGACCGAACATATCAGAATCATTAGAAGCAGACTTAGGCATCAGTATTTTCAAAAGCTGCCCAAGTGACCCCCATAATCAACCATCACTGAGTTGATGGAATGAATGTATTAATGCTCATTATCTCTTTGCTAACAAACCCGTTTTACTGTTGCGGGGCCACCTCTATCAGCTAATCTCACTGTTTTAGGCATTAATTCCACTTAATATGCACATGTGTAACTCAGTAACATTGTGAACAATAATTACCAAATCTGGGACATTTTCACAATTACCTGGGAAGATTTTTTTTAATTCCAAATCTCTAGATTCCACATGGAGCTACTAATGGAAAATTACCTGATAAGGAGCAAAAAAATCAATAATATTTTTAAAGTTTCCGGTGTAATTCTACTTACCATCCAAGTCTGAGAACCCCTATTTTAGGACATCTAATAAGGATGATGCTATGATGTGATGGATTTTGCTTACCAGTTGGGAGAGTCCTCCTGTTCTATGGATCCTACACATCCACAATTCCATACATTAAAATTTTAGCTGTGGTTACTCTAAAACCAAAACCGGATACAGAAAAACATCTCTTACCTTTGTGAGATTCTATATTGATTTCAACCTACTGGTTCAATGTTAAGTGTCACCACTCAGGAGAATATTACACTAATTACCTCATATGTTCTCCCGTTCCATGATTATTCTCGTCTCCCTTTTCACCAGTAAATGTGATGCCGTAGGCAGAGATATTGTTTTTTTTGTTCTCTAAGTACAGTTATCTGTTTTACATAAATGACAGATTTGCTATTATTCTTCTATAGTAATTTTAGTCACTATTTATTTTAAGGCAATTGGATATTTCTCAAGATGTTCCACCAAAGTTCTTGAATGGAAGAATATATTTTCATTGTTATTATTATTTGGATGATATTCTTGCTCCCTTCCCAGTTATCATCATTGCCGTTATCTAGCTCTGTAGCAGGAGGTGTACTGTGGTATAGAGTTAATCACATAGATGTTGGAGTTAAACTTTCCTGTGTTTGAATCCCACCTCTGCCCCTTGTTACTTGTTAACTCTTGAACAAGTCACTTACACTTTTATTATTAATTTTCTACCCCAAAGTTGGTTGTAAGCATTGAATAAGTTAATACATTCAAATATTTAGAACAATGGCTGACAAGCAATAAGTCAAATGTAAAATGTTAGCTTTGTCATGAAATGTGTGTACATTTGCAAATATCTTAGTTTTTCTTTTTTTTGACTCTACTTTTCAGAGAAAAAGTAGCCTCCACAGAGTCAAATAACTTTCCCAAGGCTCCATAGAAATAAATGACAAAGTAGAATTTCAACCACCACAGGCTTACATCACCATCTGAAACCTCTCACTTATCTTAGAATGAATGCTTGTTAGAGCAGGATAAAGACTTATTTGTACCAGGTTGCTACAAATGGAAATGGGGCTCTTGATCTTTTGTATCTGGTGAAATTTTCTGATTTTTCCCTTGTGGGATGTTTTTATGATGTATCTTACTTATACATAAGCCATAATCATTGACCATATTGCTGCTATATTTTTCTGAACAAGATGTTATCTGATAGATTAAGAATAAGAAACAAAAATTTTTGTTTTTCCTTCACTTACTGATTCTCTAGTGCTCTTCCTTTCTTTATGTAGATCTGAGTTTTTGACCTATGTCATATTCCTTCTCTCTTTTTCAAAAAGAATGTTTTTATTTTATATTGGATTATAGAGGATTGAGTCTGCATCTACAACTTTCTAGTTCTATGCTTTCTACTTATTAATATACTGAGGACTTAGTAATAAATAGTATTGCCAAAATAGCATATTTTGTTCAATTCCGCACTTAAAACAATACAAATGGAAATAAAACCTGAAATTATTGTCCCTCAAAGTGTTAATTTCAAATATAGCAGCAAGTAGCAATAGAGATGCATTTACTCTCTACTTTCTCAATTGACTAGTACATTTTGACTCTAATAAAAATTAAGTTGAATGCTTATTATTGGAAAAAGAAAAGGACTTTATCATGAGGGTTTCATAAGTCAATAATGTAAAAAAAATAATAATAATAATGTAGATACCATTAATGATATAGAAGAGATTATATCCAAATATTTATTGTAAGAAATTCTTATGTAAGTTAACAAGCACATTCTAATGGAGAATTAATGATGTTTAAAAGATTAGTATTTGAAAAGCATTATGCTACGTTAATTAAAATAGAATATACTGGTTAGATTAAACTTTAATACCTGCATGTGTAAATACATATATGTGTGTGTTTGTGTGAGTGTATATGAAAGATGTGGTAAGTTTCGCATTTTCTTACTGACTGTATAAGCCTAGACCTGACTGAGATTATTTCCTGCAATGGCTGAAATATTTCCTGGAATAGGGAGAGAGAATTGGGAACAGACCTCTGGGCAAGTCTTCCACTTTATACGTGTATTTTTTAATGACTCGTCTTCCATTTCAAGAATGCTATGGAAGCAATATTATTGAGTGTGAAAAGTTATGCAGTAAAGACCACAAAATGGAGACACGTGGAGAAAAGCATTAAGATTACCTCTAGAGATAACCTAAAATACACGATAGAGGAGTATGTTAGTTTAAAAAAGTTTAGCATAAGCCACACTCCTCTTTATAACTGAAGTAACTAAGAGATTAAATAACATGAGATTTTATGTTGTGTAATGGTTAAAAAAATAAAACCTAGTGCCAGAAAGCCTGGATTCAAATTCTGACTCTATTCAGAGCTGTGTGACCTCAGGCAGGTCATCTCATCTCTTCCACAGACTTACCCAAAAAGGTTATTTTAAATATTGTAAATAATATATGTCTCACCAAGAGTTATCAGCTTTATTAGTCTTTTTGATAATAAATTTTGATTTCGTCATTCTATTCCTTTTCTATTACATTAACTTCTGTTATCTTTTCTTGTATTCTTCTCTCTCTGGACTTAACTTTTTATCTAAACTTTGAGTAGATGTTGAGAGCATGTTTTCAGATTTCTAATCTATACATTAAAGACTAATGTTTTGTTATATACCTGAAATTCTGATATGTATTATATATATAGTTCAAAATATTTTTATTTTCCATTGTAATTATGAATTATCTGATAAGTTATTAAATATGCATTGCTGATTTCCATTAAATGAGAATATTCTAATTATCTGTTTTATGTTTGTTAGAATATCTTTCCTTTCAAATTTTTTTGAAGCATGCTTAATAGTTAAGCACAAAGTTAATGGTCAATTTTAGTAAAATGCATGAGCAATACAAAGAGATATGTAACACTTGTGAAAATTTAGTTGTTCAGTCGTGTCCGACTCTTTAAGACCCCATGGACTACCAGGCTCCTCTGTCCATGAAATTCTCCAGGAAAGAGAATTTATTAAAATTTTCAATCATACTATTTAAATCCTTCATATCTTTACTAATGCTATATACTCATTCTACCACTTACTAAAATAGCAGTATTAAAATTTCCCACTATGATTATGGATTTAACTATTTCTCCTTTAGTTTTGTGAAATTTTGCTTCAGAATATTTCAGGTTATATAATTTGTGCATAGACATTTAGACATGTATTTCTTTCTGGCGAGTTTATCCTTGTAGTAGATATTCTTCTTTATCTCTAGCAATGCTTTTTTATTTCAACTCTATTTTGATAAGCATTATAATATATACTTATGTCAATTTTATTTTGGTTTGAGTTTAGAAGGTATATCATCTTCTATACTTTATATTCAAACTTTATGGTTAAGGTTTACTGCTTATAATCATCATATAACTATTTTTACTAATTTAGTGATTATTAAATTTTAATTATGCAGGGTTTCTATAAAGTCTGGAAATGAATATGTATATATACTATGTCATCAATGGCATCTTAACTTTGTAAAAGAAAGTAAAAGTTTCTAGATGCTATAGTTAGCCTGTAGTACCAAATCAATTTATACGTGATGAAATTGCTATTGTTATTAACATATAGATCTATCATCTTTCTATTATCTCACTCTTTATATGGTCACTTTTCTCTCTATTCTTGCCTTCTCTCAAATTAAGTATTTTCATTATTACTTTTTTAATCTATTATTTTCAATCAATGTTTAACCTGTTTGCTAATTATACATTCCTCAAATACACTTTTCTGTTAATACACTAAAAATTCCCTAAATAATTCAAAAGCCCTACAGCTGTTTACTCTTTCTTGGTTTTTAAGTTATTTTTATGTATTTTAATTCATATATATTTTCCAATATTTCATTGTAAAAATTTCCAAAATAAAGTTGAATGCACTAAGAAAACCCATATACTCACCTTGGATATTCTACAAATTAATATTTTTAAAATGATTTGTATAGTTTATATATTTGCTTCATCATAAACATATTTCATCTATCATGAATCTAGCATGTATTCATACCTCTTTCAATTCATCAATTTACCACCCTGTAAAATGCATATTTTTTATTTCAAAGTAAATTAAAATATAAATATACCTTATTGATAAATACTTCAACATATATATCAATTAACACAGTTCAATTTTTGCTTATATTTTCTTTCTTAATATACACCAAGGTGTACAAATTTTAAGCATGTTGTTCAATGAGTTTTGATAATTGCATTTATTCTGTAACCCAAATATAAACCATTGCCATCACCCCAAAAATTGTCCTTGTGACTTTTCCCATCACTCCCCACTTCCACTCCCTTCAGACATACAATGCTCTGGTTAATTTTATAAATGCAACAAAGTATCTTTCTATAGCTCTTCAATTTTTTCTGCTTTCATTTGTAATAATTTTCTTTCAAACAGACTTCATTATTTAATTCGGTGTTAGTCTACTGGTGAGATTTTTTTTTTTCCCTTAGTTTTTCTCAGATGTTACCCCTTTAAATACTGATTCTCTGTGTTCTCTCCCTTTTCTCCGTTTGGATTTTCAGCTGGATCTGTGTTCGATCTTTGTATGTATCCTACATGTCTCTTAAGTTCCTTTCTGTATTTTTCATCAGTTCCTAATTCTCTCTTTGTTTCTTCCTATCCCTTATTAAACTCGTCCACTGAGTGGTTAATTTTATTACATTTTGCTCTTAATTATAGAATGTCCATTTATTATTTTGTTTTTAGAATCTAATCCTTGCTCCAATTCTTTGTCTTATAATTAATTACTTGACTGTATTAATCATGGGATTTTTCTGTTTGTTCATTTCACATTCGATTACTCTAATTGTGGCTCCTGTGGTTGCTCATATTATTACTTTAGCACACTATATGTTTGTCAAGTTGAATCTTCTGTTACCGTGGTTTTTAACTGAATCCTAAGTGTCTCACTTGAAGGTCCAGAACTGAACTGAACACATATGAACATGTATTTGACGATATTTTACTTTAGATATATCATTACTTTCAAGTCCAATTTTAGGGACAATCATGCAAAGTAAAAATTTTATATCATGTTCACTGTTAATAGAAGTACATAATTAAATATAATCTGCAAACTCAATACTAGGTCACAAAAATATTCCTTTAGTGTTTTCAAAGAAATTTTGCATCTATATTTTTTTAATTTTCAAATGATTTTAGTAAAACACAATAATTTACTTTTTAAATGTGTGAAAACTGAGTATGAGAGAGATTAAATAAATTTCTCAATATCATACACCGACCTAATCAAAATCATAACTAGTATTTCAATTAAGATTTCTAATTCCAACTCCTGGATTATACTACATTTACCATTGCCTCCCTTAGTTTAGAATATGATAGAATGAAGAAAGGCATTAAAGTAATTCTCTTCCCTTGGTTTGTATTCCTCACATGCTTTTGATTTGAAATTCTCCTTTAGGATCAAAAACATGCAAATATTATACTGTCCCAACTGAAGGAAGCAACCAGCTCTTCCTCTCTCGTGTGCTTTTTTAGAATCATTGCAGATGGTTGTGATTAAAACTAAATTAACCTGAACTTGTGATCTTCACTTTAACAAAGTTTTTGGTTCATTACACATAAGAGACATTCTGACCAGAAGAGTCTAGAATCCATATGGCTTTATAAAATATCATATTTTGTACTTAACAGGCTCCAAATCATCCCCTGGACTTACTTCTTCCTTAGTATTTCCTTGCTAGGTTGCCTCTGTGTGTATCCTCCCACCATTGTCTTTTAGCAGATTTCTTCATCTTAACACATTCTCCCTTCTGCAAAGACTACAAAAATGGCAGGTTTTGTTTGTTGTTTGCCCATCAATATCGATTCCACCTTCTACCAGTAATTGCTTCTGATATTCCTTTGAGTCAACCATTCATTCTCACCTACAATGAAAATGGTTCTGTCCGGGCTGATCCCTCCTTGTAGACTCAGGAGATGTCACAAGAACCAGATGTGATCAATCAGGGCTTTTCAAGCCAACCTTCTCCATGTTGACTGATAGGAGACTGAGCATGTAACTCAATTAGAGCAATAAACATACAGCCTGGGATTTTTCTGGAATCATGAGGCAGAAAATCCCTATCTCTGCTAGGCTTACTGAGTAAGTAAGGTATACATCTAAAGCTATCTCTAAAAAGAGGAATTCTATCTGAAAATGAAGCCACTAGAGAGGAATAAATAACCAAGAGATGCAAAGAGACGCCATGTTTGGAGGACATCATTTAGAGCGCTTTGTTTCAGCCTTGCCTGAAGTTGCTAATCTACCTCTACACCTTGTATGATCCTTCCCTCCACTAATATTTAAGCTAATGTAATCTAGATTTCTCAAATGCTACTCTATCATGTATTCCCTCTTTCATGTTCCTCACGGAACATCATATTTAAGTGGTACTCTCTATCTCTTCTCCCCAAGAGATTATGCATTCCTATTAGGCAGAGTAGTATTATATTTATCTCCATTCCACCAATGCTTAATCAGTTTTCTGCCTCATAAAATAAGCACAAAAGTGTGGGGAAAAGAAAAGAAGGATAAGGGAAGGAGATGACAGAAAAGGGAATGTGGTTGACATATAGCCAAAATTTTAGAAAAAAGAGTCATTTGTTCTTTTTTTTATTCCCTCTTCCTATTATAGAAAGCAAACAAGGAACTAAAGACTTGCACTTTGGATTTTCCAATATCCTACACATCCTTCGCACAAAGGTTGATAATGCACAATAAATTTTATTGACAGGGCTGATATTACATATTCTATCTTATTGTCAGGACATATGCTGGATGATGCATCCTCATTTTTTTTTGATTCAGAAAATATGACTGTTGTACTTATAGACACAAGAACTATATTCACCAAGTAATAAATCTTGGCTGTCAGTAGAACCCACAGGCCAGTACATTTCAAGATGTGATGAAATCCCTTCTGTATTGACTCAAAGTGTAGGATTCTCTTGAGCAATGACAGGCAAGCTGGAATCATCACTTGCAGTTGTAGAAGTATTCAGAAAGAACATTTAAAAGCATGTTACTGAAGCTGGAGTAAAATGTAGCTAATGGAGAAAAAAATGCTTGCTTTCAAATACAGTTACTGAAAGAAGCTAAATTAAAATGTCAGATGCAATAGCAGAAGTAAGCTTCTCTTGGCTTAAAAAGAAATGCACAGCAATAATTCTAGTTATTGGCTAAGACATTCCCTTTTTCATTGATTTTTATATTGATCTGCTAGAGCAGACACTAAAGACAGTCCAATTTTACTTTAAATGTATCTTCAATTCTCAGCAAGACAGGAATTTCTAAAGGTAGGAATAGTTCTTCCGATACAATAAGCTTTATTATTTTGTTAATATTTTTATTTATAAACACTACCATAGTACTCATAGTGAATACTAAAACTCAAAATTGAAAAAAATGAATTACACAGATTGGAGAAATTAAATTTGAGGAGTTCACTTATGGGTGTTTCTTATGCTTCTTAGTCAATAATTAAATAGAAATATAGGAAATAGAAACTGTATTATAGCTAGTGGATAGATGATTGGACCTGTTGGGAAGATCCCCTGAAGAAGGGAATGGCTACCCACTCCAGTGTTCTGGCCTAGAGAATTCCATGTACTGTATAGTCCATGTGGTCGCAAAGAGGTGGACATCGACTGAGCAACTTTCACTTTCACTTTTGTAGCTAGACTGCTTGAGTTTAAAATTCAGCTTGACTGTTATAAGACCTGGGGGATGTCATGAAACTGCTCCAAGCCTTAGTTTTTCTGGCTAAAAGCTAAGAATGAAAATCATTCTTACCTATTTAGTAAGGTTGTGGTGAAGGTTAAATAAATTAATGCATGTAAAGGTCCTAGAATATTGTTTGGCACAGAATGAAGTGCTAAATAGATGTAAGCTGTTGTTCCTGAGTTCTCTGGCATTTCTATATTTATGTATTTGTATATATACATTCACATATATATAGTACACATATACATATATAGATCCATATAGATGTATAAACCTACCCTCTTTTGGAAAGGGTAAAATCTTTTATAACATTTGTCAGAGGAGCAGAGCCAAGTGACAGAGTAAAAACCTGCCCTAAGGGATGAATAGATCTAACTTGCTTCCTCGTTACTCAAGATTCCCTAAAGAAGCCTGAAAAACATGAGCACAGTGGCCTTCCTGGGGCCTTATGAGACACAGTTTACCTTTGACAAGTGCAATCTCTGAAATCAGCATCTAGATCCCATCCCATCCCATCCCATCCACAACTAATGAAATTCTACAACTAACCAAACGTACAACCTCGAATATGTCATTGTCTCCTCCATAAAAATGGAGATAATGAAGAACTCAGACGCTAAAGAACCTGTCTGTAGTGCAGCAGACCTGGGTTTGATCCCTGGGTCATGAAGATCCCCAGGGAGAAGGGAATGGCTACCCATTCCAGTATTCTTGCCTGGAGAATTCCATGAACAGAGGAACCTGCCAGGCTACAGTCCATGCGGTTACAAAGAGTCAGACATGACTGAGCTACTAACACTTTCAACCTTAAAAGATTGTTGTAAAAATTTTATGTAAGTAAAGAACTTAGGTTACTTGATGCATAACAAGAAACAAGTAAGAGATTATTTTAAATAAGTATCAATACTTGTTAACATATCACAACAGACAGCTTTCTACTCATTGCTAACGTGAACACTGGATGTGGATTACCACCTGTCAATAAATCTGCAGTACTAACAAACCCTCACTATATACAGCCTCCCATATCCTTAAAAATAGAGTGACATTTAAGCAATATCTGATTTGCAATGCATGGTAAGAAAAAAAATATCAAGTGTCCAACCAGCCTAAGTGACCCTTAATTCCATTTTCACAGCAAATGGCTTTTAAATAAGCCACTAACTGCCATTTGCTGCCATTGTCTTCCATCAGCAGTGAAGCCTTACCTTACTGGCAAATTGAAATCCTCTTATCAAAATTGTACAGTTTACAGATAGCAGAGAGGTAAACAGGGACAGTTACCAGGGGGTAAAATAAAATCTGTAATAAGACTAATGGAGCCAAAAGTCAATTCTGTAGCCTTCTTTTCTTCTGCCTCCTAGTATCCTCTCCAATATCCAATGGGAGGTTTATGCTAACATAAGAGCAGCATAAGTGATTAACCTTTTGCTACAGCTTCCAATTGCTATAGTTTTTTTTTTTTTCCTTAGGAAATATATAGATTTGTCTTACAGAATAGGAAAGACTTTGCTGAAGCTGCAGCCAACCTTACATTACGAGAGGCAAAAAAAAATTAAGTCAGCTTCATGATTTAGGTCAGTAAAATATAAACTATCAGATATGCCGTAGGCATTTAGTTGTCTCACATGTAGAGTTGAGAGCCATGTGTTAAAATCTAAATCAAGCATTAACCTCCTGTTTTAAGATTAGTTTATCTCTAAATAGATTCTCTAGGATCTGAGAGATGTGGATGGTTGAAAATGATAATTAAGCCAAGCAGTTATCGTATATTCGTCATAAATTAACAGGATAATAAGAGAACTTCTCAAGTATGCTTTTCTTTATATACTTGGAACACTGACAGAATGTTTTATTGTAAACTTGACAGAAAATCATGTTCATTCTAAAAAAAAAAAAAAGAAAGAAAGAAATCCCCATTCCATGGTGTTTAAGCATTTATGTATATTTAAAATCACTGATTTTGCCAGGTAAATGGAAGAATCTGTTAAGTAGTCATTAACACACACAATGAAATATTTCCCACCACTCTCTGATTGTTTTGTGAAATTCTGTTTCTATAACCTTACTTTCCATCTTTGTTGATAGATTATGATAAAATAAGTGAGACAAAGAGGTGAGTCTAAAGTAACTGAACATAATAATTTTTTAGAATTTTGTAAGAATATCCAGATTTTCTTCCTGTGAGAAATGCTGCTAGGATAAGCTATATCCAAATGACCATGACTACATCTAATTTTCTGTACTAGTACTTTACCAGGGGCTTTCTCGTGGCTCAGCGGTAAAGAATCCATTTCCAAGGCAGGAGATGCTGTGCAGTCCCTGGGTCAGAAAGATCCCCTGGAGAAGAGTATGGCAACCCACTCCAGTATTCTTGCCTGGAGAATTTCCATGGACAGAGGAACCTAGTGGGCTACAGTCCATAGAGTCGCAAAGAGTCAGACACAACTGAAGTGACAGAGAATGCACGCATGCACTTTACTGGAGAACATTTTGTTAAAACTCAAAAATTGTATTGCAAGCGTGACAAATAATTTAACTGGAACAGAAATTTCTGGAGGCCAAATTGACTATCTTTTAGGGAAACCAGGGTGAGTGAACGTTACTGGGGATAGCTTATTTCTCTGGCTCTCATTTCCATTTGGCTGAAGCCTGGGAAAGGGCATTTATCTCTGACAAGACCTGAGACATTATAAACATGCCCCCATACCAAGTCAATCAGCTTGATAGCCATAATAAAAATTTCACTTTTTCGGGGTCCAAAAGAATATCAAAAATACCATTGGCTTCTCCATAAAGTAAGATAAAGAACCGTTTCACTGTCTCAAAGATAATCATGCATGATTCTTTCATTTGAAAATAGTTACCTACAATTCTTAGCATCCTTTGGTGGCAGGAAAAAAAATACTTTCATGGTCAAGAAGGTACTATGTTTTACTATGTAACCCAAATACATTAGTTCTCTTCTACATAGGAAATATAAAAATGGGGAAGGAAAATTCTCATGCTTCAACCTCCCTCTCTACAGACACAACATCACCTGTTCCTGTAACTGATGTCTGTTTTTACATAAGGAAGCACATAGGATAGCCCAGGATATAGTAAGCAGAAACAGGATGTCTCAACCTGGGCATCTTTCCTTGCATCTAATGGTAGTTCATCTCTACACTGATTCTTCTTCTTTAGTTCTTTTCTTCTCTAGAGGAGATTCTTTCCTGCCCCGCTGCTGCCAACTTACCCTCCACCAAACGCTTAAAACTACAAAAATATCTCTGGTTGATTCCTGCTACTTTTCAAGGAGATGATCCTCATTTTCTCTCATTTCTGTAACTGGCTGTGTGGCTCCACTTTGTCATCATTTTATTGTTTCAAGTATTTGGCTTATTTCTCCAAAATATTGTACACGGATGCCAAAGTTGCACACTAAGTAGACTGTACCTGATAGATTCAGGCAGGGGTGGCTACCAATACACTAGGTTCCTTCATTGATTCAAAACATACTTACTGAGTGCCTACCTTGAGACTGGCATAAATCCCAGAGAGGGGAAGTTAGTTTCTTTCACAGCAGCAGCTTCCATTTCACTTGGAAATTTTGTTTCACCAGGTTTGAATTAGCTGTGAAAATGATGTACCTGCCTTCATGGAATACTCTAGTGGCACCAAGAATAAAAGTAGATCCCTGAAGATATGCAATGTTGTTATTGTTGTTGTTCAGTCACTAATTCGCGTCCAACCTTTTTCAACTTCATGGATTGCAGCACTCCAAGCTTTCCTGTCCTCTACTCTCTCCCTGAGTTTGCTCAAGGTCATGTCCACTGAGTTGGTTTTGATATCAAGCCATCTCATCCTCTGCCACCCTCTTCATCTTTTGCTTTCAATCTTTCCCAGGATCAGGGTCTTTTCCAATGAGTTGACTCTTTGCATCAGGTGGCCAAAGTATTGGAGCTTCAGCATTAGCGTCAGCCTTTCCAATGAACATTCAGGGCTGCAAGAAGACATGCAATAATCTGTTTTTAATCTTAGCAACAGCAGGACTATAACCTTCTCTCTCACTATGCTGAATATAAATATTTTTGCCTTTCAGTTATCAAACAGAAGTTTTACATTCAGCTTTAAACTTTCAAGAACCACACGAATCAACCTCAGGAGAAGACTGAGATGGTTATAAAGTCTTATGACAGACACCTTGGTCTCTTGTGCCCTGTGGCCATTTTAGGGAATTTGCTTTCAGAGAGAAAGGCTGCATAATGTTTTTTTAAATTGTTTTATTCCTAGTTTTTTGAACATTGATCTAGAAAAAGCCTTATCAATAAGGGGAAGAATAAGATCTGCCAAAGAAACAGCCACATCAAAGAATTTAGGGAGTTTGTATATCGGGTAAAAAGACACTGGAACCACTCTTATATAAATAGATTTCTATAATCCTCATTTTTTTCTCAACTTCATTCTTCTAGTAGAATTTCTTTTTTCTTATTCAGTTTCAGACCCCCTTATTATTGATCATCCTGTTGTTGGGGTCCAAAGCAGGCTGCCTCACGATGAGCCCCTATGACATACTGATGGTATTGAATTAGTTACTTGAGAAACAGCCAGCTTGTGGGGAGGGGAGAAATAGTTTAAAAAAAAAAAAAAAAAAGCTTCAACCGCCCCTCTTTCTTCTTGAAAGTGGGAAATAAATCTTCCATGTGAAAATATTCTCCCTAAGGCATGAGGATAGAAGATCCCTGAACTAGGGAATTCAAGGCTAAGAAAGCTGTGTAGACAACCCTTGTTACTTCTTTATCGGTCTGCAAATCCAAGTACAACCCCCTTTGTTTTGTTACACCTTCACAAACCATTGTTTCTTTGTCTAAAAGTTATACATAAACAACCAGTTGGGGTCACTTTGGGGCTTCCATTACTAAGAGACCTCTGTGTGTATGAATTAATTTTTTTTCCTGTTTTTAATACTAATATATCTTGTGGCAACTTAATTTTAATTTGACCAGATACTAAACCAACGAAAAGAACTTAAGAGGGTTGGGGAAAAATTACTCCTTTCCTGACACTGTTGGTTTCAAATCCTAACATTAACCCATGCATTTATTGGAGCCCTTTAGGGTTCAAGAGTCATGGCAAGAATACAGTGACTTACACAAATATAAATCTGATTTTATTATTTCCCCCCTTAAAAGCTTTCCCTAATCTTTGCTGTGGTATTAAAAGCTATTTCTTTCTGGCTCCAATTATCTCATTGAATCACATCTCCTTCCTTCCTCCCTACCTTTCTCCCAAGATATTCTTCAGCCCTGCACTGTCTAAAACCACTGGACTATTGGTAAAATGCTACAACCGTCACATACTTTCATCCTTTAATATCCTTCCTTATTCTTTTGCTTCTGTGCTCTTTCCTTCACCTCCATCTGAGGAACCCCACTCATCCTAAAAAACAGTTCAAATGTCTTTCTCTCCAAGATATCCCTGACTCTTCCAACTTTGTGTTCTGTGCTTTTCATAACATGCTTTTTGTCCTTCTATGATAGTGTCCATTAGGTTGGATTTTAGTTACTTATATATCCATCTTTCCCAGTAATCTGTGAGTTCCATGAAGAGATAGATGAGCTATGCTTTATTTTGCAGGTCTAGTATCTTAAGTCAGTATCTGGAATAGAGAAAATACTCAGATATTTTTATGTGTTTTCATAACAAGAAAATAAACCTTTTAAACTTTCTGAAAAAAAAAGAAAAAGAGCTCAGTGAAATCTTATCTAACTCATGAAATCTTAGAAGATTTATAATCTCATTATATCCAACAAGATCTCATAACAATGTACTATATATGGTTTTCCAAATCTGACTCAAAACATATATCTTTGCAAATATTTTTAGGTTCTATATTATAGTTTCTCCTCTGATCTTATTTCTGCTCAGCTCTCCTTCAATCACCAAACAAAAAACAAAAGCAAAGCAAAACAAACAAGCAAACAAAACCACAAACAAACAAAACATAAAACTCCATATCCATGTACACAACAGGGAAGAAGGTTTTGGGTCTTTGCTTGCTATATTCATCAGTTCCCTCTGACATCCAAAGCCTACCTTACATAAAATGAAGTCCTGGTCTCCAACCATACTAAACTTCCTAGTGTCTCCAATAGTATGCCCTGGACATATCAAGTAACTTGATAACATTAGATTAAGAACTTTGAATAGTGTTCATTTCTTCCTTCTCTGTATTTTTTGGGGCTCCAAAATCACTGCTGATGTTGATTGCAGCCATAAAATTAAAAGAAGCATGCTCCTTGGAAGAAAAGTTACGACCAACCTAGACAGCATATTAAAAAGCAGAGACATTACTTTACCAACAAAGGTCCATCTAGTTAAAGCTATGGTTTTTCCAATAGTCATGTATGGATGTGAAAGTTGGACTATAAAGAAAGTTGAACACCAAAGAATTGATGCTTTTGAACTGTGGTGTTGGAGAAGATTCTTGAGAGTCCCTTGGACTGCAAAGAGATCCAACCAGTCCATCCTAAAGGAGATCAGTCCTGAGTGTTCATTGGAAGGACTGATGCTGAAGCTGAAACTCCAATACTTTGGCCACCTGATGAGAAGAACTGACTCCTTGGAAAAGACCCTGATGCTGGGAAAGACTGAGGGCAGGAGGAGAAGGGGACAACAGAGGATGAAATGGTTGGATGGCATCACCAACTCAATGGGCATGAGTTTGAGTAAACTCTGGCAGTTGGTGATGGACAGGGAGGCCTGGCGTGCTGCAGAACATGCGGTCACGAAGAGTTGGACATGACTGAGCAACTGAACTGAACTGAATTGAAACAGAAATACAATTCTTAAGCCTTCAAAATACCTTACACTCTTTCCATTTCCTCTCCATTCCAAACTGGGCAACCCCTCAACACCCCTAGTTTGTGATACCAGAGAGTGCACTTGGCCTTCTTTCACCAAAGTTTTCCTATATCCATTTCACCTGTTTATGCACTCGTACCAAATGAAACACAGAAAATTACATTCAGTTTTTCATTTCTCTATTAAAACTCAAAAATGACTTGCTTGTCCATCAATTTTAAATCCCTTTGCCTTGTTCGGAAGTCCACTACAATCTGTCCCTACTTTTATGACAACATACACACGCACTCCTTCTTTACCAGTCTTCCCCTACAATATGTTGTACATCTGTTCTTTGCTTCAAATGCACATTTATTTGTATATTTATATCTCCATATACTTTTCCCTTTGTTTCCTCCACCTCTTTCCTAAGCTTTCTGCTTGACCATTATTCTCATTCTCCTACTTCTTTAATACCAAATTCCCTTATGAAGATTTTCTCTAACTTCAGTCCACACTATCCTCTCTCTTTTCTGCAGCAAGTGTTAGTAGCATAGACGTTAGTATTTAATTGTTCTTTGATGGTTTCCTATGGATTAAGTGTGCATTCTTTGGTTGAGAGATCCCAGATTTATTTATTGAACACTTGATGCCGAGCACTTTTCACTTTTCAGGCTTTAAGTAATATGTGAAGATAGCAATTTCTGAAAGAACAATGCCTGAGATCACACATGGAAAGCAAGCTACCCTACACAGTTGCATGTGAAGGAGGCATAGCTAATTGATCTCAGTACCCTTTCTTGCTGAGCTTGAAGAAGGTTTCTCAAGTGCAAACCAGTAATTATCAATCAATTGGATTAAGGAGTAAGTTGAAATCTATTTGATATGCCTGACCTATAATCTAAATGAAAATATGTATGCATGTGTGTGTGTGCTAAAAATCAATCTCAATTTGGTTTTCTGAAGAGTGGGAACAGATTCTTATTTTTGAATTGTATACACAATACAATACCAGGAGAATTTCAATAGAGATGTGGGAATAGTTTATTAAAATGGAAAACAAATTGTATATTAATATTCAGGCCTCACAAACATTATCTACAGCAAACTATGATTTACTCACATAGAGAATAGAATAAAGTCCAATAGTCCCACATTGATTTATTTCTTCAGTCACACTCAGAGATACAGAGCAACGTAATTAGCAGCAGTATCTTCAGACACAAAGAAAATCAATTCTTACACATGCATCCATGTTGACTAGAAATCTTTTAGAATTTTCCACAATGCCTGACTCAGTTGACAGCATATGCAATAGAGAAACCTAAGTGCATCCTTTCATAATACATCTTGACAAAAGCTGCAAATGCTATAGACCCAGAAACCAAACCACAACAAACAGAAAATTCTATTACAGTATGATTAATTAGTAGAGGCAGCTACTAGTTCAATCACCAAACAACAGTCTCATGAAAGTGGTTGGTATACATATATGAGTTTCTATTATGGATGAAATTAAGAGAAAGCATGAAGAAGAAGCAAAGAGAGAGAAGTGTAACTTGGAAGAGTCAATTTTGACTCTTCCAAGCTAGATCTGTTTCTTTGGCGACTTTTGTTCTTGTAATCACACATAATGACTTGCCTCAGAGAATTCTACCCCTCTGCCTGACTGTTAAGCTGAAGTGCCTTTGTTCAGAACCTTGTCCACTTGTAGATGACAGGAAGGAAGAAATTAACACATTCATCTGCCTGAGGCTTGCCATTCTAGAAGATACTTGCAGGATTAAATGGCCTTTATACTTTGTTTACTCACTTCCTCCTATCTCTGATCCATAAAAGAACCTGGCAGCCAGACCCTGACAAGATGGTTATTTTGAGACGTTAGTTTGTCTTCTCAGTGAGCTGGCTTTCCGAATAAAGTCATATTCCTTGCCTCAGTGCCTTGTCCCTAGGATTCATTGGCCTCTTGTGTTGCAAGCAGAGTGAGCTTGGACTCAATAATAAGACAGTGGCACTGGCTGAATATTAGAAAAACTAATTGGTGACAATATTTTGGAGACACTCTGGTACAGAAATTCAAGACGGTTATATTTTAGCATGGCTATAATAGTTAGTAGGTGGTTGTTGAGGGAAATATAAATTGAGAGTGCTGCTACATAGATATGCCTTCCTCCACAAATATCTTGAAGAATTAGATGACAGAAATTTATTCTATAAAAAGGTTAATAAAGATGAAGCATATGCTTAGCTAGATTTAGGTCTGCAAACTGTTCTTTAAGGCTTTGAAGGAAAAATAATTTTTATTACTCACTAACCTTCTGGTTGTCTTGGTCTTCTCATCAGCATGGACAGACTGATTCCCCTACCCCTAGCTGAGGTGTCATTAACCATCAGAGTGGATAACACAGTGCCAAACTGAAATATTCAGCCTTTTAAACTTCTATTTAAATTTTATTGGAGTATCTTGTCTTCCAGTTTTTTTTTTAATAGAATTCCCATTTTTTATGACTTGCACAGGCCTAGATGCAGTCCTTCTAAGAATAAAAGCTGCTGCTTTAATGTGCACATGTGATCAACTCTGAAGGACCTAGGACTTTATCATAACTTTTGATTGACACAAGTATATCCTCAAAGACTCAGAAAAGTGTTTGCACTCAGAGAGAACTTAACATAAATCTGTGGAAGATGAAGGTAGTCAGTCACTTGATTTTATGGCTTTGCTTTAAAATTGACATAAAAATATAGGATTCAATTTTATCATTAAAATGGTTAGTTATTCATAATAGCCCAGTCTCCTTCTAGAACTATACAGATAGCAAATTAGTTATACCCTGTAGCACTTACAAGGACTATTCATCACAAGTATATAGACAAGTAGATTAAAATTTTTTCTTGACTTAATTTTTTTCTTCATCAAGGTATTTTTATACTGCAAAAAAAGATCAGATGGAAATGAACAAGAGCCTTAAGAGTTTACAACCAGAGGCAATTTTAGTATCTTCACTTTTTTTCCCTTGGTATAGTACAAACTGACCTACTTTGAAGCATTTGGAACATCAAAATATGGCTGCAGTGTTCTAACCAAGAAGCAGTATGAAACTAAGTGATTGAAGCACTTCAAAACTGATGTATTTCATATGCATCTAGTGCTGCCCCAGTTTCCGTTATTAACCTGTCAGTTTTTTTTTTTAATTGAGAACTTTCTAGGATAAAGGGAAGAAAACTCTATAAGCAAAAGGAGGGAGGAGATTACAAACTAATAGAAAAGTGAAGCAAATTCATAGTATAGTCTTTGAATCTTCTTGATACTTTAATTTTTAGAGACAAAATACGTTAGTTGGAATTTTTATTTCAATGAAAAAACACTGACCAACTTAGATTAAAACAGTAAAATAAATGGAACTTGCCTGAGCTCACCCATCATATCCCAGGTATTAAAGCTTAGGAGAAAGGATGATGTAACTGAATTCTGTGTATCTGAAATGAATTTGATTCAACAGAAGAATGTTCATTTTTTAAAGAACCAATTAAAAAGTACAAATGCCATATTAAGGAAAAATACTTTGTAAGATATATCAGTTATTGTTACAGAAAGGCATAAAACGTAAAATCTCTGGATTGCTCCTCAAGTACTGTTCTTTACTAACTGTATACCCTTGAGCAAGCCACACTTTTCTGAGGTTATTTTCCTAGCCTTAAAGAATAATAATTATACTTCTGTAGAGGAACAAAATTTGCCATCTTACAAGGTCTCTTTGGCACAAGAATTATTTCAAAGTGAAAACAACAAAGCTCAGGAAGGAACTTTGACCTTTCCCTTAATTGCCTTAAAGAATATAGAGGACATGTTCTAGGAAGGGAACTATCCATAGCTAACTATAGTATGAATTAGATATGTAGACATAGAGGAACCTAGCAAGTCTATTTGTTAAGATTCTTTTCTGTCTTATGGTCTCTGATGGCCTTGCTTACGAAATATTTGCTTTTCCACCTCCATGGAAATTGCCTTCTTCTCCTTTGAAGTTCCAAACTACTACTCCCAACATCCTCTTTTGTCTTGAAGATGGTATTTAAGGTGAGTATTTTGGCATTTCTATGAGTGACTCAGTTTTCCTGGGTCTCTTCATGTAAATATATTACTAACGTTTGTTTGATGATCTCCTGTTAATCTGTCTTATGTCAATTTAATTCTTAGACCACCCAGAAAGATCTAGAAGAGTAGAGGAAAATTTTTTCTTCCCCAACACCTTCCACACTGAGTTCATAGGTCAGAGTAAAGATAAAATGAGAAAAGATATAGGAAAACACTTTGAAAACATAGAAAACTGTGTATAAGCTTTGATTGGTATAAGGTATAATGCTTGATTAATATCATATTGGTGATTGAAGCTCAACCAAATGGCAAACATCTGACTATTTTAACTATAGTCTCTCAAAATTTGTCATTTTGAAGGTGATCCTAAGGACATTAACATGAAAGAAAAAGAAAGCATGCCTGCCAGTCTGAAGCAATATTCAATCAGTAATATTTTGAAGTCAGCCTTTTGACATTTCAAGAAACCAATACTGATCTCACAGTAAACCAAAAAAGGTAAATAATTTATATTTACAAACGGTGTCTTGGAATACCATGACTGAGATTCTCTCCTATTTGAAAAAGTAATTCAACATGGTATATGTCAAAAGAACTTTTATTTGCAAACATTATATTTTTATACAAATTATTTCTTCTCACATATGCCCCACTGGTTTGACCTTATACACATTTCCAAACAGGCATGGATCTGGCTAAGTCAAAAATGTCAACCATGTGTGGAAATAAAAGAACAAAGAGTGTCCCTCGTCAACCAGGTACACACGGGTTAAACCACAGCCCACTATAGTCACCCACTGACAGTGCACCCTGAGGGAAGTTTAGGATGAAAAACGAGAAGAAACATTCTCTGTTTTCAATAAATGGACCCTAGAAAGTTAAGATACATACCTCAGGAAGAAATTCAATGACTCCAGATTCTTGCAGCGTCTCATTCATAGAACAGCACTAAAATTATTAACTTGCGATATCTGTTCCTTATTATTAGAAGTAATCTTTAGCCAAAATGTATGCTTGACTACATGAATTTCCCAGCACCCCCAGCCCCAAATCACATGCATATTGTCTTCTCCCCTACCTCCTCAGAGTAGTTTACTCAGAGCTACTGAGTGACTGTCTCCCAGGCTGTAGTCTTCAATAAGACCTTGAATACTACTTAAATTCACAACTCTCCTGTCACGTGTTTTTTTTTCCTTTGACACTTGAGACTAATAACATCTGTATCAAGTGCTATGGTCCCCCATACAAAGCCTTTGTGAGCACAGGGACGGGAAAAGAGATGGAGACAATGATTAGTGTGCAGAGAGGTGAGCGGAAGAAACTTTCATTTAATCCAAAGAATGTTTCCTCAGACTGGGCTAACATTTTTCTGGTTGACTGTACTAGTAAAGATTTTATAAGATTGTAGAGCTCTGCCATTGTTATCAATTTTATTATGTCTTTGAAGTTGCTAAAGTTATTGGAAACCTTGCTAAACTGAAGCTATAGATGCCAAGTCTGACTCAGATAAAATCATCAGCCCCTTACCTCACAGCATTTTGCACCTTTGTGTGTTCTATTTCCCTTCTTTTCCCAGAAAGCCCACTATCTTCATGATGTTACAGTGAAAAGAAAAAAAAAAAAAAAAACCAGAATGAGTTTGTTTTCTTTCCCTTTCCAGAGAACAAAGTAGATAAAGAGAACAGTGAGCAGGCCTGAACATTCTTAACTTTTTTACTTTAACTGCTCCTAGCTCTGCATGTCTCTAACTAAGTTTGCTTTTCTGCCCGCCCACCTCAACTCTGAATGTTTGTAACTAAGTTTATTTCTCTGTGCCATAGCTCTGCAGGAGCTGTGCTTCACACCAATTTTCTTTCGACTTTATCCAAAATACATCCATATCTGGTATTTGGCCTTACAATACCCTTCCCTCTCTAGTTACATACCAGAAAGAAAGCCAAGTGGGAGAGCCACTGAACTGTTAGACTCAATTACTGGCTTACTGACACCTATGACTGTCTTTGAAACAATGCAAGAGGAAGAAATCAAGATCCTAATACCTTTGCTCCTCATCACTGACTCCTGGGTGCCTCATTTTATATACACCCCTAGATTCCTCACGGAGGAGGGGTACAATTCTTGAGGCAGGAGCCTACTGTGTTTTCCTCTTATGGGTTGAGAATTAAAGCCATCTTTGCATTTCCTCCAAACTCTGTCTCCATATTTTTCGTTTGACTTTGGTGGGCAGAGAAGGCCAAGATTTTAGTCAGCAACAATGACACTGCAGATTCTTTCCAAAATCTAAAATTTCCTGTTAACACGGTAATGACTTTGTTACCTTTTAAAGGATAATTTATATTTTTAAAATATAGCCTTGAAAGGACAGGAAATAAAATCTTTAAAAGTGAATCTTTGGACAATACAACCCCCAGATGAAGGTATATATTTTTTATAGAAACCGTGTTTTTCCAAACTATACAACCATCAAATACAGATGAAAATAATGCCCATTCATACGGATAATTTAATTGCAACAGTATGGTAAAATTAGGATTCAGTATTGGTGTCCAGAGTGTTAAATACTGTTGAAATGTTTCTTGATGCCAAGTATCTAGATGACTATGATGAATATTCAAATATAAAATATGCAGAGCTGAACAAAAATGATATCACTGAACATGCAGTGATAATTAATTTGTAAAACCAATTTAGTAGGCACGCAACATCATATTTCTTCACTTTTTAATAAACAAAATTAAATTTTCTTTTAAAGCTGAAAAGTCAATATGGCAACAGAGAAGAATAAACCTGAATCCAGGTTTATTCCTCTGTTGCCTGTGCTTAGTCATGCTGACTCTGCACCTTTGTCTCCTCAATAAGTAAAAGAATATTTCTCATAGCCTGAAATATACATAATAGCCCTTCCTCAAAGCTCTGCCTCCCAGACATGAACTTTAAAACCATAATATTTTTCATTCATATAGAGATTAAAAGTTAAATAATAAGAAAATAGCATTTTTCTTGTTGAAGGTTTATAGGAACATCATGACCAGACTATGTAGACAGCCCTAAGAACAAAGCATTACAACCAAGAAGTTTGCAACAACCAGTCACATTCCCTCCCGTTTTAGTACAAAAGAAGACTGAATTCTAACGGGGAAGATGGTTCTTTGGGATGCTTGTTTGCCAACTTCCTGGTTTGCTAGCTTTCCGAATAAAGTTGCTATTCTTTGTCTCAACACCTCTTGTCTCTATTTATTGGCCCATTGAGTGGCAAGCATTATGAGCTTGGGTTTGGTAACAATATCAGTATTATTACTGTCCTTACTGCTTTCGCCTTATGCAGACCAGAACGTTCAGAAAAGTCTCTTCTCTGGTTAGTCTGCTGCTTACTATTGAGATATTGACCTCCCTGTCTACTGAACTCTTGAACTTTGCTGATTTTTTTTTTTTTTTGTGTGCCATATTTGAGCCTTTTTCTGAAGATATGAATCCTGTCTCAGGGTCACAGGTACACTAGGAAGCCATCCTTTCCTATCATCTGTGTATGATACAGCAAAACAGGACATAAATGAATACCTTTTGCAGAAACTGCCAACACCTATAATCCTCCCTACCCTTTGAAGTTCTCAAAGATACTCCCTTTCTACCTATTTCTCTTGCCATCTCAGGAGCCCAGCAAAATTTCATCAGTGCATGTGAACTTTTGTCTTTACAAAAGCACTTAAAACACAGAAATAAAAACGGTCTGACAACATGCTTAGTCATGACCATGAAGGAAAAATAAGAAAATAACAGTACAAATTAAAACCTCATTACATTAACCTTTTATCGACATATTAAGGGTTCTTTTGCCCTACATACAAAGTGAAAGTGTTATCAACTTTGGATAACTTATTTTCTCTTTCTATGCCTGCACCTCTAGCCTAGCCCCTTTGTTAGTGATTTGAAATAGATGTAATCTTCTTAACTGGCACAAGGACCCTTACATTCACATAAAAAGCCCTACCTAGAACTTCGTGTTTTAGAGGATATGCATCACAAAGAGCCAAACTAAATTATTACAAAATGCATACTCATGTCACTAGGATCTGATGCTCAAAGCTGACGTAACGTGACCCTGACACTTAAGATCATGGCATTGACTCACACCATCCAGGCCAAGAAAACTGCTTGTTTATCTCGTTTCCTACGTCCCTGAACAAAATGCAGAGAGGATTTGAATATCAGAAGGTCTTAGACAGGAGGGAAAACCCTGACAAAGTTTTCCTCTTACAAGGCACCAATCTTCCTTTTCTTCCTTTCATTTGTATTCCAGTTCATAGGTTCAAAGATATCTGAGAATTAGCAGAAGCTTTACAATAGTTGTGAGGTGGCCTAGAAATGAAACAAAGCAGGGCCCTTGAAGCTCTCTGGGGTACGAAAATCTTTCTGTGTCCCCCATTTCTTGCTTGTAGGAGAAGAGCTTCAGTCTCCTAGACCTTCCCTGAGTTCTGAAGGGCAAATTCAAACAGTTAATAAGTAAAGAGGTGAGGGGATTCAGGAACGAGGAAATGCAGTCAAGAAACAATAGTGCAAGGTCCTGGTTACTCCCCAGGGATTGTGCTTGGTAATCTAATACATATCTCTGAGTTCTTCTGCAGGACCTAGAGTCTCACTCAGGTGGAAGACAGTAACTTTAAGCTGAGCACAAGCATACGGACTCCAGGCTGGTGGGAAGCAGACAGATGATGAGATTCCTGGAATACCATCTTACCTCACCACCAACCAATCAGAAGAAAGTTATACTCTATCCATGGAATTCTCCAGGCAAGAATACTGGAATGGGCTGCCATGCCCTCATCCAAGGGATCTTCCCAACCCAGGGATTGAACCCAGGTCTCCTGCATTGCAGACAGATTTTTACCACTGAGCTACCAGGGAAGCCCAAATCAACTCTAGATTACTTATAATACCTAATACAATGTAAATGCTATATAAACGGCCACCAATGTACAGCAAATTCAAGTTCTGCTTTGTGAAACTTTCTGTAAGTTTTTTGAAAAGTATTTTTGATCTGAGTTTGGTTGTATCCACTGATGTAGAACTTGCACAGATTGAAGGACTGACTATATGTATATTTATGACATTTATATACATCACATAACATAAAGAAAGACTGACATTGATTCTTTACCTTGGCAATGACATTGGATATTGGAAACTACAATTGTGAGTACCATTTTGGTAAAAGTATTCAATAAGAATTAATAAAATGTTCCTTAAAAGACTTAATTTATAATTATTTAAATGATTTTTAAAATATATATGTGTTAATTATAAATTGTGTTTACTTGTACATTCAATAGAAAAGTTTGGATATTTGAGAAGAGATTCACTTAAAAATACATGAATATCATTCTATTCTTTACATTCACTTTGATTTATATTTTTATATATTATATTCAAAGTTTATGCACTTGAAAAAAGTTGAATTCTTTTATATCACAACTGTCAAAAGAATATAAGTAAATAAAAGTGTCTATAAAAAAACCATGATCAGGCAAGTAAAAACAAAATAAGTGTATGTTAGTCGCTCAGTCACGTCCGACTTTTTGCCACCCTATGGATTATAGCATGCCAGGCTGCTCCATGGAATTCTCCAGGCAAGAGTACTGGAGTGGGTAGCAATTCCCTTCTCCAGGGAATCTTCCTGACCCAGGGACGGAATGCACACCTGCTCCACTGGCAGGCAGATTCTTTACCGATTGAGCCACCAAGGAAGTCCATCTATTATAAAACCATGATTAGTCAGGAAAAAAAAGGGGGGGAGGGGGCAAAGTAAATTATAAATCATGGTCCCACTGTTCATTGCTTATTTAAACATTGTAGTTCATTAACAAAATACCTAGAGCAGCACAATAAAAATTAAATTCAATTAGAATTTGTATCTTGCCTACTTTTCACCTTATAAAATCATAGCTTTACATATTTTTTTCTTTTTTGTTATGAAAGTATACTGTTCAATAGGCAGATAGATCACATTTTATTTAACACTTTAGTGGTTTGCTCTACAGCTTTCAAACATTTAAATACCTTTTATGTGGGCCTCTGTTTGTTTTTAGGCCCTGGGCCTGTCAAATATTAGAAGCAGGCCGGTGGCCTAGAAGTGTCAAAGAATGTGAACAGAGCCATTTTCCCTGATGCTGACCTTTAAAAATAGCCAGCAAACTTAATCATCATTGATTTTCTGGCCTCAGAAGGTACTTCTAGGTGTAATAAGGTAAATTCCTAGGGCTTCTCTCATTCTGTTTCCTATCTGTTTCATCAAAGTTCCACATCTATTCTGTTGTTAACTCCTGATTCTCTAACCACATCCTAATTTCCCACTTATGGTTCATAAATGGATTTTGGGCACTCTCCATCATGTGTGGTCTTTAGCTTTTTGTACGTAGATCTGAAAGTGAGTGAAAGTGAAATTCGCTCAGTCGTGTCCAACTCTTTGGGACACCATGGACTATTCAGTCCATGGAATTCTCCAAGTCAGAATACTGGAGTGGGTATCCTTTCCCTTCTCCAGGGGATCTTCCCAACCGAGGGATCGAACCCAGGTCCACTGCACTGGAGTTCAGCTTACTTCAGTTCAGTCGCTCAGCCATGTCTAACTCTTTGCGACCCTATGGACTGCAGCACACCAGACCTCCCTGTCCATCACCAACTCCCAGAGTTTACTCAAACTTATGTCCATTGAGTAGGTGATGCCATCTAACCATCTCATCCTCTGTTGTTCCCTTTTGCTCCCGCCTTCAATCTTTCCCAGCATCAGGGTCTTTTCTACCGAGTCAGTTCTTCACATCAGGTGGCCAAAGTATTGGTGTTTCATCTTCAGCATCAGTCCTTCCAATGAATATTCAAGACTGATTTCCTTTAGGAAGGACTGGTTGTATCTCCCTGCTTTCCAAGGGACTCTCAAAAGTCTTCTCCAACACCACAGTTCCAAAGCATCAATTCTTCTGCGCTCAGCTTTCTTTATAGTCAAACTTGCACATCCATACACGACTACTGGAAAAACCATAGCTTTGACTAGATGGACGTTTGTTGGCAAAGCAATGTCTCTGCTTTTTAATATGCTATCTAGGTTGGTCATAGCTTTTCTTCCAAGGTGCAAGCGTCTTTTAATTGCATGGCTGCAATCACCATCTGCAGTGATTTTGGAACCCCAAAAAGTAAAGTCTCTCACTGTTTCCACTGCTTCCCCATCTATTTTCCATGAAGTGATGGGACCGGATGCCATGATCTTAGTTTTCTGAATGTTGAGCTTTAAGCCAACTTTTTCACTCTCCTCTTTCACTTTCATCAGGAGACTCTTTAGTTCTTCTTTGCTTTCTGCCATTAGTGTGGTGTCATCTGCATATCTGAGGTTATTGATATTTCTCCTGGCAATCTTGATTCCAGCTTGTGTTTCATCCAGTCCAGCATTTCTCATGATGTACTCTGTATATAAGTCAAATAAACAGGGTGACAATATATAGCTTTGACATATTCCTTTTCCTATTTGGAACCAGTCTGTTGTTCCATGTCCAGTTCTAACTGTTTCTTCCTGACCTGCATACAGATTTCTCAATAGGCAGGTCAGGTGGTCTGTTATTCCCATCTCTTGAAGAATTTTCCACAGTTTGTTGTGATCCACACAGTCGAAAGCTTTGGCATAGTCAGTAAAGAAGAAGTAGATGTTTTTCTGGAACTCTCTTGCTTTTTCAATGATCCAACAGATGTTGGCAATTTGATCTCTGGTCCCTCTGTCTTTTCTAAATACAGCTGGAAATCTACCACATTGCAGGCCAATTCTTTACCAGCTGAGTCACAAGGGAAGACCATATAGATCTGAATGTTGTTTTATTCTTCTATTTAAAATAAGTGCCTGACCTAAGCTTTGATTGCAAAGCCCTCTACTCCCAAGGGGCATCCAATTGACTTCAAGTTTCCTCTCTTGAATAAGCACAGTGCCAGTCACAGGGCTAGACAAGGAGCCAGGCCATGTCCCCCTTCCCTATCAGAGTCCTTTGTTTTAGAGATTTTGGTTGATTTCAAGAACTGATCATAGGGCTGCTCATTTTGTTTTCTCATGTTTTAAATTCTCCCTCTTATGTTTAAAATTCATCTATGAATTGTGCTCATTTCACATGCTAGCAAGACGATGCTCAAAATCCTTCAAGCTAGGTTTCAGCAGTATGTGAACCAAAAACTTCCAGATGTACAAGGTGAATTTAGAAAAGGCAGAGGAACCAGAGACCAAATTGGTAATATTTGTTGCATCATGGAGAAAGCAAAGGAATTCCAGAAAAACATCTACCTCTGTTTCATTGACTATGCTGAAGCCTTTGACTACATGGATCACAACATAGTGTAGAAAATTCTTAAGTATAAGGGAACACCAGACCACCTTACTTGTCTCCTGAGAAACCTGTATGCGAGTCAAGAAGCAACAGCTAGAACTGGACAAGGAACATGGACTGGTTCAAAATTGGGAAAAGAGTATGTCAAGGCTGTATATTGTCACCCTGTTTACTTAACTTATATGCAGGGTACATCATGCAAAATGCCGGGCTGGATGAACCACAAGCTGAAATCAATATTGCTGGGAGAAATATCAACAACCTCTGATATGCAGATGATACCACTCTAAGGCAGAAAGTGAAGAGGAATTAAAGAGCCTCTTGGTGAGGATGGAAGAGGAGAGTGAAAAACTGGCATGGAACTCAACATTCAAAAAACTAAGATCATGGCATCTGGTTCCATCACTTCATGGCAAATAGATGGGGAAAAAGTAGAAGCGGTGACAGACTTTTTCTTGGTCTCCAAAATCACTGCACAGGTTGACTGCAGCCTTAAAATTAAAAGACACTTGCTCCTTGGAAGGAAAGTGATGACAAACCTAGATAGTGTATTAAAAAGCAGAGAGAGACATTACTTTGCCAACAAAGGTCCATATAGTCTAAACTATGGTTTTTCCAATAGTCATGTATGGATGTGAGAGTTGGACCATAACGGTTGAACACTGAAGAAATGATGCTTTCATCTTGTGTTGCTAGAGAAGACTCTTGAGAGTCCCTTGGGCTGCAAGGAGATTAAACCAGTCAATCCTAAAGGAAATCAACCCTGAATATTCATTGAAAGGACTAAAGCTGAAGCTGAAACTCCAATACTTTGGCCACCTGATGCGAATAGCTGACTTTTTGGAAAAGACTCTGATGCTGGGAAAGATGGAAGGCAAAGTGATAAGGGGGCAATATAGGATGAGATTACTAGATAGCATCACCAATGGACATGAGTTTTACAAACTCCAAGAGATAGTGGAGGACAGAGGAGCCTGGTATGCTGCAGTCCATGGGGTCACAAAGAGTCAGACATGACTTAGTGGCTAAACAACAATAATAACAACCCCACAAATCCTAAGCCTGCAACTTCAACCTCAATAAAAGCAGAACCCCACGCCTGTGCTTTCTTTCTTTCTACCTGTAACCTTACTGTGTGCCCTCAGGCATGCCATGTGATTTCCAGGACTAGTAATCAATTTTTTTCTTCAAAATTTCCTGATGGTTATTACTGAGGGCATCTTGAAATCCTAATAAAAATCACAAGGGCCAGGTCAGCCACAACATTGGTTATTGATTGGTTGAGACCAGCACAAAACACTTTGATCTCAGATTGTTTGATTCCTCACTTTAGTTGCTAAGTTACCTGATGGTTTCTTAGTGAGGGTCAGCTCTGGTCACTTGAGAGCCTGTTCTTGGAGACTCAGCTGATACTTGGAATAAAAAACAATCCATCATCACCTTGGAAACAAGATAAAGGAAATAACTATCATAAAATGGAAGAAATCTTTCTTCTTTCTGTATAACAATCCCACATATGAAAGTACTACCAAAAATTCTATACGTCATCTACACTTAGAAATTATAGGCCTCCCTGTGAAACCTCATTTCTTTACTCAAATTAAAGGACGTCCCTATCTCTGAAATTGACATGCTAAATATTATCTGTCACATATATTTCGGTACCCTGTCTTATTAAATTTTAATGTTTGATTGCTCAGTGAAATAACATTGAGCAAATCAATGCAAATAAGTATCAACCTCTAAAATTCCATGACTTGCATATATTATCTGTCACTGCAGCATTACTTTTCTGTGCTTTAGAGAAATAATAGATAATTCAAATACCAACATACACATGAAAAACACAAGATAGAAACCAAATGTCACATTTATTTTTGTGAGCACTTGTCCTTTTGGCTGTTCATAATAAAGCTGAGCGCTGCAGAACTGATGCTTTTGAACTGTGGTGTTGAAAAAGACTCTTGAGAGTCCCTTGGACTGCAAGGAGATCCAATCAATCCTTCCTAAAAGAGATCAATCCTGGGTGTTCACAGGAAGGACTGATGTTGAAGCTGAAACTCCAATACTTTGGCCCCCTCATGCGAAGAGTTGACTCATTGGAAAAGACCCTAATGCTGGGTAGGATTGGGGGCGGGAGGAGAAGGGGATGACAGAGGATGAGATGGTTGCATGGCATCACCGACTCGATGGACATGGGTTTGGGTAGACTCCGGGAGTTGGTGATGGACAGGGAGGCCTGGCATGCTGCAATTCATGGGGTCGCAAAGAGTCAGACATGACTGAATGACTGAACTGAACTGAACTGAACTGAATACAATCCTTTCTCTGTTGGTACCCAGATTCCTTTGGCATTCAGTCTTTGTCAAAGGTAGTGTCATTCTGGTGCTGAAGAAATTCCTGGCTTCACACTCCCTAAAGTGTGTAGAAGCTATACACTTCTAACGTCATGCAACCAAGAGTGACCCAAGCTCATCTAACAAAATGATATTCAATGGAGTTTTGATCTTGAGTTAGAGATGCGAGAAATAAGGAATAATTTGAAGACAGATCTGATCTTCAGTAAATGTGCACCAGTAAGGACCCTAAAGGGTTTTTAGCTAAAGGCTGACCTGATGATTTTGTACCTTTTCTGTACGAAGAGATATGTATTTTGAAATCCACCCACACTTGGTTAAAGAGAATCCTTTACAAGAATGCATGCTGTCAGACTGCTCCATATATGTAGCATGCTTTCTCTGTCTCTTTGTCTCTAGAGGTCCCCTGGATTTATTTCCTAAGCTTTGTCATATATATCTTATCATCTAGATTTTCACTTATCCTGTGGGCATTCAATTCCATTCTGCCTGAGGCAGGTTTGGTTTTCTTTGCTTGCAACAAGAACCTTTGGTCTATAGACTACAATACAATGTCTCTTGATAAAACATATTTTTTAGAAAATTCCATATTAAACAAATTAAGTTGATTTACATTCAAGAGTAACCTAAAACAACCATAAAACTCACATTAAAAAATGATCCCCTCAAATAAATCTAATAAATAATAATGGAATGCCCATGTTTGGAGCATTTCATAGTGCTTTTCATATCTCTTGATTTCTTTGATAATGATAACAAGCAAGTGAGGCCAGCAGGTTAGAAAACGTACACACAGACACAAAGGGATTGGGAATCAGAGAGTCTAAAAAGCTTGTTTTGCTGCAGCGTAGTCAGACAAAGGCCTGGGGCTAGAAAGCAGCCTCCAGACAATTGATTGAGAACTTTTGAAAAGGAAACCTATAGCCTCAATTTTGAACACTCAGCCTATAAAAGCACAGGCAACATTATCACCTACTGTCTTCATTAAAGTGGAAAGCAAGGTAAGCAGGCTTCCTATGTACTGGAATCATATTCTAATTGCTTAGGGTTTACAGTGCCCTGGACTGACAAGCAGACACCCTACAATAAAGTTCCCATTAACTCATTAGATTCACGGCATCATTTGTTAAAGAATTTCAAACATCAAACTTCTGTATTTTTTTCTATATAACAGGAAACTTCCGTTCAAATGAAACTTTAGGCACAAATTCAGTATGTAAGCAGAAAAACCCTAATGCTTTGATTGAAGCAAAGCTGGTTGACTAGTGCCCCTGATCCCGACACTTAAGCCCCTCTGTAACTCAGGACTCTGAGAAGAGTCTAAACATTGTTAATCAAGCCCTGTGCTTTGTTTCAGAAATGAAAATATCCAAGTACAGATAAATTAGGTGTTGGTTTGTTTGTTTGTTTTCCAAGTCCAACTCCATGTATGATTTTCGTGGAACACCTAGAGTCTTGACTCCAAACAGGTGAGGGTTTATTTTTTTTTTTTGCTTGTTTGTTTTTCAAATTCAGGGAGAACATGTGTATTTCCACCTTATTCTCCAAAACCCTACCTCAAAGGAAGATCTTGCTCAGTGTCTGTGTAGATGAACCTGAAAAGTCACTGCAGTTACATGTTATATTATCCTCAGCTGATAAGTGTGCTTCTTTGAGGATAGAACCTCTGCTCTCAAACATATTTCTATTCTTCATGACTAGACAAGCCACATAACTTATCTTCCAAATAAGACCACTTTTGAGAGTGAAAGTGAGGCCATTTATAATTATAACTGAGGAGCAGGCCAGGCAAAGTATGATGGATGATCACCCTGCCCACGGTACCAAGTATGTTCTACAAAATAGGACTCTATGAAAAAGACATTTGGCATTCAAGAGTCTCCAACTTGTCCTTAATTATTCAAAATGTGAAAATAAATTCCACACCGCTCAAATTTCTAAAGAGTCTCTGACTTTTGAGAAGAGACTCGGTCACATTCCTAATAACATAAGTAGCTCCTGTTTGATCTGCTCGGTAAAGCTCACATCTGAACACACATGTTCTCCTTAGTGTTACTGTTGTTGCTGTTTAGTCACTGAGTAGTATCCAACTCTTTACGACCCCATGCACTGTAGCCCACCAGGCTCCTCTGTCCATGGGGTTTATCAGGCAAAAATACTGGAATGAGTTGCCATTTCCTTCTCCAGAGGATCTTTCCGACCCAGGGATCGAACTGGGTCTCCTGTTTGGCAGGTGGATTCTTTACCACTGAGCCACCTGGGAAGCTGAACACACATGTGGAGAAGCTAAAAAGTGAAGGGATTTCCATTCCAAAATAAAATTAGCAAATAATCTGCCATAAACTTAGTGAATTATACAAGAAAATGAATATCTGCTGAGTTTAAGTTTCATTGTTGAAGTCGTGGTTATGCCTACGCACAAACACAATTTCCTATCTGGCCTCACTTATAGACAGTACTTTCTGGAGATGGCCAAAGGCCAGTATTCGACTCTGTCTCAGCCCTTAGAGGTACAATTTTTGTGAGACATATTTATGGGATATCCTTGCCCTCTCAGTCACCTGTCTGTTCTCCTTAGTTACAGAGCAAGTGACTTTCTGACCTGCTGGGTCTAGGACTTGGATTGAAATTATCACCTTCTACTACCACCTAAGTGATTTAGGTGCCCATATTTGCATTTGACACTGATCCCTCCAGCTCTGCTCAATCCCACAATTTATTTCTGGTTCAGAAGAAAAGAGTGATTGTTCAGCTAGTCAGTGTGTTTTTTCTAATTCCTATATGCCTTTCGGTGCAAGTTTGTCAATGATATTCCAGAGATGAGGAAGAATTTTATAAACCTTAATTTTCATTTCCATCACAATTCTTGGCAATAGGTAAAACTTATAATTAGAAAATGACCATTATGATAGTATGAGAACATTTTATAAATCAATGTTTAATGTTTACAAATGAATCTATGGAGAAGAGAACAAAAGCTAAAGAGTGAAAAATAGATGAATAAATTTTTGATGACACTTGAAAAAGGCTTATCTAGAAAGCATAACAGAGAAGGCGATGGCACCCCACTCCAGTACTCTTGCCTGGAAAATCCCATGGACAGAGGAGCCTGGTAGGCTGCAGTCCATGGGGTCGCGAAGAGTCAGACACAACTGAGTGACTTCACTTTCACTTTTCACTTTCCTGCATTGGAGAAGGACATGTCAACCCACTCCAGTGTTCTTGCCTGGAGAATCCCAGGGACGGGGGAGCCTGGTGGGCTGCCGTCTATGGGGTCACACAGAGTCAGACACGACTGAAGCGACTTAGCAGCAGCAGCAGCAGCAGAAAGCATAATGGCGTATGTCTTGCATACCTTTCTATTTATTTATTCTATTTTACAATGAAAGAAGAGAAAGTTTAAAGCTAAAGTATGCTGGAATTAATTTTCCATTAGAGAATACTTCAATTGCTTTAAAGCTTTTAATTTTCACTTTTTACACTTCTTACACTTGAAAGATTTTTAACTGGAATCCAAATAATTACAAAGAAGAAAAGTTTACCATTTACAAGAACATGGATAGAACTTGAGGAAATTATGTTAAGTGAAATAATGCAACAAAGAAAAATACTACTTTATTTCACTTATATGTAGAATTTTAAAGCAATAACAAACTCATGAAAATAGTAGATTCATGGTTGTTGAAGATAAGCGAGGGGGTGGGGCGGGAAAAATGGAGAAAGGTAGTCAAGGATACAAGTGTCCAGTTGTAAGATGAGTAAGTTCTGGGGCTATACTGTACCACTTGGACACTATAATGAATAATACTATATTGCATATCTGAAAGTTGCTAACAAAGTAAATCTTAAAAGTCTCCCCTGAAAATTCTAACTGTGTGAGATAATAAATGTGTTAACTACCCTTATTGTGATCTTCATTTCCCAGTGTATATGTATATCAAATCATCACAATATATATCTGAAACTGACACAATGTTATATGTCAACTATATCTCAATAAAGCTGGGGAAACAAAAAGGTAATCAAAATGAGGGGAAATATACAAGTTAGTGATTTGATATAAAAAGAAATAGAGTCCCCAGGCTAGGCTGATTGGGAGTTATTACCTAAAAGGACTCTCAATTTTCAAATATCAATAGCTCAAAGAATAAGGTATCATTAACAGAAATATTCGAGAGATGAGTTTGGGAGCAAGGCAATGTACTAAGCACAGTCTCAGCCATGTTGATGCTGAGTTCCAGGGAGATATCTAACTGGCAAACTCCAGAAGGAAAGAATGTAGGACTGAAGCTAAATATAGGAAGAGACATACAGTCTGGAGTTGGTGGCAATAGTCACCTACACAGAAGTTTTAGCTGAATCCGCAAAAATGGTGGAAGCTGCTGGAACTTAAAGGAACAGAGTCACCTAAGGTCACCAATTCAAAGCAAACATCGTGTAGTCAAGTTTATAGATGTGAGCTCTATGAAAGAGTGAGGGTTTTTTTTCTTTAAAATATGCAAAGCAGAGGAAGAAAATTCATGCATGTTACATTTTATTGTGCTTAACTGTATGGCTTCTCACAGATATTGCTGGGGTTTTTTTTTTGTTGTTTTTTTTTTTAACAAATTGGAGGTTGTGGCAACCACGCATTGAGCAAATCTAATGGCAGTGTTTTTCCAACAGCATTTGCTCACCGTCTCTGTGGCATTTTGGTAATTCTCATAACATTTCAAACTTTTCCATCATTCCTTTATTATATTTGTTACACTAATCTGGAATCAGTGATCTTTGATTTTCGTACTATGAATCACTGAAGGCTCAGATGATGGTTAGTATTTTTTAGCAATAAAGTATTTTCTAATTAAAATATGTACATTGTTTTTGCAACATAATACTACTGCATACTTATTAGACTATTGTATGGCATAAACATAACTTCTATATACAGGTGAAATAGCATATTCTTGTTCAGTAATTCCTAGAAAAGGGATTATTGGCCAGAGATTCTGTGCTGTGTGCTTAGTTGCTCAGCCGTGTCCTACTCTTTGCAACCCCATGGACAGTAGCCTGCCAGTCTCCTCTGTCCTTGGGGATTCTCCAGGCAAGAATAATGGAGTGGGTTGCCTTATCCTATTCCAGGGGATCTTCCCAACCCATATATGGAACCCATGTCTCCTGCACTGCAGGCGGATTCTTTACCGACTGGGCCACAAGGGTGTGAAACGCAAGTCGCTCAGTCGTGTCTGACTCTGCAATCCAATGGACTATACAGTCCATGGAATTCTCCAGGCCAGAATGCTGGAGTGGATAGCCTTTTCCTTCTTCAGGGGATCTTCCCAACCCAGGATCGAACCCAGGTCTGTTGCATTGCAGGCTGATTCTTTACCAGTTGAGTCACAAGGGAAGCCCGAGCCACTAGGGAAGCCTGACCAGAAATTCCAAATATCTTAAATTAATTGGCAATAACATTCACTATCCAAAACAATGGAAAAACTCAGCCCCGTCACCAACACCATACAGGAGGCACTATTTCCCCACACCTTCACCAACACTGGACAACAACAGTAGCTTTTGTCAGTGTCAGTATGATAAGTGTACATGGTTAAATTAATAGCGAATTAAGTCAAGAAATTAAAAGACGCTTGCTCCTTGGAAGAAAAGTTATAACCAACCAGCATATTAAAAAGCAGAGACGTTACTCTGCCAACAAAGTCTGTCTAGTCAAAGCTGTGGTTTTTCCAGTAGGTACGCATGGATGTGACAGTTGGATTATAAAGAAACCTGAACACCGAAGAACTGATGCTTTTGAACTGTGGTGTTGGAGAAAACTCTTGAGAGTTCCTTGGACTGCAAGGAGATCAAACCAGTCAATCCTAAAGGAAATAAGTCCTGCATATTCATTGGAAGGACTGAGATGAAGCTGAAGCTCCAATATTTTGGCCACCTGATGTGAAGAGCTGACTCAGAGAAGACCCTGATGCTGGGAAAGATTGAAGGCAGGAGGAGAAGGGGATGTCAGAGGATGAGATGGTTGGATGGCATCACTGAGTCAATGGACATGAGTTTGCCCAGGCTCTGGAAGTTGGTGATGGATAGCGAGGCCTGACGTGCTACAGTCCCTCAGAGAGTTGTACATGACTGAGTGACTAAACTGACTGAAGCCATTATTCAGTTCAATCTTATCCCATTTTTGTTTTTATGTATTTTCAATTTGCAGGGGCCTGGTAAAGTCAAGGGATTTATGCAATTCCTTTCTTTATTAAATAGGTGTACAAGGAAGCCAGTGTAATTAAAATGCCCTCTTACTTAATTTTCATTGATTTCCTGTGAACAGGCTCTCTAAATGGTGCTTTCACCATTTAGAAAATAAATGAATGAAATGGCAGATTTTAAAGACAGATAATCTTTAGGTAAGTAGGTAGATAATGATATGTAATGGTAGGTAATACCTATCATGGTATTTTAAAGTATCAGAGGTAAGTACTCAAGTGGCTACTTGACTGAGGAGAGTTATCATCACTAAAATCTATTACATAATCAGAGACTACAGAGAATGTAAATGTAACCATTTTCTATTGATTTTGAAAGGGTTACAAAATGCTCATCAAAATATCCTTGTTGAATAAAGAGAGTTTTCTAAGTTGTAAAGAACTTTCCTTTTGAACTGAATTTTCTTTGCTATCTGCAATAGGGGGCTTTGGTGAATATTCACTTCTCTGAAAAAAATGAGCAAATTAGCCATTGGAGAAGAGACCCATTTTAAAACAGTGGATGTGGTTGTCATGAAATCTTCCATTGCCTCTCACCCAGACACAAGACATAAAGCACAGTCTATATCTCTCTTTGAAATAGCAAAAGAAAGCGAGTTGTCTAATCTAGTTATTATTAGAGACTCTTACATCAAATGCAGCTCTTGGTTGGAAGAATCAGAAGCCAACCATGACTAAGCATAAAATATTTTATTTAGAGGATGTTAAATAGTTCATAGAATTTTAATGTGGGAGTGATGAGAGGAGGGAAAGGGAAAGGGAAGAGGGAAGGCAGAGAACCAGGTTTGAAGATAGAGAGTTAAGAAAATTTCCTCCAAGCACCATCACATCTTGAAACAGATATTGAATCTTGACCATTCAGCCAACGCTGGACAGAGTAGAAACTGCCATAGATTGCCGCCAGAATTGCCTCTCAAGACCTGATATGACCTCTGCTACCATCTCCAGTATGTATCCCAGAGGCCCTACATCTTTGCATCATTACCTTCTCAGTCGAAGCCTAATGCAAGTGTATGAGTAAGCAGAGCTCCAGGAAAGACTGAAGAGTAAGCGTCTGGCATCTTATGCTTCTATATTTGGGTGGCTCTGTACCATACAGTAGGAGATTAGTTAGACATAGGAAGGAAATTCAGAGACTAGGAAGCCAGAAAGAGTGACAAATACTTATTGAAATTCAAGAATATAAGGAGTATTTCTTTATTAGGGCTGAAGTTAAAATTATTTCCTAAATCGTTTTTTATTAAAAATCTTTATTCGAATGAAAGGACTACAATATTATCAATTTTTTCCATCTTCTTTTTGTAAATATTTATATTTCATTTATTTTGAAAACCATATGCTCAATTTCCAATCTGAATTTTCTGTGATCATTTGCCTTCTTAGAACTATTATAATAACTATTATATTGCCAGGAGAAAAATCAATTACCTCAGATATGCAGATGACACCACCCTTAGGGCAGAAAGTGAAGAAGAACTAAAGAGCCTCTTGATGAAAGTGAAAGAAGAGAGTGAAAAAGTTGGCTTAAAGCTCAACATTAAGAAAACTTAAGATCATGGCATCCGGTCCCATCACTTCATGGCAAATAGATGGGGATACAGTTGAAACAGGTACAGACTTTATTTTTGGAGGCTCCAAAATCACTGCAGATAGTGACTGCAACCATTAAATTAAAAGACGCTTCTTGGAAGAAAAGTTATGACCAACCTAGACAGCATATTAAAAAGCAGAGACATTACTTTGCCAACAAAGATCTGTCTAGTCAAAGCAATGAATGTGAGAGTTGGACTATAAAGAAAACTGAGCACCAAAGAATTTATGCTGTTGAACAGTGGTGTTGGAGAAGACTCTTGAGAGTCCCTTGGACTGCAAGGAGATCCAACCAGTCCATCTTAAAGGAATCAGTCCTGAATATTCATTGGAAGGACTGATGCTAAAGCTGAAACTCCAATACTTTGGCCACCTGATGCAAAGAACTGACTCACTGGAAAAGAGCCTGATGCTGGAAAAGATTGAAGTTGGGAGAAGGGGATGACAGAGGTTGAGATGGTTGGATGGCATCACTGACTCAATGGACATGAGTCTGAGTAAACTCCAGGAGTTGGCAATGGACAGGGAGACCTGGCGTGGTGCAGTCCATGGGATTGCAAAGAGTCAGACATGACTGAGTGACTGAACTGAACTGAATTATACTTATTTCTTCATCTTGGTTCTCAATGTTTTTTATTTGTCAACTTATTTGGCTTCCACTTTTCTTCTTTCCTTTGGAGACTTTTCCTCTAAGAATTTCCATTTAATACATTCTCTTTCATTTTTGGTTACTTATTAAACCCTATGCATGTATTTCTATTTATGTCTCAATATATTAAACCTAATCAATATGTGTATCACTTACTGTATTGAAACAATGTTCTCACCTCAGTTTATTCTCTTGATATTATTCCCACTTCCAACTACCACATAATTTCTGTTTTGTCCAAAACAGTAACCACTAACCACATACAAATATTTAAATTATTTAATAAAGGAAAATTTAAAGTTTAGTTTCTATGTTGTCCTGGTCACATTACAAGTGATCAATGGTTCCACATTGTTAGTGGTGTGCATATTGGTTAGCACAAATATAGAGTATTTCTGCCATCATAGAGAGGTTGACTACATACCTCTGGACTAAACTTTGATTCTAGATGATTATGAATACGTGTTTCATAGTTGATCCTTGCCTACTTAAACAATAATATAATTTACTAATATATTAGTAAATATATTTCTCCTAGGCCCCTCATTGTTCTCCTGGGGTAATTTCTTCTCTTGCTGTATACCTCTTCAGAGAATGTGTTCTAAGAAGAATTTTGTATATTCAATCTTATGAAGACTTTATTCCAGAAATATATTTAGTTTACACATGTATATCAATGTTAGTTTAATGTAGTATAAAATTATAGACTAATATTCATTCCCTTCATCACTTTTAACATAAGTTTATACTTTTATATCAATATTAGTTTAATGTAGTATAAAATTATAGGCTAATATTCTTTCCCTTCATCACTTTGAACATAATTTTTCACTGTCTTCTGAAATCTAGTGACTCTATTGAGAAACTTAGTGACAATCTTAGAGGCAAATTGAAATACTGGCTCCAATTTTTCACTTATCTCTCTATTTATGTCTTTTGCATGTAACATCACAATTCCTCATACTGAGTGACAACACTTTGCGACCCCATGGACTGTAGAGTCCATGGAATTCTCCAGGCCATAATACTGGAGTGGGTAACCTTTCCCTTCTCCAGGGGATCTTCCCAACCCAGGGATCGAACCTAGGTCTCCTGCACTGCAGGCGAGTTCTTCACCAGCTGAACCATAAGGCAAGCCCTGAGCCCAACCAAAAAACCATGGCAGACTTCACACTAGGCACTGCTTTTCTGTAAGAAGTAAAAATGCTTTTTTTTATGTTATTATCTGGGCCCAGTGTTTGGAGGTGGGGAAAGCTCCATGCTCTGTTGAACAATTTGAGATCACTGAAATAACTGGTTCACCCAGCTCTTGGGCTACACTGATATACATATATACCATTGTTGACCCTGGTTTGGATCAATAGCTTACCTGATGCTTAGGAGTGATGGTACAGACAGTAATTCACTCAGGTTAAGTGGATAAGAGATACAGGTATAAAGAAAAATCTTTCACCCAAGCTAATTATGTAGCCTCACTATAAGTTCCCTAACATCCAACACCTCATCTTAAACACACTTTGGAGCTCCAGTTCTTTAGCTCTCCTGAAAGTTTTTTACTTTGTTATGTCACTTCAGAAATTGATCCTAGGGTCTACCTGTCCCTCTGTTTCTTGGGAGACATGTCCCAAAATCTATTTTAGAGAGGGACCAGAATCCTTTGCAATCCTTCACCATCATGTGTCTCAAATATTTTTATAAACATTACAATCCCCAGAAGTATTATGAGGAATGTCATTCCCTGGTATTACAAGGGCAATTCCTAATGATGCGTTCAAATGAATTTCTCAGCACATGAATTTGAAATAAAACCAGGTGGTTATCTGGAAGAAACTCTTTTAAACTTAACTTTGCTGATTTGAAAAGTAAATATCAAACACTTCTTTTTGTTTCTTTGGATGGTCGTTTCCTGACAAGCCTATCTAGACATATCTCCTTGGTTATAGTCTATAATATTATCCTTTTTATTCTTTCAGTGTTTTATCTCAATCAGAAATAATTCTAATTTTAAATTTTGTTTATTGCTTGTCTCTCTCCATCAGATTGTAAACTCCGTAAGGATCCACATCATTCTGAGCTTTACCCACAATGCCTAGGAAATATCTCTTACATAGTAGATACTTAATAAAGATTTGTTAAATAGATTAACCACTCTTCTATGCAAATTAAATCTTATTGTTACTGGCTTTCACAAATTTATGTAAAATGTCATTTCTGGCACTTTCTTATACTTTCCTTGGTGTTTACAATAAATCCCTGTATTAGTTTGTTTGGGCTGTAGTAACAGAGTGCCACAAACTCAGTGGCTTCAACAACAGAAATTTACTGTCTCACAGTTCTGGAAGCTAGATGTGTGAAATGAAGGTGTCAGTAGGGCTGGTTCTTTCTGAGGGCAAATTTGTGAAGAAGGAACCTATCTTCTTGACTAAAGAGATGGTCATCTTCATGTTAATATCACATGTCTTCTTGTATGCATGTATCTGTTCCCAAATGTCTTCTTTTTATGAACCAATCATATTGGATTAGGGTCGACTCTAATAATCTAATTTTGATTTAATTATCTCTATAAAGACTCTATAGAAGGTCACATTTTGATGTACTAGGGTTTATTACCCAAATTTAACGCATGATGTTTGAGGAGCCAGTTCAACCCAGTATTTCCCTGGTGACTCAGTGGTAAAGAATCTGCCTACAATACAGGAGACCTGGGTTTGATTCTTGGGTTAGGAAGATCCCCTGGAGAAGGAAATGGCAACTCACTCCAATATTCTTGCCTGGGAAATCCCATGGACAGAGGAGCCTGGTGGGTTACAGTACTTGGGGTCAAAATCGTCAGACAGGACTTAGCAACTAAACCACCACAACTTCCCTTGTTGTGTAATAGCAGTTTACTTGTCTTTCTTCATAACTAGAATTTGAGACAACTTGAACACCGAGTAGTTCATTCCAAGTAAATTCTGGTTTTGCTACATTTACCGTGTCCCAGGAGACTTTGCCCCAGGATGTTCTCTCCAGATGTGTCTCTGCAATTTAGGATTGTGTTTATGCAGGCTTATATTCATATTTGAGGCAACCAATAACTCTGTAATGCTTTTATTGATCTTACTTCAAAAAATGAGAGCTTAATTGGCAAGAAGAGATTGGTTCTGTCTGGTTGCATTTGATAAGGTAGCCCCTTAGGAAAGATCGTTAGGCCCTAATTGGAAAAAGGAATTGTTCTTACTGCTGTCCCCTTGAGCTGTTTCTGCTTATCGTATCATGAGGGTGGTGGTGGGGCTCTGTGTTTAGGCATAAGTTTGACCTGGATTTCATAGAATCACAAAGGGGTTGAGTGACCAATGAGAAACTGTTGCTAGGGAGACATTGCAACATACGCTAACTAAATCAGAGTTGACATAAATTTTTAAGATGAGGAGAGGAAATTCTATTTATGCATTTCTCTCACTCTTGCGACCTCGCTCTCTCCCTCTTTTTCTCCCTCTCTCTCAAGATTTTAGTATTAGGTATTCTCTGTGTTTCTGATTATAGCACTATTATTTTTACCACTTGTTTATCCAGAACATCTTTTTCCCCTGTCTTTCTTAGATATTTTCAGTCATGCTTTTCATTCTCATGCTGAAAGCACAGCCTTTGTGCATTGGTGCCGAATCTCATCATAAAGACAGTTTTGAGCGAAAAAGAAAAGAACAGTTTTATTGCTTTGCCAGCTCAATGGGCTCCTACCCCAAAAATCTGTGTCCCAACTCAGAGGACTTGATGAGGAGTTTTGGGCTTCCCGGGTGGCTCATTGTTAAAGAATCTGACTGCCATTGCAGGAGACACAGGAGATTTGAGTTCAACCTCTGGGTCAGAAAGATCCCCTGGAGGAGGAAATGGCAACCCACTCCAATGTTCTTGCCTGGAGAATCCCATGGACAAAGGAATCTGGCAGGCTACAGTCCATGGGGTAGCAAAGAGTTGGACACAACTGAGTGATTAACAATTTCCAGTATTCTTGAGTGGGAAATCCCATGGACAGAGGAGTTCAAAGGGTCCTGAAGAATTGGACATGACTGAGCATGCACCCACCCACACATGTATTTGTAGCAATGGTGCAAAGATGGGGTTGCTAATAAGATTAGGCTGTGTGCAGGGAATCCAGTCTCAGGTAATCTTTTTGATGAGCTTCTCTGGTTTCTTTAATGTAGCCTCAGGTAGTCTTTCTTCATCAAGAATGCTGACATATTAAAGAGCTTAGTTCAGTCACTCAGTCCTGTCCAACTCTTTGCAACCCCGTGGACTGCAGCATGCCAGGCCTCTCTGATCATCACCAACTCCCAGAGTTTACTCAAACTCGTGTCCATTGAGTCAGTGATGCCATCCAACCATCTCATCCTCTGTCATCCCCTTTTCCTCCCTCCTTCAATCTCTCCCAGCGTCAGGGTCTTTTCAAATGAGTCAATTCTTTGCATCAAGTGGCCAAAGTATTGGAGTTTCAGCTTCAGCATCAGTCTTTCCAATGAATATTCAGGACTGATTTCCTGCTGTCCAACGGATTCTCAAGAGCCTTCTCCAACACCACAGTTAAAAAGCATCAATTCTTCAGCACTCAGCTTTCTTTACAGTCCAACTCTCACACCATACATGACTACTGGAAAAACCATAGCTTTGACTAGATGGAACTTTGTTGGCAAAGTAATGTCTCTGAGTTTCAACATGCTGTCTAGATTGGTCATAGTTTTTCTTCCAAAGAGCAAGGGTCTTTTAAGTTCATGGTGGACGTCACCAAGCACAGTGATTTTGGAGCCCCAAAAAATAAAGGCTGACACTGTTTCCACTGTTTCCCCATCTATTTGCCATGAACTGATGGGACCAAAAGCCATGATCTTAGTTTTCTTAATGTTGAGTTTTAAGCCAACTTTTTCACTCTACTCTTTCACTTTCATCAAGAAGCTCTTCAGTTCTTCTTCACTTTCTGCCATAAGGGTGGTGTCATCTGCATATCTGACGTTATTGATATTTCTCCCAGAAATCTTGATTTCAGCTTGTGCTTCATCCAGCCCAGCATTTCTCATGATATACTCTGCATATTGGTTAAATAAGCACGGTGACAATATACAGCCTTGATATACTCCTTTCCCGATTTGGAACCAGTCTTTTGTCCCACGTCCAGTTCTAACTATGGCATCCTGACCTGCATACAGATTTCTCAGGAGGTAGGTCAGGTGGTCTGGTATTCCCATCTCTTGAAGAATTTTCCACAGTTTGTTGTGATCCACACAGTCAAAGGCTTTGGCATAGTCAATAAAGCAGAAGTAGATGTTTTTCTGAACTGTCTTGCTTTTTCAATGATCCAGTGGATGTTGGCAAATTTGATCTCTGGTTCCTCTGCTTTTTCTAAATCCAACTTGAACATCTGGAAGTCCACGGTTCACATGCTGTTTAAGCCTAGCTTGGAGAATTTACTGTCTCTCAGTCCATTGTGGATTCATTGCTAGTGATTCAGTTATTAAGAAATCTAAGATCATAAAAATATTTAATCAAATATCAAAGGTTCAAGGTGATAGGAATAGGGTGGTCTGTACTAGGGCAATAGGCTGTGGAGAAAGTCTGGACAGAATCCCAGGAACTGAAATGTCTAATAGTATGTCTAGCCACAGGGCAACTCACTTGTGCAGATTTCTGCTTAATGGGAATCAACAAAAACTCCTAAAATATTTCAAGTTACACAAAATCCTCAAAATAATGCAATGCCTCTGGCTCAGTGATTATTTGTTGACTATAAATGAAGAGGAAATTAGTCTTTACTCTCCAGGGAAAATAATATAGTATGGGGTCCTTCATGCAGTTCAAGAATGAATAAGATGAGTGACAAATTTACGAAAACCTCAGTGGTTAGAAAAATGTTCATGCTCATGTCCAGCCAAACCCCCTCACATACTTACAACCCTCATATCCCATTAAAAAATTATCTTTCCAATTCTTACAATGAATAATATTGAATCTTAAACTACATATTAAAATATGAAGTCTGTTTTGAATTTTGACGTGCTTAATTCTTTCCATATTATTCTTCCATAATATAGAAGAACCTTCTGTGTCATTTACCCTAATTTCTTGTCTGTGCTTTGACTAGCATTTTAATACATTGTTATGTATTTTTAGTAACAGATCAGATAATCCAAAAAAAAAGAATTCTAAGTAAGTTTCTTTAGTATTTACTTTAAACTAACTCTATTTCTAAACCAAGAGACTGCAGCAACATAAACAGAGCTGTTTATTGCTGATGATAAAGCCAAATTAGTTCTGTCCACAGTTCCACTGTTGATAGATGCCTTTGTCTTTCCAATGTTTGATTCTGATTCCTGAGCACATTAGTAAGAGCTACTGATAATGATTGCCCCTCCTTGAGCCAGAAGGGCCTATGATGGGATCATTCTCTATCTCATTTAAGCAATTTTTCTCCTTTATTGTAGGTCTTAGATTCTATGGACTCCAGGCTGCCTATGGAAGGACAAATCATCCACAGATAGGAAGCCTGACTTCCTTTGATTTCAGAGTGGGTAGTCACAATGTAAAAGCATCTGGTCTTAAGAAAAGAAGCATGAGCTGCTTGGGCCAAAGAACTAAACAGACATTTCTCCAGAGAAGATATACAGATGGCTAACAAACACATGAAAAGATGTTCAACATCACTCATTATCAGAGAAATGCAAATCAAAACCACAATGAGGTACCATCTCATGCCAGTCAGAATGGCTGCTATCAAAAAGTCTATAGACAATAAATGCTGGAGAGGGTACGGAGAAAAGGGGACCCTCTTACAACTGTCAGTGGGAATGCAAACTAGTACAGCCACTATGGAGAACAGTGTGGAGATTCCTTAAAAAACTGGAAATAGAACTGCCATATGACCCAGTAATCCCACTGCTGGGCATACACACCAAGGAAACCAGAATTGAAAGAGACACGTGTACCCCAATTTTCATTGCAGCACTGTTTACTATAGCCAGGACATGGAAGCAACCTAGATGTCCATCAGCAGATGAATGGATAAGAAAGCTATGGTACATATACAGCTGTGGTACATATACACAATGGAATATTACTCAGCTGTTAAAAAGAATGCATTTAAATCAGTTCTAATGAGGTGGATGAAACTGGAGCCTGTTATACAGAGTGAAATAAGTCAGAAAGAAAAACACCAATACAGTATATTAATGCATATATATGGAATTTAGGAAGATGGTAACAATGACCCTATATGCGAGACAGCAAAAGAGACACAGATGTAAAGAACAGACTTTTGGACTCCGTGGGAGAAGGCGAGAGTGGGATGATTTGACAGAATAGCATTGAAACATGTATATTACCATATGTGAAATAGCTCACCAGTCCAGGTTCAATGCCTGAGACAGGGAGCTCAGGCCTGGTGCACTGGGATGACCCTGAGGGATGGGATAGGGAGGGAGATGGGAGGGAGGGAAAGGATGGGGAACACATGTACACCCATGGCTGATTCATGTGAATGTATGGCAAAAACCAATACAATATTGTAAAGTAATTAGCCTCCAATTAAAATAAATAATTTACAAAAAAATTAAACAATGAAAAAATAAAGAAGCAACTGGGGGCTTTAAAAAAAATTCATTGGAGTATGTATAGTTGATTTGCAATATTGTGATAGTTTATTTGGTACAGCAAAGTGAATCAGTTAAAAATATATATATATTCACTCACTTTTAGATTCTTTTCCCATGTAGATCATTGCAGACTGTAGAGTTCCCAGTGCTATATGGTAGGTTCTTATTAGTTGCCTATTTTATATATAGTAATGTGTATATGACAAATTTGGGGCCTTTATTAGCTGTTCTGAGAAATGATCTCATATTTTATTTGCCAGACTCTTGGCTCTGCATTTGGCTTTGAGCTGCCCTGGAGGTTGTGGGATGTTTATGAAATGTGTGTGTTTGTAATTTGCATTTGCCAATTCTATTTGGAAAATAATGCAAGAGTAGAGAAAAAAAAGGAAAGGCAACTATTATGTTGCCAAATGTGTAATCACTCTTTTTCACAGTCCATTTTTTCCATTGAAAATGATTATTTTGAAATTAAGTGATGAGATGTATTGATGGGCAAACAGAACCATCTTTGGTGTGGCTCATTTCTTAGGGTCTGAGTAACAAACGATTCCGATCATTGTCAACTCTTTGCCACTATTTTCTATTCCCCAAAAACTAAGGACCTTAAATTTCATTTTTATGAATCTTCATTCTGGATTTATGTTACCCATTGACTGATTTTCTATGGACTTCCCTGGGCGCTCAGATGGTAAAGAATCTACCTGTATTGCAGAAGACCAAGGTTTGATCCCTGTGTAGGGAAGATTCCCCTGGAGAAGAGATTGGTTACCCTCTCCAGTATTCTTGCCTGGAGAATCCCATGGACAGAGGAGCCTGGCGAGCTACAATCCATGGAGTTGCAAAGAGTCGGACACGACTGGGCGACTAACACTTTCACTTGACTGCTTTTCTATACATACCGTCAGTTGTCCTGAATTCTCTATTCTCAGCAGGAACAATCCTCCTTTAGCTTTTGTTCTCACCCAAATTCTTTCCATTCTTTAACACCCAGATCAATTGTTTTCTGTTCTTGAAAAAACTTCCTTTAGACCGCTGCTTACACTGACCCATCTCTAAATTTTGTTCATGCGATTGCTATCTCACGTCTAGATGGCAAATCACTTGAGAGTGATAGTCACTTCATATCTGATATGCATTCCATTGTTATCCTGCACGGTGCTTGGTATTATATAGACATTCACATTCACATATTCACCCACTGGTTTTTAAACCATATATATATATATATGTTGTATATAAACCCCTGACTGACTTCATGTTGTTCTCTACTAGATAGTATAATGACATGAAAATGAGCACTTCTTTTTCTGTCTTATGGGCATGTATATTCTAAGATAATGACAATAATAAGATAACTATTAGCTTTGTCATTATTATTTCATATACTATGCATCCGTTATATGAGCTAAACTCTACATATATCATCTCATTCAATCCTTACGACAGCAAGAGATGTACTGACATTTTCATTTTGGAGGGGAAGACATTGAGGCTCCGAGAAGTTAAATGACTTTCCCAAGGTCATAGATCATCTTTCTCTTAAACAGAATAGAGAAATGTGTTTTCTTGTCTCATTTTACCACGTTTTGAAGAGTGGGAAGTGCCACTCACCATTCTTTTATTATTATTTATTTTTATCTATTTATTTGGTTGTGCTGGGTCTTAGTTGTGGCATGTGGGATCTTCTGTTGCAGCATACCAACTCTTAGTTGCAGCATGTGGGATATAGTTTCCCAACCAGATGTTGAAGAGAGGTCCCCTGCATTAGGAATGTGGAGTCTTAGCCACTGTACCACCAGGGAAGTCCCTCACTCACCATTCGTTGTGTTTGTGCCCCTTCCCTTGCTCCCTGGATACCTGAGCCTTCAGGCTCACCCCAGGCTACCTAGGGGGTGGGTCTGAAGGTGAAGCATCGCACTGTTTGCCCAGGGTCTTCCCATCCCTAGGAAAAGTTATCCTTTCTCTCACTCTTTAACTCTAATTGTTTCTCCTGTTGCTCCCAGTATTTTCCTAGGTGACAAGCTTGCTCATATCTGATAGACTGATTTTTACACTACTCGAATAGATAATTGTGACAATTTTTTTCATTCTTTGCAGAAAAATTTGTGTGCTTAAAGTGAGTTCCAAGAATCATAATCATGTATCCCAAACTAGGAAAGTTCTAATAATGAGAATATTGTCAAATGAAGCTGCAAATTATGTTTTATTCAGTAAACTTACTGAGGACTATAGCCTGAGACATAGCCACTCAGATAACTCCAAACAACTGCTCCAAAGGGGTAAGAGTTTTTGCTGAAAGAAAAAAACAAAATGTAGTGGACATCAAAAGATTTCTGCCAATCACAAAAAACAGACATCTCAAATTAGTGAGTTTAGCACTTTTCTACGTATAGGAAGATGCAGGAGTCTGGGCTCATTGAAAGTATTCTTTCAAAATGCATCTTAACTATCTAGGACCAGTATCCTGTTTCTTTCCATCCTGAATCCCCTCAGGATGCAGCATTAGGGGGCAGCTGCAGTGGTTAATGGCTTGATGGCAGGCAACATTCTTTGTTTACTGAAATGGCGAGCAACATTTTTTGGTCTCACACTGTAGAGCAAGAATTTTATTTGCTATCCTTAGCTGAAATGAGTGGGCTTACAAAAAGAAGTTGGTGGAACTGCCCTGGCAGTCCACTGATTAAGACCCTGTGCTTCCACTGCAGGGGCACGGGTTTGATCTCTGGTCAGGGAACTAAGGGATCCCACATGCCACGTGGTGGTGACTTAGTCGCTAAGTTGTGTCCTAGTCTTGCGACCCCTTGGGCTGTAGCCCGCCAGGCTCTGTCCATGGAATTTCCCAGGCAAGAATACTGAAGTGGGCTGCCATTTCCTTCTCCGTGGAATCTTCCCAACCTAGGGACCAAACCTGCCTCTCCCGCATTGCAGGAGATTCTTTACCGTTGAGCCACCAGGGAAGCCCCACATACCTCATGGCAGAAGCCAAAACAAACAAATAAAAAGATTGTGCAAAAAAAATTGAAGCTAATTTATAATTAAAAACAAATTTGAGCTAAGATAACTGGACATTTTATATCTGGAAAATTATTTTGATTATCATATAATAGATATCAATGCTGGTTAGAATAACAAACAAAAACACTATTAGACTCCAGAGCACAATGATTCTCATATTATGTTAATGTTTAAGACTTGAATTTGCTGAGTAATAGACTAACCTCTGATTTCCTTTGTACCTCCAATTTTAGTTTGTGCAGTGCTATCTAGGTCAAATTAATAGCCTCTTGACACAGATATAATTTAATTAACTCTCTATTCTGCTATCTTGCATTCAGTGTTCATTCCCCTCATATTTATTTGATAAGCATGGACTTCTTTGTCTTTGGGAAACATGTTCTCTGAGTTAGCATTTTGGAAATGCAGAGAGAGACTCTGCCTTGGTTTACTGGGTCAGGTCAGAGATTGAAAGGTCCCAGATGGCTGCAGGATCTTGCAGTATGCAGTTCTGTTGCTAGGAGACCGTATTGATCTTTTATAGCCTCTTTGCAAATGGCCTCCCTAAATTCTAGTGATTGATGGCCATAATTTACAGCATTAAGTGGTTAGAAGCTTTACCTTGTCTTTGATATTTATAAAGTTAAAAATCCAATCATTTGAGCTCAAAATGCTTTACAAATTTTTTTTAACAGTCTGTCATTTGGAATGCCTGCTTGTTTAGTTTGGTCAATTTTGAGTCATGGTTAAACAGACATGTGTTTTCCTACTTTAACATGAGTACAACGTGATTATTAAAATCAACTGGTTTGTATTAACCAAAGTCAATTTGCTTCTTTCTTTCTGGGTCTGCCTTGCCCACCTCTTTCTCTTCACAAAGCTTCAACAATAATGGCCTTTCTCAAGAAGATTCTGTTTCAAACATTGCAATGTTCCACTTGTGGAAAATAACAGAAGACTTAATAGTACCTCAGTTCTTTGATGTCTGGTTCCTAAAGGTCAAGTTGAACAGTGCAGTCAATAACCGGACAGTTAGTCCAGTGAGGACACTGACTTCTCTCCCTCCCTTATGGTCCCGGTGGGGGATTTCACTGAATAAGGATTCTGCTTCAGTCAGCCAAGGTGGAAGCCTAAACACAATTCAGGTTTTCTGATTACAGCACTCAATGATGAAATGCCTGCTATATGTATAGTTCTGTCTAATATTTTAAGGTTGATTAAAAGAATCAGACTGAGACAGCTTTGAAAAGCACAGCTTTTTATTACATCTGTGAAAGAGTCTATTTAAGTGGATACTTCAAGCAGTGCTTTGCTTAGCCAGCCTTGTCTGAGAAAGGGGGACCTTTATGATCCTAGTAAACCTTGACTTCTCTGAGGTTCCCAGGAGAAATGGAGGTGTGATGGGAATTTTCATAAAAAATAATGGTAATAGATACAAGGTGTATATTTTGTACCACTGATCTCAGTGATAGACATGTACGGAGCAGTAGTGCGCTGGGGCTCTTATTCTCTTATCCATCACAATGACCCTATTGGGTAGCTGTTATTATTTTAAGCAAGATAAATATATTTGCTATCAAACCAAACTTGGATCTATTCACCCAAGTGCAGTAAAGCCAATTTACTGATACTGAGTTATGATGAAGGAAAGTGCCACATTATTTTGGGGTGCCAAGCATGGAGTCCAGGCAGTGAGGGCTCAAAAAACACAAACTCCCCAGTGGCTTTCAGGGAAAGATTTTAAGACAGCCTGGGAGTGAGGGGGTTTATAGGGCATGTGATAAGATTGTGGATATTTTTCTGATTGGTTGATGGTAAGGTAATCTGGAGTCAACATCAACCTTCTGGTTCCAACCAGTCTGGGGTCTACATGCTTGTGGGCAGCATGGGGATTTCAGAACTGCAAAACAGTTCAAAGGATATGGTTCAGACTATTATCTATAGCCTTTGAGGAGGAACTAAAGATCCTTGACTTTTTTTAATGGCTAAACTATTATTATTTTGTCTTGCTTGACAGTTTTCCTTTGCTTTTGCATTTTCTCATCTCTCTGATTAAATTTATTCTTTGAAATTCAGGGAAAACCAAGGAGGTTAAACTTTTTCCACAGCAAGAGGGAGGCGGAGGACATGGGGGTTCTATTGAAACCAAGTAGGACCCCATGGGGCTTCTGGGCTAGGAAGCCTTTTTGTGTTCCCCTTTTCTTGTTTGTAGGAAATAGACTTCAGCCTCCAAGGCCTTCCCTGAGTTCCAAACAGCAGGTTCAAACAGTTGCTAATCTGGGAAGACAAGGGATTCAGAGAGAAGGGAGGAGCAGTCAAGAAACAATACTGCAGACTTGAGGCAGGGTCCTGGTTCTTCCTTAAGGGATACGCATTACAATATTGTTGAGCTCTCCTACAGAGCTAATATCCCCAACAAATGGAAAATGTAAACTACTTGATGAAGCATTCTTCATTCCAGAGAGAAGGTCACAGTTTGATAACCTTGAGAACCACAAAAATGCATAAAGAGACCACCTGAGGCCAGATTATTTGAGTGCTTCCTGTGCACACACCCTGATCCTATCAGCAATCCTGCCCTTGAACCATTGCTATTAACATAAATGTAAATTTAATATAATATTAATCTAAAACTCCTCACCAAATCCCTCAGGGTTGAGACATGCAGTTTGTGAGGGCATGAGCCCTCTGTGTTCTCCTTTGCATGGCCAAGCACTAAAGCTATTCTTTTCTAGTTCACCCAAAACTCTGTCTCTGAAATTCAATTCAGCCCCAGTGCACAGAGGCCAAGTTTTCAACATCACTGTCCTGGGAAGGCCCCAGAGGATCCTGCTAGGTTACATATTCAGATACAGATGTTTCAAATGATTTGCTAAGGTCTATGCAGCTGGGATGCAGTGGATAGAGGCAGGATCAAACCTAGGTAGTTTGAAGGCAGAACCAGAACTCCTAACCACCACCATCATGCTGTACCCTGCAGGAATGGTGACTTGTGTCAGTCTGGACCTGATGCAAAAGCAAGAAATTTTTTTCGCAAAGCTCCTGTGTAATCAGCAGAGAGCTTCAGCAGTTCTCATCACTCCACTCACCTCATCATCAGTCTGCTGACAACTGTCTCCATCAAATATTTTGCTAACCCAAAATATGGGTCTGAGGACTGACTCAGGGCAGTTCACTTCTACCCGACAGGCCTCCATGAGGAGAGGTTTCCAAATCAAGACTGTAGAGCAGGATAGTTATCCCTCTCCTATGCAAACAATGACTATGCTGTCCTACATGCCCACATTCCCATTAATTTACGCATTTTAATTCAGTTTCAGTCATCTTGCTTTCTGAAATGCCCCTTAACCCTCTCCCATAAAAATATATAGAGATGATTAATATTCCTGAAACAATAAGAGAGCTGCTGGGAATTAGCATCCAGTTTTAGAGACTGGACCACAAGGAGCACATTCTTAAGAGTTAAGTTCTCTTTCAACTTCTGATACTCCATAAAAGCTAATTCAGACATGCTTGAAGTCAAAAATTTTATTCTTTTTTTTTTTTTGGCTTCAAAAAATATTAATACATTGAAATTCATGAAATAAAAATAATTAAAAATATTCTGAGATTCATTTTGTCTTTTGATCTCTTATGTTGAAGAATAATGTCTTAGGTAATGTTGAGTTTGGTCAGTAAATAAATTAAGCTCTAGAAAATATATAGGCATAATGCAATAAAAGAGCCAGTCTAGATATCTCAAAGGCTATATAACTAAATTGTGGTTATAGTAGCTAGCACATACTGAGAGCTACTCTGTGCCAGGCACTGTACTAAAGACTTTAAATGTATTATTTCATTTAACATTCACAACTATCCTATGAGGCAGGTACTACTGATGTGGGGTGGCCTCAGTCTGCAGCAGCTTGAAACGGTCTCAGTTACTGGCCAGAGGCTTAAGTCAGGCTATGGCAGTGAGAACACTGAATCCTAGCCACTGAATCCTAGTTCTTAGAACACCAGCGACCCAGTGGCCAGTGGCAAGGTCCCTGGCCCTTCAGCTTTGTAGAGATGAATTCCCACAAAGAAAGAAAGTAGTAAAACAAATAAAGTGTTTATTAGGAGAAAAAAAGGGTACATGTGAATAGACATACATTCACAGCATCATGGTAGTTTGAATCATTTATACGGAACATTTCTTCTGGGTTTCCTTTGGCCAATCATCTTGCTTTGCCTGGTTTTGAGTTCATATTTGGTTTATCTCAGGGTCCTCCCATATGTGCACCTACATCTCTTAAGATGGATTGTAGTGAAGAGGCTTGTTGACATCACTCCCTCTTTTGACTGCCAAAGAGCCCCTCTGGGTATGTATAGTTAGGAAGAGTTTCTTGACTTCAAGAATGAAGAAAATGTAATATTTTATCTTTTATCTGAGCAGAGTTCAGCTTTCTTCCCTCCCACTATTATCTTCATCTTGGATTATCTGTTCACAGGTGCCAAACTCCAGCTGCTCAGTTTGGGGCCCATCTTTCTCCTGGCTCACTGCTATTATCTCCTTTTCACAGATGAGGAAATAGAGGCATAGAAAGGTTTAGTAGCTTACTGTAGGATACACAGCAATTAATTGCCAAAGATAAGCTTTATTCTTAAACAATTAGGTTGAAAAACCCATATTCTTAAGTAGATTGTTAACATTCATTTTAATTATTAGAAAACTCTTTTTCATTAAGCTCGTCTATCACAACAAAATTTTGATTGTAATGTTTCATGAGCTAGAGACAATGGTTTATTAATATAGCGTTTTAATTAGAATTTTTTTATTGGCTCAATTTTTATTAAAAATGAAGTTTCCTTCATATTTCACCTCAGAGAATTACTCTCCCTAGCAAAATTTGAACTAAATTTACATAGTATCTATTATGAAAAATTTGGTCTCATCTCAGGATCACTGTAATACAAGCAGATATGAAATGTGTGAGTAGGAGCATATTTCTGCCTTTTTAAAAAGCATGAAACCCTGAAATGCCAGTAAAAAAATAGTTACAGTTATAGAGTTTTACTCTTAATTTGATATACAGTTACTTAAATGTACACGGGCTTCCCAGATGCTGCTACTGGTAAAGAATCCACCTACCTATGCAGGAGACACAAGAGGCTTGGGTTCAATGCCTGGATCTGGAAGACCCCCTGAAGTAGGAAATGGCAACCCACTCCAGTATTCTTGCCTGGAGAATCCTATGGACACAGGAGCGTGGTGGACTACTGTCCATGGGGTCACAAAGAGTCAACTGAGTGCACACACACACATAAATATTTTTATATATATACACATAATTTTTATACAGTTGTATAGTTACTTATATGCTTATATAAAATAGGCTTCTATAACAGATTAACAGGCTTTTCCTCCCAGTGGGAGCTCAGGTGTTTTGCAAAGAAAGATTTTTTATATAACCCAAAACAGGTTTATTTACATGCATAACAATGAGTATTGTTGTTGTTCAGTTGCTAAGTCTTACCTGACTCTTTGCGACCCCATGGACTGCAGCACGCCGAGCTTCCCTGTTCTTACTGTCTCGGATTTGCACAAACACATGTCCATTGAGTCGATGGCACCATCCAACCATCTCACCCTCTCGTTCCCGCTTCTGCTCCTGCCCTCAATCTTTCCCAGCATCAGGGTCTTTTTCAATAAGTCAGCTCTTCACATCAAGTGGCCAAAGTATTGGAGGATTAGGATGCTAGATAAAAAGGAAAGCAGTCTTCTGTCAAATGGAGATCAAGATTAAGTAGCTAGTTTTGAGACCTACTGTAGTCAGAAGATTTGCTGTGTTATCTTCAGAAGTCAAATCTTTTTTACTGGATGCTTCAGTAGACTTGTAAAACAGACTTTGATGCTGGGATAGTTACCATAATTCCTTTTGACAGCCAAGATGATTTCAGCTGGATTTGGTCCACTGGCCACTATTTGCCAACCACTAATGATGCAGGTGATGTCCTCATGTATTCTGAATTAGAGTATGCTTTAGTGAATTAGCTTCCACACTGCCTGCTTTATTGTACAGCAGGGTATTTCCAACTACATATGGGAAAAAGACAAAACCCAAACTGACTTTCTCAGTGAAGGAAACATCGATTTATACAACTGGAAAGTCTAGGCATTAATTCAACTTTAGGCCAGATTTGATCCAGGAATTCAAATAATGCCATAAGGTATTTGTTTCTCTCTACCTCTTGATTTAGCCCTCTGGTTGTTAGGTTTAACTTCAGGCTACCTTTGATGACAACTTCATGACTCACATCTTTTTTCTGCCAGTAGTTCCAACGCAAAAGTCATCCACTGAAGTCCTGGCAGTCATTGGGATCAAACCAGTCTGAGAGATATATGCATTCCTGCACCAATGATTGTTGTAACAGGATAATTGGAATTAGGCTAATGAATCAATAATGTGTCAGTGATCAAACTAATCTTCCTGATATATCCCTAAAATTAGGACTGATGCCATTCCTGAACCACACAGACCAAGAATGGACAAATAATTGTCCTCAGAGATAACATGGAATACTGAGAAAGAAGCTGTGGGTGGCAACTATCAGTTGTATTTACTTCTTGCAATTGAATACAGTTTCAGTGAAAAATCATATTAAGATTGTAGAATGTATAAGAAATGCACTTCTTCTGCAAAACCGATCCTGAATACTAAGAGGGAAATGACCACTTCCTCCTCTGTTCCCCTACAGTTCTGTCTTCTCATTATATCATCGCAACTCTTTAATTCCCTGAATCATTTGATCACATATATAGTAGTCCCCCATTTTTCACAGGGGATACATTTCAAGACCCTCAGTGGTTATCTGAATCTGCAGGTAGTACTGAACTCCATATATACTATGTTTTTTCTATACATACATACCTATAATAAAATTTAATTTATAAATCAGGCACAGCAAGAGAGTATTCAAATCACCAACATCATTACACTTGTGCTTTGGGGACATCAAGTAAAATAATGGTTACTTGAATACAAGTTCTGCTGAAATATCATGACAGTCAATCTGATAACCTAGCCAGTTACAAAGTGATTAAAGGATTAAAGTGAAAGTGAAAGTGAAGTCGCTCAGTCCTGTCCAACTCTTTGCAACTCCGTGGACTGTAGCCTACCACACTCCTCTGTCCATGGGATTTTCCAGGCAAGAGTACTGGAGTGGGTTGCCATTTCCTTCTCCAGGGGATCTTCCCAACCCAGGGATCAAACCCGAGTCTCCTAGGCAGACGCTTTACCATTTGAGCCACCACAACAGGATTAAAGGGTAGGATAAATCCTATTGCTAAATCATATCTCTAAAATTCATCATCCTACGCAGAATAGCATGAAATTAAAAACATTGGTTGCTTGTCTTTGGAATTTTTCATTTAATATTTTTGAATCTTGATGGATGTTGGGTAACTGAAACTGCGGGAAAATGAAATCTCAAATAAAGGAAGGGCTACTGAATATCTCCCCACCTGTGATTACCTCTTCCATGCAGGTGAAGAAGATAGCATTCATTTGTATATCTCCACTGATTACATAGTGCCTGACAAATAGTAGGACTCCTAGTAAATATTTATTTCGTGAATAAATTATTTCCATTTCTAATCATATAATAAGTAACAATGTTATAAGATACTAGATGACATTAAAGAATTGACTCAGACTACCAGGTAGCCTGATGTAGTGCGATACCCTACAATCAATATCACTGTCTCCCCTCTTGTCCCAGAATACTCCATTCTTTGTTCAAAAGTTTTACACATTATAGAGATTAAATTGAGGCAGGAGATAGAAGGCCCCCAGACTAAGCGGCTGAAGTCATCCTCTGTGGACAGATACTCCAAAATAGCAAGAGGGAGAAGAAGCTGAGCCCTGCCCAGATAAGAAATAAAAGACCAAAGATTTCTCATTCTCAAAGTCAGGGAGATCTTCCCAACTATACACACACAGAAAGGCTCCTTGGATGTCCTTGGAGATCAAAAAGAGATGACATCACCTTATAGGAAGTGATGTCAAACCTCCCCTTAGACCTCTTCACTAGAATCTATCTTGGCTAAGAGATGCACACATGGGAGAACCCTGAAATAAGTCAATACGGACCCAGAACTGGGCAAAGCAAGATGACTGGCCAAAGGACACCCGGAAGAAATGCCCCATATGACTGACTCACTATCATGAGTATGTGACTCTCTGAGCCCACCCATGTGTCTATCCACATGTACTCTTCTTCCTCCTAATAAACACTTATTTCACTATTTTCTATCTCTATATGGTAATTCATCTCTACACAGCTCATGGGCCAGGGCCTTGTCACTGACCACTGGTTACTGGTGGTCTGGTGACTAGAATTCAGTGCCCTCACTGCTGTGGCGGGATTTAAATCTCTGGCCTGGAACCAAAACCCTGCTTCAAGCTATAGCCGAGGACACCTGAGGTCAAAGTGACCCATGAGAGGAGAAATAGATAGAAATAGAAAGAGTGGTACAAAATCTGGGCCTTAGCATCTAATTTGGGATTTTGATGACACTGCTTAAAATCAACACTGAAGAGCTTGTCAAAAATACGAGTTGCTAGACAGTCACTGCACCTACAAAGTCTAATCAGTTGGCCCAAGCTGGGTCCAGTGTTAAATACTGCACTTGATGGTTATATGATCTTGAGTAAAGTCAGTTAATGCCCTTTTACTTCAGGTTCTTCATGAATAAAATGAAAAAAGGGGACCATGATATTCTTAAACTCCATTAACTCTCATATCCTTAAACTCTAGCTCAAAGAATTCATAATCTTGACATATATCAAGGGTATAGTACATACTCAGGTAACACTTATGTAGAGAAAACAGAATTGAGATTTGAATATTTTTAAATAATATTTTTATTTTGGAATAATTTTAAAGTTACAGAAAAATTGCAAAGTTAGTACAAAGAGCTAGTATATACCCTACACCTAGTTTTTCTTATTAATAGTATTGATATACTTATTACAACCGAGTGAATATTGATACATCACTATTAAAGTTCGTGCTCTATTCAGATTTCCTTAGTTTTAATCTCATGTACTTTCTCTGTTTTGGGATCTCTTTTGGGACAATGCACTATATTTAGTAGTCATGCCTCCTTTCGTTCCTCTTGGCTACAACACTTTCTCACACTTTTCCTGTTTTGATGACCTTGACCATTTTGAAAAATACTGGTCTAGTATTTTGTAAAATGTGTCCCAGTTGAGACTTATCTTCAGATTTTCATGATTAGACTGCAGTTATGAGTTTGAGGTGTGAAGACCATGAAGTGAATGTGCATTTTCCATTACATCACATGGAGGCTACATAATATCACCATGACTCATGACTGTTGATGGTGACCTTGATCACCTGGCTGAGGTAATAAGACTTGATTTTTTTTTAATTTAAAAATTATTTTGTGCCTTTTATGTGTCAGCTCCTATGTTAGATGTTGAACAAAGAAAGATAGTCCCTGCTCTCTTTGAATGTACAGTTAAATAGGGAAACTTAATCAAATAAGTTCACAACTAATTTTGTATCTATATCTACACTTGTATCATCTATATTAAATCTAAAATAGGGGCAATTCATTTAAGTTGATAGGTCAAGAAAAGTCTCTCCAAGAAATGATACTTAAGTAGAAATGTAAATCGTTAGTAGGAGAAGGCTAGACAAAGAGATTTGCAAAGAGAGCTTAAGACAGAGAGAATCGTTTATCTGAACATCTTGCTTAGCTGATTGACAGAGGAGAGAATGAGAGAGAGTGAGAAAGAGAGAGAGAGGTGCAAGAAATGGCCTGACATGATAAAATGAAGTTGAAAGGTGTTCAAAACATCCTTAGCGTTTCCCCAAGCTTGATTAAAATTTAGGCAGCTTTCTTCCTGACTACATGTCCCTGCCCTCCCTTTTCTTAGAGCATGTACTTCACAAAACTTGAAACTGTGAGCTCTTTCTCTGATCCTTTGAAGTGTAAATCACTTTGCATTCCAGATATGTCTTTCTCAAGGACTTGGGAGCCATCCCTTCGAACCGCAATCATTGAAGGAGATTGCAGCCCTGTCTCCCATTCTCTGTAGGAGACTAGGTACTTAATTTCAAAAAGGGAAAATTAGCAAGCCCAGCTGGTCTACTCACATTGATCAATCTCCCTGCGAGTGTCCTTCTGTACTTTCCCATCAGTTCACCCTACAGTTTAAAATATCTCTTGCCTTTTGTTTCAGCAGAGTTGAATTCTCTCCCTTTTTGCAATAATGAATAAAAATTTCCTTACCTGTTTCAACTAGTCTGGTGTAAACCAAGAATACCTAGAAAAAGTTGAAGAAGTTGTTTAAAAAATTGATTTAATGATACCAGAGATTCAGAAAACCCACGGAACTTGAGAGGCCAAAATCCTAAGAAAAAGGGAAGCCAGCAGTAGGTCAATTTTTTTTTTTTTTTTTTTTTTTTTGCAAACCATGAGAGTAACCTAGAATGGTGACTGAATGGCTGAGAAGAATTTTCAGAAGTTTCATCTGGTGTGATTTCTCCAAATATTTCTGCCCCTCCCAATACAGAACTTCTCTCTCATCCCTTGGAACCTGGGCTGCGTATGACTGCTTTGAACAATGGAATGCAGAAGTGATGTTCTGAAATTTCAAAGTTTCGGTATTAAGATTGTCTAGCTGCTTCAAACTACTTCTCTCTTGGGACACAACCAACTTACTGTGGGGATCTCAAAAACCACATGAAAATGCCCACATGGAAGATTCAAGTAGAAGAATGGTCACAGCTGCATTATTCATAAGTACACAGTCCAGATGTTCATTAACATTAGAGTAGATAAATGCAATGTGACATGTTCATACAATGGAACACTAGAGAGAACGAAAATCTACTGCTGTATGCAGCAATATGTGAATTGTAAGACTATAATACTGAGTTAAAAATAAGCAAATCTAACCTATGGATTGAGTTACTCTTACGTATCATAGGTATCTATGATTAGCAGATACCCATGGAGTAGAGGACGGAAATGTTTTGACTAGAAGGTGCCTGGGGAATACTTCTGTAACACTAGTAATGTTCTATTTTTTTTATCTAGGTGGTGTTTATAAGGGTGTGTTCACTTTGTAACAATTCATTGTGCTGTTCTGTACATTATAATCTAATTACAATTTTTAAAAAAAGAAAAGAACAAAATTTCAGATTGAATAAAAACAGAGGAGCAAGCATTCCTTAGCTATGGCTAATAGCTTTTATCAATACTTTAGGAGCAGGAAGGAAAGTTAGAAGTTTATGAAAGAATTTAGAAGTTCTAAATGTATGCTGCAAAATATATATAATGGAAATTGGATTTATTTTAAACTCAATTAGATTACCTTGTGTAATCTAATTTGTGTTGGTGTCAAAAATATGTCCCCTTTCCCGGTTTATTGATCATTTCCTTTAATCTTTTGGAGTCCATGTTGCCAGACAGTTTAGTTTTTTTTTTTGTTTTGTGTTTTGTATGACAAGACCTCAGCTCCCTTTCCTTGTTACCCACTGATCTCATTCTAGTTCAGTAAATGAATTGTATTTTGGGCCAAAGTAGCTAAGCTCAATTGTCTTATCCTTCAGCATATTTTGTTTTCTAATTTACATTTCTCCATCTAGTTTATATCTTTAAATGTCACACAGTAAACTGATGGCTTTCAATCTGAAGCATAAAATTTCTCAGTTTTCACAAAGGAAACAGCCTTCTCTGCCTATCAAACAAAGCATCAGAGAGAAACGTGACTGTTTGTAAAGTCATTTCAACTGGTTCAGAAAGTCTGCTCCCACCTACTCACTTAGTGCCATTAAACCTGACCACTTCCAGCCTTCAAATGATTCCTGTGGTGTTTAAAGTCTATGTGTAGATTTCATGCCATGTGACTAAGTTATTGTGGTTGCTAAGCTATTTCCTCTCCTCAGAGATCCTGTACAGCCCCTTCTCAATGATAATTGTACATTTTTTTCCCATCTGTTCTTTTGTTGAGCTTCTGGTCACATTTCTGCACTATTTGTTGCCATTTAAAAAAAAAATTACGGTGATATTCAGCTTTTAACTGTTGTGTTGTATAAAAAAAAGGTTATTACTAGACTATGCTAAAGCATGAAGGTACATAGCCAATAATGCATAACCACAGAGCACCACTGATTTATTAAGAGACTTTTAATTGGGGTGTTTCTTTTTTAGGAAGAGCTATGTTTTTTTTTTAGGTATCATTATAATACCTTGGAAGCAATGACACACATAACTGTTTAAAGAGATAAAATAACAAATTATATCAAGGAAAAATTGCAGAATTCTCAAATTAAGCGACCTTAAAGATTCAGCTCAAACCTGCAAGTTTAAAGATGAGTCAACTGAAGCCTAGAATGGAAAATGGCCACCTACAACCTTCCACCTCTAAGAGCAGGTTGACACTGAAAGTCAGCTCTCTTCACACAAATTACACATTTACAAACAAGTGCCAAAGTGCAACAGTAATATCAGTTGTAAAATTCAGATAATCCTCATGATTTACTCCCCTTGACATGCGCTGAAACAATTTTGTCATAGTATGATTTTTCTTTACTTATTAAGCAACTTCAACTTTCCTCCACAAGTGATATTAACTATCCTGACCTTAAAACCAGAGTGACTTTTCAGTGCTAGATCTATCAAAATAAATGCTCTCTGTAAATATTTTAGATGATAATTTATTTAAAGAGACTTGGAAATGACAGAGGTCAAATTGTTCTAAATGGAAATATGTTAGGTGGAAATATGCCAAGATGGAAAAATTATAATATAGCCAAGAAAAGAAGTAAGAAGGAAGAGAAAAGAGAAAAGAAAAAAAGAAGAAGAAACAAGGTCAATGAATACTTGTAGAATAAAAGGAAAAAAGAGAGAAGAGAAAGAAAATAAAATCCAAATAGTCCCTCTGTGAAAAGATGAAGGCAGACGGACTATTCTGTGAAATAAACGGTCACACCCAGAATGACAACGTCCTATTGTAGGTGCTTTTCTAAGGTCAACCGGAGCACATTTACAATCTATTGATACTAAATATGATATTGCTAGAATTACAGACTTTACTATCATTGGAATGAATGTAAAACATATGTGAAAAAGTACCCATCCCAAGGAAACGTTCCTTTTCTTATGCAGCAAAGCCATACATGTACCAATAAAATCTGATTTTATTTCCAATGGTTCCTTTGTTTGACATGTTAACGATAGGCTACTCTACTGAAAAATATTTCAGCAAAACTATTTCCTTTTGCATGCTGAAATAATTTGAAAGAAAGTAAAACGATCAGACACATAAACAGTAAACACATTTATTACTAAACCAGAAATGTTAGCAGTGAATTCCAAATGAACTGAAATGACTAGGCACAGGAATGATTGTGAATACTTTCCACATTTAGTAAATAATTCCCAAAACATATGTTAACATTAAAGGGCCATTGAACATTAGCATGAAGTAAAGTGGGGAAAGCAAAGGGGAACAGTGATCGTTAAAGAACGAGGTGAAGAATCATATGTTTGATCACAAGTTTAAAATATCAAAGATTGTTGACTTGAAAAAGGCTACCATTTAAAAAATAAAATATTTATTTAATAAATTATTTGGATAGTCATTGTAAGCAATATTTTGGTTTTGTCTTTAACTTAATGAAGGAATTGACACTGAATTAATTATTTTTGCATTATATATGCAAAAACATTGACCCTTTCCCTTGCTTTTTTTTTTCTTTAGCAATCTAGGTAAACAAAAATAAATTAATCATAATCTTTGGTTCATACTGCATAATCATCATTGGTCTATGAACAGTCTACTTTTATTCATTTACTTTTCCAAATTATATATATTTAAAAAATTGTGGCAACCATGCATAATTTACAATTTGCTATTTAAAAGAATTTTAAATGTATTTAGTTTAGTGGCATTAGGTAATTGACAAAGTTTTACAACTATCACAACAATTCATGCACAGAACTTTTTCATCTTGCAACACTGAAGCTCTGTGCCTACTAAGAACTCCCCATTCCTCCTCCTCCCAAACTCTGGCAACCACCATTCTCCTACTCTCTGTCTTTATGAATTTGACCTCATGGGAGTATAATCATACAGCATTTATCTTTTTGTGACTGGCTTATTTCATTTATCATAATGTCCTTAAGTCATCCATGTTGTACAACATGTCAAAATTCCCTTCCTTTTTAAGGCTGAAGAATATTCACTGCAGGTATTTGACACATTTTGCTTATCATCCATTGATGGACACTTGGATTGCTTCCATTTGTAATTATTTGATTAATGTTGTTATAAACATGGGCATGCAGTTATCTTTTCATGTGTCTATTTTCAATTGTTTTAGAATAAATTCAGAAGTGGGATCATAGGATAATTCTATTTTTAATTTTTTGAAGAATCTCCATTCGATTTTCCACAGCAGTTGCACCATTTTACATTCTTATCGGTAGTGCACAAGAGTCCATTTTCTCCACATCCTCATCAGCCCTAAAAAGCCCTAGTTTTTCTGATAGTAGACATCCTGCTGGATATAAAGTGGTATCTTATTCCTATTTATTCTTTTAATTTTAATACTACAATTAGGGCTTCCCTGGTGACTCAGATGGTAAAGAATCTGCCTGCAATGCAAAAAAACTCGGGTTTGATCCCTGGGTTAGGAAGATCCCCTGGAGGAGAAAATGGCAACTCACTCCAGTATTCTTGCCTGGAGAATTTCATGGACAGAGGAGCCTGGCAGGTCCATGGGGTCGCAAAGAGTCGGACACGACTGAATGACTAACAGACACACAAAAAACTTTAGGGCGTCCCTGATAGCTCAGTTGGTAAAGAATCCACTGGCAATGCAGGAGGCCCTGGTTTAATTCCTGGGTCAGGAAGATCCCCTGGTGAAGAGAAAGGCTAACCCACTCCAGTATTCTGGCCTGAAGAATTGCAAGTACAGTATAGTCCATGGGGTCACAAAGAGTTAGACACGACTGAGCTACTTTCACTTTAACTTCACTTTCACACTAAAATAAATACCCCCAAATCTATCACCTAACCAGGCCTAAAATAGAACTATGTACATGTTCCGTTCAGCTCAGTCGTTTAGTTGTGTCCGACTCTTTGAGACCCCATGAATCACAGCACGCCAGGCCTCCCTGTCCATCACCAACTCCCGGAGTTTACCCAAACCCATGTCCATCGAGTCACTGATGCCAGCCAACCATCTCATCCTCTGTCATCCCCTTCTCCTCCTGCCCCCAATCCTTCCCAGCATCAGGGTCTTTTCCAATGAGTCAGCTCTTTGAATGAGGTGGCCCAAGTATTGGAGTTTCAGCTTCAACATCAGTCCTTCCAATGAACACCCAGGACTGATCTCCTTTAGGATGGACTGGTTGGATCTCCTTGCAGTCCAAGGGACTCTCAAGAATCTTCTCCAACACCACAGTTCAAAAGCATCAATTCTTCAGTGCTCAGCTTTCTTCACCGTCCAACTCTGATATCCATACATGACTATTGGAAAAACCATAGCCTTGACTAGACAGACCTTTGTTGGCAAAGCAATGTCTCTGCTTTTTAATATGCTATCTAGGTTGGTCATAACCTTCCTTCCAAGGAGTGAGCATCTTTTGATTTCATGGCTGCAATCACCATCAGCAGTGATTTTGGAGCCCAAAAAAATAAAGTCAGCCACTGTTTCCACTGTTTCCCCATCTATTTCCCATGAAGTGATGGGACCAGATGCCATGATCTTAGTTTTCTGAATGTTGAGCTTTAAGCCAACTTTTTCACTCTCCTCTTTCACTTTCATCAAGAGGCTCTTTAGTTCTTCTTCACTTTCTGCCATAAGGGTGGTGTCATCTGCATATCTGAGGTTATTGATATTTCTCTGGGCAATCTTGACTCCAGCTTGTGTTTCTTCCAGTCCAGCGTTTCTCATGATGTACTCTGCATATAAGTTAAATAAGCAGAGTGACAGTATACAGCCTTGACGTACTCCTTTTCCTATTTGGAACCAGTCTGTTGTTCCCTGTCCAGTTCTGACTGTTGCTTCCTGACCTGCATACAGGTTTCTCAAGAGGCAGGTCAGATGGTCTGGGATTCCCATCTCTTTCAGAATTTTCCACAGTTTATCATGATCCACACAGTCAAAGGCTTTGGCATAGTCAATAAAGCAGAAATAGATGTTTTCCTGGAACTCTTGTGCTTTTTTGATGATCCAGCAGATGTTGGCAATTTGATCTCTGGTTCCTCTGCCTTTTCTAAAACCAGCTTGAACATCTGGAAGTTCACGGTTCACATATTGCCTTATACTATATGACTAAACTTCTCTACTTTCACTTGAGCCATGGCTCTCATTTCTGAAGAAAAAGAAAACTCTACAGACACGTATCTCTAGGTAGGACCAGAAATAATCATGGCTACATAGCCACTGAGAAACAAGTCAATTCTGTTTACTTCTCATGTTGATGAAAATTTTTGTGTTAATTAGTTAATTGAATTAAAAGTGATTCAATTTAATGAATAGTAGCTAACTGTGCCAGGTATTGCAGAATGTACAAAGATGAATATAAATGGTCTCTCCATCAATACTGTACTTACAATGGAATCATTTATTTATCTACTTAACCATAGGTTCAAAACAGGTACAAAGAAGCAATAGACATTAATAACACTTCACAACCTTGCAGGATTGTATTATCTGTATTCTTAATCTGATGTCTTCTGTGGCAGACACAAATTTTCATTCAACCTGCTTCCCCTTTCAGAGCGTGTACCTGGAATATGTTTTCCAGATCATTTTATAATTACCTATGGTAGTGTGCCTAGGTTCTGGTTAACGGTTTAGGGAAGGAATGATGAATGCCCCTCCTGAGACCGGAATCCTCATCTCAACTTTCACTCACTCCTTACCCTGTCTGCTAGTCAAGGACACTGAAGCCTTAGGGGATGGTAGAAACACAAGTTGGAGAAACCATCCATTCCTGAATGACTTTATAGATATCTGCCTCCTGAACAGTCACATTAAAAGGGTTATTGAGCAATAAATAAACTTCTACAGTGTTCAACATCTTGAAATTATTTACTGTTTATCTGTTACTGCAGTTAGTATTTACCATATCTAATATTCCTCCTGTTTCTGAAAGAATCTAAATCCAAAAATTTCCCCTTTCTTGGCATAATGATAACTATAATTCAGAATACAGTGTTCTGTAAAGAGAACCTGAAGTTCAAATTCTAGTGTTTTATTTTCTCTTTTAAAATTTATTTATTTTTCAATTGGAGGATAATTGCTTTGCAGAATTTTGCTGTTTTCTGTCAAACTTCAACATGAATCAGCCATAGGTATACACATTATTTACATTTTATTTTAAATTACTCATTCAACAGATATTTTTAATTCTTTTTAATGTTGATGCGACAGCAAGGAAACAAATGGACAGACCACTGTTTTTATGGACTTTATTTCTAGAGTGCAAAGACATAATAAACAAGTAAACTATTAATATATAACATAGTAATGATAATCTTAGAAAAATAGTGCTTAGTGAAAGGCTAAATGATTTGGGGAGATATTTATACAAATAGACATAACAGTAGAAAATAAATATTTCAGGGGAGTATAAAAAGCTGAACAATATCAGGGCTAGAAAAAACAGTTTAGTTATTTGAAGGAAATACGATTTTATTCAAAATGTGTACATGGTTATGAGCCCCTTTTTAGTAGAGATATAAAGAAAATAACAATATTTAATTTATAGCAGTGACATTTTTGAAGGAATTCACTTAATGAGATAAGTACTTATCCTTTGTTAGTTATCCAAGAATGATAACTAATTAAGTACAGAATTTTCTGAAGTACACCTTAAAATGTCAGTACCATGTTTTACAAAAAAAATTTTCTAAATGGCTGATATATACAAAAGAATTATTGGAAATTAGAGGAAGAAGGACTCACTCGACAGAAAAATAACATTGGGCTTGGTTTTAAAGGTTGAAAAATATTTGATTAGAAAGAATCAGGGAAAGAGAAATAACTTGTGTTAACTAAAATAGAATGAGGAGAACCAGAGAGAATGAGAAAACAAATGGAAGAATTAAAAAGTGTACTTGGTGTGCAATAAAAGCTCACTTTTGAAATACGGGCTTGAGCCATAAAAACAAAGGACTTTGAATACCAAGTTGAGGCATCTAGCAAACCCAATTTAGCAATAGAAAGATGACGTCAAAATTGATGAATTAAGTGTAGAAAATTTTTCTTCACCAACTGACAGTTTGTTATCATAATGCTAATCATTGTCATTCTTCCAGCCAGTGGTACACTTTATAAAATTAAACAACACATTTTTCATTCTTGGGGATCTATACAAAGTGCCTGTCATAATGCCCAGTCTACAGTCTATATTCAATGCAAAATATTCATTACAGATTTATCTAATCACCTTAAATACATGCTAGTTAATTGTTTCTTTACAGATTGGTGTAGATGAAGATTTCTCCCATTATCCCCAAATCAGAAAACGCGGAAAATGAAAAATTGTAGAATACTGAAGAAATTAGCTCTGGCAAAGAAATATATTTAAATTGATTCACTTTACTTAAATTCACACCTTCACTTCCAGTATAACAATGGAAATCTAAAGAATTTCATTTTATATCAGTATTAAAAATGAAAAGACTTTTAAGAACAAAAAGAAAAGATCAGAGGAATAAACAGAAGATCTTCAATATTGTCCACATCTTCAGGCAATGTAACTTGTAGTTTCAACGTTGTCATATGACGTTCAGGTAAGATGTGCTTAATAATAAAATAAAACTATTGTTCTTGCAACAATAACAGGCTTACTAATACTTCTCTGCTATGTTTCACTTCACCAGAGGACAATCATGGTAGGAAGAAGGATTCTGAATAAAGTTAAATTTCCTTTAAGGGACCTTGACTAGTTCAGGGGTCATTGGGATATTTTTAGGTAGTCCCAAATGGGAGCCTGTATACTCTCCCAGTTGGGATTGTATTCTATGGATCTAGGATTTCATTGTCATATCTGTAATTATAGGCTTCTTTTTCTTCCTATCCCTTGGCAATATAGTATGGCAAAAGACACGGGGGAAAAAATAAAAAAGCAAAAACCCTTAATGCTTGAGGATTCTGAGAAAATGGTAAAGTAGACAGCTTCCCATTCAACAGCAATTACACTGGCAGAAACTGTCTGACCCAACCAGATGGAATTCTAAATCTATAGAAGGTTGGTTACTTCCAGGGGAACTCTTGCAAGGCCAGTTGCAATTACTTTTGGTCAATTTCAACTCTTACCACTACAGGAGCTACCTATTCCCCACCACCAGCAAGGTAGCAGAAAATAATACACATGTTCCAGAAGCACCTTGCATATAGTTTTTGGGAGCCAAGGTGGCCAATAAGCCCTCTGTCCAACAAATATTGGGGATCTCTGTTCTGATCTCTGACTGCTGCTTCAGACCACAGAAGGGCAGGCATAGAGGCAGACTTCCCTCCTTCGTTCTGCCCCTATGGCAGAAGTGACTTCTCGGGAACTTCCAAGGACTAGAACATTTCCCTCCCTTCAGTTTTTGTTTTTCTTCCTTGGGAGAACCAAATATTAAAAAGCAGCTTTATGCACAAAGGAAATTTAAAAGTCAAAAGCCTAGGAAAAGGCACAGGGTTGGAAAGATCTGAAAATAGCTTAAATGAATGCCTTTAACTTAAGTTCATATTCAATACTTAAGGCTGATCCTCAGCAGAGATGCCCTACAGCAATCAAAACCAAACAAAGAAACAAACAGAAAATGCTGGGAAAGGGGGAGAATCTGTTTCCAGAGTCACTGTATTATCAGATTAAAATGTGCAGTTTTCAACAACAACCAAAAAAATCAAAAGGCATAAAAACAGGGAAGTATGGCCCATTTGAAATGATTAAAAATACATAAATAAGAGAAAAGATTCCCAAAAAGAATCTTGCTGGAAGATCTACTAGACAAGGAATTCAAAACTGTCTTTAAAAGGTCCAAAAAACTAAAGGAAGATGTAGAGAGTCAGGAGAAAATGAGGCCTGAACAAAATAGAAATACAATAAAGAAATAGAAAAGCTAAAAAGAAACCAAAAAGAAATTTTGTAGCTGAAAAGTACAATAACTAAAATGAAAAATTGACTAGAGAGTTTCGAAGGCAGATTTGAGCAGGCAGGAGAATCAGTGAACTTGAAGATAGGACAGTTAAAAGTTTTAAATCTGACGAACAGAAAAAAGTAAAGATCAAAGAAAAGTAAGCAAAGTCTAAGGGACCTGGGGACATCACTAAGTGGAGGGAGTCTCAGAAGGTTAAGAGAGTGAGAGGCAGAGAGAATATTTGAAGACATGGTGGCTGAGATTTCCCAAATTCTATTAGATTGGGAATTAATTAATCTAATTAATTAAAATTGAATATAAACATCCAAAAAGTTGAACAAAGTTTAAATAGGATAAACTAAAAAAGACTTACTGTGGAAAATTCTTAAAGAGATGGGAATACCAGACCACCTGACCTGTCTCTTGAGAAACCTGTATGCAGGTCAGGAAGCAACAGTTAGAACTGGACAAGGAACAACAGACTGCTTCCAAATAGGAAAAGGAGTACGTCAAGGCTGTATATTGTCAACCTGCTTATTTAACTTATATGCAGAGTGTATCATGAGAAATGCTGGGCTGGAAGAAGCACAAGCTGGAATACTCCAATACTTTGGCCACCTCATGCGAAGAGCTGACTCATTGGAAAAGACCCTGATGCTAGGAAGGATTGGGGGCAGGAGGAGAAAGGGACGACAGCGGATGAGATGGCTGGATGGCATCACCGACTCAATGGACATGAGTTTGGGTAAACTCCGGGAGTTGGTGATGGACAGGGAGGCCTGGTATGCTGCAATTCATGGGGTTGCAAAGAGTCGGACACGACTGAGCCACTGAACTGAACTGTAAAAAAGACTCATATCAAAACCAAAGATTAACAAGATTATTTTGCACAGATTCTCACTGTGCTTTTATTATACTGATATAAATTGAGACCCTCTAAGAGAATAAATAGAATGTTTATTTATTTATTTATTTATTTATAATAAACAGACTGTTCCAAACAAATTTGACTTTCTTGACCATAGAGTATGTCCTGTAAGTGGTGTTTTATTGGATATATTTTTGGAAATAATATTTGAAGCTGTTGTTATTACAGTATGTAGAGTTTCTATGCCACTTTGTAACATGTCTTCAAAATGAATGTTTCACCAGTGGAGTTCAATTATAAACACAATTCAATATTAAACACTGTTTTATATTCTGAAATAATCATAAAGACTTGATACTTTTCTGCAAGATGTTAACAATTTATTTGGGAGTATAGATTGAAATAAATAGATCCTTTCAATACAATGAGATGAACACTGTAATAAGAGACAAAGAAGATTTTTATAATTCCTAGAAGAATTCTTGTCACAAGACTGGAGCATTTGAAAAGACATTCTAGAGGAAGGAATGTTTTAACTATGATCTGAGGGTTAAAAGAGGGTAGTCTTGGTAAAAGAAAATTAGAACAGAGTTCATGCAGAGGGAGAAGGATAAGCAAAGACAAGATGCATAGAGGAGGCAAACTCTTTAAATTTAACATATATTATATAATATATTAACCATTGAATTAAAAGTCAAAGATTTTTTTGATAAACTTTTTGCTGTTTAATTTTTGACGTTACTCAGAAAAATAAAATAAGCATGTTTTACCCAAGTGAAGTTTGCTATATTTTGGATTATTTTAGAGTATATTTCTGGAGATAGGATGCTGAGTGAAAATGCATAAATATTTTCATGGTCTCTGATATATAGCTCCAAATTGCTTTTTAAAAGCATGAAGTGAATCAGAAAACTCACTATCTGTATTTGTAAATAAGATTTTCAATGAATCCCCACTAGTACTAGTGTTTTTACCAAACCCTTTCCTTATAGCACTGATTAACATTCCATTGGAATATTTAGTGCTCTCAGCAGCACATTTTTATGAAGACTAGATTTTAAGAAATCATATTAAAAGCAATAGAATAACAGTGCGAAATTAAAATAGTTGTAGTCTTAGGCTCATGCAACTCTGGATTAGAATATTCCCCTTTATAGCAAAGTGTCTAGAATATATATCCAGACATTTCTGTTTTTATAGCTTATAATCAATTTTCTAAATGAAATGAATTTCTTTTTTCAAAACAAATCTCTATATCTCTCTCCATGTATATAGATACATAGATTACCTGAACTTATATATAATTATTATATAAGATATATGTTGTATATACTATTACATATAACATTACAATATTAAATAACTAATAATTTTTTCACATATATTATATTATTGCAGATTAAAGTTTATTTCTCTTGCATGTAAATGTCTAGAGTTGGGTAGCCCAGAGCTGGTATGTAGCTCTTCTGTACAGGGTCCTTTGGGTCCAGCATCTCCTCTTCTCCTCAGTGCTCTGCCATCCCTAGGCAGATGAGTGGAAGAGAGGAATAGAGCAGTGGAGGAAGGGACATTTAGCAGTTATTTATTGTAAAAGGAAGATGGCAGAAGCCACAGGCTTCTGCTTTCAATTCATTGATATTTGGCAATATTTAGTTGCAAGATGTAGAAGCATTGAGGGAACGGGCAAATTAAACTTGGGAGGCCATGTATTCAATAAAGATGTCTTTCCTATGCCATGAAAAGAATTGAACATGAATATTGGGAGAGGACTAGTATATCTGTGACGCTATAGTACTAAAGTCCTTTATAATCTACAAATCAGTCACTGTCTTAGTTAATCTTCGCAATGATACTGTGAGGTATTATTTCTGCTTGGAAAATGAAAGAATTAAAATGGACAAGTTTCCTCTGTCCACAGGATTACCCAGGCAAGAATACTGGAGTGGGTTGCCATTTCCTTCTCCAGCCTTATGTCTGTGAAAGTGAAAGTTGCTCAGTGTCCAACTCTTTGTGACCCCATAGGATGCAGAGTTTCAAAGAAGAGCAAGGAGAGATAAGAAAGCCTTCCTAAGTGATCAATGCAAAGACATAGAGGAAAACAATAGAATGGGAAAGACCAGAGATCTCTTCAAGAAAATCAGAGATGCCAAGGGAATATTTCATGCAAAAATGGGCTCAGTAAAGGACAGAGATGGTATGAGCCTAACAGAAGCAGAAGATATTAAGAAGAGGTGGCAAGCATACACAGAAGAACTGTACAAAAAAGATCTTCATAACCCAGATAACCACGAAGGTGTGATCACTCATCTAGAGCAAGACATTCTGGAGTGAGCAGTCAAGTGGACCTTAGGAAGCAGCAATGCAAACAAAGCTAGTGGAGGTGATGGAATTCCAGCTGAGTTATTTCAAATCTTAAATGATGATGCTGTGAAAGTGCTGCACTCAGTTTGCCAGCAAATTTGGAAAACTCAGCTGTGGCCACAGGACTGGAAAAGTCAGCTTCCATTCCAATCCTAAAGAAAGGCAATGACAAAGAATGTTCAAGCTACTGCACAGCTGCACTCATCTCACATGCTGGCAAAGTAATGCTCAAAATTCTCCAAGCCAGGCTTCAACAGTACATGAACTGAGAACTTCCAGATGTGAAAGCTGGATTCAGAAAAGGCAGAGGAAGCAGAGATCAAATTGCCAATATCCACTGGATCATAGAAAAAGCAAGAGAATTCCAGAAAAAAATCTACTTCTGCTTCATTGACTGTATGAGTCACAACAAACTGTGGAAAATTCTTTAAGAGATGGGAATACCAGACCACCTTACGTGCCTCCTGAGAAATCTGTATGCAGGTAAAGAAGGAACAGTTAGAACTGGACATGGAACAACAGACTGGCTCCAAATTGGGAAAGGAGTTTGTTAAAGCTGTATATTGTCACCTTGCTAATTTAACTTATATGCAGAGTACATCATGCAAAATGCCAGGCTGGATGAAGCACAGGCTGGAATCAAGATTGCAGAGAGAAATATCAATAACCTCAGATATGCAGATGATACCACTCTAATGGCAAAAAGGAACTAAAGAGCCTCTTGATGAGGATGAAATAAGAAAATGAAAAAGCTGACTTGAAACTCAGCATTCAAAAAACTAAGATCATGCCTTTTGGTCCCATTTCGTCCCAGCACTTCATGGCAAATAGAGGGGGAAAAAGTGGAAGCAATGATACATTTTATTTTCTTGGGCTCCAAAATCACTACAGACAGGGACTGCAGCCATGAAATTAAAAGACGCTTGCTCCTTGGAAGGAAAGTGATGGCAAACCTAGACAGTGTATTAAAAAGCAGAAACATCTGACAAACGTCCATGTAGTCAAAGCTATGGTTTTTCCAGTAGTCATATATGTATGTGACAGTTGAACCATAAATAAGGCTGAGCGCTGAAGAATTGATACTTTTGTATTGTAGTACTGGAGAAGACTCTTGAGAGTCCCTTGGACTGTAAGGAGATCAAACCAGTCGACCCTAAAGGAAATCAACTTGGAATATTCATTGGAAGGTCTGATGCTGAAGCTGAAGCTCCAGTCTTTTGGCCACCTAACGCAAAGAGCCAACTCACTGGGAAAAACTCTGATGCTGGGAAAGATTGAAGACAAAAGGAGAAGAGGGTGGCAGAGGATGAAATGGTTAAATAGCATCACTGAGTCAATGGACATGTGTTTGAGCAAACTCTGGGAGACAGTGAAGGACAGAGGAGCCTGATATGCTGCAGTCTATGGAGTCACAAACAGTCAGACATGACTTACCAACTGAGAAACAAGCAACAACAATTCGATCAACAGACATAATCGACCACTGTTCAAAAAAATTAAATTTTACTTTAATATCCTTGACCCAATGATTTGAATGAAATAAATTACTATGTTACTGACTTTTCTCTTTTTGCTCCATTGCTATTGCCACTTTTAGGTACAGTTTACATCTTTAATTTAAATGAAATCTTGAATCTCTAGTCTTCTTGCTATCTTGTTTGCCAATATACTCTAATACCAAACATTCAGCTTAAGCATATAGGCTTTCTATTTATGTTATTTCATGATTTGTATAAAAGAATCTGGTGTTCTTTTTCAATGTGAAGATTCGTGGGCACCACTTAAGCCTTAATAAATTAGAATCCATCCTGATGTAACCCTACCATCTGCCTATCAATAATTCCCCCATATTGGTCTTATGCCTACACATGTATATTTCATCTTCAACTCTCTCTGCCATCATGTCTCTTTTCTAGTTAGTCATGGCAACCCTAGCAGGATCAGAACAATAATCCAGAAAATGTTATCTGAAAAGTTTTGCAAAACTCTCTGACTCAACTAAATTTTGAAAAAACATCAAAACAAAGAAAGAAATTAAAAACTTCTGGATTTCTTTTCCAAGGCTCTCCGTATTCACTGACAGCATGATCGTCACCTGTCTGGGAGAACCACAGGATTAAACTAAAAGAGACATGAGCCTCTAAAGAAGACAATTCTTTAGAGCAAGGAGACAATTTCAAACTTTCTCAACATTCTACCCAAGCCATGAGCAGTACTTACTGGGCAAAAGTCAGCATTTTCTTCTTGCTGAACAGAACTGACCTCTAAACACATTTTGCTGAGTCTTTTTATCAAGGCATATTTAACTGATTTAAGTTGCCTGATTTAGCAGATACCTTCACTTTTGAGTTAAGGCTATGACTTCCAATCAGCACAGCACTGACCTTGCAGATCTGAACATAGTGGCCACCTTATACCCTCACAGCACCTTAAGTCTGGCCCCTAACCTGCCTTAACTGTTCAGATGTCCTACTAGCTAGATTAAAAACTCTTTGAAGGTAGAGTTTATTATCATGATCATTACTATTATCATTATCATAAAGTACATACAACACAAAACATCATTGTGACCATTTTCAAGTGTGCAATTTGGTGGCATTAAATACATTCACCACCCATCTCCAGAACTCTTTTTTCATCTTGTAAAACTTAGTTTGTGTACGTGTTAAACAAATCCTCATTCACCTCTTCCCCCAGCCCCTGGCAACCATCATTCTGCTTTCAGTCTCTATAATTTTGACTACTTTAGGTACTTAAGTAGAATCATACAATATTTTTTACTTTTAACTTAATTTTGTACGCCATACTTAATCAGGAACAATGACTTTTCTTCATTAAAAAAATATTTGTTGATATCAACTACTTGGGCATTTGGGTACTACATGCAAAAAACATTAGTTTCAAAGTTTGAAAGAAAAAAATGAAACAAACAAACAAACAAAACACCAAAAAGATCACCAAATTCCATGGGGAACTAAGTTGAGAAATATATGAATAATATAATGATGTCTTAATTATCTCATTAAAGGAAACACAGAATTGCTTGTGTCTGATAACTTAGCTACTATTCACAGACTACACATTGCATTCTTTGTTTTTCAATAAATTTTCTATATAGGCATTGATACTCCACTTTATAGTCCCAATGAGAATCCATTCTACAGACCCTAGAAGTACCCACATCATTCAACACTCTCAAGATCTTAAATCTAACTGCACATAACTAAGGCGCATATCACCTTTGAAATTCCATTTACTAGAATTTGTTAAACTTAATTATTCTGATAAGAAAATGCTTCATAGTTTAAAGTATTTTGAAAATAAAATAAACCATGATAGAGGAGTAAAAATGAACAGAGATGATAATTTCAAAAAGTTTCCTTGGAGAGAAGCCTTTGTTAGCTGTGAAAAGAGATGTCACCTGTGAAAAGAAATTTGAATGAGATGAAAGAAGCCACTCTCGTGAACTAGGAGGAACCTATTCTAGCCAGAAGGAACAGACATTCCGAAGGGTCTGATGCAGGAATGTTCTTAGACATTCCCTGGCAAGATGGCAAGTGACCTAGAACAAAGTGAGCTGGGTGGAGGCTTGGGGTTTGGGGGGGGGGGTGGAGATAAAAAAGTTAAAATCAAAAAGGATGCAAAAAGATATATCATATTAGCTTTGCAGGCATGGTGCTTGTGCTGTGTGTGTTGGGGAATTATTGGAGAGTTACTGCATGGGAGCCACATGGTTGCTGATTATTTATTCACTTTGGTTGCTAAGTAAGGGTCAAGAGTAGATACAGAAGCCAGTGAGAAGATGAGTTTAGCTTGGACTTCATTGAGAGCAGTGGAAGTGGTAAGAAGTAGCAACATACAGGAAATATTTTGAAGGTGTTGCTGATGTAGCTTGATGAGAAATGAGAGCTGAAGAAGAGAGAGGCATTTTAAATGACTACTATTTTCTGGTATGTATATACATATATTTGCCCTGAGCAGCTCACAAATTAAAGTGTCATTTACTGAAGTGTGAAGGATGAGGAGAGGGAGGAAAATCAGAAATTTGGGGATTAAAAGATATCAGTTTTGGATAAGTAGAGATTCCTATTTAGACATCCATATGGAGAAGCTGAGTAGGCAGGAAGATAACATAGCATCCTGGAGTTCAAGGAAAAGACTAGAAGACTAGAGATACTTAATTGCCTGTCATCATCAAAACAGTGATATGTAGAGCTATGCTAGTAACTACATGAGATAATCTAATGACTAAATGTAAATATTTGAATATATTTCTGCTAGCATATTATTAAATTTGAGTATCATCAGTCTTCATACAGTAAATGTTGCTGAATTATAAGAATAGCACACCATTTATCTATAGTTATGTCTACATCTATATCTATCTATCTCTCTATCTATCTCCCTACCACTCCACAGAGAGTACTATATATAACAGAAAGGGAAAAAAGAAAATGTATCTGGCAGCTTCCTCAATAAACATACTAAAACTTCTCTGCTTTTTGACAAGCCAGTACATTTTTATAACTCATAAATAATTGAAAATAGCAAACAGCTTACTGTCATAAAGCACTTTTATGTGATAGTAAAAGATTCTCTTGTACATGTTAGTATCGGTCATAAAGAGCACACTTTAAGTCAAAAGCAAATGGCATGAGCAAGAAATTTCATTAGCTTTTAAATTAGGACAAATAAAATTCTATCATGCTATGGTTACTACCAAATTCAATTCAATTAAATATATATTTGTTACATGTTTATTACATGCATATCATGTAATGTGCTAGCGTAAAGGATGCAAAGATAAGCCAAAATTGCCACAGACTTTGGAGTTCACACTCTGATAGAAGAAGACTTTATTCCAATAATCACATGGCTTATTGTTTAATCACACATTGAGATAAAAATGTGAAGGGTACCAACATGAATCTATAAAAGCATATGGTAAGTATAACTGACTTAGTCTGAGAAATCAGAGATGACTTTGTGAGAAAGTATCACCTGAACCTGATGAAGAGAAGTTCATGAAACAAATGGGATCCAGGGGATTGACACCGTGTGTTCCATAAAATGAAGAAGTCCAGTGTAGATGAAGAATTGAGAAAAATGATAAGTGATGATTGCCAGCATTATTCACCCTGCTTGTGTGAACTTTGTAAAATATTTTAAAATTTTTAGATAATTTTCTTTTCTCATTTGGAAAACATGAGAAATTTCTCATTTTTTTAATCCCAAAGATCCCTTTCACTCAAAAACTAGAGAATTCTGAAATTCCAGCTCATGATTTTCAAGTCACAGGTGCTGTCCATGGTGCTAGAAAGTAAGTAACTGAGAAGAGAGAAGTGATTAAGACCAAGGTTCCCAAACTTGACCATACTTTGGAATCACCACATCCAGGGTCTACTGAATTATAATCCTGAGGATTAGAACCCTTGGGTCTGTATTTTTGTAGATTTCTGCTCTTAGGTGAATCTGACACATAACATAATCTGCAAAATTGTTTTCTAGGACTATTGCCCAGAGTAGTGTTTTCAACTTTGGCATATATGAATTACATGGAAACTTTTAAAATTACTCACAACCAGAACTTTCTCCAAAATAACTAAATCAGAGTCTCTAGAAGACAAACCCAGTAATGAGTATTTTCTCAAAGGTCCCCAGGTGGTTCTAACAGTTGACCAGTAGCCTCATGAGGGCATTTGAATAAAGAGATGGGAAAAACATCTATTTTTGTATGTAGAGTGAATTACCAAAAAGGTTACCTACAAAGGATTTATGGTATCATCATCACACACACACAAGTAAATCAAAGGACAAGACTATTTTGCCAATGATATTTGAATCAACTGAATAAGAACATGTGGAGGTAAAAATTCAGAAGTATCCATTAAAACATGTTTTATTAAAGTGTTACCTAAAAACATACAAAAATTATTTGAGTATCAGTTACTTTGAGTAGCAATAACTTGATACCAATTTTTCTCTCATTGAAAATATATACAGTCAGGATAAGTTTAATTATAGTATTTTGACTGTGTACATAGTATCTTACAATTTCCTTGTGCAGGAGGTCAGCAGAGGCACAGACATTTTGGATTTGACATTATAACTAATTACAATTTTCTTACTATATTTCTGAATTAAAAACTATTGAAGAAGAAAAGCTGGTAGTCAACAGATAGAAATAAGATAAATATATACATTATTATTGTTTAAAAGAAACAATATGGAGAACACAGGTTGAATGGAAAGCTAAAATCCATATTTTGATACTATCCTAAAAGTATTACCATGAGGGATGATTTATCCATGGAAGAGTCATTTATCTTTCTTTGTATAAAAATGCATAAAAGATAGAAAGAAACAGAAATATGAAATCTACCCCAATTACAATAATATGAAGATAGAGTATAAGTAATTTATACTACAAAGAGATACTTTAAATTTGTTTGAATATTTAACCTAGAAAGAACTTTAATAGGACACTTTGCTAGTTCAGGAATTATACTCCAATGTGTGGTTATTTTTATCATCAAAGGATCATGTTAATGTATAAAGACACTGTAAAATATTAATCTGAAAATGAGCTTCATTATAAATTGATATTAATACTTTTAAAATATATATTAGTCGCTCAGTTGTGTCCAACTCTTTGCAACCCCATGGACTGTTGCCCCACAGGCTCCTCTATCCATGGGATTCTCCAGGCAAGAATATTGGAGTGGGTTGCTATTCTCCTCTCCAGAGAGTCTTCCTGACCCAGGGATCTTTTAAAATGCTCTGATGTTCACTGTAACCTTTATTGCTTTTTTTTTCAAAGTAGCTCCTCTAAAGCTCACTCCTACTCATCACTGCAGCCATCCCTGGGCACTATGTTCCTGGCAAAGAAGAGACTCTTCCTATAACATAAAAGAGAGGCTCACCTCACATTAGCTCTGAGCCTGGTTTCAATGTATTGATTTTTCATAATGTCCCAATCAACCAGTTCATTTGCTACATTCAATCAACTAATTAATCAAGATGAGTATAGAAACTGATGGATAATCAGAAGGAATTTATTCATCAATACAGTACGATCCATAGTAAATATTTAGAAGACACACAGATAATCTTCCAGCAGTATAATTTTAACACCCTCAGGGATGCTATTTTTCTACAACAGCCCCTTGTACCACTGGGCTCACTATTATCTTGGTTATGATAACGAATCAATAATTATTGAATGATCTAAATAAGATGAAAATTTATGGTGACACTTATAGCTCAGATTCACTGAATCTGATTCATGCCCGTGAATGATCCTTGGGTCTACCCATAATCTCTCAACTGTCAAAAGAACAACAAAACCCAGTGTGAGGAACAAAATCATGGGAAATAAAATGAAGAAAAGGTATTTCTTTCAGAGTTTCTAAAAAATATTCTGTTTAGAAATTCGCAATCTGTTTTAAATGTTAATAAGAGCAAAGAATATGGAGGGGAAAAGGAACTGGTTCAAAAGAAGTAGAATAAAAGTTTAAGTAGTCACCGTCAGAGTATAAGTGAATATAATTCAATTACAAGTACTGAGCACCTGCTAGAGTCAAATACTGGGTATGCCAGTGCTACATGTTGGAGATGAAGACATTTTATCAGTTGTAAATACAGTAAAAGTGATCATAGTAGTGGTGCTAGTGGTTGAAGAAGCAGCAGTAATACTAATTTAATCAACTTGATTTTTTTATGAAAATAATTTAGATATCTTATTGCACTCTAAGCAGAAATGTTAGATGGGCAACTATTGCTTATTCTCATATTTTAAATAGGGAAAAAAACAGGCTCATAATGATGAGAATATAGCAATGAGATTTTAATTTCATGAAGATTCAAGACTAAGGATTAAAAAAAGTTTAATGAAAGTAGCCCAAAATCCAAAACGAAAGACCAAGGCAACAGAGGGGGGAAAAGATCACAGCAGAAAATCTCAGCATCAGGACAAAGATCATAAACAAAGCAAAAGTGCATGAATACTGAATCAAGCTCTTCAGATGCCTGCCTTCATTACACAGCCAATTGAACAATTAGCCTGGGGCATGAGCAAGTCCAGTTCTAGGGAGCAGTGGGTCACTGGGTTACTACTCCACTCCCATCAACCACGGCATCTAATTTATCATCTCAGTTGTGTCTACTAGTCCCTAAAAAACACTGGAGCAAAAAGAATCTGGATGACTGCATTTTCCTCAGAGCAAGGAGATACGTAAATGGCTTGAACACAAACCTTATGTTTTATTCATCATGGTTCAAGTGATAAAATTTTAAGAGAAGTATCAAGTAAGGTAGATAGATGATTTTAAAAGTCTTAGGTACTTCTTCTGCTGATATACCTTCAGTTTTCCTGGCTACGTCATCTAACCTCCAAATTTTCTTTCTTTACAATGGAAAATAAAATAAAATCCAATATTTTTCCTCATTAAGACTTGTAAGAGAAATAATGCAAATGATCGTAAAGAACTTATGAAGATTGATTTGTTATTAAATACTTATGTCATCTATACAACCAGCTGACACAGAGATCCAGACCTCAAAGGAACATGAAGCCTAGAATTTAAAACAAAAGATGAGGAAGATCAAGGTCGGGAAACACACTAGATGATCAAGATAGTGCAGGGCTACCTGCCGACTGTGATCATTCCCAGCAAGAAATCACATGCCCTGTGAGATTAGAACATTTTTGTTGAGCATGGAAACCTTCCCAGAAGTTACTTATTCTACTGCATAATTATGAATCACTTTACAAGTGAAGAGGAAAGATGTCTTCCTGTCTGCCATTTGGAAGCAGCAAGCCAGGCCTTAAATAGACTACATGGCAAGTCTATACATATGTGGTTATAACACTATTGAAATTATACTGAAATGAAGAGATGTTATAAACACAAATGCAATAGGAAAAGTGGTGTGATTCATGAAAACAGGAGAAAGGGAGGAATTTTCAGTACTCTGAAGGGGAGGGAAGGCAAACCATCAGATAGCATTTTCCATTCTTAATGGCAGGAAGGCATGAAGTAGAGAAGTGACTGCCTGGGTTATCTGCACGTAAATGAAATTTCTCTTGAGAATGTCTCACCACTGAAATACAGGCCAACAAAACTGGATTCAAACCTTATTTATCTGATTGCATCTTCTGTTTGGCCTGACTCTGGTGGTTCCCTCTACAGTCATGTTTGAGACTCAGTTCACAACATCTCCTCTCCTCCCCTACCAGATGTTCAGCTTCTTCTGAGTCCTGTTTATCCCACTCATGTGACCCAAGATTGGATCAGGAAAACTAACCTCAGGGTCTCCTGCCATGTAACCCAGGATTGATGTGACTGCTTCTTACACTGGGAAACCTAAGATCTGAATCTTTCCACAAATTTTTTTAAGATAAAGCAACAAGAGCTCCTTTCTGTCCTTGGTACAACCTTCACTAATCTAGTGCAGGTGTAAAACCCTTTGCTCTCTTCCCTCTATCTCCATTATACTCTCTCTCTCTCTCTTTTTTTGGTAAAACTTTAAGACTAAGCTGATAATTTTGGCTGTTGAGTTACTAACGTGTAAGATAGAGAAAGACAAAGATTCTTTTTTCAAGATGTTCAAAGCTTTTCAGACTATTATCTTTCTCAGATTGCATTGCATTTTTTCAGGTTAGAATCTCTCTTTCTTGTGGTATTCTTTCTGGAGGACAAATTATCATCTCTCCTGTGAATCTGTAAGGATCAGGTGCTCAGAAAGACAAAAGAGATAAGTGCATCAATAATTTTCAAAATATCTCCCATTACATCTGTAAGAATAATCCCTGAAATGTGTGAGGCATTAAATGAAACACTGCTATTGTTATTTTTAAAATAATAATCATGTAAATTAATAATAACATTTAATAACAATGTTGATCTCATGATCATCAAACAATGAGCATAAGTATCTTGAAATTGCGATAGTAGATTATCTTTTCCTCCAAATTAAACGAGCTACCTTTCTTTGTTCATTTTATTCAGACTGAAGCATCTAGAGCCTGATCCACCCCTTATTTACTAACAAAATTAGTGTTTGCAAACTCTGACACTGGAGACTGAAAGCAGAGAGGCCAGAATGGCCACCTGGGACAGTGAACTCCAGGTCAGACCCTCTTAGGTGGCAGCCGTTATGACAATTGGCCAAAAGACCAGTCAAGGGCTACCCTCTGCCTTGGTTTTGATATGTCCTGCTGAACAACAGACAAAGTTTTATAGAATTCTCAGGGATGTGTTGCAAGCCATAATACATCCAGAATTACCTTAGGGACAACTCCCCAAGTGACCAAAGCAGATTGTTGTCACCAGATGATGACTACTGAAAAGGAGGTTTGTGCTCTTGAAATATTTATTCCACAGGGCCTCCTGCTTTCAGAGAGCATATGTTTTTGATGCTTTATGCAAACAGAAGTCCTGATGATAGAAAGAAATGATCTCTGGAGGAAACTTTCTCTGTGCCAGTGCAAATCTGAGCTCTAAGCTGGGGGTGATGCTGCACTTCTGTGACAAGGCTGGCAGCTTTGGGGATATCCAGTGGTGTTACAATAATGAGCCATGCCACAGACTCAGCTCTCCTGAACTTCACATGGCAGAATGGGTCAATGTGACTAAAAATGGTTTTCCCAGTAGCCTGGATCAGCATTCAAGCCTAGTCCTACAGGATGAAGAATAGACCATTGCAATGAGCACTTCCCATGGCAACTTACTAGTCTTTATTTAGATTAATTATGATTTTAGAAAAGGCTTCAACCCACTGGTGATCTGTATCAAAAAAAAATCCCATAGGCTTTCTATATTATTATTGCTGGTTTTATGCATTCACTCACTCTTCAGCTTGAGCTGAGACATACACAGTGGGTTATTAGGAAGCAAACATTTCCCAACAGCCCACGATGGTTTTTGAAGTAACTGAATAAGCATTTCTGCTCAGGACAATCTCTGTGTCACATTCTGATAATGCATTATGATTTTCTCACTGTACTTCTCCCTTCATGTTTTCTGCTTGAACGGAAATGAATTATAAAAGAAGAATCAGAGAGAATGTGGAAATTCATTTTAAATATTTGTCTTTATGAAAGCGATTTTAAATCATAGCAGTATAAGGCAAGGGGGAAAGTCCCTGGCCCACCCACACTACTTTCCTAAATTAATTTTTATCTTTTTTTTAAAAAAAATAAATCCTGTAGTAAAATGAAATTTAGAACTTCCCTGATGGTCCAATGGTTAAGAATCCACCTGCCAATGCAAGGGACACGAGTCTAATCCCAGGTCACATGCTATGGGACAACTAAACTTGTGCACTAAAGCTACTGAGCCTGCAAGCCGCAACTACTGAAGCCCTCGCACCCTAGAGCTCATGTTCCATAACAACAAAAGCCCACATACCACAGCTAGAGAGCAACCCCCAATCACCTCAACTAGAGAATGACTGCCTGCAGCAACAAAGACGCAGTGCAGCCAAAAGTAAACAAATAAAATAATATTAAAAAATTTAAAATTCAACTTGAAAATTAAATACTAAGTCATTAATAATAAATTGCAGATTGTGGGATTCAGCTGATATAGGGGGGATCCAACAAGTTAAAAATTTTAATAACTGTCAAAGGGTGCTGATGTTGCTGGCCTGGGGACCTCTCTCTTCAAAGAGAACTACAGAGCTAGAAGGACATTCCTTGGCATGCTCACATCCTCTCTCTTCCCCGAAGGAGCTAATTGATCTTTTGGGGAAACTTACGGAGTAGGTTCAGCTCAACTATTTCTTCTCTCCTTTTGAGCTTAGCAGGGCACGTTCTGCCCTTCTGAGAAAGGCTTATAATTTCCAGTGCTGAAAATATTTAGAAACTCTTAAAGCATAATTTCCAAACATTGAAAACATGAGTCTACAGCAAATACATTGCTCACATGCATCAAATATTTATTTAAGGCAATAATGAGGGAAATGGCAGATTGGTAGGTAAAGCTGGTTCAAAGCATATAGAAGAGATGGAAGTATTTATAATTAATGAAAGAGAGAATCCTGAAATAAGATAGTAACATAAAATATTAAGGTAGTTAATGTCTTATGGTGCAATAAAACTGAAACATTTGGGATTATCTTCTTTACTAGTGGGAAAACTATTACATTCCTTTTGGACAAAAATCATGTATAACATACAAATCCATTAATCAATATTTCACTTCACAAAATCTAGGCACAAACCCATGTTAAATAGTAAATCAAACAAACTAGATTCCTCTAGAGTGGGACTTAGCAAACTACAACCGTGAGTTCAGTCCTTACTAGTTCCCTGTTTTTGGAAGTAAAGTTTACTGGAACACAGGCACACTCATCCATTCATGCAGGTTCACAGCCATTTTTCAGCTACAATAGCTACAATTAAATAATCCCCAGAAAGGCTTATTACAATGTTCTAGCATGACTCTTAAAGGTCATGTAGTCATTCTTTCATATTATTTCCCACTTTGGATAGTTTTTCTTAACAGAACAAATAAATACTAAATGAAGTTATCAGAACAACATGAGATCAGAAAAGAGAGCTGTACTGAATCTGTATTGTATTGACTTAGCTAAGCTAAAATTACTATGCTTCCTAAAATTCCCTTCCCTGAGACCAATAGGGCTTTAATGTTTCTCTCAGCTTGACTAAACCTTAGACAGACTTTTTCCTGATTCTAGGCCCCTGACCTCCCTTTTCTTAGAACATTTATTTTGGAAAACTTGCAAATTCTTTTTCTGCCTCTTTGAGATATAAATCTTCTTAAAGGCCTGCTGCAAGTTTTACAACCTAACATTGTCTTTCTCAAGGACTTTGGAGCTATCTTTTTGAAAAGTAATTATCAAGAAAGACAATAGCCCTGTGGGAGTGTAGGACCCTCACTTCAGCAGGCACCTTGTTCTAAGTTGTAAAACTACCTCCTATTGTGGGATAAAAGATAGTTTACTTTTTCTTTGGATAGGTCTATTTAGCAAGCACAGATGACCTGTGACTCTCCTCTCCCCTTACCTTAGCTCTTAAAACTTTGGGGTTTGTTTTAGTGGAGTTGAGTTCAAACTAAGTTCTGATAGGTCACTCCTATTGCTATAGCCTTGAAAAAAAGTCTTACTTACCTTTCTGCATGGTCGGGTACAGTTTATGCTTTGACACTTTCATGTTTCCTTATTAGCATGAATAACAAGGGACATTTTGCATGACACAGGAAGGCAGAAGTGAGACAGCAGCCACATTATTTTTACACTCAGGTCTGTGCAGGGCAGCAAATGATGTTGCAGCTCACATATATTTGTCCTTGATCTGCTGAGTCATGTAACTGTTGTGCAACAGCAGCTAGGCCTACAGCTCCTCCAGTCTTGCCGAATCTTCTTTAGTGTCAATAAATCCATAGTTAATGTTTGCTGCAAGTAGGGCAGCAGCTATGGTTCCTACTGCTGCTGCTGCCAAGTCGCTTCAGTCGTGTCTGACTCTGTGCCAGCCCGTAGACAGCAGCCCACCAGGCTCCGCCATCCCTGGGATTCTCCAGGCAAGAACACTGGAGTGGGTTGCCATTTCCTTCTCCAATGCATGAAAGTGAAAAGTGAAAGTGTAGTCGCTCAGTCGTGTCCGACTCTTAGTGACCCCATGGACTGCAGCCTACCAGGCTCCTCCGTCCATGGGATTTTCCAGGCAAGAGTACTGGAGTGAGGTGCCATTGCCTTCTCTGCAGCTAAGGTTATAGATCCTCAAATTCATGCCAGATCACCTTAAGCTCTCCAAATCCTGGGCACCAGCTTCTTCAGCTGTTTCCCGGCATCACTGAAGTTGGAGGCTTGGTTGGAGATGGTAAGAGACAGATGCATGTTCCAGCTTGCCCTTACAGATTTCAATATGTTCTTACTATCCCACTATATTTGTCATTTTACTGCCTCCCTTGCTATCTTCAGTCCAGAATCAAACACAGAAGCAATAACTGTATATAAACTGTTTAACCAAATCCCATAATTGCAGTTTAACAGCAGCTGAGTCAAAGCAGTAGTCAAGATGGTCTAGTGGGCTGATTGATCTGATATACCTAAAACTGAAATAGATGGGCAGCATACTAAAGTCTCACTTGATCTATATACACAGAAAATTACTAGGTATAGTGAACAGAAGATTGACAAGTTATTATGATTGAGGAATCATGCCCCTCAACAAATTCCCAGATGTGAACCAGTTTAAAGACCCAGAGTCTCTCTAATGAAGGGAAGGTCAGGTGCCTTTGAGGAGAAACCCTTTTTGGTGAGGAAAACTTATAAATCTTTTAGCCTTCCCCCAAAGGTGTGTGCAACCTACCAGGGTAATTGTGCATTTTAGCAGAGGAATTAATCAGGCTTTGGAGGGATTGTTAGACATTGGCTCTAAACTTAGCCTAAATCTGGGAGATAAAAATTTCACTGTAAAGATCTGTAATCAATGGAACTTTGGCTTGGGTGTATCTCACAGGGAACCAGTGAGCCTCCACAGTTACCCAGATTTTGGAATGCATTATTTCCCATATTCCATGATGCATAATTATAATAGACATGCTTAGAAACTGGCAGAATTCCCACTTCGGTTTCTCAACCGACAGAGTAAAGGCTATCTGCTAGATAAAGCCAAGTTAAGGACACTAGAACTTCCTGGATAATAAACCAAAAACAATATTGCATTCCTAGACAGATTGTAGAGATTCATGCCACCATTAAAGACTTGAGAGATGCAAGGGTAGTGATTTCTACCACATCCCATTTAACGTGTCTATCTGGCCTCTGTGGAAGACAGATGGGTTTTGGAGAATGACAGTAGGTTTCCATAAACTTAACCAGATGGTGATGCCAATTGCAGTTGCTCTTTCAAATGTAGTTTTGCTACTAGAGCAAATCAGCATATTCCCTGGCATATGGTATGGGGCTATTGATCTAGCAAATGCTCTTTGCTCCTTACCTGTTAGTAAAGAACGTCAGAAGCAGTTTGTGTTCAGCTGTCTGAGCCAACAATACATCATCACTATCCTATCTCAGAGCTGTATTGATTCTACAGCCTTATGTCATAATCTGGCCTGCAGGGACCTTAATTTTCCCTCCATTCTTCAGAATATCATGATGATCCATTTTATTTGTACTATTAATATTCAGATCATGGGGAAGGATGTAAAAATAACAGCAACTACATTTGCAATTGTTTAGAAGCATCTAAGCTAGTGAGTAGGAAGAAAATTCCACGTAAATTCAAAAGTTGGCCACCCAGTGAAATTTCTAGGGATCAAACCCTCCAAGGCAAGTGAAGATATCCCTTCCAAAATGGACAAATGACTCCATCTGGCTCCTCCCACCATTACATAAGGAGTGCTAATTGTATCTCTTAAAATGTTGGATATAAAATATGCCTTGTTTGGATGTGCTATTCTGACCAATTTGCCAGGTAATTTAAAAAAGGTTTTAGTTTTGATGAAAGTCTAGAACAAGAGAAAACCCTACAACATGTACAAAATATCGAGCAAGCTGTTCTATCATTTGGGCTATGTGATCTACAAGCTATGACAGTGCTCAAAGTGTTCTTGTCAGATAGGAAGACTATGTGGAGCTTTTAACAGTCCCTATACGTGATTCACAGGCACCCTAGGTGGAGCTAGTGGTAAAGAACCTGCCTGCCAATACAGGAGATATAAGAGATGCGGGTTCCATCCCTGAGTTGGGAAGAACCCTTGGAGGAGGGCATGGAAGTCCACTTCAGTATTCTTGCCTGGAGAATCTCATGGACAGAGGAGCCTGGTGGGTTACAGTCCATAGTATCACAAAGAGTCAGACACGACTGAAGCAACTTAACACACACACAAAAGTGATTCACAGAGCAGAACTTTAAAATTTTGAAACATCTACACCTTCTTTTGCAGAAAATTATTGTCCTTTTGGAAACATTTCTGGCTTCCTAAATAGCCTTAATAAGAACCTAACACCTAACCATCATTATACCACCAAAGTTACAATATGATTTGAACTACCCAACAAGGTGTTGTCTAACTCACTAAATCGTAACCCTGGGAGATTACATTAGTTTATGAGATTGAGCTCAATCAATTTCTGAAGACAAATAAGTTGCATAAGTGCAAAAGCCCACAGGCCATTTTCCTATTACATTGCCTCTTCTTTTTCAGTAGGCACATATGACCTCATGGAGAGTTGATTAAGGAAGAAAAAAATTGGGCCTGATTTACAGATGGTTCTGAACAATATATCAGCACTACCTGAAGGAAGATGACTACAATGCTATGGCCCCTCTCTTTGAAAAACAGTGGAAAAGGAAAAGGCACCCATGGTCAGAATTTTGAGCCATGTACTTGATTATCTATTTTGTCTGAAAGAAAAGAGGACCAGGAGTCTGAATCTACACTAACTCCAAGGCAGGATATTTGGCTGGATAATCAAGGATTTAGAAAAAATGCAATTGGTGGAAAAGAGGTCCAGGAAATAGATGATGTGAATGGACATAGGGTGTGAAGATATATGTTTAAAATGTAACCAAAAAGCATTTTCAGTAGATGAGGATCTTCATAATCAATTAGACAAAATGATGCAGTCAGTAGACATCAGTCAATCTATTTTCCCAGGCAAAGAGCTCATGAAAAAAATGGCCATTGTGGCAGAAATAAAGGCTTTCCATCTACTAGGAAACAATGATCTTACTCCCACTCAGGCTGACCTGTTGTGTGTCTAATTTGCAAACGGCAGAGACCATAATATGACATCCTTCCCCAGGGAATCAGGTGGAAAGTAGATTACACACAACCACTTCCATCATGAAAGGGACAAAAGTTTGTTTTCCCTGGAATTGACACATTCTGGACACTGGTTTCACATCTCTTCCTGCAATGCTTCCAACGAAATCTCCATCTGTGGACCCAAGAGTTCCATTTACACATCTTTGCTTTTGTCTCAGCACTGCTTCTGAACAAGGGATTCACACTACTCCAAATGAAGTGTGATAATTGATTCATGTTCACGGAGTTCACTGGTCTTACCATGTTCCTCATAACCTAGTAGAAACTGGCCTGTTAGAACAGAGCTTTGGAAATTTTAGTTCCAACAACAGCTGGGTGACAAAACCAGGGGCTTGAGCCATGTTTTTTAGGGTATGCAGTAAATCAGCAACCAGCAGATCATCACTTCACACAGTAATCAGCTGTTTCTTCCATAGCCAGGATTCACGTGTTCTGGAATAATGGTTGCAAATAGATGCAGTCCCTTTTATTATAACTCCAAGTAGTCCAACAAAGTTTTTGCTTCTTATCCCTGAAATTTTGGACTTTATTTCTTAGTCTCCGAAAGAATAGAGTTTCCGCTAGATGACACGGTAAGTATCTTATTACATTGAATCTGAGACTGCTATCTGCACACATTTGGCTTCTCGTGTTATGAGTCAATAGTTGATGTGAGTCTAAATCCATGTGATAAAAAATAGATGATATGAATTAAAAAGAATGTGTAACTGTAATTTTATTGGTGATAAATTCTGACTATCCAGGAGAAATTGGGCTGCCACTCCACAATGTTTAGTAAGGAAGAGGATATCTGGAGTTCAGAATGCATTTCAGTATATATTAGGTATTTTTTTCTTTTCCTCTTTAATTCTCTAAAAGAAGGAAGGAGAAATGTTTGCAGCAGTTAACCTTAAATGTAAGTTTTCAAGTTACAGACTAACAAAGAGGAAATATGTTTCTGCTAAAAGATGAAGAAGTAATTTGTATTTTCTGATGTAAGTGTTTCCAGTTGTAGAACAGATGTCTATATCATTTTACACAGAATCATTATTTTTGCCATTGTCTCAATTTGGGAATGGTATTAAAAATGGTTAAAAGAAGTGTATGTGAACTTCCCTAGTGGAGCAATGGATAAGAATCCGGCTGCCAGTGCAAGGCACATAGGTTGGATCCCTGGTCTGGGAAGATTCCATGTGCCATGGAACAACAAACGCCAGATGCCACTACTACTGAGCCCATGCTCTGGAACCCCAGGGCACCACTACTGGGCCTATGTGCTGCAACTACTCAAGCCTGCATGCCCTAGAGCCTGTGCTCCAAAACAAGAGAAGCCCGTGCTCTGCAACAAAGAGTATACCCTGCTGCCCGCAACTAGAGAAAGCCCACAAAAAGCAAGGGAGAGCCAGCACAGCCAGGAATACATAAAAAATAAAATGATCATAATAATAATAAGTATATGTGCATGTCACATTGCAAGAGGTAGGGGACAGTGTATGTGTGCCCTGCCAATCCACCTAAGCTGCAAATGCATTCCTCAGGATTCATCACAACTCCAAGTTACTGAAGGACACTATCAGGGACAGGGAAATTTCTTCCTGTCTCCTTGAGTTCTTGTGGCTGGACTACTAATACAACTGACAGAAGACAGATTTACAGGGGAGATAAACTGATTTTAATTCACAAGGGTATTATAGAAATGAGGCCTAAGAAGCGGCCAAAGCAGGCAGCTTTTATAGTTTTTAGACAAAGAAACAATAAATTTATGAAGAATTGACATGACAAAGAAACTTAGATTTTGGTGCTCAATTAGTGAAGAATCTAAATAGAGTTTGGGCCTGGAGTAGTACATTGAAGAAATAACGAGGTTTGTTTATACACATTTTTTGGCCCTAATTCCCTGCCTCTGGGGATAATGGTGCCCTTCTACCTCCAGACATGGGGAAGGAGCCTTTCACATGGGGGTTTTATTTTCTGCTTTCAGGAGACAGAGGGTCAGAATGTCCCTCTTACATTGGCTGTTTCTTAAGCAATTTTAATAGAAAATAATCAAATAACTTTAACTGAAGGTAACAATTTGAGGCACATTTGGGGTGGACTACCCCATATAGCCAAAGCTATGATTTTTCCAGTAGCCATGTATGGATGTGAAAGTTGGACCATAAAGAAGGCTGAGTAGTGAAGAATTTGAACTGTGGCCCTGGAGAAGACTCTGGAGAGTCCCTTGGACTGCAAGGACATCAAATCAGTCAATCCTAAAGCAAATCAACCTTGAATATCCATTGGAAGGACTGATGCTGAAGCTGAAGCTTCAATACTTTGACCACCTGATGTGAAGAGCTGACTCATTTGAAAAGATCTTGATGCTGGGAAATATCAAGGGCAAGAGGAGAAGGGCACAAAAGAGGATGAGACAGTTGGATGGAATCACTGACTCAGTGAACATGAGTTTGAGCAAACTTAGGGAGATAGTGAAGGACAGGGAAACCTGGCACGCTGCAGTTTATGTGGTCACAAAGAGTCAGACATGACTTAACGACTGAACAACAACAACCCAGAGCCCCAATACCCCAAAGACCTTCTGCGTGAGATTTCAAAAGCAGTGTAGGAACAGTAAGTCAATCTGGCCTTAGGCTCTGTTGCCACTCACACTTGTCACTGATCTGACTCGCCTTGTTGGTGAGGAGTAATAGCTCGGTTTATAGCTTCCATAGCACCCACCGGCTCTCTTTATACTTCTCTAAGTCCTGGCCAGGTGCATGTTTAGCTCTGTGATGAAGAGTGCCAGCTTTCCTTCAGGTCACCGCGTCATCAAAATTGGAGCTTGTAGGTGGTAAGAGACTGTGCGGGTTCTGGTTTGTACTGGTGAGTTCTGTCATCCCTGCTTCCCTCAGTTCAGTTCAGTTCAGTTCAGTTCCTCTGTCGTGTCCAACTCTTTGTGACCCCATGGACTGCAGTACACTAGGCCTACCTGTCCATCACCAACTCCTGGAGTTTACTCAAACTCTCTGTCCATTGAGTCGGTGATGCCATCCAACCATGCCATCCTCTGTCGTCCCCTTCTCCCCCCACCTTCAATCTTTCCCTGCATCAGGGTCTTTTCCAGTGGGTCAGTTCTTCACATCAGGTGGCCAAATTACTGGAGTTTCAGCTTCAGCATCAGTCCTTCCAATGAGTATTCAAGACTGATTTCTTTTAGGATGGACTGGTTGAATCTCCTGCTTCCCTCACTCCATACCTATCTTTCCTTCGTCTCTGCCTGCTCTGTTGACTTCCTTCTCAGGACCAGTTGCAGAACCAGTAGCTCTACATAAAGTGTTTGAGGAATCCTACAACTGTGAAAGACCAGTGCACGCCTGCACCCTAAGTTGCTTCAGTTGTATCTGACTCTTTGCAAGCCCATGGACTGTAACCCGTCAGGCACTTCTGTCCATGGAGTTCTCCAGGCAAGAATACTGGAGTAGGTTGCCATTTCCTCCTCCAGAGGATCTTCCAGACTCAGGGATCGAACTCGAATCTCTTATGTCTCCTGAATTGGCAGGTGGGTTCTTTACCACTAGCACCACCTGAGAAGCCCATGAAAGACCAACAATAAATAGTAATAAATAACAATGATACATATTCTGTATCATTCCCAGTTTTTCTGGTGAAATTCCAATGATTACAAAATCGATCAATAAAAATAAGCCAGAAATGTTGGAGAAAATCTAGCATGGGAGATTAACATTAAACCAAAATTTGAAAGAAATAATTGCAAAGATAAGATGAGACATCGCTAAATGAGAGAGAAAATACTATGTGTATACTATGGGTAAAGAAAAATGAGTTTTGAGACTTCTCTGGTTAAGATATTGCCTTCCAATGCAGGGGCTGGGGAGCTAAGATACCACATGCCTCATTGCCAATAAATAAACAAATAGATAAAAACAGAAGCAATGTTGTAACAAATTCAATAAAGGCTTTAAAGATGGTTCATATAAAAAAATTAAAAATGAAAGACAAGTGAATTTTGTCCCTGTCAGACAAAATTCTGTCTGTCAGTATGTCAGTTTATGTCAATTTTATTCTGTCAGTATGTCAGAATGAAATATTTTGAGGTAGGTGAGGGGATCACAATACAGCAAACAATGACATTCACTCTGAGAAATTTTTACTTCTTTTGGTGAGCAGCGCAAGATGGGCTAATACTGTAGCATTTTTGTCACAAGGGCTGAAGTGACTGAGAGCTGAGAAACCATCTCTAGAAAATCCTCCTAGAAAACCAAGACAGAGGGAAGTATAAATCTTAAAAGCAAAGTGATGGATGGTTTGCTAAGACATGACACGCAGAAATGGGAATTCAGAAGTAGGACAATAAGTCTCCATGGTTAGAACCATTTTAAGAAAATAACCACCATTGACTTAGCCGAGCATGTTGCCAAGCACTTTATATAGCATGATTCATGAAACCTTATATAGCAAATTTGATTTTCTCTTGTTATGCAGGTAAAGAAACTGATATCTAGAGGTTAAATAATTTGCCCAAAGTTTCATACTTGAAATTAGAAATGCTGTGTTCAAAGTTCTCCCTGATTCCAAATGTTTTGCTCAGAACCACTAAGTCATAAAACCAGGTGACACTTGATTCAATGCTAGGATGATAAACTGAGCTGAGGACCACCTAAATGTCCTGTGCCTAATGCTTGAATTCATTCTAATACGTATGAAGTTATAGGTGTCCATTTAAATTATATATAATTTCAATATTATATATAATATAATATAATTTAAATATATAATATATTTTAAAATATTATATATAATTTAAATGGACAAGCTGAAAAAATTACAAAGATAGGTGAGAGTCAAGTAAAAATACAATAACTACACATTCCTGGGCACATAAATCAGTTCTGTGTGCACAGATGTACACAACTTGGCAGGTGTTTCTCAAAAGCCAAATAAAATCCATTTTCTTGTTTATATAATGTCCCAAATGACATAAATTCAAATGTTCCATATCTAATGAAAGTGAGATGCAAATTCTTATCCACAGATGTTAAGACAAAAGGAAAGAACGTTTAGAAAGAGAAGATAAATGTATGTTTTGAATTGTCAAGTGGCTGAAAAATGTGGCCTGGAACACCTAGCAGCAAGGGATGGAGGTGGGGAACAGAGATACAGAAGCCAGGTTGCCAATGCTGGAAGCCTTACTCTGCTTCATTCTAGCTGCAAGAAATTACTCAATTTCTGCAGATCTTTATTCTCTTCTGGAAAATGAGGCTGCCAATTGTTATGAGGATTATTAATTCACTTATTTGCAAAATGCTGAAAAGAATACTTGGCACATAGTAAAGCCCCATCTCAGACTAGTGTTTATAATTAAGTTAAATACTTGACACTTTTGAGACTTCACTATAAAAGCCCAGGGTCAAGTCAAATGCCATCTCCTGTTGAGGATGCTCTCCGGGACTCAGTCAAGTATTTTTTGAACACCTGACAGCTTCAAAAGTTGGCTTTTCAGTCTAGGATTAGAGAGGTGAATAGAACTGACATTAAAAGTGGCCTCGTGAAGGTGTATTGTTTGAATCCTGATATACCTTATGCACTATATGTGAGCCTTGTATTAGAATGCTATTCTACTCTGTTAGAGCATTTACCGTGTTTAAATGTAAATTTTCTTTACATGATTCTTTTCCTCAATCACCTATAAAATCTGTAAGAGTCTGAAATATATGTTTTCTTATGTTTAAGTTCATATAAAGAACATGCATTCAAGAAATGTCAATTGAATTTAGAAGAAAGGAAAAAAGAGATGGAGGGAGGGAAAAATGAGTGAGACAGATAGCAGCACATATTGTAGCGTCTGAATTGTCCTCAAAGCCCAGTTATAACTCAGTAGCTGTATGACATTAAGCCAGTTACTTAACCTTCCCAATTCCAGTGCCATCAGCTTTTAATGAGGATGATGAAAATTATACTTACTTTGAGAGATTTTCTGTGAGATTTAAAGAATGAGTGGTTTGAAACCATGTAGCATAAATATGGCACATATTAGTAGTAACCACACTATTTAATATAAACTAATATTAGTTGCTTAATTAGTTGCTATAAACTAATGAGCAAAATAAACTTTGGATAAAGCATTTTCTAAAGATGGTATGATTCAACATGAATAGAAAGTGTTAAAATTCCTTGATGTGTGTTTGTGAGTGGTTGTGTGTGTGTGTGTATGTGATCTGTCTTCCTATGATTATAAAGTCCTATCCTTTTTATTTAAACATAGGATACCAGAAGATTGAGTCTATCTAACTTATTCATACCATTTTAATGCCACATGAACAAAAGAATTGCAGTTCTGGGTCCCTGCCATTGTTATACAGACCAACTGCAGCAAAGTCGATGAATCAAATGCAATTTAGTCTAGCTCAACTAGATCCAGCTGGAGGCTGCTTCTGCACATGAAGCAGGAAAAATATTATACACCATAATTTCTGCTCAGATCAGTCAGTCCCAGGCATTCTACTCGGCAGGCAATTGGTCTGACTAAAATGATTCTGTGTGAATGATTCCATAATGGTGGAGAAAGTACAACCTTTAACCTCTAATAAAGTAGACTTCATACATTCTTCTTAACTCAATACAGGGTGATCATCAGACAGGTAGGCTGGGTCATCTCCTTCTATATGCCCAGCTGAGTCTTTCAAAAAGCTACATAAATGCTATCTCATGAAAGCCAAGAGGAGCCTTTTCTTGTCCTGGGAATTATCTTGAAGATTCATTAAAGACTCTAGGGAATGGCAGGAGAATCACTGTCAAACACATTCCCTGCTCTATCCCACACAGGGTCCCAAAGATATAGATATATCTATATGTATTCATGGACTTCCCAGGTGGCACTAGTGGTAAAGAACTTGCCTGCCAGTGCAGGGGACATAAGACTCGTGGGTCCTATCCCTGGGTTGGGAAGATCCCCTAGAAGAGGGCATAACAACCCACTCCAGTATTCTTGCATAGAGAATCCCATGGACGGAGGAAACTGGTGGGCTATAGACCATGGGGTTGCAAAGAGTTGGACATGACTGAAGCAACTTAGCATGCACACATAATATTCATATATGTATATAGATATGTTTCTACCCCAGCTCCCACTAATGTTTGGTCGTTGACCCTGGTGCCTGACACAGAGCTCCTAAAACCCTTGGAATTTCCTGGGTGATAGGAGAGTCTTTTGTCCTGATGAGGCAATTTTTGGTGGGCTCCTAGATGTAGGCTGTCACCTGACAGATCAATTCATGATTAGAAATTTTAAACTTTCATCCATACCCCTCATTCTTTGGAGAGAGGAGAGGGTTGCAAACCGAGTTAATAATTGATCATGTCTACATGATGACATCTCCACAAAAATCTCAGAATACGGGTTTCAGAGAGCTTCCGGGTTGTTAAACACATTCATGTTTCTGGGAAGATGACACACTTCAACTCCAGGGAGCAAAAGCTCCAATGCTCAAGACTCTTTCACGTTTCATCCTTTGTGTCTCTTCATCCAACTCTTCATCTGTATCCTTTACCATATAATATCTGATAAACGTGTTTTCCTGAGTTCTATAAATGGTTCTATAAACTATACTAGCAAGTTACTGAACCCAAGCAGAGGACTCAGAACCTCAATTAATAGCTGATCAGTTAGAAGTACAGGTGACACCCTGGGTTTTGCAATTGGCATCTGAAGTGGGGACTAAGCCCTTAATTGGTAGCATCTCCAGCCAGAAAGTGCCAGAACTGAAAGGAATTGTCCATTTTAGCCAGCTGGCATTGGAGAATTAGTTGGTATGGGAAAACCCCACACATGTAGTGACAGAAGTATGAGTGTGAGAGTAAATGGAAACTTTTTCCTAATATATGTGCAGCCAGAAAATTATGTAGATTAAAAACTTTTCTTCTTGACTGAAAACTTCTCAAGGGCAGACACCATGTTATATTCAATATTATACTTCTAGTATGTCTGAGTGCTTCATTTCTCAAAAATATAATGAGTATTAGGCAAGTGTGGTACTGTTCAAGGCTGAGAATACAGGGGTGAATAACATATGCAATGTCCCTGTCTTCTTGGAGTTTACATGTTAATGGGAAGATCACACACCACACCCAACCACACACACACACGTATTCTGAGAGAAATGAAGCTTATCAAAAAAACTATAATAAAGCCAATATATTTTTGTTGAAATGAACAGATGTTCATCCAAACACTTTTCACAAAATTTTCTAAGAAATAAAGTAATGTTAACATTTTTATCACACACCAAGGTAAAGGGAAAGATCAACTTATAGCCACAAGACACTGGCTGTGACCTCAGGCTACCCTCCCTCAGAATGACTGCCCTGAGGGACAAGGGGATACCTAGGATGCTCAGGTGAGGATATGAGAAAACTACCTGAGCTACTGTTGAGACAGACTCCAGACATACAGTCAGTTGGATTGGATTCAAGTAGTGGTCCATCCAACAATACAGCAAGAAATTGCATTCATACTTTGTTAAGCTCCACATTCAGCCTCCACTTCCAGGTCTTTCTCCAAGAACTTGATTCTGGATCCTTGTTTTAGCCTGGGGTACTGACTTAAACAAAGCCAGACACTGCTCCTCAGAGTTTTATTTCTACCCATAGATAAATATTCCATGTAATTTTCTGTCATTCTTTTATTCATCTCATATTTGCTTTATATTCATTACGCCCTTGAGGATAGTGCAGTTTGGACACTGGACCAGGCTCAGTACTGGCTTGCTTCTCCCTCATTCAGTTACCTGCCCCTGCTAACTCTCCACTGAAGTCACTGAAAGCTGTGGATGTGACAATCTGGCATGTGACAAAAGATGAAAAGAACCAAGGGTTTTTTGCCTATGTGGCAAGTCTACAGTTGTCTGAAGTCTACATGCTGAATCACAGGGTGACATTAGGCTCAAAAGGGAGGGGATATAGATAACTATGGCTGGTTCACACTGTTGTATGGCAGAAACCAAAACAACACTCTAAAGCAATCATCCTCCAATTTTAAGGGGCAAGATAGCATTGAGTATAGGGAAAACTAGGGAATAGGAAGGCTCATCAGAGTGACCAAGGACAACTAAGACCAAGAACCAAAGAAAAAGAGCCACCTATTGGGATGAACTGAGGTGAGAGGGTGTGACAAATTACAAAATGGTCACAGATCCTCCTACCCATAGATATACACTCATTTGTTGTGTGTTTTTGAGGCTCCATTCCATTCATTTAGACATGAGGCTGATGGTATGATTTCTTTAGCCCATGGGACAAAGACATGTGACAGAAGACAAAATTGGAAAACCTCTTCTGCATTGGGCTTGCTCTTTCAGGCTGCCTTTGAGATTCCAGAAATCACTTTGACTAACCTGCTGAGTGATGACAGACACAAGGTTGCAGCCCTAGTCAATTGCTGGGTAATCAATTACATCACTGACCACCAACTGAACACACATACATGAGTGATTCTAGTTGAGACCAGCAAGACAACCACCCATCTGAGCCCAGACTCAATTGCTAACCAATAGAATGATTAGCTAATAAATCATTTTTGTTTTAAACCACCCCATTTTGTGCTAACCTGTTATTTAGCAAAAGGTGATTCATACATAAACTTTTACCTAGAAATAGAATTCTTATTTACCAAACATGCTTTAATGAAACATGTATCATTATCTCTGGGGCTAAGCTACAGGATACAGGAAAATTATTCATGAGGTCTAGAAAAGAAATAGAACAGTGGGGGTTGAAAAAACTGTTAGGAAATTGTTATAGCATGTTGGAAAATGAGAGCTCACATTAGGTAGTTGAGAAACAATCAGGAAAAACTATTGTCTGTGATAACTTGGAAAATAGAAAATGTACCTAATGGAACTTTGGATGTAGTTAAGGAGAGCCCCAGGGAGAATGAAGAAAGTATCTTTTGGTTAGTCAACAAAGTAGGAGAATATAGAAGTAAGTTAAATAACTGGTAGTTCAAGAAAAGTTTTAAAGAAATACATAGGAGTCATGATTGTTATTGGAAAATAAAGCTTTTAAAAGTTTTTAATTTTTTGGCCACACCATGTCGCATGCAGGATCTTAGCTCCCTGGCCGGGGATTGAACTCATGCCCCCTAGAATGGAAGCACAACTGGACCACCAAAGAATTCTAGAAAATAAAGCATTTTCTCACCTCCAGTCCCCCTAGAATGTTAGGAGCCAGTAACTTCTATATGCTTCCCATTCCTCCCATTTTCCAATGAAAGAGTTTATTTCTGTTATACTGCTTTGTGTCATAACTGTTTACTGTGTGTGTAAGTGGCAGATAACTAGTCTTTTTATATCATAGGTTTCTGAATCAATAGAAACCACATCCGAGATATGTGAAAAATTACAAGATCAAGATTGTGAGTTTTGAGTCTAGTACCATAATTGGATAAGTCTTTTAAGAACCCTAGATAGAGATGAGTATGTTTCACATGTGAAATAATATGAATTTTTATGAACCATGATGCAAGCTAGTCTGCTGGAGGGTGAGCAGCCATGTGGAAGAGAATTCAGGTATCCATTCAATGGTAAGCCAGCCCCCAGCCATGAAATAGTCACTGGCCAGACATATGAATGAGGTCAACAACTGCCAGCCACAGGCAGATACATGTGTGCAGCCGTATGAGACCAGCAGATTACCATTCAGCTGATCCAAGTCCATTTTTCAATCTACAGAATTGTAAGTTAATAAACAGTTGCTTTAAGCCAATAAGCTCAGGGATGACTTACTATGTGGCAACAGCTAACTGGTACAATAGAAAAGAGAGAACTGGGTGCAACATTGGTGCCAGGTCTTGCCCTTGGATCACACATAGTTTTGACAACAAAGAGATTTTGGAGCATGGAAGAGTTGACTTAATTCTCATGCCTGTATGCAACAGACCAAAAGTGCTCCATATACTTCTTATCTTAGAAATTACTGCATTGTGAGCAGGATGAAATTTACTAAACTTTCAGATTAGGGAAGATGGGGAAGGCTGAGACAAGGGAATAAAGTCAGTGGATACTGATTCAGAAATTTAAAGAGGCCAGTTCCATCACAGCAATTGTGAGAATCAGATCAGGAAAGACTTAATTTTACATTTAAATGTTCACTGTAACTAGAAATCAGTGAGTTAGATAATAGCACATGGCTTAGGTACTTTTCTAAAATTAAGGATATTGTTATTATTTTAAGTGGAGCTTAGATTATGAAATGCTTCTATTGAGCTTTCTTTTGAATGATGGTGGACAACGATTTTGAACTTGGATCTAGGCAGAAGATAATAATAGAGTGTCTCTCTGGGTTATCTGATGTGACAGTTTGGGGTCACGCTGCCCTTGTCAGTGCCCACTTGGTGACATCTGCCCCATGTCCTTGTTCAGCTAAACTGTGCTCTATTCCCTGAGAGCTCACACTGACTGGACCCCAGGCTCAGAGTCTGAGTGTGTCTGGGCTCGGCTTTCTGGTAAGAAAACAGAGCGAACAGGAACCACTATGCTCATCTGTCACAATGAGAGAAGAGATGCTGATTAGTTTTGTGTCTTTTATAGTCTTTATTATTTCAGATCCTTACACTTGCAAAATCTAGGGGAAAGAACAAGGACCATATGAAAGTGAAAGTGTTAGTCGCTCAGTCGTGTCCAATTCTTTGTGACCCCATGGACTGTAGCCCGCCAGGTTCCTCTGTCCATGGAATTCTCCAGGCAGGAATCCTGGAGTGGGTTGCCATTATCTTCACCAGGGGATCTTCCTAACCCAGGAATCAAACCCAGATCTCCTTCATTGCAGGCAGACTCTTTACCATCTGATGGACCATATGGCCTGGGTTTAAATTCTGAGCCTACCACGCAACACATAACTGGTCTTGAGAAACTCAACAAAACATTCTGAGCTTCTTTTCTCAAGTGGGGAAAAAAACACTTGTTTTTTCTTACCTGATGGAACCCTTGTAAAGCTCAAAATATTATCCATACAATACAAAAATGTATGTGTATATATGTATTTATATAAATATATACTAAAACTCTGGCAATCAGGGCTAAGATGGTAGAATACATTACAACTGTATCTTCTGTGACTTTAGCTATGTATCCTAGTTCTCAGATTCAGAGTGGAATAGATCTGTGCGGGTGAAACTGATTGGTGTCCTTTCAGAGGGGCTTCAAAGAGCTTCAGTACCATAGTCCTTTATGTCTCAGTGCAGAGAAGAATTCAGTGATAGCAAAGTAGTAGATAAAAAGTGTTTTATTAGAATAGGATGCTTGTGAGGCTTACAAGCGGGTGGGTGAGCAATACTGCGCCCCGAGAACTTTGAGGGCTACAGTTTTATAATCAAAGGAAAAGGGACAAGGAGGAAAAGACCTTCTTTGTCTTTTCTGAGTAGACATTATGTTTTTAATCATTAGTTCCTTCTCCAAGTTTAGCAGGGGAGTTTTCTTGTCCCTACACGGTCAAGCTAGATCCACAAACTACTGTTTTTTATGTGTGCAGAGAACATATCCCAAGGATCAGTAATTTACCGAGCTCGCTGGGCAGGATGTGAGTCTCATGCCACCATTGTTTTGTTGTTTTGAGGCATGCCCGGTGCTTCAGCTGCATGGTTTTGTTGCTAAGCAAGCCTGCTTGGTTTTGTGTTTAAGCAAATCTGTTTTTTCAAAGAACCATTAACTCAGAGGGGTCTCCCATATATTTTTACTTACAATCCCCTAGTGGGATTAATATTTAATCATCTATTTTGTCCCTTCCTTTTGTTCATATTATGGGGAAAGTGGAGAGAGTCTGAATGAGTATTAACTTTGTTTTGAGCTGATGCAGAGAAAGTTTCAGATATATTAATAGGTAGAGGTCAGGGAGGCGCATGGTGGTGATTTTACTTTGAAATAGAAGCAGATTCTCTTTTTTTCTAATTGCCTATCTTTTCTGTTTGGATAATTCATTAAGGAACCCGAAGTCCCCAGCTATTCTACGAGAAAAGATTGTCTGTAGGTATTTACAACAATGGAATTATAATGCAATTATGTAACAGAGAAGAAAAACCTGACTCCATATTGGATCTGTTTCTTTAGCTCTAACCTTTGTTCTCTATTGCCTGTGCTTAGTCATGCTGGCTCTGCACCTTTGTCTGGTCTGGTCAGTAAAAGAATGTTGCCTACAGCCTGGAGTGTACAAAAGAGCCTTTTCTCAAGGCTTTCATACATGTTAGATGAGTGATGTATATCAGGTGTGGGGCGGTGGACCAGGCTTGCAGGCCGGAGTGAGTGATACAGCCCCCAACCTCAGGGGCTCCAAGCTTCTACTGCTAGTCAAAGCTTTCCCTGCACCACTCTCATTTCCCCCACATCCACCATCCCCTTTCCAGGGATTTCCTTTTCCTCTGAGCCTTTTACAAGTAAAAATAATAATAAAGCCAGTATATCTCCACAATGTGTTGACTGTATTGGCAGAGATTACTAAATTCTTTATGCAAATTAATCTTCTTAGCAACTTTACCAACTTCATTCTGTAATGATTCCTATTTACAGAGGAAAGCATGGCACTCTAAGTGTAGAACCAGTATTCAAAACGAGGTTTACTTGGCTCCAGTGCCATTTATGGCATCACCAACTCAATGGACATGAGTTTGAGTAAACTCCGGGAGTTGGTGATGAACAGGGAGGCCTGGCGTGCTGTAGTTCATGCGGTCTCAAAGAGTCGCACATGACTGAGCAACTGAACTGAACTGAAGTGTCATTTATATATTAGTTGCTACCATCATTAGTCTTTACCATAAATGAGCCACCTTCTAAAAATTGATTTTAAGACCTCTGAAGGAAAGTAACATATTTTCATCTATATGGCTTGAACCACTTTTTGTACATTACCTCAATTAATTCTTATAATTCCTTATGAAGCAGACATTTTAATCCCACTATAGGAATGAGAAAACTGAGGATCAACTTAGTTAAAAAACATAGCCATCCAGACCACTTAGCTAATTAATGGTAAAGTTAGGATTCGAACCGTTTTAAGTCTAAAATCCATGTTCTTACATTTCTTCTTTACAATTTGGATAATTTAAAACAAAGTTCAAAAATGGATTGTCTCTGAAGATAAACAACACACTTCTTCAATAACTAGAGATTCAGGACAAAGGTGACATTAAGAGTATCTAAAGTAAATGGAGAAGAAGTACAAGGAATTCTAATCCTCCCGTTATTATTCCATTATTGTAAATGCACATAACTAATTTTCCTTTCCATTTGAAAATGAAAATAGAAATTTAAAAAGACAGAAAAGGCATATTTTTTGTATAAACATGATTGAGGCAATTAGATTACAGTACAGAGAATATGAGTATGGAATTATCTCACATATTAAGCTTGAAAATTCATGCCAGGTAAGCCAAAGCAAAATGTAACATTTTATTAAAATAGTTTACAACACTGAGGGGTTTTTTTCCTCAGTTCTTTTTTTTTTCTGATGGAAGCTGTGGGTCTAATAAACAGTGTCTTGGCCTTGAATTTAGAAGGTCAGAATCCATGCCCTAAATTTAGCACTTTTCACGTCTGCAAAATTCAGTGAATTGATTAAAGTCTTGACGTTGCTGTCACACTAGCCAGATTAGAATAATATAAATCTAAACAGAAAGAAAATAAATAATCAAATGATGATATATTAAATAAATAGACACTAAATAGAGGGTCAGCAAAAGCAAACATTTTCTTTGGAAGAAAAAAACCTAATAAAATAAAGACCTAGAAAAAATTGCCAATTGAAAAGAGAAAAGTCATAAATAATAACAGGAACAGAAAACTAGATGGATCTACATATACAAATGATATTTTAAAATTTCAAACACATATGATTATCCTAATAATTTTGAAACCTAGATGAAATGGTCAATTTTAAGGAAAAATGCATTTTACTATTATCAACAAGATAAATGAGATGCCTTAATAAGGCAATAACTTAATAATTCAATAATTAAAGAAATGATTAGGAATCAATCTTTTCCTGCACAAAAAGATATACTAAACCCAACTGATGTCTTTCCAACACTCCAAGAAACAGAAAACTACTGTATGATACACACCATTTTTGAGAACAGAAAAAGAAGGAAGGCACCTCAATTCATTTTATAAAGCTCATGTGTCCCTAATATCAAAATTGCAGGATAATACAAAAAGAAAGTAGACAACAAATCTCGTTTATTTATGTATGTATAGTGAATGGAAGATATTTGGGGGATCAGAGAACTTTATGAAGCTACAAAAGAGCTGGTTGAGAGAAAGCAGCTGAAGCTTCAGAAGAGGGAGGTGATAGTTGGTGGAGCATGCACCTAAGAGAAAAGGACTCAAAATGATAGGAGATATAAGGAGTACTGTTTCTCTACAATAAACAAACAAACAAACAAAAAGATAATCCCTGCAGAAGGATTTAATTTTAGCCTGAATTTTTAGATGAATCTGATGAGCTAAATTGGTCTGGTGAGACCAGGATGTTTAAATCATACTATATGAAAAACAATGGGGAGGGCACGCATGTGCTGCGCTTGCACACACAGACGTCTGCACACACATATACATGACCCATCTTCGGAGCAGAACCACTGCCCATTGCCAGCCTATGTGGTACCTTTGAATGTCCCCTCTGGTGAGACAGAGCTCTCCACCAGAGTGTCCAAACTGGCATCTGGAACTTGGGCTCAGCTTCTTAGACGATAATTTGCAACTAAGATTATGTCTGCAAGAAACCAAAGTAACTCACTATATCAGTCAAGGTGATGAACTGTCAATTAACATGCAAATCAGTTAAATAGGTTGCTCAGTACCATGTAGCACAAACAACTTTAGTTGATTGACTAAATTACTAGCTTATTATGCCATCCAGTGAAGTAATAGATGTAGCCGCTCCTAAGTGCATGGCCCACCCTGAGACTCTTAGTGCAGCAAGAGTTTAATGGTGATTATAATGATGATATTTATGCTACTTATTTCTTAATATTTTATGATATTTTTCAGCTTATAAATTGTTCTCACATATATAACCTAATTTAGGCTATCCTTGGTGGCTCAGCAGTAAAAATTTTGCCTGCAATGAAGGATATGTGGGTTTGATCCTTGGGTCAGGTAGATCTCCTGGAGAAGGGAATGGCAACACACTCTGGTATTCTTGTCTGGGAAATCCCATGAACAGAGGAGCATGATGGTTTACAGTCCATGGGGTTGCAAGAGTCAGATACAATTTAGTGACTAAAACCACCACAATCACCATATGACCTAATTTAATGGCTTGAAATATCTGACTGCTTAAAAGTATTTGCCTTTATATACACAGACACATACACACAGAGAGTTCTATTATTGAACAGTAAAAAGTAAAACTCACAGCCAAAACCCTTTAAATTTTTAATCATATAAGTTTATGACCTGATTAATCAGTTGAAATCATATAAATTAAGTGGTGCTTATTGACACATAATTTTCTTGATTAAAATGACATGTACCTTGGAGTATTTTTATTTTTTACTTGCTTCATTTTTTATTTTTAAATTAGTTTTGGCTGCACTGGGTCTTTGTTGCTGAGTGCAGGCTTTTCATTGCAGTACTCAGGCTTTCTCTAGTTGTGGCACATAGGATTATTTGCCTTGTGGCATGTGGGATCTTAGTTCCCCAAACAGGGATCTAACTAATGTCCCCTACATTAGAAGGCAGATTCTCAACCACTTAACCATCAGGAAAGTCCCTACCTTGGAGTATTTTTAAAGAGTAAATACCTCTGTTCCATGAAAGTTTATTTCTGTTTAATAAAATAAAATTGACACATATATTTTGCATAATGAGACTTCTCTGTTTTAGCCACTAGCTGCAGCGAAACTGTCTTAACAAAATTTATTTTCTCATAAACAAAGTCTGATGTCAGTCAAATGTCTTTGCAGGGCTGCTGTTGAGTACAATCATTTCAATAAATGGTCTCCATTTGCACTGCCACTGCCATAGGGCAAGAGAGAAAATGGAAGAGGCATACTTGATCTTAAAGCTTCAGCTGGTAGTAAGATGCATCAATTTCACCTACATCTCACTGGCTAGAACTAGTCACATGGCTATGTCTAACTGCAAAGACATCTGGGAAGCAGATTCTTCTTGTGTTGTCAGGAAGGAGAGAGTAATCAGATATGAAACACGTTAGTAAACTTTACTACAGTTCCCCTACAAATATTGAGATGACATTTTCCCTGTTAAACATCAGTTTTACACTGATTTCCCTGCCTTATAATAATTCAACATTGAAATGAAGAATTTTCTTACTCTTTCCAATATGAAATAAAAGAATATTTGACAGGCTTCATGCTTTTGCTTTTATCTACAAATTATACGTTTTAAACATAATGGCAATGCTTCAAAACAGTTTGGTACACGTCAGTAATAGCTCTTAATGACTCAGAAAGAATGTAATAATCTACCATGATCAAAACTAATCTGCCATAAAAAGTACAGAAATATCAAATGGCTTATCCTCTGGAAAGAAATCCAAATTGATTGCCTCATTTGTTACATCATGTATAATATACACTTTAACATTACTATGACTTTGTATAGACATCTAGCTTTTCAGAGAAATTTAGAAAAACATTATCTAATAAGGTTTCATTGTGAAAAGAATTAACATGCCTAATGATGCAACTCTTAATTTTCTGTGGGTGTCATTAGCAACAATTATTTATTGACTTATGATATCCTGAATATAGGGGCTTCCCAGTTGGCACGATAAAGAATCTGCCTGCCAATGCTGGAGACACGGGTTCGATCCTGGTCAGGAAGATCACTTGGAGAAGGAAATGGCAACCCACTCCACTATTCTTTCCTGAGAAATCCCACAGACAGAGGAGCCTGGCAGGCTGCAGTCCAGGAGATCACAAAGAACTGGACATGACGGAGGAACTAAGCGCACATAGCACACATTTGTTTGATAATTTGGTTTGAGTGTGACGCCAAGACTATGGATCTAAAATATCTTGCTTTCAATATCTCTCTCTCTGTCTCTTTCTTTCTCTCAGTTATTACATTATAGTCATAATTGAAAAAATATGTTCATTTCATACCATGTAGGGTAAGTGGTTTTGTTCGTAGTGATTCTTTTTAAGGCCCACTTGACTTCACACTCCAGCATGTCTGGCTCTAGGTGAGTGATCACACCATCGTGATTATCTGGGTCATGAAGATCTTTTTTGTACAGTTCTTCTGTGTATTCTTGCCACCTCTTCTTAATATCTTCTGCTTCTGTTAGGTCCATACCATTTCTGTCCTTTATCGAGTCTATCTTTGCATGAGATGTTTCTTTAGTACCTCTAATTTTCTTGAAGAGATCTCTAGTCTTTCCCAATCTGTTGTTTTCCTCTATTTCTTTGCACTGATCGCTGAAGAAGGCTTTCTTATCTCTCCTTGCTATTCTTTGGAACTCTGCATTCAGATGGGAATATCTTTCCTTTTCTCCTTTGCTTTTCATTTCACTTCTCTTCCCAGCTATCTGTAAGGCCTCCTCAGACAGCCATTTTGCTTTTTTGCATTTCTTTTCCATGGGGATTGTCTTGATCCCTGTCTCGTGTACAATGTCATGAACTTCTGTCCATAGTTCATCAGGCACTCTGTCTATCAGGTCTAGTCCCTTAAATCTATTTGTCACTTCTACTGTATACTCATAAGGGATTTGATCTAGGTCATACCTGAATGGACTAGTGGTTTTCCCTACTTTCTTCAATTTCAGTCTGAATTTGGCAATAAGCAGTTCATGATCTGAGCCACAGTCTGCTCCTGGTCTTGTTTTGCTGACTGTATAAAGCTTCTCCATCTTTGGCTGCAAAGAATATAATCAATCTGATTTCGGTGTTGACCATCTGGTGATGTCCATGTGTAGAGTCTTCTCTTGTGTTGTTGGAAGAGGGTGTTTGCTATGACCAGTGCGTTCTCTTGGCAAAACTCTATTAGCCTCTGCCCTGCTTCATTCTGTACTCCAAGGCCAAATTTGCCTGTTACGCCAGGTGTTTCTTGACTTCCTACTTTTGCATTCCAGTCCCCTCTAATAAAAAGGACATCTTTTTAGGGTGTTAGTTCTAGAAGGTCTTGTAGGTCTTCATAGAACCGTTGAAGTTCAGCTTCTTCGGCGTTACTGGTCAGGGCATAGACTTGGATTACTGTGATATTGAATGGTTTGCCTTGGAAACGAACAGAGATCATTCTATCGTTTTTGACATTGCATCCAAGTACTGCCTTTCGGACTCTTTTGTTGACCATGATGGCTACTCCACTTCTTCTAAGGGATTCTTGTCCACAGTAGTAGATATAATGGTCATCTGAGTTGAATTCACCCATTCCAGTCCATCTTAGTTTGCTGATTCCTAGAATGTCGACTTTCACTCTTGCCATCTCCTGTTTGACCACTTCCAATTTGCCTTGATTCATGGACCTAAGATTCCAGGTTCCTATGCAATATTGCTCTTTACAGCATGGGACTTTGCTTCTATCACCAGTCACCTCCACAGCTGGGTACCGTTTTTGCTTTGGCTCCATCCCATCATTCTTTCTGGAGTTATTTCTCCACTGATCTCCAGTAGCATATTGGGCACTTACTAACCTGGGGAGTTCATCTTTCAGTGTCCTATCTTTTTGCCTTTTCATACTGTTCATGGGGTTCTCAAGGCAAGAATACTGAAGTCGTTTGCCATGCCCTTCTCCAGTGGACCACAAGCTATTTCAAATCCTGAAAGATGATGCTGTGAAAGTGCTGCACTCAATATGCCAGCAAATTTGGAAAACTCACCAGTGGCCACAGGACTGGAAAAGGTCAGTATTCATTCCAATCCCAAAGAAAGGCAATGCCAAAGAATGCTCAAACTACCGCACAATTGCACTCATCTCACACACTAGTAAAGTAATGCTCAAAATTCTCAAATCCAGGCTTCAGCAATATGTGAACCGTGACCTTCCAGATGTTCAAGCTGGTTTTAGAAAAGGCAGAGGAACCAGAGATCAAATTGCCAATATCCGCTGCATCATCGAAAAAGCAAGAGAGTTCTAGAAAAACATCTATTTCTGCTTTATTGCCTATGCCAAAGCCTTTGACTGTGTGGATCACAATAAACTGTGGAAAGTTCTGAAAGAGATGGAAATACCAGACTATCTGACCTGTCTCTTGAGAAACCTGTATGCAGGTCAGGAAGCAACAGTTAGAACTGGACATGGAACAACAGACTGGTTCCAAATAGGAAAAGGAGTACGTCAAGGCTGTATATTGTCACCCTGCTTATTTAACTTATATGCAGAGTGCATCATGAGCAATGCTGGACTGGAAGAAACACAAGCTGGAATCAAGATTGCCGGGAGAAATATCAGTAACCTCAGATATGCAGATGACACCACCCTTATGGCAGAAAGTGAAGAAGAACTAAAGAGCCTCTTGATTAAAGTGAAAGAGGAGAGTGAAAAAGTTGGCTTAAAGCTCAATGTTCAGAAAACTAAGATCATGGCATCTGGTCCCATCACTTCATGGGAAATAGATGGGGAAACAGTGGAAACATTGTCAGACTTTATTTTTTTGGGCTCCAAAATCACTGCTGATGGTGATTGCAGCCATGAAATTAAAAGATGCTTACTCCTTGGAAGGAAGGTTATGGCCAAACTAGATAGCATATTTAAAAGCAGAGACATTACTTTGCCAACAAAAGTCCGTCTAGTCAAGGCTATGGTTTTTCCAGTAGTCATGTATGGATGTGAGAGTTGGACAGTGAAGAAAGCTGAGTGCCGCAGAATTGATGCTTTTGAATTGTGGTGTTGGAGAAAATTCTTGAGAGTCCCTTGGACTGCAAGGAGATCCAATCAATCCATTCTAAAGGAGATCAATCCTGGGTGTTCATTGGAAGGACTGATGTTAAAGCTGAAACTCCAGTACTTTGGCCACCTCATGGGAAGAGTTGAGTCATTGGAAAAGACCCTGATGCTGGGTAGGATTGGGGGCAGGAGGAGAAGGGGACGACAGAGGATGAGATGGTTGGATGGCATCACTGACTCGATGGACATGGGTTTGGGTAGACTCCAGGAGTTGGTGATTGACAGAGAGGCCTGGCGTGCTGCAATTCATAGGGTCGCAAAGAGTCAGACATGACTGAGCAACTGAACTGAACTGAGGGTAAGTGGACATTTTGGAAAATATCTAAGAAGTATATTATGCAATTATTATCCTTTGGTTATTATTTCACCTGTATTGGATTTGCTAACCAGTTTTAAGGAATTTCACTAAAATCTAATTTAAAGTACATCTTCTTGGTCTTCCTACTTCACAAATCATTGTCTAGCCCCCTGTTCATAAGTGTGGTCACAATTAAATCATCTACGAAGCTGGGGGTTTTAAAAAGACAGAGAGTAGTTGGTGGGCTTTGCTTTCAAATGCCATTCTTTTAAACATAATAGAAATATTCTCCCTAGAAAAGCGACTGCAAAACACCCAACTAATAGATCTAAGTTATAAATTAGTTTTTATTTCTAATTTCCCTGCAAGTCTAAAGTGGAAAGTACACTAAACTTGGAGTCAGAAGACTCAACATTGCCCCTAACAGCTGTGTATGTTTAACCAAGAACTTAACCTTTCAGAGTCTCAGTTTTCTCACGTAGATGAGGAACATTAAGTTGTATATTCATTAAATTCTTAATATGTTTACTGTTTTCAGGCACTTTGTGTGCATGGAGACCCGAGATTGAAGAGGACAGGAATGGTTTTTGTTGCAAAAACAAAAATAATATTAACTAACTATGAGAATAATATTCTCATAATAACTATGAGAATAAAACAAGATAATAATGCAAGCATTTTTAATACTGAAATTCATTTCAGAAAACTGGAGCTTTATTACCCTGGTTAACATGAACAAATTAAGTTTTTTTTTATTGTCAAAGACAATAATGTTTTACGCAATGATATAAATCAGTTCAGTTCAGTTCAGTTCAGTCACTCAGTCGTATCCTACTCTTTGCCACCCCATGAATTGCAGCCTGCCAGGCCTCCCTGTCGATCACCAATTCCTGGAGTTTACCCAAACTCATGTCTATCAAGTCGGTGATGCCGTCCAGCCATATCATCCTCTGTCATCCCCTTCTCCTCCTGCCCCAAATCCTTCCCAGCATCAGGGTCTTTTCCAATGAGTCACCTCTTTGCATGAGGTGGTCAAAGTATTGGAATTTCAGCTTCAACATCAGTCCTTCCAATGAACACCCAGGACTGATCTCCTTTAGGATGGACTGGTTGGATCTCCTTGCAGTCCAAGGGACTCTCAAGAATCTTCTCCAACACCACAGTTCAAAAGCAACAATTCTTCTGCACTCAGCTTTCTTCACAGTCCAACTTTCACATCCATACATGACTACTGGAAAAACCATAGCCTTGACTGGATGGACTTTTGTTGGCAAAGTAATGTCTTTGATTTTTAATATGCTATCTAGGTTGGTCATAACTTTCCTTCCAAGGAGTAAGCGTCTTTTAATTTCATGTCTGAAGTCACCATCTGCAGTGATTCTGGAGCCCAAAAAAATAAAGTCTGACACTGTTTCTGCTGTTTCCCCATCTATTTCCCATGAAGTGATGGGACCAGATGCCATGATCTTAGTTTTCTGAATGTTGAACTTTAAGCCAACTTTTTCACTCTCCTCTCTCACTGCTTTTTCATTGATCCATAGGATGTTGGCAATTAGATCTCTGGTTCCTCTGCCTTTTCTAAGATCAGCTTGAACATCTGGAAGTTCACGGTTGACGTATTTGCTGAAGCTTGGCTTTGAGAATGTCTTTACTCATGAGATGTCCATTCTGTCTGTCTGCACCTAAGTTTTAAAATATGCACCAGACTTTCCCATTCATAGCACTCAAATCTTCCTTCAGACACTACTTGCTTTACACCTTCTTGTTCATAGCAGGCTTCTTTATTTTATTTTATTTATTTATTTTTGGCTGTGCTGGGTCTTAGTTGCTGCACCGTCTTTTCTCCAGTTGTGGCAAGCAGAGGCTACTCTTCAGTTGCGATACACAGGCTTTCCATTGCAGTAGTTTCTCTTGTTGTGGAGGACGGGCTCTAGGGCGTGAGAGCTTCAGTAACTGTAGCACGTGGACTCGGTAGTTGCAACGCGCACAGGCCTAACTGATCCACATTTACGGCATGCGGGATCCTCCCAGACCAGGGACTGAACTCATGTCTCTTGCATTGGCAGGCAGATTCTTCACCACTGAGCCACCAGGGAAGCTCCCAGAGAAAAATTCTGAGAGTTGTTTATTTGAGATAGGAGAGAGGAGGGCAGAACACAACCACCAAATAAATGAATAAAGGTCACAGTCTTTAGAATAAGATAAAAACCAGCTGGAACCAGCTAAAACCAAGATGGTTTAAAGAATACTCTGGTCATTGACGTTTAGCTCATTATACCTTCAAGGTAATACTAAAAATGACTCCTCCTTATGTCATGACAGTTCAAGATGGACCATAAAAGGCCAAAAAGAATTGCCAATTCTTGGAAATCCCCACCCTTCCCAGAAATAGCAGGACTATTCCTCTCACTCATTAGTATATGAAATTACTCAGCCCATAAAAACGAACCACCCCACATCCTAGGGCTGCCCTCACTTTCTGAGATGGTCAGTGTGAGTTCTGTCTGTGGAATGTGTGTCTCTCTAAATAAACACATTCCCACTTTGTACATTTTCTCACTAACTTTCTTGCCTAGTTTTTCTTATCTGTCTCCTATCCTCATTATGTCCACAAAACTACACTCACTAAGGTCACAAAGAGGCAGTAAATCCAAAGGATATTTTTAATTTTCTTTTTTGTACTCTAAGTAGCAATCAGCAGTGTGTAATACATTTTCCTTGTAGCACTCCCTTCACAAGACCCTGTCACATGGCACTCTTTTTAATTCCCTCCTTCCACTCTGATAGCTAATTCAAATCTCTTCTGTTGATTTCTCATTTCTTACCCAAATACTAAATTTGGTAGGTCAAGCATAGACCTGACTGTCTCTTCTCACCCTATACTTTTCCCCTGGATGATCTAATCCACTCCCAGCATCATGTGAAAGCACCATGTGGGACTACCTCTGTAGTCCCAAACAGTCCTCTGGGTTCTAAGCCTATAAATCCAATCACCTATCTGGCATATTTTGTCAAATATCTTTAAAGAACTTCAAATTAGAAAGACACCATTGAAAAGTTGACCTTCTCCTTGAAACCAGGTTCTTTTCCATGGTTCTGTTGCTGTGAAGGATGTTATTATATAGTCAGATATGGAAGATGGAGACCTAAAAAACCTACTGATCACCTTCTTCACATCATCTATCAGTTTTCTTTTCTAAATATCCATTCACTTTCCTCCAATTATTAATTCACTTTCCTCCATGCCTACTCACATCTTCTCATTCAGGGTACTGTTATCTCTTGTCTGGTGTATAACAATAGCTCAAATACTCATCCCTCAGTATCATCTGTGGTCCTTTCTCATCCTGCCTCCAGAATGACTTTTGAATATTCTAAGCCTTTCCTGTTGTTCTAATGTTCAGAGTCCTTAACCTGTAAGACCATGTAGAACCTGACTCTGTCTACACTTCCAGCCTCAACTTGGGCCACTCTTCCATTTGTTGGACCCTCTCCAGCTTAAATGGCTTATTTAGATCACTGAAGGACCCATGGCCCACTTTTCCATAGGATTTTTCCACATTCTATTCTGTCTATGATTTCCCTGGTGGCTCAGACAGTAAAGAGTCTGCCTGCAATGCAGGAGAACTGGGTTTGATCCACGGCTTGGGAAGATCCCTTAGAGAAGGAAATGGCAATCCACTCTAGTACTCCTGCCTGGAGAATTCCATGGACAGAGGAGCCTGGCAGGTTACAGTCCACGGGGTTACAAAGAGTCAGACGTGACTGAGGGACTTTCACTTCACACCTCACTATTCTCTTCTGGGAATAGTTTTCCTTCCTCTCCTCATTAAATTTGCTTCATCTTGACCTTCAGATTTTCTCCCCAGAGACCCTTTCCCTGAATTTTTGATTTAGTCAAATCTTCTGATTATTCTCACACAGTAACAGGTATCATTCCGATATAATACTTAAAATAGTCTTAATTTTCATTCACTTCCACTTTTTATTTTCTATTTCCTTCACTGAAGTGTCAGTTCCACAAGTTCAGGAAACATGTCTGTGTGTGTTCACATCACATTATAGACACCTAAAAAATGCTTGCCCCATAACAAGCTCTCAACGTGTATTGGAAATGAAAAAATGAATGTATGATTCACATAAAATTATACAAAAAGCCTTAAAGCTGGATGCTAAACAATAACAACAAATAGCAGTTATAAAATATTTGTGATTTTTAAGAACAACATTCTGAAAACTTTTAATTTCACAAAGGCAAGTTTACTCAATGAACTTGAAATTAATTGAATAAAAGAACAAGACTGATATTATCTGTACCATCTTTACTTGTCGGTATAGTAAGTTAAGCTCAGTACAAATACAGCATTTTCATCAACACTAACAAATTGGAATAATCTGAATAAATTTCATCCCAAAAGGATAATAAAGAACTTTCCATATATCTCACAAAAGAGTCAACATTCATTGTATTTTTATAAGAAAATAAATGAAATTGTACAGTATGGTGAAAAGAGCAACAACCTGTTAGCCAAAAACCTAAAACTTTATTTCAATTCTATCTTTAGTAGCTTGCCACTGAGCAAGTTTCTTCATTTTTATTGTAATTAGTTTATAAAATAAACTCATAATTTATACATTCTGCCAACTCCAACATGGTATGAATAAATAATTATTTTCTTGCTGGTACCAGGATCTTTATTGAGGGTCCTGACCCTCTGGGGTTCTACCAGATCAATTGCTTAGAAACAGCCTAAACATGCAAATGGCCTGTGCTACATTATTGCAAATGAGAGGACATTTCAGAACATGTGCGTTTCTTAAATTTTTGATTTCAGTTCAGTTATATATGATGCAATTTCAAGGGTAATGGCCTAACTGTCCAACATAATACCTTTTTTTCCCTCCTGATTTAAGTCTGGGAAAGAGATTTAATGCAACTTTAGTCAAGTTAAAGGCATAATTTCCTTCATTAAGTAACCTCATTAAAAGGTAGGTGTCAGAAATATTTTTTACTTTTCTATTATATCAAGTCTCTCTTACAACTTCATAATATACAGAATGTATCTTATTGTCTTCACAATTGTTTTATTACATTCAAGTTTCCAGCCTCAAAAACTGGAAAAACACAATAAAATATCCAAATTCCTGCAGACAGTTTCACTGTTGAAACTTGAGTAGATGTTCTTCCTTAAGCCAATCAACTGGGCCAGACAGACCACAGTTGCGCCCCAAGAAGGTTTTATTAAAGTTTACTGGGTTTGGTCAGATGTCTTAGTCACAAAGAACTCTTGGGGAAAGTGAAGGGGTTTTGGTAAAGACAAATGAAGCTGATAGACCTTCCAGATATAGGGTCAAAAGTTTTCTGATAAGGAAAGATTAAGGATCTGGCAATGAATTGGCTGTTAATTCAGCCTCATGCAGTGGGAAGCTACTTAGGCTGACAAGACCTTTCTCATGGAAGGCAGATGACGGGGCTACTGCCAAGGGTATGTCTCAGGACTAATAAATACTTGGTGGCTGTTGTCAACAGCTGTGTGTGCGTGTGTGTGTTGTGGAGGGGCGGGATAGGAAAAAGTTTTCTTCTGCCCAAATAATTCAAATTGGTTTAAGAATCAAATTCTTAAGAATTTGGAAGAAGAATAAAGTTTCCTCTGCTTTTCCAGATTCTTCTGGTTGGTCTAAGAATCTGTCATGAGACAGATTAACAAGAAAATATCAAACAAAAGTTTAATAGCATGTATACATGGGACAGACCCAGGGAAACTGAGTAACTCACCAAAATGACTGAAACTCTCACCTTAAACACCATTTCACCTAAAGACCAAGGAGGATCTTGTGGATAATGGTTTGGGACTTCATAAGAGAAGATGGCAATGGACAAGCAAACAGAAGAGCAAGTATTTGGTAACAAATGTTTCCTGGGCCATGAAGAGACCATAGGACACAAAGAAGAATTTTAACAAACAGACTTTGCTAGGTTCTTCCTTGTCTAAACATGCAGTTCATATTATAGTTATCTATTGGTAGCTCATTTCCTGAAAGAGTTTCTCTAGCTACTTTCTTTAACCAATTAAGGGGAAAGACAAAGGTTCTTCTGAGTCTTTTGGGCCTTGATTATTTTCTTAGCTCAAAATAATCTGCATGACAGAGAGACATACTTTGGGGTGACAAATTTTGCTCTTCTAGAGAATATATGTATATATACACTTACATACACACATATATACACATTTATATATATATAAATATATGTTTATACACATATATATAATAAACATATATTATGAATGGGAAAGTATATTATAAATACATAAATAAATCTAAAACAATGATATGATATAATATAAATATTTTAAACATGAAAAAATTAAATTTTATTTGAATTTAATAAAAAAAGAGGAAATTACTAGTCTTTTCAGATAAATATAGCTCATTAAAAATATGTGATTTGGTAGCATCCTTCTGAGTTTGAGGAAAAAAGATTACCTGAAATACTGATATTAGAACAATTATGGCATTTACAAAATACTTCTACAGTTCAGACATCTTTGATTTTCTTTCTCTGGTGAAAGAGGAACTGATTAGCATTCTAGGGTTTCTGCCTATCTCATCTCTCCCTCATATTTCAATCTTTGATACTTGCAATTATCTTTACTTTGTCTGGAAAAATGAAAAACATTCACATTCTGATCTGCTATTACAATTTCTTTTATTATTTAGTCTTTCATTATTCAGTTTTCGTATTTTAGTGGATTAAATATTTACTAAAAAATTTTAGACCTTTAAAGCCATTTACCATAGCTCCTCCATTGTTATATTTCATCTTTAGATACAGTTTATATTATTCTGGATTCAGGTTTATTTGACTTTCTTTTTTTCTCTTTTCTCCAGAGGGATTTGTAGGTAGCATATGACCTTTCCTCTTTGAAAAAGCCTCTCTGTGGTATTTATTATCAAAATATGACTTGGATGAGTACAATAAACTTGTGTCACACTTTTAACCCTTCAGTAATATGTGGACATTTCTTCAATGATGTTGCTATGGGAAAGAAATTAAGTCACTTGAATATTCTCCCCTCATGGGTAATACTTATTTTTTGACCAGATGAACCAAAGAATTTTTTTAATTTTTGAGGTCAGTTACTTACCTGGGATGGGTCTCAGTTCCTATAATTCTGAATCAATTTGTCTTTGTATACAAGTATTCCTTTCAATTGATCAATCTAGTCTTTATAGTTCAGGCAAAATTTCAATCAATTGGGTCTTTGAAAACCCTTTTTCCTATTTCATTTGCTGAATTTTCTACTTCAAAGACTTGTACTTCTATGCTGGATTGTCCTTGTGGCCATTGGTGGAATATTATATATTATTTCCTAGAGCTAATTTAATCTTTAACATTTTTTTCTGCATTCAGTGTGATTGATTTTGTCCCTTAAACTATTTTAGATATTACCAGATTATACATCAAAAATACTGGACCAGATTTCCCTACATTGGCAGGCAGATTCTTAACCATGAGACCATTAATGAAGTGTTAGCACCACAACTAGAGAGTAGCCCCTGCTTACTGCAGCTAGAGAAAGTCCACTCACAGCAGTGAAGAAAGGTCCAACACATCCATAAATAAATAAGTAAATACAATTTTTTAAAAATACTGAGTCTCAGCACTCCCTGCATGTGTCTAAAATGATTTACTTTCCAGAAGGGGCAAGAAAACCTACTTTTAATTAAAAACAAAGAAACAAAAATTTCTCAGGTAGTTTGATTCAGTCAGACTGGAAATCACTGGCCTTTAACCACTCTCTTTCTTGTATCCTCAAAGCCAGGGAACTTCTCAGTTCAGTTCAGTTCAGTTGCTCAGTCATGTCTGATTCTTTGCAACCACATGGACTGCAGCACGCTAGGCTTTCCTGTCCATCACTAACTCCCAGAGCTTGATCAAACTCATGTCCATCAAGTCGGCGATGCCATCCAACCACCTCATCCTCTGTCAATCCCTTCTCCTGCCTTCAATCTTTCCCAGCATCAGGGTCTCTTCCAAGGAGTCAGTTCTTCGCATCAGGTGGCCAAAGTATTGGAGTTTCAGCTTCAGCATCAGTCCTTCCAATGAATATGCAGGACTGATCTCCTTTAGGATGGACTGGTTGGATCTCCTTGCAGTCCAAGAGACTCTCAAGAGTCTTCTCCAACACCACAGTTTGAAATCATCAATTCTTTGGTGCTCAGTTTTCTTTATAGTGCAACTCTCACATCCATACATGACTACTGGAAAACCATAGCTTTGACTAGACAGACCTCTGTCAGCAAAGTAATGTCTCTGCTTTTCAATATACTGTCTAGGTCGAACAGAGCTTTTCTTCTAAGAAGCAAGCGTCTTTTAATTTTATTGCTGCAGCCACCACCTGCAGTGATTTTGGAGCCCAAGAAAATAAAGTCTGTTACTGTTTCCATTGTTTCTTTATCTATTTGCCATGAAGTGATGGGACCGGATGCCATGATCTTCAATTTTTGAATGTTGAATTTTAAGCCAGCTTTTTCACTCTCCTCTTTCACTTTCATCAAGAGGCTCTTTAGTTCCTCTTCGCTTTCTGCCATAAGAGTGGTGTCATCTGTGTATCTGAGATTATTGATATTTCTCCCAGCAATTTTGATTCCAGCTTGTGCTTCATCCAGCCTGGCATTTCACATGATGTACTTCACATATAAATTAAATAAGCAGGGCGACAATATACAGCCTTGAAGTATTCCTTTCCCAATTTGGAACCAGTCCATTGTTCCATGTCTAGTTCTAACCGTTTCTTCTTGAACAGTTAGAGTTTACTGGGCACTCCTCAGTGTCTCCTAAGTTAGCTCTTTATCAATATATCAGCACCAGCCATGGTACACTCACCATACAATCAGGTCAGCTAAAAGTCAGGCAGTGTCAATGCCAGAGAATTCTCATTTGTGAATATCTGAGAGGAATAATAAGTAACACTCTTAACACATGGAATTATATGGCTGAAGGCTCCAGGAGAAACATCTTCTCTTCATAATTTTGCTGAGGCCATATTTTCTGATCCTCGTCATTATCTATTAATACCATGAACTGAAGTAATAGAGATGTCAGCATCTTTTCCTCCTTTTTTAAAATATTTCTCTAAAATTCAAAATAAAGGAAAAGCTTAGGGTACTCAGTCATACCAGTTTTTGACTCAAAAGTTAAAAGCACTGCAGAGAAATTTTTCCCAGTGCTCTGAACTCTTATGTTTATAGATTTCACATCTGAAATAGATATTAGATCAAGTAGGAAGAACATTGTGGGAACAGCTGCTCTGGGGCCAGGATTGCTTATTGCCTGAGGTGACAAAAAGCCTGGAGTCAGGCTCATTTTATACTTTTGCCTGACCCTTCAGGACACTTGTTTTCCTTCTTCTTTGATTGGACATGCTTAGCTGTATGATTCATGTGATTTAGCTGAGGCTGTAAACACAGCCTGCTCACATTATTCCCCAACGGGTCGTCCTTTGAAGCTACAGAGACACCTCTGCCCTGGGAAATGCATGGCAGTCCTCTGCCTCCACCCTGATAAGAAGAATTACAGGATGACCAGTGCCTGTAATCTCTCACTGAGTCAACTTGCTTTTGATTTTCTAAAGTTTAATTTCTCTTCAAAAGAAGGTTTCTGTATCTCACATAACCTAATGTCAACATTGCCCTAGAGACAGTAGATTTAGAGAAAAGAAGTAAAATCAGAATTACAGAAACTCTGATTTTTACCAGTTACCGAAGATCACCTTATTCACCTGTCTGATAATTTTCACCATTTTTAAGAGTTTGTTTTCGCTTAGCCTCTGTATTTTCATTTTGATATCATTGGAACCAGTGCTGTATGCTGAGAGCTACATCAGTCTTTGTTCTTAGTTACTATTTCCTCCCCAGGCAAGAGATGCTGAAGGTCAAAGTTGGCACAGAAGCAATAGTTATGAATAAAAGACATAACAGAGAGATATATAGCAGTGAAAAGCATTTGGACTTGACAGAGCTGGTGGGGGAAGAAAGGTCAGATGTGATTTCAGGTTAGGTGACAGCATAGATCATGTGTCTCTAACTGAAAATAAAAACCTGGAAGAACAGGTATTAAAGGAAGATGGAACTTTAAGTTCAGTCTTGTATAGATTTTAGGTACCTGAGGAACATCCCAGTAGAACTGTTTACTGGCAATTTTATATGTTAGGGTCTTAAATTCCAATAACCTTAGAATGTGAATGTGTTTGGAAAATAACATCTTTTCAGAGGTAATTAGTGAAGAGGAGGTCATACTGGAGTAGAGTAGACCTTCAATCCACTATGACTAAAGTCATTTTACAAGGGAGAGATTTGGCACAGACACACACAAGAGAACACCTTGTGAAGATGAAGGTAGAGACTGTGCAATGCTTCCACATGACAAAGAACACCAAAGATTTCTAGAAAGCCACTAGAAGTTAACAAAGAGATGTGAAACAGATTCTCCAGCACAGCTCTCAAAAGGAACCAACTTTCCCGACTCTTTGATCTTGGATTTCTAGCTTTCAGAACTGAGAGATGATAAATTTCCATTGTTTACGCTATTCAATTCGTGCTTCTTTGTTACGGTAGCCATAGCAAGCTAATACATTCTCCACCTCATCCTCGTCTCCATTTTGAAATCACTGCTAATAAAACAAGACAATACCAAACCAGGAAGCTCCATGACATCAAAGGCCATGTTGCCATTGTTTGCCACAGTGCCCCTCAGCACCTAGAACCATGCATAATACATAACAGGTAGTTGATAATTATTTTTTCAGTGATTGGTTAAATTTATTCAACCCATTTGCTAGTGACCATACATGTACTATTTTTAACTTCTGCATCACTTGTGCAAGTTAGACACTGTTAACCTCACTTTGATGATGATAGAAACTATGATTCAGGAAAAATGATGTATGAGGCAAAATGATCATAGACTTTAGAGATCAAATGCCCTCAGACTGAGACCTGTCCCTGTCACTCAGTCATGGCATGACTCTAAGCAATTGGTTTAAATGGTGTGATCTGTAAAACAAGGATGTTAATACTACAGATGGTGACTTCAGCCATGAAATTAAAAGACACTTACTCCTTGGAAGGAAAGTTATGATCAACCTAGACAGCATATTAAAAAGCAGAGACATTACTTTGCCAACAAAGGTCCATCTCGTCGAGGCTATGGTTTTTCCAATAGGCATGCATGGATGTGAGAGTTGGACTATAAAGAAAGCTGAGTGCCGAAGAATTGATGCTTTTGAACTATGATGTTGGATAAGACTCTTGAGAGTCCCCTGGACTGCAAGGAGATCCAACCAGTCCATCCTAAAGGAGATCAGTCCTGAGTGTTCATTGGAAGGACTGACGTTGAAGTTGAAACTCCAATAGTTTGGCTACCTGATGCAAAGAACTGACTCATTTGAAAAAACCCTGATGCTGGGAAAGATTGGGGGCAGGAGGAGAAGGGGACGACAGAGGATGAGATGATTGGATGGCATCACCAACTCAGTGGAGATGAGTTTGAGTAAACTCCGGGAGTTGGTGATGGACAGGGAGGCCTGGTATGCTGTGGTCCATGGGGTTGCGAAGAGTCGGACATGACTTAGCAACTGAACTGAACTGAACTGAACTGAATAATACATACTTCAGAGGGTGGTCATGAGGATGAAATGAAATACCATACAAGAAACCACATGGAGCAGATGACACACAGAATTTCATTTTTTTTTTTGCTAGTGTTCTAGGAAGAGCACTTAACATAAGCACCTCCCTCTTAATTCTACAGGATACCATACAGTATTATTAATAATAGGCACAGTACTGTGCAACAGAGCTCTAGAACTCTTTCATCTTCCTTAACTGAAACTTTATATATGTTAAATAACAACTTTCCCCTCCTCTCTTTAGCCCCTAGCAACCATTGTTCTACTCCCTGCTTCTATGCTTCTCTGAGTTTGATTGTTTTGGAGACTTCATTAAGGTGGAATCATGTAGTATTTGTCCTTCTATGATTGCTTTATTTCAATTAGCAAAATGTCTTCCAAGTCTATCCATGTTGTTGCAAACAGCAGTATTTCCTTCATTTTTAAAGCTGAGTAACATTCTACTGTATATATAGATCACATTTTCTCTTATTACGCAAAGTCAGACATTTAAACAGCTGAGTCAAAGTTAAAGCTCTGATGTATTGATTCCAAGCCTCTCTTATTCTCTTTAGAGCAAGCCACAAAGCTGAGTGTATCTTGTCTATTCTTTACCAAATGAACAACCTCTAGAAATTAAAACTCCATTTGTATTGGTGAGGACTTAAACTTTCCACCTTCTCTCTGAGAAGACTTCACATGACTGAGAGTTCTTTGTTGCTGGAAGCAGAGAGCTTCAGCCTGGGAGGAATGTACCACAGAAAACGCAATGAATATCAGCAGCTAGATAGGACCAAGTGACCAACACCCATGTGTTGCCAAGTGTAATGAATGGATCCAGAAGGTCCACAGAGGCCCATCTCTTTGAAGAGGCAGCTCAGCCAAAAGCACAGAGCCTTCAACTTTCTCCAAAACTTTTGTTCCAGGCCTTACTAAAATGGAAGAATGAAGTTTATTGTCATATGGCTACTTTCACACCTCAAAATCACCATAACATTCTCAATTTTGCCTATTTATTTTTATGCCAAGAAGCACCAGTTGAAATACATTAGTGACCAACCATCACCCAGTATCCTTCTCCTTTATTGCCAAGAATTTTCTCATTAAAGATGACAAAGACCAATATTCCAGTTCCTGGATGCAAACTGGTACAGAGACCGTCATGAGTCACACTCAAGCTCAGCAGGTCAGGAGAATGCAGTTTGCTTTATTTATTTGTTTAAATCAAGCATAACATTTGAAATCCAAAGCATACATTAAATTATTTTCTCTTAAACAAATTTGAGCTAATGTGTATTTAAGGGAGGTTCACTTAACAGATGAAGTATTTAATTGTGCCTCTTCCTTTTCTGTTTAACATATGACCAAGGAGGGTAGTATATCAATTCAGTACATGCAATAATCCAGCCAGAAGAAAAGAAAAGAGCATTCCATACTTACATGATGCTTTCTTTGCATATCAAGAAATGAAAGTCTCTTTCCAAGCTGCTCTGTTTCATTTGGAGCCCAAAATAGAGCTCCCTGAAACAATGGGAAATGGACTCACAGAGAATGTTGAGAACCTGCTGTTAACCAATGCTTTCTCCCAAAATGTGAAAAACACGCACATCATTCCCTTTTCCTTTCTGCCCTTCGCCCTCCTCTCTCTTGCATTTTAATGAGGTTCACTGTTACTATTTCCATTATCCTGATTTTAGGATTTCACAAGCAGAAGATGAATGGCTGTGCAATCCTGGCCTCCTTGGTTCGTGACAGATACTGAGTTTTAATAAACTCCACAAGGAAAATGCTCATTGAATTTTAACAAATATTTTATGCAAAAATTACTACAACCTTGCTGATGCTGAGAAGAAGCAGTATAACAGCACTATAGTTAATGCTCCTTCTGGATCCAGGCTCCCCAAATGCAAACATAGATAACAGATAACAAGTTTGGATATAGAAAAATAAAAAAACCTCAACAGTAAGGGAACATCTGCAGTGTTATATGCTAGGGGAGGCTATTAATAGACTCTTACCGGCTTCTGCCTGGGGAATAAAGAAAGAAGTTAAACCTTGTATATCTATAGAAGCTTCCTTTTTAAAATGGCTTTCTCTATTTCTCTGTATGTGTGTGCCTGCATTTGTATAATTCCAGTATTTTTTCTCGTAAATAGCAAGTCAGCCTTTTGAGTGTTATATAAAAGCAGTGACACTGAAGAACAATGTATTTATTCATTCATTCAACTCTAACTGATATGCCCCAACCTTCACCAACTTTGGAGAGGAAATCAGCTTACATTTGATCTCCCAAATGTTGTTTCTGATCCTGCAGATGCTCATGCGAGAAAATCCAGTCTTCCACAGATTCTCTTATTCAAATGGTTCCAAGCTAGCTCACAAGCGTCTGACAATCAGTTCTGGTCAGGCTTTTAGCCCACCAGGGACCATGTGAATTGTCCTTGAAGGTAGTGTTGACAACCACTGGCCACAGTGCTAGTCACATAGAAAATGTGTTGCTTTTGTGGTCCCTGGTGAGGAACTCTGTACCTCCAAAATCCATGAAACAGTCAAGGATGGGAAATGGAGTGGAGAGACAGGAGGAGAGGCATCTGTGATAAAGTTTCCTCATCTGAAATGGTTTGTGGTAGCAAAGCAGTCCTCAAAGGTGCCTAAATCCTAATCCCTGGAACCTATAAACAGGTTACCTTACCAGAGAAAGGGGACTTAGCATATGTGATTAAGGTTAAGGACCTTGAGATGAGTGGACTATTCTAGAGCTCATCTAATTGTATGAGTCCTTCAGAGCAGAGAGTCTTTCTCAGCGAAGGTCAGAGTCAAAGGGAGATATGACAAAGGAAGAAAGATCAAAGGGATATCACGCTGCTAGCTTTGAAGTTAGAAGAAGGCCGTGAGCCAAAATGTGCAGGCATCTTCAGAAGCTGGAGGAGGCAAGGAAACAGATTCTCCTCCAGAAGGAAATGCAACCCTCCCAAAACCTTGATTTTCACTCAGTGACACCTGTGTTTAATTTCTGACTTACAAAATTGTAAGTGCTGCTTAAGCTTCTGACTCTATGATATGATAATTTGTTATGGCAGCAATTGAAAACAAATACAGAGTTATCCTGGTTTAGCAATCTGGCTCTTTTCTTCTGTCATTATCACAGACTAGTGCCTTCAATCAGGCTACTGCCTTCTGTTGACAATGGGCTCACTCATCAGAGGTCAGACCAAACCCAGATGGAGAGGAACATTGGCTTCCATCACATAAGCTGAGACAGAGGTGGCCATCAGCCAACCTGTGACAGCTCCTTCTAGTCACTCATCCTGTGGCACAAACTCATCAACAAGTTCCTGACTGTCGGAAGTAGCAAATTCCTGATTTCAGAATCAACACTGCTTTTTAACCTTCACCTTTAATCCTGAAATCAATCTTCAAGTCAAATTCTGTTATGCTCAGCTTCTTCACAGCATCTGTGACCTGAACTTCTGTGACACCTTTACCACTAGAATACTGTGGGTATTATATTGTGCCACTTCCGGTCATAACCCTTAAATCTCCCTGCTTGTTAATCAGCAACACATAACCAGACCAGAAGCATCTGCCCAAGCACCTCCCTCAGTTACTTCTAATCTAGTGTTTTGAGGTCATGTTAAACATATAGGCACACACAATTGTGGGGTTTCTCCAAGAGGAAAGCAGTATGTCCACACTATATCTAGGCAGTGACCCACCAGCAGCTAGGCACCCAGAGTACCCAAACATGCATGGACATTTCTCCCATCCCTCGTTTTTAATCTAAGAGTATTTGAACACTTGCATTTGAAATTTTTCTCTTTCTTTGTGTCTCCTTTCTCTAACACACACACACAGCACACAAGCTAGCACATCTGTTTCCACTGATCAGGTCCACTGGATGGTTACTGTGCTTTAACTTTACAGTTTGCATAGCCTTATATACAGCATTGACATGGATGTGTAAACAAATGGTTACTTATTGGCCTCAACATACATCTGCTTTTGATTTGATACAACAAATGCCGGATACCTGGATTCGATCCCTGGGTTGGGAAATCCCCTAGAGGAGGGCAGGGCAACCCACTCCAGTATTCTTGCCTGGAGAATCCCCACGGACACAGAAGCCTGGCAGGCTACTGTCCATAGGGTCACAAAGAGTCAGACACGACTGAGCAACCAAGCACACACACACATGCCATAATACCATAGATCAGCTGGTAAAATGTGAGTGTTGAGAAACAATTATAATTCAAAAAATCTTTTCTGAAAAAGAATATGGTAATCGTACCTGTTCCCATCTCTGCCACATCTCCTTACTTTATATATATATATATATAATTTGTTTGTTTATTTCTGTATTTGGTTGTGCCAGGTCTTATATGTGGCACTCAGGATCTTTGATCTTTGTTACACCATGCAGAATCTTCTAACTGTGGCTTGCGGATCCTTAGTTGCAGCGTATGGGATCTACTTCCCTTACTGGAGATTAAACCCAGGTTCCCTGCATTGAGACAGTGGAGTCTTAGCCACTGGACCACCCGGGAAGTCCCCACATCTCCTTACTTTTCCTGACAACCATACGAAAGGAGCAATTACAACTATTTATAAATTTTCAGGAAGGAAACTGATATCCACATGTATTAACTCACTGGAAGTCTTGTACTAGTAATGTTGAACCAGGTTCTCAACCTTGGTTCTCATCACTTATTTCTATAATTCTTTCTACTCTTTCATTTCTCTTGACCTGGTTCCACCCGAAGGTGAGATAGCAATTTATCTAGACAAGCTTCTTGATTAGATTCATGATCATTTCACTTAAAATAATAAATCTTAAACCTATATCAAACAAATGAAATTGCTCTTAATCAGGACATAGAATAACAGCATTACAAATGCTTGCAACGACTACAACCTTGAACTCCTGCAATCCCAGCCTTACCAGCTGCCAGCCAAGCAGATATGCTATTCATGAAATAATCTTGATTTTATGATTCTGACCATTAGCTACCAGGGATGCTTGAATTTAAGCAGTATTGTTTTTGTTGTTGCTGTTGTCTTAGTTGCTTTAACTCAACATTAAAGGACCATAGAGGAAACAGCTCTGTGAAAGTTATATTTAACCTCACGTCAGATGCTCTGAAGAACAGAGTCTTCTTTATTAGATCCCAGAAGACACATTTCAGAATTCGGAAATGCTGCACTCCTTCTAAATATTACCTAGTTTTTCAACTTTTGGAGACTCTAAATCTCATAAACAACTATGTTTCCCATGCTGTTTAGGCCTTTAAGGAAGTTTTAAATCAAATTTGCAGGCAAGTTTCAGGATCATAGGGTACTTTTGGCTGTGTCACAATTTTAGTCTCCTATCATAGTAGTTTTTCTTTTATCATCTTTTCCCCTTCATCTTGCCTACATCATTTATTTATCTCTGTGTTTTAGTTGTATGCATTTTAATAATCTTAAAACATTTTATGGAACTTGGTGGTTAAAAGAGATAAGATAAATTTCTGGTTTTGTAAAGTCAACTTAATAATCAAATCATATAGCTTGTTACATTTCTATCTTAATACTAACATAAAGCTTGTATAATCCTAAAATGATATGATTGCTGTTTGGGGGGTTCTCCTTTATGAGTGCCCACTGAACCAGCTGAGATTTAAAAGAGATTTAGGGGTAAAAAAAAAAAAAGAGGTTTAGGGAAAACTCGGCAAGATAAAGATTTCTGGAAAGAATTATGCTATCTCAGATTATGTAGGTTGTGCTTCAAGTAAGTAGAGCGTTGAAGTTTTCTTTTGAACTGGGATTACAGATATAGTCTTCGGAATTGATTAATTTGAGCCAAGTCCCAAACTCCATGCCCTCCCCCTGCTTACTGTATGCCTAAGCTGTAATCTACTCTCTGCTTGCATTTTTGTTTTCACTATTAAAAATATTAAGTTGTTTGGATGATTAAATAAGATAACACATGCAGAGCATTTAGCACAGTGCCTGGCATAGAGTAAGTCGACAAATGGAAGCTATTATTGCTATTATCATTAGTACGGTTGCTATAACAAAATAATAAATGTTAGTTATTGTTGTTAGTACTATTATTATCTCGGAACATAAGAGTGGCCCACAGGGACACCTGAAATCAAGGATAGGACTTTGCTCAGAGGTAGAATGGATCTACTCTAATGTCATTCAATTATGCAGTAGAAACTCCAGATTTTTCACGTCGGTAAATTAAAGAAGCAGAACCTTTTGAGGGCAAGACTTATCAAACACCTACCAGAATCATGGTATAACTTTAAATTAGCTTCTATAACATGTGTACGTTTGAAAGCACCCTTAGAAACCCATCAGGATTGATTAGCTTCAAAGTGAACCCCCATACAACTAAGTAGTTTAACTTGTTGGATAGAGTTATTTAGTTTGCTCTCTGGTTGCCAAAGCAATTGTGCCAAAATGATTTTAGCTTTGGCACACATCAAACTTAAAAACCCTTCTTAATTATTATCCCTCACTTGAACTGCTTCTGGGGATTATTAGAGGAACATGAGTAAAGAACATTGTATTTGAAAAAAAAAAAAGAACATTGTATTTGTTTTTCTATTTATCAGTCTATTTACCTAAGTGAAAGTGAAAGTCACTCAGTCATGTCCAACTCTTTGCGACCCCATGGACTATATAGTCCATGGAATTCTCCAGGCCAGAATACTGGCTTGGGCAACCATTCCCTTCTCCATGGGATCTTCCCAACCCAGGGATCAAACCCAAGTCTCCCGCATTGCAGGCAGATTCTTTACCAACTGAGCCACAAGGGAAGCCCCAAAATGCTGGAGTGGGTAGCCTATCCCTTATCCAGCAGATCTTCGCAACCCAGGAGTCGAACCAAGGTCTCCTGCACTGCAGGCAGATTCTCTACCAACTGAGCTATCAGGAAAGCCCCTATTAGCCCTTCATTTATTTATAGCTTGGTTTTTGTTTTGTTTTGTTTTTTTACTTAAATGAAAAAAACAAGTGAGAAATTACGAGTCAGATTTTCAATTTAGGAATATATTTTCCCAGAGAAGTAAGAATTCCAAAACATTGCAAGTCAATTATGCCATATGTGAAAATATCTTGATGCTTTATTCTTCTTAGGGCAAATGTCATTTCCCAAATCTTTCTCAGTCCTAAATGTAACCAATGTTTATTAAAAGAAATGAATTTCAGCCAGTATGACACATGTATTTTCATATATATGATTTTTACACTTAACTGATGGTTTCATTCACAGTAGGGACTGTTCCTTCCTGTTTTGTTCACTTTTGAAGGGCCAGTGCCTAGAATGGTCTTATATATGGTGGGCAACTATTCATTGAATGAATGAATGAATGAATAGATATATTAGCACTTCAACCTGAGAAACCAATAAATAATACTTTTAGTCATAGTTCTAAATAACAATACTTTCAGTAGAATATGATGAGATCCCTTCTGTGAACAGTTAAATAAATAGCAAAATTGGATGTAATGCTGTATGACTCATTTCCATATTTTCCAAAGTGACATTGTCAATGATATCACTGCTTCCAGAATTACAGGTATCATGAGCTTGGCATATCTAGAACAAATATTTACTTAACAAATCTAAAATATTCCTTTTTAGACCTTAAAATGATAAATTAAACTATGAAATTATCCTTCTTAGGTTTAATGTCACTGTCAACTAAATATTTATTTTTGAATCCTTGTTTTCTTACCCTTACAACAGTTTAGTATGTTTCTAGATTTTTTTAAAAACCTAGATAGATTTAAGTAATTCTAATGGTTTAAATTCATTTTGCAAACATTCCCCAGCTTTGTGATTTAAAGAAATGTTTAATGTGTCATTTTTAAAGACATGCTATTAACTAAGCTGAAATATTCTCAACACACTTCATTATGTACAAAAGCTCCAAAACTGTTCTGAATAAAAATGACTTGCTAAGATTTAGTAATACATTATCTTATATTTACATATTTCTTTAATAGATTTACATATAACTATCAAATAATTGTTCTGACTATGCTTAAAATTTAAAATTTTACTTGTCTTTAAGATAATAGAAAATAATTTCCACGGTAATTCTCTTCATATTTGTCTTATCTGATTATATGCATGCATGGTTGACATTTGAAGAATATTAATCATACTTCTAAAGAGCAAAAAATAGATTCTTTTTCATACTAGATATTACTGATGACTTCTGCATAATTACTGAAAAGAGTGATTTTTCCTCAAATTTACCACACAAGATATTCAATGTTTTATTTCCAATCAAAATACTGAGTACACTCCCATCAGCAGTGCTAGAAAAGTACCATTGCTTTTACAGATGTTTCATATAAATTTTGCTTTAAAAAATGATGATGGTTGCTGATATTGGTCAAGATTCACCCAACCTGGTTCTTCAACAAGGCAAATGATCCTGACTTTCCAAAATGTTAATAAACACCTACAAAATAAGTGATATTGGAATTCCAGGTATTCCAGGTGGTTACACTGGGAATATATGCCAACATGGCAAGTAGAATAGAATCTGTAGAACTACATGAGGACCACAAATCACCACTTAATATGTACCCTGTCCTCTCATAAAGATAAGCATGAGAAGAGGCATCTGAGTTCCCATGTGTGTTTGAATATGAGTTTCCAAATCCCCAAATGTCATAAGGCAATTTACTTTCTTTATCTCTATAGACATTTATGACCACCTCTGCCTATGACGAGTATGCTACACAGCAGCTTGCAACCTCATTTTTAAAAACAAAGTGCCTGTTTGCACAGAGCTAGATTCACTAGGGGGGGAAAAAGAGGCTTTTATAAAAAAAAAACAACACTTATGTCACAAAATTTAATTTTCAAAGGTAAATGTATTAAGCTTTTCTGTAAAGCCTCTGAGAAAACAATACTTGTCATCCCAATTTAGGTATGTCATAAGCATTTCTGGCACATTGACTAATAACAGGGTGATTATAGAACTTCTTTCTATATAGAAAAAAGCAAGTCCCAATAGCTAAAAAGGCTTACATTTTAAAAATAAATACTTAAGCAAATTTTCTCAATATATCATTAAATATTAAAAATTAATTAACAAATAAACTTTTTTCCTTTAAAATTGATACAGATTTAAGTCCAAGGTTTTCTCAGAGCCTTGCCATTTGATGGTTCTAATAACTTAGGGGGCTTCCCTGGTAGCGTCCCTGGTGGCTCAGACAGTAAAGCGTCTTCCTGCAATGTGGGAGACCTGGATTCAATCCCTGGGTCTGGAAGATCCCCTGGAGAAGGAAATGGCAACCCACTCCAGTACTTTTGCCTGGAATATCCCATGGACAGAGGAGCTTGGTAGGCTATAGTCCATGGGGTTTCAAAGTTGGACAAGACTGAGCAACTTCACTTCACTGGTACCTCAGCTGGTAAAGAATCAACCTGCAGTGCAGGAGACGCCGGTTCCATTCCTGGGTCAGGAAGATCTGCTGGAGAAGGGATAGGCTACCCAATCCAGTATTTCTGGGCTTCCCTGGTGGTTCAACTGGCAATGAATCTGCCTGCAATGCAGGAAAACAGCTTGATCCCTGGGTTGGGAAGATTCCCTGGAGGAGGGAACCACTACCCACTTCAGTATTCTGGCCTGGGGAATTCCATGGACTGTATAGTCCATGGGGTCGCAAAGAGTCGGACACGACTGAGTGACTTTCACTTTCAATAACTTCAGACTCACCTGTGTTTCTCCAAAAGTTTCGTTTTGGCCTCATGATATATGAAACATCTCTCTCCCTGTCTATTTTCTTTGTTATTTCTGAAATTAAAATTTAGAAACACACTTACATAATTCTGTGCCTATTTTTAGGCTATTAATTCAACATTGAAGAGAAGTTCTGATAAAGAAGAGAAATATTTCTTCTACAACAGGCACGTCCTGCTTTAGTCCCTTCAGCAATAAATCCTTCCTCTGCTCCATGCTTTGATGTTGTCCTCTGCTTTGATGGCCTTGTCTTACATGTACGCCAAGGCATTTCCTAGGGAAGTGTTCTGAGTCATTAGTGGCATGTGAATCTTCACTGAATTAACAACTCCAATGGAGTTTAATTCTTTTTTAAGAAAACAACGTCTTCCACCCCAAATTTCTCTGCTAATGGCTGCAGTAACTTACTGATCTGCATCATGTTCATTATCACTGTCATAACTGAACCCTAGTGTACCAGCAGCAAACCAGTGGAAGACTGTAACACGACGTTATGATTTATAGCATAAATCAATCAGATCACCAGAGGCTGGAAAGGAATGTGAAGAGTATTCTTGGAAGATGTTCAAAAGCCAATCGCGATCAGTAATGCTCTAACTTGCAGCATCTGCTGTCTGCTTGCCCTCTCATTTAAATGACCTATGCTTCCTTTTCAAAGTCAATGCTGGAAAGACTTCAAATGCAGACGACATTCAACAGGAAGGAAGACATAAACAAAACACAAATGGGTACTTGATATCCTTAATGCTCAAGCATATGGGTCAGAGTTCATTAGGGTATTTAATCCAGCCACGCAAATTGGTTTATGCTTAAAGTCTGAAATAATCTGAGCCTGAAGAAACGCGGACAATGGCTCCAAAAAATACCTTGCTTAAATTCTCTGGAATGTGAGGGTCAATTCCAACTCAAGGACTTTGCATTCACTGTTCTCTTTGCCTAGAAAGATTTTCCCCATAAATTCTGACTTGTAATCTGAGTATCAATCCAAATCTAGCACTTCTCAAGAAATGTTAACCCTGAATTAACTTTCCCATGCAGGAAACCTAAGCATGTTAGCATCTGTAATTACAATACATAGCTAATAAAAGATTTCATTTGTGATTCATAAATACATAATTTCTGAAATATAGTTTGAATAGAGATTTTAGATTTTACATGTGGATTTTATTTCAGTTCAGAAAAAAATACACTGATCCCATTACTTTACTCTTTGTTTAAAATTCAGTTCATTTCACACACTGAAATCCAGTCCTTTGGTTTACATTTCCTAGCCAAGAGTGATCAGAATTTGGTCCATCTCCCACTTTAGGGTTAAAGTTAGGGTTAATAAATGACAAATGATAAACCAACTTTGCTCTGGGTTTCTGTCTGACTACCTATGAGTTAATAGGCCAAAAAAATGCTTCTAAAAATAGTTCTGAAACCAATTCACAAGTGTTTTGTTAATGATTCCCAGCAGAGATGATGCACAACACAATGCACTCAGGAACCCCTGGTGATTTTTCAGTGGATGCTCAGGTGTTGACAGGAGGAAAGCAAAATAGGCAAAATTAAATCCATGTACTCAATGACAGACAGTTAGAATCTAGGACCTGAGGGGGAAAATTCCACACATAAATATATGCCCCAAACTTGGTGATAAAAGTAAGTGTAAGAAGCCATGTATCATCCACTTATATTAAAACATGACTAGAAGAAAGTCACTGCACCTCCCAAAACCTGGAGCTCCTAGACCCAATTTTATAAATATTCAAACACTATATAAAAGATAAAATTTAAATGTGAAAATTCAAAAATGGAAAAATAGTAATGAACCCAACTTTGTTTATATAGTTGACCCTTCTTATCCTCCAATTTAACTAATAGCAGACCAAACATATCCAGAAAAAAAATCCCAGAAAGTTCCAAAAGGCAAAGCCTGAATTTGCTACACCAAAGCAACTACTTTATAGCATTTACATTGAATTAGGTATCATAAGCAATCAGGAGGTTATTTAAAGTATACAGGAGGATACGTATAGGTTACTTGCAGATACTATGTCATTTTATATAAGCAGCTTGAGTATCTGCAGATTGTGATATTTTCAGGGATCCTGGAACTAATCCACAGACACTGAGTGACAACTGTATATTTGCATTTTTTTAAATACAGCAGAATGTTACCAAAGAAGCTCTGGGTATGGTATTATAAGTGAGTTTATCTCCTGGTTTGATAGGAAGCATATGATTTATTAGTGAATGTGTATGACTTTTAAAATTAAAACATTGTAAAATCTTACATCAACCCTGTAAGTGAAACAAAACAATGCTTATTTGGAGAATTTTTAAATATGGTTATGTTGTATCACCAAGCACTGTTTTCTCATCATTGTGGTCTGTATTGGTCATACCTAGATCACAAAGTTCAAAGGAGTAAAAGCGAAAACAAGTTCACCTGCGATTTGTCCAGAGTTACTCATTCATTTAACATGTGCTTGTCTGTTTTTTTCCTTGCCTGGCGACTCTTCTGGACTATAAGAATACAAAGAAAAGTTGGAAATTCTTTGCCCTCAAAGACTCAGTCTGAGAATGGGAAGCGCTGGACAATGAGGTAAATACACGACTGCAAATAGAGAAGTGAGAACAGAGGTACATAGAGGAGTGGAAAGAGGTTGAAAAGAGGAAATAAAGTCAAGTCAGGGAAGACTTAAAGGAAAATAATGAGTAAAGGAATTTTGAAGTTTTCTAGAAGTTCTCCAGGCAGATTGAATTAGAAAAAGTCATGGTAGGGAAATAGGAAAACTCTTTGATCGAAGAGACAGCTAAGTCCTGTTCTAGCTGTGAGTGGGTAAAAAAGATCATGTTTACTAGAAATAGCATTATTATTATTTTATTTTATTTTATTTCCAGTAAACATGATCTTTTTTCCCCCCTCTCAGAGATGCAATAGGAGAATTCAGATAAATGGTTGATACAATAATTAAGGTCAAAAAGTGTGAATCCATGGCTGATTCATGTCGATGTATGGCAAAAACTACTACAATATTGTAAAGTAATTAGCCCCCAACTAAAATTAAAAATAAATAAATAAAAAATAAACATAAAATAAAAGTAAAAAAAAAAAATAAATAAAAAAAAATAAAAAAAATAAAAGCAAGTGAAAAAAAAAAAAAAAAAAAGTCATGCACCAGTTAGTAGGTAACATAAAGAGATTCTGGGTAATGAATAACAGCTCATTAAATTAGGAACCTTGGGAATTATATACACATACTATTTGCATATTTACATATACTATTTACTATTTACATATGTATCAAAAATAGAATAAGGAATCATAATTAATTATATAATCTCAAACAAATCATCTAAAGTCATGGAAATAATAGATGCAAGCAATAGAAGAAAAAGGGTCAAGCTGACCTACAGACATCATCTAAAAAATAAAATGGAAAGAGAAAGATAGGAAGCAAAGAAAAACAAGATGATCCAGAGGGCAGCTAAAGTGAGGTAAAGATTAACCTTGGCAGGAGCAGTCAAAACACAAAGTACTAAAAAGTAGTGAATAAATACACATTCATGAAAAGAATAACTTTAAAAAAAAAAAAAAAGGAAGATCAGATATGTATTAATGCAAGTGACACAAAATGAAAGAGGTGCAAGAGGCGGGGAGCCCAGGATACAATCACATTCTGTAGTAAACTTGTGACTCCAACAGATGGGAAACGTAACCCCTCAAGTACTCTGGCACCTGGCACATGGAAACTGCAGAATTATGATTGTGGACATGAGACCATAAAAATGGCTTTTTAGGTTTTTTTCCAAGGTGTCCGGTGCCACAAACTGAATTTTCCGAAGAATAAACAAAATAAGTTACACTTTCAATATGACACAGGTTGGTATAGAACTTAAGCACAAAGACAGATTTCAGATCCTGGTTCTTCACTTCCCAGCTGTGTGACATTTTCCAAATTTTATAACCTCTCTGTTTCCAGTTTTCCCTGTATAAAATAGCGATAATAATACTATATACTTCAAAGAGCTCTGTCAAATGACAATAATAAAATAGTGTACTTCACTGGTTGTCAATACAGTAAAGGATTTAGGACCGTGGACTAACCTATAGTGAGGACTATTTAAGAGTTAGATATTGACGATGACAGTGGGGATCATGATGATGGTGACTGCCTAGGGGTTAACTCCATGGTCCCCAATGTTAGACAAACCCCTGCTCTTTTGCTTTACCTTTGAGATCTTCAACAAATGTAATCATTCTAAACTCTAGTACCTTCTACTGTCGCTCTTCTAAAAGGGAGTGATAGTAAGCACTTGGCATCTTGTGAGAGTTAAGTGTAAGGGCGCATGAGTAGTGTGATGAATATGAGTCTGCCGAGACCCTTCAATTTGGGGCAAAAATATGTCATCAATATTGATGCCATGCTTCAGGACCTCATGCTTATCCAGTCTTGTTTCGCTTGTGTTACAAGCTGCTGTCAGGTTTAGTATGATTATGGTGGGATCTATTATTTTAAAAAGCTTCCCTGGTGGCACAGTAGTAAAGAATATGCCTATCAATGCAGGAGACGAGAGTTAAATCCCTGGGTAGGGAGAATCCCCTGGAGGAGGAAATGGCAACCCACTCCAGTATTCTTGCCTGGGAAATCCCTTGGACAGAGGAGACTGGCGGGCTACAATCTATGGGGTTGCAAAAAAATCTGACACAAATTAGTAACTAAACAGCAACAACAAATTATTCTACGAGAAACAAAGATAAAGACACACTGATAGAAGCTTCTTTTCCTACATACAAATGTAGACAATTATTTGTGAGGAAGAGATGGCTGGATGGCATCACCAATGCAATGGATATGAACTTGGGCAAACCTCAGGAGATGGTGAGGGACAGGGAGGCCTGGCGTGCCGCAGTCCATGGGGTCGCAAAGTGTCGGACATGAGTGAGCGACTAAAGAGCAGCAACAATGATACTGCATTGGTGAATTAACCGACGTCCTAGAAACATGGCGAGGAAACTAGCCGTGGCTAACTTAAGGGAAATTCCAGTGAGAAATGTGAACTAAAACTGCACTCCCAGAACTTCCAGAGAGCCCGTTGCACTGTTCAGAGCTTGTCATGATCAAGCAGAGGAGGCCCTCTTGAGCTGTCACCTCTTAAGTTTATACAAGAGTGAAATGGATCAAGAGGATAAATCTCTTCCTGTGGAGAGGAATGGGGCTTCCCAAAGGAGCAGGAAGGGATTTTGAGAGAGCAATGTATGTTGGGAAAGGTGAAACATGGAAAAAGAAGACAGTGAGGATAAAGGAGCAAATGTATAAGACTTCCTTTCTGGAATGTTATCTTGGTTGTGATTAAGGCAGTACCTACCCAAGAGGTGTGTACTCTTCAACACAATAGTCATGTTGATGAACATATTATGGACATATATCCACACTTAGAAGCATCTGTGAGGGTTTCCACTGCCACTGCCTTGCTCTAATAGTGAAACAAAGAAATGATTTACACTTCTATTAAGACGAAAATGGTTAGGTCAGCTAATATTGACACAATGAAAGAATTTTAGAAATATATTCACATGAAAAAATAACATATATAACAGCAAAAAATGCAACCATTAGAGTCATGTTTGTGAAGAATGATTAATGGTATGGAAAAACATGCATGTGTGCAGATAGATCTATGTGCACATATATGCAGAAAGACAAAAAAGCAAAATGGCATGATGCAGTATAATCTCAGATACATGTTTTTTTTTTCTTTTTAATGCACAGGCAACGAAACAAAGCAAAATACAAAACAAATAACAATGCTGCTCATGTTGCCCCTGAGTGAGGAGATGCTGATTTTTGTGCTCCTTTACCCTGCTGAAGCCCTCCCTGCTCTGAAAGATGCAAACCTCATAGATGATGATAAGGGCAGAGATGCAGACTTCGTGGAGAGTTGTCAGTGCTGCTCAGCATCCAGCTCAACTATATAAAGATACAAGGAGAGGAAACATCTGCAGTTTTCCCATCCGTGGTGCTGCTGTATAATTATGCTGAAGCCAAGACAACCCTTGATTCTAGAGGCAAGAGGAGAAACAATATGCTGGCAGTGTCTAGAAGCAGCTTTTAAAATAACCCTTGTGATACCTAATGCTGATTCATGCTGATGTATGGCAAAAACCATCACAATATTATAATTACCCTCTAATTAAAAAATGATAAAAATACATTTTAAAAAATAACCCTGTGAGCTAGTTCTCAGTTTACATCACAATGTCCTCCCAAATTCCTTCCCAGATCATCCCCTCATGGTGGAGCTACTTACACTATTGTGGCTCCACCTCTAATTACTGGATGCATTTTGTGAAAATTAATTGATATGTCAAGTGCAGGAGAGAAATTATTGGCTAGGGAAACTGAATCAACATGCACAATTCAGCAATAGTTGAAAATTGCTTTGGGAGCCAAAATGCCATTGAGTTGATCAGTTTTCTCTCCTTGTTTTGTCCCTCTACAAAGTCTAGAATCCCTTGGAATTCCTCCTAAATGTTGCAATGTAATTCTTTTTATTTATATGCCTTAATTTTTATGCCTTTTCTATCTCCAATAATTATTTTGATTAAATGCCCCCAACCCCATTTACCCTCACTCAAAAGTCTTGGATCTGCCCAGGGTGAGGAGTAGAACATGAAGTCAGTGCACACATGACTATACTTTTGCATTTTATACTAAGAGCATGCTTTACTTTAATAATCAATAAAACAAGCAATATGTTATTAAGAAAATAATCATACGGTAAGATTTTAAAAATAAATTAAACCCTCCAGTGCCCTTTCCCATCGGATCTGAATTCCAGTCTCGGTGGTCATATTAATAAACAGAGGAATGGTAGCACTGAAGCTGTGCTCATAGTGTCTGCTATATAGCATGCAGGCTAATTTCAAACAAGGTAAAAATGATAATAGAATTAAACTTTTAAAATAAATATTAAGATGGCTGGCATTTTCCTCAGAATTAGAAATATATTTTATATACATATGATACAATGAAAGTCTTTTATACAGAGATATGTGAATGTGGACTATGCCTAAATAGTCAAATAAAAATTAAAGAAAGCTTTTCTTAAGTTTATATGTCTACAGAAAGTACTTTGAAGTAATCTTTTATTGATGACTTTCTACATAATTCCCAAGACTATTGATTATGGAAAAACAGATATTCCCTTTTCTTTTTTAATGCTATCTATCTTTTAAAAATATTTACCTGGTGTCAAAATGTCAAAAAGAGAGTCCAGAGGTTTATAGGAATTATTAATCTCTTTGAAATAATCATGAAATATTCTCCCTAAATCCAATAAAATATTGATACTTATTGATAGAACTGGAATGCAGTTGTTTTAGTTCTATACTCAATTGAGAAAGCAGGGGAATTTGGGGGGATTTTATTGTTATTATTATTATTATTTTCATAGTATTTCAGAAAACAACTTTAGTTTTCTATTTCCCCCATGCTCTGTGATCTTTCCTGCTACCAAAACATGCAATAGAAAGCTTTCTTAGCATCTCTTATCTTGTAATGCAGCCTTCAAGAAGAGAAAGAATTTTCTTCAACAATTTCAGAAACATTCTTATCATTTCTGGATAGAATTTTAGAACTATGAAAATTTTTCTAACTGAATTTCAGCTAGTCAGCTTAACCTCCAGTCATGTTGGCCAAAACCTACTTAAGTGCTTGTTAGTTTATGTCTAAAACTATACATCAGTTCAGTTCAGTTGCTCAGTCGTGACTGACTCTTTGCAATCCCATGGACTGCAGCACACCAGGCTTTGCTGTCCTTCACCAACTCCCGGAGCCTACTTAAACTCATGTCCATTGAGTCGGTGATGCCATCCAACCATCTCATTCTTTGTCATCCCCTTCTCCTCCTGCCTTCAATCTTTCCTAGCAGCAGGGTTTTTCCAGTGAGTCAGTTCTTTGCATTATGTGGCCAAAGTATTGGAGCTTCAGCTTCAGTATCAGTCCTTCCAATGAACACCCAGGACTGATTTCCTTTAGGATGGACTGGATGGATCTCCTTGCCGTCCAAGGGACTCTCAAGAGTCTTCTCCAACACCACAGTTCAAAAGCATCAGTTCTTCAATGCTCAGCTTTCTTTATAGTCCAACTCTCACATCCATACATGACTACTGGAAAACCATAGCTTTAGTAGATAGACATTTGTCGATAAAGGAATGTCTCTGCTTTTTAATATGCTGTCTAGGTTGATCATAGCCTTTCCTCCAAGGAGCAAGCGTCTTTTAATTTCATGGCTGCACTCACCATCTGCATTGATTTTGGAGCCCAAGAAAATAAAGTCTCTCACTGTTTCCATTGCTTCCCTATCTATTTGCCATGAAGTGATGGGACCGGACGCCATGATCTTCGTTTTTTGAATGTTGAGTTTTAAGCCAGCCTTTTTACTCTTCTCTTTCACTTTCCTCAAGAGGCTTTCTTCCATAAAGGTGGTGTCATCTGCATATATGAGGTTATTGATATTTCTCCCAGCAATCTTGATTTCATCTTGTGCTTCATCCATCCCATACATATATTTTCTCTTTTTTTGTGCTTTATATTGTATCTTCAAATTAAACTGAATTTTTTATGAATTTTCCATGTAATGGCAACTTCCTTTCAATTTCCTAAATGTTCTGCATACTCTAGTCCCTACAGCAGATTTTGCATTAATATCGTTATACTAAGTTGTTCTCAAACTTTTATATAGCTCATGTGTCTGTTGGGGGATAAATTCACTTCAATGAAGCAAATACCAGGCAACATTTTCTATTTAACATTGTAAAAATGCTTAGGGACATGTTAAATGAAGTTCCGTAAAGCCGCAATTGCATATTGCTTATCAGGGTAGAGTTTAAAAGCTAATTACATATTCATCGATGCTTAGTTACTGAACCATAGAAACACCTAAATAAGCAATTTGTAGTTATCCAATGTGAAATAGTTGTCCTATTAACACTTAATTCAAAGCATAGAAAAAGTGTCTTTCCTAAAACCAAAGATAAAATAGAAACAAATGCTTTCTTTAACAGCTAATGGAGTCCAATGCAGTTAAACTAACGAAGGGAGTGTGATTTCTACTAACAGTTCTGTTTTCCTCTTCAGCAGAAAATTATACATAAAATTACAGAGATTATTGTTAGGAATTTACAAACCACCTGTTTTTATTTCCATTAGCATTTTTTCTTAAACCTCTTTTCATTTCTTCAATCTTTATATTAAAGCAGAAATACCTTTATCTTTCAGAAACTTGAAAATAATCTACTTAAGAATCTTATTTTTCCACCTCTAATTCTTTCTGATGGGTGTTATCTGAACTCAAGAATATTCCTAATACAGCATTGTCACTTATAAAGCAAGGATCCTGAGAGTTTTATTTGGCTGTCTTTATTTGAAGAATTTGTGTTTTGTGTATCATGGTCTCAATGCAAAGTTAATTCCCCAATCATCACTTCTGTGTAAGCTCAGAGTAGACAGAACTGTACCATGTAAATTAGTTGTTGTACAGTATCCAGTGCAAATGGTACCCTTGACTTCAAATGCCTAACTTATATCCCTCAAAATCATATTTTTTTCCCCAAAGATTGGAAAAGATATCCATAGCAAAATTGAATAACTCTGAATACAAAGAAAAGGAAAAATGCAACCACAGTGAGAACACAAGCAGGTTATATCAATTCATGTCCCAACTCTACCATGTACCAGCCATTACCATTGCTCTGTGATCTTGCAAGAAGATTCTCTGAACCTCAGTGATTTGTTTTTATTAAATTTTATAAAAGTACTGTACCTATCAATGGCAGCTTCCAGTTGCAAGGTGGTAAAGAATTTGCCTCTAGTGCAGGAGACACAAGAGACACAGGTTTGATACCTGGGTCGGGAAGATGCCTGGAAAAGGGAATGGCAACTCATTCATGGGGTCGCAGAAAGTCGGACACAACTGAGCACATATACACACGTACCTATCAATATAACAAATTAGAAATTTTAAAAGCTAGCCACAGGTTATCATTTGAGAAACACAAAGTTGCCTACTTTGTTAAGTCTCTATGAGCAACCTAGTCATCTTCAGCTTACCCAGTAACCTACAGGGCTGAAAAAACAGTGCCATGATTATGCTAAACTTCAGAAAAAGATTTCTGCAGAGACCTGCAGTCCCTGTCAATTGCAGGCTAGCTGTAGATTTTCATTTCTATCCAGAATTGAAGAGTATGAGTCAGTGGGAAAAGTCATTGAGAGAACAGGGTGCATCTGTTCAAATCTTCTTCCTATTAGTTACTAGTATCTACTTCTTGATTCATCTCATACTGTAAATCAATCATAAAACTGGACAAGAGTCAGTAAAATTCAGCAGAAAAGCAAATACACTCCCACTCTCACATAGATGTACAAAGAATGCATATTCTCTTTATTTTTTTACACTGCCTTTGGCTCTAGTGGTAAAAACCTGCCTGCCAATGTAGAGGACAGAAGAGATGGAGACTTCATTCCTGCGTTGAGAAGATCTGCTGGAGAAGGGAATGGTTACCCACTCCAGTAATTCTTGCCTGGAGAATCCCATGGACAGAAGAGCCTGGCAGGCTACAGTCCATGGGGTCGCAAAGAGTCAGACACGACTAAAGTGACTTCACATGCATGCATGCATATCTTCCTCAAAAACCCTCAAAACCTCTATAATAGAGAAGGAAGACCACATTTAATCTGTCTAATTTTTAAATACTAGCCTGATACAATAATTTAAATAGTGTTCTTAGGCAAAATATGCAATCACCCATATTTCACATTTCCTTCTCTCCTGGCAGAGGTTTGTAGCTCACCCGACCTCATAGAGAAAAAAGAAAGGAAATCTTGCATCCTTGGGCTGTCCTCTGACTCCTTTGGTTTCCATGGTGATGTTTTGTTCCACTGGTTGCCGTTCATCCTGCTGGGAAAAAACTAGCAGCCTGTGTAAACTCCTGATCCACATTTTCTTGTCTTGATGAGGACCTGAAAGCTTGGCCCACCTGCATTCCAGGCCTCAGCTTTATTTTAAGCCCATGCAGTCTTATCCCCAGCAGTCTGAGTAAATCAATATTTCTGATGCCTGTAACTCATTTTTGACACACCAGTGTGCTGAGGTACACAGCTCTGCATTAATAGAATACAGATCTTCATATTTGAGAAGAAAATGGCAACCCATTCCAGTATTCCTGCCTGGGAAATTCCACTGACAGAGAAGACTGGTAGGCTACAATCTATGGGGTTGCAAAGAGTCAGACATGACTGAGAATTCACACACAGATCTTCATATATGAAAAGGCTTTCAAGTCTATTGTCAAATATTGGATGGTTTGAAAGCTCTTCAACCTCACTGTAGCGATTTATTCTCACTCTCATGCCCACCTCACCCCTCCTCCAGAGGGATGCTATAAACTCGCTAAGGTGTGTGTGCTCAGTCGTTTCAGTCATTTCCAAATTTCTGTGACTCCATAGACTACAGCCCATCAAGCTCCTCTGTCTTTGAGATTTTCCCAGCAAGAATACTGGTGTGGGCTGCCATGCCCTCCTCCAGGGGATCTTCCCAATCCAGGGATCAAACCCGTGTCTCCTGCATCTCCTGCACTGCAGGCATATTCTTTGCTCACTGAGCCACCAGAGAAGCCCAGACTTGCTAAGGAAAACATCAAATAGTGGGAAGGCAAAAGGTAAAAGCATACAGATATTTTAGTTAAAAATATAAAAATAATGGAAGGACCTATAAATAAATAAATTCAACATGTTTCACCTCTCTTTTCCAGTTCATTCACTAGTTCACAGAAAAAAGTGCGGAGAGGAGGAGAAGGGATGAACAGTCCTCAGGCGCTAAATCAAGAGAGAACACCAACAATGGCTGGAGCTGGCAAGTGACTGAATCAGCCTGGCCAGGAGAGTAAGTTTTTCAGAGTTCCCCAATACTGGATAGCAAAATCCATGCAAACTTCCCTGTATTTCTAAAATTGTTTTTTCAAATTATTTGCAACAATCACTGATCTGAAAAGTGTGTGTGTGTGTGTGTGCGCGCGCGCACACACTAAGTAGCTTCAGTTGTGTCCAACTCTTTGCAACCCCATGGACTGTAGCCTGCCAGGCTCCTCTGTCCATGAGATTCTTCAGGCAAGAATGCTGGAGTGGGTTGCCATGCCCTCTTCCAGGGGGATCTTCCCGAACCAGGGATCAAACCCACATCTCTTGAGTCCTGCATTGGCAGGCAGGTTCTTTACCATTAGCACCACCTGGGAAGCCCCCAAATCATCTTAATTGGTCTCATAGGTATTTTTTGTTGCTCTTTGTCCCTTTCTTGCTGACCCTGGAATTCCTTCACATGCTGTTTCATTGTTGGTTGTAGAGCTCAGAACATGAGAAAAATTATAAATACCATTCTCTGTATCTACTGTACATTGTGTGCAGCTATTCTTACCATGAATGAATTGTGAGTGTGGTTATTTTAAGAGTACTGCTGAATTTTTCTTTATTGTCTTCTATTTTCTTTATATTTTTTGTGTCTATTGCTTTCAGAAAGTCATATGAACATCTTTTTCAATGTTTTTATTAAAAAGCTGTTATCAACATATGTTTTAAGGACAAGACTGTGTTGATATTGCTTTATTTTCTAAATGTACATTTAGTCTGATTTTGATTGGTTATTTACCTTATACTAAGTTGGACCTCCGGGAGTAAGGTAATAAATATTCAAATTGTGTTCCAAACTGTTTTAAGCCCCTTGCACATAACTATTCTTGTAGAAACATCAGTGCCACATATTCAGCCCCATGGCTATTACAATAAAGCATGAATCAATGAGTACAGAGCTTTCTTCTTTGGGTGTTTTAGTTTGCTAGGATTATAATAGCAAAGCACTGTAGGCTGGGTGGCTTAAACAAGAGAAACTTATTGTCTCAGAGTTCTGGAGGCTCTAAGTTCAAGATCGAATTGTTGCCAGAGTTTGCTCCTTCCGGAAACTGTGAGGGGGAATCTGCCCCCTTGCCTTCCTCTTCACTTCTGATGATTGGCTGGCAATCTTTGTTGGCTTTTATATCTCTGCCTTCATCTTCATGTGGTGTTCTCCCTGTGTCCATTTCTCTTTGGCTAAATGTCCCCCTCATAATGAGGATATCAATCATATTGGATTAAGGCTCACCCTAATGACATCATCTTAACGGATTACACTGGCAACAGTTCTATTTCCAAATAAGGTCCCATTGTGAGGTTTGGGGATTGGGACTTCAACGTGTGAATTAGGGTGAACACAATGGTGGCTCAGAAGGGAAAGAATCTGGCTGCAATGCAGGAGGTGTGAGTTTGATCCCTGAGTCAGGAAGATCCCTTGGAGAAGGGAATGGCTACCAACTCCAGTATTCTTGCCTGGAGAATCCCATGGACAGAAGAGCCTGGTGGGCTAGAGTCCATGAGGTCTCAAGGACCAAGAATGTTTCAAGGAGGCAAAAATTGCAAAACATGTACAACGTTTGTTATTAGAGACACAGCACAATGTTTGGGAAAGCACACAGAGAAACAGTTTATTTTGCCAGAGGCAAGACAGAGATATGCACCCGGAGAGGAGTGCAGGCATTCTGAGTGAAGAGTGCAGTAAAGAGGTGATTTACATCACTTCTATAGGACAGTCCTTCAGGGTCTTTGTCCACCTATGACCAATTAACTTGTTTCTGTCTCCACACCTGACTGTTTCTGGGAGCCTCCCCAGGATGCACGTGCAGCTTTTCTCTAAGATAGATCCCACCCACTGCAGAGGCCTATGGGAACATGTTCACACTTATTATGGGGTGGCCTCCCCTCCCTTTTTGACATCCAAGGAGACTGCCTGTGCATGTGCAGACAGGGAAGTCTTCCTTGATCTCAGGAGTGAGCACCTTATCTCTTTGCTTTAGCAGAGCTCAGCTTTTACCACCAGCCTTGTCTTTGGAGTGTCTGGGTGAAAACAAAGCTTGAATTTTACTCACTTGATAAACACCATGATGTACTCTGCATATAAGTTTAATAAGCAGGGTAACAATATACAGCCTTGACACACTCCTTTTCCTATTTGGAACCAGTCTGGACTGCAAGAAGATCCAACCAGCCCATCCTAGAGGAGATCAGTCCTGGGTGTTCATTGGAAGGACTGATGTTGAAGCTGAAACTCCAATACTTTGGCCACCTCATGCGAAGAGTTTACTCATTGGAAAAGACCCTGATGCTGGGAAGTATTGGGAGCAGGAGGAGAAGGGGATGACAGAGGATGAGATGGCTGGATGGCATCATCGACTCGATGGGCATGGGTTTGGGTAGACTCCGGGAGTTGGTGATGGACAGGGAGGCCTGGCATGCTGCGAATCATGGGGTCGCAAAGAGTTGAACAAGACTGAGCGACTGAACTGACTGAACTGAACTGATAAACACCAAGTGTTCATCCCAGGGACTCACCTATTTCCTACCTTGCTTCCTCGAAGGTCTCCTTGTGACCAGGGAGAGCTGTTACCCTGGCCAGAGGGAAGGTGATTCTCAGAAGAATGAGCTTGTCAGGTAAAATGTGACCCAGGAGAGACGTTCCCAGCAGAAGCTCTGGGACAGAGTAGGTGTTCAGTGCTTACTGGATGATCAAGTTGGTTAAATGATGGAGTGTGAAAGCCAAGCACACAAGAAATGCAGTCCCATGTAGGAGAAATGACAGAGGTTGTTTCACCAAGACTAGAATATATTTGCTGTTGTTCAGTTGCTCAATTATGTGTGAGTCTTTGTGACCCCATGAACTACAGTACACCAGGCTTCCCTGTCCTTTACCATCTCCCAGAGCTTGCTCAAATCCATGTCCATTGAGTTGGTGATGCCATCCAACCACCTCGTCCTCTGTCCTCCCCTTCTCCCCCTGCCCTCAATCTTTCCCAGCATAGAATATATACATAGAGTGAAATCTATATAGTCTTTTGATTTCACCCTACCAAGATGAATTGCTTGAGAGCTATGCTACTATCATCTATTTAGATACTATCTTTGTATTTTATAAATAAAGAAGCAAAGAGCCAGAGAGGTTTAAACTGATTGATTTCCTTACTATTAGCATTAAGGTTAGTACTAAAATTGAACCTTCCCAAAATTCAGTCAGTTGCTTCATACCAGCAAGTGTCCTGAATTTTTCCTCACTCTTTCAACCAGGTAGAATTTCAACCAGGCATAGTTATGGGTTCCATTGAGGGCTGGGTTGTAAAGACTCCTCTTGTCCAAATTTAATATCCTGAGCCATGTTCTAGATCCAGACTTTGGGCTTCCCTATTTATCTTTGCATTGCCCATTCTTAGCTAGGATCCTGCGAAGTCACTTAGCCACACTCCCTGACACTCACTATCTGATCACCCTTGATATTTGATCAAAAACAATATGGTTAATTACAAAGCACCTAACTAAACTTAATTGCTCAGGTCCATACTAGCCACATAAAAAATGCCATAACCTCTACCTTATAATGCAGTGAGGGCCTTAACTCATTGGTAAATTAGATTTGAGAATATTTTAAGGGTAGGGCCTACATATTATTTACCATTGTTACTAATATCAAAGTCTGACACTTAAGTCTTAAATGAAAATTAGTGGAAACATTAATTCCAAAGGATGAATAAGTGAATTAATTCTCTGTTCTTGATTTCAGTACCAACACACTCACTGAACTATATTTATTGTGACTTTATATTCTATACCCAAATTACTTCAGGGGAAAGATATGTCACCATGTCTAGTCAAAGAACGTGAATTTTAGAGGAAGATTAATACAGACACGTCAGGTGAATACCCAGTCACTTGTCTTGAGAAGTCACTTCCTAGACTAGCTCTGCCTTCATGTTTCACTACATTCAGGTGGACTTGGTGCCAACGGTGTGAATAAGGTTTAATATTCTTTACTCATTGCTGTGGTAGCTGATGTTCTCAAGCATAGTGAGATGGTGTCCTTTTACTGTTGTCTCCATGGTGACAAGAACTCTGCATCTTGTGCTTGCTTGAGATGTGTTAGTGCCTGGATCTGATATCCAAGTTTTTCTCTGGTCAGTGATTCTTTAGACAATTAGCATGAATCCAGAGAGCATATTTTGTTTAGCAGATTTCAGCAAGTATTTTATTTGGTTCGTTGATTTTTGCACTCTGTCAATAATTCTGTAATTGTGAGATCTGAGGGCTTTGGCTTTACTCTCTTTAGAAAGGGAAAATCTGATATAAAGACTATAATAAATTATTATAGACATAGTAAGCAATTGTCTGCATATTCTAATTTAAAGGTTATTGTCCCATTTCTCCAACACCGCGATTACTGGAAAATCCCTTCATGTGAATTTAAATATTCTGGCTAAAAGAGCTCTGAGAAGAATGTAAATGCACAATCAGAAAGTGGGAAATTGTGTAGGAAAGATTCTGATTAGATGGAGAGGAGGAGGGCACAACTGTCTTGGGAAGCATTGGCTGGGTCATCGCACTGACATCAGTAATCCATGTGTTAGTCGCACAGTCGTGTCTGACTCTCTGCGACCCCGTGGACTGTAGCCCGCCAAGTTCCTCTGTCCATAGAATTCTCCAGGCAAGAATACTGGAGTGGGTAGTCATTCCCTTCTCCAGGGGATCTTCCCGACCCAAGGATCAAACCAGGTCTTCTGCATTGCAGGCGAATTCTTTACCATGAGTGACCAGGGAAGCCCCATAAGATATGGACCACATTTTGTCAGAACTCTCCACTATGACCTGTCCATCTTGGATGGCCTTGAATGGCATGGCTCATAGCTTCATTGAGTGGCAAAGGCAGTAGCCTCCAAAGACATAAATAGTGTAAAAAGAAGACTGTTCAGGGGGAAAGGCCTATTTTATACTTTTTCTCAAACTTAGCCTGAAAACTGCCATAGTTTTCTATGTATTGGGTTGGCCAAAAACTTCATTTGGGTGTTTTTTTGTAAGATTTTATGGAAAAACTGGGCTCCCCTGCTGGCTTAGATAATTAAGTATCTGCCTGCAATGCAGGAGATGCAGGAGACTCAGGTTCAATCCCTGGGTCAGGAAGATACACTGGAGGAGGAAATTACAACATACTCCAGTATTCTTACCTGGAGAATTCCATAGACAGAGCAGCCTGGCCAGTTACAGTCCATGGGGTTGCAAAGATTTGGACACAATTAAGCAACTAACACTTATGGAAAAGCTGGAACAAACTTTATAACCAACCAATACTAATGAATGACAGAAGGAACACTCATTTTAACTTCCAAAACAACTTTGCAAAGTGTTTTCAAAAATCCCATTGCATTATCCATGAGGAGAACAATTGTTTCACAGAATAGGATAATCCTAACCAAGTTTCATATTCTTATCTCGAAACAAAACACAGGTATCCATCTGAGACCCGTAAAGCCACAAGAGAAAGAAGAAATGAGTTTATTATTGTTCCTATTAGGGCTGCTGTCCTATTTCTATTTGATCTAATCTGAGTTTTTACCCCAGTGTCCACAGATAAGGAGGAAAGCAAAATGAGTTCTGCGTTTGGATGTAACTGCAGCCGCCATCTATAATGGATCCTGACCATTTTCAAATGTCAGGCTTCAGCGAGGGCTGGAGGAAATATGACCTGTGCATAAGAACAAGAAGTTAGCATTACATTTATCCCCTATTTTCATTGACTAACTCTCCTTGGGACTCTGACAACAGAGGGGGTCTATCTCATGTACACTGTCTCCTAGTCTTACTATGACACCTGGTGCTTCCTTCCAGTCCTCTCACATGCCAGCTGCTCACTCTTAATCCTCAGGGTTAGGAGGTGTGATCAAGGTCCTCCTGAGTCTTGATTATAGTCATGATTCTCTGAAGCAGCCATTCCCAACATTTTTAGGACTAGGGACCGGTTTCCTGAAAGACAACTTTTCCATGGATGGGGCAGGGGCTGATTTCCAGATGATTCAAGTGCATTACATTTATTTTGCATTTTATTTCTATTGTTAGCACATCAGTTCCACCTGAGATCATCAGGCATTAGAACCCAGAGGTTCTGGACCCCTGTTCTAAAGCGATCATCTTGAAAGACATTCCATCTGAAAACACCATCCTTTCCTGTCCTTGTTGCTCTCATATACAGACCTCTCACTGAACACTCCTCATACACAGCAGGCTCCCACACCTAAGAGAGATTTCACTCACTCCATATGAGTCTGACCTGACATTTACTCCAAGCCCTCCCATAATTCTTCAAGAATTCAGTACTCAGGTGGCAACCATCCAGCTCCCTGGCCTCTCAGTTTTCCAGCAGCCTCATATACTCCCTGATGTATATACCTCTCTTCCACTATAGCCACTCACCCCCGTGGCCTCACCCTGGTCATTTTTCTTACTTGTAACCATTCTAATTCCAAAGTATCTTACTATGTGCTCATAAAAATTTTAACACCAGCTTAAAAAAAAATCATTATTCCTTTTATGAACCTCTAGCCTTCTATAACGGTTCCTCCCAATCCAGGAATCATATTATGACTATTGCTTGAGCTAACGAATGAGTGAACAAACTCATGAAGAGGAAAATGCCAATAACCCAGTTACAATAACATTTCTTCTTCTACTGAACAGAAAATCCTGTGTTGAGTCTGGTCTTGAGTTGCTGGGCTACACTGTTGAATCCAGATAAAAGCTAGGCATCTTGCTTCCCAGTGTTACTACTAAATACCTGGACATCACAAGTGGATGGAGGATGGGAACAGAAAGCACAAAAAGGACCAGGAAGAGGTCCTTTTCCATATTAACACTGAAATAGGCTTTATTTGAAATATGAAAATACCCCTTCAAATGTGTCTTTTTATATCTGAAGAGACAGAATATATATGTGTGTATGTATATACATGGGCTTCCCTGATAGCTCAGTTGGTAAAGAGTCCGCCTGCAATGCAGGAGACCCAGATTCAATTCCTGGGTCAGAAATATCCCCTGGAGAGGGGATAGGCTACCCATTCCAGTATTCTTGGGCTTCCCTTGTGGCTCAGCTGGTAAAGAATCTGCCTACAATGCAGGAGACCTGAGTTCCACCCCTGGGTTGGGAAGATCCCCTGGAGAAGGGAAAGGATACCCACTTCAGTGTGCTGGCCAGGAGAATTCAATGGACTGTAGAGTCCATGAGGTTGCAAAGAGCCGGACACAACTGAGCGAATTTCACTGGCGACTAGCAACTATGTATGTGCGTGCTAAGTCTCTTCAGTAACGTCCAACTCTGTGCAACCCCCACGGACTGGAGCTCACCAGGCTCCTCTGTCCATGAGATTCTTCAGGCAGAAATACTGGAGTAGGTCTCCATGCCCTCTTCCAGGGGATCTGCCCAACCCAGGGATTGAACCCGTGTCTCATGTCTTCCACATTGGCAGGCAGGTTCTTTACCACTAGTGCCACCTGGGAAGCCCCACGTATATATATACAACTGTACAAAACTTCTTTTCTTCCATTTTTATTTTTTCTCCCTATAAGTAAAAATACATAAATCCTTTCCTTTGACCAGCTGATTAGAAGGGAACTCCACTCTAGAAATGTTTTGCTTGTTTTTCTTCCTTCTTTATCTTTCTGTTTATGTTTTTATATTTTAACCATAAAACATCTTGACATTTGCCTTTGCAGAACCAGATAAAGAGAATGTTGGTTCTCTTATTTTCTGCAGTCATAATAAAATAATATTCAGGAATGAAAATAAGAAAAGTACTGTACTTAACCCATGGTCTTTACGAATGCATGTAATAGGATTTCATTTGGCAAATATCTGTCAGTTTCCTTGGATGAACAGAAGGACTCTTTCCTTATTTTCTAGTGATACTAAGAAAATAGAAATAATATTGAGAACACATTTTCCACATGTTTCTGGTAAAGCCTGATATTTTCTGGCATGCTAATTCAGAAGAATCCAAATAAGAAGGAGAGCTGATTTGTGGTCCACACCCACTGCAGATTTCATCCCTTGTCACTGCCTTCTTTCCCACTGAGCGCATAAAAGGTTTATAGTGCTTTTCACGACTAAAATTTGCCATGAGACTAAAATATCTTTTGACAAAAGTCCTTATTATTTTAATGTGCTTTGTAATACATGTTTAATATTCTTACATGCTTGAAGTTATTCTTGAATTAAATGATACAATAGGGATTGAGATGTTTTTCAATTTCTCCAACTTCCTAGATAACTTACATTTTCCTGTGTTTTAAAGATGTCACATCACTCTCCCTTCCTTGCTAGCTTTCTTCTTGTTTATTTCTAATGTTAAAATATATACACAGATGTTAATCGAAACAGGTTTGAAATTTAAGTCAGAGCTGTTTCATGTACACCAACTGTTTATAAGCACTTTAATAAATATACCTGAAATAAGAATATCAAGAGGCAAAAAGGAAGTTGCTCAATTATCTAATAGCCTCAACTCAAGTGCCCCAAAAACATCTGGTTAATAAGAAATTTTGACAAATGATAGTTCTGGCTTCATGTGTTAGGAAAAACTTTCTGTTACTCAGTTCTGAAGTTTCCAGTCCCAAAAGAATAAGCTCAGAAACAAATTTCACCAAAAGTTAATATTCTGACATATCTTGTAACAGTACATCCAATAATCATAGTATTTAATCAGATTCTTTCTGCCCATCTGATGGCCAGTTTCATATCATAAGAAGATAGAAATTGCAGGTATATGCTTCTATTCTGCTGGAATACTGCCGCTAATGATGCCCATTTAGGGGCTTCCCAGATGACTCAGTGGTAAAGAATCCGCCTGCCAAGCAGGAGATGTAGGTTTGATCCCTGTGTTGGGACAATCCCCTGGAGAAGGAAATGGCTACTCACTCCAGTATTCATGCCTGGGAAATCCCATAGACAGAGGGGCCTGGAGGGCTACAGTCCATGGGATTGCAAAGAGTCAGATATGACTTATCGATTAAACAACAACAATGATGCCCATGCCCTAAACCCCAGAATCTGTGACTATGTTGCCTTACATGGCAAAAAGACTCTGCAAAAGTGCTCAAGGATCTTGAAATGGGGAGATTTTCCTGATTATCTGGGTGGGTCCACTGTAATCAGTGGAATTATAAGCAAAGATTTTTATAAAGTAAAAGAGAGAAGTGGTAGAGTCTGAGAGAGATTTGAAGATGCTATGTTTCTGATTTTGAAAGTGGATGAAGGAGCACCAGATAAGAAACGCAAGTGACCTCTAGAAGCTGGAGCAGGCAAAGGAATGAATTCTCCCCAAGAAGCTCCAGAAGGAACACAGCCCTGCCAACAACTTGTTAGCCCATCTCAGACTTGAACTGAAGCCCATTTCAAACTCTGACATCCAGGTCTGTGAGACAATAAATTGGTGTTGTTTTAAGCTGTTTCCTGAAAGCATAACAAGAATATTTTGAATTCAAAGCAACACAATATAAATAAATATCTACTGTCTGAATATGTAGCAGATCATCAGAACAGGTCAATGGGAGCAAAGTTTGTTTGTGAATGAACAGCGTGTTCAGGTTTAGTAAATAAAACTGAAGATACATTTCTGGATCACAGACAAGAGTATAAAGAGAGAAAAATGATGAGGAAAATGAAGCAAAGGCAATATCCCTCTTTTAAGGAAATAATAGAACTCATGAATAGAATCCTGAGTGAAAAAAGAAAACATAGTAGAAATGGTTTCTGAACTGACAATGGCATGGTTCAAGAAATTTATGAAAAGCTCGATTATCTACCCATATTCAGGGCATATTTAAAATTACATTACACATTTAGGAGTAAATTAAAAATGAGTACAACTTACATTGACTTTAGATTTCTTTCCACAGTCTGAGCTTCTGGAAAATAGTAAAATAAAATTTAGTACTCAATCTGTGTAGTCAAATTGATTTTCATGGGTGAAATGTATAGCAAGGTGGTTTAGATGTTTGTGGAAATAAAAGCAGATTTTCTATCAAGTCATCCTTCCTAGATAGATGCCCTTCAATTGTTGAATCAAAGTTTAGAATCTAAGGATGATGAGTTGTAGATAAAAGAGACTGATGATAAATATTTAAGCCAAAAAAAAAAAAAGCCAATGAAATAACTTAAATAGCTATGGAATTTGGATCCAAAGTTAAATGCATAACAATTATGGAAAAAAAAAAAAACTTGCTGTTGAAAAAAGTTTTTAAAAATACAGATTTATATCCCCTGAATTATATTAGAGAAAACTAGGGAAACTGCTGAGGCATGAGATATAATGGATAGAGGGATATAAAGAGAAAACAGCTTCTCCTTGAATAATGATAAACTTTAAAAATCTCTTTATTATTTCAAAAATCAGATAATTTTAAGAATTTTAAGTAAATATAATTTTAAAGTGCTTAAAAACACAAGATAATCCTTAATGCAATTAAAAATTGAATACATGCCATTTAAATTATTGCAGAACTTATAGACAAAATATATTTAGTTTGTATAGTCCCTCTAAAAAAACAGAATGGAAGATGAAAACAAAAAGTTCTTTAAACAAGAAGCATACCACATGAAGATAATAGAATCCAAGCTAAAATAACCCATTAAACCTTATTGTTTTCCAAATTATGTACAATGAAAAGTATAAAAGGGGAATTCTGATAATTATGTATTTTCAGACTCATTCGTAAAAATAAAATGTAAATTTTTCTTTCCATACATATCCTCTGTCCTGTTTTTCATTTTCTCTGTCCATCTCTACTTGATACATTTCTTTTCTGCTTCATTTAGATGTCTTTCTTGCATAAGTCTCTGATCTTGGAAACGTCAATTACAGTGAGAGAAACATTGTCTCAATAATGTGTGGCCTGACTCTTAGAGACCTCTCACTCATGTGCTGGTCCCAAAAACAGTGCTCTTACTCCTGGGAAGTAAATAAAAATATTTGGGAGAATTTGTTAAACTGAATATTAAAAAAAAAAACTCATTAGAAAACAATTCTCATATGAATTAAAGAACAAAACTTGGCTATATGCTACAAAAATTAAGATGCATGGTACAATATCATTGCAAATAAAGGGCTGGGCAAAGATAATATTTGGCAAATATAAATAGTGTCCCAAATATATTTCCAAGGTCCAAACATGATGTAGGATATTCACTGGAATAATAATCCATTTTGAAGTTTTGACAAAAATTAACTTAAATGTATGAAACAACATATTAAATATTATATTAATGTATTAAAATATATAAAGCAACAATAGATAGAAATATAAGGGGACATCAACATTTCAGCTAACAAAATAATAAAATTAATAAAAATGGTTCTAAGGAATAGCTCGTATGCATGATCAATTATTAAACTATCCTTCAGTGATGCTGATTATATGGCATCTGTCCTAGGTCTTTAGTACAATAAAGATGATAATAGCAATAGATAAAATAATTTAATCACAGTAATAGATATCAAGCCTTTTCCTGGATATTCTAAAAATATTTTCTTAATTAACTATTACAATAGCCTGACCAGGTAGATATAACATCCATTTGAAGTGTGAGAGATCTAAGATTGGGAAAGTCTAAAATAATTTATCTTAAGTCACATACTCTTTCAAATAAGTGGATGAAATTTGAAACTGTATTCGTCTGATTCCTGAGTATCATACATTTTCTGCCATGCCATGATGTATCTTATACTCAAAAACATTCATCACCACAGTAGATTCTATTTCATAGTAGAGTGGAATAGGAACGTCTAAGTCATGACTCTCCACTGAAATATTATATAACAATAAATGGTGTATATGAATTCTTTATAGCAATATTTTTATTTTTTCTACAAAAGTATAAAATTGATATATGATTTAGTCCTAACTATACAAACAAAAAACCTTTGGGTTTTTTTTTAACTTTTGGTATTTTCCATAGGATGAATAATGGAGAAGGAAATGGCAACCCACTCCAGTACTCTTGCCTGGAAAATTCCATGGGTAGAGGAGGCTGGCAGGCTACAGTCCATGAGGTTGCAAAGAGTCTGACACGACTGAGTGACTTCACTTCCTTTCTTTCTATAGATCCTTTTGGAGAAGGAAATGGCAACCCACTCCAGTGTTCTTTCCTGGAGAATCCCATGGACAGAGGGGCCTGGTAGGCTACAGACAATGGGGTTGCAAAGAGTCAGACACGACTAAGCAACTAACACACACACACCTAGGATGAATAGGTCTTATCTGTAAAAAATTGCCTTCTGGTGTTTGGTAGCATTCTGGTGGGTCTCAGGGTGAAAAGTGAAAGTGAAGTCTCTCAGTCGTGTCCAACTCTGTGACCCCATGAACTGTAGCCTACCAGGCTCCTCCATCTGTGGGATTTTCCAGGCTAAAGTACTGAAGTGGGCTGTCAATTCCTTCTCCAGGGGATCTTCCCAACTCTGGGATCAAACCTAGGTCTCCTGCATTGCAGACAGACGCTTTATCATCTGAGCCACCAGGGGTCTTAGGGTACTTGAGATAAGATCTTTGTCACACAGAGGCTAGTATTGTAGAATAGTTGAGCAATGCCTAAACTGATAGAGGAACACTATCAAAAAGATTTTTTAATAGGAGGATACCTTACTCCAAATTATTCTGATTTCTGATAATTAATGTTTTCCTTCAAAAAGATTATTTTATAAAACATATTATATATCAATAATTTTAAAACACTGTTTCCTATGTAAAGATGTCTGAAGAGTAAAATATTTTCCAAGCAAGCTACTGTCCATTGCTTTTTGTGAAGACAATTTAATGAGAAATATAATTCAAGTGATCTCTATTAGAAATTAGCTGACAGATTACCATCATTGTGAATAAACTTGCAACATTTCATTGCAGCTTGTTTCACAGAATTTGGCTTTATTCAGCCCTTACTGAGATATTGTGTGGACAATACCAAGGGAAAATCTCCCTTGGTATGTAAAAATGGGCACAATAAAGGACAAAAACGGTATGGACCTAACAGAAGATATTAAGAAGAGGTAGCAAGAATACACAGAGGAACTATACAAAAAAGATGTTAATGACCCAGATAACCATGTGTGATCACTCACTTAGAGCTAGAAATCCTGGAGTGAGAAGTCAAGTGGACCTTAGGAAGCATCACTATGAACAAAGCTAGTAGAGATGATAGAATTCCTGCTGAGCTATTTCAAATCCTCAAAGATAATGCTGTTAAAGTGCTGCACTCAGTATGCCAGCAAATATGGAAAATTTAGCAGTAGCCACAGGGCTGGAAAATGTCAGTTTTCTTTCCAATCCCAAAGAAAGGCAATGACAAAGAATGCTCAAATGACCACACCCTTGAACTCATCTCACATGCTAGCAAAGTAATGCTCAAAATTCTCCAAGCTAGGCTCAACAGAACTTGAACCAAGAAGTTCCAGACGTTCAAGCTGGATTTAGAAAAGGCAGAGGAACGAGAGATCAAATTGCCAACATCCATTGGATCATAGAAAAAGCAAGAGAATTCCAGGAAAAAATCTACTTCTTCATTGACTATGCAAAATCCTTTGACTGTGTGGATCACAACAAACTGTGGAAAATTCTTAAAGAGATGGCAATATCAGACCACCTTACTTGCCTCCTGAGAAATCTGTATGCAAGTCAAGAGTAACAGTTAGAACCGGACATGGAAAAACAAACTGGTTCCAAATGGGGAAAGGAGTACATCAAGGCTGTATATTGTCACCTTGCTTATTTAACTTATATTCAGAGTACATTATGTGAAATGCCAATATGGATGAAGCACAAGCTGAAATCAAGATTGCAGGGAAAAATATCAATAACCTAGGATATATAGATGACACCATCCTTATGGCAGAAAGTGAAGAGGAACTAAAGAGCCTCTTGATGAAAATGAAAGAGGAGGCTGAAACAGCTGGCTTTAAACTCAGCATTTAAAATATGAAGATCATGACGTCTAGTCCCATCACTTCATGACAAATAGATAGAGAAACAATGGAAACAGTGAGATACTTTATTTTCTTGGGCTCCAAAATCACTGCAGATGGTGACTTCAGCCATGAAATCAAAAGATGCTTGCTCCTTGGAAGAAAAGTTATGACCAACCTAGACAGCATATTAAAAAGCAGAGACATTACTTTGGTGACAAAGGTCCATCTAGTCAAATCTATGGTTTTTCCAGTAGCCATGTATGAATGTGAGAGTTGGACCATAAAGAAAACTGAGAGCTGAAGAATTAATGTTTTTGAACTGTGGTGTTGGAGAGGAGTCCCATGGACAGCAAGGAGATCCAACCAGTCCATCCTAAAGGAAATCAGTCCTGATTATTCATTGGAGGGACTGATGCTGAAGGGAAAGCTCCAATACTTTGGCCACCTGATGCGAAGAACTGATGCTTTTGAAAAGACCCTGATGCTGGGAAAGATCGAAGGCAGGAGGAGAAGGGGATGACAGAGGATGAGATGGTTGGATGGCATCACCGACTCGATGGACGTGAGTTTGAGCAAGCTCTGGGACAGGGAAGCCTGGCGTGCTTCAGTCCATGGGGTCGCAAAATATCAGACATGATTGAGCGACTGAATTGAACTGAACTGGGTCTTATGGAACAAATTCCATTTATTATGGAGGAGGTATTGTGGTTCTGAAGGTGATACTTAAGTTCTAGATACTCAAATTCAAGTCAACTGATCTAGTTGCAAGAGAAAATATAGGCCAATATAGGCTTTTATTTCTTTTTCCAATAAAGGTTGTATTCCTTTTCTACCTAATTAGATGAGTCATTCTGATTTGTCATTCTGACTACAGTTTGCAATCTTCTCTCTATAGAGAGTGGAACTTGAAGCATCCTAACAGTCTCATCGGCAGTTTTTGTTTCAAGTCCGCAATTTTAATTTGATGGAAGATGAGCCAAGGTGAAGAATCCTGCATCAAGTTTTATACAGCAGTGTCTCTTTTTCAAAAAAACTAGACCCTTCATGGCTTGCTTTTCACTGTGTATGGAAGTAAATATATCAGAGCTTGCTAAGTTAGCCATCCAAGGTTAGGTAAAATTTCTCTAACGTGCAGGAAAGCCTGTTTTTCCTCTTGATGCTGATGTAGCGCAATTGGTGTTCACAGCTGCTACATAAATTGTTTGCAAAATCAATGACAGCACTCCAGGGCCAAAGTTAGCATGTACTTCTCTTGGTGACTCTGGAGGCATGTTACCTTCTATATAAAGTCATATTCCTAGCATATGCACTGCCACTCTTGTTCCTGACCTCCCAGAGGACAATGACCGTGACTAGCTAGTGACACACAAAAATAATGTACCACCCTGTTTATGAAAGCTACCAACCTGTAGCCTTGAATAAGAGGTCCTACTAGTTAAGCAATCAGGGGTTGCATTTCTGCTCAGCAAGTACCAAATATTTAAAGTAACATCCTTGATTTTTAATAATAGAAGATTGATTCCAGATCTAGTTTTTGAAAAATACTCAAGTAAAAGACTGCCTAAACAAAAGAATGGAGATAATATAAATAATAGGCTAATAACCATCCACAGTGAATTTATGAGGTAGATAGTGTGATAAACCTGGATAGTGGAGTTTCTGTGAACATACTGGTCACAAGTTGAAGAAAACATATAAGAAATGGCTCTTCCTAATTCATTTTTTCTTTAAGTTTTTTCATATCTTCTAGAGTTGTGGGTCAATACCTTGAATAAACAGTGAGACTGTACAGTGCATTAAAATGACCTAAACCATGACCATCCAGTTTTATTTTAGAGGTAGAGATCATGGTTGGACATGACAGCTAGCAGAGAGGCAAAAACCTGACACAGCAAGGAGAGGAAAAAGATAAGCTCTTTCAGGACTTTTTGTGCTGAAAAATAAAATATCTTGTAGATCTTTCTCTGAGTCTGATATAAAAAAGTTCATCTCTAACCAGTCGTTGCCTGTTTTATATGTGCGAATAGCTGAAAAACATAATAAAAGAAGTACTGTTAAGGCCTGGGTCAGAGTTTGATATTCACATCAGCTGGATGTTTTGTTTTCTGTGGTTTTCAGAACTGTTACTAGAGCACTAGAGCACTTTCTCAACTACCATGTCGGAAAGGCCAGGAGTTTTAGAAACATTCTGACATAAGCTAAAAAGTCATGATATATCGAGTGTTATGGGTCTCGCCAGACAGGCATTGGACGAGTGCACAACATAAGCCTTCCAGGATGGGAATACCCAGCTGCTCTGAGCATTTTGACTAAGCCGGATCTGTAATACAGAATCTATGAATCTATTGTGGATGCAGTAACTGCAATGAATGAGAAAAGAATACTATTACAAAATTATTTTCTGCTGCAACATACATGCATGCACATGGATTCATATGCATATACACACAGATTCAAAAGCAGGTTCTATATATCTTCTGAATTCAGTTCCCTGTTAAGGATTCCTGAAGATGTTGATCTCATTAATTTTCACCTAGAGTTTTGAAATAGCCTTTAAATTTTTTCCCATTCTATGTTCACCTTCCTCAATATACAAAAGTTATTGTCATTAGACATAGATTCAATCATGTCACTTAATTCTTCAAAACAAATCTACATTCATATCTATGGTATATTTAAACCAGATTAAGACATTTTGCTCCCTCTAGTAGATTATTAATTTATCATTCTTTCAAATCAATAGCCTTTCAATATTTGTTCATTTATTATTTATGGATGAGGCTGAGCATCCATGTGATAAAGGGCAGAAGAAAGCACCCATCCTCCCTCCAACTTTTATAAATAATTCAGCTCAGGTTCCGAACTTGCTTAACTTATTCTGCCAAATAAAGTTCTATTAACATCCAGACTTATCTTTCTTGGGAGGGAATTAAGTTACTCACATCCTATGATGTAGAATTCCACTCCTACATGTTTGCCAAAAAAAATACAAACACATGTACACAAAAATAATTCACCAAAAAATGTATAATTACCCTAAGCTTGAAAAGAAAGCGCTAATGACTTTCAGTAGCAAAATGAGTAAACAAATTGTTCTACATTCACACAATGAAATACTACTCAGTAATAAAAAAAGGACAAATAACTGTTCCACACACCAACATGAATGAACTTCAAAAACAGTATGTTAAGTGAAAGAAACTATAAAAAATAATTCTGTACTTTATACTTCTTTTATATGAAATCCAAATATAAGCAGAGCTAATCTACGGTGAGAGAACAGATAGTGTGTGGGAGAGAGAACTAACTACAAGGTTATATGGAACTTTCTGGAAGATGAAGATAGTCTATAATCTTATTTTGTTATGGGAAATGATTTCAAAGGCATATACAGTTGTCAAAGTCTATCCAACTGAATGCATGAGATGCGTGCACTTTGTTTTATAGTAATTTTATTTCAGTACCTAAGGCAGTTACGAGCTGTCTCATCTGTTGTTGCTTGAAGGTATTCCTCTGGGATATCATCCTTTGTCCCAAGGAGCCAATGAGTTTTCTCTGATAATGCATTCAGAATTTTTTTCTGAGAGGAATCCCAGTAAATATACTTTCCTCTGTGTTATCAACTTTCTCATAATTTTCTGGCACTCGGTGATGTTTTGCAGTTCTGTATAAATAAATGCTTGGAACAGCTACTCAGCTGGTATGGTACTAATTTGGGCTCCATATCTGAGGATAATAACAAACATCCCAGCCTACCATTCTAGCTTCCTCTTATGACACTGCTCACTAGAAAGCCTATATTCATTTCAGACACAAAGGATAGTTTATACTTCCCAGACATTTCTTACAATATATCTAGAGTTGCAAGGTGGTTGTGGAGCATGGCTGCCTGAGAGTGAAACTTTCCTTTCATACCTACCACCTATGTGAATTTTTCTAAACTACCTAACTGCTCTATGCCTCGTCTTTATTTAAATTGTGAGTATATATCCAACAGATAGGATTTTATAAGTATTAAATAAGTGTGTGTGTTGCTTAGAATAGAGCCTGACATACAATGCAATATGAGTGTGCTATTAATATCTTAATATTTTTATTTGTGCTTCTATACATTTGCACTTCTATACATTTGCACTTATTTTTTATAACTATTGTTTTCCTTCTCATTTACTTTATTGTAAAGAATTATCTTCTTAGCTTGGACTTCCTTTTCAAAAGGAATTTACTTTTCTTTTTTTTTCCTGCAAAAGTTAAGTTTACATGGAACGTGGAACGGCACAAATGGAATCATATTCAAGAAAAATGTCTTGAGTTGTTCATAATTTTTTTCCATTGAGATTGTCATGAAAACTGATATTCTATTTCCTGGGATTTTATTCATATTAAGCCTCATGCTAAGACTGTCCACTTATTTCATGTACTTCATTTTAGCAGCACTGTTATGGCACAATGGGTGAATAAAAGGCTAGGTGAGTATTTGCTTTGTCAGTCTGGCAGCTGTCTCTGCTGCTCAATCTATCAACCCTCCTCTTTCTTTCAACACTCAGACAGAAGATGCCATGCTTCCCAGAGTCAATAGAGCCCACGTGTTAGAAACACTCAACTCTTCCTAACTCCACCTATTAGTATACCTGCTTTCCTATTCATCTTCACCTACATCCCTCCCCCTGCTGGTGGAAGAGGTAATCCTTCCATGTTCCAGATGCCATCTGCTCACAAGTTTTTCGAGGACCTCAGTCTATAGATCTTTCTCCTCCATCTGCTTTCTCCCCTGCATCTCTCTCATGTATTGTCAATTTCTTCCTCTCTACAGATTTTGTTATTTTAAGAATATTTGATATGCAGTATAACAACTAGACATCCTGGTTGTAACAATTCCACATGAAAATTTATAGCAAATCTTTAGGTTGCCTGTTCCTTTTGTTTCTTTATTTGTAAAATGATTTTATTGTGATATTAATATAATTCATTCACAGGCTATTTGAAGTACACATTTGTGTCTTTTAGTATATTCACAGATCTGTGAAATAATCTCCACAGTCAATTTTAGAGAATTCCGGTCACACCCAAAAGAAACCTTATTCCATTAAAAATCACTCTCTATATTTCCCTAATGGTTCCCCAACTCTAAGCAACCATTAAGATTTCAGTCCCTACAGTTCTGCCTGTTTTTAACATTTTATATAGTAAAGAGCATTATAAAAATTCTTTAAACAATTCTAATACGGTTTGTTTCATTCAACATAGTATTGTCTAGGTTCATCCACGCTGTAGCACATATCAGTACTTTTTACTACTGAATATTCCATTTGATGCAGTTTCCACATTTTATTTATTTCATTCATCAGTTAATGGACATTTGAGTTGTTTCTACTTTTTGGCTATAATGACTAATGCCACTATGACACTCAATTACATAAATATTGGTGTGGACATTTGTTTTCATTTCATTTGGGTGTGCTGTGCTGTGCTGGGCTGGGTTGGTTAGTCATGCCTGACTCTGTTGAGTCTTTGGATTGTAGCCCACCAGGCTACTCTATCCATGGAATTTTTCAGGCAAGAACACTGGAGTGGGTTGCCATTTCCTCCTCCACGGGATCTTCCTGACCCAGGGGCTAAACCTGTGTCTACTGTGTCTCCTGAATTGCAAGTGGATTCTTTACCCACTGAGCCATCAGGGAAACCCTCTCTTGGATGAACAGTAGGATGTCCAGTAGGAGCTGGATCATACTGCAATTTCCTTGGCTCAAATTTTGTGCTTCTTACATGGTCATTCTTCAAAATTCAATTGCATTTTCACTTTTCCACTCTCCTAAGAACAGTGAGTAAATCTTTCTATCTTATCTGCTTTTATAACATTTCCTACATAAGTATGTTGAGTGTTTTATTATTGTTGTAATAATTATAAGTTTATAAATCTGTCTCTCCACTCATTGCTAGACTTTCTGTGGAAGGAAAGAAATTTTGTTCATCTTTTTTTCCTTCCGGCTCATGGTTTTCAATAGATGGTCAACAAATAAATCAAGCATGAATGAATAATCTATGACTTATTCCAGCTTAATAATTCAAAAGCATTACATACTGTGGGTCAGGCATTGTACTGTGCCTTGAGAGTATACAAACGAGTAAAAAGTGCCTCTTGGTCATGAGGGCAAAACCAGAGAAACATACACAGAAAGGTTCCCTGCAGACCCCCGCCCACAATGACTCACAAGCCCTTTCTCTGTACTGCGCAGCCTCCCAGCAGCTGTGCTCTGCTGGAAAGGAGAAGGAGGGGTTAGGGAAGGAGGTGGAGAGAAAGAAGGGGAACCAGACAGGAATGCTGGAGCAGGATCTTACTGCTGAGTGGAAACTCAAAAGTGATCACTGTTGAAGGACCAAGGTAGACAGACAAGCAGGAACACAGATTTTGGAATAGACATGATTTCTAATGTGATGAGATTTGTATTTATTTCAGAGGCAAAGGCAGCCCCACATTATATCTAAAAGCAATTGACTAACCAAAAGTATTTTTAGCTAGACTGAAATATAGGGGAGATGGCATGGGAAAAGCAGAGGCCAGATTAAATCCAGAGATGTGGATAAGTTATTTATTTATAGTGCAACTCATGTTTCTTGAGCAAATATGAGGGCCCTTGGAAAAGAGAGGTGAATAAAGACATTTCTTGACCGACATGAGCATACATAAGTATGATATCCACATGTGAATTATTTCCTCATTTGTAAGACACCATCACAAATTTAATGTTAACTTTGGGTGGAGAAAAGCACTATGCTAAATGTAAAAGTCAATTGTAAGATACATTCAATATTTGAAATATAATAATATGAAAAAAATGTGTGCTCTAAGGTTGAGGAGAGGTTTCACCGGTGGCTCAGTGGTAAAGAATCCAACTGCAATGCAGGAGACGCGGGTTCCATCTCTGGGTCAGAAAGATCCCCTGGAGGAGGGAATAGCAACCCACTCCAGTATTTTTGCTAGAGAATCCCATGAACAGAGAAGTCTGGTGGGCTGCAGTCCACGGAGTCTCAAAGAGTAAGACACAACTGAAGCAGCTTAGCATGCAAGGTTGAGGAAATCTTACACAATACACCAAATATGTTGTATCTATCTATAACATTTATGCTATATAATATTCAAATAAATGAAACTGGATGACACTGAGTGCTAAATGTTTTTCGATGTGACCTCATCCATTCCTTACCACAACTAAATTACAATAGGGAACACTGACTGAGCACGAACAATATGCTCTTAGACTTAATCTTACCATGACTCTACCAAGTAGGAAGTATATATATATTTTTGCTACACAACCAAGCTTTTGTGAATGAGCAGATAAGTAAATGTGCTTATATAAAAATCATTTTTGTTTTAAATAGGTCTCTTGGCAACATATATTTTAAGTAAATATCTATTGCGCATCTTCAAGGTTAGGCTCTGTTGATCTGGAGATATAATTTAGGAATGAGAATTTTACATGACACCCCTCAAATCACATCTGAAGGAATTGGGCAGCAATCTCTCTCCTGAAACACACTGCCCTTTAATGTTAAGCTACATGTCATTAGTACAGACTAGCATGTTAGGGTTATATAAATGAATCTATAATATTTTAGCCCTTAGCATAGAGTGTACTTTAAAGAGCTTCATACATTTATTATTTATCAAAGCATTCATTTTTAAAAATTACAATATATTTATTATTATAACTAAGGCACACTTGATTAGTTGATTTGAATGGATTGTAAGAACAGCTTGAGAATATTTAGTATTGGCGATTATTTTGTGTATAGAAATTCACGTGAGTCACCCTTATTCTTGAGCTTCCAAGCATTCCCAAGCTATAAAATTGAAATCAGAGCAAATGCTCTTTTTAAAACATGTGAAAACATTGTTTAGAATATGTTCTGACCTTAGAAATGTAAACTCTTTGCTCTCTTTATTCTCTTATGCTCACTACTGACTGGAAGAACTTGCTTTGTTGAGAGTGTTAGTTTCTACCTTTCACAGAAAGTTTTTCTTGAAGTCATAAAGAAAAATGTGTGTTTTGCAAACAGTCAATAAAGGGCACACGTCTCAGTACCATAACAGCATATCAAAGGGAAATGGAAAAAAAAAATCCAGGATATTCTTAGGGGGTTCATTCTTTGGTCCAGGTAAATGATTACGTTGAGTTAGTGCCTTCTATTTTTCTTTTCTCTGGAAGATGTAAAAAGATGTATTGGATTACCATTGTTGTTATAACTACGTCTCACAGTTCTTTCCCTTCCATTTCCTTCTGAAACCCTCTGCTATGTTTAAAACCATCCACTTCTGACTTTAATCTATGGTCCATCTACTAAAACATAAAAATACATACATATTTATTAAATATCTTTTTTTTCAAATCTGAGAGGCTTTCTTCGTATTAAAAGACATGGGGAGAGAGTTACAGAAAAAATTGCCATCCCTTTGGTACATTAGTTATCTGTTGCTGAGAAATACACTACCATAAACTTGCATCTAACACACATGTAAGTATCTCACACTTTTCATGGAGAGTCTGGACACAGTTTCTGCTTCAGGGTCTCACGGGTTGCTCTCAAGGTGTCAAGTGGGCTAGAATCTCATCTGAATCTCAGGGTTCTCTTCCAGGCTCTTATGGCTGTGGCTGTTGGCAGAATTCACTCATTTGAGCTAAAGACCTGAAACCCCTGGCTCCTAGTGGTTGCCCACAGTCCCTTGCCATGTGGTCCTCTCCATTTGAGGTTCACAGCATAGCAGTATGCTTCCTCCAGGCCAGCAGGGGAGGAGGCTGAGTAAGCTTAGAGTCGTATTATACACAGATAATGTGCTATAATCGTGGGAGTATTGTCCTTACCTTTACAGTAAAATAGAACATAATCACAAAAGTGACAGCTCATCCCAGTTTCTATATTTGATTGGTTCAAAACAAGTCACATGTTCTACGCACACCTAAGGGGAATGGATTACACACACCAAAAAAATGCTAATAAATAGCCTCACTTCATTTTGGATGTTTCCTGGGTCTTCATTGCTGTATTTGTGGCAAGCAAGGGCAACTTTCTGGTTGCAGTGCAAGGGTTTCTCATTGTGGTGGCTTCTGTTGCTGCAGAGCATGGGCTTTAGGGCTCAAGGACTTCAGTAGTTGTGGCACATAGGTTCAATAGTTGCAGCTTCCAGGCTCTAGAGCACAGGCTCAGTAGTTGTGGCGCATGGGCTTAGTTGCTCTGCAACATGTGGAATCTTCCTGGATCAGGGATCGAACCTGTGTCTCCTATATCGGCAGGCAGATTCTTTACCACTGAGCCATCAGAGAAGCCCTTTAGTGTAGTTTTGATCCACTTAAAATTTGTATATACTGCAACAGTAAGTTCTATAACATAAAAAGGTATATTCATACATAACCATGTACATATAGAGAGCAACATAGAAGAGCCTACTTGATGCTAAAATAATACAAATGCAATATGGATGTTCTATGAATCAGAGTTGTACGCATGTGTGGTATACAATAAATGAATTAACTTATGCTCTAATTGTTTTCAATTTATGAAAAAAGAGAAAAACGTGTTGTAAGAAAGAAAGAAAGTGAAGTCACTCAGTGGTGTCCAACTCTCTGCGACCCCATGGACTGTAGCCTACCAGGCTCCTCCGTCCATGGGATTCTCCAGGCAAGAATACATTGTAGGCATTGGTAAATATGTTTTTTATTCTAAGAGAAACAACTAGGATTTAGGGGAAAAGAGGATGTTGAAACTAATTCTTTTACATTTAAATAACCTTGAGCAAAGTCACTTAATCTGTCTGAAATTCAGTTTATTCAGCCAACAAGTATATTAGGCTGGATCATATGAAATTGCTAATAGTGAGTTAATTTTTTTAACCTTTAAATGCAGCAATTTCATGTGATTCAATACAACAGATAATAATGCCAGCCCCACAATAGTTTCTGGAGTGTTAAGAGTAAATGTTAGTTGATTTTGAATCAAACCAAGACATACAATGGTAAATAATCAGAGAAATACAGAAACTCATGATATTAAAACAGAACAATCTCTGAAGCAAAGGTGCAACAGCTCTTTTCAGGAAGCATCTGCTTCTTTTTAATAGCTTTGATCAAATTTTTAAAAATAAGATCACATAAAAATTAGAGTTACTAAAATGGTTGGAGGTGGTGAGAAGAGGGAGATAAAATAAAAGAAAAGAAATTTTTCTTCAGAAATAATACAAAGAATAGCACAAAGAGATTAAAAATGAATTCACCAGCTGTTATTCTGAAATATTTCTATGGGGGAAAAAATGAATCTATTTTTTTTTTCTTTTTTAATTCTCTAAAGCAATCAATCTTACCCTGGAAATTAAACACAAAGACTAAAATGTTTTCTTTTGAAGCTGGATAAAAGGTGAGTCATCCTTCAAGGTAAGTTTCCTAAAATGAGAATTTAATAAGAATGAAGTGGTAAAAATACAGAACGACTACAAGTTTTTATCAAAGTCTTTGTTGATTGTAAGAGAAGACCGTTTAGCAGTGAGTCAGTTGGCTACTGTGTGTTGTTATAGTCATCTTGTGATGAGTATAAAGCAAACAGTATCTTTCTTTAAAAAGCAGTAAAAAGTAAACACTGTAATATTTAGATTAGAGGTTCCAGAACCAAATTAGTCATCAGACTTATTCGAGATGCTTCTTAAAATAAAAAATAAAACACAGAGACCCCACCCGACTGACAAAATGAAAATCTGGGCTTGAGGTTCAAGAATTCTGTTGTTTATGAAGCTTCACAATTCGCTTTTATCACTTACATTTAAAAATTCTCAGTTAAGACTATTGTTCTTTTTTATTTATTTAAATTGATTGTATTTTCACACAGGAGAGGCCAAGGTTTTTTTGGGTTTTGGTTTTTTGGGGTTTTTTTTTTTCAAATTCTTACCCCCAGTCACCTTTTAGTGTTCAACAAGTGACCCTTTGTGTCTTCTCTACGCTCCCAGGTTCTGTCTGACATTAGACTAGTAACTATTCATCTGCTAGACTGCCATAACATGATACAACAGAGAAAGTGGCTTAAACAGAAATTTATTTTCCCACAGCTCTTGAGACAGGAAATCAGATCAGAGTGGCAGCATGGTTGGTTTCTGGGGAGAGAGCTCTTCCTGTCTTGTAGACAACCAGTTTTTCACTATGTTCTCACATGGCCTTTTCTCTGTGCCAGTGTGGAGTGAGAGAGAGAGCCTATGTTCTTTGAGGTCTTTTTTCCACTAAGAACACTAATCCTATGGGATCCTACTCTCATTCTTCTGATCTCATAAAGGCTTAAATACTACCCTAGGGACCCCATCTCCTACTACAATCACATGGGGAGTTAATACTTCAATATATGAACTTATTGCTGTTGTCCAGGTGCTTATCCATGTCCAACTCTTTGCAATCCCACAGACTGCAGCACGCCAGGCTTCCCTGTCTTTCACTATCTCCTGGAGTTTGCTCAAACTCATGTTCATTGAGTCGGTGATGTCATCTAGCCATCTCAGCCTCTGTCATCCCCCTTCTCCTCCTGCCCTCAATCTTTCCCAGCATCAAGGTCCTTTCCAATATGTTGGTTCTTCACATCAGGTGGCCAAAGTATATGAACTTGTGGCCACAAATATTCAGGCCATAACAATAACCAATCACTTCACTCAGAAGAATCAAACCTGGTTTCAAGATGTGTTGAATGGTATCGCTTATGATGGAGGGGGAAAAAAAAATCTTAAACGAAAGGAACTGTGTTTACATCTTTTGTCTAAAATGCACAGGTAATCCAGAACATTGTATAATGCCTAAAACAGTCAATAAGTGGTTATGTCTTTTACGAAATGTTATTCTCTTTAAAGGATCAAAGAAAATACTTATGATGTCCCTTCCTTAAATATTGGCTCTGTTCTGTGGCCTTATCTGCTTCAGAATCCTAACTATCTCTCAAACACATGAGGTTGGAGGAGTTACTGTGTTTCTGCTGGAAGAATCTGAAGAAAGAGCATGTGGAGACATACATGCTCTTGGAGCAATCATCAGTTTACAAATGCAAGTTTTTTACAAGTAGTTTGAAAGCCAAGTTATTGATTTTTTTTTTCTTTTGGAGAAAGAAAAGCTATAGTTAAAAAAAGAAAACAATCAAGAACATTCACACTATGCTTCTGATTAGTTCCAGGTTAGATTGAATAAGAAAGATTGGACCTTGGTTAGTTAGTTGAGGCAAAGAAAAAAATTCCCAACTTTTAGTCCTAGTAATTTCTAGGACTTAATTTGAAGAAAATAATCAGACATGAGATCAAAGGTAAAGAATAGATAAAGGATGTTCACCAACAAACATTCTCCTCCATTATATTTTCCTGTCTTTCAACTTCATTCTGAGTTTTGTCAGTTCTCAACGTTGGGTTTTTTCCTTCTCTTCATTCATGCCCTTTAAAAACAGGAAAATAAAAATTGAAATATCTAAAGTATCAATAAAAGGAGAATAATGAAATAAATTATAGTATAATATTCAGACAATGAGATATATTACAATCACTAAAAGTCATAATTACAAGAAATTATAAAAATATCCCCTATATAATATTAGTGAAAACTGCAAATATAGAACAGTACTTAGTATTATGGTGAAAGTGTGAAAGTGTTTAATCACTCAGTCGTGTTTGATTCTTTGAGCTCCCAGAAACTGTAGCCTGCCAGGGTCCTCTGTCCATGGAATTCTCCAAGCAAGAGTACTGCAGTGGGTTGCCATTTTCTTCTCCAGGAGATCTTCCCAACCCAGGGGTCAAACCCAGGTCTCCCACATTGCAGGCAGATTCTTTACCATCTAAGCCACCAAATTTTACCTAAATGTAAATGGATAAACAAACAGTATTCAATTCAGTATATTAAATATGCATAGAAAAAAGTTCAGGAGGAAGTATAATTTTAAATTTTACTTTTTCTAATTTCTGGATGGTGACCTAAGAGTCATTTTTATTTTTCTCCTTGTAGTTTTTTACTATTCCAATTATTGGTTAATAAGTTTTATTACATTTATGTACTAAGTCACTTCGGTAGTGTCTGACTCTTTGCGACCCTATGGACTCCAGGCTCCTGTCCATGGGGATTTTCCAGGCAAGAATACTGGAGTGGGTTGCCATGCCCTCCTCCAGGGGATCTTCTCTACCCAGGTATCGAAAATGTATCTCTTAAGTCTCCTGCATTGGCGGGCAGGTTCTTAACCACTAGTGCCACCTGGGAAGCCCGTTATATTTATAATCAGGACAAAAATGTTTTTAAGGAATAAAAATGAAACAGAACATAAGTGAAAGAGTCATAGTATTACTCCTTCCAAACCTTGGGCAGATGGCACGAATTTTATACCTACATGCATCTGTTGACCTTTCTCTATGGCAAATTAACATTTAACACTCAGAAAGCTGAATTTCCTACATTCTAAATTCTCCATCATTTTTGAAGTTTTCTTCATCTTGAGACAACAGATTTGGCTTAAATTGTTGAGAATATAAGAACTACAGCTCTCTGTCCCCCGTTTCTTTAACACTAGCTTTGACTGCATACAGTCTGCAGAGCCTGCAGGAGAGATAAATGGCTCCATTGAAGAAACAGCCTGCTCTGAGAGAAATGCTGCGGAAGCCATCAACTAGAGGCAGTAGTTAAGAACTAGGGGTAGGTACAATCAGGCAAAAAAAAAAAAAAAAGCCCACAAAACAAGAGAAGGCAAAGAACAAAACCCTGAGAATTGCCAAAACTCAGAGGCGGGACTGAGAATAAAAATAAAATGATGGAAGAGATTGTGCAATTTATCAAGTAGGAGGCAAAACAGGGGAGAAAGGTGAAGAGGTGGGCATTTCAGTTTGGGTAAGTGGTCTAAACAGGAATAAAGATATGAACCCTTTTGGAGACAGAGACTTTGAAAACAGAAAGATAGGTTGGCAATCAAATTGTGAAAGATTTTAAATTCCAGGTTAGAAAGATGAGACTTCATTCTCCAGGCTGTAAGAGCTGGAATGTTTAGTTTTAGTGAGTCTTAAAAGCCTGGGGTTTGCCTGCCAATGCAGGGGTTCAATTCCTGCTCCAGGAAGCTCCTACCTGTCATAGAATGACTAAGCCTGTGCACCACAACTGCTGAAACCCACATACCCTAGAGCCCAGGCTGCAAAACCAGAGAAAGCAGCTCAATGAGAAGCCTGCCCCCAGCACCTAGAGAAAGCCCATGCACAGCAACAAGGCCCCAGTGCAGTTATAAATTAATAAATATTTTTTTAAAAAAAGAATAATGCCTAGAGGTCTAAAAATACAATTACTATAAGTAATACTTTACTGAGATGTCGAGAAATGCCCTTCTGCTTTTGATGTCGAATCCAGTCTCTGTACAAGAGACTGACACAGACTTGCCTGTAAGTGTCCCAGAGTCTCTGGTGGAAGTATGGGTTGACAGTGGCCTGCTGTGGGGTCAGAGGCACTGACGACAGCAGTCCTGGGAGCCACAGCATGCTGGCATAAGTCCTTTTGAAGGAGGACATTATCCCTACAATAGTTTGGCCTCAGGCCAAACTACAGGGCAGGAACACAGCCCCACAGCATCAACATAAAGTTGGATTTAAGACTTAGTGAGCAAGGCCTCACCCACCAGAGCAAGACCCAGTTTTCACCACAGCCAGTCCCTCCCATCAGGAAGCTTCCACAAGCCTCTTATCCTCATTCATCAGAGGGCAGACAGAATGAAAACCACAATCACAGAAAACCTACCAAACTGATCACATGGATCACTGCCTTGTCTAACTCAGTGAAACTATGAGCCATGCTGTGTAGGGCCACCCAAGACAGACAGGTCATGGTGGAGAGTTCTGACAAAACGTGGTCCACTGTAGAAGTGAATGGCAAACCACTTCAGTATTCTTGCCTTGAGAACCCCATGAACAGTATGAAAAGGTCCCCATACACCAACACCATTAAATTTTGGATACAGAGTTTTGGATGAAGTAGAACAAATAGCTTTATTGCTCTACAGGCAAAGGGAGCCACAGTGGGCTAATGCCCTCAAAACTGTATGTTCTAACCTCCAGTCGGTGGTGAGGAGCTTTATAGTAATAGTTCAAAGAAGGTGTGATCAGCTCATGAACATTCTTCTGATTGGTTGGTGGTAAGATAAGTGGGAGTCAGCATCAACAACTTTCTGGTTCCAACTGGTCTGGGCTCTACCTGCTAGTGGGTAGCACAAGGCTAAGTTCTCTCACCTGGTAGGGAGTTTCAGTGCCTGGCGTGCTGCGGTCCATGGGGTCACAAAGAGTTGGACACAACTGAGCGACTGAACTGAATTGATGATATCCCTTGAGGAGAAACCAGGACATTGTCCCAAGGATGCACTTTTGTTACTTGACTGCTCCTCCTTGTCACCTCATCTTCTCTCTTCCTTGATTAGCAATTGTTTGAACATGCCCCTTGGAACTCAGGGAAAGTTATGGAGGCTGAATGAAGCCTATTTCCTGTAATCAAGAAAGGGAGGAGAGCAGAGGAAGGCAGACACAGAAAGACTTTTGTGCCCAGGAGCCCCCGTGGGTCCTGCTTGGTTCCAGTGTGGCAAGAGCTTGAGAGAGACTTTGAAGAGAATGGCCAGAGAGTGGACACCCACTTCAGTATTCTTGCCTGGAAAATCACATGGACAGAGGAGTCTGGCAGGCTACAGTCCACAGGGCCCCAAAGAGTCTGACAGGACTGAGCAACTTCACTTTCACATTCACTTTCGTTATATATGTGAAGATGTTGTTTGAATCCCTGCAAAAGGGAGGAAGAAGCATAATAGAAACTCTGACAGAGGCTCCAAGAAAGCTTAGAAAGAATCCAAGAACATTCTGGCAGACTCTTTGCTTCCCCACCTCTTCTAATATGGCACAAGAAGATGGTCTCCAGGGGGATCTGCCTGCATCAGTGCATCCTGGCCCATTGCCTGTGTGCAGGTGTTAGACTGGAGCCCCAGTAACACCAAGTAGAGTGCAGGGGTGTGAGGGGTGTAAAAGGCAGGAGGCCAGGGAGTGGCTGAGACTGTTGTGGAAGGGGGACACTTTCCAGGGCCCAAATTGGGCTCTTGTCCAACACTCAGAAATGAGTTGTCTGAGGAGACACACGTGCTGACAAAGCAAGAGATTTTATTGGGAAGGGGCACCTGGGCAGAGAGCAGTAGGGTAAGGGAACCCAGAAGAACTTCTCTGCCACATGGCTCACAGTCTTGGGTTTTATTGTGATGGGAGAAGTTTCTGGGTTGTGTTTGGCCAATCATTCTAACTCAGAGTCCTTCCTGGTGGCGCAGGCATTGCATATCCAAGATGCATGTCAGTGAGGATTCTGGGAGGTGGTCGGACACATGGTGTCACCTTTTGACCGTTCCTGAACTCATCTGGTTGGTGGTGGCTTATTAGTTCCATGTTCCTTACCAGGACCTCCTATCATAAAACAACTCATGCAAATGGTTACTATGGTGCCTGGCCAGGGTGGGCGGTTTCAGTCATTGTGCTTTCCCTAACAGGAACACAAGTTTCAGCAATGGATGTCAGCACATTGTCTAGAAAGAAAGATGATGGGACCACATCTCATCAGAGACTACAGCAGAAGATGCCTGGGAACAGGAAGGATGGAGGTATTCTGTTCCCCTGAGGTTAATGCAGACCCAAAGAACAGCAAGAGGGCAAGAGGCTCCTTCTCCACCACTGTAAAGATGGCTGAGCTTTCATTCAAGCCTGGTTGCAATCATGGGAAAAGGGAGCAAAGAAATCCTGGAAGGAAAAAATGATCTTGAAAGGGAGTTTAAGTTGACTAAATACTTACCATAAAGAGAAACTTTTAACTGAGATTCATTTCTTTTTAAATGGCAAGGTTGAAATCTTCCTGCTTTGGGAAGCAAAGAAGCCTTAAGAATCAGATGAGATCAGTTATAGAAAATACAGAAAGTGGCAATTTCAATAGCCCTGATGTGAAATTATCATGACATGGACCAGACAAGGGTCAAAGGGAAGTATATTTTGGGGGAAAAAAAAGAGAGAGAGAGAGAGAATGGTTTTGAAAACCAAGTAAATGACACTTGGAATTAGGGAGTCTAATTTGAGAAAAATAATATTTTCTGCTAAATATTAGGCATAGTCTCAAATAGCTCAGACGCGACTGAAGCAACTTAGCAGCAGCAGCAAATAGCTCAGTCCCTTTTATCCATGTGACCTCTTGAAAGTTCTTTGTAGATTTCTTGGAAGGATGAAACTATGTTTTATAAAGCATTTGGAATAACATAATAGACATTCAATACAAATAGACTTCCATTAATATTACAGTTATCTCTTAATCACGTATTGATGAAAACACAGTTTAGTCAAAACATTGGACTTGAAGGAAGGAAAACTAAACTTATCTACACAAGTGAGTAGCCTGCTACCAGGCATTTAATTTCTCTGTTCCTCAGTTTCTTAGTTAGTAAAGAGTTCAGAAAAATTCCATCACCAAGAAGCTGAAACATCCATAAGTATCCCTAGGGTGGTAGTGACGAGGCCATTAAATAAAACCAGACAATCTTCATATTTAAACATCATGCATAAGTAACATTCTAAGTGCACGTAACTGGCAAAAATTAGAAAGTGTTTGTGACTCTTATTTTGCAAACAAAATCCCAGGCTTGTCTGCAATAGCTTGTAACCTTTGAACCCCTAAATCCATCTCTAGGTCCCCAAAATTATACCCATGGGACAGGGCTTAGAAATCTGACTAACCAAGACATCCTCCTTCCCTTAAGCCCTCCTAGAAGAATCAGTGGAAAAAGGGAGCAAACAAAAATCCTCTCCTCCAAGTTTCTCTCAATATGCACTGGGTAGAAGAAGCCAAAGAAAACAAAGTGCGGAAATTCCCTAGACACAAAGGAGTTGCCAGATGAGCTCTCTGATGCTGTTTGGTACCTGCCCAGATCTCCAGGCCCAGCTGCTGTGCTGTTGGCTGCTATGGCTGATAGCTGTATCTTCCTCCAGAGACGCGCTCTCCACCAATCAGAGTCCCCTGACTCAGGGATGTCAAGGTGGCTACCCAAAATCCTGCAGCTGAGTGGCACCCAGCAGCTAAGGACTCACTGATGCAAATGAAAACCCCAACACCATTGCTTCAAAAAGGGACAACTCTGTGATGCCATGCCTGCTCCCAAACTCCCGATAGGATGAGCTTGAGACTTGAGTTAAACTTGCCCCTGGCTTCTTCCCCTTCTTCTTGTGCTGTCCTCATTTCCTCATAAAATTCTCTTGAGGATACTCTATCAATAAATGACTTGCATAAGAGTCAACATCTCATGTTCTGTTTCTAATGAAACATACCTGATGCATTGCCAAGGAGCTTGCATCATGGCTGTAGCCAGGGAGACCTTACTATGGCTGCCCTGGAGGGTTTGGTATTTGCAGAGAAAAGTAGCTACTGTGTAGTTCCCACTGGCCCCTTTCTGCATTGGAATTTTAATTGTAGCTATGAAAGAACCATAAAATTCTTACTCTGTGATGTATATAGACTATGTCAGAGACAGGTGACTAGTCTTTTAGTTCATAAATCACCAGACCATGAGGAACCTTTCAGGGAATACTTCTTGAGATGATGGTAAAAAGATCCTGTGTATGAGAAGTTGTGTATTGGTGTTGGGGAGCCAGACTGATGAAGAGAGAAAATTTTTGCTATTGCCTACCCAATCTACTCTTCCATATTTTCTTGCAAACAGACCCTGATTTTGTTTGAAATGGTGGTTCTTCTGTCTATACTTGGCTACTTTTCCTGCTCCAGAGTAGCTAGGGGTCACTACATGACTTAATTCTGGATAATAAGATAGAGGGCTCCCCTGGTGGCCTAGCAGTAAAGAATCTGATTGCAATGCAGGTGTCCCAGAGAAGTAGAGTGGGAAAGACACCCCGGAGGAGGGCATGGTAACCCACTTCAGTATCCTTGCCTGCAGAATCCCATGGACAAAAGGGCCTGGTGGCTACAGTTCATAGGGTCACAATCAGACACAACTCAAGGGACTGAGCACACACACGCACACAATAAGATAGAAGCAAAAGTTACAGGACAAAGCTTCTGGGAAAACTTTTAAAGTTGGAGAAATGTAAATGGTATAAATCTTTACCCCATCTCCTTCTTGCTGCTGGAGAAACAGAGAGAATATCCATCTTATACCAAAAGGTGACAATTATGAGATGAAAGCCACTTGTTAAGAGTGTGAAGGAAAAAATGTGGAGTCTATGATATCCATTCCTATCTATTTAAGTCCCTCTTTGGCAGATTTCTCACATGTCAAATACTATCTTAATTCACAAGGCATGTCAAAAGAAAAATGATCAAAAGATATAATAAGGCAATTTACAAAATAATTTCAATGCAAATTTCCAGTAATCATTACAATTTTAAAGTCTTCTTTTTGGATAAAAGATTGGCAAGAGTTAATACCAAAACGTACACATTGTCAGAAAATTTATGACAAAGCAGTTATTCCTATACCCAGGAAGACACATTGATCCAACATTTATGAAAGAAGGTTTAGTAAATCGTCTATACGTAAAATGTGTTCACCAGGCTCCTGGTCAAGAAGTCTGTCTAAGTAAGTGCATCTCTCTTTTCTCCTACCCAACGGCTTTATCAAGTCATTGTAAAGTCATTATTCACAAATGAATTGTGTAGGGAGAAAATTCAAAAGTATGTGCAGATAAGCTACTAGAACTATTAAATTACAGGGTCACTATTCATAAAAACCAAAAACTGCAAAAAAAGTACATTAATAATAAAATAGCTAAATTATGACCTTTCATACAATATAATAACGGGGTGAATAAATCGGTTTATGTTACAGTGTGATTTCCTCCCACAAACATAACATCAAGTAAGAAGAATCACATTCAGGGTTTGTGGGTTCCTTTGTAGCTCAGATGGTAGAGAATCTGCCTGCAGTTCAGGAGACCCAAATTTGATCCCTGGGTCAGGAAGACCCCATGGAGAAGGGAATTGCTACCCACTCCAGTATTCTTGCCTGGAGAATTTCATGGGCAGAGAAGCCTAGCGGGCTACAGTCTATGAGGTCACTAAGAGTTGGACACAACTGAGCAACTAACACAAACTCAGAGTGTTATTCAATGACGTCCTGGCGTGCTGCAGTCCACGGGGTTGCAAAGGGTCAGACACAGCTGAGCGACTGAACTGGACTGAACTGATTTGAGAAGAAAGCACAGTGATAAGAGCACTGGATCAGATTGGTAAATCAAATCACTTCCCAAACCACTTGTTACACACAAACATTAACTGGCTTAATTCTTCACTCTATTCAAGTATACACTAAGAATTCTAAATTTACTTATACTATATGCAAATCATTTTATAACTATATACTGCCTTTATTCAGAGTTTATACTGCTAATAATGCAAAAGCTTTTCTATTCTCTCATTGTGCTGAGTCTTCCTCTTAATAAGTTTCTAAGACAAACCATTATTTATGTGAAACAAAGGAAAATAGAACAGAAATTAAAGGTTAAAAAAGCAATTACAGATCAGGTGTTGTAATTTAAAATGCTGCTTGATGTTTAGTTTTTGAAATATATCAAAGTGTGAGTATTGACCTCCAAACCTTATCTTTTTAGTCGATTACAGCAGAAATTCTCCTAACTGACCAACTATTTAATTTGTCTTATCAACTAACACTTTGTTTCTTCTGTAAAGACTATATATAGATACTCACAACACACAAAAAACTCTTCACACTAAATTATCCTTTTGTATGCTTGAATACTTCCTCATACAGCTAAATTGTATGCATATTAAGAGTTTATGCAGTCCCAAACCATTTTGTCTGTTGTACTAGCATTATGATTATATTACTCAAGGAATTATTGCACATACACATGAAATACGAGTTCAAAAATCAGGGAAGAAATCTAGGAGGATCCTGCTCTGAGTCCATACTCATAGAAAATGCCTTTCAAAATACTAGCAAACAAATTTACACTTCTATGCTGTAAGTCAAAGGGTTTATTTGTGTGTTCCTCAGCTAGATGTCTAGGTTACACTGGAGTTACAATCTACAAATTTCGGTTATTTTAAACAACAGTTCTTCACACACTCTATATATACAATATGCCTAGAAGAAGTAGACTCTAAATATTTATGGATATCTCTGATGAACATCTGTGTTGAGTTTATCCAACTGCAAATTTACAGCACACTACAAGACTACACTCACTTCTAAAAATAATTGAAATTCAGTAGGAAAGCAAGTCCCCAACCACTTTTAGGTTAAATAACTTACTAGAAGGACTCATGTAACTTATTAAATGTTGTTACAATCACAGTTATGGTTTATATCAGGGAAAGGGTGCAAGTTAAAGTGAGTCAAGGATGCAGCATAGGAAAGAGTCCAAGAAAGGTAGCGAGTATGGAGTTTTTCTGTCCTCAAGAATCAAGAGTGTGGTATATTCACGTATATCAGTATGTATGTGCTCAGCCATTTAGGTCATGTCCGACTCTTTACGATCCTATGGCTCCTCTGTCCATGGGATTCTCCAGGCAAGAATACTGGAGTGGGTTGCCATGCCCTTCTCCAGAGGATCTTCCTGGCCCAGGGATCGAACTCACATCTCCTGCATTGCAGGTAGATTCTTTACCAACTGAGCCACCAGGGGAGTCAGTGTGTACAGAGTATTGCCAACCAGGAAGTGCATCCAAGCCTTTAGTGTCCAGAGCTTTTATTGGGACTCCATTACATACTACCCAGGTGGCTGTCCTTTAGTCTCCAGTCCCTCCTAGAGGCTCAAGCTAATACTTTTAGTCTTCAGTACCTTTCCCCAGACAGACTCTTTTATTAGGCAGAACATCCCAGGATACTAAAGATTACCTCCCAGTAGCCAAAGGCAAAGGCCTGACCTGTCTTTGAGTTAACTTAATTCTTCACTGCACAAAATTGTATTGTAATTTCACGTTTGACTGTGTTAATCAGCCAAATATATGATCTAATTTCTTTGAATAAGAGGACTCTTGCTAAAATTAATCCATTCTAATTGACCTTTTAATATCAGTTGCTTACTAATTACCTCAACCATTAATGATCCACACAAAGTACATACAAAATATATTTACTACCCCAGATGGGGTGGATTGTTTGATAAAGGTAACTTCTACACAGAAAGGAACACTGTCCCAGGTAACACCCAATCTGGTAGCTGTCTCTAACTCTAAAAGCTGTGATTATCTTTGTTATAATTTGTACTTCTTGACTTCAATTCAGGGAGCACATTGCAGGGAAAGTAAAGTGATTTCTGAGTAAAAGCTGTTTTAAAGATAATGCATTAAAAGAGATGGAACCTTTTAAACTGAGTATTGCATGAATCTATGAAGAAGTAAATTAGGGGGCATTAAGAATTATGGTGGATGAAAGCTCAGCATTCAAAATACGAGCATTTACAGACAGAAAAACGGAGAGCATTTTGTAGTTCAAAGAAAAGCCTTGATAAAAGCATACCCAAATTGTCCACATGCCAATGAAGATATATCTGTGTTTTCTGTAGCAGTTCATGGGAGTCAGGCATTTGGAGAAAGCTTCATAAATCATCTGTGATGTGAGTATAGATTTTGAAAGAAATTTATAATTAGACATACAGAAAGGAGGGGAAAAGACAACCCAAGACAAAGAGGTAAGTCATGTCCAGTAAAAGTGAAAGTGAAAGTGTCTGACTCTTTGCAACCCCATGGACTGTAGCCCACCAGGCTCCTCTGTCCATGGGATTCTCCAGGCAAGAATACTGGAGTGAGTACCATTTTCTTCTCCAGGGGATCTTCCCAACCCAGGGACTGAAACCGAGTCTTCTGCATTGCAGGCAAACTCTTACTGTTTGAGCCACCAGGGAAGCCTGGTATCTGTAAGAAATCTAATAAATCTATTTGAGTAAAAGGGAGAATCCTGCTTGGAGTTGGGGAGGGCGGAAACAGCAATTAGGATTAAAAACAGTTACACAGGAACCCAAATGTGGAAGATTAAGTTAGCATAAAGTCTAGATTTTTTTATATAAACTAAAGAAAACACTGAAATTTGTGGAGATTAGGTAATGTGTGCAAAGAAGTATTTTAAAAATCTTTTCCAAGCATTAGTATAAATGATAGATTGAAGTAGAGAAAGACTGCAAGCCAGAAGATCACATGCTTTTCTCTTGAAAATGTTATTGGTTTCCATTCCTTATTTCTGTCTTTCATACATACATGTAGCAAAATTGAATTTCAAAGACATGAAATCTGGAATTCAAAACTAAATTTATTTTTCTTTGCAAACTATTTTTATCATGTCTCTCTCCCATTGTTGGAGGCATATTTAATCCCAATTAATGTTTTTCCAGTTGGCATTAAAAAAATTATATTAAATTTGAGAAAGTCCCCCAAAACTCAAAATTAGAATGCTTGGGCTCCTTTCATCCCAGCAGAGCTAAATTCACATTCCACAGCAGCCTAAAATGTTAGCCTAACATGGCTTATATGTATCATACTTAACCGGCTTGATCCTTATAAAATGCAATGTTTGCTCATTGGCATGAATCTTTACTGCAACCTATGGCTGAGTACCAACTTCTTTATGGAGTCTGGCTCATAGGGTACATATGCTACATTTATGTGCTGTGATGTGCTTAGTAGCTCAGTTGTGTCTAACTCTATGACCCTGTGGACTGTAGCCAGCCAGGCTCCTCCGTCCATGGGATTTCCCTGGCTATACTGGAATGGGCTACAATTTCCTTCTCCAGGGGATCTTCCTGACCCAGAGATCAAACTCACTTCTGCATTAGCAGGCAAATTCTTTACCACTGAGCCACTCAGAGGGAAGCCCTTTGAGTAGACAAATGCAAAATAATAGTCTGAGATTTTTAACATTTCTTTCCTAATAACAGATGCAAGTGGACAGAATATCAATATATAGAAAACGTGACCAATTTTATCCTAAATAACATTTGTAAAATATTCACTCAACAACAGATTAAATATTCAAGTGCACACAGAACATCCACTAGATATATCATATACTATCAAGCATGTTTGAATATATTTAAAAGGAATCAAATCATACCAAGCATGTATCTAACCAAAGTAGAATTTAATTTTAAATCAGTAACAGTAACATACCTGGAAAAGTCCCATATATTTGAAACAAAATTGCACATTTCCAAATCTACACTTAGAAAGCATTTTGAATTGAATAAATATAAAATCATAGCCTATCAAAATTTGTGGAATGTAACTAAAGCAGTACTTGAAATAAGTACTGCAAGGAGATCAAACCAGTCAATCCTAAAGGAAATTAACCCTGAATATTCATTGGAAGAACTAATGCTGAAACTCAAATGCTATGGCCACCTAATACAAAGAGCTGAATCATTGGAAAAGACACTGATGCAGAGGGATACTGAAGGCAGGAGAAGAAGGGGGTGACAGAGGATGCTATGGTTAGATAGCATCACCGACTCAACAGACATGAATTTGAGCAGACTCCGGGAGATAGTAGAGGACAGAGGAGCCTGATGTGCTGCAGTCCATTTGGTCACAGAGTAGGACATGACTTAGTGACTGAACAACAAAAACAAAAGGAAATAAAACTAAAATACCTATGTTAGAAAATAAAGGTCTCAAATCAATTATTTTAGCTTTCATCATAACAATCAAGGGGACAATAGGGACAAATGAAAACCAAAGTAAGCAGAAGGAAGGAAATAATAAAGATTGTAGCAGAAATACATAGAGAACAGGAAAATGATAAAGTGATTTTTTCCCCAGAATATTGAGGAGATAATAGTTACCAACACACTTTATAGTAATATTACTTTTATGCCAAAACCAGATAAATGCTTTACAACAAAACAAAACTATAGAACCAAATCCCTCATGGGCTTAGATGATAACTCCTTAACAAAATGTCATCAAATTAAATCCATCATTATATAAAAAGAAAAAGCTACCACAAACAAACTAGGTTTACTTTAGAAATGTAGAGTTTCTTAAAAACTCAAAAATCAAACAATATACTGTGTCAACAGACTAAAGAAGAATATTTGATAAATCTAATATCAACCCCTAATACAAATCTCTCAGCTAACTAGCAAGAGAAGAGAACTTACACAAACAAAACTATCTTCAAAAACATTACATCTCAGTTCAGTTCAGATCAATTGCTCAGTCGTGTCCAGCTCTTTGCGACCCCATGACCTGCAGCACGCCAGGCCTGCCTGTCCAATACCAACTCCCAGAGCCCACCCAAACTCATGTCCGTTGAGTCGGTGATGCCATGCAACCATCTCATCCTCTGTCGTCCCATTCTCCTGCTGCCCTCAATCTTACCCAGCATCAGGATCTTTTCAAATGAGTCAGTTCTTCGCATCAGGTGGCCAAAGTATTGGAGTTTCAGCTTCAGCATTAGTCTTTCCAATGAATATTCAGACTGACTTCCTTTAGGATGGACTGGTTGGATCTCCTTGCAGTCCAGGGACTTTCAAGAGTCTTCTCCAACACCACAGTAAAAGCATCAATTCTTTGGGACTTAGCTTTATTTATAGTCCAACTCTCACATCCATGCATGACTACTGGAAAAACCACAGCTTTGACTAGACAGACATTTGTTGGCAAAGCAATGTCTCTGCTTTTTAATATGCTGTCTAGGTTGGTCATAACTTTTCCTCCAAGGAGCAAGTGTCTTTCAATTTCATGGCTGCAGTCACCATCAGCAGTGATTTTGGAGCCCCCCCAAAATAAAGTCTGACACTGTTTCCTTTGTTTCCCTATCTATTTGCCATGAAGTGATGGGACCAGATACCATGATCTTAGTTTTCTGAATGTTGAGCTTTAAGCCAACTTTTTCACTCTCCTCTTTCATTGTCATCAAGAGGCTCTTTAGTTCTTCTTCACTTTCTGCCACAAGGGTGTTGTCATCTGCATATCTGAGGTTATTGATTTTTCTCCCAGCAATCTTGATTCCAGTTTGTGCTTCATGCGGGCTGGCATTTCCCATGATGTCCTCTGCATATAAGTTAAATATGTAGGGTGACAATATACAGCCTTGATGTACTCCTTTTCTTATTTGGAACCAGTCTGTTGTTCCATGTCCAGTTCTAACTGTTACTTCTTGACCTGCATACAGATTTCACAAGAGGCAGGTCAGGTGATCTGGTATTCCCATCTCTTGAAGAATTTTCCACAGTTTGTTGTGATCCACACAGTCAAAGGCTTCAGCACAGTCAATAAAATAGAAGTAGATGTTCTTCTGGAACTCTCTTGCTTTTTCGATAATCCAGTGGATGTTGGCAATTGGATCTCTGGCTCCTCTGCCTTTTCTAAAATCAGCTTGAACATCTGGAAGTTCACGGTTCACATATTGTTGAAGCCTGGCTTGGAGAATTTTGAGCATTACTTTGCTAGCGTGTGAGATGAGTGCAATTGTGCAGTCATTTGAGCATTCTTTGGCATTGCCTTTCTTTGGGATTGGAATGAAAACTGACCTTTTCCAGTCCTGTGGCCACTGCTGAGTTTTCCAAATTTTCTGGCATATTGAGTGCAGCACTTTCTCAGCATCATCTTTTAAGATTTGAAATAGCTCAACTGGAATTCCATTACCTCCACTAGCTTTGTTCATAGTAATGCTTCCTGAGGCCCTCTTGACTTCACATCCAGGATGTCTGGCTCTAGGTAAGTGATCACACCATCATGATTATCTGTGTCATGAAGATCTTTTTTGTATAATTCTTCTATGTATTCTTGCCACCTCTTCTTAATATCTTCTGTTTCTGTTAGGCCCATACTATTTCTGTCCTTTATTGTACCCATCTTTGCATGAAATGTTCCCTTGGTATCTCTAATTTTCTTAAATAGATCTCTAGTCTTCCCCATTCTATTATTTTCCTCTATTTCTTTGCACTGATCACTGAGGAAGGCTTTCTTATCTCTCCTTGCTATTCTTTGGAACTCTGCATTCAAATGTGTATATCTTTCCTTTTCTCCTTTGCTTTTTGCTTCTCTTCTTTTCACAGCTATTTGTAAGGCTTCCCTTGTGGCTCAGCTGGTAAAGAATTAGCTCCTTGTTGGGGCTAAAAGAATTCCTCATTGCTAATGAAAGATATATTTATTTTGAAACTCTGGGGGGAACTCTTGGGGTGGAATAGCCTTTGAAAACACTTAATTTATTCCAAATTATTTTTAGTGGGATATAATGAATTTTAAGTAGCTTTTTTCACACATCAAAGATGAATCAGTGCTTATACTATTTGCATATCTCCTGATGTCTAATATTAATTGGAATTGTGTGATGTTTTAAAATATAAACAGGCATTAACCTGAGGTAAGTGAAAAATAAGCCAATGAAAATTCACTTTTGGAATATTCTTTATGCGTCAAATGCATCTATCAGGCCAAAGATCACAGTCAGGGCAAACCGAAAGAGGGTTAAGAGAAACTGGTAAGTATATTTTGAAGGGTATACATAAAAGTACAAAAATTCCCCACTGAGAAAACTTGAAGAAAAAAATGATTTGTCACACAAATTTTTAGAAAGCAAATAAATTCCAAAAGTGAAAGATCTGAGAAATACTAACACGGATGGATATACTGTCAAACCTGGGACATTTCCCAGTTTCAGCACAAATCCTTAATTAGCAGTTAAGCAAATCTTTAATTCAGCTTGCATCTCTGACATCAACAGAGCAACAGAAGACTACAAAGTCTTTGTGCTAAATCACGTGGGCAGAACCAGACACTGGTAATTTACCAACTTCTGGAGTCTAGGGTCACACCCATCACATCTCTTTCATTTTCTGAGGCAAATTTAACTGATATGCAGAGTACATCACGAGAAATGCTGGGCTGGAAAAAGCACAAGCTGGAATCAAGATTGCTGGGAGAAATATCAATAACCTCAGATATGCAGATGACACCACCCTCATGGCAGAAAGTGAAGAAGAACTAAAGAGTCTCTTGATGAAAGTGAAAGAGGAGAGTGAAAACGTTGGCTTCAAACTCGGCATTCAAAAACTGAAGATCATGGCATCTGGTCCCACCACTTCATGGCAAATAGATTGGGAAACAAAGGAAACAGTGACAGATTTTATTTGGGAGGCTCCAAATCACTGCAGATGGTGACTGCAGCCATGAAATTCAAAGACGCTTGCTTCTTGGAAGAAAAGTTATGACCAACCTAGATAGCATATTAAAGAGCAGAGACATTACTTTGCCAACAAAGGTCTGTCTAGTCAAAGCTATGTTTTTTCCAGTAGTCATGTATGGATGTGAGAGTTGGACTATAAAGAAAGCTGAGTGCCGAAGAATTGATGCTTTTGAACTGTGGTGCTGGAGAAAACTCTTGAGAGTCCCTTGGACTGCAAAGAGATCCAACCAATCCATCCTAAAGGAAGTCAGTTCTGAATATTCATTGGAAGGACTAATGCTGAAGCTGAAACTCCAATACTTTGGCCACCTGATGTGAAGAGCTAACTCATTGGAAAAGACCCTGATGCTGGAAAAGATTCAGGGCAGAAGGAGAACGGGACGACAGAGGATGAGATGGTTGGATGGCATCACCGACTCAATGGACATGAGTTTGAGTAAGCTCCAAGAGTTGGTGAAGGACAAGGAAGTCTGGTGTGCTGCACTCCACGGAATTGCAAAGAGTCAGGCACTACTGAGTCACTGAACTGATGAGGCAAATCATTTGGAGAATCCAGAAACCATCAGGTGACAAGAGGATGTAAGAAAAACTGTACAAACTTCCAGGTATAAAAAAGGTCATGGGGATGAAGTGTACAGCATAGAGAATATAGTTAACAATTTTGCAATAACTTTGTATGGTGACAGTTGGTAATTAAACTTATCATAGCGATTATTTCATATTGTATATGAATATAAAATTGGGCTTCCAGGTGGTTCAGTGGGTAAAGAATCTGTGTGCAATGCAGGAGACCTGGGTTCAATCCCTGGGTTGGGAAGATCCCTTGGAGAAAGGCATGGCAACCCACGCCAGTATTCTTGCCTGGAGAATCCCATGGGCAGAGGAACCTGGTGGGTTATAGTCCATAGGGTCACAAAAGAATCAGACACAACTGAAGCGACTGAGTGCACTCACACACAAGAATATCAAATCACTATGTTGTACACCAGAAACTAATTTTTATTGCAAATCAATTAATGTCAATAAAAAAGTAGGCTGTCTAAAATTTAAAAATAAATACAATTTTAAAGTAAAATAAAGAGACTAATGTCAACACCACTTCTTAGGTAAACAGATATGAAAACTTTGACCAGTTCCCCCCGACTCTCTCTACCCAAAATAATAAAATACTGAGGCATGGAGCTAGAGAGGAGGATGACATACAACATGTCTTGCTTGACCACCTTAACCCAAACAAATGGATTTCTCTTCTTTCCTACTATTGTACTTTATAAAATATAAGCTTCTCTTTTAATTCCCAAAGCAAAGCTGTTGATTTAGGATGCACGTGTCTGGGTAACTGCTCTGCGGCTCTCTTTTTGCACCGTCTTGTTCTTCATGTTACGTGACTGAGTGCCTGTCTTTGCAGGGTACCGTGATTGGTCTGATAGATGAGACAGCAGGTGGAGGTAGGTGGGGAGTACACGGTGTCTACCTTCAGGTGGCTTTAAATAGTGAAAAACAATGTCTTATGTTCCTGCTGTCAAAAAGCTTTCCACAGAGGGGACAACACCTGAGTATCTCCAGGTTAATTTCAGATCAGCCTTGAATGTGAATATAATGAGGTGTTCTACATCTGCTGCTATTGCTGCTAAGTCACTTCAGTGGTGTGCAACTCTTTGCGACCCTATGGACCGTAGCCCACCAGGCTCCTCTGTCCATGGGATTCTCCAGGCAAGAATACTGGAGTGGGTAGCCATTCCCTTCTCCAGGGGAAATTTGGCCTGTGTCTCTTATGTCTCCTGCATTGGCAGGCAGGTTCTTTACCGCTAGCACCACCTGGGAAGCCCGATCCACATCTACCTTTGTCCAAATAAGCATTATTCCTAAGTTTGGCATATAGAGATATCTTTTTCTGATTTATTGCTACTTTATCTCCTCTTTTGAAAAGAAACTTAAAAAGAATCAAAGTATTTCTGAATTTTAAGAGATCTGGACCCAGATCCATGGAATTAATGTGCCCTTCAAGGTATAAGTACTTTAATTTGCTTATTAATCACTATACCGCACTCTGAAATCACCGAGAAGACAGGAACCAGCAACTCTTGGCTGATTAGAGCTTGAAACCGTCTGTTTCCCTGGATTCCCCATGTTGCTATCCTCCAGACACTTTCTAGTTTCCTGGTCAGAGGGTACAAATTCTTCTTTATATTCCAATATTCCTCCCACACAGTTCACATGTCTTCAAAGTGCCTTCTGTCAAATGCAGACATTACTGAAATGATTTGTCAAGTGGGGCAGAAAGGGGAGCGAACACCTCAACTTTCATGCCTGGGTAACAAAAGTATGCACATCAATCCCACCCACTGCTATAATGATAGACTTCACAATGTCCTCTCTCCTCATGCTTTACCCCACGCTCTCCATCTTGAGTTCATTGCTTCGGAAGAGAAGTCTATATATCTCTCACCCGTTCATCCTTCATCCTCTTCAATGTCTTCTCTCCTTTATATATATGTGGTTGTGACAATATGCCTCCAAATCATTCCTTGACTCTCATTCCTTTTTAAAGGACATGCCATATAGTATAATGCATGGATATTTATTATTGAATGATAAACCTGAGATATTCTAAGAATTCTACAAGACTAGATGCAACCATGTGTAATAAAAATTTAACTTGTAACTTGTTTGGGAATCCATTGTTGAATTGGCCAGGACTGACATTCATTCTCCAGAGGTCGTTTTGTCTGATCATCAGTAGAATATAAATGATCATCAGTAGAACTTTCAGTGGAATATTCATCAAGCCAGCTCTCTCCAGTTGTTTAAAAACTCTAAACAAAAAATTAAAAATAAATAAAAGGTAAAAAAAAACTGAATGTTTTGGTCACATACATATTCAGCAGTAAGTTCATCCTAAAGAAAAATGTGATGCTATAAATCAATCCACAGTGATAATCAAACTCTAACTACTCATGGAAACTACAACATCACAATTGTTTTACATTTATTTTATAAAGAGAGCAGGAGTAGGTAAGAACTCCCTGTTCACTTGGGCATGAGACAGTTTCTATAAAGTTATGCAAGATATTTATTGCTTCTGTTCGTATGAAAGCATAGGAAAATGATAAAGAAGAACCTTTTCCTGAAGACAATATACATTTGAGGGCCTTCTGTGTATCATGAAAAATGTTTTATATGTATTTTATATATGTTTGAAGGTGGCATTAGCAGTAAAGAACCTGCCTGCCAGTGTAGGAGACATAAGAAACATAGGTTTGATCCCTGGGTTGGGAAGAGCCCTGGAGAAGAAAATGACAACCCACTCCAGTATTCTTGCCTGGAAAATTCCATGTACAGAGGAGCCTGGCAGGCTATATAGACCATGGAGTCACAAGGAGTTGGACGTGAATGAGCACCCATGCAAGCATGCAATCTTCTCTAATCTTTCTAAGAAGCCTGAAATGTAGGTAATATGCACATTTTACTACTAGGAAGCTCAGCCTCAACAAGCTTAAGGAAGCTATTTGGGTCACACAAGAAGGTGTGGTGGAAGGATGCTTTCAGACTCTATCTCTTTTAAAGCCTACAGGCTTTGTATTACACCATGGAAGAAGACATGATCCCTGGTGAAATTAATCTACTGAAGATTATTTAAACATCTGCCCTACCAAAAACATTTCAGGAGAACTTAGACAAAACCTGAGGTGACTCAGATCCAGGAGATATTCAAAAGACTTTAGCTTTCTATCAAATGCATTTGAGTTAGAAACAACAAGAAAGAAAGAAACACCCTCAAGTATAGGCACTGAAATAACATCTAACAGCTCTAAGAATGGGTTAACCTAACTACACATGAGGCTGTATGACACAAGGTATTTACAAAAAGAAGCAGCCTAAACTCCAAATAAAAGGAGGAACATTGCCATTATTAGACGCATATAGATGCGATCCAAAATGATGTTTTCCTTGCAAAAGAGAAGCTTAGCAACCTCTGCAGTCTCCTAGGTGTTTACTCTCAATATGTTGGAGGAAGTAGGAGTTTGCATGCACACAAGCTAAATCGTTTCAGTCATGTCCAACTCTTTGTGACCCTATGGACTATAGCTTACCAGGCTCCTCTGTCCATAGGATACTCCAGGCAAGAATACTGGAGTGGGTTGCCATGCCCTTCTCCAGGGGATCTTCCCAACCTAGGGATCGAATCCAGGTCTCCTGTATTGCAGGCAGATTCTTAACCAGCTGAACTACCAGGGAAGCCCAGAAGTTTAAATGTAAAACTTTTTAAATCATCTTTCCCCAAATGGCAAGCAGGAAGGTTAATTTACTCTGTTTTTCTGCCAACATAGATGGCCATCAACAACAAAATGCCAAGTAGTAAAAAAAAAAAAAACTACAAAAGAAAGATATCATACAACATAGTTACTGCTAAAACCATAAGAAAAGCAACCACGATCAATGCAAAGAAATAATTAAAGCATTCTTTCAAATCAGCATTAGTGACAGCAAACAGAGCCTAACCTCATTAGTAAACCATGCGGTAGAGTCCAACTAATGGAAGACCCTGGCAGCCTCAACAAATACTCCGTTTCTGAGAGCTTTTGGAGTGAAAGCAGCTTAAGGGTACAGGGGGAAGAGAAATGCTTAATCAATTTCATTTAAAGACCCTTGCTGCTTATAAAATCATAAATCAGTCTTTTGTGTGTTGCTGAGGAGTCTAAGACAATGGAAGTAAATGGGAGAAAACATTCTTTCAAAGACATTGCTATTGTTGACTTAAAACAACAGCTCGTAAAAGCAATCTGAATCTTCAGTTTTTTTTCCAAATGCATAAAAACATCAGAGCTAATCAACAATCATATTGTCAAGCTCAATCATACACAATCTTGTCTTCACTACTTTAGCACTTTTCTTCTTCTCCTTTTATTTCAAGCATTTATTTTGAAGTTTTAAAAAAAGGGGGACAAAATCATTTTGAAGGGTGCTGAATGTATGGGTCTTTGAACTAGAAGGATATTTGCAAAAGAAGAAAAAAGCTTGTGGCATGATGAAGGTGAAATAACTGACTCACAATCTCTTACCAAGTTAGAGTTTTTAGAAGAAAAGTTTCAAAGTTATAGTGATGTCGTTCAAATTACATTACATTCAAGTTCATTCCTCTTCTGAATCATCCAAAAAGATTTAAATCTGGTGTCTATTCATCTTATGCTATGGTCTTCTGGAAAAGACAAAAATAAAGCATTGCAATTAGTTTGAAATATATGACTATCTCAATATCATGAAATATAAATGAGAATAAAACCAGGAAGGATATGGCAAAACAAAAAGCTTTAAAGTCAAAAAGTCAACAGAAGGGTAAGAATTCATCTTCTCACATCGCCAGTCATTAATTAGTTTTTCTGCTTTCCATGCTTTTCTGAAAATACCCATTGTCTAGGTTGAAGTAGATCTGTGCTATTCACCAATCAAGAAGAGATGTACATCTTATCCTTTTTAGGTTTCCACTGATTCTGATTTGGGGGCCTCCCTGGTAACTCAGCTGGTAAAGAATACACCTGCAATGCAAGAGACCCTGGTTCGATTCCTGGGTCGGGAAGATCCTCTGGAGTAGGGATGAGCTACCCACTCCAATATTCTTGGGCTTTCCTGGTGGCTCAGATGGTGAAAAATCTGCCTGCGATGTGGGCAACCTGGGTTCGATCCCTGGTTTGGGAAGATTTCCTGAAGAAGGGAACAGCTACCCACTCCAGTATTCTGGCCTGTAAAATGAATAAAAGGTGTTGCAAAAGACTTTTTTTCTTATACATAAAATGTTCTGAAATCACTGATACCTTGCAAGCTAGAAGGCTCAGAAATCTGCTCCCATATTTAGCAAACATAAAACATATGGTCTATGAAGTTTCTTCTACATATTTTGGAACAAAAGCTTTTAAAGAAAGTAGCTTAAATACATTTTCTAAAATCACATTTTAAGTGATTCAGAAATCTGGGAAAAATAACCCAATTCTAGCTGGCTTCAGATCTCAGAATTAATTTTAAATTAAGGAGTTTCATCAGACATGGAATAATCTCTCATTAAACTTTTCAATTCTGGTTAAAGTTGGCCACACCTACTAAAACTTAAAACCAAGAATTTACTCTCGGTTTTAGTTGGCTTCCAATACTGTTAGATTTAAAATTCATAGTAATGTTTGTGTAGTAGATGTATTGGTTTTCTCCTGTTGTGTGACAAATTACCACAAATCCAGTATCTTATAATAATCTGCTGATTAACTCACAGCTTGAGACTAGGAATGGTTATTTTTAGATGCTCTGCTCAGAGTCTTCCCAGACTGAATCCAGGTCGTGAGTGGAGCTGTGGGCTTATCTAGAGCTCAGGGTCCTCTTGAAAACTTAATTGAAGTTTTGGCCAGCATTTGGTTTGGTGTAGTTGTAGGACCAATGATCCTGCTGCCTTACTGGCTGTCAGCTTGGGACTACTCTCAGCCCCTGAAGGCTACTCACTATTCCCTACCAAATGGCCTTCTCTACAACATGGCAGTTTGCTCCATCAAGACCAGGGCAAGAGTTTCCCTCACTTTGAATCTCTTTACATTTTAAGCGTTCACCTGGTTAGCTCAGGTCCATCCCAATAATAACCCTTTTGGTCAACTCAAAGTCAACTGGTTAAAGACCTTAATTATATCAGCAAAACTCCTTCTGCCTTATAATCATTGGGGTGATATGCCATCATATCCACAAGTCCCACTCAGAGCAAGGAGAAAAATTTTACAGATGTGTACACAGGGGTGGGAACACTAGAATTCTGTTATCCTAGTGGTGGTGGTTTAGTTGCTAAGTCTTATCAGACTCTTGCGACCGCATGGACTGTAGGCCACCAGGCTCCTCTGTCCATGGGATTTCCAGGCAAGAATACTGGAGTGAGTTGCCATTTCCTTCTCCAAGGGATCTTCCTGACTCAGAGATCAAACCTGCATCTCCTACATTGCAAGTGGATTCTTTACTGCTGAGCCACCAATGAATTTTGTTACCACAGATGCTTATAAGAATATCACTACCATAAAACACTACTGTATATTAGATGTTTTGCTTTTTGAAATAATATGGTTATTTCAGTAGAATTTATTTATATATACAAGCAGTATAAAATATTATAATTGATTATCATAAGCCTTTGGATATCAGATAGTTTGGTGAAGCTCTGATGTAGTCCTGCTATGAAAATATGCTTGTTCTCTCTCAAATGTAAAGCAAATTACTCAATCAAGACAAAAGAAATCAATTTTGGTCAGGTTAGCCTCTGTCTCTGCAGTATAGTTCAACCACAGGTTCTAAAGCTGTACACTCAAAATATCTCAATCCTGTGTTAGTCTGAAAACGGTTATGGAAACCATTAACAGGCTTAATCTATAATGAAATAGACACTGGAATTCATAATGCTGCTATAGATGTGGTATCTGATACATCAGTCATTGCATCCTGAACACTGCAAGTGGCTACTCATTTCCATAACTCCTTTATACTTGCCTGGTCCATGTAACTGGATTTCTAACACATTTCTTCAGTAGGATCTATGCCCTGCCTTTGAACAAGCTCATTGCTATGAATCTCTGACCACCTGTCTCAGACTGTGGCAGGCCCTCTTAAGGAGAACTAGGCATTCTCCTCTATGTCCTTGGCAGCTGGCCACAGATGCTCCCTAGAGGTAGAATAAGTAGAATCTAACTTCAAGTATCACCTCTTTTCTGGATTTCTGTTAACTTGTTCTCTTGGAATTGAACCTTCTTAGATGAAAATACCAATCAGAATAGCAAAAGTAGCTGTGACTAATTGTCTACCATATGCCAGGTACTCAGTTGGATATTTTACATTTACATGAGCCTTTCAACAACTCTTGACAGGATTATTGTCTCTATTTTAGTTATAAAAAAGACTACAGCTAGAAGAGATTTTGTAACTTGCACTACCTACTTGGTTGACATAAAAGCTGATACTAAAACCAAGGTCTAGCTAGTCCCAAACCCCACATTTTTTCTTTTTTAATTAGAGGAAATATTTGTGGCCTCAGCTAAATCACTTGTGAGATTAAAAGAAAGTCTTATTAATAGTTATAATTAGTAAAATTATTTCAATTAATAATTATTATTATACAAATCAATTCATAAACATAAGACAGGCCTGTGCCAGGCCCATAAAAAGTATAACTTATTTAATTTTAGCTATAATATGCCACACTCTAGACCCTGATTCTACAGTTAGTTGCCCCTTAGTAGCCAATCTAACAATTGGGGTGACTCCCCCAAGTGGGTTTCAACTTTCTCTCCTTCTCCATTGATCAATGATACGTGGGTCAGAGCATATCTCAAGGATATGTTTCTTAAACTGTTTCCTGTGAGTCCAGCAAAAAGACACAAATTTGAACTTCCTGGTTGTAAAGTCTGACAAATCAGTTTCACATTTGTCGATTTGTTTACATGTAGATCCTCTTCTCCAATCATTAACAAGATTTCTCATTTGCATCTTAGAGACCAAGGAGGCTTCAGAGTAATTAAGATTTTTTTCAATGAAATCTGTATGACATTATATTTCAGTTTTGTATACACTACAGCATGCTGCTGCTGCTAAGTCACTTCAGTCGTGTCCGACTCTGTGCGACCCTATAGACGGCAGCCCACCAGGCTCCCCCGTCCCTGGGATTCTCCAGGCAAGAACACTGGAGTGGGTTGCCATTTCCTTCTCCAATGCATGAAAGTGAAAAGTGAAAGTGAAGTCACTTAGTCGTGCCCGACTCGTAGCGACCCCATGGACTGCAGCCTACCAGGCTCTTCCGTTCATGGGATTTTCCAGGCAAGAGTACTGGAGTGGGTTGCCATTGTCTTCTCCCACACTACAGTATGCTCATCACCAAAAGTGTAGCTTCAATCCATCACCATATGATGACATCTTTTACACACCTCACCCTCCCTACACCCCACTTTCCCTCTGGTAAACACTACTCTGTTCTCCATATCGATTGACGTTTTTGCCTTTATTTGATTAGATTTGTTCATTTACTTTGTTGTATATACTACAAGTAAGTGAAATCATACTGCATTTGTCTTTCTCCATCTGACTTATTTCACTTAGTATAATGCCCTCAAAGTCCAAGGTCCATCCAAGTTATCACAAATGGAAAGATTTCATCTTCTTTTTATTGACTAAGCAGTATTATATTATCTATAGATAGGTATTATTAAGTATATAAATATATATATTTAAAGTATAAAAAGGTATTAAGAAGCAGAGATACCACTTTGTCAACAAAGGCCCATATAGTCAAGGCTATTGCTTTTCCCGGTAGTCATGTATGGATGTGAGAGCTGGACCATAAAGAAAGTTGAGTGCTGAAGAATTGACACTTTCGAATTGTGGTGCTGGAGAAGACTCTTGAGAGTTCCTTGAACTGAAGGGAAAACAAACCAGTTAATCCTGAAGGAAATCAACTTTGAATATTCATTGGAAGGACCGATGCTGAAGCTGAAACTCCAATACTTTGGCCACCTGATACAAAGAGTCAACTCATTGGAAAAGATCCTGATGTTGGCGAAGATTTCGGGCAGGAGGAGAAGGGGGTGACAAAGAATGATATGTATGGATGGCATCACCAACTCAATGGACATGAGTTTGAGCAAACTCCAGAAGATAGTGAAGGACAGGGAAGTCTGGCATGCTGCAGTTCACGGAGTTGCAGAGTCAGACATGACTTAGTGATTGAACAACATAAAATATCTTCTTTATTCATCAATGGGCACTTTATTCATTCATCAATGGGCACTTAGGCTTTTCCATGTCTTGGCTATTGTAAATAATGCTGCAATGAACATGGGGATTTATATACCTTTTTGAATTAGTGTTTTTGTTTTCTTTGGATAAATATGCAGAAGTGGAATAGCTGGATTACATGGTACTTCTTAATTTTTTGAGAAACCTCCATATTGTTTTCCATAGTGGCTGTACCAGTTTACACTCACACCAAGAATGTACAAGGATTTCTTTTCTCCACATCTTCTTCAACACTTGTTATTTCTTGGCCTGTTGATAATAGCCATTCTAACAGGTATGAAGTGACGTTTCATTATGTTTTTGATTTCCTTAGTGGTGATGTTGAACATCTTTTCATGAGCCAGTTGGTCAACTCTGTGTCTTCTTTGGAAAAGAAGGTCATCTGCCCATTTTTCATTTGGGTTATTAGTTTTTTGTTGTTGTATGAGTTCTGTGTTTATCTTGGATATTAATCCCTTACAGGATAAATATTTTTTAAATGTCTTCTCCCACTCAATAGATTGTCTTTTCGTTTTGTTGATGGTTTTGGTTTTCTTTTTTTCTTGCTGTGCAGAAGCTTTTTAGTTTGATGTAGTCCCATTTGTTTATTTGTACTTTGTTTCCGTTGTTGAGAAGACATATACGGAAAGATATTGCTAAGGCTGATTCAAAGTGCATACTGCCTATGTTTTCCTTCTAGGAGTTTTACGGTTTCATTTATGGTTTCAGGTCTTATGTTTAAGTCTTAAATACATAATGAGTTTATTTTTGTGTATCGTATAAGATAGTGGTCTAGATTCATTCTCTTGCATGTAGATGTCCAGTTTTTCCAAAAGCGTTTGTTGAAGATTATCTTTTCTCTAATCAGATTAATTTTAAGAAACAACCAATTTATACAAAAAATAATTGTCCCCAGTATTCTGCTTACTTATTGATTAAGCTAACTTCAAGATGATTGGGTTTAAGAGTTACATTTGCAAATATTGGAGTCTTTTTCATGCAATTAAAAAGCATACTTAAAGTACCATGAAGAGTCCCTTCCATCAGCCAAGTGACCATATGACATGCATTAGATGAAATTCTAGAGGTTTAACAATTGATTTCCCTGCAAATTGTGAATGTGAGAGCAACACTAAAAACAACCAGTACTTTAAGACAAAGACCATAATTAATAAAACAAACTTATGGAAAGAAAATTTTTTTAATTAGTTTATTTTCTATTTTTTAACTTTACAATATTGTATTTGTTTTGCCATACATTGACATGAATCTTAAAAGATGAAAATGAATACAGCCCTTGAAGAAAGTCCTTGAGTAACTATTTAACTTAATATTGTTGCTAAGGAAACATCAATTGCCTACAAAAGAGGATAAATGATAAGAAGGAACTAGATTCAAATAACAGACTGATCTCATGTTTTCACTGTACAGGCAGGATAACAAGTTGATGAGGGCCTGTCAACTGTATTTGTAATATCCAAGCAGTGTCACATGTGATTATATAATGTATATAATACTTCTGGCTTCCCACTAAAGAAAGAAAAAAAAAAGGCACTGAATACATGCAAAGAAAAATACCAGCTTAAAGGTACACAAAATGCTTGTGAAAATGATCTGGAAAATAAGGCCACATAGCCAATATATATGAAATGAAAAAGAAGTCTAAAGTAAACAGAAATTTGCCTAATGAAATTCTAACGGCTTGCACAAAATAGATTTTTTTTTAATTTTTCCAATTTTATCTTCTTTTATTTTAGGATATTTGAAATTCTCATTTAGGAATATCATTTCAGGGTATAATTTAGACAGAAAAAGAAAGGCTAATGCTCTCTTTAAGTTTCAGTTTCCTTGAAACTACAAGTAATAAAAATTCTGATGTGTGAATCCCTCAGACCCGTACAATACCATAGTCTTCAGCAAAGAGAGTGGAAGATGGATTTCTAGGTACTAGAAGGTGCAGAGAACCCTGGTTTTATCTTGAAAGGTGGATTAATGCACATCAACTGCCTGTCTTGGGAAGGGAAGTTTATAGAATGGGCTTTAAGAGCTCTCTGGGGTTATCTGCCCGTCAGTATCTTATGTCTGGTAACCTATGAGGTGAGACAGCCAAGGGAAGATCCTCTGCCATTGAGATCCAGCAGAGGTCTGAATAATCTTTTACAGAAATATCAAGTAAGCATCAAAAAGGAGAACAACATAGGACCAGGAGTCATAACCTAATTTAACTCATTTCCTTGAAAATACAGCTTCTCCATCCAAGCCGTTAGGGAAACCACCCCTCATGGGAATACCCTTGCACCCTAACCTCATCTCCCTAGCAGTCCTCCCACAGGGATCCTTTCATCCCCTCTCCCCTCAGAAAGCTCCCCATCCCCAGAAGCCCCTCCACTTCCGGAAAAATGCTGTCTCTCAGACAGAACAAGTCTGTTGATGTATTTACCTCATCTTGCGTCTTGCAGACTCTGCCAGCACAGACCTTAGCCAAATGTTAATGGAAGTTTTCTCTTGCTCAGGCTTCTGCTGATACTGAGGAAAACCATGAGCTCTGCACCCATAAGTAGAAGCCAGTAGAAGCTCTTTCCTAGTAATGGCAGCAGTCCAGCTCCTCTACAATCACATGAGAAAAGGGAGTCCAATCTCCTAAGAGAAGAGCACATTCTTCCCTTTCACAGGGTTTTCCTTCTGCTCTTTGAGAATGAGACCTTGGCACTATTGTGTCCAAGGACTGCTACTTCCTCTTGCCCTGCATTCTTGCCGCAAAGCCCTCTCTTCTCACATAAAGGAATAATGGCTGCATCTGCACCATCAGATCACAGAGACTGCAGTCACTGAATGAAACCTCTCGAACTCCAAATGCTTCCCTGTGGAGGAGAGAAAATGGGGATTACCTTGCCATGTATGCAGATTTCCTTTTCTAGGGCCTGAGAACATGCTCTCAGAAATACAAAAACATTCACAGAGTAGCACTGACATATATACACTACCATGTGTTAAATGGGAAATTGCTGTATAGCACAGGGAGCTCAGCTCAGTATTCTATGATGACCTAGAAGGGGTGGGATGAGATGAAGGTGGGGTACGGAGGTTCAGGAGGGAGAGGGTATATGTATACATATGGCTGATTTACTTTGTTGTACAACAGAAACTAACACAACATTGTAAAGCGATTATACTACAATAATTAAAAAAAAAAGTTCACAGAATTATCGGACCCATAGTTATTTTTATCAACCAGATTTCTGTCTGACCATCATGGCTGAGTTATCAGTAAAATTGTTAGACAATTTGGTCATAAAAAAAATAAAAGAATTGCAGATAAAAAAATAGACTGACTGTTTATAGACCTATTATGAACAATTATTTAATTATGAAAGCATAGTGTGATCAGTTCGTCAGTCGGATCTTTGTGACCCCCATGGACTACAGTCCACCAGGCTTCTCTGTCCATGGAATTTTCCAGGCAAGAATACTGGAGTGGTTTGCCATTTCCTTCTCCAACTATAGTAGAATTAACCATTTCACCCCAAACTATTTATTCATTCAACAAATGTATAATGAACAGTGTATGTTCAGGGTGTGGTGACAGAAATTCAGCAAACAAAATAGAGCAGCATCTCCCAGGTTGACGGAGCCCCTTCTGTTCCCTCCCACCTCCACCCAAGCTCTCCACTCAGCTGTATTGTTTTAGTGCTCCCTAGAGTGAGAAACTCGATACCAGAGCTTGAGTCAGTGCCACGCTGCAGACAGTGCTGAGCTGGCTTCTCCACACAGGCCAAAGCTGCAGCCAGAGGTCCCTGGAACACACACCTCTTCTCCTTCCTCACCATCTCCTCAGGGTTTGCCATCGACCACTCTAAATTGTTCTAAGTGGTGCTGTGGTTTTGGTTTCTAGACAAGCATCGACCTTAGACACAAACAAACCAAGCGTGATTCCCCTGGTGAATGTGAGTGCCATGGAAGGTTGTCCACAAGTCTTCTCCATGACGTGTGGCCCCACCACTCCAAGCACCCTATTAAATTCAGTGGGGAAGTGGCAGGCAGTCTCCATAGTGAACACACATGGCAAACTTCACTGGAAGAGAGACACGGGGGCTCCCACTATCATTACAACAATAGCTTCTGGTGCTCTGAGTATAGAAATGGTGCCCGTGTGCTGCTCTCTGGTTGTTGTTTAGTCGCTGAGTCATGTCCAACCCTTTTGCGACCCCATGGACTGTAGGCTGCCAGGCTCCCCTGTTCATGAAATTTTCCAGGCAAGAATATTGAAATGGGTTGCCATTTCCTGCTCCAGGGTATCTTCCCCACCCAGGGATCGAACCTGCGTCTGCTGTCTTGCAGACAGATTCTTTACCACTAAGCCACTAGGGAGGCCCACTCTATGATTACCATCTGGCAAAAGAGTAGCCAAGCAGCCAGAGATGCAAGAGCAGAGCAGCATAGTAAGGGTTCCATGCAGCAACACCCACCTCAACAAAGGACAAAGGCTTTAAAAAAGCAAATACAGGGACTTCCCTGGCAGTCCAGTGGTTAAGACTTCGCCTTCCAATGCAGGAGGTGCAAGCTCAATCCCTGGTTGGGGAGCTAAGATCCCATATGCCTTGTGGCCAAGAAACCAAAACATAAAGCAGAAACAATATTGAAATAAATTCAATGAAGACTTTAAAAAATGATCCACAACAAAAAATAAATAAACAAATAAACTTTAAAAAAAATAAATAAAAAGGCAAAGAGCATCCCATCTCCCCCAGAAAATTAAACTTTGCTCCTAAATGCTCCCATGTTCACACCAAAGCCTCTGCATATGGCATATACTTGACAGCACAATCACACCAAAAATATATTCCTTCTGGCAGGAAAAATGACTGCTGAACAAGCTGGTTTACAACCTCAACGAGAAAATCTGTGCTCACATTTCTGCTTTCTCCCTTCTCTCCAGCTCAATTCTTCCATCTTTTTTCATGTTTGCCTATATTTTCTCCATCTCTTTCCTCTCTATACATATTTGGTATTCATTTCCTAAGCTCAAAAGTTTCTGCATCTTTGCCTCCAGAATAACTTGGACCTCAGAAAGGAAGGCAATTGGGTTTGGGAGCTGATAGAATATTTTATACTGGCAGAGTTCTGTGAGAAACAGTATTATCTGAGATTGAGGGTGTCCTTGGACATTATTTCTAGGCAGTGGTCAGCAATGGAGAAAGGACAGATTGATGGACAAATTTGGAAAAGACTCAGTGTACTGCAGAAACAGAAATGCTTCTACCATAGATAACACAATACCCTAAGTTAAGAACGCAAGAGAAAAGAGACAACTCCTTTCTCCTCTAAATATACATCATCCCCAAACTCAATCCCACACAAATGTTGAGAAAGCTACTGTGAAAAGCACAAACTTTAGGTATAATTTTGATCATGAAGAAATGTAACTGTTTTTTAGTTACTGAATTATATACTTTGTAACTACCGTATATACTGAATTTATACTTTGAGTCCTCATTCTACTGAGTGAAAGAAACTGAATTTTAAGCATTTTAGTACCCTCCCTATTTTGAGGTTACACACAAATTCCACAGGGTCTACAGAGTACTAAGGGTGAAATATGACCTGGGAGCACATGCATCAGGCATCAAATGAGAGTCTGTTCCCATCTGATCACAGGCCATCAGTCCTCCAAATGGGTCAGTGTCATCCACGCTTCCTCTCTGCAGCTGCCCTTAGGTCTAGCTCATCCTCAGCTGTCTAGGAATTTCCGTGGTTTCATACATTCATCCTAGAGCTTCCATACCAGTGCCCACCATGAAAATTAAAATACCTGCAGCACCATCTAACTTCTGCACCACTTTGAAAAATCAGAATTATTCGTTTGTACTTTATTATACAGGAGAAGTGCAAGTCCCCTGGGCTGACTAAGGGCCCCCTGCCTAGACCCATTGTGAAGGCATTCCCTCTCTGGGGTTCTGCCACCTCCCCAACTCTGCCTGGGAATCAAGATCCAGGATGTCTTTGCTCTTGGCCCCTCAAACATATCTGTGATTTTTATTATCTTCCCAAGGCGTGGCCTTGTAGGAAGCACAGGAAATAGCCCCTCACCCTCCACCTTGTTCAGGACCCAGGGCACTTCTCACTTCTCTTCTGACTCTCTGTCTCACACGCAAAGGACTTTCATCTAATTCAATCATCAGGGAAGACTGATGTGTTTGCTTGTTTGTTTGTTTTTATATGAGGGCCTCTTAAACGTAATGTTCATAGCTTTTTCTTCTGAAGGTGGAGCTAGATTTTGAAATTCAAAACCCAGAGGAAAACCCAGAGTTTTTTTTCCTCTGCTGTCTACTCTTTCTCCAAGGAAGTGATAAAATTGGAATGACAGAAGGACCACTGAGTAAAAGAAAATATCAGGAGAACACGCACACATTATTTATACATGTATGTATTATATATACATTATTTATAATATATACATTATATAACATATATATAGCAATATATTACATAATAGATTGTATATAATAACATATGTATACAGTATTTTCCTGACATCATTACATTGTTAATCCCTAATACCAGGCAAGGCAGTCTGAGTGCTTCCCTCCTCTCTTCTTGCCTCTCTGCCACAGTGATAATCTGGGAAATTAGCAGTAGTAGATAGAAGAGAATACATTTTTAAAAAATTAGCTTTGTTGTCATCATGTTTTCAAATAAAAGAAATTTGGGACTCCCCTGTGAGACCCTTGAGAAAGAGACAGAGAGTGGGAGCTTTCAGCTTTATGCACCAGGGAAAAAGTCTAGGGTTCAACTTACAATTAAACTAAAACTGCTTTGCTCATTTCACATACTAGCAAGATTATTCTCAAAATCCTTCAAGCTAGTCTTCAGCAAGACGTGAACCAAGAACTTTCAGGTGTACAAGCTGGGTTTCAAAGAGACAGAGGAACCAGAGATCAGATTGCCAACATTCATTGGATCATAGAAAAAGCAAAGGAGTTCCAGAAAAATAGGTACTCCTGCTTCATTGACTACACTAAAACCTTTGACTGCACGGATGATGACAAACTATGGAAAATTCTTAAAGAGATGGGAGTACCAGACCATCTTACCAGTTTCCTGAGGAATCTGAATGCAGGTCAAGAAGCAACAGTTAGAACCAGACATGAAACAACAGGCTGGTTCAAAATTGGGAAAGGAGTACATCAAGGCTGTATATAGTCACCCTGCTTATTTAACTTCTATGAAAAATACATCATGTGAAATGTCAGGCTGCATGAATCACATGCTGGAATCAAGATTGCCAGGAGGAATATCAACAACCTCAGATATGCAGATGACCCCACTCTAACGGCAGAAAGTGAAAAGGAACTAAAGAGCCTCTTGATGAAGGTGAAAGAGGAGAGTGAAAAAGCTGGCCTGAAATTCATCATTAAAAAAACTAACATCATGGCAATGATCCCATTATTTCATGGCAAATAGATGGGAAAAACGTGGAAGCAGTGACAGATTTTATTTTCTTGGGCTCCAAAATCACTGTAGACAGTGACTGAGGCCATGAAATTAAAAGGCACTTGCTCCTTGGAAGGAAAACTATGACAAACCTAGACGGGTATTAAAAAGCAGAGACATCACTTTGCTGAGAAAGGTTCACATAATCGAAGCTGTGATTTTTCCAGTAGTCATATACAGATGTGAGAGTTGAACCATAAAGAAGGCCAAGCCCTGAAGAATTGATGCCTTTAAACTGTGGTGCTGGAGAAGACTCTTGAGAGTCCCTTGGATAGCAAGATCAAACCAGTCAATCCTAAAGGAAATCAACCCTGAATATTTACTGGAAGGACTGATGCTGAAGCTGAAGCTCCAATTGTTTGGCCACCTGATGCGAAAAGTCGATCCATTGGAAAAGACCCTGATGCTGGGAAAGACTGAAGGCAAAAGAGAAGGGAATGACAGAGGATGAGATGGTTAGATAGCATCACTGATTCAACGGACATGATTTTGAGCAAACTCTGGGAGACAGTGAAGGACAGAGGAGCCTGGAATTCTGCAGTCCAGGGTGTCAAAAAGAGTCAGAAATAACTTAGCGGCTGAACGACAGCATAATTGCTTCTGAAAGACTCAGAAACTAAGTCTTGAGAAATCTGAATAATGTTTGAATCATAGTTTCCATGAGCCAGTTCACAAATAACATACTGCTCTATTGAACTGTTATGTCTAATCATATTAAATACATAGTTTTTTAAAAATCTGATATGTCTGATGATCTTATTAGAGCCAGTGCCCACAAAGTTCTGCTGTCTGGTTTCGCTTTGCATCTGCATGTTCTAAGAATTTCACTTATTCTGTTAAAACCAGACATTTCTCTTCGAACTTTTCAAATGCTTCTAATCCCTGGATCCAGCACACAGACTCCAGCAAGTACCTCTGCTGTATTTTCTCATCCTCTCTGTCTCTGTGTATCTTCTATTTATCAATCTACTATATATTATCTATCAGTCTATCATCTATCTATCTGTTTTCTATCTATCTATCTGCCTAGTTAGCTTGCTTCATAAGACTCATACCTTTCTTCCCCTGAGAGTAACTGACCAATCTCTTCTTAAATATCTACCTCCCTTGAGAAACTGTAAAGCAGGCATTGTGTCTATGGTGTTCCCCACTGTTCTCTGGGGTTTAGCAGAGGAAGTGGCTTGTGTAAGGGATGAACGAATATTTGTTCAATGATGGAATGATTCTCTCTGAGAACAGTTAGCACTGGATTATTCATTCCATGGGATAACTCTACTACAGTCACCAACTTACTCTCCGATAGCCACGGAGCACATGATTATCCCCACAGCATTCCAAAACAATTACTGAGATATTTGTAACATGGTGATACACACATCTCTATCTCTAGGGACCCATCTCAATTCTTAGCTTCCCACTCAGGAAATGCACATCAGTTTGCATGAGGGCACTGTGTGAAGTACTTCAAATTTGCTCTATTTTAAAATCTTTCCAAAAGTTGTATCTTTATTATTAGTAACAGTGTATTTGTATTCACCTCACAGCTCATCATGATCCATCAGCCTGCTGAGACACGGAAATTCAGTGTAGCTGCTCTAGACCTGTGTTTTTCAAACTTTAATATGCATACAAATCTTCTAGTGTTATCATTAAAATGCAGGTTCTACTCTAGTCAATTGGGAGTGGAACCTGAGATTTAGCATTTCTAACACACACTGTCCCAGGAGATTCCCTTTCTCTGGTCCATGGACCATAGTTTGAGTAGGAAGAGTGTGACTATGGCTCATTAAATCAATGGGAATAAAAGCCTAAAAAATGCATAGCCTAACAAAATGTTTGTAGTTGTTGTTCAGTCGGCCAGTCATGTCTGACTCTTTGTGACCCCATGGACTGCAGAATGCCAGGCCTCCCTGTTCCTCACCATCTCCCGGAGTTTATCCAAGTTCATGTTCATTGTATCGGATGACTAAAATACTGAAGCTTCAGCATCAGTCCTTCCAGTGAATATTCAGGGTTGATTTCCTTTAAGATTGACTGGTTTGACCTCCTTGCTGTCCAAGGGACTCTCAAGAGTCTTCTCCAGCACCATAGTTCAAAGGCATCAATTCTTTGGCATTCTGCCTTCTTTATAGTCCAGCTCTCACATACATGATCACTAGGAAGACCATAGCCTTGACTACATGGACCTTTGTCAGCAGAGTAATTTCTCTGCTTTTCAACACACTGTCTAGGTTTGTCATCACTTTCTTGCCAAGAAGCAATCATCTTCTGATTTCATGGCTGCAGTCATCATCCACAGTGATTTTAGAGCCCAAGAAGAGGAAATCTGTCACGACTTCCACCTTTTCCCCTTCCATTTGCCATGCAGTAATGGGGCCAGATGCCATGATCTTAGTTTTCTTTTATATTTAATCTTCAGCCACTCTTTCACTCTCCTCCTTCACCCTCATCAAGAGGTTTTTTAGTTTCTCTTCGCTTTCTGCCAGTAGAGTTGTATCATCCACATATCTGAGGTTGTTGATATTTCTCCCACCTATCTTGATTTCAGCTTGTAACTCCTCCAGCCCGGCATTTCTCATGATGTGCTCAGTATATAGTTTAGACAAGCAGGGTAACCGCAGACAGCCCTGCAGTATTCCTTTCTCAATCTTGAACCAACAAGTTGTTCCATACAGGGTTCTAACTGTTGCTTCTTGACCTGTATAGAGGTTTCTCAGGAGACAGGTAAGATGGTCTGGTGTTCCCATCTCTCTAAGAGCTTTCCACAGTTTGTCACGATCCACACAGTCAAAGGCTTTAGTCCATGAAACAGATAGATGTTTTCCTGAAATTCCCTTGCTTTCTCTACAATCCAGCAGATGTTGGCAATTTGATCTCTAGTTCCTCTTCCTTTTCTAAACTCTGCTTGGACAGTTGGAAGTTCTTGGTTCACATAATGCTGAAGCCTAGCATGCAAGATTTTAAGCATGACTTTACTAGCATGGGAGATGAGTGAGATTGCCCAATGGTTAGCACATTCTTTAGTACTACCCTTCTTGGGAACTGGGACGAGGATTGACCTTTTCCAATCCTGTGGCCACTGCTGGGTCTTCCAGATTTGCTGTCATAATGAATGCAAAACCTTGCTGGCAAAACCTATTCATCCTTTAGGGATTTGAATAGTTCTGCTGGAACTGTTTTGGAAACAAAATGTTTATATCTATCTTAAAGGTATTATTTTTCTTTTCTTGTCCTATTCAGTGGTTTACCTATTTATAAAATTGATGACAGTATGAGTGAGATTCTCTTTGCTCATAAAGTTCCTGCATGGGAACCTTAAACCTAATATTCAGGAGATTTGGCTTTATCCCTGTGGGGAGAGGAGGTTACATTGCAGGAAGGTAGCCAGGAGTCTTAAACTTCTCCGAAATATGTTATTTCATTCAAAGAAAAGGGAATATATGATAAAATGTTAATATTTTAAAATACTAGGTAATAGCTAAATGTGAGTTGGTAACAACATTACTCTCTGTACTTTTCTGTAAGTTTCAAACATTTCACAATTTCAACAGCTTTATTGATATATTCATATACAAAAATTGCACATATTTAATGTGTACAATTGATGGCTACAATTGATGGCATTTGGGCGTATGCAAACATCCATGATACCATCATCACAATGAAGGTAACAGACATATCCATTACCTTCTAAAGTTACCTGTGTCCCTTTGTTTTTGTAGGGTTTATTTGTTTCTCTTTTTGTTTTAAGAGCATTTAACATGAGATTTATCTATTCAACAAAGTTGAAAGTGTGCAAATACCACACTGTTACCTTAGACACTATGTTGTAAACCAGATCTCTAGAGTTTACTCATTTGGCATAACTGAAACTTTATAACCATTGAACAATTCTCTGTTTCTCCTACCCTCTAGACTCTGTCAGCCACTTTCCTGCTTGCTGCTTCTATGATTTTGACTATTTTAAATACTTCATATAAGAAGAATCATGTATTTGACCTCCTATAACTGGTTTATTTCACTTATCGTAATGCCTCTAAGTTCAGCTATGTGGTCACAAATAACAAGATGTCTTATTTTAAGGCTGAATAATATTCCATTGTGCCCATTTACCACATGTTTTTTATCCATTCATCTGTCTGTCAGTAGACCGTTAAGTTGTTTGTAAATCTTATTTGTTGTGAATAATGCTGCAATGAACATGGGAATTAAGATATTTCCCTAAGATCCAGATTTCATTTATTTGGATGTATACTCAGAAATGAGATTGCTGGATCATATGGTAGGTCTAGTTTTAACTTTTCAAGAAAATTCCTTTGTTGTTCCTTCCAAAGTTGTTGCACCATTTTTTTTGGATATGATTCCAAAAGCACAGGCAACAAAAGCAGAACTAGACAAGTGAGACTATATCATACTAAAAAGTTTCTGCACAGAAAAGAGTTAACAGAATGAAAGGCCGTCTACAGAATGGAAACAAAATTTTGAAAATAATATAAGTAATAAGTGATTAATTTCCAAAATACATAAGAAATCTGACAACACAATAGTAAAATGAATAAGTAGATAACCCAATCAAATATTCCACACAATTTTTAAAAGACTAAGACCACTACTATACTGTGAATGAAGACTTTGTGTTCTTTCATTTTTTATTTCTCTTGTTGAATGCCCTCATTGAGGTAAGAAACAAGGAAAGGAAGAAATCAGAGAAAAATCAGAAATTTGTAAGGGAAAGAAAACCTACTGTCTTTCATATTTTTCATGGGTAATCAGCATTTGGGGGAGGTAATTACCTCACATAGTTGAGATTTAATTTTCCCCAAGAATCGAGAAGTCCTCTACTCTAGAATGAAAAAAAAATTTTTTGAGAGGGTGTATCTTTTTAACAAAGTGCCTTAATATGGATATTATTCCAGGAGGAAATTAGATTGAAGCCAAGGGAGCAAGGAGTCTCTAGAAAACACCAAATTTAGAGCCCATTCTTATTACTAAACTCTAATTATGTTTTCAATGTCTTCCTTTTGGTATTGTGAGAAGAACTGATTTAATTTTAAGAGACTTCCTGAAGCTCACTACCAACTGACTCATCCTTCTTAATTCCACCTGCATGTTTCTCTCTTTTTACTTCCCATCCCTATATTTATAAAACTCTGGTTATTTTTCCTATTTTCAAGATACTAGAAGACAAAATCTGCTCTAGCATAAGTTGAGCATCTAGAAGTCACATTATATTTCCTTTCACTGAACTAAAATATATATAAATAAAAGGGAACTGAAATAGCTCCTGTTTAAAGGCTATGAGTCACTTTTCCAGTTTGCACTGCTTCATCCAATATAGGAATGTCCTTTCTTCTAGTTATCTGCCATTTTGCAATAATCTCAAGCAGAGTTTATTTAGCAGGGGAACACATGGGGAATCTTTCTGCTAAATCCATATTACATTGCTTCCTCTTTTTCACATTTCTATTTAATTTAAAATTTTAAATCAAAGTAGTAAGAATCCAATACATAAAATTGATATGTATATATATATATATATATATCAGTTCAGTTCAGTCGCTCATTCATGTCCAACCCTTTGCGACCTCATGAATTGCAGCATGCCAGGCCTCTCTGTCCATCACCAACTCCCGGAGTCTATCCAAACCCATGTCCATCGAGTCGGTGATGACATCCAACCATCTCATCCTCTATCATCCCCTTCTCCTCCTGCCCCCAATCCTACCCAGCATTAGGGTCTTTTCCAATGAGTCAACTCTTCGCATGAGGTGGCCAAAGTATTGGAGTTTCAGCTTCAACATCAGTCCTTCCAATGAACACCCAGGATTGATCTCTTTTAGGATGGATTGATTGGATCTCCTTGCAGTCCAAGGGACTCTCAAGAGTCTTCTCCAACACCACTGTTCAAAAGCATCAATTCTATGGCACTCAGCTTTCTTCACCGTCCAACTCACATCCATACATGACCACTGGAAAAACCATATCCTTGACTAGACGGACTTTTGTTGGCAAAGTAATGTCTCTGCTTTTAAATATGCTATCTAGGTTGGCCATAACCTTCCTTCCAAGGAGTAAGCGTCTTTTAATTTCATGGCTTCAGTCACCATCTGCAGTGATTTTAGAGCCCAAAAAAGTAAAGTCTGACACTGTTTCCACTGTTTCCCCATCTATTTCCCATGAAGTGATGGGACCAGATGCCATGATCTTAGTTTTCGGAATGTTGAGCTTTAAGCGAACTTTTTCACTCTCCTTTTTCACCTTCATCAAGAGGCTCTTTAGTTCTTCTTCACTTTCTGCCATAAGGGTGGTGTCATCCGCATATCTGAGGTTATTGATATTTCTCCCAGCAATCCTGATTCCAGCTTGTGTTTCTTCCAGCCCGGCATTTCTCATGATGTACCCTGCGTATAAGTTAAATAAGCAGGGTGACAATATACAGCCTTGATGTACTCCTTTTCTTATTTGGAAGCAGTCTGTTGTTCCATGTCCAGTTCTAACTGTTGCTTCCTGACCTGCAAACAGATTTCTCAAGAGACAGGTCAGATGGTCTGGTATTCCCATCTCTTTCAGAATTTTCCACAATTTATTGTGATCCACACAGTCAAAGGCTTTGGCATAGTCAATATACATATATATACATAGAGATAGTGAAGGACAGAGAAGCTTGGCGTACTGCAGTCCATGGGGTCACAGAGTCAGACATGACTCAGCAATTGAACACCAACAACAGTTGAGGAGGGTAGGGAAAGCAGCTGCACCTTACCGTCCCATCACTCTTCTCCCAACACCAGGCAGCCCAGAGAAGCTCTTGCTGTGGAGGTAAGGAAAGTGGAGGGAGCACCAGCCTTCACCAGGGACCCAGCACCAGATTCAGTCCAGCTCTGACTGGCTCCCCGCCAGGGAACCATTACTGTGGCCCCAAACACTGGGCAGCTCCCACTAACCCAGGTTCCCAGCCCACCCCAGTGCCACCAGGCTCCAGGCAGGTGCCCCAGGACCCAGCTCCCAGCCCACCTTGGTGCCAGGTTGTCCCTGAAGCCCCAGCCTCCAGGCCTATCTCAGTGGTCCCTCTGACCTTGCAAGCTCCTGCCAACCCAGGTCCAGGCTTGCCATGCAGACCATTTGGATTTCAGATAAATGTTCCACCTAACAATGCAGTGTTATGCTGGCTTTCAGAGACCTTCTGGGGAGCCATCACTATGTCCTGGGAAGAATTTTCGTATTTTGGGCTTCCCTGGTCATAATACCACCATAATAGCATTGTTTGTTCCTGTTTAGTCACTGAGTCTCTTTGAGACCCCATGGATTTTAACCCATAGGCTTCTCCATCCATGAGATTTAACAGGCAAGAATACTGGAGTTGGTAGACATTTCTTTCCTCAGAGGATCTTCCTGAGCTAGGGATTGAACTTGCATCTCCTGCATTGGCAGGAGGATTCTTTACCACTGACCCTCCTGGGAAGCAATAGCACTGTTATCTCAATGCTAACACAACCACATGTCTTTCAGATACATGGTTTAATGTGTCATTAAACCAACTTATATTGAATTGTTCAAAACAGAAATTTGAGGATGGAAGTTTCCCCTGAAATCTAAGAGAAGGAAACTGGCAAATGGGATTGGGTACAGGAAGCAGCCAGTTTTCCTAAGTCATCTGACTTCTACTTCAGGGATTTTATCTCCTAAGTATAGTTCAAACAATGTCCTAGAATATAACTCCCTAATCAGTATTTCTCCTCCTTGGAAAGAAACAACGAAAATAACAGCATGAGGAGTTTGATGACTTTGTTTCACTCAAGAACCTACAGAATTTTCTATCTGAAGTTTTATTTTAGAAAGAGAGGACAGTAATTACTTGAGAAGAATTCGTCTGCATTATGGATTGAACTGTCTTCCTTTACTGTCTGTTCATCCATTTAACTAGTCACCATCGACTACTAAATCTGAGCCTATTTGTATTCTGGTTCCTTCTCATCACTCTTGTTCTGAGTCATTGTTTTGATCTGCTTTCCAGTCCTGTGCTGGTATCTGTCCTAAGCTGACCCAAGTCCCAAACTGGGTCCATTTAATTGGATCAGAGCTGCTGGGTTTACTGCAAAGTTTTTATTCTTTCTCTTCCAATTGCTCAACATGCCATCTTTAAATTGTCATGTCTTGATTTTCATTTTTCTGGGCTTCATTTTTTATGATCTATGGGCTGCTGAAATGATTGCAGTACATCCGCATCACTTTATGTTCCCCTCTGACAATGTCTGCAACAAAATGCTATACATCCCATTGGAGGAAAGATTGGGGGAGGATTATGAGCCTCTAGATATGGGGAAAGGAAAATTACTTTGGCATCTACTTATAAAATTTGCCATAGACTTTGGAGGTAACTCCTTCCTTCCACTGATTCATTCTCTAGATAAGAAGCAAGGAAAGAAAAATGAACCAAAATAACTGGTACCCATTTTTTTATTTGAGATCTTCTTAGTTCTGTATAGGGGCTTCTCTGGTGGCTCAGATGGTAAAGAGCCTGCCTGCAGTGCAGGAGACCTGGGTTTGACTCCTGGGTCTAGAAGATCGCTTGGAGAAAGGAATGGCTACCCAGTCTAGTATTCTTGCCTGGAGAATCGCATAGACAGAGGGCTACAGTCCACATGGGGTGCAATAAGTCAGACACCACTGAGCCACTAACACTTTCACTTTCACTTTAGTTCTGTGTACTCCTTATAGCACTTCTTGACCTTTTGCAGAGTGCTTGTCTGTGGGTTAAATAAGAAAACAGGCATAAATTAACTATTTCCACCCACTGGGTTTTCTATCTAAATGCACATATAACCATTGAAGTCTACAGCTTAAAACACTTCAAAGTTTCCCCATAACCACAGTGCAAGTCCTTTAAGGTGGTGATTGATGGACTGGTCTTCATCTCTCGGAAGCCCTACTTTTCAATGCATACTTTAGCCACACCAAGCTTGCAGTTCTCCACACACACCGTCCTGTTGCTTGTCATTGCTTCTTCTTATGGGGTTAGGGACTGACTACTTTTTCTCATTCTCACCCTAGAAACTCTGAGAAATATGTACTGCTCCTAAGGCATCAGGTAACTCTGTATATATCCTCTGTTTACCTTGGCCCTTGTGATTGGCGAATGGTGAATGGTTGATATTTACCGGTGAGCTAAAGATATTACTAGTGAGACTGAGAAAAAAATGACATCCTGAATTTAACAAGTTTAGAGGTCAAATGAAAGGCAAACACACTGCATACAAGACAGAGATGAATGACAACTATGGGTTTAATCAGAGTTTCAGAAAAGATTTTGTGTGACTCCTGACTCAGTCAACAGGAAGGCAGTTTACATTTCATATCTGAGATGAAGCAATCTGTCACTTAGAAATATTTGGGTCAATAATATTAGCTGAGAGTAAAATTATGATGTGAACGTGAGAGTGATACTAAATAAGCTAGATAACCAGAAGGATTCCAAGGGCAGAAATTTTCCTTTCTTTTCTTCAAATTCAGATATAAATATCCTGTCACAATGAGATTGCAAGATTTACAAGGTTTATGAATTTCATCTGGATTAGAAAATCATTAACTTCTTTGCATCTTTACAATATGATGAATTTTACTTTCAAACATTTAGAACTGCTAGCAGGAACAAAGAAAATAATGATCTCTTAAGCAAGCATATTGTGAGATGGAGAAAAGATGATTTGGGCATACACCAGTATAAGGAAAAAGAGAGTAAATGGAACTATATCATTTTTCAACAAAATGACTAAGGACTTGGATTCAAGTGATTTTCCTAATTAAACTTCTCTTTTAAAAAATAACACACTGTATAGGTCTTTCTTTGGACTCAAAAACAAAGGCTGTGGCTATGTATAAGTATTTTGTGATAAAATAATTAAAATCACATACATGTGAATGTTTAAGACTGAATTGTTTTACCATTCACCTTAGACTCAAATTCATTTGTTTTACAAAGGATGTCACATTTCAGTTGATGGTATACTCTCAGTATGGCAGACAGAGATTTTTGCTCACACCCCAGACTCTGCCGCATTGTCTAGGCAATGCTTTATGGTATCCTTAAGCATTCTTTCTGCAGAAAAAAACTGAGTTGCCTCATTCTGGCTCCTCTCGCAACTGCTTAGGTGTCCTGCAGGTTTCTGCTTACACTCTTTAGCATGGGAGGTTGCTACACAGAAAGCTGTGCTTCCCTGCTCAGACACCTGCTATATATCAGGAGCTCCTTGCTCTAGATTTCCTGTTTAGAGATAAAGGGATGTGATAAAGCAATATTGATCAAGCTTTCATTTTAAATCTGTCCCAAGCCCTTGATATAGTGGCCATTTCAGTCACAGCGCTCCATTTGTCTCAAGATCATAAACATAGATTACATTTCCAGTGTTATTCAATGATTACCCAGTCCAACAGCCCCACTTTACAGATGAGGAAACTGAGGCTTAGAGAGCTGAAGTGAAATTTCTTATTTCTGGGAAAATGAATTTATCATATTCCTGAGAACCCAACCTCCAAGTAAAGACTCTGCTGTCAAAAAGATCATCAGGGTGAGTGAGCTGTTGAAAGCAAGCCACTGTTGGATAAAGAACTCTCTTGGGAATAAAAGTTCTTTGAAATAACCCTTCCTTTTTATCCTGGTCCCAGCCTAAGGAATGGATGAATATTGGAATAATAAAAAGTGCACATACCACATATGTATTTAAATTCAGGGTACCAAGTTTCTCAAAAGTTCACCTACATATACTCTAGGTTAAGAATCTCTATTCTAAACCGCTTAGACGTCAAGAGCATCTGTCATATTCTAAATTAATTATTGCTTTTTTCTGTTGATATTCACTGAGTACTTATTATGTTCTATGAGCTTTACATATATTTAGATATTCAATCCTCTTAAAAATTCTGCAAATAAGATAACTACTATTATAATCGTCATACTACAGATGAAGAAGTTGAAACACAGGGACATTAAAACTTGACGAAGGTCACAGAGCAAATAAGTGGTAGTATCAACATACCAAGATGCTAATTTAGGTTGTCTGTCTCCATAATTGAACATGCTTTTAACCACTAAGTAATATGATTTATCAAGAATCTGTAATATATCAGTCACTTTTGCTATTTTAAGTTTCCAAACCCTCTGAGGAGACTGGCATTATTAATCCCATTTTTTTAGATGAGGAAATTGAGGTTTACAGGTATGAAATCCAATGTTGATAAATCTAGTAAATTATGGAACTGAGACATAGACACAGATAGTCTACCATATAGTGCAGGGTTATTGTCTCTGTAAAAAACCATGTCTAGTAGAACTTTCCACATTGATGGAAATGTCCAGTATGGTAGACACTACTCACATGTGGCTATTTAGCACTTGCATTGTAGCTAATGCTAACTGAAGAGTTCATTTTTAATTTTATTTAATTTTAACTTAAATAGTCATACCTGACTAGGGGCTGCCATATTGGACATCAGAGCTCTTATAGCCTTACTCTTCAAACTGTGGTCCATAGACTGGGAACATCACCACAACTGGAGTATTATTAGAGATGCAGACTGTAAACTTCATCCCAGACCCATGGAGTCAGAGTCAGAACTTCAATAAGACCTCCATCTATTTTGTACACACATTAACATTTAAGAGTTGTGACTCTAGGTCATTCCACCACTCATATTATTTGTCAAGACCAAGAAAATAAACCATTTGGCCTCAAGAGTCTTTACACTCCAATTATTTTCCAAATTAAGGATTTATCACCTCTCCTCCCTGCAATATGAATATAAACTTTGAAAGGAAAAATAGCATAGGAGATTGGGAGACCTCAGGCAAATTTATACCACTAAACAGTAAAGCATAACATGGAAATTGATAATATTTGTGGCTGGAGATGTAGGTAAAGGTCAGATCATGAAAAGTTAAAAGTCAGATCATGAAAAGATATGTATATCATGTAAGAAAGTTGGATTATCCTATTGGTAATAATCATCTTTAAGGAGCATTAAGTTTAAGAGTTACATGTTACATGTAGGTGATCCTGATGGCAGTGTAGAAAAATGATTGGTTTAAAGATCAGCTAGGAAAGCTATTGATCAAACTAGGTAGGAAATGATGAGTGGTAAGTGTTAAGTGTAACAAGAGATAAGGTAGTAGTAGCTGGAATGAGCATAGGGAACAAATTCAAGAAATATTAAGGAGAAAAAATGGACAGGATTACATAACTGAATGTGAAAGACAAGAAAGATAGAAGATAAAAATAAGGTTTATAGCTTGGGTGATTACCTAGACCATTGTTTCCAGGTAACACAGAGGATGAGGAGGGCATGGAGTAACCCACTCCAATATTCTTGCCTGGAGAAACCCCATGGACAGAGGAGCCTGGGAGGCTACAGTCCGTGGGGTTGTAGAGTCAGACACGACTGAGCAACTAAGAACAGCACAGAACAACATAGAGGATGGAGAAGGTAGCCACAGATATAAATTCAGTTCAGGAATGCTGAAGCTCGTCTTTTGGACACTATATATATGTGTGTGTGTGTGTGTGTGTGTGTGTGTGTGTGTGTGTGTGTGTATGTGTGTATGGAAAAGGTCAGTTTTCGTTCCAATCCCAAAGAAAGGCAATGCCAAAGAATGCTCAAACTACCGCACAATTGCACTCATCTCACACACTAGTAAAGTAATGCTCAAAATTCTCCAAGCCAGGCTTCAGCAATACATGAACCGTGAACTTCCAGATGTTCAAGCTGGTTTTAGAAAAGGCAGAGGAACCAGAGATCAAATTGCCAATATCCGCTGGATCATCGAAAAAGCAAGAGAGTTCCAGAAAAACATCTATTTCTGCTTTATTGACTATGCCAAAGCCTTTGACTGTGTGGATCACAATAAACTGTGGAAAATTCTGAAAGAGATGGGAATACCAGACCATCTGACCTGTCTCTTGAGAAACCTGTATGCAGGTCAGGAAGCAACAGTTAGAACTGGACATGGAACAACAGACTGCTTCCAAATAGGAAAAGGAGTACACCAAGACTGTATATTGTCACCCTGCTTATTTAACTTATATGCAGAGTACATCATGAGAAACGCTGGGCTGGAAGAAGCACAAGCTGGAATCAAGATTGCCGGGAGAAATATCAATAACCTCAGATATGCGGATGATACCACCCTTATGGCAGAAAGTGAAGAAGAACTAAAGAGCCTCTTGATGAAAGTGAAAGAGGAGAGTGGAAAAGTTGGCTTAAAGCTCAACGTTCAGAAAACTAAGATCATGGCATCTGGTCCCATCACTTCATGGGAAATAGATGGAGAAACAGTGCAAACAGTGTCAGACTTTATTTTTTTGGGCTCCAGAATCACTGCTGATGGTGATTGCAGCCATGAAATTAAAAGACGCTTACTCCTTGGAAGGAAGGTTATGGCCAACCTAGATAGCATATTTAAAAGCAGATACATTACTTTGCCAACAAAAGTTCGTCTAGTCAAGGCTATGGTTTTTCCAGTGGTCATGTATGGATGTGAGAGTTGGACGGTGAAGAAAGCTGAGCGCCGAAGAATTGATGCTTTTGAACTGTGGTGTTGGAGAAGACTCTTGAGAGTCCCTTGGACTGCAAGGAGATCCAATCAATCCATCCTAAAAGAGATCAATCCTGGGTGTTCATTGGAAGGTCTGATGTTGAAGCTGAAACTCCAATACTTTGGCCACCTCATGGAAAGAGTTGACTCATTGGAAAAGACCCTGATGCTGGGTAAGATTGGGGGCGGGAGGAGAAGGGGACGACAGAGGATGAGATGGTTGGATGGCATCACCGACTCGATGGACATGGGTTTGGGTGGACTCTGGGAGTTGGACAGAGAGGCCTGGCTTGCTGCAATTCATGGGGTCGCAAAGAGTCGGACACGACTGAGCGACTGAACTGAACTGAACTGATGTAGACCTGTATTAAGATAATGTGATTGAGTTCAAAGGGAAAGAGTGATGGGTGATAGTTGAAGTTGTTACCAGGAGATGGAGCACCCATGAGTGTGTTCTTGAATCTCTTCCTATATAAAAACTGACCACAGCAAGAATGCCCACTGGCTTGGTGATATGGCCAAGCTGAACTTGAATCCCATACAGAGACCTAGCATATGTCAGAAATTCAATTTCTCTGTTGCTTCATAAGGAATATGGATGTTTGCTTCTTTCAATAATCCAAAACAATATTCATTGAAATCTTTATATATTTCAAGATATCAGTAGTGAGCATCCTTACTTTACTCGGTGATCCTTATCCTTTCTTCAGAGACATCTGCACCTAAACAGGTCTTCTATACATTATATAGAAAGGTAAAAATACAAGAAATTTTAGATTCTATTACTACTCAACATCACTAATTATTTGAGAAATGCAAATCAAAACTACAATGGTGTATCACCTCACACCAATCATAATGGCCATAATCAAAAAGTCTACAAATAATGAATACCAGAGAGGGAGATAAGGGAACCCTCCTACACTATTGATAGGAATGTAAATTGGTACAGCCACTATGAAGAACAGTATGGTGATTCCTTAAAGACTAAAAATAGACATTATATGATCCAGTAATCCCACTCCTGACATCCAAAAAAGATGAAAACTTCAATTTGAAAAGATACATGCACTCCAATGTTCAGAGCAGGGCTATTTACATAAATCTTTTGTGGAGAAGGTAATGGCCGCCCACTCCAGTATTCTTGGCTGGAGAATCCCAGGGACAGCGGAGCCTGGTGGGCTGCCGTCTACTGGGTCGCACAGAGTCGGACACGACTGAAGCGACTTAGCAGCAGCAGCATTGTGGTCACAATGTTTCTATTATCAGGAAAACTGTCTTTCAATTTCTTGAGAAACTGTCATAGCAGCAGTGTTTACAACAGCCAAGGCATGGAAGCAACCTAAATGTTCATCAACGTGTGAAAGGATAATGATGTGGTACATATATACAATAGAATGTTACTGAGCCATAGGAAATGAAATAATGTCATCGCAGCAACATGGGTGGAACTAGAGATTATTTAGTAAGTGAAGTAAATAGTGAAGTGAAGTAAATGTAGTAAGTGAAGAAAATCAGACAAAGACAAATCTCATATGTCACTTATATGAAGGATCTGTAAGTGATACAAATGAACTTATTTACAAAACAGAAATAGACTCATAGATATTGAAAGCAAACTTATGGCTACCAAAGGCGAAATGAGAGGGGGGGATAAATTAGGAGTTTGGGGTTAACATATACACACTACAATATATAAAATACATAAAGGACAAGGACCTACTGCATAGCATAGGGAACTATATTCAACATCTTGTGAAAACCTGTAACAGGAAAGAATCTGATAAGAATATATATGTATAACTGAGAAAAACTATATGCTATTTAATTTCTCTGTGCCTCAGTTTCTTTACTGAAAAAACAGGAATAATAAATACACCCACCCCATAAAGTTATGGAAAAAAATTATTGAGAATATGAAATACTGAAATATGTTTCATACAAAGAAACACAAAAGTATTTCTCCAAAGAAAATATACAAGTGCTGTAAAGCATATGAAAATATTCTTAACATAACTAATTATCACTAATCAAAAACACAATGAGATATCACCTCATATCTGTCAAGATGATTGTTATTTTAAAAAAAGACAATAAATGTTGGCAAAGGTGTGGAGAAATTGGAACCCTTTTTCACTGTTCGCGGGAATGTAAAATGGTATAGCCACCATGGAAAGTAGTATGGAAGGTGCTAAAAATTAAAAATAGAATCGCTATATGACTCAGTAACTTCACTTTTGAGTATATATCCAAAAGAACTGAAAACAGAATCTCAAAAAGACATTTGCTTACATTTGGTTATTATTCACAATAAGCAAAAGGTTGTACCTAAATGTCCATCAGTGGATGAATGAAGAAAATGTATATACTTACAACGGAATATTATTCAAGATTAAAAAAGAAGGAAATCCAGTCATATGCTAAATGGACAAACCTGGAGGACATTATGCCAAGTGAAATAAGTCAGTCACAGAAGGACAAATACTGCATGATTCCACTCACAGGAGGTATCTAAAGTAGTCAAGAGATCAAACTGCCAACATCCACTGGATCATCAAAAAATCAAGAGAGTTCCAGAAAAACATCTATTTCTGCTTTATTGACTATGCCAAAGCCTTTGACTGTGTGGATCACAATAAACTGTGGCAAATTCTGAAAGAGATGGGAATACCAGACAACCTGACCTGCCTCTTGAGAAACCTGTATGCAGGTCAGGAAGCAACAGTTAGAACTGGACAGGGAACAACAGACGGGTTCCAAACAGGAAAAAGAGTACGTCAAGGCTGTATATTGTCACCCTGATTATTTAACTTACATGCAGAGTACATCATGAGAAACGCTGGGCTGGAAGAAGCACAACCTGGAATCAAGATTGTTGGGAGAAATATCAATAACCTCAGATATGCAGATGACACCACCCTTATGGCAGAAAGTGTAGAGGAACTAAAAAGCCTCTTGATGAAAGTGAAAGAGGAGAGTGAAAAAGTTGGCTTAAAGCTCAACATTCAGAAAACTAAGATCATGGCATCTGGTCCCATCACTTCATGGCAAATAGATGGGGAAACAGTGCAAACAGTGTCAGACTTTATTTTTCTGGGCTCCAAAATCACTGCAGATGGTGACTCTAGCCATGAAATTAAAAGACGCTTACTCCTTGGAAGGAAAGTTATGACCAAACTACACAGAATACTAAAAAACATAGACATTACTTTGCCAACAAAAGTCCGTCTAGTCAAGGCTATGGTTTTTCCAGTGGTCATGTACGGATGTGAGAGTTGGACTATAATGAAAGCTGAACACCGAAGAATTGATGCTTTTGAACTGTGGTGTTGGAGAAGACTCTTGAGAGTCCCTTGGAGTGCAAGCATATCCAACCAGTCCACCCTAAGGGAGATCAGTCCTGGGTATTCACTGGTAAGATTGATTTTGAAGCTGAAACTCCAATACTTTGGCCACCTGATGTGAAGAGCTGACTCATTTGAAAAGACCCTGACACTGGGAAAGATTGAGGGCAGGAGGAGAAGGGGACAACAGAAGATGAGATGGTTGGAATGCATCACCGACTCAATGGACATGGGTTTGGGTGGACTCCGGGAGTTGGTGATGGACAAGGAGGCCTGGCGTGCTGTGGTTCATGGGGTCGCAAAGAGTCGGACACGACTGAGCAACTGAACTGAAACTGAAAGTAGTCAAATTGTAGAAACAGAAAATAGAAGGTGAACCAGGGGCTAGAAGTAGGGGCAGGTGAGGAATGTTGTGCAGTGGGCATGGAAGTTCACTCAGTCAGGAGAGTGAGGGGCGTGGTTCCCAGTGATCTGTTGCAGAACAACATGCCTATGGTTGACAGTGTTGATCTGTACTCTTGGAAATTATTGGAAGGGTGAATTTTATGCTTTTTTTTACACACACATATACACCAAAAAAAAAAAAAAAAAGGAAAAACCTCTGTAGCAGAGATTGACATTTGGTTATATCTAAATCACCAGAGCCTAGCCTGAGATTCGGCAAACAGCAAGGGTTTAAAAAATTGTTTCTCAGAGGAGGAAAGCCTGAATGAATGCAAGAGTGAACCTGAGATTAAAATTTTCAATGAATTCAGCTACTGAATATTTGCTGAGGACCCTTGCCTCTTTTGGGCTTCCCCAGTGGCTCAGTTGGCAAAGAATCTGCCTGGAGTATGGGAGATCTGGGTTCAATCCCTGGGTCGGGAAGATCTCCTGGAGAAGAGAATGGCTACGACTCCAGTATTCTTGCCTGGAGAATGCCTTGGACAGAGGAGTCTGGTGAGCTACAGTTCATGGGGTCGCAAAAAAAGTGGGACACAACTGAGAGACTACGCTTTTACTTTTCCCTTGCCTCTCTCACCCTTGGGCTTGGTATCCACACTGGTGACTGGAGGATTAATGGTCACCAGGGAATATCCTTGTGATGGTCAAAAAGATTCAATGATGTCATTTTTTAAACATTGAGCTCTGTGAGAAAAGCAGAAAATATCAGTCACCGAATGTCTTTTTCCCCCAGAAACTTTCTCTAAATCATCCTACTTTCTGAGTCATTATTGTCAGCAATTCTTGCTTCTTCAATTTTTCATTTTTATTATCTTGAAATTCTGAAAAGTGATATTTCTCTATATTGGGACAAGTTCCCCTTCTATCATACATTTAAACTTAATCCTTGAATTATAAAGTCTGCATGTAGGTCATGCCTTTCATGTACTGCAGAAGCTGGAAGGATCTGAAGCAAAGATGATCAGAAGCTGAGTCATGCAAAGCTGGCCTTCTTGATGCAGGAAGATTTCCCTAGCAAATTCATCCAGTGTTTCTGAACCAAGAACTCAGGGGACAACCCTCTCTTAAACGTATTCTGAGGGAAGCAAGAGGCAAAATATATTCATTCACTTAGAGACCTCAGAATCAGGCACTCAAGTACTAAGACAGGATTCTTGCCCTAAAGCTACCTAGAATCTGGTCAGAGAGACAGACAAGAAAATCAATGATTAATTGCAGAGGGATAAGCATAGGAGGGTAGATATAGGCTGTGAAATAACAGAATTACCACTGTCCTAGCTAAGGATGGCTGAGGCTAGCTCAGTTAATGCTCTCAATAACAGAACTAATCTGTGAGAGATTAACAGGATTAGTCACTGACAGGGCTGGAGGTTGGGTGGGGACCAGGGAAGGAGGCAAGTATGGAGGCAGCAGCTTTCTTACATCATTTGTGCTCTAGGAAGGTTGATATGCCTGGAGAAAAGAGTCAAGATGGAGAGTTGCAGGAGATGGAAAGCAAGGGACTCATGCCAAAATCTGGTGTTCAAGTGCTTTCTGATAAATTTGAACTTGACCTTGAAGATTATTGAAAGTGAAGTGATGTGAAGAGATGGGCTCTTTGAAATGCAGCAAGAGTGTGCAGGGTTTAGAAGGAAATAGAAATGAGGAGCCTGGTTGCATGATTATTGTTACCCTTTCGGAGAGATATTATTAAAGGGAGAAGGAGGTAGGAATGAAGAAGATAGAAAAGATTCAAAAACCTTTCACTGAGGAGATGCTTCACTGGCGGCTCAGATGGTAAAGAATCCGCCTGCTAATGCAGGAGACCCAAGTTCGATCCCTGGGTCGGGAAGATCCCTAAAGAAGGAAATGGTAACCCTCTCCAGTATCCTTGCCTGGAGAATTCCATGGACAGAGGAGCTTGGCAGGCTATATATAGTCCATGGGGTCAAAAGAGTCAGACACGACTGAGCAAATAACACACACAGACAAGGAGATGCTAAAAAGCAGCAGTTAAGGTTATCCTGATGAGATGCTATCCTGTTACTATTTGGGGCAGGATTTTTATCTTGTTGGTTTATAGCAGCAGTCTCCAATCTTTTTGGCACCAGGGACTGAGTTCTTGGAAGACAATTTTTCCATGGACCCGCAGGGATGGGGGTGTTGAGGGGTAGCGAATAGCTTTGGTGATGATTCAAACACATAACATTTGTTGTACACTTTATTTCTATTATTATAATATTGTGATATATAATGAAATAATTATACAACTCACCATATGCAGAATCAGCAGGAGCCCTGAGCTTGTTTTCCTACAACTAGAAGATCTCATCTAGGGGTGATGGGAGACAGCGACACCCAAAGTGTTGCTAACAATGGGAAGTGGTTGTAAATACAAATGAAGCTTCTCTCACTCGACCACCACTCACTTCTGCTGTGTGGCCAGTTCCCAACAGGCCATGAACTGGTATTGTTCCATGGCCTGGGGGTTAAGGACCCCTGGTTTACAGAAGAGTAAAATCCCTAATATTATATATAAAATTGTGGATGTATTTAGGCAAATCTTTTGCTAAGAAGAGGCATTTTCATTTCCATCAGACTCTCAAAACAGTCCCTGCCCCAAAAGGTTAAAGGTCAAATTATTAAGCTAAATATTGGCAGCGGCCCACTGTACTGCTGGGAAAGAACCAGAATTTTCGGTTTCACGGGGTGTATAGACAAGACACAGCCCACAGGGCCAGGCGGAAGAGCAAGTTGGTCTTTTAATGACATTTATCACCTTGGATTTTATGCAAGTCTACTCTTGTATTTCAGAATTCTTTATTGCTCTGACCTTCTCAGAACCTTGTCACGTAGCATGGAAACCATCTCTTATATTCTCAAAAATCTTTTCTAAAAGTAAAATCCATGACTTTCCTGCAAAACTTGAGCCAAACTTAGTCCATCTAAGGAGCCCAAAAAGGGGCTGCTCATTTACACATGGCCATACACCCACCTAGAGAACATTTGGGTATCTTTTCCATAAGTGTTCATACATTTATCTATTTATCCTTGTAGTTGAAAAAATGGAAGCAAAGATAAATAAGATATGGCCTTTGTTACAAAATTATCAGTCACTCAATTTAATAAATGGACTCCATAATAGTTGTCCAAAGCAAGCAGAAATAAACTTTGTTACGAGAAGAAGGGCTTCCCTGGTGGAGAAGGAGTGGGGACACTGCCAAAGAGAAATGCCAGAGCAGTGTCTCAAACAGACTGTAGGAGTTTACCAGACTGCAGGAGCACACAAGGCCAGCTGAGAACTATCCCAAATTCGGAGTGCAATTTGGCTTCCTCCTGAACAAGGCATGTTAGTCTGTGTCTTTTTAATTGTAGATAATGAAATCATTTTAGTGGGAAATATTTGGATATACCACAAATATGTTTATCCTCTCACATACTGATGGACATTAGGGTTATATCCACATTTTTGTCTATTACAACTGAAGCTGGTATGAATAGCCAGGTACAAATCTTTGAATGGTTGTTTGAATTTCTCTCCGATAAATACATAAGAGTAGAATGACTGGATGTATGTTTAACTTTTAAGGAAATTGCCAACCTATTTTCCAAAGTGGCTCTATCATTTTGCATTCCCACCAACAGTGTATAAGAGTTCGAGTTGTTCCATATATACCTCAACGCCTGGTATTGTCAATCTTTTTCATTTTAGATAATTTAATCAAAAGGTACTTGTGTTTCTTCATGGTTTTAATTTGCATTTCCTTAATGCATAAAGAAGGGGGCGATGGACAATGAGATAGCTGGATGGCATCATTGAGCCAAAGGATATCAACTTGGGCAAACTCCAGAAGGTGAGGAACAGGGAAGCCTGGTGTGCTGCAGTGCATGCGGTCACAAAGAGTCAGACATGACTTGGCAACTGAACAACAACAATGCATAAAGAAGTTGAGCATTTTTAAGTGTTTATTATATATATATATATTTATAGATTCATATATATACTATATATAGAATTTATATACATACTACAGAATAAATGTATATATTATATATACCTTATTTATCATATATATTACATATCCATATATTCTGTAGCAAAATGTTCAAATACTTTTTTCTCTTTCTCAAATCCTTCTGTTCCTTGGGGTCTTTATACCCATTAGTAAGCAATTACCTGTTCTTTGTATATTCTAAAAAACCTTTGTTAGATGTATGCTTTGCATATATTTTTCCATTCTGTTGTTTATCTTTTTACTTTCTTAACAGTGTCTTTTGAGAATAAAAACTTTTAAATGTTGGTGAAATCTAATTCATGCATGTGTGCATGTGCGTGCTTTAGAGATACTGGGAATGAGGCAGGTTAAATCATCTCTTCTTCAGCTCAGGAGAGAAGGTGGTAAAATAGAAGGCAATTATGAATGATTGCATGTAGGTATAAGGAAGAGAACTAAAAAAGCATGAATTATAGCCCAAATAGTCCCTGTACAATAGGATATGTAGTTGTCTTGCTATATAGGGGAGAGGGATGTAGACAAAATTATAGCTGTCTTAAGACAGCATTGATAACTGGCATTTATATACATGTTATATATATATATATATATATCTTCCTTGACACTATTCTTCTGAGAAAATTGATCATTTTCACTGAACTATCTTTTTATAAGTTGGTAAGTGAAAATATGGTTAGTGCAAGATGAGGAACCAGAAAAATCTAGGTTAAAAATCTAACCCTCTCTGTGGTCTTGAGAATTTTACTTAATATCTCATTGATTAAAAAATGGTGAATTGAGCAATAGAAACAGAGTCTATAACAAAAAGGATTTATTAGAATTTCTTATTGAGATATACTTGACATATAATATTATACAAGTTTCAAGTGTACAATATAATGATCCAATGTTTGTATATATTGTAAAATGATTCTTACAATGTCTAGTTAACATCTGTCACCATACATTAGGATTTTTTTAAGTGTCTGTGGATGCAGACTTTCTCAGTCAAAATTTCACAAAGATATTCTTTTACATAAAAATGCAAAGGACTAGAAAAGCAAAACAATAGTTTAAAAAAAATTGATGAACATACTACAGGGGGTGCCAGTGATTAAAAAAAAAAAAAACCCACTTGCCAATGCAGGAGATGTTAAGAAATGCAGGTTCGATTCCTGGGTCTGGAAGATCCCCTGGAGAAGGAAATAGCAACCCATTCTAATATTCCTGCCTGGGAAACCCCACGGAGAGAGGAGCCTGGTGGGCTACAGTCCACAGGTTGTAAAGAGTCAGGTGAGACTGAAGTGACTTAGCACTAGATTCTAAGACATAGATATAAACCTCCAGTAACCAAGTCAACATTGTATTTGAAATAAAGACAGGGAATAAATCAATGGAACAAAATAGAGGGTTCAGAAACAGAGTAATACCTAGTAAATTGTTTTTGATAAGACAATTTAATGATAGTGGAACAACTGGGTAAACAAATGAAGAGAAAGATGATTTTCTGCCAGTATCTCAAATAACAAAATCAACAATATAATAATTTGAGATGAATTGTAGATATCCATATAAAAGTTAAAAATATAGAGCTTTATATATTGTATAATACAACAGCCGTTAACCACAAATAGCCATACAAAATTGAATTTCAACTGATTTGAGGATGGATGATGGTGAGACTTGTACAACAGTGTTGTGTCTTAGTGCCACTGAACTGTACATTTAAATATGGTTAAAATAATATGTCTTATATTATGTAACTTTTACCACAATTTAAAAAACATTAAAGAAAACACTAAATGAAAGTTTAAATGCTTAATGATCAGTGTAGCTCAAGGTAATATATTGGACAGGGCAGATAGAAATTTTAATGGAAAGTGCTCCTCTAACAGACAATATAGGAGAATGTCTTCATAAGCCCACTAACAGGTAAAGATTTCTTAATTGGGGCTCAGAAGTTGCCAGCAACAAAATTTAAAAAGTGATAAATTGGACTTCCTTAAAACTTAAGCATCCATCCATCAAAAGTCACTGTCAAGAAAACGGACAAGACACGGACTGGAAGACAATATTCATAACACATATATCTGAAGAACTGTTCTGTCTGCAGAACATGTAAAGAACTCCTACAATTTTAGCGGGAAAAAAAGAACAAAAAAAACAATTAAGTGGAGAAAAATTGTAAAAAAAATTGTGAATCAACTATACTTCAATAAAAAATTTTTTTTGAAAATTTAACAGACAACTCACGAAGGAAAGCATGCAAACGACCAATAAGTAGACAAAAAAGTTCTCAGTATCACTGGTCATCAAAAAAATGCAAATGAAAACCACAGACATTACTAGACATCTGCTACTGTGGCTAAATTTTAAAAGAATGACACACTTTATATTGATGAGGCTGTGAAACATTCAAAAATCTCAAATATTACCACTGAGAATGTAACATAGTACAATCATTTTGGAATACTGCCTCGCAGTATCTTATAAAGTTACACACATAGGTATAAAATTGCTATGGCTTGGCAGTTGCACTTGGGTGAAAGAGAAACAAAAGCACATTTCCACACAATATCGGCACACAAATGCCCCTTAGCAACTTTATTATTGTTAACCTCAAACTTGAAATAATCCAAATGTCCTTCAGCAGAAGAGTTATAGAATTTTGATCTATACAATGAAATACTATTTAGCAATTTTATGGAACAAACTGCCCATAGAGAGAACAGCAAAATGAACCTCAAAACTTTTTTGCTGAGATAAAGAAGCCAGGTCTACAACATAAATACTACACAAGTTCATTTAGATAAAGCTCTAGAAGACATAAAACTATTCTATGCCTTTAGAAGGAGGACATTTACTGGGAAGGAGTATGAGCTAATTTTTTGGAACAATAACAATTTTCTATATCTTGTTTGAAATATGGGTAGATGTATTTGTCAAAAATTACTGAACTACAGTTGTCATATGTACCTTTAGCTGTGTGTATACTATCCCTTGATTAAAAATAAAAAGTTCTGGAAGGATTAAAGGAGTCCTTGTGTAAATATGTAAATGTGTGTAAATATGTGTAAAAGTATATTCTAAATGGGACTTCCCAGGTGTTGCTAGTGGTAAAGAACCCAGGTTGCCAAAGCAGAGGATCTAGATCAAGTTGGTTGCCATGGGAACTGAATGCAGCTGTACATTGAGATTTACAGGCAAGTAATTTAAGAAACCCTGGAGCAGAATTCTGGATATCTTAAATAAAACACTCTTGTATTTGCTCACTAGATCAAAAAACATAATAGTTTGAAAATCATTGAGTATATGCCTTATTGATAATATTGGTGGTCTTTAAAAATGGATCAATAGTGAATATAGAGAGAGAACCATGGATTTAGAATTAAAAGAATTCTTAAAAGCAACTGGCAGTTTAGGGTCCAGTGACCCCTTGATTCTGCAAAAATGCTAAATCATGTAAACTATTAACAGCCCCAGTTTGGAGACTAATGATACTATCATTCTCCCAAAATACAAAAAGACATCCATACCAAATCATGGAAAAGTGATTTTCTGACCTCTTTATAAACACATCCAATGGCATGAAGCTCATGGCCTCAAAAATAATAATAGTTGTAATGTGTGACTTTTGTAAGAGACCTAAATATCAGGAGGTTTGATCATCACTGTCATCTCTTTTGCAGATGAGCAAAACTGAAGGAAAGGTGAATTTTACCTTCTCAATCTTCTTTCCTATCTACAAGCATGGCTATTTTTATAGTATTAGCTTAAAACTGTCATTGTCAAAGTGAAATTCTTTAAGATGGCATAGCTCCTCATACTCTATGAAATGCTTCCAATAAGTTGTCTAATTTCTAGACAAAATAGTGCTCAATTTTAAAATGTTCCATTAGAACCCTGGTTCTATGAAAAATTTGATACCTTCTACAAGTAAATCCATAATTGCATAGTATCCCAGGAAGAACACAAGATTTAGAGTCGAGAGAACTCATCTTGAGTACTCAGTTTTCTATGTACCAACTGTGTGATATTAGGCAAGACATTTAATTTCTCTAAGTCTAAATTTCTTTCTTTATAAAGTGAGGATGATAATCAGGCCGAGGGCCCAGAGTTGTTGGTTAGATTTTAAATAGTAGTATGTAAAAACATTTTAAAATCATAAAATAATAAGAAATTACAATGTTCAATATTTTGATGCTGAAAAATTATCACGTTTCCATTCTTTGTTCACTAACAATGAGGAGTAATCTTAAAAAACATAATAATTAACTGGGATTATAGAAATAAGTATCACAATTTGGCGATGAAGGAAAGTTGCACAGTTAATTCAGATCGAATAATAATAATGGCTATCACTTACTGAGTGCCAATAACATTCCAAAAAGTCAACATTGTGTCATTTATCAACAACACTGTGAGGCAGAATTTGGCTCTGTTTTAGAAATATTAAAACTAAGTATTATGAACGGATTCTTTTCATCCACAAGAATCATGTCCTGGAAGGAACAACTTGTCCCCATTTCATGACACTTTAGTGAACCTTGCCATCACACGCTTCCTGACTTCCCCTGACCATGGGAGTAGAAATATACAAAACTGGACAAATAAGTCATCTTTTTGTGGATTTTTTCATAAACTCTGGGAGAAAACGCCTTTCTGATTTTCTAAGAGAAGACTAGAGTCTGAAGCTACTGGTGATCATCTTACCTACTGTGCACGACCAACCTCCATACAGAATAAAGTGGAGCAGAGTGGACAAGTACTGAGTGAGACGGATTCCCAGTAACATTTTTGAAACCTAAGTCAATCAAACCCGAGCCTGGTTGGATATTCTCTCTGACTCAGGTTATAAGAGTAACAAACCCCTTTTTGATTATACTTATTTGAGTTACTGTGAGAGGGTCACAGAAGGAAATAATATTAGACTTTCAGATTTTCTTGTGACAGAGTAACAAGAGTAAATCATGCCTGAAGTTCTGAACAACTGATGAAGTAGCCACTGATCTCTGCTATCTAACACTTTACTGGGCTTTGTGATGTTCTGTCATTCTGGCTTCATCTTGGAAATGACACCATGCAGCTAATTGCTGTAGTGAGTCAGTCTGTTGACAATATTTGATACAAGTGACACATACCATTCAATTCCACAGTCTTGCTTTTTTTTTTCTGTTTCATATTCTTACCCATTATGACTAGGAGAGTGAAATAAAGGGTCACTAAGTTTCCCAAGTAATTTAGGGGACAAAAAGAGGAAGGTATATGCAATATGGGCTGAAGAAACTCAAACTGAATCTTGTGGCTGTGAAAACACATTTGAGTTTAAGACTTCTGGTGTAGAGCTTTAAAGTAAAGGATGCCTATTTTTGAGCTGAAGTATTAAAATGTCATCTTATAGGCAGGACTAGGCTCTGTGGCATCAGAGAAATGAAGTGTGGTCATAGTCGTTCATTTAATTCATACAACAAAGGTTTTTGAAATGGCAACCCGCTCCAGTATTTTTGCCATGTCCTATCCCATGGACAGAGGAGACTGACAGGCTATAGTCCATGGGTTCGCAAAGAGTGAGACACAACTGAGTGACTGAACACCCACTATGTGCTAGGCTTCTTTCCAGGCAAATCTCAAACTTCATGAAACTTACATTCTAGTGGGGATGTCAGAACATAAACAAGATAAAGGTGCAAACTATGTAGTACGCTAGAAGTTGATACATGCTAAGGAGAAAATTAAAGCAGAAGTATTGGGAAAATCACTGAATATTAGAAACTAAGGAAGGCTTCACTAGAATGATGGCATTTAAACAAGATGTAGGAGAGAGAGTAAATTATGTGACTATTAGCAGGGAAGCACTTCAAACAAAGGAAAATCAGATACAAACATTCAGAACTGATAAAAGACCCCTTTGGGCAAGTTTTAGAAAGATTTCATGACAAACTAAGTATACTCACAAAACAGCAAATAATCTCAGACAATTATACAGTAACATGCACACAGAATTCAATTACATATAATATGTACACAGAATTCTGTATGTAATTTATTTGAAAAGTTTAAACAATATTAATACCACTACAGACACAAAAACACTATTTGGAAATTGCACAAACATATTTGGTTTTCATCCAGTAGGCAAGAAGAGCTCTATACAGAGCAAACAGCAACATTCATGGGTAATAGGAGAACAAAGAATGAGACATGTGCTTCTGTCCTCATTATGGCTCTTTGCAATTCAAAACAGGATTAACTAAGATACATCTTTTGAGGATTTGTGAGTCTTCATTCAAACCTTGTACTGATATCCCCATGGCAATTCTATTTTCAGCAATATGTCCTAGATGTACAGAGTAACAATAGGACAGAACAACAAAAAATGCTGGATACTATGTTTAAAAAAACATTTTTTTTTTTAAATCACAGTTGAGCTAGCAGTTGAGAAAACAGTTTAGCTTTAGAATGAGAAAGCAATTCTATAGGGATGAGCTAGTCCTGGAAACAGCATTTGCCCTGGGAACATTGGGTAGTTCTTGTTAGCCTAGGGTCTGAATTTTAACAAGTTGAGAACAGCAGATGAAGTAACAATTAGTGGGTAGATGTGAGGCCCCACATAAACTAAAACTGCTGAAGGGTGACATGTCAGTGAGTGAATCAGAAAGCCCCACATCACAGAGATTCATCTGTGGCCTTGAATAAATATGTCTAAGGGCAAGAAAAGGAAAAATGATTCTGCTCTGAAAATCTTTAATGACAGTACTATTTATACAATCACACTGTATGTGTGGCCCAGAAAATTCCAATCTAAAAACTGCTCAGCAGTGATCCTAGATTTCTCTACTCTTCCAATCTGTGTAAAAAGTAAGCTTTATCTCTCAAGAAGGAATCTACCTTCAATGGCAAACCTCAAAAAATTCTCACATTATAAAGTTCAAAGCAATATAAGCTCATAATCAAAACTTGGCAAACTCACAAAGAGAACTTGTGACTAAGAGTCTGGAGGGATAGTAAATTGCAGAATCAGACCTGCAAAGACTATGGTTATTGGCCATATCAGATACAGAAGCTAAATCAAGCATCGATGCATGAGACAAGCGCTCAGGGCTGGTGCACTGGGATGGCCCAGAGGGGTGGGATGGGGAGGGAGGTGGGAGGGGGTTCAGGATGGGGAACACATGTAAACCCATGGCTGATTCATATCAGTGTATGGCAAAAACCACTACAATATTGTAAAGTAATTAGCCTCCAACTAAAATAAATAAATTTTAAAAAAAGAAATAAAAAGGAGAGTTGAAAGTTATGATAAGGAAACAACTATTCAAACTGATCAAGCAATTTGAAAAAGAACCACATAGAACATTTAAAAATGAAACATACAATAACTGAAATTGAAAGTCCAATGGATGGGTTAAACACTAGTTACGAAGCTAAAGGTAAAATTCTGAACTAGAAAATACTTCTGAAGAAATTGCTCAGAATACAGTAGAGAGACACAAAAAGATATAAAATATCAAAAAGATTATAGACAGAAGACAGAGAAAGTTCAAATTATGTCTAATCAGATTTCAACGTGGAAGAGATTGAAAGAAAACAGAGAGGTACTATTCAAAGAAATCATATCTGGAGTATTTCAGAACTGATCAAAGAAGCCAATTCCATAATCATGGAAGACCTAGGAATCATAAACAGGATAAAGAATAAAGAAACAGGAATCATAAATATGATAAAAAGTAATCCAGTCCTAGACTTTTGTAGTACCAAATACTGAAAAAGACAAGGGAAAAATATTTAGTTCAGTAACAAAGAAAAGAAAAATTTCCTAGAAAGTACTGTTAACTGACTTCTTATCATCAAAACTGTGAGCCAGCAGACAGTGGGAAAAACAAGACCCAAGAAAAATAAAAAGTAAAGTAACAGTCATTCAGAATTATATAAGCAAAACAATTCAATAACTAATGTAAGATAAAAACAGATTTAGAAAAGCAAAAGCTAAGAAGGTATAAAATGTATAGACCTTTAAAAAAACCAATTTCTAAATCTGTAGAATGTTCCTCAAGAAGAAAAGGATGCCAGAAAATTTGGAAAAGCAAGAGGGAATGGTGAGCAAAGAAAATGATACTCTGTTAGGTAAATCCAAATAAGTAACAATATAGAATAGTAAAACTACTCTTCTGTTAGAGCTGAAAGAGTGTCAAAAAAAAGAGAGAGAGAGATAGTTAAAATCTTGAATATCAGTAGTACATATGTTAGAATGATGGTGATAGGGTAAAAGTGATCTAAAAGTCCTGGCATTGTTCTGAAGGAGGCAAGTATTGTTGATTGACCTTAAACCATGTCATTGAAATAGAAATGTTATAATTTCTAAGAAAGTTACTAAAGTATAAAGGAAAAAAATGTATAATTTCAAACTAGTACACAGGCTGGTAGGAGGGAGAAATTAAGCAAAGAAACTCAATTTAAAATAAGGAAGAAATGGAGTTTAAACATAGGAAAGCATTAAGTGACTTTCCAGAAGCTACGTGCACATCTGTAAAACAGTCACACAGCCGAATCACTGATTTTCCTTGCCTGGGCACAACCAGCCTCATCCTGCAGATTATTTTCATCATGTCAGACTTCCAGAAAATGAGGTCATTTTTGAAAGAGTTTGCTGACAAAACGACAGAATCAAAAAATCAAATAATTTTAAAGGACTCTAAATTATTTCTCAAACTTAAGACAGGACATATTCCATGAATTTTATAAGCAGTTTTGATAATATTCCATGTGCTCAGTCTCTTCAGTCATGTCTGACTCCTTACTATGGACTGTAGCTGCAAGGCTCCTCTGTCCCTGAGATTCTCCAGGCAAGAATACTGGAGTGGGTTGTCATTTTCTCCTCCAGAGGGAATCTTCCTGACCCTGGGATCAAACCTGCATCTCTTATGTCTCCTGCATTGGCAGGCATGTTCTTTACCACTAGCACCACATGACTACATGCCATGCTTTCTTCTTAATGCTTCAATGTGTACCTAGACAAGAAGACTAGAAATGGAAATTCCATTGGAAAATTGATTATACAAATATTGACATCATTAAGAGTTCTAGATAGGGCTTAAAAATGTTAAAATGGAGATGTTCAAAGAGTGTTAGAACTCTGGCTGATCTGAGTGACCAAGGGCAGAAACCATGAATAAATTTCAGAGCATAAACAGGAACTTGGTGGAGAGCAGGCAATTATTAAAATGTGTGAAGCTGTTTCAGTTTAGAAAACATTTTAATCCTCAAGTCTTCACAAATCAGTATAAATTTAGCCTTATTTTACAGGAGAGAAAATTTGTATTAAAATATATCGAACATTTTTAAGCTGTTCAAATCCTTCAATGTTTACCAACAGTAACGTCGATCAGAGTCACTGAACTACAAACAACTGGGTCTCAAGCATCAAGCATTTAGTATCCTATTTCTATGTATGCAACTTTTGTCCTAATTTCTAAGTATAGTTGAGAAATTTATTTTAATTATCTCAGCTCTCCTGTCTGTTGTTCTTAGCCCCATGCTACTCTGTGGTGTGAAACTGATGAAGAGAAGAAAGCTGATAAAATGTGTAGGAGCAGAAGCTGAAGATGGTGAACTGTTTTGGCAAAAAAATAAATAAATAAGTGTGTGTATATATATATATATATATATATATATATATATATATATTAGTGAATCTGTTTGTCTTATTTTTAAGATTTTTTAAAATAAATTTCTGTTCATGTTAAAACCCAAACATGGAGCCATATTGAGATAACAGTCAAACCTGAACCAAGAAGAGTTGCAGGTCAATGGAAGTCAATAAATGGCATCCTGCTGTCCCTATCTGGTTACCATGGCAATTTGTGCCTAAAATGGCCGGGAAAGATGTTTTCTCCTTTTACATGAACTTGAAACAAAATTTTCTAGACTATTTAACTCCCAAATAAGCATCATTTTTATATCATGCTCACAATTTCTCTTGGGCACATAACTTTTTTTTCAGTAAAGTAAGTCCCCTACATATGACCTTTCCAGTTGCAAACTTTCAAAGATGCAAATGTGCGTTGGTGTGTCCAAATACATAAGTTAGTTCACATGTCTGGTGTACATTGTCATCTGTGTGCATCCTGTACAAATGGCTGTGCTTCTGTGTAATTTAGCGTACAGTACTGTGCAGAGTGGGGATTCCCAGGTGGCTCTAGTGGTAAAAAATTCCCCTGCCAATGCAGGAGACATAAGAGACGCTGGTTCCACCCTGCGCATGGCTACTTGCTCCAGTATTCTTACCTGGAGAATCCCATGGACAGAGAAGCCTGGCGGGCTACAGTCCATATGGTCTCAAAGAATTGGACATGACTGAAGCTACTTAGCATGCACACATGCACACAATGTATAGAGTACAGTAATGCAGTATCTTTATTTCAAGCCCAGGATGTCCAGAAGCAAGCTTAGAAACAGTGGTGATGTAGCTGGTACTGCTAAGAAGTGCCAAGTGACAGCAATGAAAACAAAAGAGAAAATAATTGAGAGTGGAGCAAGATGAAAAAAATGGCATTTTAAACCTATTGCAGTAGAGTACTATACAGACAATTGTGTTACTTGGGTACCTAGGCTAACTTTGTTGGACTTACAGACAGATTTGGCTATGAATATGCTCTCAGAACAAAACTCATTCATATGTAGGGACCTACTGCATTTGTTTGAGCCCTTACCTTAGAAATTGACAAAACTAAGGGCTGGATTCCAACCCTGAGGCGTAAGATTAAAAGCTCTCCTCGAAGTGGGGAAAGTATTAACATGAATTATTCTGGGGGCCCTCCAAAGTCTGCCACAATAAACAATTCCAAATGTGTATGTGGCAGGATTATTTTTTTAAATATTAACATATTTTCCTAAGTGTATTTTCCCTATTTGACTTTCAGATTCTCTCCAAATACTTTCAAGCATTTGGGCACTTCTGCATGATTATCTAAGACCATCCAGACTACTAAATAGAATGCCATAGACCGCGTGGCTTGTAAACAACAATCTATAATTCACAGCTCTGGAGACTGAGTAGTTCAAGATCAAGGCACCAGCAGATTTGGTGTTTTAGGAGGGCCTGCTTCCTGACTCACAGGTAGTCATCGTCTCACTGTGTGCTCAAATGGCAGAAGAGATAAGGGAACTCTTTAGGTTCCTTTTATAAAGGCACTAATTTTATTCTTGAAGCCTTCACCTTCATGAGCTAATCACCTCCCAACACCCTACCTCTTAATACCATCAAATTGGTAGATAGGATTTCAACATATGAATTTTGGTGGGACATAAACATTCAGTCCATTGCAATGATTGTCTCAGAAGCAAAGTGCGTCAAGGCAAAACATCTGAACAAGTCTTCCTGGTTTTGCTTTCCAAAAGAAAAATGGAGAGAATTTGGGATTTAGTCCAAACTTTTGAAAAAGAAAAAAATGAAGATTAGAGAGAGTGAATCTTACCTTTGAGTCTCCGCAATGTTTGCCCAGGCAGAGAAGGAAATTAGAGAAAGCAACAGGAAGAGAGGTAATGGAAATAAATATATTAGATCAGAGGATGGAGAAATCACTAAAGTGAAGGGCTACTCCTAAAAATATATTCAAGCAAACAGGAGCAATGCAGGACAAGTCAGTCATCATATCTGTGCCTCAATTGCTATGCAACTGAGTGTCAATGTAAAAAATAACTGACCTTCTCACTGGTCTTCTGATGGGACTTCCCTCTGATAACAGCCAATATTTCACCAGCAGAAGCAACACCCTCCATGTCCTAAGAATTTGCCCAGTTTCCATCTCACTTATTCCAAATGAATTAAACACTAAACATGTGCCTTGCTATAGATAGAGCAGAGTAAATCACAGAGAAAAAAGGAGGGTGGTGTCCTAGACACATAATGATCTAGTGACAGGATTGTTATGGAAAATATCATTCAATACTTGTCTAGCAGGAGCAGGGACTAGAAAGAATAAGCTTCATTCTCCCTAGACTAGGATCCCTGTAAACCCTGCTCCTCCTCTCCAACTATTCTCATCTCTTCTCTTCTTCTTGCCCTTGCTTACCTGTGCCAAGAAAAAATGTTATAACAACAAACACTTATGATGCTTTATAATATGCAAAAGTATCTCTCACACATAATTCCATTCATCTTCAAACAATTCTGCAAGAAAAACAAGTCAGTTTCCATTGCTATCCCCAATTTACAGATGAGTGAAACTGAGGCTCTGAGAGATTATGCAAATTACCCAAGAGTACACTGGCACTGGAAGCTGTCGCTAATCTCTGTGTCCATTATCTGTGGTTCTATTGCTCCTTCACTACCATTTTGGCCCTGCTCCAAAGTACAGTAGGCTGTTCCCTATGGTTTGACAGATCATGACCTCTTTCCTCACAAAATGTTTCTTCCTAGCTCTTCTTACGTTCCAGAATATCCTGCCTTAGAGACATTACAGTAAGTCTCCTACATACAGATATTCAAGTTGAGGACTTTCAATGATGTGAACATGTGTTCCATTAATGTCAGGCATGAGTGTAATTGCAGCTTGCTCTCCACCTCCTCTTGCCGAAGATCCTTCAGCTCTACCGTCTCCTACTTCCTCTCCCTCCTCCATTCAGTAACTCTTCTTGCCTTTTCCCTCCATTCCAGCCCCTGTGTGCCAGCTGCTGTACTGTACTACCGTACTTTTCAAGGTACTGTACCATAAGATTAAAAACATTTTATTTTGTGCTTGTTTTTTATGTATTATTTGTGTGAAAAGTATGATAAACCTATTACAGTACAGTACTAAGTACTCAACTGTGATAGCTGGGTACCCAGGCTAACTTTGTTGGACTTATGAACGTGCTCTTGGAACAGAACTCATTCATATGTAGGGGACTTACTGTACTCTAATTTTAGGCAAAGTCTCCAGGAGCCCCTTGGTAAAATGAGACATTAACCCATTCATTCAACCTGGGCTCCCTTGACTGAGACGTCTATGGACCAGGACTACTACTTAAGAAACTTAAATGAAAGAACAAAGTGACTATTATGGAGTAAAGGCTCAATAAATATTGGGTTTCATTTCACTAGTTAAAAAACATTTTCAGGAACTTTCTAACTCCATGGCATAGTTCTTTCCAAGTAAATAAATAAATAACATAGCCATGAATAATATACCTTCATCTAATTCTAATGGTAAAATAAAATCTCAAAGTATTTTTAACTCTCAACAAATATGAGTCCCTCCAAAAATAATAAGCCTCCCAAAATCAGTATCCCAAAGGAAAACAGTTTGCTTACCTTAACTCTACTCTCAATACAAAAATAATAAAAATCATTTTCACTAAAATTATTAAATTGACCAGGTCCCTTCGCCCTGTGGCATATGAGCATAAATAACAATACACACTGGAACAAGGTAAAAACCTAGATTAATATTGAATGAACAGCAAAGGAGAAACAGGACTTTCTGCTCTGCACTCACTGAAGACAAACACAAACAGTCAACAAAGAAGCAGGCATGAATCAACTCCATGAATGCATGCATTGGTTACTGCAATACCAATAGGGCTTTTAAAATGTCAAAGGAAAAGTATGTTTTAATAAAAATACATGAAAACTGTGCTGAAAAATTAATGTAGCACACAGTGTGCAAATAAACCCCTACATGAATGGAAAGTTGAGATTAACTCCTTGCATCAGTAAACCTCAGGTGATAAATCATTGATGACAATTTTTCTCCCCCTTTAAAGATGATTAGAAGTCTTTGGAGAATTGTCGATACATAACTGGACTCAAAACTTTTAACTCAAACCACTTGGATAAGCAGAGAAAACGTTTTATTGTTGCTGTTTATGGTTTTCTACATGAGCTCCCATCCTCTGGTTAGAAGGAAAAACTTTAAATGAATCTCTAACCCAGTTTACACCTAGACTGATTTGATAACTTAAAGGGTCCCTTCAGGCACTATTTTTCTTAATAGTGAGGAGGGAAGTCATTCAGATTTCTTCTGCATCCCCCCACTCATCTCTGGAAGAAGGCAGTTGGGAGGACACATGGAGAGAAATGGGAAGATTAGGGACTTTGAGCATGGTGTTCTGGTCTTCCAGATGTGTTGTCTTAACCATCTGGTTGCTGTCTTGGCATTCATGGCTTGAGTCTGTAACTGATCTCATTCTCCCAATTTGGTTGTAACCCGGTTCGTTCTCTGGCCAATTCGGTCTCACTTTGGCACCTCCAGGCTCCAAAACCCGGAGACTCCCTGCCAGCCCAAACAGAGCCCAAGGCCAACTCTGAGGCCCAGCACCCCCTCTCCCTGGGAACTGAGGGTCAGTCAGGAGAGCTAACCCTCGGAGCTGTTGGCTCCTCCGACAACACTACACAATCAAACCAATGGAAATGTGTTTGGTGCTGAAAAAGTTAGAGAAGGTCTCTCTTCTAAGAGCCCAAAAAGGGAGTCAGGACCTACAGCCTCCTCCCTTCACCTCCCTCACAACTCAAGCCCTGAATCTATGCCACAGTCCACAGCGGGGAAGTGGGGCACACGTCTGAGCAATGGGCTCCTTCCTTCTCTTACTCTCTCGCCTCCCCCATCCTCCTCCTCCCCCAGGGAAAGAGATGGGTTTTGGTTTTTCTTCTACATTCTGGCTTTATCAGGCATAAAGCTTTGCTGTCATGAATGGAAGGGTACCTCTCTGCAAGCTGTCTTCACAGTTTAGTACTTGATATGTTACAGGGAAAAATAAAGAGATCTGGAAAACCATCTCTCAAGATCATGCGTGTTCCTGTTCAGTTGCTTCAGTCGTTGTCTGACTCTTTGTGACCCCATGGACTATAGGCCGCCAGGCTCCTCTGTCCATGCTATTCTCCAGGCAAGAATACTGGAGTGTAGCCATTTCCTCCTCCTGAGGATCTTCCCAACCCAAGGATTGAACCCGCGTCTCCTGCATTGCAGGCAGATTTTTTACCGCTGAACCACCAGAGAAGTCCCTCTGCTTTATAACGCTTTTACTTTACTATGTCACTGTTTTTCATGTCAGAAGTTTTATATTATTCTGTTTTTCTCTTCATGATTCTTTACAATAAATTCTCTTCCCCATCAGGCAAATGGCTCCTCCAATTGACTGGAGCAAATACCATGGACACCAAAAGATAAACACACATTAGTAATTTCTAAAATCCTACACCTCACCCCCTTGGTCCACTGTTCCTACATATTACGTGTTTAAATCAATGTAGACAAGTGTGCAAAGCTATCACTTCATATAAACACTCTGTTACATGGCATTTATCAAAACACATTTCCTTATACTGTTTTTTTGTTTCTAACACATAACATCTCCTGGGGATTATAATCTGGAGATTATTTTGATGATCATCATTTTTGTGGAATTACAATATAGAAAGATAAATTCCTAGCTTTATGGCAAATGTGATAAATTCGTGTGTTAACAAACATTTGTTTTACAGATATTTGGATTAAATAGAAGCATTTATCCTGATATAGCAAATGTTCGGGTTGGAAGAATATATACGAAGGAACAACATAGCTGCTGCCTTCAAATGCATAAGTGGTTTAGAAGTGGAAACCAAGTCTGTTTCAATATACTCCAAGGAGAAAACTTAAGATTAAAGAAAGAGTTAATGGGAAAAGTAGTTTGGTTTACTTTTCTAGTCATCAAAGTTGTCTAAATATGCAATGGGTTGATGCCTTGAGATGCCATGATTATATCCTGAGATTATTCATGCTGGGCCACGTGAATACTTAGTAAGGATGTCATGTTGATTATTCAAAGATATAAAGCTTGCTTCTAATACCCTGAGTTTCCATACTTCATAAAGTCTTTAAGCTGAGGGTTACAGAAGTTCAAGTATTTGGTAAAGATAAATAACCGTAGTGGCTCAAATGGTAGAGAATCTGCCTTCAATGCAGGAGACCAGGGTTTGACCCCTGGGTCTGGAAGACCCTCTGGAGAAAGAAATTGTAACCCACTCAAATATTCTTGCTTGGAGAATTCCATGGACAGAGGAGCCTGGTGAGGCTACAGTTAATGGGGTCACAAAGAGTCAGATATGACTGAGTGACTCACACAACATAATAATGCTGGCAGAAAAATTTTCCATGGCCATTATTTGATGATAATCACTGAGCTACTAAATAGGAAAAATCCAAATTACCTATTTATAATATCATCAGAGTTTAGATTACACTTTATGACAAAATTTTTGAAAATAAGGCCATAGAAGAAAGACTAGAAAGTTTTGGCAAAGGATACTTCAAAGAATTAGAGGGAATTGAAGACCACTGATTTCAGATCAAAAACCATCATTAACAGGGATTCTGCAAATAGGAGAAAAAAGGTATAAAAGCTAAAATGCTAATGGTGGTGTTGTTTGATGTTGTTAATGCTGTTGTTAAACTTAAGATGATGCCATTTTTGAAGATTTAAATTATTTTAGTGGATCACAAGCAACCTCAGGATTATATTCTTTCCTTTCCTTCTTTAGCATTTTGCCAAGAGTAATAACAGTAGACCAGATAGATGGGCACTGCTATCTGTTAACAGGCAATTAATGACAGGTTTAGGAAAGAAAGGAGGAAGCTGAGGACAATTTGAAAGATGTAGATGGGGGCTGCATCATTAATCACCCTTGTCATAATGTCATGACCCACAAATCCATTTTCATTAGGGAGATAACAAAGAGAGAGACAGAGACAAACTGGACAAAAATGGGTCTGAAGTACCTGAAAAGTCAGTGCAGGATGAAGCATACAGGTCCCTGGGAGTGGCAGTCAGAAGAAAAGAGGTATATGAGCATTGATCACGCGCTAGGTGCCAGCCACAGCCGTAAGCACTTTGTATCCTGTTAACTCATTAGTTCTTCACTTCTACCCTCATAGGAAAGTGTTCATATTCTCATTTCACATTTAATGAAACTGAGACCCAAAGAGATTACATACCTGAGGTCGCATAGCTGAGTTACTGATTGCTGGGATTTTCAGTCCCAGAGCTTATGGTCATTCCACCACATCACACTAGCAAAATGTGCTCAGGCTTGTGCAGGTAAAGATAAGTGACAAATGTGCCAGAGACTAGAGCTAGGTGGCAAAAATAAATCAAGCAGGAATGGATAAACCAAGCAGATGAGGGGAGGGACTTGGGGGTGCATGGAGAGGGGTGGGGGTGGCTAAGATTCACAGCCACACTGTCCTTTGAATAAGCCAGAAATCCAGGAGCCAAAAAGATATCAAACACAGAAGAGAACAAGGCATTCTCAGAAAACACCCTAGACAAAATGCTCCTAAACCGTTGAGTACTGTCACTATAGGTTTATCTTCTATTCTTCTTTCTTGTTGTTGTTGTTCAGTCACTAAATCATGTCGGACTCTTTGAGACGCCATAAACTGCAGCATGCCAGGCTTTCCTGTCCTTCACTATCTCCCAGAGTTTGCTCAAACTCATGTCCATTGAGTCAGTGATGCCATCCAACCATGCCATCCTCTGTCGCCCCCTTCTCCTCTTGCTCTGTCTTTCTCAGCATCAGCTCTTTGCATCAGGTGGCCAAAATTATCTATCTCCTGAACTGAGAGGAATAGGAAATTTTGCCTTCCTCATATCATTCTTCATTCACCAACACTATAACCTGTGATTGTGACCCAGCCAAGGTTAAGCTGCATCAAGAGGTAAAGACTCAAGAGAGATTTTAGAGCGACTTCCCTGGTGGCCCAGTGGTTAAGGGTTCACTTTTCAATGCAAGGAAGATGGTTTCAATCCCTGATTAAGGAACTAAGATCCTGCATGCCTCGCAGTCGAAACACCAAAACAGAAAACAGAAGCAATATTGTAACAAATTAGATAAAGTCTTTTAAAAATAGAATCTCAAATCAATATAGTTTTTAAAAGAAAGAGATTTTAGGAAGAAGACACCACTCTGTTTCTTATTGCCAAATTTTTAAGGATTCATTTTTCCATGGAATCCATGAATTTTATCACGCATGTAACTCACAAGTCATCAGTATCATCAGGACAAGAAAACAGAGAGAAAGAAGACAAAGTGAGCAAGAGAAGTAAGCCAGCCATTTTACAGACTGCAGTTTGCGTGGTTAGATTTAGTAATTTTTAATCAACTGGAAGCCCATTTTTCATTTGGACAAAAGCCCTGTGTTAGTAATTTTCTAAGTGAAAGCATGAAAAAAAAATGTCTTGAAACTAAAGGATATACTATGTAAGATGCTCTCAAAGAATACTGTAATTACAATAAATATAATGTACTATAATTATATTCTCAGAAATAGGTTTATTCAAAAAAGTCATTCATATATGTGATTATGCATGACAGCTAAATGAAGCAAACATTAGCAAGGTCAATATGCAAATACTATTTCTACCAGTCCATTCTGATATAATTTATCAAATGGTATTAAATATCTCAAAAGAAACAGACTTCTCTTATTTCCCTAACACAGAGCAAACACTTCTATTTCCATACATGTGAAACAGTCTCCCTTCATCGTAACACATTGCTTCCAATAATTAGACTTATTTTCTTTGGATTCTGTTTCTAAGGGTGAAATTTTTGATAGTTACCATATTTTAGACAAATCTGGACAGCGTATTAAAAAGCAGAGACATCACTTTGCCAAAGAAGGTCCGTATAGTCAAACTATGGTTTTTTCCAGTAGTCATGTCCGGGTGTGAGAACTGCACCATAAAGAAGGCTGAGCACTGAAGAGCTGATGCTTTCAACCTCTGGTGCTGGGGAATACTCTTGAGATTCCCTTGGACTGCAAGGTGATCAAACCAGTCAATCCTAAGGAAACCAACCCTGATTATTCACTGGAAAGACTAATGCTGAAGCTGAAGCTCCAATACTTTGGCCACCTGACGCAAAGAACAGACTCTGAGGCTGAGAAAGATTGAGGGCAGGAGGAGAAGGGGATGACAGAGGATGAGGTGGTTGGATGGCATCACCAACTCAAAGGACACGAATCTGAGCAAACTCTGGGAGATAGAGAAGGACAGGGAAGCCTGGCGTGCTACGGTCAATAGGGTCACAAAGAGTCGGACATGACTTGGTGACTAAACAACAAAAACTGTATCTTATTACAATCTAGATAAAACTCATTTACAAGATGGGCATTGCTGAGAGAGTAATATCACCCATTAGAAATCATTTTGCTTGCCCAGGTGGTTAAAATATAGCATAGACTGAGACATGCAATCAGCATGCTCCTTGCCCTTTTTAAGCCCACACTAACTCTTGAAATGAAGACATCTAGGTACATATGTATGTGAAAATACACACATACATCCACACACGCACATTTTGTCTCTCAGGAAATCCAGGGCATCTTTCACTAGGTATCGTTATAATTGAATGGCATATGATTGAAATATAAATTAACCATTGCCAAGACCTCTCACAGACACCCTTATAAGCTTCAGAATAAGGGCCCTGTGGCATTTTTGTTGTTCAGTTCCTGGGTCAGGAAGATCCCCTGGAGAAGGGAACAGCTACCAACTCCAACATATTTGTGCAGATTTACTCTGTTGACTTTTCACAAATGGTTCTGTCAAAGCATAATATGTGACTTCCATAATCAAATGTTATTTACATCTTAATGAAAAGAATGGTATCTATGGCAGTGTGAGGTCTGTGATTTTTGCACTACTGACTAGAGAAATATCTTCTGTTCCCAGGAAAATCACTTCCTGGTCTGTCCTTGTGTGCTTAGTCCCTCAGTCGTGTCCAACTCTTTGAGACCCCATGGACTGTAGCCCATCAGGCTCCTCTGTCCATGGGGATTCTCCAGGCAAGAATACTGGAATAGGTTGCCATCCCCCCCTCCAAGGGATCTTCCCAACCCAGGGATCGAACCTAGGGATTGCAGGGGGGATTCTTTACCATCTCAGTCACCAGGGAAGCCTGGTTTGTCCTACATTTGGTTAGTAATCTCACTTGGGGTGGGCGGAGTCAGAGGGCCTTCCCTGAGTCCAAGTATGTGCAGCATTTACAAGACAGGGAGGCAAAAGACAGTTGTGGGCTTGGCCCTGCCAGCTTCCACATCCCACTCCTGCCTGGAGAGGGAGGGACCCATGCTGTGAGTGCTCACAGCATGAGACTCCTGCACAGTGTGGGTAACAGGAGAATAGAGTCTTGTAGCATGGCATCTCATAGTGACTGCTTCTCAATGGGCACAAAAGAAAATTTCATCTCTAGGCCAGAGCCTATCCCCTCCCAAATTCCCAGACTCATCTTGAGCACACAGTGCCACAGAAGAGGAATGCTGATTTAAAATAAAATAAAAAATTTTAAAAACTGAAGAATATTAAAGAAACAATTCCTTTAAGTTCACAGACGGCCAACACCTCCTAAGAAGAATCCAGTGTGCCCAGAATTCAGGATGTTACTCGAAGACTGAAACTACAGCTTCTCAGTAGTTTCAGCAAATTGAAAAGTGTGTGTTTGCTTCAGAACCTCCCTGGAGCCTCTTCCTTTGCATTATCCACTGTACATATGCTTGTCTGCCTCCTACTGCAATTCAACAAGTGTTTGTGAAACAACCTACATGTATCTGCACTTGACATTCCAAGAACATGCCAGATGAACAAAACCTTGTTTCTGATTTCAAAGAGTAGATGGTCTAGTAAGAGAGACAATCTTACTGTAAAGAACCTGTGTGTCCAGTCTATTAAAGGAGAGACAGATGTTTGTATTACTTATATTTGTAATTACAAATAATTATATTATGGGAGACCTGGGTTCAATCCCTGGGTTGGGAAGACCCCCTGGAGGAAGGCTTGGCAACTCACTCTAGTATTCTTGCCTTGAGAATCCCCACGGGCAGAGGAACCTGGCAGGCTACAATCCATTGGGTCAAAAAGAGTCAGACACAATGGAGTAACTAAGCACAGTACATAGTACAATATGGGGCTTCCCTAGTGGCTCAAAGAGTAAAGAACCCATCTGCAACGCAGGAGAACAGAGTTCAATCCCTAGGTTGGGAAGATCCCCTGGAAAAGGAAATGGCAACCCACTCCAGTATTCTTGCCTGGGAAATCCCATGAACAGAGGACCCTGACAGGCTTCAGTTCATGGGGTCATAAAGAATCAGACGTGACTGAGTGACTAAGTATGTGTGCATAGTACAATAAGCAGCAGCTTAGTTGAAAGGCAATAGCCAAGGGAAATAGATGTCAAGTTATTAGCTCACAGCTCACTCCTTGATATATTATCAGGAAACCACTAATATCTCTGGATTGTTTATTTTTCTCTAAAATGAAAACAAACACTTCCACCTTCTCCTTCACTCCTTCTCCTTCTCTGCCTTTGGAATCAAATAAAATATACATACAGAACCTTTAGAGACTGGATGATGGTTCATAGATCTAATAGCTATTAAGAATTAACATTAATCAAGTAGTCTATGCCAAGCACTGTGTTAAGTCATTTAAATGTTTTCTTTTTTAATCTTCATAACTCTAGAAGGTCAGGGGACTTGCCTGAGATCACAGACTGACTACTCACCACACTGTCACACTCTTAATTCTCTGCCACTTACAGGTTCAATGACTTTGGACAAGTCCTTTAATCCCTTTTGAACCTCAATGTTTTCATTAGGAAAATTAAAATGGTCTCAATGAAATTTGTTTCAATTGTGGTAATATATAACATGAGATCTATTCTCATGACACATTTTTAAGTGTTCAATACAGTGTTTGTTAGTCACTCAGTCGTGTCCAACTCTTTGTGACCCCATGGACTGTAGCTTGCCAGGCTCCTCTGTCCATGGAATTCTCCAGGCAAGACTACTGGAATAGGTAATCATTCCCTTCTCCAGGGGATCTTCCCAACCCAGGAATCAAATCTGGGTGTCCCACATTGCAAGCGGATTCTTTACCGTCCGAGTTCACTAAAGATACAATGTGGTACAGCAGGTCTCTAGAACTTTTCATCTGCTCGTTGATTATCAGCTCCCCATTTCATCCTCTCTGCAGCTCCTGACCACCAACATTCCACTGCAATTCTATGAATTTGACTATTTTAGAGACCTCATATAAGTCGAATCCCTTCCGACATGGCTCAGTGGTAAACAGTCCTTCTGCCAGTGGGTTTAATCCATGGGTAGTGAAGATCCCGTGGAGGAGGAAATGGCAACCCACTCCAGTATTCTTGCCTGGGAAATCCCAGGGAGAGAGGAGATAGGTGGACTCCAGTACATGGGGTCAAAAAGAGTCGGACATGACTTAACAACTAAACAGCAGCAGCAGCATAAGTAGAATAAGTATTTGTCCTTCTGTGACTGATTTGTCTAGCTTAGCATAAGGTTCACTCGTGTTATACTTATGGCAGGATTTTCTTCTTTTTTAAACCTGAATGATAGTTCATTGTATGTATATAGCACATTTTCAATGAAATTTCTTAGACCAAACAGTGGTAAATACTACAGCAGAGGTATGAACTCTTCCAAAAACACAAAGGAGAAGCAATTAACTCTCAGTAGTCAGAAATTTATTGATGCAGCATAAACTCCAGCCCATTACTCAACTTCAGGTGTGCCTGCTTCATTAGATCATCTTTGTGTATTTTTATTAAAACTCTTAGTCCTACTGGAAACTGAGGTTTATTCATTTTTATCATCTTCCTGTTGTTGTTAAGTCACCAAGTCATGTCCGACTCTTTGAGACCCCAAGGACTGCAGCACACCAGGCTTCCTTGTCCCTCATCATCTCCTGGAGCCTGCCCAAGTTCATGTCCATTGAATCAGTGATATCATCCAATCATTTCATCCCCTGTTGCCTTCTTCTTCTCTGAATTCAATCTTTCCTGCATCAGGGTCTTTTCCAATGAGTCAGCTGTCCACATCGGGTGACCATAGTATTGGAGCTTCAGCCTCTCTCCTTCCAAAGAGTATTCAGTGTTGTTTCCTTTAAGATTGATTGGTTTGATCTCCTTGTTTTCCAAGGGACTCTCAAGAGTCTTCCTCAACACCATAGTTTGTAAGCATCAGCTCTTCAGTGCTCTGCCTTCTTTATTGTTCAGCTCTCACAACCAGACATGACACTGGAAAGACCATAGCCTTGACTATATGGACCTTACAAATGTTTGTAGAAATGACTGGATGGATGAGTGGATAGATGGCTCTTATCTGATAACCTGGACCAATTTTGGTCTTCACTATCTTCTGATCACCTTATTATGTTCCCAAACTTCCAGAAGAGGACAAGTTTCTGTCCTCTGCATCCCCAGAACTTCCTCTGCATCATCGGGATTGTCTATAGATGTCTGCCCTTCCCACCAGAAGTTAAGTTTACTGTGGTGAACAGTTTCTATTGTTCATCACTGTGTCTCCAGTTCCTAGCTCATAGCAGGTGATCATTAAATATTTAAAGAATTGTAATAATTTGAAGAAAAAAAAAAAAAGAAAGGTAAATGACTAAAAGAGTTTTCTAAAGCTTGTGTTTGTCAATGACCTAGTTTTGGGCAATCCTGAGGAAAATAAATTTTCCTCCTGAGGAACCTTACTGACCTGGCATTGCTGCTCTATTTAAGTTAAGATACTAAGTGTATTTGATTCAATATTTGTAAATAGCAAAAACCTAGATAGCTTTTAATATTTATATGTATATGACAACCATTCACATGCACATACACCTAGCCTGATAAAAGGATGGTTTTTAAAAACAGCTTCAAAGTTACATCCTAAAGTGAAAGTGAAAATATTAGTCACTCAGTCGTGTCCAACTCTTTGGGACCCCATGAACTGTAGCCAGCCAGGCTCCTCTGTCCTTGGTAAGAATACTGGAGTGAGTTGCCATTTCCTTCTCCAGGGAATCTTCCAAACCCAAGGATCGAACCCAGGTCTCCTGCATTGAAGGCAAATTCTTTACAGTCTGAGCCACCAGGGAAGCCTAAAGAGAATCATATAAATTCTGCTTTAATATCAAGGTCCTAGATACCCTGAAGAAATACTACAAGAATCTTAAGCATCAGAAAGACTAAACAATCATAGTCTTACAAATGTAGAAGAGAAAGAGATATTTCTGAAAGATTTTAAAGATTTGAGTGTTTTCTGATTACCCTTGATTTAGGCAGAATGGAATCTGAACATACTTCAGTATTCTCCAAGCTTTATGCTTTGAGTAGAGAAACCCAAGCAGGATAAATATTTGAATCATACAACCCATTTTCCTTTATCTCATTCCCTGCCTACTAGAGCATTCAAGGGTCATCCAGGGAGATGGAAAACAGTACAAAGTACTTCTGGAGAAAACTGGTTGTACAGATACTGGAGATGCAAATGCAGGGATTAGCAAACAGCAGGAGCTACAAACACCACTGGGCTAGAAGGACAAAGGGAAGAGGGAGTGTTTCTGGAGCCCATGGGCCCAGGGCATTTGACGGAAACCAGAACTAGGCAGGAGGCTCAACCACCACCAAAGAAACCACATAAGGCAGAGATGAATGAGAAAACATACCCCACTGTTTTTCCTTCTGTCCATTAATCTGAGGAGCACAGATTGCAGGAATCAGCTCCCTTGTGATACAGAGAAAAGAAACAGAAGGCCAAGGAACTGAAGGAACTGCTGTGAGGGCACACAGGCCCAGCATCAACATACCTGCCTACCAGCCTACTGATCCTCCTACCCACGCAGCCTCAGGGTCACTGAAGCAAGTATCTGACTGTTTTGAAACCTGATTTCCTATTGTGTGCATGCTAAGTCACTTCAGTCATGTACAACTCTTTGCAACCCCATTGACCATAGCTCACCAGGCTCCTCTGTCCATGGGATTCTCCAAGCAAGGATACTGGAGTGGGTTGCCATTTCCTACCCCAGGGGATCTTCTCATAAGAGTCTCTTATGTCTCCTGCATTGGCAGGAGGGTTCTTTACCACTAGCTCCACCTGAGAAGCCTAATTTCCTATTGGATATGAATAAATTGATGTTTTGGTTTTAAATATTTTAGTCTTTTTTAAAGATTTTTTTTATGTGAACCATTTTTAAAGTCTTTATTTAATTGTTACAATATTGCTTTTCTTTTGTGTTTTAGTTTCTTGGCCTTGAGGCATGTGGGATTTCAGCTCCCCAACCAGGGATCAAAACTACATACCCTGCATTGGAAGATGAAGTCTTAACCACTGGGCCACCAGGGAAGTCCTTATTTTATTGTTGTTTAAAAAAAAAAGTTCTATTATTTTATATTCATTTCACAAGTAAATGTTTTGTTTTAAAAGACAACTAGTATGTTATTATTATGTAGAAGACATGTTATTTTAAAAAAATAGTTCAGTGTTAAGGGTTATTTGAAATGATAGTTAACAGCCAAGGAATTGGTACTGCTGATCACTTTGCTTCTTCAAAGTGGGAAGTGTGGGTAAAACTAAGATTTAAGGGAAGAATAAACAAAGAAGATGCATAATAAATTTGCTGACAAAGTTCTGATGTCAAATAAGAATCCTTTCGGAAAACAAATTTTTTAAAGCATGCTTAAAATCACGGTTTTCGGGAAAATCTTACAGGAATTTAAATCACTTGATTTTTCAGAAAGCTTGTCTTGAAATATACATCATGCACAAGACCTGCCCACCTCATATTAAATATTCATTTTGATTGACCAGCTCAGTCTCTCCACTACAAAGCTCTGACTTGCTCATGGCGTTATTTCTTTGGTCTGTAACCTCATCAGATGGAACAGGCCAAATAACCTCCAGGCGTGAGCATCGGGGTGTTTGAATGGAGCCTTTTCTACCTGTAATAAATAATGGTGTAGGGAGTTGATACTAAAGGAGATGTGAGACAACCAGATGTGGTTCTCATGCTTTGTCCTTCCCCACTACAGCGGATCCTTCTAATCTCAAGGGTCATTTTCTTTTCAAAGACATCAGACAGCCTATATTGTTGTTAAAATCATCAAGAAGCCCTCTTAGGCATGCCTGGTCCTGACTCTCTACTGAGACAAACCCAGTTTTGTGAAGCATGTGAAATTCAGCGCTCTATCCACTAATGCCCATGAAGGATCCTCTGGCAGTTTTCATATGATTAGAAATGGCCAAACGTTAACAGGGGAAATTACATTCTTACAGCCTTCACACCCCCTGCAGTTTTAAATGCATTGTATCTTTCTGGCTTTTCCTGCTTTAAAAAGGTAAGTTAAGTAAGTTGAGCTGTGTCCCACTAACCAGCTACAGTGTTCCTTTCCAAGAGAGCAGACTTAAGGGAAAAGAGCTTCGTTAATTCAGCACAACTCTTAGACATCAATTATCCTTAAACAAACCCAACAAACCAAGGAACAATGTTTACCTTCTTAGGAATATTTAACCTATCTACAGAAATTTTGAATATGGAAATGAAGTCAGGGACAAATCAACTTTTTTCTAAAATGTCTTAAAATGCCGCAATAATACAACCTTACTGCTTGATATATTTTTAAACAGAAGTAAAGGTGAGAAATGGATACCATGGGATGGAAAGTACTCAAGTATAATAAAACTTCAAATCTGAGACCAGTTTTAACATGCTAGTCAGGCCAAATGAGGAAGAGGAAATAGAATCGGGAAGAAGAAAGAAATATTTTTTCCTAGAAATAAATATAGACCTGCCTATCAGAAGTCCTTGTCTCTACTAGTTTCAGAATGGCCCCTAAAAATCTCAACAAACCTGCTCCCATTTTCCTACTTAGGAAAATAAAACTTAAAATTTGTATTTATGTCATGGTTACTGTTTAGATATACCATTTGTAGTATCAAGCAACATTAAATTGCTTGAAACTATTTTTGAAAAAGCCAAAAAGCAGGTTACAAAATTGAGAAAACCTCAGATCTCACAACTTTTTAGTTTTTATGCCACCTGAAATGTCATTGACCAAAAATTCTTTGCCCTACATTCTCAATTAGAAGTGTCCCAAATTGCACCACACACACACAAATACATATATTCTTCAAACTCTCTTCACTTAAAAGATTGTTACAAAATGATGAGCATAGCTCCATTCACTATGCAGTGAGATCTTGTCAGTTACCTATTTTATATATAGCAGTGTGTGTATGTTAATCCCAAACTCCTAATTTATCCCTCCCCCTCCCTTCTTTTGATAAAGGACAGTCTCTCAGACATCCAAACAGGCCAGCCTAGAACTGCAGTACATTGCCCTCATTTCACTTTGGAATGGTTTAAATGGAAGAACTTGAAAAAGCCCCAAATTTGTCTTCTACAATACCCACCAATTCAATTCCTAGATACTATCTTAGGCCTCACAGATTCACCTTACTTACACTCAAATTAACTAATCTCCTTTTAGATTAGACAGACCACAGAAGAAAATTCAGTGAAGAGATATCCTCAAAGCTTCCTCTTTCATTAAAATTAAGATGATATTTTTTAAAGAACTTCTTCTAAAAGTGAACTGCCTACCTTAGGAGCAGGAACCATGAAATTTAGTTTATTCATCTTCATGGTCTTTATGAAACCAAAACACCCTGATAAGGAACGAACGAATTAGTTATTCAACTACTAACAAACCTTCTAGATTTTCTTCCAAGTATCTGGAATGCTATTATCGTAGGAAAGGAAAAAAATCTTTTAAATGCTTTACTTTTACTTTAAAAAAAAATGATTTATTTTTCCTTCAATAGCAGCTTGAGGGGACTTCCCTGGTGGGCCAGCGGTTAAGAATCTGCCTTGTAGTGTAGGCGATGTAGGTTTGATCCCCGGTGAGGGAACTAAGATCCTACATGCCATGGAGCACGACTAAGCCCAGCCACCACAACAAGAGAATCTGTTCTGTGAAACAAAAGTTCCTGCATGATGTAAGGAAGATCCTGTGTGTTGCAACTAAGACCCAATGCAGCCAAATTAATTAATTAATTAACTTTGTAAAAGAGCAGCATCAGGGTATTGTAGGCATTGCCATGCATCAGGGTATCTTCTTAGTGAAATGTTCCATGTTTTAGAGTTTCTTGCTGCAGAATGTACCCTACATGATGGCTGGTTTTTCTATTGCTCTGTCATCATGATAACTCTCTCCACTGCTTCCAAATGTAGTCACCAGTGTGGCTGAAATAACAATGTGTCTGAAACAGTCTGTTGAATGCAGGAGACCATTTTGAAAGTTTCCCAATTTGTCTAAAATTTAGCTTAAGTAAAAAATGATTCAGACATTGAAATGGCTTTCTTCTTAACTGTTTGAGGCTCCAGCTATACCAGACTATAAAATAATTAAGGAACAAAATGCTAAAGGAAGCCCACATTTTCTGACAGGGAGAAAGATGAAGAGTTTGGATTGTACACACAACAGGATCAAGGGAGCATGATGAGTGATGATGATGAATCTGCAGTCCTTATTCCTGCTTGCAAACAAGTAAGTATAAAAGGAAACCGTTTCAATTAGAAATTCAATATCATCTAAGGAGACTTAAGACAAGGAATCTGTACCATACCAAAAAAAAAAAAAAAAAAGGAAAAAAGATTATAAAAGGCTATTAAATGAAAATGATTTGACAGTCAGAGAGCAAGAAATGGTGCTTTTGCAATTCCAGGATGGTTGAATTATTCATCTCCTCCTTGAAAATGTGTCCATTTTAATAAAGTTCACCAGAGCTTTCCACACTAAAATAATTAGTGGAACATTATGCTGAGGATAGAAACCAAAATAGTATCCTTGATTCAAAAGTATTTTTCCTTCAAGTTTCTTTAAAAAAAAAAAAAAAAAAACTTGTGTTTTTAAACTAATGATTCTAACATCTTTAACAACTTAAGCACAAATTGAGCTAAGAATTATCACTCTATCAGCAGTTTTTTAATAAGACATGGAAGTGAACATGCTGTTTAATAACAAAAAAGAATCTAAATGGGAAAGTACAGGCTAGGCTGCAAACAAATAGCCTGAATCTAAAAATGTTCTCCTGCAAAATTGAGAAGCTGGCAAAACATCTGTTTGGCTGTCTGGCAATCATCCTAAGCAATGATCCATGCTTTTTACCTCCTGGAAAAATAATTAAGCAGTAAGTTTAACAGTTTCTTCCAGCTCCTTCAAGAATTGGAAGTACTAAGGAAACAGTATAAGAAAAAAAAAAAATTAACCTGAGACCTTGCATAGCCAGAATGCTCAAGACCAAAGTAAGACAGAGATGTGGGTGTGTCATAGAGCCCTGCTTAGTGAGTTAGGGCTCCCATTTCAGTGATTTGGTTGTCCCAAAGCCACCCTGAGTCCTGCACAAATGACCCAACATCACAGGCTTCTCTCCATCCTCTTCCCCTCCCTTCCTCCAAAGGGACATGAATGAAGCACAGACCTGGATGGACCAGTCCTGGCACTATGAGGCCCAGTTTCCTCCATGAAAACAAAACATATATTCAAACTATATGAGCTGAAGAAGTAAGAAGAGAAAATATGTCTGATTTTGCTTTGATTGTCATAACCGATGAGACAAAACACACCTAAATAACTCTAGTTCATGAGGCAGGCAAAGGAAAGGAAGGGTACCATTCCATGGCACCAAATAAAGTTTTAGAGGATGCTATCACTCAGTCACTAAGTCATGTCTGACTCTTTGCAACCCCCTGGCTGCAGCATGCCAGGCTTCCCTGTCCTTCACTATCTCCTGGAGTTTGTTCAAACTCATGTCCATCGAGTAGGTGATACCATCCAATCATCCCACCCTCTATCACCTCTTTCTCCTCCTGCCCTCAATGTTTCCCAACATCAAGGTATTTTCCAGTGAGTCAGTTCTTCCCATCAGGTGGCCAAAGTATTGGAGCTTCAGCTCCAGCATCAGTCCTTCCAATGAATTTTTAGGGTTGATTTCCTTTAGCGTTGACTGGTTTGATCTCTTTGCAGTCCAAGGGACTCTCAAGAATCTTATCTAGCATCACAATTTGAAATGATCCAACTCTCACATTCATATATGACTACTGGGAAAACCATAGCTTTGACGATATACATCTTTTAGGTAAATCATCGTATCTCTGTTATACGCTAATATATGGAGGAAAAGGGAAGCTCCATTAATGCATAATGTACAAACAGAATTAAACTTATTAAGTGAAGGATTTATTCTACATTATCAGTTAATTACCAACATGTCTCTATATTCAATTATAGTACTACAGTTTCATTGCACTGAGACTTTCTAATTAAAACTCTCCCAGGTAACTGATGCTCAACAGATTTGATTAGCGTTTTTATCTTTCTTTTTCTCATTGAAAGTAAAATAACCTATCTTGGCACTTAAGTCAAAAATAGCAGCCTCCTCCCTAGATTTCCTTTGCACAGACACTAGTCACAATTTCCTGCTGATTGCCTCAGGGGAGAATTTCACCACACACAATTCTACTAAAAGAGGCTGTAGCTTCCTATTGAACAGAATATTGAGTCTCCCTGCATCAACACGGTTTAGGAATTAAGAGTCTTTGGAGTCAGATTAACCTGGTTTAATTAACCAACTTCAGCTCCTCTATGAACTAGTTACACCTCTGGCAAATTACTTGGCTTCTGTGACTATTTTACATTTGCAAAATGGGGACTGTTATAAGGCATGAATGACAAAAAGTGTGAAGTGTTTAGCACAGAATCTGGTACATAGTAAGTGGTAATTGTTATTGTCACTATTGTCATTTTTGCTGTTGTTGTTACAGGGTGTGGATAAGAGAAATATTTCAAGATTTTAACGAAGGTATGTGTTCCCAAGCAACTTAGTTCCTGAAGGCTGTGCCATAAGCATTTTGCTCCAGAGACTGGTTGGCACCTATGATTTAATATTAAGGTTTGAGCAAGTTTCCTATTCTGTTTATTCTCTAATGGTATTGCCCTTTCTGTACTCTGCCCTTCCTAGCTCAGTTTTGTGTCCTGAGCCCTTGTCCCACACAGGCTATCCTCTGAGCTCTCCTGTTCTCTGGCTTCTGGTTGGGCTCAGTCAATGGAAATCTGAGTGTGAGAGAAGGTGGGTCAGGAATGTCTCCTCACTTCCACCTGCTTCTGGGCCACAGTTCTGGCAGTGGTCAGATGTCACTGCAGCGACCCAGGAGGTCCCTTCACACCTCCAGCTTTCACTGGCCTCTCTTAACAGCTCTACTTTCTCCCCTCATCCCTTCAGGCGTAGGAGTGTTGTTAGCTTCTTTTGCTAGTACCTAGAGCCTAAACATCCCTCATTGGTTTCCTTATCTATACTTTTTAAATAGTCCTGTCTCTAAATACTTATCAGAATTTCATCCAAGTGCACCTCTGTTTCCCATTGGACCCTGAGTAATGTACCCCTTTGGGTCAATATAGTCCCCTGTAGTCAACTGGGTCAATGTTCATTTTACAATTTTTATTAAGTCCTTACTAGGCATTAAACAGAAGGCTAAGTGCAAAGGGCAAGGAAAACAGTTGTATATATATACATACATATTATACATATAACTTTGTGTGTACATTTGTGGATCACAGTCCTTTTCTTCAAAGACATCAGTCTTCCCAAGGAGCTAAATCTACAAACCATAATGATAATCAAGTGTAATAAATGTGGTATATATATGTGCAAAGTACATGAAGATTTACACTCTAACTTATTTGTGGGGGTAGAGGACAGTCATAAAGAGATGTCAAGGATAAACAGGAAAATCTTCTAGTGTGGCCACAAATGAGAGGAGAAATTTAAGAGGCAGAATTATAAGAAAGTGGCATTTCAGGCATAGAAGAGAATGTTTAAAAGTCATGATGACCTGAAGATACACAGCATGTTTCAGTTCAGTTGAGTTCAGTTGCTCAGTCGTGTCCGACTCTGCGACCCCATGAATCACAGCATGCTAGGCCTTCCTGTCCATCACCAACTCCCGGAGTTTACCCAAACCCATGTCCATCGAGTCGGTGATGCCATCCAACCATCTCATCCTCTGTCATCCCCTTCTCCTCCTGCCCCCAATCCTTCCCAGCATTAGGGTTTTTCCAGTGAGTCAAACTCTTCGCATGAGGTGGCCAGCTTCAACATCAGTCCTTCCAATGAACACCCAGGACTGATTCCTTTAGGATAGATTGGTTTTCCTTGCAGTCCAGGAACTCTCAAGAGTCTCAAAAACGACAGAATCTCTGTTCTTCCTTCAACATCAGATCCTCCATTGAACAATATCCGGTAAATCCAAGTCTAACGCGTGAAGAAGCCGAACTTGAACGGTTCTATGAAGACCTTCAAGACCTTTTAGAACTAACACCTAAAAAAGATGTCCTTTTCATTATAAGGGACTGGAATGCAAAAGTAGGAAGTCAGGAAACACCTGGCGTAACAGGCAAATTTGGCCTTGGAGTACAGAATGAAGCAGAGCAAAGGCTAATAGAGTTTTGCCAAGAGAACACACTGGTCATAGCAAACACCCTCTTCCAACAACACAAGAGAAGACAGCATGTTTAGTAAACAGCAAAGTCATTTGGGGTAAGTAGAACATAGCATTAAGATTAGAATGATGAGGCCACCATGAAGTGTTGCTAAGTGGCTGGAGACTGGCCAGGTTTTGAAGAATGTTACTGGAACTTGTGCAAAAGGGTTTAGGCTGTGGAATTATTTGATCCCAACTCAATTTTGATGGGTATTTCTGGCAGGAACAACGTTACGTGACCAGTTCAATGGATTGCAACAATACAGAAGAAATACAAGAGTCTAAACTAAAGCAGTGGTCTTTGAAGTTGAAAGCAAGGGACATATTGAATAAATATTTCACGGAGAATTAGCAAAACTTCAAGACCTTTGAATGCAGAAGGAGTATTAGCTATGGTTTCAATTTGTGGTATCTGTTTAGACCCTATGATAAATGGCTTCTCTGTTAATTGAGAAAGCAAATAGAGGGAAGGAGCAGATGAGGTAAGGATAAACTAACTCTTTTTGGGAAAAAAATTCAACTTCTGGTGTTAAAGTAATTGACTTAAATAAAGAGATGTGACCATAATTTTGAGAAAGATGGAAAGAATCTCACAACTTTAAAAAACAGAAGTCATGCTAGAATAGCACCAGTTGACTAAAGTTAGTGATGCCTTTAAAATGCAACAAATTTCAAAAGTAAATGCCTCAGAAGTTTCAAGCTGGACATTCATATCTACTTTGATGTCCTCCCTTTATCATAAGCATGGCTATACTGCTCTTGCACAGTGTCTGTCTATACCCCACTTGCACAGCATCACCTCTTCATGGTCTTGTTCGTTATCTGTCTCTGTCTCCTTAATTTACTTTGATGTAGATCCATAAGAACCTATGCAGCACTTGGCATATGATAAGTGTACTTAATAATCAGTTTTTAGTATCATAAAATCTTTGGTAAAATGCCAAAATTGTGATACTACTTTTGTGCTTCAACATCCCAGTCCAAAGTAATGAGATGTGTTACTTTTTTCTCATCAAGTGATATAGTTACTGTTTTTGTTTTGTTTTTAACCTGTAAGGATACTTTCTCCCACTCATCACAAAAATAGTGATATCAGACAGATATTGCACTCAAGTACAATCAAGCTTTTAAAACAGGATCACTTATTACAGTAATGCTCAATCTGAAAACCCAATAGTTCCTTAGCAAAATTCTTTGCAGCTAAAACTGTCAGACTTTAGGATCTCCTCACATTATAATTATTGTTTTCTTCCCTCAGATTACCATGTTAAGAAATATTATTGAATTTTTGAGACTGACAACAAGAACATTAACCCTCACTGTATTCTAGCGAATAGTGATAAAGAATATGTGTACACACACACACACACACACACACACACTCCAACACATTCCAACACAGCAACAATGTCACCATGCTTTGGATCTTACACAGAAATATCCAAGACTTTACCATCAGGTGTTAGAAGGGTGTTAACTCTAATAAATATTAATTCTTCAACTGTTTTCAAGCAAAAAGTATCTCTCTGTATTCTATCAGGGACAATCAAGGGATCCACATGATGGAAATTTCCATTACTAAATCAGGATAACCCATCACTTCTCTAAGGGAAAAAAAACCCCTTAAGCTAAATGGACTCAATTTATGCTTAGTTCTTCTTAGTCTTTTAATTAAAACAAATACCAAAACAAAATTATTCTTGACCTTGTTTGTCCATGAGATTCTTTCATAGGTCTACTTTTCTATTTTCCTATTTAAAAGAGTCTAAACATTCTGCTTTTGGGACACCCTACTAAGTAGAATCTACTAAAAAGACAGTGAATTGAATTCTGTGTTCAGAGACCTTCATTCACTTGAAAAGGAAGAGCAACAGTGGAGGAAGGGGGTTGCTGGCTCATTCAGAAATATAAGCATATCCTAAGGCCTCCATAATTTTTTTTTGCCATGCCATGCCTTTTTTAAATTGCATTTATTTTTTTAATTGGTGGGAAATTCCTTTACAATTTTGTGTTGCTTTCTGTCATACAACAATGTGAGTCATGTGAATCAGTCATAATTATATATATGTATATGTGTGTGTATATATATATATATATATACATGCATGCATCCATACACATAAGTCGCTTCAGTCGTGTCCTACTCTTTGCAAACCTATGGACCATAGCGCACCAGGCTTCTCTGTCTGTGGGATTCTCCAGGCAAGAATACTGGAGTGGGTTGCCATGCCCTCCTCCAGGGGATCTTCCTGACCCAGAGGTCAAACCCAAATCTCCTGTCTCCTGCATTGGCAGGTGGGTTCTTTACCACTAGCGCCACCTGGGATATATATACATATATATCTATATATCCATATATCCATACAATACATATATATCCCTTCCCTCCCTCCCCTCATTCCCTTCCCCCGACCCCACTCCTCTAGGTCATCACAGAGCATGAGCTGGGCTCCCTGTGTTATTTAGCAACTTCCCAGTAACTATTTCATACACGATAGTATATATATATCAGAGAAGGCAATGGCACCCCACTCCAGTACTCTTGCCTGGAAAATCCCATGGATGGAGGAGCCTGGTAGGCCACAGTCCATGGGGTCACTAAGAGTCAGACACGACTGAGTGACTTCACTTTCACTTTTCCCTTTCATGCACTGGAGAAGGAAATTGCAACCCACTCCAGTATTCTTGCCTGCAGAATCCCAGGGACAGTGGAGCCTGGTGGGCTGCCGTCTATGGGGTCACACAGAGGCGGACACGGCTGAAGCGACTTAGCAGTAGCAGCAGTGTATGTATATAAATCTAAGGCTACCATAATTAGTGTGATGTTAGCATATGCATAGTCAGGCAGATCAAAAGAAAGAACAGAGAATCCAGAAATATAGCAATTGCATGTAGTATTCAACAAAGGTGGAGTTCAAATCAAGCCCACTCACTGGAAAAGACCTTGACGATAGAAAAGATTGAAGGCAAAAGGAGAAAAAGGTGGCAGAGGATAAGATGATTAGATAGCATCAGTGACTCAATGGACATGAATCTGAGCACACTCCTGGTGTTAGTGGAGAACAGGAGCTTGGCATGCTACAATCCATGTGGTCAGAGAGTCAGACACGACTCAGCAACTGAACAAAAACCACAAATCAAGTGGGAAATGTGGGTAATTTTATAAATGATGCTGGGATAACTGACTAATAACATGAAAATAATAGAAACTTAATTCATTTCTGACAACAAAAATCAGTGAAAATTCTAAAACAATTAGAAGTTAAAACTAAAAACTGAACTTGTACAAGTACAAAAATTTCTGAATTTCTCTATAACAAAGAAGTGAGGAAAACTCTCTTTCCACTCAAAATCTTGAAACAATATGGAAAATTATTAATAAATTTGACTCAGTTCAGTTCAGTCGCTCAGTCGTGTCCAACTCTTTGCGACCCCATGAAGTGCAGCACGCCAGGCTTCTCTGTCCATCACCAACTCCCGGAGTCTACCCAAACCCATGTCCATCGAGTCAGTGATGCCATCCAACCATCTCATCCTCTGTCGTCCCCTTCTCCTCCTGCCCCCAATCCTACCCAGCATTAGGGTCTTTTCCAATGAGTCAACTCTTCGCATGAGGTGGCCAAAGTATTGGAGTTTCAGCTTCAACATCAGTCCTTCCAATGAACACCTAGGATTGATCTCCTTTAGGATGGACTGATTGGATCTCCTTGCAGTCCAAGGGACTCTCAACAGTCTTCTCCAACACCACAGTTCGAAAGCATCAATTCTGTAACACTCAGCTTTCTTCACCGTCCAACTCTAACATCCATACATGACCACTGGAAAAACCACAGCCTTGACCAGACGGACTTTTGTTGCCAAAGTAATGTCTCTGCTTTTAAATATGCTATCTAGGTTGGCCATAGCCTTCCTTCCAAGGAGTAAGCGTCTTTTAATTTCATGGCTGCAATCACCATCAGCAGTGATATAATTAAATAAAATTATTACTTACATGTGATGACAATTAACATGTAAGGAAGATAGATATAAAAGTCAGAGCAGGAAATTTATCAGGCAAATCTTAATAACTTGTCATTTCAGAAAGAAAGGAATTTATCGAAAATTATTTGAATAGTGTCAAAGGACTCATGAAACATCTTAAAATGGTTCCCACTGCACAAAGATGAGTCATTCTCAGCACCACTAAGGATTATAACATCAGTGGGTTGAAATCAATCAAATATGTTAAAAATCGAGGAGTTCATTGATCTTTAAAAAAAAATTGCCTTTGGAGGATGCTAGGAAACCAACTCGTTACTCTTAAAACTGATAAATAAAGGGAAAGAATCACAGATAACTTGCTTTTCCAGTAAGAATTGTACTTGAGGATATTCAAAAGTTGGTGAGAAAAAATTCTCTCTATGGATGTATTCCAACTAGCATATAAAGATGTAATTAAATAATTGAAATACTACCGTTTTGCAATCCCCTAAGTAAACTTTGGATCTGGAAAATGACTCTCAATAGCACCTAACATCACAGAAGTAGACAACTGGACATTATGACCGTCTTGAAGGAAGTTTAGAGCACCATTTATGAAGTAGTCTTGCCAAAAATATAACCTAAATATGGATCAAGTTTCTTGATCTAACCACCAGTACAGGAAATATATAAAGAATAGAGGACACAGGTTTTCTTTAAAAAATGAGATTGCAGTCAGCAAAATCCAGAAAGCAGGAAAGTTCACAAGACAAATTACTCAACTTTTTCAACAAATCAATTTCAAAATTTTTGAAATATTTAAATTAATGTAGCCTGTGAAATAAAAAATATGTAACACCAACAAACAGAATAGAGTGGTGCACCCTGTTGGGATCCCAATTTGAACAAACCAGCAATGTAATATCTATAAATAAACAAAAATAAATTTTAAACATGTATGAGAAAACACTGACTAGATATTTGATGATCTAAGGCATGACTAGATTTTCTTATGTATAAACACAGCACTATGACTGGGTTCTTTAACAAGAATTTTTTTCTTTCAGATACATATATATTAATAATCAAATATTTGCCCTTGAAATAGTATGTCTTTGATTTGCTTCAAAACAGTTCTGTAGGGAGAGATGTAAAGAGGGGTTGATTAAATGCAAGTGTGGCTGTGAGCTGGGTTTCCCCAGTGGCTCAGTGGTAAAGAATCTGCTTTCAGTGCAGGAGACACAGGAGACGTGGCTTCCATATCTGGGTCAGGAAGATTCCCTGGAGAAGGAAATGGCTACCCACTCCAATATTCTTGCTTGGAGAATTCCATGGACAGAGGAGTCTGGCAGGCTACAGTCCATAGGGTCGCAAAGAGTTGGACACAGGTGAAGTGACTTAGTATGCACACACGTGGCTGTGAGCTAATGAGTATTGGGTTGAATAATTGGTACATGCAAATGTGCTGTAGCTTTTTATCTACAATGAATGCTTAAAATTACCCGTAATACACTGTTGGTGGGAATGTAAAATGATGCAGTTATTATGGAAAACAGTATGACATTTCCTCAAAAATATTAAGAATACAACTACGGTATGATCCAGCAACCCCACTTTTAGGTATTTATCCAAAATAATTAAAATCAGGGTCTCAAAGATATATATGCACTGCCACATTCATTGCAACATTATTCACAATAGACAAAATGTGGAAACAACCTAAAAGTCTATTTATGGATGAATAAAGGAAATGTGCTATACACATACAATGGAATGTTATTCAACTTTAAAGAAGAAGGAAGTCCTGCTATATGCAACCGTATGGATAAACCTGAAGGTCATCATGCTAATTGAAGTAAGCCAGTCACAGAAGGTTATGAAAGATCCCACTCATATGAATGGGTCTCTAAAATTGTCAAATTTATGGAAACCGGCTGGAATGGTGGTGGCCAGGGACTTCAGAGAGGAAGCAATAGGAAATTGACCATCACCAGGCATAAAATTTCAGTTAAATCAGGCACAAAATTTCTAGAAATTTGCCATACAACATTGTGCCCATAGTTAACAATACTCTATTGTGCACTAAAAAATTTATTAAGATCTCATGTTAAGTGTTCATAACACAATTTTTTTAAAAAAAGAGCAAAAAAAAAATTCATAATAAAAAGATTTTAAAAGACCTTTGTACAGATCCAGCATTTGTTGTCTAATTAATATTAATCAAGTCACTTAACACACTTTAAGCCCCCATTTTCTCATATGTGAAAGGGATAAAATAGCAGTAATTTTATAGGTTGGTTTGCTATCTCTACTTCTGAACCTTGATAATGGTGAATTGAAAAGAGAAAGAAGGTTTGTAATCATGCAGAGGAAGATACAATGCATCTTCATGTACCCATTATTTAACCTCAACTCCCTTTTAAATATCATCATTATTTTATATTAGGCAAATACTTAACATTTCTGAGGTTTATTTTCTTTCATGTAAAATGGGGATCAGACCAGCATGACACCATTGTTTTGTGGAACTATGTAAAGCTAGGACTTTATAAATAATTCTTTCTCTCCTCCATGAAGCCATCTTGATTCCCAGTTGGAAATAAATAGTCACTCTTCTGATAGGTTTACTTTGATTACTGTTGTTGTAATTATCTCCCTTAAATTATTATTTAAATACTTTTTATGAAAAGACTCTCTGCCCTTTTAAAACAGATTATTCATATCCTCTATCTCATAGAAGACATATGGCATATAACTGGAGATCAAGAAATTTTGATGAATTAAATCCCTTAAATAGATTAAATGCTACCTCCAAAATTGATTAGTTTTCTGCAACTACTGACAATGAATGCTCTGGCTGTATATTACTTATATATTTAAAATGCAAATAAGAACCCTGGGAAAATATCAGATCATTTCCTGGACAAACCATAAATGAGTTTGTCACATGTCAAAAAAATCACCCAGTTCACTGTGTTGATAAAACCTTAACTGTGAATCCTACTCTGCTTTTTACCAGATTTGTTCCTACAAATACAAACGTGTCACAGATTCTTCAGTAGAAAATTGTTCCTACCATAAGGTATCAGCTTTATTCCAAACAGTGTGTCACTGTGAAGTACCACTTCACGCGTATCTATCATGCTCCAAAGATGAGCCATGGTAATGGAAGGGTAGATGTGCATATATTGCCACACACCTTAGATCAGGTCAGTGACTAGCAGGAAAAGTGAATGACAGTGTGTTCCAGAAGACTATCTGAAGTGACAAACATACCAACCTTAAGTGTAGTTCAAAATATTTCCACTTGAGATAAAAGTCAATTCCAGAATTCTGACAACATGGTGACAGCATAGATTTTATTTCTGAGAATAAAGATCCTTTTCCCATAAAACCTGGAGAAAGTCAAAAGCAGTTCAATCAAAGTGTTTAAATGTGGTCATCTGTTATCCATAGCTCAATGGGACAGCTCGACTGGGGCTTATAGAGTTCATCTGTGCGTTCTTCCCAAAATATTCCCTAATGCTTCTCTGAAGTTATTAATTGTACAGGTCACTGTAGTTAAACCCACACCTCAGAGTGCTTGCTGGATGCCAAGAAGCAAACACTAAAGTACAGTGCAGTGCAAAGAGGCTTTGTGCTGTGCTCAGTCATGTCTGATTTTTTGCGACTCCATGGACTCTAACCCACCAGGCTTCTCTGTCCATGGAATTTTCCAGGCAAGAGCGCTGAAGTGGGTTGCCATTTCCGTCTCCAGGGGATCTTATATACTCGGGGATCGAACCCGCATCTCTTGCGTCTCCTGCATTGGCAGGCAGATTCTTTACCATTGTGCCACCTGCTTTGCCTCTATTTAAAAAGATCATGATCTGTAATTTCAAAGTCCATCAAACAGAACTATGCAAGAGGTTATAGGATCTGTATTCAAAGAACAAGACAAAGAACTAAATCAAGTTCCTTCCAAAGTAAGACATTTGAAAGGAGATCATTGAAACATCATCGGTTCAGCATAAAGTGATGCAGTCATATTTTACAAGAGCCATACAACTCTTTAAAGCCTTTACACAATTGTGTGTGCCAAAACATACTTGGAGCCAAAATTCACAATTTTATGGACATTCTTAGTTGATATCAAATGTTTTATATATTGTGATATGGGAATTTTGTTTCGCTTATAAAATTTTATGCTTAAAAAGGGATATGGAGCAATTGCAATATATTCCACAGTGTTTTCTTCAATTTATATCATATTCTAAAGTAAGCTGAAACAGGCCAAGGCTCTATGTAACTAAATTTTTCTATTATTTTCATGGGAAGGGGAATGAAGAATAAATCTGTACAAGAACAAAACATAAGTTCATTGTGGTCATAATGTTGCCATAATCAGGAAAACTCTTGGTAAATTTATTGAGAGAGAATATGAACAAACGGCCCCATACATTCAGAAGAGGCTGCATTCACTATGGTAAACTAGAGTTTCATTTCTCCTCTAAAAAAAAAAAAATCTGTTGAAAGTCTAGATAAGATTCTTCATTCGTGAAATAGATATCATAATTAATTCCTACCATACCTATCATAGAAAAATTGTGTGAGGTTAAAATATGAGCTAATGTATTGAAGGGGAAAGCTTTGTAAAACGCAAAGGAGCTTAAAAATGTAAGCGATCATCAAGAGAATGATCATTACCTGCTTAGAGATAAAAATAGATAATATTACACCCAGCACACAACAAAGAGCTTAGCACACAATAAGTGTTTACTATATATTTTAATTAAAATATCAACTGGTATTAGGCAATCACATTCTTAAAAGTACTGATTTAAGTGAAAATAAACACAAAATCAGCCTGGAGCATCTGATAAAGCCAGAAGGTAAGGAAGTGGTCTCAAACAAGCGAACAAAGCACAATGATGAGGGAACATTAAAGGAATAAAGGATCCAAATGAAAGAATTGGCAATGACCAAATATAGAACAATCTAAGCAGCAAGATAAATGAAGCAGAATAAGATTATGATCCATAGTACAAAATAAATAGCTATAAATCCAGACTGAAATTATTTAATTAATCAATTTAAGAATGAATCGGGGAGGAACTTCCCTGGCGGTCCAGTGATTAAAACTCTGCATTCCAATGCAGGGGGTGCAGTTTCATCCCTGATCAAGGAGCTAGGATCCCACATGCCTCGTAGCCAAAAATCAAAAAACATAAAACAGAAGTGATATTGTAACAAATTCAATAAAAACTTTAAAAATGGTCCACATTAAAAAAAAAACTTAATAAAAAGAATGAATAAGAGAGAATAAACAAATCTCCTCTGTAGAAGGATTCCAAATAATTTACTTAGATAATTTACTCTCAAGAAGGATGCTTTTCCTTTCAAGGAGTACAGACAAGAAAGCAAAAGATGGAACAAAGAGGAGTTTTTTTTCACAACATCAAGGAGAAACTTTACAGTGGAGAAATCTGACCCCACTACCTCAGCCAGGTGATCAAGGTCAACAGCAACAGCAATAAGTCATATTAACAGCACTGTCCCTTGACGTGATGTGATGAGAATGGCATTTTACCTCTGCAGTTTTCCTCTCCAAAACCCATAACCCCAGTCTAGTTAAAAAATTATTGAACAAATCGCAATTAGGATTGTTATGCAAAATATCTAAACGGTACTCCACAACATTGTCAACTTCATTGAAAACAAAGGAAATATAAGAAACTGTCACAATCAGCAGAAGCCTAAGGAGACGTGACAATGAAATGTAATGTGTTATACTGACTGGGATCCTTAAACAAAGAGAGGACATGAGGTTAACTAAGGAAATCTGAATAAATGATGGATGTTAATTAATAATAATGTATCAGGATTGGTTCATTAACTGTAGCAAGTGTACCACAGTAATGCAAGTCATTAATAACAAGGGGAACTGGATGCGGGAGTGGAGGGCAGGGAATATATGGGAATTCTCTGTATCACCTGTTCATGCTTTGTATAAATCTAAAACTTACATTGAAAAATGAAAAAGACCACCAAATACACCTTTTATTTTTTCTTTATAGGTTGTACAAGGTACTACAACGTGTCCTCCACGTTGCAAAATATGTCTCAACATGCTCCTGACCGTTGGATTTCTAAAAACTTCACTAAGACGGCAGTCTTCTGAAATTCTGTGGGGCTTTTCTCCCACCCTCTGGTTCACATAGGTCTTGCTAAGACATGAAAAACACTCCACTACTCTGTGCATATTATATCCAGTCGGCATAATAACCTCAATGTAGTGAATCATTATAATTTGTCAAATATCAGTGCAATCATGGTCTCTGGAGTCTCTGTTGTGGTAAAGAGAGCCGAGAGATTGACACCAGCAGGCAACATGGTACCCTTACAGTGTTGTCTCTGCCAGGTGAAACAACTTCTGGTGGTCCTTACAATATGGAGAAAAAAGTCTTGACAGGTCATAATTGCAAATCAAGTACCCGGAGCTATGCAAATTTTCTTCAGTAAAAAGACTACATCTAAACACTGCAGACCTCCACCTGATAAAGTTTACAAGGATGTACAGCCATTCTCTGAAATCCATTCAGCCTCTGCACAGGAAAACTTGACAGGTTAAGGAACAATATGATACCTATCACCACCTCTCAGTTTTGAAGTCTTTGATGCTGTCACTAATACCTGAACACCCCCCTAGAGATGTGGCATTGCTTCTGGTTTACTATCTTTGTGGGGAGCAGAAAAATTCAGAAGTTTCCCTTTGCCCTTCCCACCATAATGACTCAAACTCATGGGTCAAAGGGGTAATTCTGGTGTGTGATTCTTCCAGGTGCCAAGTATTTCTAACCCAATTATACATTCAAAAACTGGTGAAATATCAACACAGTGCCTATGAACTAATTGGGTACTCTGTGAGTCACATCTGGGTTGACTCTGTGTATTATCATGTAACCACAGCTACTGTGATATTTTGGGTCATCAGAAATTGGCAATGATCCAGAATCAGTATTTAATAATCCCCAAAGGTCTGGGTAGGGCTTTCCCAGTGAGTCAGTGATAAAAGAACCTGCCTGCAATGCAGTACCCTTGGAGACTTGGGTTTGATTCCTGGGTCAGAAAGACCTCCTGGAGGAGGAAATGGCAACCCACTCCAGTATTCTTGCCTGCAAAATCTCATGGGTAGAGGACCATGGCAGGCTACCATCTATGGTGGCAAAAGAGACACAACTGCTGCTGCTGCTGCTAAGTCGCTTCAGTCATGTCCTACTCTGTGTGACCCCATAGACAGCAGCCCACCAGGCTCCCCCATCCCTGGGATTCTCCAGGCAAGAACAGTGGAGTGGGTTGCCATTGCCTTCTCCACAGACACGACTGAGTGACTCAACAGCAACAAAGGTCTGGCTATTTTTCCCCAGCGCACAGTCATTCTGGTAAATTTATGCAGACTTAAAGATAGATTCACAGTATATACTTACGGCAATGCTGTAGGGTTCCTCCACAAGAGAATCTGACTTTCTATTTATAGAAACCTGACTTTCCCTTCTCCTTCAACAAACCCAAGGAACTCTGGGACTATGATCGGGCTTAGGTCTAGAAACCTAGTGAAAGCTCACAACTCTCCTCAAGCATGTAATCACCAATCCTAGAGGATTTTCTGTTATAATTCAGGCAATGTTTTTATAGATTTCTTGTCTATTTTATTCCTAGGGACTCTGATCAACTAGAGTCAAAGGATCCTATAGTGAACTGATTACTGTTATGACCCTGCTGGCGTTTCTAGTAAATGTGCCTACTTTGTCAGTTGGCTGCTTGACCTCATACTCTGGCATCCCATTTTCTCTATTAAAATAAGAGAACTCAAATAAATAATGGTGTTACTGACCATAATACCTGGATACAAAGGAGAGCAACCCAGACCTTTTCAGGGATCCAGTTGGTCCCCTCAATATATGCATCAACATCTTTCCTGGTGAAGGGATTGAATTCTGAGCCTTTTAATTCCTTCTTCCACATCATGTCATATAAACTCTGGATCTCAGCCTCATTAAAATAGGCTACCACTGACTTCAAGGTTTGGTCAACCAACCAAGTAAGTTATTAGAGTCACTGCCAACTCCATGAGCTAGTATATTAAACCCAGAATGTTCAGTAACTGCACGCATATTGATGCATTTGGCCCAGCCTTTCTAGACCATCTTCCTTGGTATAACACACTTAGAAAGTGTATTAGTCACTTAGCCACATCTGACTCTTTACAACCCCATGGACTGTAGTCTGGCAGCCTCCTCTGACCATTAGAACCCACTTCCAAATACATTTCCCAGGTTATAGGCAGTAATGCTCTGTACCTGATTCCCTGAAGCATACCAAGACTTGGCCCCAATTATAACTCAAGTGACAACAGCAGGTAGATATGAAAGACCATGTACATCCCCCTTGCAAGTCCTTTATCAAGAGTTTTCCAGCAAAGAAATTCTTAAATCCTCAGACAGAGGAGGGAAAGCTAGTTCCACTGTCAAGAGAGACTCAGATGGACTTGGGGAAGTTCAATATTCTGTTTCATCTGATTCCAACCAGATGTCCTCACTTTAATTTTAAGGGTCCCATTCTTTCCTAGTTAACTAACTTTCATGAGAAATTGGTTCAACTGATATTATAATTCTGTAATGCTTGCAATTAAATTTTGTGTTTGATTTTCAGCCATGAAATTTCTCTGGTTCCAAGATCATGGCATGAGCAGAGAATTTAAGGACCTGAGCTTATGATTTTTCTTCCTGCAAATGCTTCAATTAAATTTAAAAATATGATAGCTCTTGTAGTCATCACTGTTACTGGAACAGTCAAGTGCAGCAGCCATTTGGGCTCCCAAAGCATCTGGTTCAAAGTGGCACTTCTTCACAATGACAGATGATGACTTTATTACTTGTTATGCCTCTGCATGTCATGGATTATCATCCTGTGTCTTTAAAACCTCAGCACGGCACCAAAGCCCAAGGACATGATCAGACCAATCCCCTCAAAATCCCATCTTTAAAGGTCTTTCTTCCAAGACTACTCTCATCATCAATCCTATATCTGTTCACGTCCAGTCAGGAAACAGAATCCATACAGAAATTAGAACAGGGAAATTTGAATACAAAGAGTCACTTACCTAGTGAAAAGCAGTGAATTATTAAAAGGGAAAAATGTGATTATAATGGGTGCAGAAGCAGGAAGTACAGAAAGCAATGCAGCCTGACAATGGCAAAGAAATTTGCCAAAGGATAGGTGCTGGAGCTGGTGTGTAAAAAAAAAAAAAAGCAATCCAGTTCTGGAGGAACTTGCCTGAGGATCCATGTAGTATGCCAGAGGACAAATGTTCGTTTTAAAAGTGTGAACTATTGTGGCAATAGTGTGAACAATATATAGGCAAAAAGGCAGAGACCTGGAACTAAACAGGTACACAAAGATTGGGCAGTTATTTCACTGGAATGCAGAAACTAAGATGGAATTCAGTGCATACACATTGGGAGTAAAGGCTGTGAAATATAAAGGAGAAAGGGAGCTGGGTAGGAAGAAAAAGTCTCAGACTAGATGAAGCCAGATGCATGTGACACAGGTGACCGAAAAGGGGAAAGGAGGATTGGCAAGAAGAAATTCAGTGGTTAGTTTCATGAAAGTCTCAGCTAGCCAATGGCTGTCCAGAGAGGTGTCCCTCACAAGCCATAAACAGTAAACCCCTTTATCACCACCATGCTCAGTCATTAGCTGAGGGCTAAGACGACAGAGGATAAGATGGTTGGATGGCATCACCGACTCAATGGACATGAGTTTGAGTAAACTCCGGGAGTTGGTGGTGGACAGGGAGGCCTGGCGTGCTGCAGTCCATGGGGTCGCAGAGTCAGACACGACTGAGCAACTAATCTGAAACTGAACCCTGAAAGTAGTAGTTTTAGTCACTCAGTCATGTCCAACTCTGCAATCCCATGGACTATATAGCCTGCCATGCTTCTCTATCCATAGGATTCTCCAGGCAAGAATACTGGAGTGGGTAGCCATTCCCTTCTCCAGGGGATCTTCCTGACCCACAAATCAAACTTGGATCTCCTGCACTGCAGGCAGATTCTTTACCATCTGAGCCACCAGGGCAGCACAAGACTTCAACTCAAAAGTGGACAAAGACATAGACGTAGAGAACAAACACATGGGCACCAAGTGGGGGAAAGGAAGTAGAATACATTGGGAGATTGGGATTGACACGTATACACTACAGTTTAAAATAGATGACTAATGAGAACCTACTGTATAGCACAGGGGAAAAAAGAAGCTACAATCTGGCTCTAGGACATATATTGTTAACCTTAGAAATGCATTCCAATATAAATAAAAACTGTTGTTTCAGTCACCCAGTCATGTCTGACTCTTTGCAACCCCGTGGACTGCAACAATGCCAGGTCTCCATGTCCATCACCATCTCCTGTATATAAATTAGGTACTATTTTGTCCCACTTATACGAGGTACCTAGAATAGTCAATTCATAGAGTCAGAAAGTACATTGGTAGATGACAGGGGCAGAGGGGTGAGGGGCTGGGAAGAGGGGATGGGGAGTTAGTTTTTAATGGAGACTGTTTCAGTTTAGGAAGGTGAATAATTAGGGAGATGGATGATGGTGAGAGTTGCACAACACTGTGAATGTACTTAGTGCCACTGAACTGTTCAGTTAAAGATGGTTAAAATAGTATTATATTTTATATTAGTTTTATATTGTGTGATTTTTGTTGCTGTTCAGTTGCTAAGTCATGTCCAACTCTTTGTGACCCCATGGACTGCAGCATACCAGGCTCTCCTGTCCTTCACTATCTCCTGGAGTTTGCTCAAATTCATGCTCATTGAGTCAGTGATGCTATCTAACCATCTCATCCTCTGCTGCCCTCTTCTCTTTGGCCTTCAGTCTTTCCCAGCATCAGGATATTTTCCAACGTGTTGACTCTTCACATCAGGCAGCCAAAGTATTGGCACTTCAGCTTCAGCACCAGCCCTTCCAGTGAATATTCAGGGTTGATTTCCTTTAGGATTAGCTGGTTTGATCTCCTTGCAATCCAAGGAGCTCTCAAGAGTCTTCTCCAGCACCACAATTCAAAAACATTAATTCTTTGGCACTCAGACTTCTATATGGTCCAACTCTCACATCTGTACATGACTACTGGAAAAACAAGAGCTTTGACTTTATGGACCTTTGTCAGCAAAGTGATATCTCTGCTTTTTAATATGCTGTCTAGGTTTGTCATAGCTTTCCTTCCAAGGAGCAAGCATCTTCCAATTTCATGGCTGCAGTCACCATCCACAGTGATTTTGGAGCCCACGAAGATAAAATCTGACAGTTTCCACATTTTCCCCATCTGTTTGCCATGAAATGATAGAACCAGATGCCACGATCTTACTTTTTGAATTCTGAGTTTTAAGCCAGCTTTTACACTCTATATTTTTTTTTACCCTCATCAAGAGGCCCTTTAGTTCCTCTTCACCTTCTGCCATTAGAGTGGTGTGTGACTTTTACCACAATTAAAAAAAAAAAATGTTTTTTAAAAAGTGGAAGATCCTGAGGACACCTATATCAGGGATTGTTAGTACTCCCCACACTGAGGTCTCTCCTGATGTGAGATCTGAGCAGCACTCCTCCGTGGCCGCCATATACATTAGATCTCCATAAGTTTCCCCACGCTAACAATGGGGTGAGGTGACCAGATACTGGATAGACTATTAACAGGCCTGGTGCTAATAAGAGGCAACCAGGGTGCAAAATTCAAAGAGGTACTTGTTCTCAGGTGCCCACCCTGCACTTGCCCAAGTCTACAATGAGTGTCTCCTTGAGTTTTGCACTCTGGGTGCCTTTCTTGCCTGTCCCTGGTCCCAGCCCTGAACACATTCACTATCCAGATACCACCATTAACTTTACTCTCTTTGTTTTTTCACATTTGTGTATGCCCAACAATTCATCTTAATTTTCAATGTATTTTAAAGTATACCTCATCTCTGAACACTTCATCTTTTATTAACAAGAGTTCAACAATTTTATAGCTCCATCTTTGAGATAAAATTATATACAGTAAAATGTACTAATCTTCAGTGGAGGTTTAGTAAGTTACTTAAAAAATATGTGCCTTTAACACAAACCTCTGTCCAGACATATAACAAAAATTCCCAGAAAATTCCCCACATGACCCTTCCCAGTTGGTTTACACAATTGTTCCCCAAATTTTTTGGCACCAGGGACTGATTTCTTGGAAGACAATTTTTCCATGGATGGGGTGGGAGAGGCATGGTTTCAGGATGATTCTTACAAGGAGCACGCAAACTAGATCCCTCACATGCGCAGTTCACAGTAGAGTTTACACTCTTATGTGAACCTAATGCTGCCACTGATCAGACAGGAGGCAGAGCTCAGACTGTAATGCAAGTGATGTGCAGTGGCTGTAAATACAGATGAAGTTTCACTCGTTCATTCACCACTCACCTCCTGTTGTGCAGCCCAATTCCTAACAAATGGTTTGGGGACCCCTAGTTTATACCACCAACTCTGAAGGCAACCACTGTTATGAGTATTTTATCAAAAACACATCTTGCCTCTTCTAGAAATTCATATTATGGAAGCATACAGCATAACTACAAGGTGCAGAAAATATACATTTTTTCTGACACTTGGAGCTTTCTGACCAAATATTGCTGAAATTTGGTACTTCAGTTAAAAGTAAGTCATTTAGTATGACTAAGAGTTAGTCATTATAAAGTAATTATACCTGTACAGCTAAGAAGATTGACCCAACTCCAGAGGTATATGTCTGCATTTCAAAAGGTATGAAACCCCAATCTATGGACTTTCTGGACTGTTACTTTTCTCAAAAATAGTAACTATAGTAGTAGTAGTAGTAGTAGTTTGTTGATTGGTCTGTTTTAGTAGATAGCTTAACTGGACTAAAATCCCCAAATTTGTCTCTGTTTTGAAGGGTGAAACCTGAAATCTCTAAGTTTTTTACCCTTATCTGGGTTGCTTGTCAATGTCAGCCATCCTACATGATACTGACAGGAGTCGACATTTAGGCAAAGAGCCGACCAGTGTCATTCCCTTCTTTAAATGGTTGCATTGTTTATACTTTTAACTATTTAACTTTTATAACTGTTATCTGTAGGAAGTTTGGGCCAATAGGGACTGCTTTGCTATTCTTGAATATGCAACCATTTCCAAAATTAGATTTTCAAAGGCTCAGAAAAAAATGTGCATGTGTGCTCAGTCATGTCCAGTTCTTTGCAATCTCATAGACTGCTCCTCTGTTCATGGATTCTTTCAGGGAAAAAATACTAGAATGACTTGCCATTTCCTCCTCTGGAAGGTGTTCCCAATCCAGGGATCAAACCCACATCTCCTGCGTCTCCTGCATTGGCAGGCAGATTCTTTACCACTGAGCCACCTGGGAAGCGCTCAGAAAAAAAATAGTATATATCAAATCTATTTTTCATATCATTCATGTGGCAGATTTTGTTTTCCTAAGTGACCACAACATCATCTCTCCCATCCCTTTTGTTTTTTTTCAAAATGACATTAGCACTCCTCCACCAAGAACTGTCATTCATGTCTTATATCATCTTGAATCTAGGCAGGGCTTATGCTTGCTCTGACCAGTAAAGTATGATTTAAGTGGTGTCATATGACTTCAAGGCTAGGTCAACAAGAAGATATGTGGATACAAGGCTTTTCTTTTTGGATGTTAGCTCTTGAGGACTGAGCCAGCCAAAACCCAGCATCTAACACCAAACAAGTGGGTAAAGGAACATTTGGATGATGCCAGATTCCAGCCTTCAAGTCTTCCAGCTGAGACCTCAGACACCATGGAGCACAGACATGTTGGTCTCATCATGCCTTCTCCAAATTACTGCCCCATAGAATTCATGGTTTGCTTTTGCTATTGAGTTTCGGGGTAATTTGCTAAACAACAATAAATGACCACAACGTGTTAGGATTATCAAGCTATGGCGTCTGTAACAATAATGGTTTCTGCTTTTATTTGGGTTGATATGAATACTTAAAGAGATACTCTTTGTCTGTCTCACAATCCCCTTCTTAAAATGACAAGTTAAGAAAATGAGGTCAAATTTCCCAGATAGAAGAAGAAAGTTAAATGTACGCCTTCATAAGAACCTCATGTCCCTTGGAAGAGACTAGTCGGTTATTTGGACCTGAATTCTTTGTCTCCGTGAATCAGTAATTTAATTTTTATTTGGAGTATTTATGAGTCAATTATATTGCTTCGTGGAATCTCATATATGCAAGGCCAACTCTTCTCTACACAAGTCAGCATTTCTTGAATTTTAAACAGGAGACTAAATGCTCTTAGTACAAATTCAATAAAGGGGGAGTTAAGCAAATTCTGTCCACCTTTGTCAAATAATAAATAGAATACGTATTAGATAAACATATGGGATAAGTGCACAGTTCCATACCAAGAGGTATGGAGGTGGGTGGTGAGGAGGGGGAGCTAAGCTATAGCTACAGACTTCCTTCTGAAGAAGACAACTTGAGAAGGACTCAACATCAAGGGAATTACATAGAAACTGTTATATAAATTTAGAATAACTCATTTACGGATAAAATTTCCATGCTATATTTCTTTTCTGCTGTTTGCGTTTTCTTCAAAATTCATTGATACGCATGAGCTTTTCAGAGGCAAATATGGTCTAAAATCTATCACACATGAGTACAGTTGAAAACAAGAGAGGTAGATAAAGATAGTGGAAAGTTAATGTCAGTATAGTTAAGGTCAAACTCATTCATCACTAAAATAGCAATATAAATTGGTACAATACTTTTGGAGAGCCATTTGACAATGCCTATCAATATAAATAAAAATGTTCATACCCGACCACTCAGTGATCCCATTGCTGTGAATTTTTCCTAAGAATTACATTAAACGTATAAAAGAGTTATAAGTATGAGGGTTTTTATTTCATAATTTTTTTATACTCACCAAAAAACTGACAAGTTACATGATGACCAAACAGAGAATGGTTGAGAGAAGGCAGTGAACTCTTATGTAGTTATTAAAAATAATAATTTCAAAGAAAAATAAATTTTTTTATATAATAGCAAATGCTAATAGAACAATACAAATAGAAAATGCTTTTATAACAAGCAAAAAGAAACAAATATAAATGTGAAGAAGGATGGAAACACACAAAACTGTGTTGTTTTCAGGAGTTGTGGGCATCTGCGGTTAATTTACTTTTTAAAATATTGATATCCTTTAATTTGGGCTTCACTGGTAGCTCAGTGGTAAAGAATCCACCTACCAATGCAAGAAACACAAGTTCGATCCCTGGGTTGGGAAGATCCCGTGGAGAAGGAAATGGCAACCCACTCCAGTATTCTTGCTTGGATAATCCCCGTGGAGAGGGAAGCCTGGTGAGCTATATAGTCCATGGCATCGCGAAAGAGTTGAACAAAGCAACTAAACAACAGCAACAACCCTTTAATTTGCAAATAATGCTGACTGTACAATAAACGATGCATGCATGCTCAGTTGTGTCCATGCAGTTCCTGTTAGAACAGCTATCATCAAAAAAATAAAGGATAACAAGTGTTGGTGAAGATGTGGAGAAAAGAGAACACTTGTACACCATTGGTGGGAATACAAATAAGTAAAGCCACTATGGAAAGCAGTGTTGAGGTTTCTCAAAGCCATGAGAAAGAAAGAAATCTTCCCATTTGCAACAAGATGGATAGACCTTGAGAAAATTATGCTAAGAATTGTGCTGTCTTAAATAATCCAGCCAGAAAAAGACAAATATTTTATGATATCACCTGTATATAGAATCTGAAAAAGCAGGATTCAGAAAAATAGAGACTAGAAAGGTGGTTACCAGGGGCTGGGACCAGCATAGATGGGGAGATGTTGGTCAAAGGGACAAACTTCCAATCAGAAAATGAATATGTTTGGGAAACCTGGATATAAAATTCAAATAGGTAGTCCGACTCTTCTTCCCAGATGGTCCTCATCTGGTCAAAAAAGGGGGAAAATATATATACAGGGACTTCATAATATTTCTTTTTGTTTTATTTTATTCTTTCACCCCAAATGGAAACACAACCATATATACATACAAAAACATTTTAAGAAAGAGAGATATCCAATTAGATGTTACATTTGCAAATTATTCTATGCCTGCCTACTTAATCACTCAGTCATGTCAAACTCTTTGTGATCCTCTGGACTGTAGCCAAGGATTTTTCAGGCAAGAATACTGGAGTAGGTTGTCATTTCCTCCAGCAGGGGATCCTCCTGACCCAGGGATCAAATCCGAGTCTCCTGTGTCTCCTGTATTGCAGGCAAATTCTTTACCTGCTGAGCCCTTGGGTAAGCCCAAAGTATTCTATATGACTGACTAAATACATACCAAAATTATCTATGGAAGATAGTAAGAGTTTACCTGATAAGTCCCAGGGTTTATTACGCTACTTCCCAGATCTCTGTTCTATGTTCTCAGGATTCCTGGCTGGACCAAAGTAACCAGCAGCATCATCACCTGCCCTCTATCTTGCTCTCTCACCTCCTCTGATCATGCTTTTCCCTTCAATTGATTTGCTGATACCTCGGACTTCATATGTCTCAAAAATAAGGCTTCTGGGAAATTCCCTGATGGTTCAGTGGTTAGGACTCTAAGCTTTCACTGCTGAGGGCTCTGGTTGGGGAACTAACCCTGCAAGCCACATGGCATGGCCAAGAAATAATAATAATAAGGCTTCAAAAAGAAAAATTGAGAGTCCATAGTTCTAACTAAAAAAACTGAGTCAAAGGCATCTTTTTTTTAAATTCCATGACTACCAAGCAGACCCAATCAAACTAACCCCTGGGAGGCTTGGAGACATTTTTTCCAGTCCTCCATTCTCCATGGGTCTTTTATGCTGAGGATTCTGAACCCTCTCATTTCTAAAGAAACTTTTAGAAAACTCAAAACATATAATGGGTTAGCATTGAAGAAATATAAAAGGTTGGTGTCATTTTGTCAGATGATGGAGAGCTACATGCACATTGAAACCTAAACTAGGAAAATTTTGTAAGATCAGTAAAATATTGAAACATATTTATAACATTGAGAGTCATAAAGAAGATTTTTTTTGTAGATTCTGAATTAAATAAGCTCATCAGCACAACCCTACCATGAAGTTAAACTAGTTCAAAACATTCTCTTTTTGTCTCAGTAAAAATATCAATCTGGCCAAAGTTATCCCAAAACTGCTAAATATGTGTTGCAGATCATATTTATAATGACAGTGCAATGTGGCATGCATTTGGAGTAAAAAATATTCTGCCTTATAAATTAGAAAGTTTTACATTCCTATGGTAAAACTTGGAGAATCAAAGAAATAGTTCAAGGATTGGGAATATAGAGAATAATTACTTTTGCTGACTCTCAGAAACAAATTTCAAGAGACTGATCTCTGTGTTTGGAGCTTTATTTAGAAAATATTTAGAAAAAAATTTAAAGCATGAAAATGGTGTCACTGGCAAAGCATTTTCCACCCAGAATTCCTCAGAAATATTTCTAGCATTGCTGTGACACTCTAGCATGCCACTAGAACATATTATAAATTCTAGTCAAGAGAAATATTTGAAAAATTAAATGCATTTTCAACATCAGAGTTCTATCAAATTACTTCAATTTGAGTTTAATTGCCAGAGGCTGAGTGCCCTGCAGATGTCTGTAATTAGCAAAGTTGTAAAATATTCTGAAAGCCAACAAGCGGTTAAACACATGAATGAAAGTTCTATGTCCTACCAGATTATGACAGTGTGGCTATCCTGAAAACGCAAACTTTGGCTGTTGTACTTTCAGAGATGTCTGAAGCTAAACTGTGATAACATAGGCAAACAGGTTCAAACTAGAATAGGCTGAACAAATGTCCAACATGCTATCAGGCTCGCCAGGTATGCGTTCACCTCTGTATAAGAAACAAGTTTTCTTTTAAGCTAATGGAACTAACTTCTCAACTGCAACCACTCAGATACACACCAATTCTCAGAATTCCCTATAGCTGAATAATTCCTCTGGTCTTCATAGCCCAGAGGTTCATTGGTTTTGCAATCAATGTATTGGGGTATTTAATGAAGAAGCAGACCTCAGTACATTCTAAATGGAGAAAAAAGTAATGGCACTATGTGTATATGGAAGGATTACATCTAAAGAGCAAGACAGGGTTTCTCTGGTAACTCAGTGGTGAGGAATCCACCTGCCAACAGGAGACATGGGTTCAATCCCTGGTCCAGGAAGATCCCATATGCTGCTGACCAACTAAGCCTGTGCACCACAACTACTGAGCCTGTGCTCTAGAGCCCAGGAGCCACAACTACTGAGCCCTTGCACCACAACTGCTGAAGCCATGCACCCTAAAGTCGTGCTCAGCAACAACAGAAACCCCTTCAATGAGAAGCCTGTGCACCACAACTAGAGAGTACTCCCCTGTTGCCGCAACTAGAGAAAAGCCCTCTCAGCAATGAAGACCCAGAACAGCCAAAAAATAAGTAAATAAAACTATTCAAAAGATAAAGAGCAGGACAAATGAGCCAAAGTCTTATCAGCTGGTTAGTGTATTTCACAAGAGTGTGTGTGTTAGTCGCTCAGTCGGAGCCCTTCCAACTTAACCATCGTCAACTTAATGTCTTTGTGCCTCAGGTTCTTCATGAATAAAATGAGGATATACCATGTAAGAATTTAATGAGCTAATATATGTACAAAATTTAGCTCACGGACTAGCACTTGGCAAGTTCTCAATAAATGTTAGATACTAATTTCAACATTTTTACTAGGTCTACCTAGATTGTAAGTATTAAGTTCCCACGGGACCGCTGGGGTTTTAACTGAACATTAACTATTAGGAAGAACTTCAATCTACAATAAAATTGGCCAAATATTAAAATACCTTAACAGTAATATAAAATAAATAGGGGAAATAATGTGAACAAATGTATGATTCCATGGATGGATGGTGTGGAGAAGAAAAAATGTTTCCAATTAGTATAGTTTCCAGACTAGATTTCTGGGTTAGACAATTAGGACCTCTATCTGCATGGAGGTTCTGTTTGTTTATTTTAATCTCAAAAAGCTTTCTGAACCAAAAATCTTGTAAAGTCACATGTATATTAATTATTTTTAACTCTCCAAAAAATTGTCTGATGCATTAAGTAATTATATTAATTTTATCTTACATGAATCCTTCATCATTTTCAAGCATCTCAAAATATTAAAATAAAAATTAAAAAGCAATTTAGGAACATAAAATATCCCACTTACAAAGATTCAGATGCTACCTTGAGCAGTAAGTACTATTAGTACATGCAGACATGCTCCATTGCTCAGTGGTGTCTGACTCTGCAACCCCACGGACTGTAACCTGCCAGGTTCCTCTGTCCATGGAATTTTCCAGGCAATAAAACTGGAGCAGATGACCATTCTTACTCCAAGGGATCTTTCTGACCCAGGATTGAACCCAAGTCTCCTGAATCTCCTGCATTGTCAGGCAGATTCTTTACCACTGCACCACCTAGGTACTAGTAGAATAATTTATAAATCTGCTTGCTCAACATACTGGTATCTTTAACATTCTGAGTGAAGGTTGTATAACCATACTTTTCTGCGCCCTAGGATTCTTCAGGGATAACTCAAGGATAACATCAGGGGTAGGGAGAGTGGGCAGGTTTCTGGCTTTTCCATAATGCTTCCCTTTCACACTCCCATTTAAACACAGTTCTAGTTTTATCTATTTTATGTGTGGTGATCATTTTTCTTAAGGGAAAACAAAGGTTTTATGTATATTAAATATTCAAAATTTTTGAAATATTTGAAAGTTCTAAATATTACTGTGAAATTCATCTGTAACAGCTAGAATTCAAGATGTCATTGAAGCCCTCAATGGAAATAACAGAAAAATAAATATTTATTATTGTGAAGAAGAGTACTAAGAATGAAAAATTAGATGGTGGAGGAAAGGATAAAAGAAATGAAATACACTAGTTTAGTTTCATGATTGTTCAGAGCAAGAAAGTAAAAGATAATGTCTCGAGTATTAAATAACTAAGGAAATTATATATCCTAATAGTTCTAAAATTAGTCACTGGAACACAAATGCAAACCTTCTTAAATACCATATTATTTAGGAATTACATAGAAGAAGTAAAGTTTAAACTATGAACTAAATGTGATTTTTGAAAATAGCAAAATCATAAAGTATAATTTCAAAGAAATATAATTAGATTCAAGTATACCTATCATATCAATGAATATAAACAAGTTAAATTTATATCTTTAAGAAAAGAAAGAAGATAAAAGGATGAATAAAGTATACAAGGCAAATGAGGAAACAGAAAGAACTCAGGGGAAAAGGGGAAGGAGAAAGAAGGAAGGGGAAGAGAGAGGAGAAGAAGGGTAATGAAGGAAAGGATGTGAAAAGAAGGAAGAAAGAAGGAGAAAAAGAACAGGTTGTAAACTTAATATCATACTAGGTTGAATTCATGTTATAAAATATCAAATGAGACAAAAAGGTCACTATATAATGTTAAAAGTAGATAGTCACAATGAAGACTTAAAAAAAAAAAAAGACTGACAATGCACCAGAAGATATAGCATCAATATTCACTAAGCAAAAAGTATAGGAATTACAAAGAAAAACACAAAATAGTAGAATTTTATTTATCTCTCTTAGTCCCTGACACATCAAGAAGGAAAAAGTAAGAAATAATATAAAAAACTTAAATGATATAAAAATAGACCAATTAATATAGATCAAATTCTATTCCCTGAAATATAAACTACAACTCATTTTTTCATAGAAGAGTCATAAAAATGATCCTTATATTAGGCCACAGTGAAAATCATAACTGATTCCAAAATGTTAAAAGAATGCAGGCAAAATTCTCTGATAATGCAATAAAACTAGAAATCAATAATAAAACTGAAAATAAAAATACACTTAATTGAATGACTTTGTGAAGCTATCTTTTTATTGCATCAACTACAAAGTTAAAATAATATTTATTTCACAGGGTCATTATGAAGATTTTATGAATTTTAAAACATTGTGTCAGTATAAAATACTATCCAAAAAGAGTTATCTTCCTCCTCACACAAGAGGAATGGTTTACTTTGGCAGCTCCAAAGATTTGAAGGTAGTCCATGCTATTACATGAGGCTATTTAATCTAATTAAAATAAAACTTCAGCTCTTCAATACTAGCCTTATTTAAAGTGCCCACTAGTTATATGTGGCTAGTAGCTACCATCTTGGACATCAGAATATTTCCATCATTACAAACAGTTCTATTAGATATTTCTAGTTTTCATAGGGGAAATCAACCAAATATCTAGAAGTTCATGTTATTTCAGCAAGTTAACAGGGTCCTTGTAGTGAAAGTCTCAGATGATGTTTTCTCCCACTTCACTTCCTAATTATACTAAAAGATCATCTCTCACTTAATATAATCCAAATACGTTAAGGTGCAAATTGAAAATGATGAGGAAGCTGTGCATACTAATTGTCACTAATAAGTTTAATGCTGATTGCTTCAGCCTGTAACAGCTACTCACTTACAGAGTGGTTCAAGTCAACTTGATATCCCTCATTCTTCATTAGGAAAATGTGTTTTCTTAAGTTTACATCATTATATACGAGCCCAGAGGATTTTCACCATGGGAAGTCTTTTTAATGTTGAAAAGTAGACCATATGTGAACCCTGAACAAACAGCTCGTGCAGTTGAAGGTGACTCTTACAGTCACCTGTTTTTCAGTGATGGTTAGAGCATTCCATTTTGGTAAATTTGAATCAAAAATAAGTACCTCTATGTCTACTACATTTCTTCAGTCATTTAGTATATTTTTAAATTCCTAATCCCACTTACTAGTCTTGTGATCCTGGGCGATTCACTTATCTCCTCTGGGCTTGAGACTCTCCTTTCCTATGTCGGGGAGTGGAAGGGGATGAGAAATGACAGCCTAATCACAAGTTTATTTCCCTTTTACTCTCCCAGTAAGGGAATTCTATTTAAAAAATACTAGAGACTAGATCTAAATTGTCTTCAACACAATAAATGATATAATAATTATGTGATGTGATAGAGATATAAGCTAACACTACCACAGTGAACATATTGCAATAAATAAATGTATCAAGTCAAACAAATACAACTTCAACTTATACAATGTTATATGTCTATTACATCTCAATAAAAAATATTAGAGCTTACCTGGGGAGCTTGGAAAGGTCACAAATATGCTTAAGAATTATTTTTAAATACCAAGCTAATTAGCACTGGACATTAGTATAAAATGAAGGCGGGTGAAGCCTTAATTCATGGCAACAAAATTTATAACATACCCAAGGATAAGCAAAATCAAAATAATCTCTATTTTTAAAAGCATAATAGTTTAGAAATGGACAGTATAAGACATGAGTAAATAAGGCAAAATAAAAACAATAATTCTTCCCTAAATAATATATAAATTTAATATAATTACAAGCAAAATCCCACTAGCTTTTCTTAACTAGATGAAATATATCAAATATTTGTATGGAAAAATAAAGATATGCTGCTGCTGCTGCTAAGTCACTTCAGTCATGTCTGACTCTGTGCAACCCCACAGACAGCAGCCCACTAGGATCCTCCATCTCTGGGATTCTCCAGGCAAGAACACTGGAGTGTGTTGCCATTTCCATCTCCAATGCCTGCATGCATGCTAAGTCGCTTCAGTCATGTCCAACTCTGTGCAGCCTTATGGACAGCGGCCGACCAGGCTCCTCTGTCCACGGGATTCTCTAGGCAAGAATACTGGAGTGGGTTGCCATGTCCTTCTCCGAAAGATATGAAGTCTGTCAATAAATTTTCAACGATGAAGATTAGTGGCTGGATGAATATTCTGTATATTACCAAAAATTACCATGAAGCTACAGTGTGATAAAAGCACAAGAATAGATAAATAGACATATACATCAATAGAACAAATTCAAAAGTCAAGAAACAAATACAAGTGTCTAAAAAAACCTTATTTATGAAAAAGGTGGATTGTCAATTCCTTGAGAGAAAAATTAACTATTCAATTAACATGCTAGAAAAATTTGCTAACCATATGGAAGAAAAAAATTACATATAACACCATAAATAATTCTCAACTAAAGTTTAAATATATACATGTAAAAGTTAAACAAAGTATTAGAAAATATTGAAGAATAGTTTTATGATAGTATGATAGAGATGACCATCCAAAACAACATATGAAATACATAACTATAAAGAAAAAATTGACAGATCTGATTATGTAAATATTTTTTTAATTTCAGTATTGAAGGGAGAAAACCTGAAATTCAAAAGGTAACAGTTTTAGTTGTAATGGGGTAAGATCCTATACATTGTTAAGAAAAAAAAAATCAATCGAATTTTTAAAAGGACAAATTATATAAATAAGCAATTTGCCTAGCAGCAAATATGAAAATCTACGAAGCTCCAAAATTTTAGCCACCTGATACAAAGAGTCAACTCATTGGAAAAGATCCTGATGTTGGGAAAGATTGAGGGCAGAAGGAGAAGCGGACAACAGAGGATGAGATGGTTGGATGGCATCACCGACTCAATCAACGTGAGTTTGAATAAACTCCAGGAGATAGTGAAGGACAGGGAAGACTGGTGTGCTGCAGTCCACAGATTCACAAAGAGTCAGACACGACTTAGCAACTGAACAGCAGCAAATACATAAAAAGGATGTTCAATTTTACCAAAAATCAGAGAATAGTAGCAAAATATTTTCAGACATTGAGGGGAAACCTGGGTTGAAACCCTGGGTTGGGAAGATCCCCTGGAGAAGGGAAAGGCTATCCACTCTGTATTCTGGCCTAGAGAATTCCATGCACTGTATAGTCCATGGGGTCGCAAAGAGTCGGACACGACTGAGCGATTTTCACTTTAAATAACTGACAATATCCAGAATATTAAGAACATAATTTAAGGAATATTTGCTTACATTGTTGATAAAAGTCATCTGGTCAAAGAAATTAATATTTTAATGTATACACCCTTTGACCCAGCAATCCTACTTTTATGAATGCATACTACAGAAATAAAAGCATGAATACATAATGCAACATTGATTTATGATATCAAAAATTTAAATGTTGGTCATCCAGGTGATGTATTTTATATATATAACACTTTTATATTTTATAAATGTCATATATGTTTATATTCAGATATATAAAACTTGACATTCTGTATGGCTCTCATGTCAATTTCTTTCTCAGGCAGCTCTAATCTACTTATACCTGTCTCAGTCTCCAAAGAGGAGAGACTCAGCAGGTCCACCTTCCCACATTTACAGTTTATATAATTTAGGAGACTCCAGTTGTGAAAAAAAGAACAAACAAAATGAGACACAAATTCCAAATATCTACTTCTGGGATTGTCATTTTTTCCCCTAATCTCCATGATTCCAATCATCAAACATTTCACTTCCACTGTGATATAATGGAAGAATTTTTGACACCTTGTACTTTCTGCCAGACTTATTTCAGTTTCTATTTCCACAATATTTTCCCATCCTATGTGAATTTTGACTGGATTAATAATTCCAGAAAAAGTAGCAAAAGTAATTAGGATTCAGACCTGCACAAAAGCAACTCAAAGTAATTTGAAAATCACTATTACACTGTATGAAGCCACAAAATGTGATGATTAAATTGGTCATATACAACATGCATTGCTTTGTCAACAAATACACATAGGCGTGTTGTCACTGGAATACTAGTTCCTTTAGGCCACTTTGCTGAGTGTGGTTTTATCTAGAACTGCCAGATTTCATCTTGATAAGATGCACGAATATGCTTAAGACATGGCCCAATGCATCAGAATACATAAGACATGCAACTTTACACATAGAGGTACACCGTGATCATAAAAATCTGTGCCTTAGAAACAAGAATTCTGGTAAATTCTACTTCACATGACTCCCATTAAAGAAAGGAGAGAAATAAAAGATACTTTATGCCAAGACTGCAAATTCCTGATGAGTGGACTTCCTGTTTTTCCTGGGCATATCTGAGCACTAAATCCTCCATCTCTACTTATATACATCTGGTGGTCAGAAGACTTTCTAGACTAACATCTAGCCCCATATATTTCAAACCTTATTTTTCCTCTATACATCCCGTTCCCAGAAATAATAGAACATGATAGATCATAATGCAACCTCTGGTACTGCAATTTCTGAAGATCCAGATGAACTGGCCCAAAAGGTTCTAGGAGTACTTCTGGAAGTCACATCAAATCAGAACACTCATGGATAACCGTGACGTGTGTAGAAGAATGAAAACCACCTAAATAACCCCCACTAAACTCAAATCTGTGCCCCACTAAAGTTATTGCTGTTGTTTAGTCACTATGTCGTGTCCAACTCTTCGGCAGCCCCATGGACTATAGCCCTCCAGGCTCCTCTGTCCATGAGATTTCCCAGCCAAGAATACTGGAGTGGGTTGCCATTTCCTTCTCCAGGGGATCTTTCCACATCTCCTGCATTGACAGGCAGATTCTTGACTGCTGAACCACCAAAATGCTTTCTTTGGGTGCTCTGCTACCACTCATCATAAATGGGGGGGAAGTTTAGTGGAACTGGACAGCAGCTCGAATTGTATTTAAAAAGCATACTTTTGCAAATTAAAAAAGAATGTACAATTATGTAACAATTGCTAGGGTCCCTCCTAGGTTCTTGGAAGAAGCTTAAGCAAGTCTTAGAGACTGAGCTGCTAAGCTTCACAATGAATCTGCCTCTGGGGAGAATATCATATACTTTCACACTGTCGAATTTGTCCATTCATAAAATCTGCTTACTCTTCACTCTTTATCCTTAGCTTTATTATAAGTCCTAGTATTAACAGCTCAAACACCCAGTTACCAACTAGCAGCTGATTAATATATCAACTATTTCACACCCTCTGAAAAGAAGTCAACGTCTTTAGAATTTGATTTCATTTTTATTCCACACAATATTTCCAAGAGGCAAGAGATCATTCAAAAAAGGGGGATCTGGACTTAGCCTGAACTAAGGGCAGGGTCACCTGGTTTGAGGCTTGTTGGAAGGAGGGAGGACAGTGTCCCTGCTCATGAGGTCAGCCAAGTGGGGACAAGGACAAAGGGAAGGGTGGAGACAGGTCACAATGGGCAGGAAAGGGTGAAAGTGGCCACATGAGGTGGTTTAGGCAGAGTTGGAGGTTCTGGGGAGAGATGAGCAATTTCAGATTGGCAATTGACTGCTCGCCCTGCGATCCCAAAATGCAGAAACAGTGGTGAGCGTGTGTCCCCCCAGGGAGGCCACTCCCAAGCTCACATTGCCCTGGGGACCATCCCATCTGGGTCTAGGTGACCAGAGTGTTTGTGGTACAAAAAGCTGAGGGGGCTGTAAATGGGATCCCCTACCCTGTCTTTGGGCTTCCTAGGTGGCATTAGTGGAAAAGAACCTGCCTGCCAATGCAGAAGACATAGCAGACTCAAGTTCCATTACTGGGTTAGGAAGATGCCCTGGAGGAGGGCATGATAACCCACTCCAGTATTCTTGCCTGGAGAACCCCACGAACAAGGGAGTCTGGCAGGCTGAGGTCCATAGGGTCGAACACAACTGAAGCGATTTAGCACGCATGTTCCCACCTTGTCTTTAGTCACTCTGGGTGGCCCTTCCCTCCTGGAGATTCCAGAGGCAAAAAAGAGGACCTGCAGAAAGACCATGCTCCACACCTGCCAGCCTGAGATGCCCTGCAAGCAGTTCTTACAGGTGTTGAGGAACCTCAGGAGTTGATAAGAAGCACGAGTAGCATGGGGCATAGTTATTATCACCATGGGGAAACTGCAACCACCTTCATAGGTGAAGTACTTCGTAGGGAGAGTACACTATATTCAAATAGCACCGAGGTTTGAGAGCAATTCATCCCAATCAGCAAAAGAGAAGTGAGAAAAGTGCACACCAAGTGTGAATGGTGACTGCGGTTGTCACATGCGCCTGCTCTGACTCACATCATGGGGGCCATGCTCTGGTCCACCAGCTATGAGCTGGAAAAGAGCATCCAGAGAAGGGCTGTGAACCTATGAAGACCATAGAGCTGCTTCTCTGGAAGTCTGTAAAGATATCCATCCATGACCATGAAAAACAGATCTGCCTTGAACTTGTTACTGGTTGTTCTTCTACCTTTAGCTGTTTATCCCTTTATATGCAGGAGATCTTTTCATTTATTGAAGAAAGAAAAAATTGTTTACTTCCTGAGCCCACCAGTGGCCGGTTACACCAGTACCCAAGCCATGCATCCCATCTGGGGCCATAGTGGATATACCTGTGTTTGAGGCAGAGGCGCCTAGCAGTTATCTCAAAAATTGGGAAGGAGATCATCTAAATTAGTTCAGGGTCTTCCAATAGCCCCAGAAGACCCTCAAAGCCCACTTAACCACAGTCTCCCCAGGCCCCCAAAACAAGAAACACAGCAGGATTGACTCTTATAAAACCTCAAAGCTGCCATACTTGACTGCCGTACTCAAAGCTTGCCATACGTCATTCAGAGGTGGAAGTTATATATGAGATTATAGAGGTAGCAAAGAGGCCTCATGCAGTCAGCAGAGCCTGAGGAGGGACAGAGATCACGAGTACCATGATATCTGAGATCAAGGAGGCAGGAAACTTTGAAGTCCACCAACAGGAGCCAGCACGGGGACCAAGCTATTTCCAACTCAGCTTCTTTGTTGTTGTTCGACAGTCACTCAGTCATGTCCAAATCTTTGCAACCCCGTGGACTGCAGCACACTAGGCCTCCCTGTCCCTCACCATCTCTCGGAGTTTGCCCAAGTTCATGTCTATTAAATCGGTGGTGTTATCAGCTTCTTGAGTCTGAAATAAATCAAGCCACACAGTCTGAGAATGGAATGCTACCTGTTTAAATTTCCATATTGCACTGCACAGTGGTAACGTCACAGAGGGTCTGTGACATCATCTCTGACATCATCTTTGCTGCAGCCTGACAGTCTCAGGAGAGCAGAGCCAATGGAGTGCTTCATCTGCCTCAACCACAGTCTGCCTCGGTTTCCCCCAGGCTATGTCTGAAAGTCTATCTATGGGCTGGAAAGCACTACCATCTTCCTCTCCTATTCCTCTTCTTTCCTCTGAAGGCCCCTGAATTATAAAATTAATTCTAGTCCATCAATGAAGCACAAACAGGATTCACATACTCTCTGATATTCAGAGATGGGAGGAGGGCACAGCAAAATTTGCTGGCAATCAGAATAGGCAAGGCTACCATCTAGATCCGACAACTGCACTTTTTGGAATATACCCAGAGTAAAAGTTATACTTTTAGGTTGGGTTGGTTTTCCAGGTGGCGCTAGTGGTAAAGAACCCACCTGCCAGTGCAGGAGATATAAGAGACAGAGGTTCGATCCCTGAGTTGGGAAGACCTCCCTGGAGGAAGGGATGGCAACCCACTCATGACTAAAGAGACTTAGAGCACACCATCTGACTCAGCAACTGCACTTTTAGGAATGTATCTTGGAGTAAAAAGTATACTTTTACGTATATATTGTGTTGGCTAAAAGGTTCATTTTTGACTGACCCAATGCTAATTCCCACACATGCACTTTAGGAAACAACTGTAAGAATGTTTGTAGCCAAATAATTTATAAGAGCAAAGCATTGAAAATAGCCCCAATTGTCCACCAATTGGAAACTGATAAATTACAGCATACAGTGCGGTACCATGCAACAATGGAAGCTACACTGGCATGGATGCAACATGCTGTTGAGTATTAAAAGCAAGTCACATAATACGTGTATTATACTTCTGTTTATAGAATAGTTCAAAAGCAAGACCAAGACTTCTCTGGCTGTCCAGTGGTTAAGATTCTGTGCTTCCAATGCAAGGAATGCAGCTTTGATCCTTGATTGGTGAACTAAGATCCCACAGGCCACATGGCCAAAAAATAAAATAAATAAAAAATTGTTTCAAAGCAAGACCAAATTATTTAAAGTATATACTTGCCAAAATTAAAGGAACACAGTTATCTCTAGAAAGGAGGGAAGTGTCATCAGAGTTGTATATACAACAGTTTTAATAGTGTTGGGAATTGTTCTCCCTCAAGGCAGTGAGTATCTAAATATTTTAAAATATTGCCACATTTTGACATTTCTGAAATCAGGAGGATCTTAAGAGATGTAGTTGTCACTATCCTAGAAATCTTGACCAGTTTCTTCCAGTAACAGTTTATTTTTTCTGTATTTAGAGTGTCGACTAAAAAGAGGCACAATGTGAGAGTTGCGAGTTAAGTTTTACTGGGGGCAAAATGAAGATGTGAGAGTTGGACTATAAAGAAAGCTTAGCGCCGAAGAATTGATGCTTTTGAACTGTGGTGTTGGAGAAGACTCTTGAGAGTCCCTTGGACTGCAAGGAGATCCAACCAGTCCATCCTAAAGGAAATCAGTCCTGAATATTCTTTGGAAAGATTGATGCTAAAGGTGAAACTCCAATACTTTGGCGACCTGTTGCGAAGAACTGACTCATTGGAAAAGACCCTGATGCTGGGAAAGATCGAAGGTAGAAGGAGAAGGGGATGACAGAGGATGAGATGGTTGGATGGTATCACCAACTTGATGGACATGAGTTTGAGCAAGCTCCGGGAATTGGTGATGGACAGGGAAGCCTGGCATGCTGCAGTCCATGGGGTCGCAAAGAGTCAGACACGACTGAGCAACTGAACTGAACCTAACTGCAGCCCCAGAGAGAGCACCTCAGATAACTCTGAGAGACTCTTTCAAAGAGGTAGTGGGGGGAGGTCAATATATAAGATTTTGGTGAAGGAAGAGTTCAGTGCCATCAAGTGTTTACTTTGCAAAATGTTTTCTGCTAGTCACGAGGAGCTGATGTCATGAAAAGGGGATTTAGTGCTTTTCTAGGTATGAAGAGATGCCAGGATTAGAACCATGAAATCAGTTCCTGAAAATATCTAACTGTCTCAAGACCTGTTCCACCAGTTTCCCTGAAACGCAGAGTGCCTCCCTCTCCACCCTGAAGTCCCTTCCGAGGGTGTCAAAGGTCAGCAGCTGCAGCAGCACAGGCAGGAGGCAAAGGCCCTCCCTGTTGTTATTGTTCAGGCGCTGGCAAATGCTCCTGGCATGTGCCAATTTGTAGTTGAAAAAGTATGCCAGAACTAGAAGTCTGAAAAATGTTTGTAATAAATACAAAATAAAAATTCAGAAGGATAAGAAAAGATGTGTCCATAGGTCATGGTCTTCAAGTTCCATTTCAATGGAAATATCTGCATTTATTCCACTGAACATGACACATCTCACATCAAAGGATGTCATCAAAAGTATTGTCCTAGTTGTTTATAGCCTTGGAGAGAGACTGAGGGGTAATCTTTAAAGACATTTTTGAGTATTCTTTTGACATGAGTAGATAAATAAGTAGCCAAAATAGTGCTCATAGTTCTGTCATACTTAGTAAAAATGTAAACTCAACATAAGAATTCTGCACATAGTGATCAAGTATTCACTAGAAAAGTGCAAACTCAATGACATCCAGGTGAAGATCGGTTTTTTCAGAGCATCACACACTGCCCATCAGGTGTAAGAGAATGTTGGTATTCCTCAGAACCTTCATTTCCCTGGCCACTATCCCCTGTAACAGTAAAGTTCTCCTACAATATATGAATAAAACTATTTCAACCAAGGATTCCTCTGCACACCAGAGTTAAAATAAAAAAAGTAGAAGGACTTCTTTACTTTAGCTCCAGCCAATGTGTTGCTTAATGTCAACAAAATAAGCTAAAATCCTATTTTATTAATACCAGTTCAAGTATTAACACTCACTTCCTGGTATAGTTAGGTCTGCTTTTCCTTTACGGGAAGGATCCCAGAAGTAATGGAAAGGAATTCTTTATAAATAATTTAAAAATATAAAGAAAATTATAGTATTGGTGAAGAGGGATACAACTGGGAAAATACAAGTGGGAGAAAAGATAGCTAAAGATTTTCTTTGTCCACAGATGCATGAGGGAAAAACACACCAGAAGCAAAATATATTGAAAGCTCAATGAGAAACATTCGGTTGAAGTGCTGGAAAAAAACCAAAGAATTAGTTTCTGCTTTTTAAAAAGGAATTGTTGATTTCCATTCAGAGGTAGCCTAGACATAAATCTGATACTTTCATTGACGTGACCCACATCCCTGCCCTCCCTAAATTCAGTTATAGAAAATAAATATAAAGGTGAGCTGCCAAATTGCAAAACTATCCTGCTTTCAAAGTCATAGGGGGTATAATTTTGGGGGGAATGTTAGGCTCTGTTTATAAGTAGTGTAGTTATCTGTAGAAAAAGTAACATCACATGGAAATAAGACAGACAGAAATGCCAGTCACACAACCAGCCTTACAGTAGCCTGGAAAAGTCTCACCAATAGTTTTTTCTTTTTACAGTTAGAGTTAATTTAGTGTGTTAGTTTCTGTTGTAGAGCAAAGTGATTCAGTTATAGATATAATCTTTTTCATGTTCTTTTCCATTATAGTTTATTACAAGATATTGAATATAGTTCCCTGTGCTATACAGTAGGATCTTGTTTTTTTCTGTTTTAATAATATATAGTAGTTTGTTTCTGCTAATCCCAAATTCCTAATTTTCCCTCCCCATTCCTTTCCTTTTTGATAATCTTAAGTTTGTTTTCTCTGTCTGTGAATCTGTTTCTGTTTTGTAAGCAAGTTCCTTTGGGTCATATTTTAGTTTCCACATATACATGATATCACATAGTATTTGCCTTTCTCTGTCTGACTTACTTTACTTAGTATAATAATCTCTAGGTCCACCCATGTTGCTGCAAATCTGACCACCAGGTTTTATAGAAAGAATTAGACCCCAGTGTAGGAAGTGAGTAGTCACTTGGAATCCAACATAGCTTCAACAAAAGGGTTATCCTACCATTCCTAAGCAGAAAGTATTAATTAAGCTTTTTTTTTGTAGATCACAACAGAGAATATGACTCAACTGCCCTCTCCATTTCTGTTCCTCCAGCCCCTGAGACTATGCACTTGTTTCCACTCTTTTTTTGCTGGCTTACAGTCCGTCACAGTTTCTATTTGGACTTCTCATCTGATTTTGTGCTGCCTCCTCTTCAAATATCAAGCCCCACAATAAAACTGCTACCAAATCACTTAGTGATTTTCTGCATAAATATCAAGTTTCCATTGGTCAAAGAGTCACATCAGGACTAATTACAGAGTTTAGGTCACTGACTGACTACCCTCACATTCAGGCCATCTCTTTGTCAAATCAGCCGTAGGTGGGGCAATATTGCATGATAGAGGCAACCAGCCCTGTGTATAGGCAACCATTCAGGAGTTAATTTTGCATGAGGAGTGGCCTGTTCAATGGGTAGATATAGTATACACAGCAACTTCCATCACACAATTTTACATCCTAGTATTTTCTGGGGCTCATAATGCAAAACTTTAATTAGCTTTTAAGGCATAACTCTAAATTAGATTTTTCTTCTTATAATATTGTAAGTCAGACCATTTGAGCTTCTACATTAAGTAAAGTAGTATATTTGGTATAGGACATGAAGAATGAGAAATATAACATTCTAGCAAAAGAGATATTGCAACAAAAAACAAAATACTTCAAAGAGAAAGACAGAGAGGAGAAAGTGCCAAGCAGGGGAAGTGCAGTGTAAGATGATCGAGAAGAAACATGTTAGAGTCAGAAAGATCTGGGTTCAAATTCTTTGACATTTCTTAGCTGTGGGTTTTCGATAAGTTGCTTCATGTCTCTGAACTTCACTATATTTTCTATACAACAAATATAATAACTGGACCAACATCATCTTGGCACTTGCCACCATGAGATGCTGGAATAGCACAATCAAGTAGAATTTTTAAATTATGTTTTGTGAAAAGAAAAAACAGTGCCTTAGTTCTAAAGAATCCGCCTGCAATGCAGGAGACCTGGGTTCAATCCCTGAGTTGGCAAGATCCCCTAGAGGAGGGCATGACAACCCACTCCAGTATTCTTGCCTGGAGAATCCCCATGGACTCAGAAGTGTGACAAGCTACAGTCCATGGGGTCACAAAGAGTCGGACACAACTGAGCGACTAAGCATAGCACAGTTCTTGACCAAAGTTCAAGTCTAAATGATAGGGAAATGTTTCAGCAAAACACAAAAACCCTTTCTTTTCTTTGGAAAATAGTCATTTGTTATCAATATCTTATGCCCATTTGTGATCCAATCAGTGAGTGAGAGTTACTGCCATTACATGAGGTCCATCCAAGGGGTGGTTTGCCCTATCTCTACTTGCTTATGAACAACTGCAGGGTCACTCAAAGCAGATGCTTAGACCTATAGTCAATAAGTTTTCAGGAGCCATTTGAAGTGTGTGCAGAAAAGGCAATGCTAAATATTCCATTTTCTCCTCTACATTTCCTGCCCTTTCATAGTTGGGCAAAAATACATGTTCTTGTTCCAGAAAATTAAATGTGAACACGCATCACTTCTGAGCTATAGTAGTAAAAAGTTCATGTGCTTTTCTCTGCATTGGTGACTGGCAATAATCCAGTGGGAATAAATCTTCTTGTGCTAAGCCACAGCAATTTCAAGCTTGCTTTGTTGCTAGAAGAATAATCTGGCTTCTACTGACTGATACAGAGTGGCTCTCAGTATTATAGAAAATTATTAAAATGATCCAAATAAAGATGCTCTTTGAATTCCAGGAGGCAGAGGCTATAAATCTTTTTTTGTCACCTCACCTAAAGCACCAAACCCAATTCCCTTTTTTTAGCTGCTGCAATTCCAGGGGCTACAGAGGCTGGACCACAGGTGACAAGGCATCAATGCCAAGGGAATAGAAGACAGCATGCAATAGCTTGTACAAATGGTCAAGTTTAATAGCACAGAGAATACTCTTATAATGCCAAATTCCTTTTTAGTCAAAACTAATTGTCCATTATTTATATTACTTTTGTGTCCAGTAGTTCCACAAGAGCTAATAATTACAGGGTATTCACAATTCTCAGCATTTTGCATATAAACAATCCTTTTAGGTTGATATATTATCATGCTGTTTCAAGATCAAGAAACTGAGGCACAGTGATCTCCCACAGTTTGGAAGAAACATATAAGTTTATAGTGAAGTGAGGAGCTGATTATTTACCATCTGGTCCACAAACAAAACTGAGGGGCTTCCCAGGTGGCTCAGTGGTAAAAGAATACACCTGCCAATGCAAGAAACACACAGGAGATGTCAGTTCGATCCCTGGTTCAGGAAGATCCCCTGGAGGAGAACATGGCAGCCCACTCTAGTATTCTTGCCTGGAGAATCTCATGGATAGAGGATCCTGGAGGGCTACAATCTGCAGCGTCTCAAAGAGTCAAACACGACTGAGTGACTGAGCATGTATGGATGACACAAATAAAATTAATTCGTCTACTTCACAAAGTTGTTGCAGTGATTAAATAACAGAATGTATGTGAAACTCTTTGAACAAAACCTCATCCACAGTAAACACCCACCAAGTGTTTGCTATGATCATGATTATATTAATGATGAAGGGTGAGAAAGGGACCAGTCATCCTTGAGTTTCTCAGACAGAAATTGGTATGATGTTGCCACTTGGACATGGTCATCTGTGCTTAACTGATAAGAAGAGATATAATTCCAAACACAAGAACTAAAGATATAATCAAGTTGAGCGAAAAGGCATCCAAGTAAGACTAAAAGTGCCGGTAAGTTCTGTGCTATGTACCATTTAGGCAGTTGTTGGTTAATGTACTTCTCATGTTCTTGTCACTAACACAAATAAATCGAACTGATAATTACTATGATGATGTTTTTATTATCTAAAACAATAGATAACCACTTGGATGCAAGAAATGTTTCCTGTGGAAGACTTCCTGGTGTCCTGGACAATGCATACATTGATTTCAATTCAAAACCCATGACACAAAAAGTCAGGTGTTCATTATTTCATTCAGTAACTGGAACCTGCAACTCGTCAATCTTAGGGAACCTAAATCCCCTGTCAATAGAGAAAATGGAAGGCATGAAATTGAGGGTGGATGCCAGGCAATATGGGCTTCTCAGGTGATATAATGGTAAAGAATCCACCTACCAATGCAGGAGATAAAGGAGATATGGGTTTGATCCCTGGGTGGTGAAGATCCCCTGAGTAGGAAATGGCAACCCACTCCAGTATTCTTGCCTGGAAAATCCCATGGACAGAGGAGTCTGCTGGGCTACCGTCCATGGGGTCACAGAGTCAGACCAATTGAGCAGGCACTCACAAGAAGCCAGGAAATACACAGGCTAATTAGTGTGAATTTTATAACTTAGGTGTATAATGCATCAAGTATTCCATATATCTGCAAATTCAATACTGGATGTGGAAATACTTTAAAGGCTCATGGTCTGCTATTCACAGATTATTCTGGGATATTTTGGACATATTTCACAGACAATGATTTCTGACACCTTCTACTTATACAAACAGTGGGTTTTACTCTGCCTCAAGTGCCAACAAAAAACTAGTCAAAGAACCAGAAAAACAACCAACAAGACTTATGCATCTGTCTATCTGACCACTCTGCTATAATTTTTAAAGTACTCAACTTGCTTTTAATATAAACTTTTTCCAGGCTACTTGTTATATATCATGCCATTTTAAGTAAAATGGAGATAATTTTTTTTAAGTTTTCAACTGTAAAGCTACAGCTTTAGTTTAGTGTATCAGCTGGGAGAGGGGAGGCCGAAGGTCATTGTGCCATCTGTTTTACCGTATTTTATTTTTTAATGTGTCATAGTGCTTACCAGGTGGCACTAGTGGTAAAGAACCCTCCTGCCAATGCAGGAGACATAAGAGACCCAGGTTCGATACCTGGGTTGGGAAGATCCCCTGGAGGAGGGCATGGCAGCCCACTCCAGTATTCTTACCTGGAGAATACCATAGACAGAAGAGCCTGGCAGGCTACAGTCCATAGGGTCGCAAAGAGTTGGACACAACTGAGGCAATTTAGCATACACAGTATGTCATAAGCCTTCTTTTATATTAGTTTGTATGTTCCTTTACTTCTTTACTGTTATTAATGTTATCCAAAAACCCATATAAGAATCAATGAGTTAGACTAGAGATGACTAGATGGCCTTATTATTCTATAAAAATAATCTCTCATTGTTAAAAGACTAATTGGTCATAGTTAGGGCTTCCCTGGTGGCTCAGATGGTAAAGAATTTGTCTGTAATGAGGGAGACCCAGGTTTGATCCCTGGGTTGGGATGATCCCCTGGAGAAGGGAACAGCTGGCCACTCCAATATTCTTGCCTGGAGAATTCCATGAGCAGAGGAGCCTGACGGGCTACAGTCCATGAGGTCGCAAAGAGCTGGACACGACTGAGCAACTAACACTTTCGCTTTCACAGGATTCTAGGAAGTCACCCAGTCAATCTGAAAACCAATAAATAAAGGGAACGAAGCATTTATCCCACCTTTACTGTATGAAACGCACCCCTGGGTAACAAACAGTTAATTAGAAAATTTGTCTTTAGAGAGGTATTACAGTTAACAAATGAAAAAAGAATAATGAATTTTAAATATGATTATTTTACAAACACTAATTAATTAATGGATCTGTGTACTCAGTTCCAATGACTGCCAGCATCAGTAAAGAGAGACAATTGGATATTACATGTGTCCTGATTGGAGTATACAACATTACCTATGAAGTAGTCTTGCCAAGAAAGTCAAACCTGAATCTGACTCAGCCTATAGATCTAACCACTAATTTACAGAGGAGCAGAGGACAGGGGGAAATGTGAGCTAATATCACAGATAGGTAATCAGTAAAACCCAGATTATAGGAAATTCTATAGAACACATGGGCTTATGCCTTCAAGAAATACATTGCACGTAGAAGAAAGGATTGGATGAATATATGACAGTAAAGAATCCGTCTGCGATGTAGGAGACCCAGGTTTGATCCCTGCGTCGGGAATATCCTGTGGAGAAGGGAATGGCAACCCACTCCAGTATTCTTGCCTGGAGAATTCCATGGACAGAGGAGCCTGGTGGGCTACAGTCTGTGGGGTCGCAAAGAGTCAGACACGACTGAGTGACTAACACCACCACTACTACTACTATAGAATAAAAAGACATAAGAGACATATCAATTGCAATACAATTGCAATGTATTGTATTCATTTAGAACCCGATTCAAATGAACTATATGTTGAAATTACTTATGACAATCAGGAAAATCTAAACATAATTATAGTCAATTATAAAATTAAATTTTAATGTGTTAGGATGGTATATGGCTATTTTTAAAGCAATCACATCTTTTAGAGACACAGAAATATTTTTAAAATTATACAATGTTTAGAATTTGCTTCGAAATAATCTAGGAGATTGGTGAGGATAAAAATGAAATATAATAAACTGGAAGAACAGTATTTTAAGTTTATTACACTATTCTATCCAGGTTTGTGTGTTTCAATTTTTCCACAGGACAAAAATGAAAAGCGTATCTCTTTCAAACATTAAAATTCAGGCTAAATCAGCCTGATCATGAAAGTTTGATGGTGACCTTGAATCCCGAATTAATTGCCTAAAAATGTGATGGGTTCTTATCATTTTCCTCTGTAAATCATAAGCAAATTTTTTATAGCCTATGGTGTGGGTGTTTTCAGGGAGGAACTTTTCTTATCTAAATTAAATTTCAAGGGATCTCTTTCATCTATTTCTCTGTAAACCCAAGCAAGAATTTGAAAACTAAAGAAAATAAATGCAGTACAACAGGAAGATAGAAGTCTACAGCAATGATAGTGACAGTCATTGCCTCCTGTGTCACAAAGGAGATGGTGTTTGCCTACTCCTAATGAAATAATAAATTTACCTTGATACAGATAATGTGCTATTTTATGTACCTAGATGGAAATTTAAATGAGGCACAGCTCTACAGTCTTAGTGGGAATGAAAAAACACAGATTTTCGCTGACAAAAAGAAGACTTCTATCTAATAGAACAAAATCAGCAAGTTTCTTACACTTACTGCTTACTTTACTTTTTCTTTTTAGGCAAGTAATTTTCTATATACTACTTCAAAGGTTAAGTTTGCTCTGTAATTCATTGGAAATAAATAATAATAATGTTTAGCATACTTTTCTCTGTCAATTCATAATTATATCACCTCAATAATTACTATTCCACATGCTTGAATTCTGATCATTTATGTCTTAGGTAGGCTACATTTTACCTATGCCTAAAAACCTTCCTTTAAGAATCTTTAACTTATGCATGCATTCAATAAATATATTGAGTGCAGACAATGAACTAACATTGTGTTATATATATTAGTGAAAAGTAAATAGTTTATACTTCTTTGAACTTACGGCATAGTTACAGAGACAAACAATAACCAAGTAAACAAAAAACAAATGCACGATTTTAAATTGCGGTAAAAGCTTCGAAAGAAATAATCAGAGTTAAGTGATACGTAGTGAGTAAATCTACTGACATTTATTAATTTAAAAATGTGCGTTGGGATGTCTGTTTCAGTCAAGACTGAGTATCAGGGAACAGATTTTTCTTCCCACCTGGGCAAGAAATTAAAAGCTTAATTTTAAAAAGGACTGCCGGGAGCCAGCTCACGAGATCCCACCCATGACAGAGTCATGAGGAAGAGGACTGATTGAGCACAGCTTCTCAGGCCTCAGGGATTCTCGGAAGGCTGCCTCAGCGCTCACCTTAAAGATGTTATCTGTCTTTCTGATGTTTGCTACAATAAACCTCTTCTTATTTTCTGTGACTTAGAAAAAAGGCTTTTCCTGATTCTCTTGTAAAATAGATCAATCTGAAAACTCAATCGACAGGGCCCTCGGACGGTGACACCCTATAAGCTTGTCTAGGATGTAGGTATTTTAATCTAAACTCCTCTTGCTAGCATATTAGTTTGTTTAATAAATAAGCCTGTGCCTTTGGAGCTAATGTGCATGACTGTTCCCTTAATAATAAAACAGCATTGAGAGCCTCCGCACAGAAAGACCCTATGGGGACAAAACCCTTCGCAGGAAAAAAGACTTGTTAGGAAATATAAGAAATATTGCTTTATGAAACTGTTACTTAGTCTATATTTACTCACTATGTTTTTACTCTTAACGTATTTAGCCTATATAATGAAAGCATAATAGTCAAAAATTTATATAAATAAAAGTTTAGCTTTAATACAAATAATAAGACAATTGTTGATTTAACTGATGATTCTTACTTAGAGCTAACCTTCAGCTTGCTGTTCTATGACTTTATGGGACCACATTCTTTTCTGTTAAGCTCAAGGTGTAGAGTAAATTACCAAAAACAGGTTTTATCTTAAAACTTTCTATTGATAAATTCTTTCCTGCTGTGCCTGATACAAAAGTGTTCTGACTGATCAACCCTTATCAATGAAGAGTCACAAGATGTTAGCAGGCCCCCAGGCCGGAAGATGATGTAAACAAAATGAGGCTTTTTGTAACTAAAGACATGCAAATGGTTTCGATGAGGGTCAAAACTGCTGGCCCATTAAGCTGAATTCATAGGCCCATTAAGCTAAATTGGTATGCCCACTAAGCTGAATTGGTATGACTCTATACTTTACATTTGTTTCTATGTACCACAAAAAATATAAAAGCTGTCTTAAAAACAATAAAGTTGGAAGACACTTGGAAACACCGAGACTCGCTGTGTCTTCTCATTCACATCGCCGACGCCGTCCATCCTGAGGGAACCCCTGGACCAGCTGGAGCTGGACTCCGGCAAAGGACAAAATGTATTATGAAATGATCATTACAGTAAGCTCAGTTACCACTGATACCATACAAAATTACCATATTACTGACTACATCCCCTATGATGTACACTACATTCTTCCTTGACTTTTATAACTGGAATTTTGGACCTTTTAATCTCCTTCACCTACTTTGCCTGTCCCCTCATCCACCTCCCCTCTTGCAACCACCAGTTTGTTCTCTGTGTCTGTTAGTCTGTTCCTGTTTCATTTTGTATTTTAATTCAACACAAAAACTAAGGACAAACATAAGGAATAGTGATACTCAAGCACTGGACATCAAGATTTCAGGACAGTGATTTTCGAGAAAAGGGAAACAAATGACGTGAACCCTATGATTACCTCACTTGACTACTCAGAGACTTTTCAAATATTGGCAGAGGGAGCTAGAATACAAGCAGATTCCAGGACTCTCCTTGAATTAAAGAGTCAGAGCTGGAAGCCCAGGAGGCCAAAGCAATTAGAGTTCCGCAGGGCAGAGCACCACGGAGAAGGGAACTGCACAGAGAGGGCTTGAGAGATCTGCAAATGGCACTCTTTGAGTCTTCAGGGAGTACTAATCAGTAAATCTGTATAAACTCTGTGGAAGGAGAACCCTTGTGGCTCACCCAAGGCTGAGAATGCTATACATTCTCACCAGCTAGGGTAGATAACTTCATAATAAGTGATGCAGCAGGTAGAGTAGTCAGAAGGGAGTGTCCCAATTCAAAAAAAAAAAAAGACTTAAAATAAAACTTCATGATCTTCTCTAAAAAATGTAAAGTGTGTATTAGTCATTCAGTCGGATCTGACTCTTTGCAAGCCCATGGATGTAGCCCGTCAGGCTCCTCTGTCCATCTAATTCTCCATGCAAGAATACTGGAGTGGATTGCCGTGCCCTTCTCCAGGGCATCTTCCTGACCCATGGGTTGAACCTGGGTCTCCCGCATTGCAGGCAGGTTCTTTACTGTCTGAGCCACCAGGGAAGTCAAAAAAAAAAAAAAAAGAAAAAATGCAAAAACAAGCTTTAAAAGGATCAAACGCTTTCCAAGGAACTTCATTTTGTCCCAGAAAGCTCAAAAGTATTCACAGACTACAAAAACATACAGTACGCAACAAGGTGAATTCACATTCAATAAAAGGCATGTTCTGACATTCAATATAAAAATTACAAAGGATGCAAAGAAGTCACACAATATGATTCTTTAATTGCAATAGACCTGTAAATAAAACAGATGATAAAAGTAAAAAACAAGGGCTTTAAAAATAATTATAACTGCATTCCATGCATTTAAAAAAAAAAAAAACAGAGGAAAGACCAATCATGTTAAACAGGGAAATAGATTATCTCATACTTACCCACATCAAACTTGGGACGATGAAAAATATTTCTGAGATGAAAATTACAGCGGATGAATTAACAGCATATCAAGAAGAGATCAGTGAAATTGAAACCATAGTAATAAAAGCAACTCAAAATGAAACAAAGAGAGAAAAAATTAAACAGAGCTCTAGAGGTATGGACCATTTCAAATAACCTAATATACATATAAAGAGAGAAGAGAGACGGGAAACAAAAAAAAGTTTGAAAAAATAATGACTGATGATTTTTTTAATTTGATGAAAATTATTAACTCGCATATCCAAGAATGTCAGGCATGAAAAAAACTACAAGAGACATCAAAGTCAAAACAGTTAAAATTATGACAAAGAGAAACATTAAAAGCAGACAAAGGAAAGACACCATTCTATACAATGAGCAAAGAATAACATCGACTACTCAGGAACTAGGCAAGCCAGCCCACAGTGGAGAAAGATTTTTTAAGTTCTTAATTCTGAAAATATCATTAAAAGATAGCAACACCTACAGAGATGGAGAAAAATTTAATAGTTCCCTCTAGCTGGGGACAGGATGGATTAGAGGCATATGTGTGACTATAAAGAAATAGCAGCTGGGGTCTTTGCAGTTACATGGGACACACGTGTGGTAAAGCTGCATTGAACAATACACTCACACAGGTACATGCAAAACTGGTGAAAATATTGTAAAGTATATGGATTGTATCAATGCCAAGTTCCTGATTTTAATATTATACTATAGGGGTCAAATGGCAGAATAGGAGGGCACCTAAAAGGATGGGAATGATTCCTGCAGAGAAGAAAAAAAAGAATGAAAAGAATTGAGGACAGTTTCAGAGACCTTTGGGACAACATTAAACACACAAACATATACACAAAGAACACTGTAATTCACATGCACCCCAGTGTTCATTGCAGCACTATTCACAATAGCCAGTACATGGAAGCAACCCAAATGTCCATCAACAGAGGAGTGGATAAAAAAGATGCTATATATAGGCACATACATCCCTGGAAAAAGAAATGGCAACTCACTCCAGTATTCTTGCCTGGAGAATTCCATGGACAGAGGAGCCTGGCAGGCTACAATCCATGGGGTCATAAAGAGTTGGACACAATTGAGTGACTAACACAGACACACACACACACAAACACATATATACACTTAAAATGGAATATTGCTCAGCATAAAAAGGAACAAAGTTGTGTCATTTGAAGAGATGTGGATGGGCCTAGAGATGTCATACAGAGTGAAGTAAGTCAGAAAGAAAAAAACAGCTATTGTATATTAACACATATATATGTGGAATCTAGAAAAATGATATAGATGATCCCATTTACAAGGCCATAAAGAGAGACACAGACATAGAGAACAAATGTATGGATACCAAGGGGGAAACCGAGGTGGGATAAACTGGGAAATTGGGATTGACATATACACACTACTGTGTATAAAATAGAAAATGAATAACAACCTACTGTATAGCACAGGAAACTCTACTTGGTGTTCTGTGGTGAAGTAGATGAGAAGGAAATCCAAAAGAGGGGATATATTCATGTGCATGGCTGATTCACTTTGTTGTACAGCAGAAACTGATACAGCAGTGTAAGGCAAGTATCAGTATCAGCATCAGTTCAGTCGCTCAGTCATGTCCAACTCTTTGTCACCCCATGGACAGCAGCACGCCAGGCCACCCTGTCCATCACCAACTCCCAGAGTTTATTCAAACTCATGTCCATTGAGTGGGTGATGCCATCCAACCACCTCATCCTCTGTCATCCCCTTCTCCTCCCACCTTCAATCTTACCCAGCATCAGGGTCTTTTCAAATGAGTCAGTTCTTTGCATCAGGTGGCCAGAGTATTGGAGTTTTAGATTCAGCATCAGTCCTTCCGATGAATATTCAGGACTGATCTCCTTTAGGATGGACTGGTTGGATCTCCTTGCAGTCCAAGGGACTCTCAAGAGTCTCCTCCAACATCACAGTTCAAAAGCATCAATTCTTCAGTGCTCAGCTTTCTTCATATTCCAACTCTCACATCCATACATGACTACTGGAAAAACCATAGCTTTGAGTGGATGGACCTTTGTCGGCAAAGTAAAGTCTCTGCTTTTTAATATGCTGTCTAGGTTGGTCATAACTTTTCTTCCAAGAAGCAAGCGTCTTTTAAATTCATGGCTACAGTCACCATTTGCAGTGATTTTGGAGCCCCCAAAAATAAAGTCAGCCACTGTTTCCACTGTTTCCCCATGAAGTGATGGGACCGGATGCCATGATCTTAGTTTTCCGAATGTTGAGTTTGAAGCCAACTTTTTCACTCTCCTCTTTCACTTTCATCAAGAGGCTCTTTAGTTCTTCTTCATTTTCTGCCATAAGGGTGGTGTCATCTGCATATCAGAGGTTATTGATATTTCTCCCAGCAATCTTGATTCCAGCTTGTGCTTCATTCAATCCAGAGTTTATCATGATGTACTCTGCATATAAGTGAAATAAGCAGGGTGGCAATATACAGCCTTGATGTACTCCTTTCCTGATTTGGAATCAGTCTATTGTTCCATGTCCAGTTCTAACTGTTGCTTTCTGACCTGCACACAGATTTCTCAGGGGGCATGTCAGGTGGTCTGGTATTCCCATCTCTTTAAGAATTTTCCAGTTTGTTGTGATCCACACAGTCAAAGGCTTTGGCATAGTCAATAAAGCTTAAGTAGATGTTTTTCTGGAACTCTCTTGCTTTTTGGATTAACAGGCAAATCTGGCCTTGGTGTACAGAATGAAGCAGGTCAAAGGCTAACAGAGTTTTGCCAAGAGAACACACTGGTCATAGCAAACACCCTCTTCCAACAACACAGAAGAAGACTCTACACATGGACACCACCAGATGGTCAATACCAAAATCAGACTGATTCTTTGCAGCCAAAGATGGAGAAGCACTATACAGTCAGCAAAAACAAGTCTTGGAGCTGACTGTGGCTCAGATCATGGACTCCTTATTGCCAAATTCAGACTGAAATTGAAGAAAGTAGGGAAAACCACTAGACCATTCAGGTATGACCTAAATCAAATTGCTTACAGTTATACAGTGGAAGTGACAAATAGGTTCAAGGGATTAGATCTGATATACAGAATGCCTGAAGAACTCTGGACGGAGATTCATGACATTGTACAGGAGACAGGGATCAAGACCATCCCCAAGAAAAAGAAATGCAAAAAGGCAAAATGGTTGTCTCTGAAAAGAAGAGAAGTGAAAGGCAAAGGAAAAAAGGAAAGATATACCTATTTGAATGCAGAGTTCCAAAGAATAGCAAAGAGAGATAATAAAGCCCTCCTCAGTAATCAATGCAAAGAAATAGAGGAAAACAATAGAATGGGGAAGACTAGAGATCTCTTCAAGAAAATGAGAGATACTAAGGGAACATTTCATGCAAAGATGGGCTCAATAAAGGACAGAAATGGTATGGACCTAACAGAAGCAGAAGATACTAGGAAGAGGTGGCAAGAATACACAGAAGAACTGTACAAAAAAGATCTTCATGACCCAGATAATCACGATGGTGTGATCACTCACCTAGAGCCAGACATCCTGGAATGCGAAGTCAAGTGGGCCTTTGAAAGCATCATTACGGACAAAGTCAGTGGAGGTGATGGAATTCCAGTTGAGCTATTTCAAATCCTAAAATAAGATGCTGTGAAAGTGCTGCACTCAATAAGCCAGCAAATTTGGAAAACTCAGCAGTGGCCACAAGACTGGAAAAGGTCAGTTTTCATTCCAATCCCAAACTATATGCCAATAATAAAATAGAATAAACAATAGATAAAAAATTTTTTTAATATTGTACTATATTTATGGAAGATGTTACCTTTAAAAGAACCTGGGTGAAAGATAAAAGGAATCTCTTTGTACTATTCTTTGCAACTCTATGCAGTTTATAGTTATTTCAAAACAAAACTGTTAAAAAAGAGAACATGTGAAAACTAAAAGAATTCAAAATCAATAAAAATAAACTATAAAACAAAGAAAATCATTTAATAGAAAGAAAACAACACCAGATGGAAGTTTAGATCTACACAAAACAATGAAAAGCCCCCAAAATAGAATATGTGTGTCAATTTTAGATGTATTTCTTATATTTGTATATCTTTAAGAACTGACTGCCTAAAGGAAAAATAAGAAAACTCTATTGTGATATATGTGACATGACATAAAATGTACATTTAAAAAAACCCAAAGACCAAAAAGGAGGAAATGGGAATGTATTAAGTTCTATACCACACATGACAAGCTTTCCTGTCCCTCACTGTCTCCTGGAGTTTTCTCAAACTCATGTCCATGGAATCAGTGATGCCATCCAACCATCTCATTCTCTGTTGCCCTCATTTCCTCCTGCCTTCAATCTTTCCCAGTATCAGGGTCTTTTCCAATGAGTTGGTTCTTCACATCAGGTGGCGAAAGGATTGGAGCTTCAGCTTCAGTATCAGTCCTTCCAATGAATATTCAGGCTTGATTTCCTTTAGGATGGACTGGTTGGATCTCCTTGCTGTCCAAGGGGCTCTCAAGAGTCTTCTCCAGCACCACAGTTCAGAAGTATCAATTCTTCAGCACTCAGCTTTCTTTATGGGCCAACTCTCACATCTATACACAACACAAGTAGAATGCCATGTAAAGACAGTGGAGATTGGAGTTATGCAGGCACAAGTTAAAGAATACCTGGGGCTACCAGAAGCTGGAGGAGGCAAAGAAGAACCCTCCCGCAGAGATAGCAGATGGAGAATGGCCCTGATGATATCTTGATTTTTGGACTACTACTCTCCAGACGGTGAGAGAATAAATTTTGTTGCCTTAAGCCACCAAGTTAGTGACACATGGTTGTGATTTCCCCAGAAAACTAATTCTGTTGTTGTTGTTCAGTCGCTAAGTGGTATCTGACTCTTTGCATCCTCATGGACTATAGCACCCCACACTCCTCAGTCCTCCACTGTCTCCTGGAGTTTGCTCAATAATGCCATCCAACCATCTCATCCTCTGTTGCCCCTTTCTCCTCCTGACGTCAATCTTTCCCATCATCAAGGTCTTTTCCAATAAATCAGCTTTTCATATCAGGTGGCCAAGTATTGGAGCTTCAGCTTCAGCATCAGTCCTTCCAATGTATATTCAGGGTTGATTTCCTTTAGGATTGACTGGGTTGATCTCATTCCAGTCCAAGGGACTCCCTAGGGTCTTCTCCAGTACCACAATTCAAAAGCATCAATTTGCAGCTGAGCCTTCATTATGAATCAACATTTTTATGGACCAAGCAGGAAATTATTAAAGCATCTCAATTATAAAGCAGACAGTGCTAAATTAATATTTAAGCAAGTTCCAGTTACACAAATGCCCTCTTTAAATATAAAAACACAAAAAGTTAAATACAGAATTACCATACGACCCCACAATTCCATTTCTAGATATATACCCCGAAGTATGCAAAGCAGGGACTGAAGTAGTATATCAATGTTCATAGCAGCATTATTTGCAGTAGCAAAAAGGTGGAAACAACTCAGGTGTCCATTCACAGATAAGCAGACACACTAAGAATAAAAGCTTTGAATGGCTACTTCATCAAAGAAGATACAAGATGACAAATAAGCATATGAAAGTATGCTCAACGTTATTCAACATTAGCAAAATGTAATAGATTTAGCCACAGTGTGGTACCACTACAAAGTTATTAGAATGGCTAAAGTAAATTTTTTAGTGAAGATATCAAGTACTCATGAGAGTACAGAGGAGCTGAAACTCTTGTATAATGCCAATGGAAGTATAAAATGGCACTGTTGATTTAGATAACACTTGTATTTCTTAAAAAGTTAAACATACACCAGAGAAGGATGTGTTTTGGGTCTCTCTCCTAGCTTCTGCTGATTCCTTGGCTTGTGGCAGCAGAACTTCAGTCCTCACATTGTGTTCTTTCTGCCTGTTAATCTCTATGCCAAAATCTTTCCTATTTATAAGGATATCAGTCATAATGGTTCTGGGGCCTATTCTACTTCAGTATGATCTCATCTTAATCAATATAGCAACAACCTTATTTCCAAATGAAGTCCCATCCTAAGATGCTTAGGACTTCTGTGGGGAGAAACAATACAATCCATAATAACACCTATTAGAATAGCCAAAATTCTCTGTTCTCCTGGAGATCTGTTTATTTTTTAATTAATAGAGTTGATATTTAGCCGCTAAGTTGCATCCGACCCCATAGACTGTAGCCTGCCAGGTTCCTCTGTTCATGGGATTTCCCAGGCAAGAATTTTCCTTCTCTGATCTTTTAATTAATAAAAAGTAAAAGGCTTTTTCTGACATTTTTGCTTGGGGGACCAGATTAATAAGCTTGCCATTTATGTTTTGTATATTTAATCAAATCCTTGGCATAAGTTTATAAGAAAGCTTTTTTTTTTAAATTTTATTCTGTCCAGGTTGCAATAGATGATTAAAACTTCCATTAGAAACAACTGTTGACATTATGATTTTTAAAAGTATATCTAACACTTTCCAATGATTTGGCTTTCGCATCAGAAAGTATTGGAGCTTCAGCTTCAGCAACAGTCCTTCCAACAGTCCTAAAGCCTCTATGTTACCAAATTTTCAAATTTGCTTTGATTTTTTGTAAATTTAGTGAATATTTAAATCTCATCATCTGATAATGATTTCCTGATTTTTAGTCTATGACTCAGATAATGCTATTTAATCAGTGAGTCAGATTAATAAACTCAACCCCATGCTCACTAAAGAAATAATGGCAAAAGTTAAAAATAACTGACTATGCCAAGTGCCAAGAGAGTTGGACTATAAAGAAAGTTGAGCGTCAAAGAATTGATGCTTTTGAACTGTGGTCTTGGAGAAGACTCTTGAGAGTCCCTTGGACTGCAAGGAGATCCAACCAGTCCATCTTATAATGGAGATCAGTCCTGGGTGTTCATTGGAAGGACTGATGTTGAAGCTGAAACTCCAATACTTTGGCCACCTCATGCGAAGAGCTGACTCATTTGAAAAGACCCTGATGCTGGGAAAGATTGAGGGCAGGAGGAGAAGGGGACGACAGAGGATGAGATGGTTGGATGGCATCACTGATTCCATGGACATGAGTTTGAGTAAACTCTGGGAGTTGGTGATGGACAGGGAGGCCTGGCACATTGCGGTTCATGGGGTCGCAGGGTCGGACATGACTGAGCGACTGAACTGAACTGAATGCAAAGTGCTGGAGAGTGTGAGGAATGATTGGAACTCTGATACACTGCTGGTTGGTATTTAAATTGTACAACAACTTTGGAAAACAGTTTGGAAGTTTCTTAAAAAGTTATACATGTTTCGACCATATGACCTAGCTATTCGTTCACTAGGCATTTACTCAAAACAAATGACTGCGTATGTCCACACAAAGATGTACAAAAAAATATTCATCGTAGCCTTAGACTAATCAAAAAAAAAAACAACTCATGTTAATCAACAAGTAAATAGATAAAACAACTGGTATACTCATACAATGGAATACTACTCAGCAACAGAAGAAAATTACTACTGATACATAAAAACGTAAATGGATATGAAAATAATCACTCTGAGTAAAAGATGTGAGACAAAAATAGTACCAAATATGTTACCCCATTTGTGTATAATTCCAAAAAATGCCAACTAGACTACAGGGGGAAAACTCAAATTGACGGCCACCTGAGGACAGGAAAAGAGGGACAGAAGAAGGATTACAAACGGGGATAGGACACTTTTGAAGGCATTGCTCGTTATCTGGGTTGTAGGGGTTATTTCACATATATACATTAATGTAAAAATTTGTCAAATTAAACACTTTAAAGAAGTTCTGTCTATTTCGTGTCACCTATACCTCCATAAAGCTGTAAAAGAAAATCCTCTGACTCACTAGAAAGTGAGTTATATTTTTCATATATTTACAAAATACCTAATACCAAGCCATATACACAGAAAGTACTCACTATAAACTTGATGACTGAAAAGAATTCTAATTAAGAACTATGAGGAAATATTTTAACTACCCTCAAAAATCATGTATCTACTAAGCATTTACTAGTCTATACAGATACATAATATAAATGAAAGAGTCAGACAATATAATTTGTTGCTAAAAGCACCATTTATACAAAAATTACCTGTTAAATATAGTTCAATTTGTGTGCTTATTAAAACAGTTTTTCCAAATATTCCTACTAGGTGAAATTGCTAATATAATTTGATTTATTTAACATTGTAAAAATACATTTCTATAATCCATAACCTATATTATATGCTTAGTTGTTTTATTGTTATTATCACTATTATTACTATCTTTTGAACTAGATGTTCTCGGGATTTCCCTGGTGATCCTGTGGTGAAGACTCCATGCTCCCAGTTCAGAGATCATGGATTCACTCCCTGGTCAGGGAACTTGATCCCATATGCTGGAAAAAATAATGGACAAGGCTTATAATGAAACAAAAAAGGGAAGTAAAGATCTTATTCGATAAAAGTAAAATAATGTAACTTTTAAAAAATAATAAATAAACTAGATATTATTTTTCTCTGGGCTTCCCTGGTGGCTCAGATGGTAAAGAATCTGCCTGCAATGCAGGAGACCTGGGTTTGACCTCTGGGTTGGGAAGATCCCCTGGAGAAGGGAATGGCAATCCACTCCAGTATTCTGGCCTGGAGAATTAGATGGACAGAGGAGCATGTCAGGTTACAGTCCATGGGGTCGCAAAGAGTTGGACACAACTGAACGACTTTACCTTTCACTTTCACTTTTCTTTTTCCCTATTCCTTTTCTGAGGAAATCAAAAGTTACATAGTTCTTTTTCTGTCAAGTGAATATTTAACAAATCAGTTTCTAAAATTTTTATTTCTTGTGATTAGCCTTATTCCGCTAACCCAAAATAAGTACTGTCCTCTCTTCTCCCCAGTTATGCCTAGCTCCCATTCCAGTATTTCTTTAGCAAGTACATTAACAACACAGTATCAATTTTGATTGGTCATCTCCAAATTCTTCTAAAGGTTCAGTGAAATCTCAGCCTTTATTTTATTCTAACAGTCTGTCATTTTTTAAAAATTAAAGCAACACTTCTTTCCCTGAGCATCTATTAATAAGCCAAAAGATCCTATAAATCAGTTAGTGTCCATATACTGGCTGTCATATTACAATTATTCTTATTCAAACCTAGCTTCTTTATTAAAAAATAATCTTAATAAGTTGTATCTTGGGTCTTCCTGTTTGATCTATATGGTATATTTTACAAAACCTCAATTTACAAAATCTCTGGAATGTGATATAGTATAATAAAACTTTGACTTGCGATATTAACTAGGTGATAAATGTGCTACATAAGATTCACTTGTAAACTGCTAGTTCTGACTTAATGCCCTGTAATTACAGGAAAGTATAATACCCATGCCTATGTCTTGAAGAAAAGTAAACAGCAACAGAACCAAGACATTTGCCTTTTCATTATTCCAGCAGCCTGAGTAGGATGACCTAAGACGATGATTTTCAAGTGGAAATCAACGCCAATCCATCACTCTTTCTGGGGACTAGGAGGAGTCCCTATTCCTGACCCACAATTATCAGGATGCACAATTCTAGAAAAAGACAAAAGATCCCAACAACTCATGTTAGAGTGGGATCTGACACAAAATACCTTTAAAATTTCCATCTGTAACTGCCCCTTTCTTTGCCAGTTCTTGTCCAGTACTCCTCTGCTGCCACTCTTTAAAGCAGCAGTCCCCAACCTTTTTGACACCAGGCACTGGTTTCATGAGAGCTTCCCAGGTGGCACTAGTGGTAAAGAACCCACCTGCCAATGCAGGAGATGTAAGAGACGTGGGTTTGATCCCTGGGTCAGGAAGATCCCCTAGAGAAGGAAATGGCAACCCACTTCAGTATTCTTGGCTGGAGAATCCCATGGACAGAGGAGCCTGTCAGTCTACAGTCCACGGGGTCACAAAGAGTCGAACACAACTGAAGCGACTTAGTAGCACACAAAATCCACTAGTTTCACGGAAGACAATTTTTTCATGCACTGAGAGGGAAGGTTGGTTTTGAGATGATTCGAGCACATTTATTGTGCACTTTATTTCTATCATTAATTACATCAGCTCCACCTCAGATCATCAGGCATTAGACTCAATAGTTTGGAGACCCCTATTATAAAGGATGTCTGTTTATTGTGTCACTGACCTGAACTCTTCTCTTAAATACTGACAGCAGCAGGAGCATTCTTTAAAAGAGACACTTTAAAGAGAATGCTACTTCATTGGAATTTAGAAAGATGGTACTGATGAGCCTATTTGCAGAGCAGCAATGGAGACATAAAGAACAGACTTATGGACACCGTTGCAGGGGAGGAAGGAGAGAGTGCAATGTATGGAGAGAGTGACATGGAAACTTACATTACCATACGTAAAATAGATAGCCAATGGGAATTTGCTGTATGACTCAGGAAACTCAAACCGGGCTCAGTAACAACCTAGAGGGGCTGGATGGGAAGGGAGGTGGGAGGGATGTTCAAGTGGGAGGAAACATAGGTAAACCCATGGTTGTTGTTATTTGGTAGAAACCAACACAATACTGTAAAGTAATTATCCATCAATTAAAAATAAATAATTTTTTTTTAAAAAAGAGAATGTTACTTCCTTAAAGAAAAGTGAAAGCATGCAAGTTTTGTGTGCAATCATTCCACTTTCTTCCTACATATCTATATCATCAAACTTTTGATGGCCCACTCACCAGGAAGAATTCACATTCCACGGAAAAGCCCCTACTCTTTTTCCACAAGCAAACTTGTAAGCTGAATCCAGTCTTCCCTTTGTTTTTCTGGCCTGGAAAACCTCCCTTTCCCATTCCTTCAGTCTTTGTGCCATACTTCAGAATCTGTGCCATGTAGTGGACATGAGTAGGATTCAAAAATAAGAACTTTCCAGATATGGATTAGCTTCAGATGAGCCATTCACCAATATACTACAAAGTATTTAATACCTTGGTTTTCTGTTTGTTTTTTTTCCAAAAAATATTGAGCTGCTCTCTAGGCAACTGGATGATATCTGTCATTTATTACCAGCTAAAGTTGATGAATGTTGCTGCTGCTGCTGCTGCTGCTGCTGCTAAGTCGCTTCAGTCGTGCCTGACTCTGTGCGACCCCAGAGACAGCAGTCCACCAGGCTCCGCCGTCCCTGGGATTCTCCAGGCGAGAGTACTGGAGTCGGTTGCCATTTCCTCCTCCAATGCATGAAAGTGAAAAGTGGAAGTGAACTCGCTCAGTCGTGTCTGACTCTTTGCCACCCCATGGACTGCAGCCTACCAGGCTCCTCCGTCCATGGGATTTTCCAGGCAGGAGTACTGGAGTGGGGTGCCATTGCCTTCTCCGAAAGTTGGTGAATACAGCTCACTAAACTGTGTTCTAATATTAAGGGTTTCAGCAAAAACACTCCATGCCTAGGATAAACTATACTTCTAAAGAGCTGGAGCTCTGTGCTTTCATTTCACTATCTGTAAATGGACAATAGAACCCTTGGACTATTTTTCATAGACACAAGAAAGAATGATTATAAATTAAGGAGTTTGGGAGATAAGCAGCTGAAAACACTAATATGCTTCCAAGAACCAGATTCTCTAAAAGTTCTCTAAGGGTCCAGTCCATTTCAAAGTGTAACTAGGACTTTTCCACTGGCTTATTGAATGACCACATTTCAAAAAATTATCTTAAACATAGCTGAAAAACAAACAAGAGATTAATGAAAAAAAATTCACAACATGTGTGACTGAGAAAGGCTTAATATCAATACCATATAAAGAGTATAGACACATTAAGCGAAAGATAAACACTTCCATATTAAAATAGGCAATGTATGTGGAAAATCACCTTCAAGAGAAAAATCAAGATATTAAAAAGAAATTTGATCACAATAAAGAATTAAAAACTGAAATACTAATGGTAATAATAATAATAATATGCTTTTCTCATGTATCAAAGCAGAAAATATTTTTCAGTGATAATACCCAAAGATGGCAAGGGTCTAGGAAGCAAGGCATTCTCAAATGTGGCTGATCACAATCAAATTACTCTTCCTAGAGGACAGTGTATATTTATATGATATGTATATTCATTTATACATATATTTATGAAGATATACAAATTTTAAAGGCATATATATTATATATATTTCAAGACATGCATACACTTTATTATGCAGATAAATGTATATTATTTGTTATTTACAAATGTATTTTAAAGACTAAACACTAAAAAAAATACTTATCACATATTATGTCTTATACATGAATTTTCATATTACATGGTTATTTTTAAAGGCATATTTCTATTCTGCAACTTGTGCTTAGTTGCTCAGACATGTCCAATGTTTTGCAGCCCTTTGGAGTGTAGCCTGTCAGGCTCCTCTGTCCATGGGATTCTCCAGGAAAGAATACAGCAGTGGGCGGCCATGCCCCTCCAGGGGATCTTCCTGACCCAGGATTGAACCCATCTCTCCTGTGTCTCCTGCACTGCAGGTGGGTTCTTTACCTGCTGAACCACTGGGGAAGCCCCTATTGTCTAAAACACTAATTGAAGATATGCTAATTCAAGATTCTGTCTCTTCTAAAGTAGAGGACATTCAGAGACTTCTTTGGGATTCTTTTCAAAATTTCTGACACCATGTATGCTAGAGGAGAATGAAGAGTGGACATCATTCTTCAACCAATCCATAAAACCAGATGTATTTTCAAGCGTTACAAGCACTCCCTCTATAGGCAGAGTAGATGACATTTTTTTCCCAACTGAACTTTTTTTAACCAAACTTTAACCATTTTGAAGAAGTCAACTTTGTAATTTCAAAAAAAGATCCACAAAATATCTACATACGCGTAATATGTGAAAATCCGAAACTATGATCACTAAGACATCTGTTGTTGTTGTGTTATTAATTTTAGTCATTTATCTGACTCTTTTGTGACCCCATGGACTGTAACCCACCATGCTTCTCTGTCCATGAGATTTCCCAGACGAGAATACTGGCGTGGGCTACCATTTCCTTCTCCCAGGGGATCCTCCCAGACCAGGGATCGAACCTATATCTCCTGCTTGGCAGGCAGAGTCTTTACCACTGAGCCACCTGGTAGTTTTACCCAGTCACAGGTTGAAAGAAAATATGTTCCTTCATTACCCACTTTAGATTACTAGGATAAATGTAAAAGAAATTCTGAAGTATATGATATCATTTAAAGAGACTAATTCTGTTCTCATTCTGCTCCAAATTTTAAATAAGCTCCACCATTTCCAAGAGAAATGGATTCACCACAGTTACCCATTATGTTATTTTTTTTCACTAGACATTATAAAAAGCAAATTTGTAGAATAGATATAAAAAGACTCTAGATTAGAGAAAACTTTAGCCTTGGTAAAATTCTAGACTTTAAATTGGACTCTCTTCAAAACATGTTATTTTATCTGTGCTTTTCACTGACCAATGTAAAATGTTCATTGTTTCCAAGGGCTTTATGTTTCCATTGCATGAGTCTTTCCATAACAGAAGTACTTTGGTTTTTGTACCCCATCACAGGCAATGATTAAAGCAAAACTGATGAATTCATAAGCTAAATTATACATTGTTTTTACACACTCAACATCACCCTGAGCCCTGTACAAACACAGACAAGTCTCTATAATGTAATCTCCAAAATACAAATTTAAGATTGTATTAATGGGAAGCAATCATAGACACCATAACTTAGGAAAGTTGATGACTAATAGTTCTTGATCATGTGCTGAAGAATTCAGTAACATACTTGTTTAGAGTTAAATTATAGTTTAGGTAAAATAATGTATCATTAAAAATAATTTAACAAAGAAAGTATTTAAAATTCCAGAAGGCAATATGAAAAAAATTTTCACCTAGATCATTGTATATCTGATCTTATTGTAGGACCCAATAGGAATCATAGACTGAGATCCAAACTTCTCATCACTTTACAATGACCCAAATTACCAAACATTTTTTGAACACTTACTCTGTGCCTCTGTTATCTCTATGGTTACACAATAGAATAAGACACAACCTTTACCCTAGAAAAGTTTATAGTCTAGTAGAAAATATAAGTATCTAAAGATATTATTTTAATATAAAATGGTAACTACTAGGATAAAGGTAAATAAAAATAACATAGAATACTAGAGAGAAATATTTATCCCCCAAGGAAGATATCCGAGAAGATGATGCCTTACTTAAGTCTTAAAAATGAATATAGCCAGGAGGAAAAAAAAATGTGAGGGAGGCACTCCAGCTAGAACAAACAAAAGCACAGGCATAGAGGTAGGAGATAGCAGAGTATATTCAAGAAATAATTAGGGGCTCAAAGAAGAGTAAGGACATTATTACAGAAGAGAAGTATTTGAAATCTAAAATATGATCACATTGAAAATTGATTAGATACAGGTATGAAAAGAGAGGAAAGAGTCTGAAAGTCTAAGACAGGATTCTGTCTTAAATACGGCTGATGCCATTAAGTGACATTAGAATCAATTACAGGCTTCCCAGGTGGCGTAGTGGTAAAGAACCTGCTTGCCAGTGTAGGAGACCATAAAAGATGCAAGTTCAATCCTTGGGTGGGGAAGATCCCCTGGAGGAGGCACCACAACCCACTCCAGTATTCTTGCCTGGAGAATCCCACAGACGGAGGAGCCTGGCTGGCTACCATCCATGGGGTCACAAAGAGTCAGACATGACTGAAGCAATTTAGCATGCATGCACAGAAACAATGACCCTTGCTTTATCGCCCACTGACAACCCCCCAATATGTGTGTCCACACACACTTGACACACAGAAAGAGAAACAGAAAGGGAAAACCTCATCTATGGTGAAATATAGGTCTTTAGACAGAGTATGCCCACATTGGCATACCAGAACCTCTACTTTCCATCTGTTTAAATGGTACCAACTTTTCAGGGCCTAGCTTACATCCTGACTTTTTCATGGAAGGCTTTCTTGACCATCACTGCTTTTAAGATTTCTTTGATCTCTCCTTACTCTGACCAAACCAATTCCCTGATGGCTAACTCCACACATTTCAGAAATTAGTCAAAGATTATTTTTTCATTATCTTATGTAATTTTTTAGAATAAAAAATAGCTTTATTATTCATTTAATTTGGATTTTTTAATAATTACTTTTAAATTACTTTTAAAAGAATTAAATTCTTCAAATAAGAAGCATATAAAGAAAAAATGAAAAATTACCCAAATGCCATCACCATAGGTGATAATTATTTTAGAGTTTGGTATGTGTACTTTTATACATATTTCAATACATATATAATGTTATATAAACAGGACGAAACTCTAAAACCCATTCTACAAGCTGACAACCCCCACATGACATGTTATTTTTTCCCACATGACATGTCAATTTTCTGTATATATACCATTTTACAATGTGTCATAACTTATGCATTTATATTGCTGTTCTTTCTGTAATGGCTCAGATTTTGTTAATTAATATTTAATAGTTCTTATTTTCTTATATATGCATTTAAGGCCACACATTTTCCTTTAAGCACTGTTTTAGCAGCATGACAAATTTTGATGCATTGTGTTTTCTTTTATTCAGTCCATAATATTTTATAAAATACACTGTGATTTCTTCTTTGACCTATCATTTATTTAGAAGTATATTGATTAAGTTCCAAACACAAGGAGACTTTCCAAATTATCTTTTGTTATTTATTTCTAGTTAATTCCATTGAAGTCCAGGAACATGTTCTACAGAAGTAAAAATTTGTACCGTGTGTTAAAACTAGCTTTATGGACAGCATATAAGAGTTTAGTTAATTGTTGCACATGTGCTTGAAGAGAATATGTATATATCAGTTGGTGAATGCAATGTTTGATAAATGTGATTAGGTCAAGTGTGTAACTCATGCTGTAAACTCTTTTGTGGAGAAGGCAACGGCAACCCACTCCAGTACTCTTGCCTGGAAAATCCCATGGACAGAGGAGCCTGGTAGGCTGCCGTCCATGGGGTCACGAAGAGTCGGACATGACTGAGCGACTTCGTACCCCTACAGATATTTATCTGCCCATCAGTTATCAAGACAATTGTTTGAAATCTCCTACTATGATTGTGAATCAATCTATTTTTCTTTTAAATATGATCAATTTTGGCTTTCTATATTTTGAAATTATTGTTAGACCCAAACAAGTTTAGAATAGCTATACTTTTCTAGCAAATTGAAACATTATGAACCGTCTTTTCATGTTCTTAGTGACCTTTTGTGCATTCCTTTCTGAGCTGTTTGACAGTAACACCGGCACAGCATCTTTCTTGCAGTGTTTGCATTGTATATATTAGTGTTTGCATAACATGCATTTTTTCATTCTTTCACTTGTAGTATTTTCTGAATCCCTATATTTTAAAAGTGTCTCTTTGAAGAAGCACACAATTGGGTTTAAGATTTTATTTAATTTGTTAATCTTTGTTTTTATTTTTCTATGTTTTCCCACTTTATGTCTTTCTGTACTTCATTCTGGATATTTTTCCAAACTATAACTGATTATCTCTTCAGTTGTGACTAATCTGTTGTTCAACACATTCACTGAGCTCTGAATAAATTTTGTTGTATTTTTCAAGTGTAGAATCTTGATTTGGTTCCATCTGTAGTTTTTTTGCTGTTCCCTGCCAAAATTCCCATTTATTTTTTGACTATTTTAAAGAGAGCTGTTTTAAGTCCATGTCTAATAAATTAATTATCTAGACGTTTATCTATTTCTATTATCTGTTGTTTCTCTTGGCATTTGTTCATATTGCTTTGTCACCTAGTATACCTGGGTTTAGGCTTCCCTGGTGGCTCTGATGGTAAAAAGTCCACCTGCAGTGCAGGAGACTCGGCTTCAATCTTTTTGTTGGGAAGATTCCCTGGGGAAGAGAATGGCAACACACTCCAGCATTCTTGCCTGGAGAATTCCATGGACAAAGGAACCTAGTGGGCTAAAGTCCACGGGGTCCAACAGAACCAGACACGACTGAGCGACTAACACTCACTTTCCATACTTGGCTTTGTTTTTATTTTTATGTTAGGCATTAAATTCTAATGATTTTGAGAGACCATTTAAGGCTAAAATATTGTCTTCACTGAACAAGGGTTTAACTTTTCTTCTGGTTATGGAGAAACAATAGGGATAGGAGCAATCCAAGATTATTTCAATCCAATTAGCATTTAAGTTATTAAACCTGAGCTTTAGTTATCCTGGGTTCTCTTCATTAGAAGCTCTCACTTCCATGAAGAACTTCCTCTACTTCTCCACCCAAAAAACCAGTGCCTCCACCAAATTTCCACCTTCCTTGACAAGCTCTGAGCTCTAATCTTTGCCCCACACTCAGGGGGAAAGTGGCCCAAATATATACCCAGTAATTTCTTTATTCTCCTAATTTTTGGCCCTGTAATTTTTCATTGCCTTGTTATGTCTTCCATGACTTCAAATATATGGGATTTATATATTTTGTCCAACTTTTCTAGTTTCTCTCAGAGGAAATAGAAGCTCGGTCATTTTTAGCCACTCTCTTAGCAATAATAGCTTATGTTTTTGAATGCTTACAAAGTCCTAGACTCTGTTTTAAGAGATTTATTTTAATTTCTTTAATTTCTGTTGTATAGCATTTGTATAGCAGCTTTAATTTCTGTTGTATAGCAGCGATTCAGTTATACATATACAATCCTTTTCATATTCTTTTCCATTATGGTTTATCACAGGATATTGAATATAGTTCCTTGTGCTATATAGTGAGACTCTGTCATTTATCCATTCTATAAATGTATAATAGTTTGCATCTGGTAATCCCAAGCTCCCAATCCATCTGTCCCCTGCATCCCCTCCCTCTTGGCAACCACAAATCTGTTCTCTATGTCTGTGACTCTGCTTCTGTTACATAGATAAGTTCATTTGTGTCATATTTTAGATTCCACATATAAGTGATATCATGTGCTATTTGTCTTTCTCTTTTTGACTTACTTCACTTACTATGATAATCTCTACATCCATGTAAGTGCAAAAGGCATTATTTCATTCTTTTTTATGGCTGAGTAGTATTCTGTTTTTTATATGTACCACATTTTCTTTATCCAGTCATCTGTCGATGAACATTTAGTCTGTTTCCATGTCTTGGTTATTGTGAATAGTGCTGCTATGATTATAGGGGTACATCTATTTTTTTGAATTATAGTTTTTTTTCTGGATATACACCCTGGAGTGCGATTGCTGGATCACATGATAACGCTATTTTTAGCTTTGTAAGGAACTTCCATACTGCTTTGCATAATGGTTTCACCAATTTACATTGCCACCAACAGTGTAGTAGGATTCTCGTTTCTCCACATTCCCTCCAGCATTTGGTACTTGGAGTAACTTTTAAAATGGCCATTCTGACCAGGACCAGTGTGAGGTGGTACCTCATTGTAGTTATGATTTGCATTTTTCTTCATCATTAGTGATGTGGAGCATCTTTTGTGCCTGTTGGTCATTTGTGTGTCTTCTTGGATAAATTTCTATTTAGATCTTCAAGGTAGGTACTTTGATCTTCAAGGCAGGTCCATTTTGTAAATGGTAAAACTGACACCAACAGAGGTTAAATAACTTGTCTAATGTTACAAAAGAAAGTCGTGGAGCTAGAATTCAAATTCATGCAGTTTGACTAAAATGTTGATAGTTTTAACACTTCACTACCTCTTGTTGTTTTCAAGTTTTTTCAAATTATAAATCTTTTTGCATATATATTTGGTCTTCCCTGGTGGCTCAGACAGTAAAGAATCCATCTGCAATGCAAGAGACCTGGGTTCAAACCCTGGGTTGTGAAGATCCTCTGGAGAAGGGAACAGCTGCCTACTTCAGTATTCTTGCCTGGAGAATTCCATGGACAGAGGAGCCTGGCTGCCTATAGTCCATGGGGTTGCAGAGTCAGACATGATTGAGCAACTTTAATAAAGAATGTGTCAGTCAGTCAGTTCAGTTGCTCAGTCATGTCTGACTCTTTGCAACCCCATGGACTGCAGCACGCCAGGCAACCCTGTCCATCACCAACTCCTGGAGCCTACTCAAACTCATGTCCATCGCATCGGTGATCCCATCCAACCATCTCATCCTCTATCATCCCCTTCTCCTCCCACCTTCAGTCTTTCCCAGCATCAGGGTCTTTTTCCAATGAGTCCGTTCTTCACATCAGGTGGCCAAAGTATTGGAGTTTCAGCTTGAGCATCAGTCCTTCCAATGAATATTCAGGACTGATCTCCTTTAGGATGGACTGGTTGGATCCCCTTGCAGTCCAAGGGACTCTCAAGAGTCTTCTCCAACACCACAGTTCAAAAGCATCAGTTCTTCGGCGCTCAGCTGTCGTTATAGTCCAAATCTCACATCCATACATGACTACTAGAAAAACCATAGCTTTGACTAGATGAACCTTTGTTGATAAAGTAATGTCTCTGATTTTTAAAATGCTATCTAGGTTGGTCATAACTTTTCTTCCAAGGAGCAAACGTCTCTTAATTTCATGGCTGCAATCACCATTTGCAGTGATTTTGAAGCCCAAAATAAAGTCTGCCACTGTTTCCATTGTTTCCCCATCTATTTGCCATGAAGTGATGGGACCGGATGCCTTGATCTTAGTTTCCTGAATGTTGAATTTGAAGCCAACTTTCTCACTCTCCTCTTTCATTTTCATCAAGAGGCTCTTTAGTTCTTCTTCACTTTCTGCCATAAGGGTGGTGTCATCTGTGTATACGAGGTTATTGATATTTCTCCCAGCAATCTTGATTCTGGCTTGTGCTTCATCCAGCCCAGCGTTTCTCATGATGTACTCTGCATACAAGTTAAATAAGCAGGGTGACAATATACAGCCTTGACGTACTCCTTTCCCGATTTGGAACCTGTCTGTTGTTCCATGTCCAGTTTTAGCTGCTGCTTCTTGACCTGCATACACATAAAGAATGTGTGTGTGTGTATATGTATATACACACACATACATTATACATATGTGCGTGCATACTAAGTCACTTCAATCATGTCTGATTCTGCAACCCTATGGACTGTAGCATGACAGGCTTCTCTGTCTATGGAAGTCTCCAAGCCAGAATACTGGAGTGGGTTGCCATGCCCTGCTCCACAGGATCTTCCAGACCCAGGTATTGAACCCATATCTCTTGCTTCTCCTGCATTAGCAGGCAGGTTCTTTACTACTAGAACCACCTGGGAACCCCCATATTATACATATATGTAATTGTTAATTTTCAAGAACTTATTAAGAATATATTCCCACAAGTGAACTGGGTCAGAGGCATGCTTATATGAAATATTGATACATATTAACATACTACCTTTCATTAGTTTAAGTAAAATTTTCATATTCTAAATGCTCATTAATACCTTAAATATTTGTTCAGAGTTACCAATATAAGAAGTTAAAAATAACATTCTACTGTTTTTATTTGCTTCTCTGCTTACTTGTTAGATTGAACATCTTTATATATACTTATATGCCACTTATATATTTGTCTTTACTATGTTACAAAATCATCTGATTTTATTTTTAATGTTGTACTCATCTTTTTCTTTTATTTATGAACTTTCCATTTGCTGTTTGTTAAAAATATTAAATTTTGTCACACCTGATATAAATATTTTCTCATCTTCCATTTTACTGGGTTTTTGCTGTGTGTGTGTATGTGTGTATGAGCACATGGACACACACATGCAGAGTTTATTCAGGCTTTCCTCACATACTCTATAGCTATTTTTTTAATTTTTCCATATTGAATTTTCTTTCAATATTGTTTTAATTTTTTATCTTAGTTCACCTGTACATTATTTTGCCTAGTTAATAGGAGAACCATTTTGTCTTTCCTTTTCCAAATAGCTAATTAGTACCCCAATGTAAGTTAATATTAGAGTAAACCCATTTTTTTCTTAGGGATTGAAACTTCTTCTATCCTAAATTTTCTGACATACTGTGTTCTACTTCTGTTGCCTATTCAGCTCTGTTTATTTCTCTTCTCCTATGTCATTACCACATTATTTTATTACAAATAATAGAATCTGGCACTATTGCTTACTAATTGTTTCAATCATATACACCCTTTATATGCAGAGTACATCATGAGAAATGCTGGGTTGGAAGAAACACAAGCTGGAATCAAGATTGCCAGGAGAAATATCAATAACATCAGATATGCAGATGACACCACCCTTATGGCAGAAAGTGAAGAAGAACTAAAGAGCCTCTTGATGAAAGTGAAAGAGGAGAGTGAAAAAGTTGGTTTAAAGCTCAACATTCAGAAAACTAAGATCATGGCATCTGGTCCCATCACTTCATGGAAAATAGATGGGGAAACAGTGGAAACTGTCAGACTTTATTTTTTGGGGCTCCAAAATCACTGCAGATGGTGATTGCAGCCACAAAATTAAAAGACGCTTACTCCTTGGAAGGAAGGTTATGACCAACCTAGATAGCATATTTAAAAGCAGAGACATTACTTTGCCAACAAAGGTCCGTCTAGTCAAGGCTATGGTTTTTCCAGTGGTCATGTATGGATGTGAGAGTTGGATGGTGAATAAAGCTGAGCACCGCAGAATTGATGCTTTTGAACTGTGGTGTTGGAGAAGACTCTTGAGAGTCCCTTGGACTGCAAGGAGATCCAACCAGTCCATCCTAAAGGAGATCAGTCCTGGGTGTTCATTGGAAGGACTGATGTTGAAGCTGAAACTCCAATACTTTGGCCACCTCATGCGAAGAGTTGACTCATTGCAAAAGACCCTAATGCTGGGAAGGATTGGGGGCAGGAGAAGGGGACAACAGAGGATGAGATGGTTGGATGGTATCACCGACTCAATGGACATGGGTTTGGGTAAACTCTGGGAGTTGGTGATGGACAGGGAGGCCTGGAGTGCTGTGATTCATGGGGTCGCAAAGAGTCGGACACGACTGAGTGACTGAACTGAACTGAACTGAACTGATGCCCAACCAGACTCTCATCTGTTTGAAATCAGAGATTAGATCTTATACTTGTGCTTGTTTATATGTTTATCCTCTAAAGCACTCAAAAGAATATTGTGTGTTCATGTATGTATGTGCTCAGTCACTTAGTCATGTCTGACTCTTTGTGGCCCCATGGACTGTAGCCCATCAGGCAACTCTGTCCATGGGTTTCTCTAGGCAAGAATACTGAAGTACATTGCCAATTCCTGCTCCAGGGTATTTTCCTCACCCAGTGAGCAAACTTGTGTCTTCTGCATAGGCAGGTAGATTCTTTACCACTGCATCACCTGGAATTGATAGCTCAGTTGGTGAAGAATCCACCTGCAATTCAGGAGACCCCAGTTTGATTCCTGGGTCAGGAAGATCCCCTGAAGAAGAGATAGGTTACCCACTCCAGTGTGTTGAAGTTGAAACTCCAATACTTTGGCCGCCTGATGCAAAGAGCTGACTCATTTGAAAAGACCCTGATGCTGGGAAAGATTGAGGGCAGGAGGAGAACGGGACAACAGAGGATGAGATGGTTGGATGGCATCACCAACTCGATGGACATGAGTTTGGGTAAACTCCGGGAGCTGGTGATGAACAGGAAGGCCTGGTGTGCTGTGGTCCATGGGGTCACAAAAAGTCAGACACAACTGAGTGACTGAACTGAACTGAATATGTATTACTAATGGCAACACCCTCTCAGGATGTAAACCATTTTCAGTGCCAATATAATGTATTCAATATTTCTTGGTACCAGACTCATGAAAGTCAACTACTTTGTGTAGAATTGTAAGATAATGAAAGCATTATAAATTAAATGATGCTTTAATTTAAGCATCAAATTAAACCATCTTAAATCAAGTTTCAGAACTTTAAAAGTAAATTTTGTATCCAAATTCCTTCTTCCCTTACTCATCACATGATTTCCACATTCAACATATAAATTTGAACTAATTAACCCAGGCATCTTATTCCTTGGGAACATGCCTTCTCTCCTTTAATCAAGGCAAGCTGTTTTCTCAGGAAGATTTACACAATGGGTCTAATGTTTTGTGAAAACTTTGGCGATTTTTCCATAGTTTCATGCAATAATGGAGGCTCAGTAGTGTATTTATTAATAATATTTGGGCCCAGGGTAGGATGTGCTGCCAAGTACCCTGGCTCTGGTGGAAAGCCCAGGTTGAGAAAAGTGTGCAAGGCAAGCTGGATAAGAAACAGCTAGAACTCTCTAAGGACACTCAGACTGAGGTTATGAGAACCTGACCCAGGAAAACAGCACATCAGAAATTTTAATGAGGAGAAAAATATGAGCTAAAATGGGATTTGGTAAGTAATTGGCTGTACAAATAATTAAAAGGCAAAGGACTCAAATTTGCCTCTATGATTCACCTTGGAAGCGATAGTAATAATACTCCATTAATTAAAAATAAAGGCTTCAGGGACTTCCCTGGTGGTCTAGTGGTTAAGAATCCCCTATCCTGGTCAGGGAACTAAGATCCCACATGGGCCACTAGATCTTATGTGGCACAACTAGAGAAGCACATGCACCACAACAAAGATCCAGCACAGCCAAAATAAATAATAATAAATAAAGGCCTCAAAGCTACTAAATCCAACTAAAAGGCATAAATCCCCTTCATGAGATGAATTGGCCTGAATGAAGAGGGAGGGTATGGGAGCCTGGGGAGAGAAGGGTGACAGCTCAAGAAGTGATCTATGAAACGAGCAAGAGAAAAAAATATGTAGTGATGAAAGCCCAGTTGAAATACCATGAATCTTCAATGTAATAAATCACTTCACCATTAAATAACTTTTTGAGCAACATTATATTACCTAGATGCAAAAGAAGATAAAACAGAAGTTGCTGAGAAATGGTATCACAAAAAGTCAAAGAGGTATATAAACCCATGTGTTCAAATCTATTACAAATAGTAGCTCAATCAATATTCACCAAAGACTGTATAGTAGACCCTGGTCAGACCTACGTTGGTCAGACTTCCTAAAACTTCCATAAGTTATTGGTTGCAACCTTCTTAGGTGTTTCCTGGACACCATTTGAAATCTGCCCCCATACATGGGGAACAGAGAGAGACCAAAGAAAGAGGGAAATCACTCCACATTGGTAGGTGACAAGTTTTACAAGCAAGGGAACTTATTTGTGCAGCTTGTCTTCAGCAACCTCAAGACAAGTAAATTTCCACACCCCCACCAAATCTTTTAAGTTTATATGGAGGCTTTAAGGGTTCAGTCATATACACAGTTTGGATGGTTGAAACATCACAGTACTATCTCAAAACTGTATCTTTGGGTACCTTCTAGGGAGGGGAAGGTAGATGGAGCACACATTCCAAGGGCAGGCTGGGGAGTGAGCAGCCTTCCGATACCAGGTTCAGCTCACAGGTCAAACCAGTGGTCACGTCTTTTTTTTTTTTAATTGGAGTACAATTACTTTACAATGTTGTATTAGTTTCTGCTGTACAACAAAGTGAATCAGCTATATGTTACATATATCCTCTCGGTCTTGAACCTCTCTCCCATCCCTCCCATCCCACCCCTCTAGGTCATCACAGTACTGAGCTGAACTCCCTGTGCTAAACTGCAGGTTCCCACTAGCTATCTATTTTATGGTCACGTCTTCTTGATAACCTTTCCCAACACATACCTACAAAGATGTCATCATTTTATAGTTACAGTATGACTGGGCATGCTAGATGACTACTCATTATGATATTTTGTTATAAGTGTTTCTTTTGTTCTTATAACAGCAAACAGTAACCTCGAGAAGATTTATATGTTCAATAATCTTCAACTCACTCCTTCGAGAATTCACTTCATCTTGTGAAATAGGTTTTTATTTTGTTTCCATTGTACAAAAAAAGAAGCTGCAACCCAAAGAACCCAGAAGTCAGCTAAGGTCATGCAGGTACCACGTGGTGGAAGAAGACTGAGACAGGCCTTCTGCCTCTTACTCTTTCTACTGCACCAACTGATGCAAAGTGGGTGAAGATGGAGAGAGAGAATGCTTATTCATGAAAAAGGTAAGGGTAAGATTTAGTGAATGTGAAGAAATGTCAGCTAAGTAGCAGATAAAAACAAGTCAGCAATCTGTAAGACGGAGCTGGGTTGGTAATGGCAAAATCCAGGATATGAGAGTAATAAGAGCAATGTGAGGAAATGGAAGTTAGGGTCACTGGCATTATACTTAGTAAGGAACTTTGATTCAGCATCTCATAATCATTGTGGATACTAAAGTCACTATTTAGTGGGAGGTAAGAAATATGAAGAGTTACTGTGTATAAAACAGATAACTAGTGAGAACCTACTGTAGAGTGCAGAGAACTCTACTCAATGCTCTGTGGTGATCTTCATGGGAAGGAAATCCAAAAAAGAGGGGGTATACGTATAGCTTATTCACCTTGCTGTACAGTAGAAATTAACACAGCATTGTAAAGCTACTATACTCCAATAAAAAAAAATTTAAAGAAAGAAATATGAAGAGAGTAATATAAGAAGTGCGTTCTCTTTGCCAAGAGAATACAATGGTCATAGCAAACACCCTCTTCCAACAACACAAGAGAAGACTACACATGGGCATCACCAGATGGTCAACACTAAAATCAGATTAATTATATTCTTTGCAGCCAAAGATGGAAAAGCTCTATACAGTCAGCAAAAACAATACTGGGAGCTGACTGTGGCTCAGATCATGGACTCCTTATTGCCAAATACAGACTTAAACTGAAAAAAGTAGGGAAAACCACTAGACCATTCAGGTATGACCTAAGTCAAATTGCTTATGATTATACAGTGGAAGTGACAAGTAGGTTCAAGGGATTAGATCTGATAGACAGAGTGCCTGAAGAACTATGGACAGAGGCTCATGACATTGTACAGGAGACAGGGATCAAGACCATCTCCAAGAAAAAGAAATGCAAAAAGGCAAAATGGTTGTCTGAGGAGGCCTTACAAACAGCTGTGAAAAGAAGAGAAGCAAAAGGTAAAGGAGAAAAGGAAAGATATACCCATTTGAATGCAGAGTTCCAAAGAATAGCATGGAGAGATAAGGAAGCCTTCCTCAGTGATCAATGCTAAGAAATAGAGGAAAACAATAGAATGGGAAAGACGAGAGATCTCTTCAAGAAAATTAGAGATACCAAGGGAACATTTCATGCAAAGATGGGACAGAAATGGTATGGACCTAACAGAAGCAGAAGATTTTAAGAAGAGGTGGCAAGAATACACAGAACTATACAAAAAAAGACCTTCACGACCCAGATAAACACGATGATGTGATCACTCACCTACAGCCAGACATCCTAGAATGCGAAGTCAAGTGGGCCTTAGGAAGCATCACTATGAATAAAGCTAGTGGAGGTGATGGAATTCCAGTTGAGCTATTTCAAATCCTAAAAGATGATGCTGTGAAAGTGCTGCACTCAATATGCCAGAAAATTTGAAAAACTCAGCAGTGGCCACAGGACCGGAAAAAGTCAGTTTTCAATCCAATCCCAAAGAAAGGCAATGCCAAAGAATGCTCAAACTACCGCACGAATCCACTCATCTCACACGCTAGTAAAGTAATGCTCAAAATTCTCCAAGCCAGGCTTCAACAGTACCTGAACCATGAACTTCCAGATGTTCAAGCTGGTTTTAGAAAAGGCAAAGGAACCAGAGATCAAATTGCCAACATCCGTTGGATCATCGAAAAAGCAAGAGAGTTCCAGAAATATATCTACTTCTGCTTTATTGACTATGCCAAAGCCTTTGACTGTGTGGATCACAACAAACTGGAAAATTCTTAAAAAGATGGGAATACCAGACCACCTGACCTGCCTCTGAGAATCTGTATGCAGGTGAGGAAGCAACAGTTAGAACTGAACATGGAACAACAGACTGGTTTCAGATCGGGAAAGGAGTATGTCAAGGCTGTATATCACCCTGCTTATTTAACATATATGCAGAGTATATCATGAGAAACGCCGGGCTGGATGAAGCACAAGCTGGAATCAAGATTGCTGGGAGAAATATCAATTACCTCAGATATGCAGATGACACCATTCTTATAGCAGAAAGTGAAGAAGAACTAAAGAGCCTCTTGATGAAAGTGAAAGAACGGAGTGAAAAAGTAGGCTTAAAACTCAATATTCAGAAAACTAACATCATGGAAAATTGATGAGGAAACAGTGGAAACAGTGAGAGACTTTATATTTGGGGGGTCCAAAATCACTGCAGGTGGTGAGTGCAGCCATGAAATTAAAAGACGCTTGCTCCTTGGAAGAAAAGTTATAACCAAACTAGACAGCATTTTAAAAAGCAGAGACATTCTTTTACCAACAAAGATCCATCTTGCCAAAGCTATGGCTTTTCCAGTAGTCATGTATGGATGTGAGAGTTAGAATATGAAGAAAGCTGAGTGCCAAAGAACTGATGCTTTTGAACTGTGGTGTTGGATAAGACTCTTGAGAGTCCCTTGGACTGCAAGGAGATCCAACCAGTCCATCCTAAAGGAAATCAGTCCTGAATGTTCATTGGAAGGACTGATGCTGAAGCTTAAACTCCAATACTTTGGCCACCTGATGTGAAGAATGGACTCATTTGAAAAGACCCTGATGCTGGGAAAGATTGAAGGCCAGAGGAGAAGGGGATGACAGAGGATGAGATGGCTGTAATGGCATCACTGACTCAATAGACATGAGCTTCAGTAGGCTCTGGGAGTTGATGATGGACAGGGAGGCCTGGCGTGCTGCAGCCCATGGGGTCGCAAAGAGTTGGACATGACTGAGCAACTGAACTGAACTTACGGAACTGAATATGAGAAGTAGCATATCGAAGAAGCAATGGCAGGAAACTGTTGAAATGCAAAAAGCACTGAAATGCAGAGAATGGGTCAAGTCTTTCTGAGTTCACAAGATCACAAAAGAAGGCAAAATATCTATCATCTCTGTGCGTATCTATACATCCATGTTGTTGTTTTTGTTGCAGATCAGTCACCAAGTCATCTCCGACTCTGAGACTCCATGGATCACAACACACCAGTTGTGTTTGGATCACAACCTTCACTATCTCCCAGAGTTTGCTCAAATTCATGTCCATTTAGTTGGTGATGCTATCTAATCATCTCATTTTCTGCCTCCCCACCCCATTCTCTTGCCTCCAATCTTTCCCAGCATCAGAGTCTTTTCCAATGAGCCAGCTCTTCACATCAGGTGGCCAAAGTATTGGAGCTTCAGCTTCAGCATCAGTCTTTCCAATAACTATTCAGGGTTGGTTTTCTTTAGGATGGACTAGTGTGACCTCTTTGTGTCCATATTTATGCCTACGTCTGTATCTATAGTGTTATTTGAGGAAGTCACCCAAAGAGTCGGACATGACTGAGCAACTGAACAACAGCAACATTTCCACTGAAGGAGTAAAGAAAGTCTGAAGATGAAGGAAAGTTTCTAGCAGTGAACTAAAGCTCACATAAAAAATCATGGAAGAAGGTAGCTAAGGGACAGGCATGGACAGCCCATGAGTGGAATTAATGGGTAAGCTGAACTAAAATGAGTATTGAGGTGTGGAAAAAGCAATAAAAAGGATAAACCAGGGAGATAGAAATGGGTGATGTCAGAGCTTGGGAACTATAGAGATAAAAAGGAGTAGTTTGTGATATTTTAATTTCAAAGTAAGTGGATGATCACAAGAGTAGAGTTAGGCAGAGACTCCCATCAAATTTCACATAAGGTGTTTTTTGACTTTAATGAGCTCTCTTTGGTCATGTACTTTGTACTTTATAGAAAGATCAAGTATTTTCTCCTGCCTGTCTTGTTCTTAAATATACCTCAAATTAGAATCAAAATGTGTGTGCTTACCAAAACATAAGACACATCAAACCCAGACCATGAATTTTTTATAGGCACAGAAGAATTAAAAGATCAGATTAAATTCAGAGCAATAACTGAAACCCTGCTCAGAATTAATGTCCCTCATTACTTGAGTGAAGTTTTCAAGAGTAAATACTGCTCATTTCACAGTCAGAGCACTGAACTGGTGACATGCTTATAGTTCGCTCAGGCAATCCACTCACACTTTAATATGATATTTCTTAATTATGATAAAATATTCTAGGATGGAAATTATGTTTGGCCATTTACGCAAACTTTCATTTTGTGCAAATTAATGCAATTCATGACTTGGTATGCCTCAGGGCTTAAATATTTAAATGATGTTTAATATAATCTTTCCCAGTAGACAAAACCATTCTGGAAAAAGCAAACTTTGAATGATACTAAGAAAATGTTTACTTAAATCTGAATCTGTTAATGTTGAGAATAAATGCTTCAATTTATTTTATAACCTTCTACTCTGCTTCTCTGTGCTATTTTATGTATGCTTAAGCTATTTGTCATTTGGATTTCTCTGGGTTTTAAATATTCATATACAAATTTTTTCTATTTGTGGTCAGTCATTTGCAAAGATAACCTCTTATATACATGCACTATCAAGAAGTGAAGTTTTTGTTTGTTTGTTTGTTTTTTCTCCACCTTTTGAATCTAGGCTTGGCCATTTGACTTGCTTTGGCCAATGAGATGTTAGTAAGCATGAGATAAACAAAGACTTCAAAAGTACTTGCTCATTAGAGCTTTCTCTCTTCCATGCCCAGTTGGGACCTGAAGACTATAATGTGAAAGATCCTGAACTCATCTACTAAGCAGACCATTTAGAGTAGAGCAAAGTAGCCAAGCTGGACGGTCTACTAACCACCTCCCTTGTGTTGAGGCCATCTTAGACAATCTAGTCCCAGTTAGGCCACTAGAAGACTACAGATAAGTGAATGGCTCCAGGAAGACAATGAGAACTACCCAGCAGAGCTCAAAAACTACAAATTGATGACCCATTGAATGGAACTCATGGAATCATTAGCAAATAAAACTGTTGTTGTTTTAGGCTAATACGTTTTATAGAATTTCTTACACAGCAATAGATAAGTGATAACACTAATACCTATTATCCTCTGAAATAAGTAGCATTCATTTAACAAGGCTGGTACAGAAGAGTCATGGTAAACAAAGCAATGATCTAATTGGAAGAAAATGAGGAAATTAAAGTATGAGCATTATATTCATTCTCAGTCTGATCCAATTGCCATTTATATCACCACTGACCTTGTTTAGCAAATCTTTAGTCTTCTAAATTGGCTTACAGAGTGCCAAAATGATATAAATATGTAACTTCCAAATGGTTTCAATTCCTACCCTGCCATCCGAGTAATCCATTTAGTAAACCCCATTTCCTAATTTGTTAACAGTGGGATCCTGGGAAGCAGTCTCAGTAGCAGAGTAGTTTATGACTGCATGGCTAGACTGATCGCAACACACCTGCCTCACTACCATTCACCTCATATCATGAATAGGAAAGGCTATCAGGGAACATGGTGCTACCAGGAGTTAAACTGAGTTTGGGCCAAGATTGCCTCTAAGACCAGAGCTATAAGACAAGAAAAATTAACTACTGATCAGGATTTCTGCTAATGGTTTTTAACCTGGGACAGGCATAATAATCACCAGTGAACTTTTTTTAAAACTACCATTTATTCCCCATCTATTGGAAATTGTAATTCATTCAACCTGAGATAGGGTGCTAACATAGGCTTTGGGTTTTTTTTATTGAAGTAGTTTCTCTACAGTTTAGTTTCTGTTGTACAGTTAAATGAATCAGCTGTGTGTATGTATGTATATATATATACATATATATATACACACACACACATATATATATACATATATATATCCCATCCCTCTTGGACCTCCCTCCCACTTCCCCCTGCCACCTATCCAGATCATTAAAGAGCACCACTGAGCTGAGTTTCCTGTGCTTTATAGCAGGTTCCCACTAGCTATTTTACAGATAGTAGTGCATATACATCAATCCTAATATCACAGGAAATTGCATGCACACTGCTACATAAGAATAACCAGTAAAAGCAAAGGAGGACATTTCACACATTTACAATATGATATGATTTGAGGGGTAACAAGGTGATTGCTTTAATAATACAACTCCCACTTGCTTAATATAATGCTTGAGGTTACACTGTCTCTTCTTTGGCTGAAAATATATTACCCACAGTCAGAGATCTTATAGTCAAAGGGAAAGGCTTGCAATCAGGAGTCTTAGATTCTCTAATTAGTCACCTAATCTTGATGAAGTCACTTAACCTCTCAGTTTCTTCTGCAACAAAACAGGGAAAGACATTTCTGCTTCCTAGGTTTCTGTGAATGTCAAATAACATACATAGAAAAGTATTTGGCAAACTCTAAAATGCCATGGAAAATAAAGAATTATTGCCCTTCTATAAGAAAAAGCCAGTAATGTCTCTGATCAAACTTACTTATTTGAATTACCAGCCTATTATCTAACAAACTGATGAAGAAAAGAGACTAGGTACAAGTAACTTTGGATTTCCTGGGAGGGAGGAAACCTCTGATGTGAGATAGTATCTAGGAAGGAAGAATCAAGGGTCACCTCCCCCACTTGGGGGACCGTCACCAAGTGCCTAAGGACAACAGATGAATGGAACAGAATCAGGAGGCTCAAAAAGGATCCTAAGTGCAAGCACTTCCTTCTTCCCAATTTAGTCCATAATCAGTTTGACAAATGGCCCTAAATCAAAATGGTTCAATGGGTTCAAATTATTCTTCAATAATAGGACAGGTTAGACAGAGAAAGAATAAAATAAGATATACCTTGGAATAAAGCGCTTGGTTGGATGTTTGATTTTCATAGGTTTCTCTTTATCATTTTCCATTTGAAAATCAAATTATTGCCATTTTTCATATTTGAAAGCATAGACCTATAAAAACAGAGTCAGAGGAGGAATTCTGCAGATACAGTAAAAATAAAAGTGAATTGCTCTTGTAATTGCCTGGCAGACTTAGCTTATATGAACAATTATTCATAATCTTTTTTGATTCTGCAGTGTAATAAGAGGTTTTCTTCTTTTGATGGCAATAAAATAGGTTCCTTTATTAAGGCTATAATGATCAAAATGAAAATTTGAAAAAATATGGGCTTATGCACCAGGAGAAAAAAGAGTTTGAATGTGTAAAATACTGAACCAAAGAAGCAAAGGTTTTTCTTACTATAAGCTTTTGAAAATGTTATATAAAGGTGAATCCCATGCACTTGTTTTTTTTTTATTTTAATAATATATTTTATTTAACCCAATATATTCAAAAATTATAATTTCAATATGCAGTCAATAGAAAATTTGAGATATTTTACATTCATTTTTCTCACTTAAGTCTTTGAAAGTCAGTATGTATATACTCACCTCATGTCTCAAATTGGCTTAGCCACATTTCAAGTGCTCAGAGCTGTACTGGTACTAGAAAATTGGAAGAACAGATTCAGAATGCAAGTATATTCCTAGGAGAAGGCAACAACTTAGCAAAGAAGCTAAGTCAATTTACATAATAACGAGCTCAGAGGTGTAGGAAACATGGAATAGGAAGAAATGCCTCTGGACTTGAGAGGGAAAGTGCAGTGGGGTGGGAAAGTGAGAAAAGGCTCTAAGGAGATGAGGCACTTGTTTGTCCAGTTGAACTGAACAGTCAGTGGGAGGAGAAAAGTAGGATTTAAAGAAGTATGGAGGGTTTATGGGTCCTTTTCACAGGGTTAAAGAAAAACTTAATTATCTTGTTATTTTATTTATTTTTTGAATAATTTATAAAGATTACACTCCATTTACAGTTACTACAAAATACTGATTATACTCCCTGTGTTATAGAATACATACTTGTAGCCTATCTTATATCTAGTAATCCGTACCTCCCACTTCCCCACCTTATACTGCCACTTCCCCCTCCCTGACTGGTAACCACTAGTTTGTTCTCCATATCTGTGAGTATGCTACTTTTTTGTTATATTCACTAGTTTCTGTTATTTTTTAGATTCTACATATAACTGACATGTGTGTGTGTGCATGCTATGTCACTTCAGTCATGTCTGACTCTTTTCAACCCTTTGGACCATAGCCTGCCAGGCTACTCTGTCCATGAGATTCTCCAGGCAAGAATACTGGGGTGGGTTACAATGCCCTTCTCCAGGGGATTTTCCCAACCCAGGGATGGAACCCACATCTCTTACATTTCGTGCACTGACAGAAGGGTTCTTTACCACTAGCGCCATCTGGGAAGTCCAACATTTAAGTCATATAATACACTATTTATCTTTCTCTGTATGGCTTATTTCACTTAGCATAATGCTCTCCAAGTCCATCTATGTCACTACAAATAGCAAAATTTCATTCATTTCTATGGCTGAGTAGTATTCCATTGTATATGTGTTCCACATCTTCTCTATCCATTCATCTGTTGATGGACACTTAGGTTGCTTCCACATTCTGGCAATTGTAAATATGTTTAAATATTTACATTTGTATGAACTTTACTCTTTGTCAGGAGCACTGCTCTGGAACTGAGCCACAAGGGTAAAAGCTTAAAAATATTAACAAATATTTTAAAGGAGGGCTTTAAGTCAAGGGGCTGTGAGTGGGGAGATAAAATCCCTAATCCATCTATCTTTTCATTTTCATAGAACATGGCAGTGAATACTTCCTGCTGCTTTCTCCATTGTCACCCACTGCCCTCCATCCAGTGGGTGGGGGTCTGACACTCACTGGGTCTCTCATTTCTGGTGGAAGGGTCAGATGTTAATAATCACTGGCCCAATATTCTTCCATCCAAGCTGACAGCCACAACACAGGCTCTCCCTTTGTGTTCACCAAATCCTTGCACACCCTCGCCCATGTGATAATGGACATGCAATTCCAATACAATAAAGTAACTGCTTTAGTGGAGCTTTGGTCAAAGTAGCATTAGAGCAAAAAGAAAGGAAGGCCCAGGGTTTGGAGGACATGCTTTGTAATCAATGGGACTCTTTGACTATTCACATCACTTTATATAATGTCATTTTGTCATTAACATTGCTGTGGAAATGCTATTTTCTTCCAGCTTTACTGAGACAAAATTGACATCATAACATTATAATAAAGCATTGTATAAGTTTAAGATTTATAACAGAATGGTTTGATATATGTATACACTGCAGAAAGATTAAAGATTCAACTCCTCACATAGTTACAAAGCTACAAAATTTTCTATATGGTAAAACTTTTAAATCTCTCAGTGTGTGCTCAGTTGTGTCCCACTGTTTGAAATCCCATGGACTGTAGCCCTCCAGGCTCCTCTGTCCATGGGGATTCTCCAGGCAAGAATACTGGAGTGGGTTGCCATTTCCTCCTCCAGGGGATCTTCTCGACCCAGGGATTGAACCTAAGTCTCTTGCTTCTCCTGCACTGGCAAGCAGATTCTTTACCACTGCACCACCTGGGATACCATTAAATCTCTTAGTGACTTTCAAATGTACAATATACTCTTGTTAACTGTAGTTACCATGCTGTACATTATATCCCCAGAACTTGCTCATCTTGTAACTGGAAGTTTTACCCTTTGACCAGCTTCACCCATTTCGCCTCCCAGTTCTCACTCCTACCCTTGCAACCATCAATCCATTCTGTTTTTATGAGTTCAGATTTTTTGTTTTGTGTTTTTTTTAGATTCCACATAAAGTAAGATCATACAGTATTTGTCTTTTTCCACTTGGTATATTTCACTTAACACAATGTCCTCAAGTTTCATCCATGTTGTTGCAAATGACAGAATTTCCTTACTTTTTAATCCCTGGATAATATTCTATTCATTATTTTCTTTCCATTTACTTTTTGTCAAACCATTTATCTGTTACTGGACATAGGCTGTTTTCATTACTTTCCTATTGTAAATAATGCTGCAATCAACATAAATATCTGCATAGGGGTGCAGATATATCTTCATGACAGTGAATTTATTTCCTTGGGATATATATTGCAAGGGCATCTCTGAATCATATGGAAGTTCTATTTTTAATTTTTTAAGGACCGTCTATACTGCTGTCTGCAGTGACTGCACCAACAGTGCACAAGAGTTTCATTTTATCTACATCCTCCCCAGCATTTGCTACCTCTTATCTTATTGATAGCAGACATTCTAACAGGTACAGTGCTAATTGTTGTAAGCCCTGATAACCTTCTCTGTTCCTATTTGGTTCTCAGTAGTCAAGCCCCATGGATTTCCTCAGCTATCCCTGGGTCTCTTGGGAAGGACCAAGCAGTGACAAGGAAGCTGGATGTCCACCCTGGGCTCTTGGGAGAAACCATAGACCCTCAGTGTATTATCATGCAGTGCTGGGAGACGGGCAATGCAGTCAGAGTACAGTTACTCCCCTTACCCTTCTAAGGTAAGGTGCTTCAGGATCTCTGTGGTCCCTGGGAGTGCTTCAGCCTCACCTCTGGGTTTCTTGGATTTTCACAATGGTACTTTGCCTGCGGATATGGATAGTTGGTCTTCTTGTGAGGGAGTCTGAAGTTGGAAATGACCTATGTCATCATTTTGATCTGTGCACTTGATTTAATTTTTTAAATGAAATGTCAATTTGGGGGAAATATGACAAATGTATATTTTTTAATAAAAAAAAACAAAAACTATATTCTTTTTTCTAAAAAGAACTTCATGGCAATTTTGAACACTTTTCAAATAAATAAAAATTGTTTACTAATTTTGTGAGGATGTATTTTTTTAATCCATACATTTCTTTGCCCTATAAACTATCATACATTTCTTTGCCCTGTAAACTACCAAAGAATGTCTTTTTATACCTGTCTCCTTTCTTACAAATTGACACAATGATATGAATTTCTTATCTCCTGTGATGCACTTGTGGGTGGGACTTCCCAGGTGGTGCTAGTAGTAAAGAACCCACCTGCCAATGCAGGAGACACAGGAGACTCAGGTTCTATTCCTGGGTGGGGAAGATACCCTGGAGGAGGGCATGGCAACCCACTCCAGTGTTCTTGCCTGGAGAATTCCATGGACAAAGGAGCCTGGTGGGCTATCGTCCATGGGGTCGCAAAGAGTCAGACACATCTGAAGCAACTTAGCATGCAGCATGCACACACTTTTGTGCAATAATAAAAGATACTTGATAGCTCTTCTGAGTTAGACAAAGACTGATGTCACCCAGCCCAATGGTTTCTCCCCTTTTGGACCTGTTTTATGAATGTGCATTGTTATTTATGTCCTGATTCCCTGCTTAGATGTTTCTATATAACCTGGGATCATTAAATCAAGCACAATAAACATACAAGTTAATGATGAATAACAATATAATTTGATAGACATTGTAGCAAAAGTACTATAAAAGTAAAACAATATCACAATACATCATGAAGGCAGTCAGAGACCTGTTACGTACTATGTCCAATGAAGGAGGTGCACATTGAAACACCTATACTCTCACCCCATAGAAGGAACAAACAAGTCTGCCCCTCTTCAGTTGAGTGACCAGCAAGGGAAACCGTTACTTGTTATTGCTCCCCCCCGATGCAGCAGGGGCCCCAGTAAAGCCTTACCTGAAAAAACAAAAACATCTATTGATTATCTCATGGTCACTATGTGCCAAAGTCTTGGTTTGACTTAGCTGGGTCCTCTGCCCAGTGTCTTATCAGGCTGAAATCCAAATACTGGATGAGCTTCATTCTTGTCTAGAGCTCAGGATACTCTCCGAGGCTTACGTGGCTGCTGGCAAAATTCAGTTCCTTGCAGCTGTAGGACTGACATCCCTACATTCCTGCTGGCTGTCAGTGCCTAGAGGCCACCACAGCCCTCTCACAAGCCTTCTCACACATGGCAGTTTACTTCTTCAAGGCCAGCAAAAGGATCTCTCTCCAGTCTGCTAAGACAGAGTCTTCTGTAGTTTAAGATAACCATGCAGCAGCTATCCCATTACCACTGCCATCTTTTATCAGCTGGAAGTAAATCACAAGTTCTGTCTGCAATTAAGAGAGGAAAATATGAAGATTTGACTCATTTGGGAGTCACCTCAGAGTGTGTCTGCCACAAGATGACATGAAAGTTTCATAAAGATGATGTTTAAGATAAACTTGGAGGTTGCATCTGATTGGACAGCCAAGGTGAGGAGTGAGGAAAGAGATGAAGCAAAGACATTCCAAGCAAGGAGAAAATTATGAGCAACAAGGCAGAGGGGAAAAGTACAAAACACATTCTGAAAGAGTTATTTGTCCACACAATGGAGTAAAATGACCTCTGTTCTTTCCACCTTGTGTGAATTTCTAGGAATTCCCAAAAAAGAAGGCAGATCTCCTGATAACTCAGATGGTGTCTTTGTGTGAATTAGATAAACACATCCTTCTTCCCAGTAGGCGTGTAAGTGCATGCTTATTCGTGTCTGCCTCTTTGCAACACCATGGACTGTAGCCCACCAGGCTCCTGTGTTCATGGGATTTTCCCAGCAAGAACACTGGAGTGGGGTGCCATTTCCTCCTCCAGGAGATCTTCCCCACCCAGGGATAGAACCCAAGTCTCCTGCATCTCCTGCATTGCCAGATGGATTCTTTACCACTGCACCACCTAGGAAGCTATATATACCTCCCAGTATATATAACATCACAAATAGAGCACAGCTCTGTAGGTCATGAGCAGGCTGGATTTCATGCCCCACTCTTTTAGCCACTGCCCTTATCTACTGAGCAGGCTACACAGTGACTGTAAGCAGTGGCCTTGAAGGAATGACTGTAGAGAAATTTGGGTAGGGGGTAGCATAATGCTAGTTCTCTGCCCCAAATGCCTGACCATAGATCCCTCTGGAACTTTAATTCAGCTTCTTCTAAGGCTTTCTGCAGTCACCCATGTGATGGCATTGGTCTGCCCTGAACCTGAGCTGATGCTAGGGCAAATTTCAAAGCTGGCAGGTCTGAGCCGGAAGAAAGATGGCAAAAGAGATGCAGAAAGTGAATACAAACAGAAGGAAAGTGAACTGAAAATTAAATTATAGAAGATGTTGATAATGGTGTCAAGAAGGAATACAGATGTAAAGAGAAAAAAAATCCAAGATCAAGAATATTGGGATTTTATCAAAGAGAGGAGTTTTGCATTGGAGAGACTCAAAATAGAAAAAATCTAACCTATACATCAACAGAGTGAGATATTCACATGAAGTAGACTTCAGACTTCCAAACATTCAAAGAAGAAAACATCTGGGGAAAATGTCCTTTTCCTGAAGATTATTTTGCTTTTTTTATAAAGTGGAAATTTTCCTCAGGCTTTCATAATTCTAAAATTACAGTTTTACTTCAAAACCAAGTTAAGTACAATGTATTTCAATATTCATGAACTAAAATGACTTTAGAGCTAACTTTATATATGGTATTAATTACCAAATATATTTTTATTTTTCCAAAATAATAACTACTTTTCAAGTACCTACCATATGCTAGGCCATGAGTTTTATAAACATTGCCTCAGTTAATCCTTCCACCTCTGGAAAGTAATAATTAATATACACATTTTATACAGAAGAAAATTAAGATGTCAGGATATCAGATCAAGCTCCAAGGTCCTCCATTCTATTGCATATTGTGAACCATGCTTCCCAGGAGCTACACAACCTGGTCGTGTGAAGTAACTTGCCCAAGTCCACCCTTATAACTAGAAGAGGAAGTCTCATTCCTGCCACCCTTTGTACTGCACCAAAAAGTAAATTTCCACTGCTTCAAAGTTTTAGGAAATTTTATAATTGTGACCTGAGTAGCAGTTTATGGAGTTACACAATCTCTAGGTGTTTATTGAACCCGCCCTGTGTACTGAGCACAGTATTTGGTGTTCTGCGTGTTCTTTTCATTTCATCTTCACAGCTTTCTGATGTAGATCCTAGCATTATCCTCATTTCACACACAAGGATACTGAAATGGAAGGTTAATCATCCTGCTCACGATTGTCAGGCGGGAAGTGATGGATTGAAGATTGAACCCAGGTATCCCTGACTCATTGTGCAAAGGTAATCACAACATACTCCTCAGGTTGACTTCCTTACAATGGTTAATCTGAAAGTAACTTCCATTTATCTGTTTTCATATAAACTGTCAGGCTATTTTACAATGATTTATCACCACATATCAGATTTTATAGTCACCTCCATACAAACCTGTGGTTGATTAATTAACTAAAATTGGAAGACATTTTGATGATGAAAAGCACTAACTATTCCTATGAATAATAATTAGTGTGGGACTGCAACTGAATTATGTATGTCAGTATCGGGAATCAATCAGAGAGGGAGGGTGAGACCTCAGACTCCAGAACTAGGTAAGATGGATTAGTCAGGGCAACACAGATGACTAGAGCAGATATTAGCAGCAAAAAAGAAAACTTACTAGACTGCTAGTATGTGCCAGGCGCCACTCAGGACCCTAGATATACAGTGCTGAACAAGATAGAAGCCAACCCTGCCATCAGGGGTCTTACATATCTCTGCCATCAGGGGTCTTACAGTCCAGAACACAGCAGACTTCAGAGGTGGCCCCATCACAGGGGAGCATGGTGTCAAGGAGATCTTGCTTGGTCAGCAAGCCGACCAGTAGGAAGCAAGTACATGGCCAAGGTGGCTGTGATTTAGAGGCTGCACTCCAGTCCCTGGGAGGGTTGAGATAGTGTGAGGCAAGGCTACAGTATCAGAAGAGAACCAGGATGGATGAGGCTATATGAGTGGGACTTGGCTACTGAAATAAGGCAGGGACCTGCCCACAGGAAGTCAGCAAAAGCTTGGTTACTGGAAACAAATCAGGGCCTGCCCATCAGTGAGGTGAAAGTAAAGTTGGTCTTCAGGCCTAGAATTTCATAAGTCTTCCTGCAACCTTCTGGAAACAGAAATGATCCCAGAGGCTAAGGTACATGTGAGCCTCTGTTTTGTGGTACAGAACTGGGAGAGCTGTGAAAGGAGGACTCCAAATCAGCCATCTCCCTTTCCCAGAGGGAGCTTTTTTCTCTCTCAGATGGCTCACAACATTTATGTAGCTGTAATGAGAGATCTGGAGAAGGAAAAGGCAGCCCACTCCAGTATTCTTGCCTGGAGAATCCCATGGACAGAGGTGCCTGGCGGGCTACAGTCCATGGGGTCGCACAGAGTCAGAGGAGGCTTAGTGACTCAGCAACAACAACAACAAGAGATCCCACCACCAACTAAGTCCCAAACCAGAAGCTGCCAAATAGGCTCACAGAGGACTTTCCTCCTTCCCTACCAAAGAGACGCTTTTCCTAAGTATCAACTAGAAAGATGGCCCACAAGCTTTCTTGCCCAGTAATTCCACTCAGAAGCAATTGTAGTCCTCTTTCCTGGAAGCTGGACTCCCATCTTGAAATGGAGCTGGGCCCTGGTACTCCTGGGCACTGGGCATAAACGTTTTTCTGTGCACGTGCTCCCCTCCACTCCCCATTTTCTTGCTTTCAGGGTAAGCTGCGTTCAGCCTCCATGACTTCCCTTGAGTTCCAATGGGCAATTCAAATAGCTGCTAATTAGGGAAGGGATGGGGTGCAGAAACAGGGAGGAACAATCAAGAAACAATAGTACAGCCTTGGAGCAAGGTTCTGGTTCCCCTCAAGGGATATATATGAAATGAAATGAAAGTGAAGTCATTCAGTTGGGTCTGACTCTTTGCAACCCCATGGACTGTAGCCTGGCAGGCTCCTCCATCCATGGGATTTTCCAGCAAGAATACTGGAGTGGGTTGCCATTTCCATCTCCAGGGGATCTTCCTGACCCAGGGATCAAACCCAGGTCTCCCGCATTGCAGGCAGACTCTACCATCTGAGCCACCAGGGAACCCCTTGTGTAATAATACATATCTTTGAGCTGTTTTGAAGGCACTGAAACTCCAACCAGGTTGAAGAAGTTAACAGTATGCTGCCCACAAGCAGAAGACCCCAGACTGGTTGGAACAAGAAGGTTGATGATGCTGACTCCCACTTACCTCACCACCAACCAGTCAGAAGAATGTCCACGAGCTGAGCACATAGACAATCTCTTTGGCTCATTTACTATGAAACTCCCAACAAGACCCCCTGGGTCAGGAATCACAGTTTAGAATGCATTAGATGACTGTGGCCCCCCTTTGCCTGGAAAAGGAATAAGGTTCTTTTTTCTAATTCACCCAAACTCCACAGATGAGATTTAATTCAGTGTTGGAGGACAAAGGGTGGACTCAGCTTAAGCCTTTGCTCTAAGTGATGAACTTGCTTTAAAAAATGAAGCAGTCCTGGTCTCTGGAGCCTTACCATTTCTGGGTGTGAAGAATTCGACCCCACAGCCCCACAGCCAGAAACACTACTCTCCTGCGATACTGATTTGAAATGAAAATATCTCCTACCATATTAATACACAAGAAATGTCACAGCTATCAGTGATTCCAAATGTGAATGAGGGATCCCAAAACTGCAATCCAGCAGATGCCGCCACACTCCCCCCTCGGTGATTGCTGAGGAGCTCAGGGAATACAGGCATCAGTCACCTGCCACTCCATAAGGTAAACAAGGAAACAGGATTTGGCCCCAGATAGCTGAGATGCATATGAAAGGAATGAATTCAGTGAGTGAAGAGGCTTGCATCTTCCCACACAGAGAACGCTAAATTCCTTAACTTGTTACCTGATCTTTATTGTTCAGACTCCCTGTTCCCTTTGTTGCAAACTTGTATATAGCCTGACTCCCCCTCCTGCCTCTTTGGACCAATTTTCTCACAGGTAGCTCAGCTGGTAAAGAAGTTGCCTGCAACGCAGAAGACCAGGGTTCGATTCCTGGGTCAGGAAGATCTCCTTGAGAAGCGTTAACCTACGTATTCTTGGGCTTCCTTGGTGGCTCAGACAGTAAAGAATCCGCCTGCAATGCAGGGGACCTGGGTTCAATCTCTGGGTTGGGAGGATCTCCTGGAGGAGGGCCTGGCAACCCACTCCAATATTCTTTTTTTTTTTTTTAGTTGTTAAAGTAATGTCTCTGCTTTTTCTTTCTTTTCTTTTTTTTTTTAACAAATTTATTTATTTTAGTTGGGGGCTAATTACTTTACAATATTGTAGTGGTTTTTGCCATACATTGGCATGAATCAGCCATGGGTTTACATGCATTCCCCATCCTGAACCCCCCTCCCACCTCCCTCCCCATCCCATCTCTCTGGGTCATCCCATTGCCCCAGCCCTGAGCATTTGTCTCATGCATCGAACCTGGAATGGTGTTCTGTTTCACATATGATAATATACATGTTTCAATGCTATTCTCCCAGAACGTCCCACCCTCACCTTCTCCCTCAGTATTCTTGCCTAAAGAATCCCCATGGACAGAGGAGCCTGGTGGGCTGCATCCATGGGATAGGAAAGAGTCGGACATGACTGAGCAACTAACCATAGCACTGAGATGCTGTCCCCTGGACTCGGTGTCCTAAACATTACCAACTCTCTACTTTCAGATTGTGACTATATTTTTTAGTCAACGCTGATGTGCCCAACATTGCTGAAGAGCTGCATAGCATCATCGCAGGGCAGGGCCCAGCCACACCAGAGAGCTACACTGAGCTGGTATCTACCTGTTGGTCTGGGCTGCTGACTCTTCCACAGCTGAGGCCCTAGAACCCCACCCCCAGTTCCCTTCTCCTTCAGACCCAGGAGTCCAGCACCACATCCTCTCCCCTTAAGATCTAGAAGTCCAGGTTCCCCAGACCCCTGGCCCCCCAGAACTAGGTGGCAAGGTCCTCAACACCTCCCTGCCTTCAACAGAACAGACATCTCTGCTCGAGTTTCCCTGGGACCAGTCTGCCCCAGGTTCCTGCTCCCTAAGGACCCAGGAGTATGGGGGAAGGCACGGAGTAGGATGCTGTCCTGAAGCAAGAGCTCAAGCCCACTGCCCCTTTTCCCTCCAGACCTGCCTTCCCACTCCAGTCTCCTCTTCCCTCACAACCAAATGTCCTGGATGGAAGCTCCCCACCCCCAGTCTCTTTCTATCCCTGAAGGCAGGACTCCAGGCGCCTCAGCCTCTCTCAGGACTCATGGGCCCTCAGCTCTGTCTTCATTCGGTGGTAGTCACTCCGTCATGTCCGACTCTTTGCCACCCATGGACTGTAGTCCACCAGGCTCCTCTGTCCATGGGATTCTCCAAGCAAGAATACTGGAGTGGGAAGGCATTCCTTTCTCCAGGGGGTCTTCCCCACCCAGGGATGGAACCCACGTCTCCGGCATTGCAGGCAGATTCTTTACTATCTGAGACACCAAAGAAGCCCGTGTTCATTCAGAAAACAGAAATTCCAGCCTCCAGTCTCATCTCTGCGAATCCAGAATTCTGCCCGCAGCCCCCACCCTGCCTCCATCAGGGCCACCTCCACCTCCACACGTACCCAGTCCAGGCGTCCGGACTAGCTGCTACAGGTTCCCCAGAAGCTGGAGAGGTGTGGAAGGGCCCCCTGCATCCGGGTGCTCCGTGAACCCTAAGCCCACCAGGCCAGTGCCAACAGGCCAGATCCAACAACAGCCACGCTGCCATGCTGGTGATCATCATGCCCTCGATGCCTGTGCTTTTTGGCCTCTATTTGATCCCCTTTGGGTCTTAGGTGGAACAGGGGTGGAGACTGAGAGTGGGAGGGGTGGGCACCTGTGAGATGCTCATTCTGCAATTCCTCAACTCAACTTCCTTAGCCCTGTCATTATTCTGCTTGGCTGCTCCTGGCCTCTGTGTGTGTGTGTGTGTGTGTGTGTGTGTGTGTGTGTGTGTGTGCGCGCCCATGCGCATGCGTGCCTCAGCCTGTTTGGCATTATCTTTGCATTGCATAACAGTGCAAAGCCCTGGCAGCCTTAATGCATTAGCACTTCCATGTGAGTACACCTGGTCAACAGGTGCACCCTCCTGAACCCCTATCACCTTTGGGTCCATCTTACCTGGCCTGTGGCTGTGCATTGCTGAATTCCCTGGACACTTCTAAGCACATGACTACTGAATGCTCTACTTTGTTCTTCAGATTCCTAAATACATCCTGAATCCTAAATACACTTCTTAAAACAACAAAGAAGTGAGGCAAGCCTGACAAAGATGTAGACCCAGCTGTGTGCTGTCCTGCTTTGCAGAGGGCCTTCCCTAAGACCTATTCAGTTCTCTGACTTGAATTCTTATCAAGGAGTCAGTTTCTTCAAAGGCTCCATTTCAGTCTCTTCCATTTCTGTGATTAGTCCCCTTTCCTACTACAGAGGAAACAGCCTTTCTTTGTTTTGACCTTACTCTCAGTCCATTTTTCAAACACAATAAGGGAGTAATTTTCCTTCACTGATGCTATGTGTATATCTATAGGCTACAACCTCTGACAGTGAAAGGCACAAATTGCATTTTATTTGATTCAACAAGTTAGAACTATTATCTTTTGCAAAGAGATGTAATGTTTTTCCAAAAGATAGGATTTTAAAATAGGATGTTTAAACTGTCACTTACCCCATTTTCTTTAAAGGCATGTCTTCTCAAGAGAGTAATTAGAAGTTCTCAACTCATTTGCATCTAAGCCTGGACCTATACATTGCCAAAGCTGTCAGATATTTCACAATAAGTGTTTGTAAATATTTCCATTTAACATACATATTAAAAGTCTAAGTGACTCTTTCGTGAGTACATGGTAAATATTCAAGAGTCAAATAATCTGCATAACCCTGGGTGACTTAGCCAATAACTTCCAAAGTTTTTTCATATTTCCAATTATGTTATGCTTGAAACAGAGCAGTTATGATGCCCAACTGGCAGTGACATCTCATGTGAGACACATCCAGTGTCTATAGTCAGAGTGACTGTACCTCAGATCTCCTGGCTGAGTTCAATGTTCCCCGCTTAGGTGTCCTATGCTCAGAACCTGTTATTTGTCAATATGTTCCTATCCTTTGAGGAAACTATGCTATATTCTGAATTTTTAATAGATCTTTTTCTATGGAAGCTTTATTGAAGAAATAAATAAGTGACAGCTGAGTTGTCACTTTTTATGACACGCTTACAGGCAAAGCACAATTTATAGTCCATCTTAGTCTGTTCAGGAGGCTATAACAGAACACCACAGACTGGGTGGCTTATAAACAACAGAAATTTATTTCCCACAGTTCTGGAGGCTGGGAAGCTCCAGGTTAAGGCGCCAACATGATCGTATTCTGGTGAAGGTTCTCTTCGTGTTTCTTTCACGATGGCGCCTTCTCACTGCATCCTCACTGGGAGGAAACGGAGAAGGATTTCTCTGAAGCGTTTTATGAGAGCACTGATTTCAGTCATAAGGATTCTGCCTCCTGACCTAATCACCTTCCAAGGACCCCACCTCCTAATATCATGGCCTTTGGGAGCTAGGCTTCGGCAAGTGAATCGGGAGTGGGGGGCTAGGAGACTGAACACGAACTTGAGCAAACTCCTGGAGATGGTGAGGGACAGGGAAGCACAGCATGCTACAGTCCATGGGGTCCCAAAGAGTCGGACACAACTTGGCAACTGAGCAACAACAAGCTAGGATACATTCAGACCACAGCATAGTTCTTTGCAGTCTTCTTGTGATCTTCATTTTGGCATCTGGGATCTAGTTCTCTGACCAAGGATTGAACCCAGGCCCCCTGCATTGGGAGCACGGAGTCTTAGCCACTGGACGACCAGGGAAGCTCCTTGCTAGGCTTTTTAATGTCTTTCATATATGGACCTCCATATTACCATGAGAGAATTTGAGAGACATCCAGATTTATAGGCTTGGGTAAAATGCAGATTTGTACAAGAAGTTACTTATATTAAAATAGAGCATGGCAGCGAGATAAATTGCTGCTATCCTTAGTGTGGCTGAGTAAATTGAGGCTATCTCTGGGTAAACCAGGTCTTGAAAATACTGAATCCTTTTCAAGAATGTTCAGTTGGTTAGCTTTTTTCTAACTTGGAAATTTTTAAACGAAAATAGATTCTTGAGGACACCCCAAAGTAGACTGAAAGTCTTATTGTTTCCCCTGTAGGCTGATCAAATCCCTCAGGCAAAGCTGGTAATGAATCAGATAATGTATGTATAGAGGCCATGAAATATCATGCAGAAATAGCAACCCAGTTTACTCCTTTCTATATTATACTGCAAATGATGGAGAAGGGAGATTATTTGTTAAATGATATTAATAATTAAATATCTACCAAGTAATTATGAATATCAGATACTACTACTCTTTGAGTTTTACTCTGAATTATCACATTTAATTCTCACACCTTGAGATAGGTACTATTATCTCAATTTTGCAGATGACTAAACTACATACAATGTGGTTAGGAAGGTAGCTCAAAGTCACAGTTACTATATGAAATTGCCTGAATTTGAACCAAGTCAGTATAGCTCTAGAGGCCAGACTCCTAACCACTAGACCACCTGCTCCTCACTGATAAGGCAACACACACAGACACCCACACACAATGTAATTTCTACAGGCCAATCACCACAGTCAGGACTTTTACATGTTATATCACTATATCACCATAATAAATGAGGCATAATTTCATTATTTCCTTGTTTTATTTCTGTGTATAAATTTCCTAATTTCAGAAATAGAAATTTGAGATGTACTCCCAGTTTTCTAGTAGATGAGATGAATTCTTTAAATTGGGTAATTAGGCATCTTTAAAGAACACAAAGTGAAATTGCCCAAAGGAATAAAAAGAGATGAGAATAAACACCTCACAATGAAGGAACTTTCATACCTCCAAAGGTAGTAGAGGAGGGTAATTCAAGACACTAGAAAGATGAAGCTATAAAGGCAGTTTCCATCAGGAAATTAAAGAATAAACAGACAATACCGCAAAAGGCTTTGTCATAAACTTCAGAGAAAATAAATCTACAAGTAATTGCAGTGACAAGCTCTAAAGTGTGAATATTTGGAAGAAACAGATTGCCAAATTTCTATCAAAAATCAGAGACAAACTCAGATGATGAGTGATAGTAAATGGAAGCCTCAACTTTGCAGTTCTAAAGTGATAGTAAAAAATCATTATTCTGTCTTGCTCTCTCCATCTCTCTCTCTCTCTCTCTCTCTCACACACACACACACACACACACACACACACTCACAACACACTCACACATTTTCTACTATGTGCACAAGTGAGTGTCAATCTGCTAAGGAAAAGGAAATGAAGGAGCCAAGAGAAAGAGAAAGAGCAGAGATACCACGTAAACCCAAGTGAGGGAGACAGAGAGCAAGGACAGAATGGATGAAAATGACTTTCCACTTCAGGTGTGGTGTCTGACTTCACTTCATTATTGCGGTTGTTGTTCAGTCATTAAGTTGTGTCCGACTCTTTGCGACCCATGACACTGCAGAACACCAGGCTTCCCTGTCCTTCACTTCTCCCAGAGTTTTCTCAAACTCACGTCCATTGACTCAGTGATGTCAGCCAACCATCTCATCCTCTGTCATCCCCTTCTCCTCCTGCCCTCAGTCTTGCCCAGCATCGCGGTGTTTTCCCATGAGTCAGCTCTTCACATCAGGTGGCCAAAAGTTTTGGAGCTTCAGCTTTAGCATCAGTTCTTTCAGTGGATAATCAGGGTTGATTTCCTTTAGGATTGACTGGTTTGAGATCAAACCCATCAAATCAGTCAGTCCTCTCACTGGGTCACTGTATCTTTTTAATATATTTCCATTTTTACTTAAATTTGAGTGGGCTTTGGTTAAGTGGCAGGCACCATTCATGAGTCTGAGAATATGACTACAAAAAACAAAATTATGGACTTTTCTACAGATTGGTCTTAGTCTGAGAATATGACTACAAAAAACAAAATTATGGACTTTTCTGCAGATTGGTCTTAGTACATAAGTATGATAAACAACATTGATTCCACAAGAAATTGTGTACTAAGTCCCTGGTAACCAACTTATGGGGGTTTCCCTGGTGGCTCAGATAGTAAAGAATCTGCCTGAAATGCAGGAGACCTGGATTCGATCCCTGGGTCAGGAGGATCCCTTGGAGAAGGGAATGGCTACCCACTCCAGTATTCTTGCCTGGAGAATTCCATGGACAGAGGAGCCTGATGGGCTACAGTCTATGGGATTGAAAACAGTTAGACACGACTGAGTGACTAACACACACACACAAACAAACAACTTATAACATGCAACAATCCCATTAGTCACCTAAGAAATTTCTATAAATCTCTATAACTATGCATATATTAATAGTAATTTCTCAGTTAAACATTTACTACCCCATTTATTCATCCCTACACACATTGCTAAATAAATCTTGATGTTTATAATCCACACTCTGTACCATAGAAACTGGTGTCCAGATCTCAAATTCTTGGTCATGACCTCTTCTCATTCTTCCCGAAGATATTACATCAAACTTCTAATATATATTTTAAGTCTAAAATAAAGTTCTAAATCTAAAATATTTTTAGATTTCCATATAAAGCATAGTCCTAAGGACATGTGTTTTGAAATCAGACAGACTGGTGTCCAAATCTTAGCTCTGTTACTTTGCACATAGTATTAAACTCTCCTAGCCCATAGATTTCACATCTGTAAAAGGAGGATAATCATCTCTATCATATAGGATTAACATGAGGGTTAAATCAAATTAAGTAATATACAGATTAAGCCCATCTCTCCTAGTACAAAGTGAGCATTCAAAACTTTTTCATGTAAAGTAGTCACATGTGTGCGCATACACGCACGGACTTAGTCTCTCAGTCATGTCTGATTCTTTGTGACCTCACAGACTATATAGCACAACAGGCTCCTCTGTCCATGAGATTCTCCAGGCAAGAATACTGTAGTGGGTTGCCATTCTCTTTTCCAGGGAATCTTCACAACCCGGGGATTGAACCCAGGTCTCCTGAATTGCAGGTGGATTCTTTATCGTCTGAGCCATCAGGGAAGCCTATAAAGTGGCTACACTTTACTATTTGTTGAGCTAAACATCAAAAGAGTTAGTTGACTTGGAAGCCCTTGAGAAACAATACGCTTCTGTGTCCTCTTCTGATGAGAATATATCAGAAAGTGGAAGTAGACAAGTCCTATTTTGTAGCTAAGTGGTCAACTTTATTTTTCTTTCCACTCTAATTCTAATGATTTTATTTCATCCCATGATACGTGGGATATTCTCACATTTCTTCTCTACCATATTTTAAGGAAGCAAATACAGTAATTTCATGAACACAAATACAACCTCAACCTGGGAGATCAGCCAAACTGCAAAAGAACAGCTGAAAGTGATATATTTTTTTTAATTAAACCTCTAAATCCATCTTACCAAATCTAGGGGGCAGATGTGGATACAAATGATGTATGAATTGCCATATAATCCTTCCCCATAATAATCTCCTTACAGGACCTGGAAATGACACTGATTGAGAAATGACATGCTATTTCTCATTTAAGGCTATTAACTAAGACACCTCTTTAACATTCCTCTCTTTCACCTCTCTCCTCAGGGCAGCATTTCAGTATACAAGGCTAGTCTGGAATTGACATTTGTTCTGAAGGAGAAATTCATTCATCTGCAGCTCTTCCTAAACAACTTCTACCTTAAGGAAACAAGCTCATATCCTTCCCTCAGTTAGCTTCCTCAGAATCTGACAAATGAAAAGTTTTTCTAATCATTCAAATGCCAAGCAAGAAGAAATAAAATTGATCTTAATTGACCTTCTTAGTAGAAAATTAGAACTACCCTTTCCCAATAATGAAAGTCCTCTTAAACCTTCAAAAAGGGAGGAAGGATCAATTAAAAGTCAAAAAGCGCAGACGGAAAGCAAGTCCAGGTGACCGCATGGTTAGAAGCTATTCCGTCTCGCCCAGTATTGAAGGTCCTGGGGCTGACGATTCACCAAAGGGTAGAAACCTCTGCCTAGGTGGGAAAACATTCAGATACAGAGAGAATTCAGAGTTTCTCTGTTTTCATAAAGCACCCTGGCCTTGAATATGAAATGCAGAGTTTCTTCTTCACCAGAACCCACAGAATTTATCAACCCTGTGTTCTGCCTTTCACATCAGTAATTTTTTCTTATTTGCGTATTGTTCTTAATCACTGAATCACTCAATCAGTCTGTTAGGGCCATTTTGAAAACATGAACAAACAAGATCAATAATATATCAAGGAATAGGCATAAAATAAATACAATTGTTTTGTCTTCATAGTTTCTTTACATCTTGTTTTTGAAAACTCCAACTCCACATATATTAATATATCTTTGCAAATGCTTTGGGCTTCCCTGGTGGCTTAGACTGTAAAGAATCTGCCATAATGCAGGAGGCCAGGGTTCAATCCCTGGGTCTGGAAGATCCTCTTGTTAGGTAGTTAGAACAGGATAAAAGAGTCCAGAATGGCGGTGGCTAAAAGACAAGGAAGGGGAAAGCCCGCAAAAATAGAACAAAGGAAGGTCCGAGGACCAGAGTGAGGACCTCGGGTAGATCAAACAGCACTCCTGGCTAGCCCGATTTACATAAGGCAGGCCCAGGGGGAGGAGAAAAAACATATAAGAAGAGGAGCCAAAGGGCCAGGGGTCTGTCTCTCTCTCTCTCTTTCTCTCTCTCTTCTCTTCGAGTGTTTTGGTTCAGCATGCCTTCACACCTTGAGGATGTATTTTCCTTTATTTTCTAAATAAAACTGAGCTGTAACAGGGAGCTGTAACACTGGTCCATCTGAGAGCTGTAACACTGGTCCGTTGCTTCAAATTTTTGTTGTGATGAGACAGAACCGAGGAAATTATACCCCCTGCCCCCCAACACTCTGAAGGAGGGCATGGCTACCCACTCCAATATTCTTGCCTGAAGAATCCCACGGACAGATGAGCCTGGCAGGCTACTACAGCCTGTGGAGTCACCAAGTCAGACACTGGAGCAACTTAGCACACATGACACAAATGCTTTATATGGAAAAATATATTGAAATAATCTTTTTTGCATATCTATCTCTCTTATTAAACTATAAGTTCCCAATTACAAAGTCCATGCCTTATACATCTTTGCAGTTGGGTATAGGATAACATCTTGGAAATTTTGCTTCTGTTTTTAATCTATTTGCATTTAAATAAGCCAAATTTAAGGATGAGTTGGAGTTTTTTTGAATAGAAGGCAGATTATTAAACAGAACACCTAGCTTTGATACCAGAAAAGTTTGTATAAACTTTTGATCCTTAAAAGTATATATGATAAAGATTGTACTGCAAATTTTTGAGGAAAAGATACACATTTTTATGTAGTGTTGGAACAAAAGGCAAACATTTGGAAAAAGATAAAATTGGATTTTCATTTCACACTCACACCAAATAAATCAAAGATCTAAAATATAAAAATTAATTTTTAAATTATATCATGGAGAAATAAAATAAGGATGAACTTATTTACAACTTGGAAGTTGGAAAAATATTCAAAATTCAGAAACAATAAAAGAAATGACATTTAACTGCACTAAAATATAAGATTTGTATTGAAAAAATATCATAACAAAGGGATGACAGTTCACAGTGCAAAGATATTCTAAAAATTGAAGCAAAACAACCACAACTAGATAGAAACATGGGCAAAATATGTGAACAAACAGTACATAGAAGAAGAATGAAACATATGAGATTATCAGCATAATCATAAACCAAATTTTATTATGATATCACTTCTCACCTATAAGACTGACAAAAATCCAAAAATTTGACCCTGTATTCTTTTATTGTGACACAGCAACTCCTTAACAGTGAGAATACAGAAAAAGATAACATTGATAGAAGAGAACTTGGCAGTAACTAGAATTATTTATGCTTTCTTTTTGACTAAGCAATTCCACTTATAGGTATCTGTCAAGAAATGGCAAAATTAAGAATTTTTTATACACAAAATTACTCACTGCAGAATTATTTTTAATACCAAAACCTCAGTGGCTATCAGACAACTCAAATGTTCGTCAGTAGGGACTGATTATATAAATTATGGTAAATTAAATATTACATAGTCTTGAACAGGACTGAAGAAGATCATATCATACACTGATACACTGATGCATAACATACACTGATACATACACTGATATGTTATTAAAAAATGCAGAATAACATAGATGTTATGCTATCTTTTATATAAGAAAAGAATTCATATTTATTTGGCAAATTGCATTTGAAATAAGAATTTTTTATAGTAAACTTGTAATGAGCAGCTATTTAAAAAAGAGAGAGAAGGAAGAGGATCAAAGAAATTAGAATTGAAGTATGAGCCCTTAAATATGAAAAAAATGTGAAGGCATAAATCTAATTGTACATCAAGTTAGAGACACAAGAAAACACCAAAGAAATTGTTTTCCACAGTTTTTTAACTTTTATATTTAGTTGAGTATAACATATTTTGTGAATAAAAAGAGTTTAAAAGAAATCTTAACAGTAGTATACTTTCTGGTAGTTTTATCTTGAAATTATATATATATATGTAAATATATAATTAAATTTGATAGTATTACATAGTAAAATACTTCTTGTATGAGAAAAAGTACAAGTATAAAATCAAAAAAGTTAAATTATTTTAATGTTTGATCTGAATTTGAAAAATCATTATAAAAACCTGATTTTTCCCTACTTTGAAAAATGCAAATTTCCTAGCTCTGTTCACTGAAGAAGCCTAGAACCAATGACACCAAATAGAACTGAACACAGTTAACACCTAGATTATGGTTCCTAAATGCCATGTGCTATCAAAACATCTTAGCAGCTTCAGAGGAATAGCTGATTCTAAATGTGAATCTGGAAATATACAAGATGAAAATTTTACTGTGCCAAAAAGCAAGGAAATTATCAGTCAAAGGATAATTTCCAAAAGTCAAGAAACCAACATGAAGGAGTGGCTACTGGCCAAATTTGAGATGATTTTATTAGCTAATATAATAATGAGCATAACTGTTCAAAACATATTGAATATAGATACATTTTAAACAAGGAAATAATAATAAAGTGAAAAAATGAAACCTAGTTAATATATAGCATTTAAAAAATCCCTACTTCATTGTGATATGTATATACAATGGAATAATACTCAGCCATAAAAAGGAACGAGTTTGTGCCAGTTGTAGTGAGGTGGATGAACCTAGAGCCTCTTATACAGAGTGAAATAAACTAGCAAGATCAAAACAAATATTGTACATTAATGCATATATATGGAATCTAGAAAAAGGGTACTGACAAACCTATTTGCAGGGCAGGAATAGAGACACAAACATAGAGAAAGGACTTGTGGACACAGTGAGGAAAGGAGAGGGTAGGACAAATCGAGAAAGTAGCATTGACATATATACACTACCGTATGTAAAACAGATAGTTAGCAGGAAGCAGCTGTATTGTACAGGGATCCCAGCTCCGTGCTCTGTGATGACCTAGAGGGGTGGGATGGGGGTTGGCAGGGAGGCTCAAGAAGAAGGGGATATATGCATACTTATAGCTGATTCACAGTGGTGTACAGCAGAAACCAGCACAGCATTGTAAAGCAATTATCCTACAATTAAAAATAACTTTTAAAAAATGAAAAATAAACACTTACTGCAAAAAATTTCAGTTAAAAATTATTAAGTTCCATCTTCCCTTCACTCTACTAACTATATTTCAAGGATTCAAAATCTTCCCTCTTAATGAGACAAAGTTGTCTTTTATGGAATAGTGTGGATGAAAGTATAGAACTGTGATATAGAAAGTATGTACGCATGTACTCAGTCGCTTCAGTCATATCCTACTCCTTGTGACTCCATGGACTGCAGCCTGCCAGGCTCCTCTGTCCATGGGATTCTCCAGGCAAGAATACTGGAGTGGGTTGCCAAGCCCTCCTCAATATAGAAAGTAGAGAATTCTTAAAATGATGTTTTATGACTCCACTGAAATAACTGATTCAAATATCATCAACAGATGAAATCATTGGATGACAGGGACCTTTACAAGGAAGGATCAGGCTACTGCCATCCAAAACCCACTGATCAATCTTAGCACCACAAAAATTTAGACAATCCATGTATCCTAATGTGTTGTGACATGGGACACACAACACTACTCCTGAGGAATTCTTTAAAAAAGTTTGAGGGAATTGATATGAAGGGAAGGAGGCATTCCTGGCTTAATTATAATGGAGACACCAAAAGCAGATGTCCAGCAGTCATTACCCATAAATCTACATACCACACACATTCCACAGTCACAGGGTATTTTGAAAATAGCTAAAAATGCCTTCCTGATAACTGTCAGTCAGCTCCAGGGCAGGGAGCCTTTTCTGAGATCTGCAGTCAAGCAGAAGGAAGGAAATAATAAGGGAAAAAGTACAAATCAATGAGATATGAAGCAGAAAATACTATAGAGAAAATAAACGAAACTAACAGAATGATTAAGAAAAAAAGGAGCAAAGACACAAATTACCAATGTCACGAATGAAAGATAAAACTTAAATAGAAATCCTACAGACATTATAAGGATAATCAGAGAGTAATATAAACATTTCCATTATTTGAAAAACAAAAAACTCTAAATATTTGTACAACAACTGAGTAAATGCGCTGACAAGAAAATGCAGTTGGAATTGGATTTATGGCTTCTGGGTTGTCTGAAGATTCAGGACCTCCTGAAAAGTCTGAACTTCTCTAATGCATGATTTTTTTCTCCTCTCTTCAGAAAAGAAATAGGAATCCCATAGAAGTACACAAAAAGAACCAAATCAAGATATAAAGAAAGCATTTCATGCCAACAACAAAATGTTAGTAAAACTTGAAGTTGAGCTACCCCTTGCTTAGTTTAGAGAAATAGTACATAATGAAAGAGGAAAAATTCCAATTTTTTCTGAGAATGCAATAAGGTTTTTCCATTGAGTGAGTATGAAATATTTTTGAAAAAAATATACTGGTATATCTTTGTCCTTTCCAGAGAATATTAACAAACTAGATTATAAATTCTCAGAGTTTGACAGATCCTATTCCATGATTGGCTTATAAAGGCTCAGTTCAGTTCAGTTCAGTCGCACAGTTGTGTCTGACTCAACTTCTGGAGCTTGCTCAAACTCATGTCCATCGAGTTGGTGATCCATCAAGCCATCTCATCCTCTATAATCCCCTTCAGTCAAATGCTGCTCCAATCTAAATCTAGCTACCTCACTTTCCCTTCTTGGTAAAGGTGAATTCCATGAATATTTAACCATTGCCCAATACTTTATTATATACTTGAAATTTGGTAAGAGAGTAGATCTTAAATGTTCTCACCGCCATAGAACCAAACTAAAATGACAAACAATTAAGACAGGAACAAAATGGAGATGGTCAACACAAACACGTAACGGAATCCTAAACAAACTTTACAGGAATTTACAGCTCTTCTCAGAAATCATCAGAGGACAACAATCAGTTCCCAAACACCAAATCTTTCCACACCATCTTGGAACTTCCTTGTTCTCCTCACTCAGCTATCCTGATTCAAATAGGGAAGAAAACCACTAGGGAACTAATTAGCTGAAAAAGCCAAATAAATTCCATGCTTACCTTGCAAAAACTCCTGAGTCTGTGAGTAACTTGGAATTCATTGCTACCATAGCCTTGATTTTCCTGGCTCACAGGTCGAGAGTCTTTCAATAGACTTTTGACTTTACTCTATTCAGTATGCAGAGTTGGGTTTTTGATAATACAAAAAAGAAATGGTAATTAAGTTATGTGATGCCATGGAGGTGTTCTCTAACACTTTATGGTAGTAATCATCTTATAACATATATCAAATCAATAAATTGAACACTTTAAACTTACACAATTTATACATCAGTTATATCTCAAAAAAGCTGGCAGAAAAAAGAAATCAAAACTAGCAGTTGTCCATAATGACCCATCCTATTGTGACTAGTGTTCTCACGGAAGCCCCAATATATTATTTGTTGATGACACTGCTCAAGAAGCTATACAAGATTCTTACTTTAAAACAAAACTTGACCTATAAGCCTCAAAGCCCTGGAGAAGTAAAATGAATTAATGATATTTTTAATTTTTTACATTTTTATATTTTTTAAGTCCAAATTTATAACAAAGAACAATTCAGTTAATTTCTGTTCAATTAATTCCTGTATATCCTATACCAACATTCAGTAATTATTAACATTTTACACATTGCTTTCTCTCCTTTCTTTAATAATTGCTAATGCTGATCCATTTGAAAGTTAGTTGCAGATATCATGACCCATTATTCTTTAATATTTCTGTGTTTATCCCCTGAGAATAGGAACATTCTTTTACATAACCACAATATAGTCATCACATTTAGAAAACTCAATATTCATATGATATCACAATATAACATATTAATTATCTCCTAATGTGGTGCTAGTGGTAAAGAACCTGCCTGCCAACGTAAGAGATGTAAGAAACACGTGTTCAATCCCTGGGTAGGGAAAATCCCTTGGAGAAGGAAATGGCAACCCACTCCAGTATTCTTGCCTGGGAAATCCCACGGACAGAGGAGCCTGGTGAGCTGCAGTCCGTGGGGTCGCAAAAGAGTCAGACACAGCTTAGCGACTAAACACTCATGTGCTAAGCACTCATCCAAGCTCATGCTCAGTCAGTAAGCACCATTATCAATCAATCAATCAATCAATGTCCTTCACATATTATTTTCCTGATCCAGAATTCAATCTAGGATCACTTGTTACAATTAGTGGTAGTGTCTCTTCAGTTTCTCTTTGGTTTCTTTAGAGCAGTTTCTCACCTGTGTTTGTCTTTATGACATTAATATTTGTTAAGAATGCAGGTAGTTGTTTTATGAACTCGGGCTTTTTGATGTTTTGTCACAATTAACTTCTGCATGCTTGTCAGGAATACAAAAGTAACCCATGCTGTGTCCTCAGTGGAACACATCAAGAAACACAGGGTATTAGTTTATCACATTAGTAATGATGTTAACTTGGTTCAGATGGCATCAACAAGATTTCTTCATGTAAAATTATCGATATTCTCTTTGTACTTCATAAGTAATCTGTGGGAAAACACTCTGACACAGTTTAATTATCTGGTCTCCATCACACTTTCACCTCGTGGTGTTAGCATTTATTAATGATTCTTGCCTAAATCAATTATCACTATGGTAGTTGCAGATTGGTGATTTTTTTCCCAACTCTATAACACTCTACGATAAAGAAGAGCTTTTTATTTAATAAGTCCTTATCTATTACTGCTATATTTGTGTTGATAAGACTGTCCCATCAAGAGCCCCTCAAACTGGCTCCAGTGTCCTTTTTATAACATTCATTTCTTTTTAGAACTTCCTCAGTTTTTGACACAATGTAGTACTTCAGACTCATCTCAAATTTTTTCTGTCCCAGCCGTGGAGTCAACCATATTTCTAAGATCTTCAGAAACCATTACACGGTTTGTTTAATTCTACCTAGAATGTTTGTTCTCTACAATATCCATAAATTTACGTCCCCTCAATGTGAACCCTTAGGGAATAGTTTTGCCCCTGTATCTAGATGGCACTCTCATGCTGACTACATGAAAAGGTGAGCTTGACAAGATCATCCTGCCCTAGTTCCTTTTAGTGGAGAATTATTTTGCAAAACCAAAATCCGGGTAGTATTGCGCAGGGGTATAATTGCTTCTAAGCTCATTTAGTGGATAGAACCAAGAAATACAGACTTTCATCATAAATACGGTATATTTCAAATCATGAATTAGTATAAATTCATTTATACTATGAATTCTTATATCCCTAATTCCAATCTGGGGGCTTCCCTGGTGGCTCAGACGGTAAAGAGTCTGCCTGCAATGTGGGAGAATCTAACACCACAATATTCTTCTCTACCTTCCTCAATTCTGTATTTATATCTCCTTTTTCATACAGAGACAAGCCTGACTCCAACAATAGTACATTTAGTCAACTTTTCAATCTTATTGTATATACAAAGGGATTCCAGGATTTTCACGCTCTTAAGTACATTTACAAGAAACAGTGTATTCAAAGTTCAAGGTTTGAAGGATTTTTTACTTTCTTTGGTGGGGGGGGGGGGGGGGAGGAGCGGGGAGGAGAAGTTTTGTTGTCTTTAAATTGAAGATATATAAACATATCACTATATTTTAAAGTTTTGAACTAATAGTATTTAAAATCAGAAGTTAATATGTACAGAAGAGTTTAATCCTCCTTATCCTAAAGTTCTATCCTAGTCTTTTTTTTAAATAGTATCACTATACAATTATTTTTCAAGTAGATAAATTACAAGTTTTAGTTGGAATTTCAATATCAAACCCTCAAAAATTAATAGAGTGAGTGTACAGAGAAGTAGAAATATATGGTAGACCTATGAGCCAGTTCAACCTAATGAAGATTTATACAATTTTTAAAGCAACAAAGAATTTGTAGAATACACATTCTGTTTAAGTTCCCATAGACTGTAAACTAGGAAACACTGGAACATATCCAGGGACATAAAACAAGGTGTAAAAATTTTATGGTGTAAAGGTATTGAAATCATACAGAATCTGTTCTCTTCTCACTGTGGAATTATGTTAGAGATCAATATCAAAAGATATTTGGAAATAATCCACATATCTTCAAGTGCAATGTGACATTTACCAAGAGAAATCTTTGACTTAGCCATTGAAATCAATAAAGTTATAAGACTGAAAACCAGAGATGATTGCAGAGAGAAAAGCATTTAAATGAGAAAATATTTAAGTGAGAAATTGATATCAAAGATACTTTAAAAATCTCATGTATTTGGATATCATGTGTCCACTTTTAAATGATGGTTGTATCTAAGTAGCCAAAATAAGTAAAATTAGGAAATATTTGTAACAGAATAAAAATTAGAAGAGAATTTATCAAAATTTGTTGCATGCCTACCCTTGTCTTAATTATGGTATAATCTACATAACAAAACCCCCATAAACTCTCACGTTTTTGCTGACTAACATTACCCTTATTACATCCTGATCTTTTCAGCTGTTTTTAAAACCTTATATCCTATGCAAAGTCACACCCAATAGGTACAGACTACTTTTCCTAAAGAGATTTCAGTGAATACACATCTAGTAGGCTTTTATTATTGCACAATGAGTAGACTGAGTTATATAAAGATAGCAATGAAAGTTAGCCTTAAAACCATATTGAAAGGGGCCTTTTCAAGTGTTTCTCATCACTAATGCTGTTCTTAAACTCTGAAACACACAACCCATGGATTTATATTTCTCAACACATATGGACTAAGGACCTTATGATCTGGATATCCATTTCCATTAGAGATCAAATGGCAGGCTCCATAAAACATCTCCAGAAACAGGAAATTTGCAGAACCAAACAGACAATTGCCACAGCTGCCAACATGACCAATTGTGGAAACTCTTACCTGGCCCAGACCCTTCTAAAAAGTGTTAACCCAAACATATCTAACACACACGCCCCAATTGAACTCAAGTGAAAGTCACTCAGTCATGTCCAACTCTTTGCGACCCCATAGACTATAACCCACCAGGCAACTCTGTCCAGGCAAGAATACTGGAGTGGATTGTCATTCCCTTCTCCAGGAGACCTTCTCAACCCAGGGATCAAACCCTAGTCTCCTGCATTGCAGGCAGATTCTTTACCATCTAAGCCACCAAGGAAGAATTGAATTCTAGGTCTCCCACAATTACTGCTGTCACATATATCCAGACCTCAAAGTCACCTATGGGATGTAAAGGGACAGAAGACTAATAATGTAAGTTATGACTCAACTATTTTGTCATAAACTAATTCATAACCATCACATGGCTTGTTTAAATCTGAGAATGCTTGTTCTTTGCAATTAGACTAATTGCAATCAAGCAGCAACTGACATGAACTGATTTATCTTTATTTTTTTATTATTTTTTTAAATTTATTTATTTATTTATTTATTTATTTTAGTTGGGGAATAATTACTTTACAATATTGTAGTAGTTTTTGCCATACATTGACATGAATCAGCCATGGGTTCACATGTGCTCCCCCTCCCAAACCCTCCTCCCACCTCCCTCCCCTTCCCAGACCTCTGTGTCATCCCAACGCTCCATCCTTATCTTTAAATCCTCTTAGAAATCCCATGGACAGAGGAGCCTGGCAGGCTAGAGCAACTTAGCGACTAAATAACAACAATACACATCCAAGGGATTACTTTTCCTCTGTAATTAGATGGATCTCAAAAATGATCTACACTTTGACAAAATCATGTTGCCTTTCTTGCGATTCTAAACAAGTCCCTCTTCTCATATTTTTGATGGGGAGCTTCACTTGGTAACTCATCAGAAATGATTCAAGACACCAGACATCATGAGAATTTCTTCCTCAGACTGAAATATGTGATCCATGAAAGTGGAATAACTAATTTTGAGGGGGGGAATAGGCACATGGCTTTTAAGGTTGCCTAAGCTGATCCATGTGGAGAAGGCAATGGCACCCTACTCCAGTGTTCTTGCCTGGACAAGAACAGGCGTCCCCCAGGGACGGGGGAGCCTGGTGGGCTACAGTCCATGGGGTCGTTAAGAGTAGGACACGACTGAGCGACTTCACTTTCACTTTTCACTTTCATGCCTTGGAGAAGGAAATGGCAACCCACTCCAGCGTTCTTGCCTGGAGAATCCCAAGGATGGGGGAGCCTGGTGGGCTGCCGTCTATGGGGTCGCACAGAGTCGAACACGACTGAAGCGACTTAGCAGCAGCAGCAGCAGCAAGCTGATCCATGAGCCTTACACTCCTGGTTGGTTCTAGGCCAATTAAAATCTAGGTACCAATAGTGGGATTCCAAATATTTCTTTTGATAGTTAGGATTCATCTTGCCTTTTCAAGTGAATAATATGCAGGTGCCTAAAAATTACCACTGTGTCAATATGCCGGGCTGACACTCAGCTGATGCTACTGTATCAAAAAGACTGAACGCACTATGGCTCATTAGGGTAACTTTGACCAAATGGAGGACCAAGTTATTCTAATAGCGAAATGGTGCAGTCTTACCTCAACGATAAAGGAGAGTTCAGCAGAAGTCCAGCCAAGAGTTCAGCAGTAGTCATATCCAGAAATAAGACATACCACTTTCAGTCACAGAATTTCTCAGAAAACTCATAAATAACTAAAGTGGCCTTCCCTGGTAACTGCCAGTCCCTGAGGAAGGTCACCTTGCTTCAAGGAAAATGTTCCCCCTAATAAATGTTAACTAATCACTTTGCCTAAGGGCCAAAAATAATATTTTATTTTCAGATGCTGTGTTTTTTCTTTCTTATAAGCCATTCCTGGGACTTCCCTGGTGATCCACTGGCTAAGACTCCATGCTCCCAATGTCGGGGGCCTTGGTTCAATCCTTGATCAGGGAGCTGACTCCCACATACCACAACTAATAACTCAAAGGCATAAACTATAAGATCAAAGATCCTACATGTTGCAACTAAGACACGGCTCAGCCAAATAAATAAATAATAAAACCATCCCTTGCTTTGTTTCCATGATTGAAACATATGAGTAAATATCAGCTATGCTTTTAATTAAACTGAATACATATGAGTTATTCTTTAGCAAGATGATCCTCAATCTAATCAAGACCCAAAAATTGACTTCCATTTACAGGAAACTCAGGAAAAAGTTAAGTGACCACATAGAAGCAAAGAGGTATATCCAGAATGGAAAATAGTTCATAGGACAATTAACCCAGTTTCTATAATAACTCAATGGCAAGACTTTTTTAAATGAAGGGAGGGTTGCTCCAGATTAAAAGAGATTTGAGAAACTTAAAACTGAATAGAATGTGTGCACCATAGTTAGGTCCCATTTCAAGCAAATAAACCATAAAAAGGCATTTTCAAAGCAATCATGAAAATGTAATTCTGAGCCAGGTATTACATGTTACCAATGAATCATTACAATTAAGTGTGGTATTAGAATTGCATTTATGTAAGAAAAGGTTCATACGTTTAAGAGAGATACCTACTTAGGTATGCAAGAGAAAATTTAAATAATGTCTATTTTCTCTTAAAGATTCCAACAAAGGTGGAAAAAAATAAAGAAAAATGGAGGAATAGAAGCAAGGAAATTCTGATCATTTTTTAACCTGATTGATATGAGTTCATTATTTGCTTTCTCTTCCTTTGCGTCCATTTGCAATTGTTCATCACAAAATATTCTTAAATTTGAAATCCTTTTTGAAACCCTTTTTCCCAAAAGAGGACATTTCCTGCATTTTCTAAATAAACTCAAAGAGCAAAACTGTGAGAAATTTTTTTTCTGCCACAATAGGCACCATTTGCTACCTAAATCTGCACATTTCTCCCTTGTCACTGACCTGAATTCCTGAAAAGTTAGATGTAATTACTTACCTTATGATTGAGGAAGCAGTTGCAGGGGGAAAAAAAGGACAAATCCATCAAGATGTAAAAAGATGCGAAAATACAGAATGAGATTCTACTGTCTATATGAGAACTCAAGGTTAATGTTACAGTCAAACTGAATTCTTAATGAAATCACTTTTAAAAAATTCTACCTTTATCTATTAATTCAATTCCATCTGATAATAAAGCAGGATGGGGTGGAGGAAGTTCAGAGGATAAGAGAGTGAGTTAATAAATGATTAGTGGAAAAGTATCTTTGTCTTTTTGTTGTGTTTGTTTGTTTGTTAATTAAACTTTTCATTTTATGTTGGAGTATAACCAACTAACTATGTTGTGATAGTTTCAGGTGGACAGCAAAGGGACTCAGCCATGAACAAACTCCCTTCCCATTCAGGCTGCCATATAGTATTGAGCAGAGCTCCCTTTGCTATACAGTAGGACCTTGCAGTGATGCCCCACTCCAGTACTCTTGCCTGGAAAATCCCATGGATGGAGGAGCCTGGTAGGCTGCAGTCCATGGGGTCGCGAAGAGTCGGACACCACTGAGTGACTTCACTTTCACTTTTCACTTTCATGCATTGGAGAAGGAAATGGCATCCAATGGCATCCCACTCCAGTATTCTTGCCTGGAGAATCCCAGGGAAGGGGGAGCCTGGTGAGCTGCCATCTATGGGGTCACACAGAGTCGGACACGACTGAAGCGACTTAGCAGCAGCAGCAGCAGGACCTTGCAGTTATCCATTTTAAATACAGCAGTGTGTACATGTTGATCCCAAACTCCCTAACTATCCCTTCTGGAAAAGTATCTTCAGAAGGCAGAACAATAAATTGCTTTTTCTTTTCTCTTTCCTAATTCCCCCTCCTCCTCCTTCCAGATGGAGAAGGCAATGGCAACCCACTCCAGTACTCTTGCCTGGAAAATCCCATGGACAGAGGAGCCTGGTAGGCTGCAGTCCATGGGGTCGCTAAGGGTCAGACACGACTGAGCAACTTCACTTTCACTTTTCACTTTCATGCATTGGAGAAGGAAATAGCAACTCACTCAGGTGTTCTTGCCTGGAGAATCCCAGGGACGGGGGATCCTGGTGGGCTGCCGTCTATGGGGTTGCACAGAGTCGGACATGACTGAAGTGACTTAGCAGCAGCAGCAGCCTCCTTCCAGATGTGATTTAAATAAGACCAAGTTCTTAGGCGACCAATGTTACCTGTATGTATAATGCAATGCTTATGATGAGGTTTCTATTTAAAAAGTAAAATAAGGCCTGTGGGATAAAAGGAGTGAGTCATACTTCTCCTAGATTTCTCTTCCAGGCACTTCAATATTGTCTCCACTGTGTTCTCACTAGAGTATTGTAAGCTAAAATGCTGAGTGGAATCCCAAGAGGAATCAATTTCCCAGCTTCAGTGGTATCCTACTAATGTTCTCCTTGGACTCAAATTGTAAATCAGCTCACAGAAAGAAGGAAAACAGTACAGTAGTTGCTGTCAAGATAGCAAATAATTTTCAACATTATCAATTTAATGTAAAAATTCAACTTATTAAATTTATATTAAGTACTTCTTACTATCAAAGTAAATTCATGTCCAAAAAAGTTCAATTATAAAATTATCAATAGGACTTACTAATTTCAATAAGTCACTTTGCTTCTGGGTAAATTATTCTAATTACTAATATGTATAAGACCCATTTGGACATAAAAAAAATCATAAGTCCAATAAAGGAGATAATAATTAATTAAGCATTCTTTTTTTCCCCTGTTTAGGCCACTCTGTGTAGCATGTACGATTCTAGTTCCCTAACCAGGGGTCAAACCTTTGCCCCTTACATTGGAAGCACAGAGTTTTAACCACTGGACTGCCAGGCAAGTCCCAGCATTCTCCATCTTTAATAACCAATCTAAGAAGAAAATAATAAGGTATGTTAATTCACCACTGCAGAATCAACTATAACTCACCAAACAATATAGATTTCATTGTTAATGTGGAACATAAACTCCCTCCTTGGAATGACTTTCCCTTTAAATAAACCATATTGGTGGTTCTTTTAGAGGACATCACTACAAACAATAAATGCTAGAGAGGATGTGGAAAAAAGGAAACCCTCTTACCCTGTTGGTGGATACGTAAATTGGTATACAGCCTCTATTAAGAATAGTATGGAGGTCCTTTAAAAGATTATAAATAGAGCTCCCATATGACCCAGCAATCCCCTTCCTTGGCATATATCTGGAGAAGAACATCATTTGAAAGGATACAAGTACCCAGTGTTCATTGTGGTACTGTTTACAATAGCGAAGACATAGAAGCAACCTAAATGTCCACTGACAGATAAATGGATAAATAAGATGTGGTACATGTGTACAATGGAATATTACTCATCCACTGAAAGGAATGGAATAATGCCATTTGCTGCAACATGGATAGACCTGGAGATTATCATAAAAGTATGTTAGAGAAAGACAAACATCATATGATATCACTTATATGCAGGATCTTAAAAAAGTTGATATAAATGAACTTATTTACAAAACAGACTCACAGACTTAGAGAACAAATTTATGGTAACCAGGGGGGAAGGATGGAGGGAGGGATAGACTGGGAGTTGGAAATGACATAAGCACACTGCTATATTTAAACAGATAATCAATAAGGACCTACTGTATAGCACAGGGAAGTTTGCTTAATATTCTGTAATAACTAAGTGGGAAGAGAACTTGCAAAGGAATGTGGTCGTGGTTTACCTGCTAAGTCGTGTCCAACTCTTGCAACCCCATGGACTGTAGCCCGCCAGGCTCCTTTGTTCATGGGATTTCCCAGGCAAGAATACTGGAGTGGGTTGCCATTTCCTTCTCCAAGGTATCTTCCTGACCCAGAGAACAAACCCAGGTCTCCTACATTGCAGGCAGGTTCTTTACCAACTGAGCCATCAGGGAAGCCTGAAAAAGAGTAGATACATGTATACATATAATTGAATCACTTTGTTGTGCCCCTAAAACTAATTCAACATTGTAAACCAACTATACTCCAATATAAAATAAAAAATAAGGGACTTTCCTTGGTGGTCCACTGGTTAAGACTCTGGCCTTTCACTATAAGGGACACAGGTTCAATTCCTGGTCAGGGAACTGGATCCCACATGCTGCAACTAAGAGTTAGAATGCCTCAACTAAAGATTCCACAAGCCATGACTAGGACCCAGTGTGGCCAAATAAATAAATAAAAACATTTTTTAAAAAATAAAATAAAACAAAACAAAAAATAATAAAGGATGTTAAATTCTTTTCATTTTTCATTAATCTACAAGGATATGGCAAAATCATCAAAATGTTAGTCAATTAACTTTTTTCATGTGTTACTATTTTAGGTACATCTCTAGATATTTTCAACTTTAACTGAATTTCCAACCACCTAAAATAATTCTATGATTTTTTTCATAAGTTTTCTTTGTAAACAACTGAATTTCAATCAAAACAATTAATTCAATTCTCTCAATATTTTTCCTATCTCACTCACTTTTAATAATTACTTTAAGATTCTTTCCCAGACAGATTATTCTTAGCAGAAAATCACCTGAGTATATTAGATGACATCAGCTAAATACTCCAAAGAAACTGTTCTCTTCAGTTTGGAAAGATAGCAACACCTCAGGCCTCCTTGAAGAGATAATACACAATACACCAAAATCCACAGTAATTAAATCTCTGTTAGGACGCCTTTGATTTTCACAACTTCCTCTGACTACTGCTAAAGAAAATTACCAAGGATCTTCTATTAACATGAGCTTTATCCCTCTATGTCCTTTTGTGAGTAGGGCAGGATGTGAACAAAGATACAATAGTAAACAGCTTAGTACCTGCTCCCCAGATGAGCTAAGCAAAGAAAGGTGGTTGAAAGCATTGCTACGGCTTCACTGGGTTTAATCGTCTTGATTTATTTTCAACAGTCTTGAAAACTGTTGTTATTTCATAAACATTTATTGACTATCTACCCATGCTGCAGTCCACGGGGTCACAAAGAGTCGGACATGACTGAGTTACCAAACTGAACTGACCATGTGAATCATGAAGCCAAGCACTAAAAGGTATATAAAGATACACACTACCCAGCACCTAACTTTAAAAGTTTAAAGGTATTGAAAACTAAAACATAGTAGCTATAACTTATTAAATATCCATGGTGGTTTAGGCAGCTTACACATGGCAACCCTTCAATTTACTCCAAATGCTGTAACATAAGAACTGTTGTCCTTATCTGCATGGCACAGATCTAGTACCTATTGTTTCATTTGGTATCCATCCATCCCCATCAAGAGCTTCCCTGGTGGCTCAGTAGTAAAGAACCTGCCTGCCAATGCAGGAGATGCACGTTCAGTCCCCGGGTCAGGAGGATTCCCTGGAGAAGGAAATGGCAACCCACTCCAGTATTATTGCCTGGGAAATCCCATGGACAGAGGAGCCTGGTGGGCTACAGTTCATGAGGTCACAAAAGAGTTGGACAAGACTTAGCAACTAAACAACAAAAACATCCTCATCAAAACCATTTGCTTCAAGGAAAGCTGATTCTCATCTTCTGACCTCTGGGACCCAACCTCTGTAGTTAGATGAGCCAACCAATCCCCTTTTATTATCAAAGTCAGTTTGAATTTTTTTTCTATTTTTTGCAACCAAAAGCACTCTAACTGATACACAGGATAACAATCATCCTCCAAAATTAGCAACATTTTCTTAAGAGGTGGCAGTTAATTAATTTTATAATTTTTATAATATATTTTATAATTTTTAGACAATAAGGAGAAAATTAGCTGATTTCATAATATAAAAGCCTGAAATTTCATTAAATATTTGCTGAATGAATTAGCAGAACAAAAGAATGAGTAATGACTGAACTAGTGATTATGAGATAATTTCTCTGTTCCTATTTTGCCCCTATCTTCTCAGGCTATGATGTGTTATGTTAAAACATTGTTAGGACATTGTTATGCTAAAAGAAAATACAAAACAATAATTGATGCAATTCAGCTCTTTTATCTTAGTTTTTATCAGCCAGTTAATGAGGTCTCCTATCTTTATATTCTACAGTGCTGTGTGCTGTGCCATGCCAAGTCACTTCAGTTGTGTCTGACTCTCTTAGACCCTATGGACTATAGTCTACCAGACTCCTCTGTCCATAGGATTCTCTAGTCAAGAATACTGGAGTAGTTGCCATTTCCTTCTCCAGGGGATCTTCCTGACCCAGGGATCTAATGCGCATCTCCTGCATTAGCAGGTAGATTCTTTACCACTAGTGCCACCTGGGAAGCCCATATTCTATAGTAAGTCATATTAACCTACTACCTCCCCTGCTTGACATTATTTGAAAATAATACATAACTTTAGGTTAAGTACCTAGCACCTGGAAAGTCAGAAATAGAAAAGATTTACACATTTGACACTTGTCCCTTTGTATATAGACCTCCATCTCACATTCCTATCCATCAGTAGGTAAAGTTCACCAGAGACTGAGAGATTAGACCGTAAAATGTGTGTTTTATTTTGTGTTATTGATAGTGATCAAAAGTGCAATAGATCTTGTTCAGCTGCCAGTGGTGGTTGTTAAAGGCATTAACACCATGACTTAGGGACCTTTTTCCAAGGAAGCTAATAATGGGTAGAGATGACACACAGTCTAAGGGGAAAGGGTGTGGTGGGAAGAAGAGGAACACTTTAAAGATATTAATCATACAGACCTACTGAAATCCCTTATCTCATGACTAGTAACTGCTTCAATGAGAAGGAATTAGCTCTCACATTTAAAATAGGAGATGACTATAAGGAAGGAGAAAAAGGTTATTTATTTCCAGACACTGCCAACTTCCATATTGCTCTCTTGCTGTGTCATAGTCACAGACCTGTACAATGACAGGAAAAATAACTTCTAATCTTCCTGTGCAAGAAATGATTTTATTGATCTCTACTCTATCTTTTATTTTTCTTGAGATTCAGCAGGTCAGAATTGCATGTTCTCCTGTAGCTTTCTATCATTCAGCAAGATATCCATAGAGTTAAAAATGTCTTACAATAGGAGAGGAAGAAATTTATTTCAGCACCAAGGAGAGTGCCCTGTTAGTTTCAAATGGTGTTATGCATTCAAAACTGCATATTGTTCATGAGGCTAGAAAGAAATTGAAAGGTGGTTTGACAGAAAGCTGCTATAAACTTATCTAATAAGATAGCTTATGAGAAAAATTCTAACCATTTCTATAAAATTAAAAACTTGCCAGAGTTTTGTACATGTATCTGATTTCAACAATGCACTAATCTTTTAGCTTTAAAATACAACAGAATTAGACATTATTTGTCTAGTTTTCAAATGTCAAAACCATAGACTCTGGATGGACTTAAGTTTAAGGAAGTTTCAGTGAAGTCACAAAAGAGTTAAATTAACCATAATTAAAAACTCCATGATGCAATGAGATATTATCATCCTAAGTGAAGTCAGTCAGAAAAACAAAGTAAAAACCATGATAGGAATCCAATGAACATGTCTATGAAACAGAAACAAAATCAGAGACATAAAGAATAAGACTGGTGGTTTCTGAGGGGGAGATGGGTGGGAGAGGGTAGGAGAGAGGGCTTGGGATTAGCAGATGCAAAATGGTACATACAAGGTGGATAAACAACAAGGTCCTACTATATAGCACAGGGAACTATATTCAATATGCTGTAATAAACCATAATGGAAATCGTATGAAAAAGAATGTATACATATGTGTGTGTGTACATATATAACTGTGTATATATATATATATATATATATATATATATATATATATATATACGTAACTGAGTTTCTTTGTTGTACAACAGTAATAAACCCAACATTGCAATTCAACTATACTTCAATAAATTAAAAAAAAAAAAAAGGTCCATGAGGTCCATGTGAACAAGTCCTAAAATCTTGCACATTGCTGTGTCCTCAGAGCTTGGTACATGGTAAATGCTCAATGAATATTCATGGGAGTCAAGTGAGAAAGAATGAATTAATGAATGGATTTCATTTAGTGAGTAGGAAGGAATTAATGAATATCTGGCTCATAATGAAAAATCACTTTCTGCAACTGATCTCAGAGGTCCTCACACTGCTCAGCCTAAAATATGGATGCACCTTTCTCTGCCCTGTATCAACAGTGACTCTGGATCTCAGGGAAAAAAATCTTGCTCCAGATCACACTTTTCAACTCCACTAAGCTTTCAGTGTAAAGGGTTCTCCTTAGAGCCCTGGAGAGGCCACTGAGGTTACAACCAGTGTAATCCTATATCTCCAGGGCACCATAGCATCCACCCACCTGTGGCTCCTCCAATGCTCAAGTCAGCCAGTCAATCTGGGTCTACCCTGTTACCCGTTGGACAGGACGTTAACTCTCATCTTCTTCCCAAAGTCCCCAGGGAGACGATAACTACTTGTCCCTATTCCCTAGCAACCCAGCAGTCCCTTCCTTGTGTGCCAAAAGTAGAAAGCAGCAGATCTTGTTCTGCTGAGAGATCCCCAGGAGTCCAGAGACATTTAAGTTGAGCTGTGCTAAGAGACAATTGACAATCGTGCCTTTCTGCTTTTAATTGTCACCACGGCCAGACATGGGGTCACCCTGAGAGACTAGAATCTACCAAAGACATGGCCAAAGGTGAAAGAGAAAACACGACCAAGTAAAAACAACGTTTAAATAGACGTTTCCAACAGTTAGCAGGTTGTGAAGACTTCTCAGGCCTCTGAACCCCTTTCCTTTTTCCTATGTCTATTTGTGCAAGGAAACAAGTGGGAATCAAGTCAAGCCTCCTGGCTCCTAGGTAGGTACAGCCCAGTTCTTAGCTCCTAGAAGGATTCTGGGCTAAGGCTCCACTCTACTTGGACTGTACTATCAGGCCCCCAAAACGGGGGGAGCTGCCTGGGAAGGACTGATTTCCATTTCAAACTGTATTCTGGTACTTTGTACTCCAGCACCATTGGCCGATCAATATTTAATGCTTGGAGATTCTGGCTCTGCGGGAGTCATGTCAGGGGACCTTGGGAGCCAATCTGCTTGAGCTTCTGAGTGATAATTATTCATGGGCTCCTGCCTCTTGCTCTTTCTCTCGCACGGTCCCACTCTGCAGACTCAGTGCCTTATTCAGTCTTCTCTCTCGCTCTCTGCGCTGCTGTAGCCGGACCCTCCGCCTTCGCCACCGCTCCGCATCTGCACATCCCTACAATGGCTAAAACAGCAATGGGTAAGGCATCGCGCCTCGTTCTTCCTCGGCTCCACCTGAAGCCCACCTCTTACCTTTTCTCTTAGAGCTTGGAAGACATTCGGAGATATTTTCTAGAAGAAAAGACATTATTGGTAACATAGGAATCGGGAAGGATGGAGGCAGCTCCGGGGTTTGAGGGAAGGCAAAGAGGGGATCTTTGAAAAGCTAAAGCTAAAGATTTGGGGTTTTTTTTAAGGTGGAAGCAGGTAAGTTGCCGTCCCATGGGGAGTGAATTTATTCTGTTTCCATATTTTAAATTAAGGCTTAGCCGCGGGGGGAGGGGGCTACCTTAACTATATGCCTTAAATGGGGTTAAGGGACATTTTGGAAAGTGCTTTGTAACGTCCTTTATTTCTTCTCTAGTTAAAAGATTAAGAAAGTGAGAAAATAGGGAAGAGGAAAGGAGATGGGGGAAAGGAAAAAGAAAAATGTAAAGTCAAAGTGGTCTTATCTAGGCTGTTTGAAAGATGGGTGGAGACGAGGGGAGGCGGGTGAAGAACCGGGCAAATTTTATGGTATTGTCTGGTGGCAAAAACCGCTAGTCCTGGGGCGCGGTGTGGGGAGGTAAGGGCGTGGGGCGGGGGTGCGGGGAGACCTACCCTCCTTTGTTTTAGGGAGAGGGAGGAGATGGAGAGAGGAAGTCGGGAGGGCACAGAGGGCGCGGGTGGGCAGCTGCAGGGGCGGGGAAGCGCGCGGTTAGGGAGGGACAGCGGTTTCGCAGGCGCTGGGGTGGGGTTTCTTTGTGTGAAGACGAGTCGTCCCAGGGGGGTGGGGGGGGCACCTGCAGCGCGGGGCACACAATGCGGACTGCCCCACCCTGGGCGAGCCGCGCCGGCGCCCTCCCCCCCCCCCCACCCCTTGCGGGTGCAGCATCTCCCGCGTAAGGGGGGCACGGGTGCGGAGCGCAGCGCGAAGCCTGGAGCCCAGCCCTGGGCAGACAGCGACCCGCCACGCCCCGCGCCTCGCGCTCCCGACTCCCAGCCTCGGCTTCCGAGTGAGACCTGACCATTGCCCCCGCCTTCCCCACCCTGGCCTCATTGTTCTGTTTATAGAGAGAAGAGGAAAAAAGTGGGTTAAACATTTTTCTTTTCGAAACCACATCACCAGGGGTGATTAGACTTAAACGCGATAAATTCTTCTTTCACTCATTTGATCGGTGGGGGAAAAGCTTTTGGAAGCTAGATATGAGTACACATAATAATACAGATACAAAAGAGGTCAAGGTCTTTAACTGAGCCAAGCGATGTAACAGTTTTGTAGGTCAAACGGGGCCAAATATCCGCAATTTTCATAGACTCAGCTGGTATCAAGAGACAGAGACCAAACGAGGTTCCGGATCCAAGGCCTCCAACACCAACCCTGGGTCTTGAGCCTCCAGGGCCCCTCGGTGGCCCCCGGGGGACAGGGAGGGAGGGGCTGGAGCTTGGGCGGCGGCTGGAAGCACCCCTCCCCCGGAGCGGGATGCGGAGAAGGGAAAAGAGGCGAAAGAGGCTTGCTCTGGACCACTCCGCCCTGCCCCACCCGCCCAGACGGAACCGGGGAGACCTCCGGCTCAGACTCTTGGCAAAGGGGAAGGGGGCTGGGGAGGGGGCCCCTAGAGCGATCTGCAGTCCTAGAGCCCTCTTTTCCAGCCCCGCGGTCTAGAACAGACAGGACGCCCCTCGATGTGCGCAGACCTCGGGCATTCCTCGGAGTCCGGGCTCCGAGACGCTCCCAGCCCACCGAGTGGCTCTGCAGAGAGGCCGGCTCGACCCCGCCCGGACACACAAAGGCGCGGCCCCACCCCAGCCGGCCGCGGGGCCGCAGAGGTGACCCCTTCCCAGGAGGGCGGGGGGCGCTTCTCTCTTTCCCTCCCACAGTCCAGGGAGCCTGGGATTGCTTCCTTTAGCCGAAGCACACGACTCACGCTCTGTTCAGGTGGAGACCCCTTGGGTGGTCTTGGAGCGAGAGACCCTCGCTCCTCTAGCGTGGGGCTCGGCCCCACCCTTCCCAGCTGGGGCTCAGACCCGACAGCGGCTGGCCGGTGGGGGCTCCCTTGGTGAGCAGGCGCGTGGATCTCAGCCAGCCCTGCAGAGCCCCGCGCCGCGCCCTGCGCGCCCCTCCCCGGTGCTGGGCGCTCGCCCCCTCCGGTGCAGCCCAGGAGACCGGTTTCTACGCAGTGTCCTGAACTACCCCAGCTCCCCACAGTCGTGTTCGCCCTCAAGCCGGGAAAGGGTCTGAGAATGGGGGGTGGGGGCGATCTGGTTCTGCGCTCAGCACCCCCACCGAGAGGTTTCTGCTGCAGGAGGGCTTCTGCAAACTCATCACCATCATCAGTATTACTGCTGTTATTTCAAATTATTATTGTTTGATGACTCAGGTGCCATATTTGTTCAAACGGTTTGAACGATCGCATTGCTGCGCTAGCTTTTCTTCCTCCTTTTCCCACCCCCCCTTCCAGAAAACAATGCATTTCTTCTTTAATTATACTTTATAAAACAAGTATATGCTTGGTTGCTGTAGGGATTTTGTATGTTCATAAGTGAAGGTACTTGCTAAGGGCAGGGCTTGTATGCCAAAGATTGCTGGAATATTCTCCGCAGAGAATTGTTTGTGGCTGCAATATGCATATATAATTGAAATATTATGATCTTAGCACTTATACTCCATAGGCTATATCTATAAACATATCAACGTAGGTTATGCACAAAATTTTAATTGTTTCTTTTTTATTTTTGAAACTCTTCAATTTTGCACAGAAACGTGGGTCGTGAAACGGTAGCCATCATTCCATTAATAAAAAGTCCACCCCAAATACAACAAATGCAAGGGCCCTTTCTGCCATGAGTAAGCAAATCAGAAAAAGAAGTACAACCTCTGCATTATTAAAATAATGGATTTTGAAATCATTCCAGTTGCAACGCATAATCAATTTATCACCAGGGCGGATGCTTTCTCCTGATTCATTAAACAATTATTGTATTCAGCATGATTGTACTAGGTGCATATAATAATACTCCCTGTTATCTTCTCTAATGAAGTGGACACCTTCTAAATGGATACATAAATAACTGGAAGTGGAAAGAGGAGGATCTGGTCAAATTTTCAGGATAAGATGGAAAGAGAAATAGCAGTAGCTTATCATTTAATCTTATATGTATAGTTCATACCAGGCGAGTAAGTTGAGCCTGCAGTAAGCATTACTGACCCAGTGTAGCCAAAGGCAAGTAGCTGGTTTAATGATATAATTTAATACATTTACTGGTGGTTGTCTTACTTGAAAGAAAATAAATTTTTCAGTGATAAATAATTAAGATTGGATGGTTTGTCATATTAAAATCTACAACTTTTAAAGTAATTAAAATTAACCATGCTTTTGTGGTGTGTCGTACAGATTTGTACTAAAGTATTCTAAGGAGAAAAGGAGTGTTTTTATTGTCAGAGCAATTGTCTCTGCCCTTAATCATTAATATTTTTAGCAGAGTTGTATTGTTACATTCAAAATGCGTTTGCTTATTCATAGTTTTTAATTATTAATGGATAGATCATGGAATAAGCATTTCACACATTAGGTCTTCCATCAAATAACTCATTCTCAGTGGTGAAATGCTGCAAGAGGTTACATTTTCCCCAAATTCAAGAAATGCCCTCTTCCAGTGTCATAAAGCCGGTTCATGCAATGAAATAGTTTTCCTCCCTGTAATTTAGGATCAAAATAATTACTCAATTCTGTGATTATCTAGTTGTAGCTATCAAGCAAAATTTTAAAGCTAAATCTGTAAAATTAAAAATTAAATGGAAGATAAATCAATTGCATAATTAATTGAGGATATTTGTCATTGATAAATCCAAGCCATCTTTAAGAAAATGCCTGATTTATCAACAATTGTGTTTTTTATTCCAGCCAACTATACACCCACCCCACCCCAGCCCCACTCCCACCAGCTCATTGCTCACAGAGGCTGGAGGAAGCTGGCCTCAGAGCCGAGGGCTACCTTTTTTGGGTGTGGTCACCCCGGGCAGCTGATATTTAACTCCAATTCACTCTAGTTTCCCCTGTGGCCTTAGACAAATACACATTACTCTGTTGTCACACAGTCTGTGACCTTATATGAAAAAATGCAAGAAATTTTCAAAAAAGGAAAAAAAAATACAGAATTAGCCAGTGACACAGATGTTTCCAGAACCAAGGCTCTTTGCTGGTTCTTCAACTGGAAAAGCTTGTTGCCTGCATTAACTTTTCACACCACTAGAGGGCAATCATGTTCTCAAAAAACTAGATTCGCTTTTTCAAGCAAATCTTACTTGCTTATTTAAGCCCTGTTTCAAATATTTGCTATTTATTATAATAAGTTCTTTTACCTGAAGCATTCACTGGCTAATTGGATAAGTTAATTCCATGCTTAACCTATTGAATGAAAAGGGTTTGTGCACTTTTTCAAGGAGACATGAAATGAGCCATCTTAACAATCTGAAAGTAGGTGTTCAGTTCAGGAAGCAGGTGTAGGTCCTGGTCAATTCTCTGATGATTTTACTTTTCTAGTATCATTACATTGTTATTGTAATGTCATTTCTATTATTTGGGGAGTGGATACATAGTAGACAGTGGTCAGTAGTAATATCAAGATTATATAGGTACAGAATGTTTCAATGTTTAAATAAATTAATTAAACAAAAACATTGTTTACTTATTCATTTATTTAAAATGTGCTCATTGTTGTGGACGCATCTGAATGTCACTCTCCACCTTCAGGGATCTTGCAAGTTAGTGGCAAAGCAGACAGATACAATGTGATATTGAGAGGGCTCCCCGCCCCCCTCAATTGGCTGTTACTCTGTTTCCTACTTTTTCAGCTTTTTTTTTCCATTTAAAGGATATCACTTTGAAATTAAATCCAGTGTGATTTCAGCTCAAATATTGAAATCTAATGTTTTGTCAGCTTTCAGTAATTTTTGAGTACCCCCTCGTAGTAGTTTTATTAGTTTAGTAGAAAATTGATGTTAATTTTAATGAAATAAGAATAAACAGATAAGCATAAGCCAATTTTTAGGATTATCAAAGTTGGATTTTTTAAACGTTTGCTTGGTAGGGAATTCTTTTTCTCTTATATTTCATGTAGTTATAATCCAACCGTAAAATACTTAATCGGCTCATATTACTATGCTCCCCAGATTTAATGTGCATGTGAATTACCCCTGACTTTCATTAAAATGCAAATTTTAATACAGTAGGTCTGGTTGAAGCCAGATATTCTGCATTCCTAACAAGTTCCCAGAAGATGCTGATTCTAACCACCAAATACATTGATTTAAGAAATATAAAACTGTGATATATATGTACCTTCCACAGTAAGCTCTAACATTATGTCTTAACATTTTCAAGTCTATGGCAATCTTTACAAAATATTTCACCTCCAATCTCATACACTTAGGGATTTTATTCCTCTGGGAGTTATGTGTTCTGTGCCATCCATTCTCTTTTAATTGGACTTTTAAAATATATTCATATTGCAGGACTCAGCAGAAGACCTTCAGGAGAATGTGGAAATAAGAATTTGTGCATGTGTGTGTACCTGGGTGGGTATAAGAACAGAATGTGACTTGTGGTACAGTTGAGAAGGATGACAAATCAATAATGCTCATTCCTGTCATTCGCAAAACAATATGCAGACCAAAAAGTTCAATTCAGAACCTTTGACTTATGGAATGTTGTGCAAAAGTCTGTAACCCCATTTACCACATTGACTTAATTCATTGCCAGTACTCCACACACTAAAGAAATTAACCAAGAGGATCTAGCAGCACTAAAATTTTCTCTCAATACATCCTGCATTTATCACTTACTAAATTATCTAAGAGCATTTCTTCCTGGATACCATATTAGCAAATTATTAATAATCTATTGAGTATGGATGGATATTTGAAAACAAATTGTGTGTTATCTGCTTATGTAAACTAATAAGGGACTTCTGTTATTCAGTACTACCTTTCTAAAAAGGTGACCTAGAGGTAAAGAAATGTGCCGTCAAGGAATATCATCAAAGATATCCTATGTCAGTCCTTCCATGCTGTGGGTTGCTGACCATTCAAACATTACCACATCTCTGGAAATGCTATCCTGATACTATGCATGAAATACTATGCATAGAAATGATACTATGCATGAAATATCTCAAATTATAGATTTACTATTTCCCAAATAGGGCGTTAAAAATATGGTCCCAAAATAAAGCTGACCAGAGATGTAGTGCAATACGCTGTTTTTCTCCATGAAATTGGAGTAAGCCTCAAGGTTATCCATTCCTTTGTTCCTCCTGTCCATTCCAGGGTCTCTCAAAAGCTAGGAAGCTTTCAATTTTTGCAACTCCTAGTACATTCCAAAAGGAAGACAGCATTATTAAAGTAATACGTGTTTTAAACATTTAATCCCAGCGGTCTTTACAGCTGTATGTGTACTTCATCAGGACATAACAAAAAAATCTAAACCAGTGGCCCTTGAAGACTGAGCCAAAAAAACTTCCTTATTGGTCCTTCAATCAACAATTTTCTTACGATGCTGGTTGCTTTCAAGAGTCATTTTTCTGGCATAGAAGTAAACTTCAGAGTGTCTATAAGAAATTACTTTAAGCTATTGATTTCATCCTTACATAGCATATATAACATGCTAGGCACTAAGCACTTCACACATTTCACTATCCAGACATCCTCAAACGTCAGTACCATTACAGATGAGGAAACTGAGGCCCAGAGAAGAGGGATGAATTCCCCACGGTCACACAGTTACTCAGACCCAGAATTTGAACCTGGTGTTCTGGCTCCAGAATCTTCATCTTTAATAGGTAACCTTACATGTCAGAGGTCTTCTCATCATGGGGTTTGAACCAGTGATACCGCCATTTTGTTTAAAAGGCCCAATGGTCTCATCCTTTCTGAGCACAGAAGCACCTTGAAGGTGAAACACCTGCAAATTAATGACCCATTATAATAGCTAACCTGGGGCTTATTGCAGTAATTGCCATGATTCAGGCTTTTGGAGAAAGAGCTACGAGACCTTGGGGGCTGTAATGTATGAAACCACCTGGCTTTCTGAAGGCTCAACTAAGAGCACAGCAGGGACTTCTCATGTGGACACAATGATTTTTTTTCTGGAAAAAAAAGATCTTAATCTAATCAGTATCATCCTGGTTGACACATTTCAAATGGACTCTCAGCTGTCTCCATAGGCCCTAGATGTATAATTTTAATATTTTGTTTTATAAAATAAATCTAGAGCTAAAAGAGAGATACAGCAGTGGTATCCACATTTAGTATAACCATTAGACATTACTTGAAGATTTCTCCATCCTATTATCTCAAAAGCAGGCAGGCAGGCAAGATTGATCTGTGAGAAGGTTCTGAATCCCCTGTGAAACATTTTTAATTATCTTTTAATAAAGGAATCAGGTCCTGTCATTTGTCAAGGAGACATTTGCAGTAGTAAAATCTGTGTTTGTATAGCCCATTTTTATTAGTCGTGATTAAAGATAACAATTTGTGTTTGTTTATTCTTGCAAAGCACTTTTATGTGAATGTAAAGGTTAATTAATGCATCTCAGCAATCATTTTGCTAGTCATCTGGAAATATAACTTCTTGAGGAATTGTACTTAAGAAAAGAAGCCACACACTATACCATAAAACCATAACCAAAATTTTAAGGTTTTTCTCATTTGTAATTTTGTTGACCTCCAGATTAAAATATTTAATACTTTGAAAAATTATAAGATTCCAAAAATTTGTTTTTGTGACCAAAAATAAATAATTATAGTTCTTGTATAGTACATTAAATGTAACGCTTTCTGGAGCTGGCTTTTTAAATTATAAAGTGGTAGCTATAAGAATGCTTATTTAGCAGTTATTCTTCTGGAATAATTGTACTCTGGATGTCAGATTGTTTATCATTCATTAGCACAAGTACTTAGTATGACAATAAATCATCACTGATATGAATCTGTCAATTTTTTGGTTGTATGTCTATATCAGTATAAAAAGAAATTGATGAAATTCATCTAGACTTACTTCCACAAATACTTGTACAAGAAAGTATCTTAAAGTTTAGATTTTCATTCTACTCCCTATCTTGGAAGATTTTTTTTCCCTTTAACAGCAACCATACTGGAGCCAGTTTTGTTCCACTGAACAAAACTGATTACAGTAAGCCTAATAACAGTCTTTCAGTTTGGACTTTCTAGTAAATAGAAGCCTAACTCACATGATAGAGTTAAATCTATAAAATACTGACTGTTTCAGAACTGAGATGAGAAGACGAGAATATCGTATCAAGATGTTACTTCTTAACAGTTCTAGACTTGAACGGGGAGAGGCACCGATCATGTCAAGCAATTGGAGGGAGGCTATGCAGCGTGCCTTGGAACCCTGCTTCAGAACATTCAGACTTGTCTTTACTACTCCGTGGTTCTTTTTTTTCCTAACACACTAATGTCTATGTTATTTAAGTCTTAGCTTTATCTGAGCAGTGTCAGTTAGCATCCTTCTCACTGTAGTTGTTCAAACACATGAAATATCATGAGTTGATTCTAGTCTTTTGATGCCCAGGCTACATGATCCAAGACTCCTGTCACTTTAAAAATCATCTGTTCATTCTACTTCTGACCTAGTTTTTCCCTTTAGAATTAAAAAAAGAAGCAGATAAACATAGAAGATTGAAAATGTTCAAAAGAAGAATTAGCATGACCTATCAATATGGGATCTTGTTCTCAGAAAATATTCACAAGCTCCATCCTTTTAAAACTTTCAAGTAGTCCCTATGACATGAGCATAGTATACATGTTACTCTGTTTAAAAATGCTCAAAAAATTTACTTAAGCAAGTTTACATGTGATAAGTTTTAGAGCTAGAGCCAGAACACTTTGCATTATATATGTAATAGTGTATATATAACATATATATGATATATATGATATATATATATCTTTATTATACATATTTATATATGTAATAAAGATATGTATGTATCTTTGTTAGACCTTTATATACATATCTCTCTATTAGAACACAAGTCTAGTAAAAATACACATCTTTATTAGACCAGTATATGATTTTACTGATATACAAAACAAAATAGAAATTCACAGATACAGAGAACAACTGGTGGTTGCCAAAGGTAAGAGGGTGCAGGATTGGGCAAAATAGATGAGAAACATTAAGTACAAGTTTTCAGTTATAAAATAAATAAGGCATGAGGATATAATGTACAGCATAAGTAATATAGTCAATAATATTGTAATAACTTTGTTATACATGATGACAGATGGGAACTAAACTTATTGTGGGAATCATTTTATAATGTGTAAAAATATTGAATCAATATGTTGTTCACCTGACATTAATATAATATTAAGGTCAATTATCTTCAATAAAAAGATGTAGATATCTAATATACATTGTATATTTTAACATTGTATCTATTAGGTAGAATTACATTAGATATGATATCTATGATATATATCATATATATTACATCTATGTTAGATATGTTATGATAATATACAATTAAATAAGCTAATAAAGTTTAGCACTTTCTCCTGTCCAGTAGTGAAATATGCGCAAGTGAGGAAAGGCACACACTGAGTGGGTTTGCCTTCAGTCTAAAGTTATTAATGGTTAATGGCATTAATTAAAATAGATTCAAGCACCCACTCCATTCTGAGGCCTATGCTAGGTATTGTGAAAATACGAATAATCATGGGCCTCACCTTTGTAGAATTTAGTTTTTTGAAGAAAACAAGACCCTGAACATACAAAAAAATAATAATAATCAGTAATAATAGCTTATAACTATAAATAGAAGTGTCCACAATTTTAACAATTTTACTATACTACCCTGCAGTATTATTACAAGACAGTACATGATACACTAAGACCATCAATTAGGAAGCACAGGGATCCACCCAAAGGCTGTTAAGACACCTCTGGCAGATCAGAAGTGGATATGGGAGTTAGATGGACATAGTTTTAAATCTTGCTCCATCTATTCACTATCTGATAATCCTTGAGTGAATTATCATTTCTATACTGCCATTTTCTCAATTATATCTCACAATATATCTCGGAAAAATAATACCACCTAAATTACACGGTTGTTGTCAGACAGAAAAAGGCAAATACTGCATGATACCACTTATATGTGGAATCTAAAAAAAGCACAAATGATATTTTTGCATATATGCAAAACATAAACAAACTCACAGACATAGAAGGCAAGCTCATGGTTACCAAAGGAGAAAAGGGAGAGTGGAGGGACAAATTAGGGGTATGGGATGAACAGATACAAACTACTATGTATAAAATAGGTAAGCAACAAGGATATACTGTATAGTACAAGGAATTACAGCCATTATCTTATAACCTGTAATGGAGTATAATATGAAAAAATACTAAATCCCTATACTATACACCTGAAACTATTGCAATGCTGGAAATCAACTATACTTTGATTTTTAGAAAATCACATGATTGTTGAGAGGATTAAGTAAACAATTCAATAGTAAGTATTTCATAATCCAAATCCACCACGGGCTTCCCTGGTGGCTCAAACAGTAAAGAATCTGCCTCCAATGCGAGAGACCTGGGTTTGATCCCCTAGAGAAGGGAACGGCTACCCACTCCAGTATTCTTGCCTGGAGAATTCCATGGACAGAGGAGCCTGGCAGGCTATAGTCCACGGGGTTGCAAAGAGGCGGACACGACTAAGCGACTTTCACTTCACAATCCAAATAGTAATCCCCTTCCCTGACACCTTAAGTGGATGATGAAAACAGTAAACAAAAATATTAATTTAAACAACTAAATTTTTGTACTTTGTAAATTTTACATGTAATAACAAATCTACTAGAATTACTTGGAATTTATGAAATGATCATTACTCAATAATTCTTTGTGGTAGAGGGAGAACTGATAATAATATTTATGAAATAGCTGCCAATGTCATATATCTCTAAGATAAATCCACTCCAGGAAATGCCAGAATCAAAAGTATTGGGTTGGCCAAAAAGTTCATTCAGGTTTTTCCATAAACTGTTAGAGAAAACCTTAGCAAACTTTTTGGCCAATCCATTTCTTTTGAATTTATTTCTCATCTCATGTTTCTCTGTTATATTTCGTATCTCATCCTCCTTCAAATATATATATAGCATCAATAAAATTAACCCGCTTGCCTACCTAGTAAGGCTCACCAACATAAAATATCATATTCAATAGAAATAAAAACTGATTCCAAAAGCATTAAAATGTAAAAGTCTTCACTGAATTTTCTTGGAGAGCAGTCTCTTGTTCTTAAAAAGGTTATGAACCTATCAGTTTTGGGGGAAATTATATCACATTCCACACTCAACACACACACAGAGTCTCTTGTTCTTAAAATCTTATCAGCCCATCAATTTGATCCAAATCTGACATCACTTGACTGTTTCATAATCTCTCCTTCCTGTTTCTTCAATTTCCTTCCTACCTGGAATTCTGCTCTCTTCCATTTTCAATACCCATCCTTCAGCTAGATCTTTTTTTTCAGGAATAACTTCAGATATTTCTTATCTGGACCAATTTAGCCTTCCTACTCCCCATCCATTAGTAAATAAGCACAACAAAAATAACTAGAGCCAAGCAGTAAAAACAAAATATTCCTTAGATAACTCTAGTGGGGAAAAGGATACAGAAATGTACAGTTTAGTATTGTTCTCCAAGTTATTCGTGAAAATAATAGCTTTTCAATCAGTAGTGTTCCAAGTACTGATCAGTAAAACACTGTAAGATATTAGTGGAATGTTATTATTTAAATAATTAAGATAAATAAGTAAGATTAGCGTTCATCTGACATCTGATGTTACAGAGACTTAAGGGAGCATAATTGACTACTGACTTAAAGGGGCATTATCACTATTTTGTTTTGCCTCCAACCCATCAATTCATATAAATATATGGTACATAAACCTGGAATTATATTTATGACATAATTGTAGGCATATTAATAGAAATATGTTTACATTTACAAGTGTAGTATTGTCCTTTTACAAATTAGATACTGTTGATGACCACTATCTACATATAAAAATGCTCCATATTGTTCACATTTATAGGCCATAAAATGCAGATGATAAAATGTACTTTCTCATACTTTCTACTTTCTCACAAACAAGAAATAATGACAAAGAAGGAGCTTTATATGAAAGCATTAATACAATTTAAACACTCACGAGGTCATAATATATTACACTGAGTAGAAAAGTCCAGCTATAAAGAAAATGTAGACATTCTCTCACCTTAAAAAATCAAACAAGGTTCCAAATGACTAACCAAAACACGAAAGTACAGAGAAAAGACCTACATCTCTTCCATTAACAAAACACTTGGTTTTTAAAAGAGCTTAGTAGTAGAACAAATAAAAGAAAATGCAATTCAGTATCTAGTTTGAACATTTTTTATAAGTTCAGCATTAACACTGAAGAAATATTGAATCTGCTTTGAAAGAATTGAATTCCATCTGCTGAAATTTTTCTTAAAGTGAATTTTTTAAGCATACACAGTAGCAGTCTGTATTGGTTTTGAGTTGCAGGAAGCTATATTCCAACACATGCAAGAGAAGAGTCACAGAAAAATGGAACTTGGGAGAGAACAATGAATTTTATGACTTGCTTGCAGAGCTGAAAAGAATAAACGCATACCCACTTTTGCTGCTGTGTGTGTGTTGGGGTTTCCTTGGTGGCTCAGGTGGTAAAGAATCTGCCTGCAATTCAAGAGGTGTGGATTCAATCCCTGGGTCACGTAGATCCCCTGAAGAAGGAAATGGCAGCACATTCCAGTATTCTTGCCTGGAGAGTTCCATGGACAGATGAGCCTGGCAGGCTACAATCCACGGGGTTGCAAAGAGTTGGACATGACTGAGTGACTAACGCACACACACACATTCGTTGTCAGTAGAAGAATTGCAGAAAACTATATAAATTGGGAGAGAGCAATGAATTTTGTGACTTGCTTGCATAGCTGAAAAGAATAAATGTCTACCCACTTTTGCTGCTACTGACAACAAATAGCCAACATTTTATCACTTTTGATAAATTTTAGAAGTGAACACTGAATACATGGAGTGAGGACCAGTCAGCTAAGTCAAGTAAGATTTCTCAGAACTGCTTCTGAAAAAGAGTTTGGTCTCCTAGAAACAAAGAGGAAGCAGGATTTGCAATTCAACTTCAAGTCTAGCTCTCCTTGATCTTTCCTCCTGAGAACTCTACAGGTTTACCATCTAGCAATGCACTTGGCAATTAGCCACATACTGACTTGTAGCACCTTTTTGTGGTCATCACATTCCCTGTCATTTATTGTCCCCCTACTATGCATGAACCAGTGACATGTCACATACCCCTCTGTCCTTTTTCCTATTTCATTTTTATGTCAACTCTTAAACAGGTTTCATTATCCCCACTTGACAAGGAAGGAAAGGAGAAGCCACGGGAAGTTCTGTAACTTTGTCGAAGTCACACGCATTGTTCAGGGCAGAGGCAGGTTTCAGGTCTCAAACTCTCTCCATTCACTCCAACTTCCTTGCCAAGAATGGTTGTTGACTTTGTGTTTTGCTACAGACATTATTTGTCTTATATGCAACTATACTAAGGGTTACTTTTAGGCCAGAACCACATTTCATGTACCTCATCTCCCCTACCGCACCCTCATGGCTGGCAGCAATAATACTGTTGGCTAATGTGCATTGAGTATTTAGTGTGCTGAGTGTAGTGAAACTGCCAAATACCTTAAGATTATTACCACCCCCATTTCACAGGTGAGCAAGGGAGGGAGGGCAAGTCACCCACAGCTAGTAGGTGCTCAGGCTAGGATTTGAAACAAATCAATCTGCCCCCAGAACCTGCATGGGCAACACTGCCTACAGCTTCCCTTGGACACAGCAGGGGCTCATTTGTGTTCAGTAATTTGATGAGATAAGGAAGAAGAGAAGTCTCAGAATTACAAGAAGAAAGATGCCACAGCATTTCACTATGGCCACGCTCTGCAGGACTTCAAAAGTCAAAAAAATAAAGAACAAGTTAGAGAGGATTAATCTTTATAACAATATCTTATACTAGTTAGCACTTTGGTTTCGCAAAACATCATTTAATTCAGTCTCTACAGTAATATCCTATCCTACCTCCATTTTTTGGATTAACTCATATTTAGAAGGTTTAATAAGTTTGTTAAAGTCAGATAGATCCTGAACTAGAGCATAAGTCTTGAGTTCTTACTCATATTTTTTCTATTACACCAAGGTAATATTTATTCATCTTTAGTCAGTATTATGGGCTTCCCTGGTGGCTCAGCTGGTAAAGTGCCTGCCTGTAATGCAGGAGACCCAGATTCAATCCCTGGGTTGGGAAGATCCCCTGGAGAAGGAAATGGCAACCCACTCCAGTATTCTTGCCTGGCAAATCCCATGGAGTGGAGGCTGGCAGTCAGTCCTCCAGGCCAGAATACTGGAGTGGGTTGCCATTCTCTTCTCCAGGGGATCTTCCCAACCCGGGGATCGAACCAAGATCTCCTGCATTGCAGGTGGATTCTTTACCAGCTGAGCCACCAGGGAAGCACAGAAAAGCATCAGAACCTATAAATGAATGCAGAGGAAACATTCACGTGCCTTTTTTCTCCTTACATAGAGGGACGTGATTGCCAGCTGTGAAGTTGACCTTATGAAAGACAGGCTGAGCGGGTTGCTTCAATTTTGCCTGGAAACTGAGCAATTATTGTTATGTTACTAACTAGCACCATTTGAAACTATCACCATAGTTAGCTGTGGGATAAGGGCCAAGTGAGAGAAGCAGGCCACTGCAAAGCACAGAAATTCTTGTTTGTAGCATAAAAGGAAGTTGGTAAATTTACTGGAGAGAATCAGTGAGCCCAGTCTGGGTCCAACATCTGGGCTCTTAACCCCCCCCCACTCTTCACCTTTTCTCTGTGGGGAAGCCAGCTGAGCCACAGAGAGATGGGGCGTAGCGGGGGGCAGGGGGATGGTGCGGGGGGGCGGCTGGTGTCATTTGCAGCTGGTGACAGTTCCTCCCTGCTCAGCCACCAAAAGATTAGCGTTTATAGAACACTAACTGCCACATCCCTGGAGAAGGAAATGGCATCCCACTCCAGTATTCTTGCCTGGAAAGTCCCATGGACAGAGGAGCCTGGCAGGCTACAGTCGGAAGAGTCGCAGAGTCGGACACAACTGAGCAACTGAGCGCAACTGCCTCACACAACTCTATATGCACGCATTAAATGAGACACCTTCTCTCACCCTCAGAACCTTAAATATGGTTGGGAAGAAATGATTAACAGCAAACACAACAGTAGAGGAATAAGGGCTAAGCTTTGTGAAACAAGCCAGGAATATGACTGTGGCTTTGAAAGGAGAAGAGACTCAAAGCCCCTTGCAATGGAAACCATCAAATTTGAGTCCCTTCTGCGTTTTGGAAGTCACAACCCTTAGAGACATTTCTGAATTTTCTCCTTAACCTAGTATTCAGATCCTCTGTCCTGCTCTATACGTGATTACTTGAACACTTCTCTGAACTTGTGAACAATATCCCAAATCACAAGTACACTTTTTTATGAATGTGTTTAGGCTGAACAAATCTAGAGAAAACAGAACATAAAGGAAAACTTATATTGTGCCTATAAGTATTATGTGTTACCAAGCTGTGTTTTTTTAAAATAATATCAGCAATTTACTATGCCAAATTCCAATTCATATTTATCTATACAGGTCAAACACTTGATACCATTTTTGTCTTCGGGTTTTTAATTAGAAATGTTTATGATCAAGTCAAGGGCTACTTGCTACATAAAGAAGATAAGATGCATAGGTTAGTCTGATCTCACTCAACCAGTTATAATGATATGTAATCTTTCTCATATCTTAGGAATGAGTATCATGAACTCAAAAAGAACTCCAGATGGCATCCAAAAGCTTACATTTTATGTATCACCTAGTCTACCTAATTGTGAAAATAGATACATATTTAAAGCCAAAAATAGATCTTCCATGTAGTATGGGGTAAAGTTGTTTGCTCAGATAGTTAGACAATTTGAAATTCAAACCATGAGTAGCTTTATAAAGTACATTATATATAACATTTTGTGTCTATCATGTAAATATTTATTATGAAATACAAAGATTTGGTAAGAGGAAAATTTACAAAGCAAAAATATGCAGAGAAAGTTTTATTTTTCTTTAAAAATGTAATGGCTTAAAATAATTTGTTTAAAAGAAGGTAGATAAAGGAAGCCCTTAGTTCAGAAAACACAAAAGGATGAATCAGCATGTAATGAGAAAGCTAATCCATTTAAAGACAAAATTGCTAAATTTGTAGAACCATAAAATTCCAGAGCTTGGGAATGCCAACTATCAATGAGGAGAAAAAAAAAAAAAGGTACAGAGAAATTAAATAGCTTGTCCAAAATCTTAACATAAAAATCTTAAGTTCTGAGAAGACTTCAAAGTTCTGCTTTTCCTTCCATTGTGAGATGCTATGGCTAGTGATTCCAATTGCATTAAACAAAATGCAGACCTAATAATATTTATGTTGATTTTAAAGTAAGTTTTTGAGAAATAGTGCTCACCAATCCAAGTCAACCAGATTTCATAGAAGCAGAAAAAAATGCATAACCAGAACATAATAATGTTTTGTTACGTTATTTCCTCAGTAACAACATATTTCCTCAAAGTATGAACAAAGTCTCCTGATCACTCAGGTATTTTTATTCATATATTATAGGTTAAATGTATTGTGAAATCCACCCTTAAGAGAACATAAAGTTACTTTTTAAATATTTCTGGACTTTTTGTGATGTATATTGCTTATTTCAAATAAATCAAAACCCAAATTTCAGTATCTTTAGCCTTTCTGTAGCCATTTGCTTTATTACAAAATAAAGGCAAAAGGATCTTTTGTCACGCAAAGAACAATAACTTAACAAAACTACATTTATCATAGTACAAGCATACAAAACTTTTGTGCCACTGAAAATGACCATTTCTTAGAAGAGCTTTTATTTCCAGAAGAAACAAAAAGCATGTGAAAGAAAGCTTAGAAAACTTTTCTTGGACCAAGTTGCCTTTTACATTTTAATCTTGTTTGTAACAGTCATGACTCAAAATTGACTGGGGAATTCAGAAGCTTCTGACATTTTACTTACTTGCCTCTTATATTGCATTTCATTCCTTGCAGAACATTATACTTATGTAAGTAAAAGGATATGATGGGAAGAATCCTATTTCAGAAAATAAGTCTTTACATGGTAAAGCTTGAGGAAGTAGCATTTGATTTCCAAAACAAAGCAATTTCCATGGCATATTTAGGTTAACCTCAAAATTCCTTCCACATTGTTTAGCTGCCTCAAAAATGGATGCTGAATGTAATCACCCAGTGGAAGCTGTACCATTAAGAGACTTCACATTTATTTCAAATGCTCTGGTACTTTCATCCATTCCCAAGAGATATTCAAGAATAGTATCACTCGATTGGTGTCTTTTTAATATTGGTGGGAGTTCTAAATGTTTGACAATGTGTCTTTTTTCCGTTTTTCTTTAAATATATATTTGTTTGTTCTATTCTCTATGACACAGAATGACTGTAGGACATATTACTTAAGTGTGACTAACAAGGTCAGAAGATTTGTTTTCATTCAGGGGAAGAAATTTACCTGACTGCTTAGTTTTTGTTCACTATTTCAATGCAATGGCACCCCACTCCAGTACTCTTGGCTGGAGAATCCCATGGACGGAGGAGCCTGGTAGGCTGCAGTCCATGGGGTCGCTGAGAGTCAGACACAATTGAGCGACTTCACTTCCACTTTTCCCTTTCATGCACTGGAGAAGGAAATGGCAACCCCCTCCAGTATTCTTGCCTGGAGAATCCCAGGGACGGCGGAGCCTGGTGGGCTGCCGTCTATGGGGTCGCACAGAGTCAGACATGACTGAAGCGACTTAGCCTTAGCCTTATTCCAATTACCTAAGCATTTAATACACAGTTTTTGAATGGATGACTAGACTAGAACTCGGAGAAACATGCTTTGAAAATTCAACTTTTAGAGCACTAGTGAGCACATTCAGTAAGACTCTAGAATTCTCCTTAGGTTTTGAGAAGCAAGCAAAATACCAGCTCCTATTTGAGGCTTTTGTGACCTTTTCTTGGAATATTGTCTGTTAATCATTTGTATACCATTCATTTCCTAAGAAAAATTTTAGGGAGGCTGCTACAAATATAGTTTGTATACTACCCAGATAGTAATTCTCGTCAATGGGAACTTATTAAGTATTATTTAACAATACCAGTAAGTTAAGTGCTTCTTTTATTCTCAGTTGATGCTAGTAACTATTACAAGTAGTAAGGAATTTTTAAGACCAGTTCAGAACTAAAACAACAATATGGAACTCTTCAAATGCATAGAAACATTCCACCATTCCAAGGGAGCAGAGGTTTGTGTGAGAACTTCAAGAACTATGCTTTTGACTTCTAGCAAGTTTTCAGATTGGTAGAGGAATTAAATCAGGATATAACTAACAGGGAACTTCCCAGGTGGCTCAGTGGGTGGCTCAAAGAATCCATCTGCAATGTGCAAGACACAAGAGACACAGGTTCCATCCCTGGGTTGGGAAGATCCCCTGGAGGAGGACATGGCAAGCCACTCCAATATTCTTGCCTGGAGAATCCCCCTGGAAAGGAGATCCTAGCAGACTATAGTCCATAGGGTTGCATGGAGTGAGACATGACTGAAGCAACTGAGCACACACACACACACATACACACATAACTAATAGGAATTGTCCCACAAATTATTGCAGAATCCCTGCTTAATCAGATTGTTTTCTTCTTAATGTTCTGTATAAATTAGCATATTCCATTATCTGAAGATAGGCAACCCCATCTTGTAATGACAGAGAGGACTCCCTTTGAATTCATTTTATCTTCAGTGTCTAAACCACTGATCAAGTCAAGGGAAAAGTCAACTTAATGGGCATTAAGTGAGATAAATTTTTTGTGAATCTTATAGTATTTTTTGTTTCTCACTTGTCATAAAAGTCTTGCATTTTTCATTTCTGAAATTTCTTGCTTGCACTGAGAATATGATAGGAAATTCACCATATATGCAGTTTTATACTTCCTTTTGCAACTCAGAAACATGAATCATAGTCAGACTTAATTCTAAAATCCATGTGAAGGGGGACCCAGGGCTTATTTTCTAGAGAAAGGCTACATGTTACAACAAAAAGAATAAAGAAATCAATATCCTCCTCATTGATGACCACATTTTTGATTCTAGAATTTATACCATAGTCAGTCTGCATAGGAAGTATGAGTTTTGCTGAATTAAGAATGAGTACAAAGTATTTTTCTACTTTCAGTCAAAAGTTAAAAAGTAGTAGGACAAGATTTAAATCAGTTGGGTGTCACATTCAGCCATTTTGAAGACACAATTAGAGAACATCATGGCAGCCCCTGAAGGGCCCTTTCCTGATGTCTCACATGGTAAAGAATCTGTCTGCAGTGCAGGAGACCCAGGTTTGATCCCTGGGTCAGGAAGATCCCCTGCAGAGGGGAATGGCAACCCACTCCAATATTCTTGCCTGGAGAATTCCATGGACAGTGGAGCCTTGTGGGTTATAATCCATGGGGTTGCAAAGAGTCAGACATAGCTGAGCAACTAACACTTTCCAGTTCAGGAGACCACAGGGAAGGGGAGAAAAAAAGGGAGAAAAAAAGCCATTGCTCTATGAGAACTTCACTCAACCAGATGAACAGACTCTCTGTTCTTTCACTCTTGTTTTCTCTCATTTTAGTCCCAACCAATTTAGCTATCATCCTAGGCTTGTGGCTACTGCTGGAGACTTAAGAAAAACATACCCTTTGATACCTAGAATTACTCTTGGTAATAAAATCTTGACTTGCAGACAAAATTAAGTGCTTCCATTACTCCTGTGTAAACCACAGTGTAGTTTGGTCTCCATGTAAGACTACAAGAATTTCTTTCATCACAGGGAAAGATAGAAGAACAGCACCCTGCGTGATTAAATTCTCATTAAACTCAACAGACGCTTGACTTGGAAGTAAGAATAAGGTGAAGCTCCAAGTTGATACAATTTACTGCTTTTATTACAGTTTTGACCACAGGGACTGATTTAGGTCACCCAGTTTCTTTTCCTTGTTATAACTGCTTGACCAATTATCAATGGAATTGAAATTTAAGAGCTTCATATGCTTCTGTAAAATCCAATGATGGGTTGTACAGCTTTGACCTTCTTAAATGTCCCGTGATTTGATTTGATATCTATTCCTACAGAAAAGATACGCTTCTTTGGCTGATCAAAATATTAATCTTTCAAAACCTCTGAGGCTATTATAGCTTAGGAGATCATAATTCTTGTGGGGAGATGTGCATGGAATAAATACCAGCTGAATCCTATTTATACTAAGCCAATTAGCATTACATCATCATGGCAGAAATATCTAGAACATTACCTCATATCAGAAATCTTCTGGGATGTTAAAATAGATCTTGAAAAATTTGAGATTTCTTTTTCATGTAAATGTTAAATTCTCAATTATGTATTCATCAAGCAAAGTTTTTCTGGGCCCAGATAGAAGCCAATGTAGTATGCAAATGTTTTAAATGAAGTCATTTTCATGCGTTTCATCCTTCAAGAGGAAAATCAGTGATGGGGCTCTTGAAAGTATTTCTGAACAGGATGATAGATTTGACTTTTAGAAAATAATCTGACCTGGGGCTCTAGGTCCCCAAAACAATCACACTACCAAACACAACACACACACACACTCTGGTCAAAATCAAGTTAAAGTGAGCAGCAGAAGCTTAATTTATGACATGAATAAAGTATCAAAAAAAAGAGCTTATAAGTAACTGATTCTCACCTATTTGAAAACTTAGAAAACAGGAGGGCTAGAGAGGAAGACAGTTAGGAGATCGGTGGTAGAATGTGGGCTCAGTGTTTAATGACTGTGGGTAGAAATCTTGAGTCTTTTTAGACCTGATTAGCCTAGGACCCTGTTTCTCCCCTTATGTCATTGAAACCATGTCACGAGCACCCAGAGGACTACCAAGAATATCCACAACTGTCACCCCCATTTGCCGGATTCTAAAGATGCCCCTACCTGAAAACGCTAGGCTGTTTTCCCCAAAGAAAGAGATGCTTTTAATTCACTGTTTATATGTAACAAATTGGAAAACTTCAAATGTTGTCAGTGAAATCTCTTAGAAACCAATGTAAATATACTTGCTGTGAAACCAGTGCTAGGGAACTATATCCTACATTCTGTATATCATCTACCTTGGCCCTCTACTTTCTGCCTAGAGACCTTTCAAAAGAAGAAATTTAGATTGACTCCAAGTTGTGTATTTTAGGACTTGCCAAAAAAAAAAAAAACCCTTTGTTGGACTAAGATGATCACAGAGAAAACATGAGAAAGGAAAGGAAGAAAGGAAGGTGCCAACAGACCCTGAGCATCCTTCATCAGAGCCCCTGAAACACAAGTCCGTAGTCAGGTGGTCAGTGCCCTGAATGACTGTGTTCACACAGATGTTAAGAACACTGTTCTGTGGGGACACAGACAAGCAGCCCATTCAGCAATTATGAAGTATTTCTTCCCAAAATAGTATATAAATGATATTTCCAGAGCATTCCATAACTGTCTTTCATATGTTAATAGGAAGTCTAATACATATCACTTTATTTCACACTCAGCATTAGCCAAAACTGAGGAGTCAAATGTTTCCCAGAATGAGTAAACAAATGATATTTTTGTGATATCATCACAACTGATTCCAAGTCAAATAACAAAATGAGTATGAGAAGTCATATTGATGGCCACTCCCACACAAGACAGGTGAAATAGAAAACTGAACATTTTTTAAAAACTCGTTTTTAATTATTTAGACCTTTCAAAAACAATGCGGTATATTGCCATGAATAATATACATCATTTTCTTGTTGGAACACTATATGTATAAAATTAAGATGTATTTGAAAGTTTAGGCAAAGGGTTAGAGTCTGATATATATTTAGAAGAATGGGAGAAACAATTTTATACATATATAATATATATGCTATATGTTCCCAACCCAGGGATTGAACCCGGGTCTCCTGCATTACAGGCAGATTCTTTACCATCTGCTTCGCTGGTGGCTCAGATGGTAAAGAATCTCCCTGCAATGCAGGAGACCCAAGTTCGATCCCTGGGTCAGGAAGATCCCCTGGAGAAGGAAATGGCAATCCATTCCAGTATTCTTGCCTGGGAAATCCCATGGACAGAAGAGTCGGCAAGCTACAGTCCATGGGGTCACGAAGAGTCAGACATGACTGAAGCGACTTAGCATGCACATTGCTATTATTCAGAGTTCATTGTATCCACTTGGAAAAAAATGGAAAAACTATATGTTCATACACCATTAGGTTAAGTGGATATTGCTATAAAATCATTATACATCATGTGGGTTGAATTTTAAATGAATTTACTAGAGAAATACAGTTACTTGAAAACATTAATAGCTAATAGCAAATGCAGCCAACAATGAAAACTATTATATGGAATTACCTACCTCCGCCCACATCCTTACAAGCATGCACTCTGTTTGGTGTTGAGTGTAGTGAAAAGATTAATATATGCTGACTTCCAAAAACCAATGAAGGAAATGATTGTCAATTCAAAGGGTGAAATTTCAACAGTGAAATCTTAATAACATGTTTTTAATAGCATTTGCACTTGCTGGGGATTTGTTTTATTGGTAATAAAAAGTTTATCCAAATTATATATATTTCAGTACTTCAACCCATGGTCTGTTTTCTGCAAAGCCAACTTATCTTAGTGGACTCAGTTTTAGCAACACTTTCGCTGGAAAGCTTCCCTTGGCTATCCAGCCATGAGGCTCTCTCACTCTCTTCCATCTACCTTTGACTCCAAATTTCTATCAATCCTCCTTTCATAAAACCCTCTGCGTCTTCTCTTTGCTTCTCTTCGCATTACCATTTCCCCAAGTCACACTGCATTCTCTACTGAACTTGATTCAGCTGTTTCTTAACTTTATTCAGTATGTCTCCTGGTGTCTTTCCTGAATAAAATGTCCAAATAGATCTAAGAAGAGCCTTTTATTAGGTAATTTCACTTTCAAAAAGTTCAACGGCTCCCTATTGCTAGGATGACTTGTAACAGGCAAATTTTCTAACCACGAATGAGGATATGTTATTAATGGGCTTAAACCAGGGTGACACCGGCAAACCAGAATTTACAAAACCAATCCAATGCCAACTCTGCTTCTCAAACTTTCTCACATAAATATTCCAACGTATGGGCTCAAACTCTCAAGTTCAAATTTCTTTTAAGTTTACACCTTAAAAATTCTTAAAATACTAACATTTTAGTACATATTCATGTTTGATTTAATATAAACATAATGTTTTAAGTCACAACAATCCTTTTACACGAGCAAAAATTCAAAACATCTTACCCCAAATCCTGGTACACAACTGACCTCAAGGAAGACTTACTATCAGGGCACATCTAACACCGCTTTGTGGCATAGTCTTTGAGAAGGCTGTGTACTGGAACATGGAGAATGCCATTCACAGAGATTAGGAAGTGAATGATGCTCCCTGGAATGAGCTGAGTCATTCATCCTTAAGTGAACTCACTGTTCCACCCGTAAAAGTTTTCCATATGGTCTCTTTAGAAGACCATTTCCATGTCAACAATAATAAATTTGCCTTCTTTCTTCTTTGCTTCCCTCTTCGCTACTCAGGCTTACAATCACAACCCATTTGGCTCTGGCCACTATATACTGGGTTGGTCAAAAAGTTCGTTGAGGAACTTGTTATGGAAAAACCCAAATAAGCTTTTTGGTGAACCCAATAAAATACAAGATAATCAGTTAAAGTTGAATTTCAGAAAAGCATAGAATGGTTTTCAGTATGTCCCATGCAATATTTGGATTAAAACTTAACTAGGTGCTGGTATTTTTATTTGCTTTAAATCGGCAACTCTAACTATAAAGTCATTCCTGACCACCCTCTCCACAAACCCAGGACTTGGAGGTTCTTCTGAATTTCTAGTAGGATTCATCTGTGCCTCTATTTGACACTTAACTTTATTTTGCATGTGTTTCTATCACTTTTTAGCTTCCCTGGTGGCTCAGACAGTAAATAATCTGCCTGCAATGCAGAAGACCAGGGTTAGATCCCTGGGTTGGGAAGATCCTCTGGAGAAGGGAATGGCAACCCACTCCAGTATCCTTGCCTGGAAAATCTCATGGACAGAGGAGCCTGGTGGGCTGCAGTCCATGGGGTCGCAAAGAGTCAGGCATGACTGAGTGACTAACACTTTCTTACTTACTTTGCTAGTTGGCAACAATCAGAATTTCCTTGGGCTGTGGTTTCAACTGGCTTTAAGGGGTTCCCTAGGATTCAGAGCAACTATAGGAGTGAAAATCTATGCCATATCTACTGCTAGACAGAGTCAGTCATGCCATGTAGAGCCACAGGTTCTGATTTGTAAAAAATAATCAAAGTGCACTGTCATATGTAAAACAGATAGCTCGTGGGAACCTACTATATACAGCAGGGAGCTCAGCTCGGTGCTCTGTGATGACCTAGATGGGGGTGGGGGGGAGGTCCAAAAGGGAGGGGATATCTGTATAGATATAGCTGATTCACTTAAATTTACAACAGAAACTAACAACATTGTAAAGCTACTATACCCCAGTGAAAAAGAAGGATGCTATTAAAGAAATCACACACAAGAAAGAAATCAGCCACAGATATCAACTGGGGTTGTCGCCAGACCACCTCAGAATAGAAAGAATAGCATTTCTATCAGTCACAGTTATACGTTACACATGGGCGCCAAACGTGTTGGTTCCTGACAACGTGTACAGCCATATCAAGCACAATTAGAGCAGTGAGTGACCTTACTGAAAATTAGTGAACTACATTTCCAAGAAACTACAGACTGATGGTGGGGAGTGTTTTCTTTTGCAGAAAATCTTTTTCTTCTACACCTTTAATCTGTTACTGCTATAAGAAGGAAAGTCTTTTTTTTTTATTATTGAAGTATAGTTGATTTACAATATTGTGTTAGTTTCAGGTGTACAACAAAGTGAGTCCATTAAATTTTTTTCATATTACTTTCCATTATAGCTTATCACAAGATACTGAATATTGTTCCCCGTGCCATACAGTAAAGCCTTGTTGTTTATCTATTTTACGTGTAGTAGTTTGTACCTGTTAATTCCATACTTATAATTTATCCCTTCCCTCAGTTCCTTTCCACTTTGGTAACTGTTAAGTTCGTTTTCTATGTCTATGAGTCTGTTTCTGTTTTGTATATAGATTTGTTTGTATTATTTTTAGGTTCCACATACAAGTGATATCATATAATATTTGTCTTTCTCTGTCTGACTGACTTCACTTAGTTTGATATTCTCTAGGTCTATCTATGTTGCTGCAAATGGCAATATATCTTTCTTTTTTATTATATTTATAATATATAATACATATATAGTTGATGGGAACTTGGGTTGTTTCTATGCCTTGGCTATTATGAATAGTGTTGCTATGAACATTGGGGTACATGTATCTTTCCAATTTAGAGTTTTCATCTTTTCTGAATATATGCCCAGGAGAGGGATTACTGGATCACATGGTAGTTCATTTTCTAGTTTTTTTAAGGAAACTCCGTACTGTTTTCCATAGTGGCTGCACTAGTTTACATCCCGACCAACAGTGTAGGAGGGCTCCCTCTCCTGTGAGACAAAGTATCTTTTATTTTACTTTTGGATTGTCCTTCCCTAATAAGGATGATATCTTTAACATGTGCTTCTAATATGTGTTTAATTTTGCAAAGTATTTCAGATACCATATGGCATCCTCTTACTAAAAAACGTACAAGCTACAAAGCCTCACTGTTTGGTTTTAATCAGTTCATGGAATTATACGCATTGAACCACAGAATGTTCTTATGTGATATTATGATTCACACTGAACATCCATGTGAAGATTGGCTCGAACCTTTATAAGGGACATACTTTTATTATATATAAATAGACACATAAGACAAAGAAATATGGTTTCAGCCTTCTAAAATTCCAGGGGCATTCAATAAAATCTCAGAGAATAGGTATTAGCAGAACTGTTTTGGTACAAGGCAAATTGTGTTGCTTATTTTAAGGAAATAAACTAAATAGGGGAGGAGATTCTTTCAGAGAGAGGTTCAGGATGTGTTAGGTTGCACCATACGCAATATGGCAATATTTGACCTTTGTATGTGGTTCACAGGGCTTCCCTGGTGGCTCAGATGGTAAAGAATCTGCCTACAATGCAGGAGATCCAGGTTCGAGCCCTGGTTTGGGGAGATACCCTGGAGAAGGGAATGGCTACCACTCCAGTATTCTTGCCTGGACAATTTTACAAGCGTGTCTAGCCCTCTTGACACACTGAACCTCATCTTGAAAGTAGAGCTAGAAACCTCTTGGCAATCTTAAGACCTTGATTCACTACATTTTATCAAGACCCCCAACTTTGTCACTAGTCATGTATGACATCAGCCTCTGTGGTCCATTTCATTTGCAAAATTGATGGTAAGGTGGGTGGACAGTTGACTAAATGATCTCTTAGAACCTTCCCAACCTAAATTTGTGTATCTCTAAAGCATCCACATATTGAATCTATTTCCTACTGGCTAACCACAGATACACCTGGCAATAATGCCCAAACAATCTTCTGTGAGCTCTTACCTTCCCAAGGTACTCCTCTCCCATAGGTTGCATAACCATCAGAAGACCCTGCCAAGAGGCACTAGCTCCCTGTGAGGTTCAATTTGTTAGGACCTCACCATCTGTTTATATGTTCTCATAAGTTAGTGAACAAAGTCTCTCTATGATTCTTCTTTCATTTTCCTTAATTTATTATTCTTGAGAATTAAGAATCAACAAAGGTTAGAGAATCCCACCTCCTTATCCCCGTCTGTTGTCTTAGTGATGGCCAACAGTGATAAGAGGCCCCCACGGTCACCTAGGCAGGAGGCTTCTTGAGCGGAAAAGGGAAAAATGAAATGGGGGTTGGGAGGGGTGAATGAGGAAGGAGGTCCGAATCCCTGCAGCTGCCTGGCATCAGAACTGAGTGTGCATAGAGGAAGGGAGATCCTTATCAGATCTCCGGTGCAGGTTTGTTGTTGTTTGGAAAGAGGGAGATAAAAGAAAGTGCACTTGGGGATGAAGAGAAGGCAGCAACACTGGTCCCTGGAGGAAGTATTTGCTTAATAATTGTCCTGATGAGTTCTCTGCCTCTTCCCAAATGAATATGTGGCCATTCAGATTTAACAAAGCACACCTCCTGAAACTGACTTACATACAACAGACCTGCGCACACATGTATAGAATGAACCTATCTCTGTCCATTTTGTCTGTTTCCATTTCCTCCGTATCTTTCCTGTCTCTCCATCCTACCTTTCTGGATCTCAATTCCTTCTACCTTCCTTTCTTTCTCGGGCTCCCTTCCCCTCACTTCTTACCTAACCTGCAGTAATTTGCGTTCTGTGTCCTCTGTAATAAGAAATATGCTCCCCAGAGTTCTGTTTCCATCAAATTTGTGAAAGAGAGTCCCTACCAACATTCATTCTACAGGAGACTATAACAATTATTCAGGTGAAATGAAGCATTCAGAGGAAATTCAGGAAATGAGATATACTAATCTTGAGCTGTTTGTTTCAGCCTACAAGGAAAAAATGAAGGAACTGTCCATGCTGTCCCTGATCTGCTCTTGCTTCTACCCGGAACCTCGCAACATCAACATGTACACTTACGATGGTGAGTTGCCTGCAAAATGCCCCTGCTGGCTGGACCAGCTTAAAAAGCTTGGATGTGGTTGTTTCTCTCTCACAGCTCCTCATATAATGAAATCAGTATTTTGTAGATCTTACTATTGACTTGCCGGATCTAGCTAATGGGTCTTATTGATTGCTATTTACTGAAAACAGTATGAGTTTGATGCTAATAACAGCACATTAATGTCACTTAAGAAAGATGGCTGAGCTGTTATTAGCCATCTTATCCAGCATATCAACATCCACAATATGTTCGAAGCTTCCCTTTGCAAATAACATAATACACTAAGCTATAATTAGAGAAGATCACAATTTGCAAGAAAATGCTTTATAGTTAGAAAACTCAGGAAAGAAAATCAGCCACCCACAGTTTATGCTTTAACGTAGTCTTTATAAGGGTTTCTCAGGGGGCGCTAGTGCCGATGCAGGAGACATAAGAGACGTGGGTTTGATTCCTGGGTTGGGGAGATCCCCTGGAGAAGGACATGGCAACTCACTCCAGTATTATTGCCTGGAGCCTTGTAGTCTACAGTCCATGGCATTGCAAAGAGTTGGACACGACAAAAACAACTTAGTACATGCGGTCTTTATAAAATCCCCATATTTTCTGTATGCATCTCAACAACCCAATACATTCCAATAAGAAAACTGACTTATGACTGAAGTCCAGATAAAGAGGATTTTGAAAGAAAATCCTGAATGATTGGCATAGCTATGAACCTTATTTTGCAGTGAAAACCTTTTGGTATGATTTATCCTGGTTCATTCTGCTTAGTTTGATGACCATCCTGGTTCTGCCACTATCTGCCTGACCTTGGGCAGGTAACTCATATTCATTGAGCCTTATTTAACTCTAATATCTTCCTACCAGTGTTTTTGTGGAGTTTAAATGGTTTAATGCAAGTTTGTGGCATTTAAATGGTTTCATGTTTAGCACAGAGCCTGGCCTCTTGTAAGCATTCAGAATGGTAGCTGTCATTATCAACAATACCATCTTCACTTGATCTGATGTATATGTGCTCAGTGCAGTCATGTCCCACTCTTTGCAACCCCATGAACCATAGCCCGCAGGCTCCTCTGTCCGTGGGATTTCCCAGGCAAGAATACTGGAGTGGACTGCCATTTCCTTCTCCAGGGGATCTTCCTGACCCAGGGATCAAACCCACATCTCCTGCATTGGCAGGCAGATTCTTTACCACTAGCACCACCTGGGAAGCCCATCTTCACTTAATTCTATCCTTTTATCAAAATGTTTGGTGCTGTTATATGTGTAGTAAAAACGAGGGATGTTTGGCTACCTGTTTGGCTCATGACAATTTTTTCTTTTCCATGTGTGTAAGGAAATACATTACAGGTAAAGGGAAAGGATCTATGGCAGTTAACTGCTTCTATGCCCCTAAAATATTCCAGGACTCTAAGGAGTTTTTCTTCCAAACTGATTCTATCATGGCATAAGCATCATGACTATGAATTAACTGTTTCACAAGGAAATGACTTTCATGCAAAAAAAGTTTCAGTTTCCAACCAAAATTCTCATTAGCATGCAGGCCCATGCTTACTTTGTATAAGTTCATGCAGTCAACAAATACACTGGACTGCTCTTCTGAGACACTAATGTGTCGCCATATGTTGTCACTGAGGCTTCAATGATGACTACGGCTCAGGAAGGCACCAATGACAAGTACAGCTAAGGCCTCTTCCAGGCACTCATAGCCTTGGAGAGGAGAATTACAACATGCAGATAGCCAGGGAGTGGAGTTAAGACAGAGGTTGTACACATTTACTGGTAGGACACAGAAGATAGTGATGGTGTCTGCCTTCTTAGGGATTGGAGAGGGGGAAATGAAAATCAGAAGTTGTATATAAGCTGAGTCTTAGAAGTCAGAAAGACAATTCACCATAGTTCATGCACTATTTCCTTAAAAAATTGGTAGAGAATTTCAAATTCCCAAAGTGTTTAACCTTGCCTTGTGTTTCTGTACTGGATAATATTTATTGTAGACAACATTATAACAAGCATTTACTGTAAACCAACATTATAATAAGAATTAATAATAATTATTATTATTTACATTTATAAGGCCTGTGCTTTACATTTAGTATCCTTTATAAATCTTTTTGGAACATGTTCACAATTTAATTTTTTTAACCACTGTATTGAAGTAACATACAAAAGGCTGCACATATTTAATGTATGTAATTTGATTAATTTGGACAAGTATCCTTTATCTTTTAATTTCACCATGGTCTTGTGAGAAAGGTGCTTTTCATCTGTATCTTTTAGGCGAGGAAATGAAAACTTACAGAAGTGAATTCATCTTCCCAGTATCACACGCCTAGTAAGAAGCGCTTACTAGTAGCAGTAGTAGTGTCAGTTGCTGTCATGTCCGACTCTTTGCAATCCCACTGACTATAGCCTGCCAGGCTCCTCTGTCCATGGGATTCTCTAGGCAAGAATACTGGAGTGGACTGCCATTCCCTTCTCCAGAGGATCTTCCTGACCCAGGGATCACTATATGGATGCAAATTCAGACGGTTCTGATTTTGGAGTCTCTAACTCTATCCATTTAAAATCCCATCACTTTATCAAACCAGTGATTTTTGTTTGCCTCTGTTCTCTTGAAACCCTTTTCCATAAGTTTACATATTTTTTGTAGAATTGTACTTAAGATATAAGTATAAATTTGGATGCCTTCATAAAGATTTTGAATATTTTTATAATTGTGAAAAAACCCACATCATTTTTAATATACTTATTGAATTGACTTTGTCTATATGAGCGCAATTCCCAGGTGGTGCTGGTGGTAAAGACATGCCTGCCAATGCAGAAGATGCAGGAGATGCAGGTTCAATCCCTGGATTGCGTAGATCCCCTGGAAAAGGAAGTGGCAACCCACTCTAGTATTTGTGCCTGGAGAATCCTGTGGACAGAGGAGCCTGGTGGGCTACAGTCCATGGGGTCACAAAGAGACATGATTAGCGACTGAGCACACAAATATGATCTGTGAACATTCATAGATCTAAATAAGTTCAGTTCCTGTTCACCTGGGGTCGCTCTAGACCACAACCTCAAAATACACTAACCAGATTGCTAAAAGAATTTAATGGAAGCTAATAGTCACACCAAGAGAAGTGATATTTCTTCTTTGCTCTGCTCTAGTTAGAGCTTTCCTGGAAACCTGGCCAGCTTGGTTGCCACAATTTTCAAGAGACATTAATAAATTAGAGAGCCCTGTGAGGTTTGGGAGTGATATAGCAGTAAGGGTCTAAAAACAGTGTCATTTTGGGGCACTGAGGATGTTTTAACCTGGGGAAAAAATTGAAATGGAAGGTCATAACTATTTTCAAATACTTGAAAGACAGTGATGCACAACAGAGACTAGACTGAATTTGGGTGGGTTCAGAGGACAGAACAAGAAACAGGGGCCTGAAATGAGAGGGATGCAGTCTGGGGATGAAAATCAATAACATTCATCTAAAAAAGAGAGAAAGAGTTGTCTAATGAGCTTTTAAAAATCAATATATTTCACTAAGCTGTAAGCTGTGTAATTGCACTAATGTCCTCGCAGATGCTAGCTGTCACTCTATTTTATTTTATAAATTATATTTTTATATTTTAAATCATACTAGACATTTATTTTCAGTTTTTTTCCCATTGAATTATTATGCATATTATGCAGTTATTGAATGTAAATATTGTTTAAAAGTACAGAGTGTATAAATTAGATAACTACCACAATGCCTCTTCCCCCCCGGCTCTTGTTTACAGCTGGGGAATGATGAAGAAGGCATTCTAAGTAGCAACAAAGTACAGTTCAGTTCAGTTCAGTCGCTCAGTCACATCCAACTCTTTGCGACCCCATGAACTGCAGCACACCAGGTCTCCCTGTCCATCACCAACGCCCGGAGTCCACCCAAACCCATGTCCATTGAGTCGGTGATGTGATCCAATCATCTTCTGTCGTCCCCTTCTCCTCCTGCCATCAATCTTTCCCAGCATCAGGGTCTTTCCCAATGAGTCAGCTCTTCACATCAGGTGGCCAAAGTATTGGAGTTTCAGCTTCAACATCAGTCCTTCTAATGAACACCCAGGTCTAATCTTTGGGAGGGACTGGTTGGATCTCCTTGCAGTCCAAGGGACTCTCAAGAGTCTTCTCCAACACCACAGTTCAAAAGCATCAATTCTTCAGCACTCAGCTTTCTTTATAGTCCAACTCTCACATCCATACGTGACCACTGGAAAAACCATATCCTTAACTAGGCAGACCTTTGTTGACAAAGTGATGTCTCTGCTTTTTAATATGCTATCTAGGTTGGTTATAACTTTCCTTCCAAGGAGTAAGTACAAACAAAGGCATTACTGTTGGACTCTGCCTTACTGTCTTCATTAGACTGTAAGCACCTTGAAGACAGAGGCTCCCTTCACAATGTCCTCCCCAGGGCTGACATTTTGCTGCTTGATGACTCAGATCAACAGACACACTGAAGGGCAAAATAGGAACCAGTAGGAAACCCCGCACATTAGCCTTGAATGGGTTGAATATTGTGTTGGCCAAAATGTTTGTTTGGGATTTTCAGTAACATCTTACAGAAAATCCCAAACAAACTTTCTGACCAACCCAGTATTTCCAACCATTCAGGGAGCTACATTGGTTGTAACCCAGCTCCTGTGATTCCCAACCATAGGATTAGTTGTGAGAACTGGAGGACTTTGCTATTTTCCTCATTAATTAGCATACAAATGTTTCCAACCATGGTGATTTCCAAAAAAATAAATAAACCTTAATCTGTGCTACTTGATTTTCAGATGAGGTTCGTGTTTATTCAAAAGGAAAATAAAGTTTAATATAAAATTGAGTCAGGCTATTTTCTGGGCATGCCTACCATGATTTAATTCCCTATGGACATTGTTGAATTTCCTAACACTGTAAATGTTTATTCAGTTAAAATAGATCCATAAATATACTAAAGAAAGAGGTCTTATATGTTCAAAACAAATGATCACATGTAGCATTTTATTCATCTTCATCAGAATAACAAGGCTAATTTTAATTGCCAGAGTGCAAATTATTTAAGTAAACGTGTGCCTGTGTTCTATATGCTTAACCTTCTCAAATATTCATCTCTCAGATATGGAAGTGAAGCAAATCAACAAGCGTGCCTCCGGCCAGGCTTTTGAGCTGATCTTAAAACCACCATCTCCCATCTCAGAAGCTCCACGAACTTTAGCTTCTCCCAAGAAGAAAGACCTGTCCCTGGAGGAGATCCAGAAAAAACTGGAGGCTGCAGAGGAAAGAAGAAAGGTAACTTTTCCATAGGTTTTTTTGTTTGTTTTTTAAATTATGAAAGCATAATAACACATTTATAGGAGACTTGGGAAATAGAGGGCTTCCCTGGTGGCTCAGGCAGTTAAGAAACTGCCTGGAATGCAGGAGACTCAGGTTCAACCCCTGGGTCAAGAAGATCCCCTGGAGAAGGGCATGGCTGCCCACTCCAGTATTCTTGCCTGGGAAATCCCATGGACAGAGGAGCCTGGAGGTTTATAGGCTGTTGGATCACAAAGTGTTGGGCACGACTGAGTGGACAAACACTTATTTAACACTGGAAAATACAGAGCAAAGTTACATACAGTTCTGCTATCTATTATAATTTTTAAGTAGATAAATTAAGATTTAGTTGGAGCTTCATTATCAATAGGTTTTAAAATTCTGCTCTCCCTTCTTACCTTCTCTCTCTATTCTTCTCTCTCCCTTCCCCGCCCCCTCCTTCTTTCACACACACACACACACACACACACACACACACACTTCTAGCAGAAGTTCCAAGAGACAATGATGCCTGAACCTGCACTATTCCAACACATGTAGGTCTGCTAGACATAGATCCAGACTAGTTCAAGTAAAATCTGCTGCTTTGAGGGTAGTTAAAACCAAAGATCTCAGACACTGAATTTCAATGCTTTAGTGCCCTTTCCCTATCTTGGGTCCCTTCTGATAAAAGCCTCCCTACCTTATCCTATTCTCACTGTCAGGAAAGCACAGCCTTAGATAAGGTGGCTCCAGGGGTTGCATGGGGCGAGGGGCCAAAGTGGTGAGTCCTCCCTCTCGGAGTCTGCATGGTGGATGGCTTTCCTCAGAACCAAAAAGCACCACAAACCCCCACTGAGATGCTTCCTGCCCAGAAATGCTGTTCACCCCAGGGACTGGCCCCTGTCCCCAAGGCTTCAGTCCCTGTCCTTGCAGTTGGTTCATCCAAGATCAGTGCCCTCCCTGGAATCTATGAGTATCTTCCTGTATTCATACCTAAGCCTTGATGGCATTTTTTCTCTTTTTTTCATTGGTCTTTATTTGTATCCAAGAGCTTTTTCTTACAGAACTAAATCTTTAATTTTCCACAATCAGCTGAATAAAAAAAGCCAAGGGTGTTAAAAATGCAAGACATTCAGAAACTCCAAGGACTATGTACATAGAGACAGAAATTATGCTTGAATATGGGTGTACCAGTTTTGTGATTATGGAAGTCCATCCCATCAAGATGCTCTTGATTAATTCAAATGAAATTACTATGTTGTACTTTTCACTGACTTTATCATGGTATATTTTAGAATCACATCACTAAGAATATGCTACATGCGTGATCTTATGATGTGACTGGCATTTATCGTCATTTTAAATTTCATTTAGATGCTTGTAAAAAGTCAGCCAATAAATTACACACTTCTGTGTTGGACACCTATAAAGAAAATGAAGATAGTGCTTTTCCTAAAAACTGAATTCTCTAAAAGGGAGTGCAGAACAAACCCAAATGTGTGTGTGTGTTTATGTGTTTATATTATCTGCATATACACACGATCACACAAATGCACACACTTACCTCTGCGGGTGTGCCAAGTCGCTTCAGTTGTATCCAACCCTTTGAGACTCTATGGACTGTAGCCCTCCAGGCTCCTCTTTCCATGTTCTCCAGGCAGGAGTACTGGAGTGGGTTGCCACGTATCATCAAATAACAAGCCTTAAAGATTGTAAATCCTAGATTAAATTTTCTGAACCCAAAACTACTTTTTGTTTTAAACTTTATAGTTGGAAAGTCTTCCTATATTGTGTCAATCTTGATCACAGTTTCAGTTTTTACTCAAATGAAGTTCTCTTCACATCCAATGAGCATTTCTTTGCATATTATTTATTGCATTTGACCAATTGCTATTGTTGTACATTTGGGTTTCAAAAGGAGGAAACTAAGCGACTAACCCAAATATATATATACAGGAAGTTGTCTTAGAAAAATTTATCAGACTTTTTGCTGTCATTTAAAACTTTGTTCTCATAGTAAAAACTGAATATTGAGTTACAGTCATTCGAGTCTGTCTCCAACAGATGTTAATAACTAACTACAGTAGTAGAGAACATATTACAGTCAAGGTAATTTAAAGTTCTCCAAAGCATTGGCATCTTATAGGTGACAGGTATAGTTATAGGACACAGGTTGAAATATAGGGATGCTGTGACTTGGTTAGAATTCAAAGTCACTCACTGAGCTGAAATTGAAAATTTGAGATGAAAATTCAACATCATGGTTTAAGATGTTGCTGGTGTATTTAATTAGAAGGAAGATATTAAAAGAAAACGAAAACAGAGATGACCAAAATTAACTGGATATTCTCATAAAATCCCCTGAGTTAACTAATTACTGATTATGGTAAAATTCATGTACCCTGATGACAATAAATTATCAACACTTTTACATTTAAACAATTGAATTGAAGTAGAAATTGGCTGAGTGGCTAAAAGACATCTACAAATGTAATCTTTCAACATTGTGACAGCCAGGAAAAATGTTCTTTGGAGCCCTTTAAAAATCAGTATTCCTTCACATTTCTGCTCTTTTTAAAATTTGCAAGGCAAAAAATTATTATATAGATTGCATCCTGGTAGTGAAAACTAGAAGAAAAAGTAACTAACAGAAAGTGCCAACTTAAGAGATCATTAATTGATTTTTTTTCTATTGGGTTGTGCTGACTTAATTAGCACTCATTTGAAGAACTTCTAATTCTCTTGAGAGAGCCTTTAGCAAGTGCATATATCTCAGTAACTGAGGACAAACATATAACCAAAACCCCAACTAGCCAAAGCAGAAGGGAGTATGGGACTAAAGAGTCTTGAGTGGTTACAGCTTCAAAAAAAGCTTGATCCAGGAGATCAATATTTCTTTCTGCAACTAATTGAGTTCAATGTCAAGGAATTTTTGTTTCAGTCAGTCCCAAATTATTTTTCTCACAAATCAGCAACTCCAGCAGAAAGAGAGCTTCTCTCTCCTAATAGTTCTAACAAGAGTTCTAGAACTGCGTCTCAGTGACCTGTCCCGGGTCACATGCCCAGCCCAAGAAGATGGTACTAAATAAAGGAGGACAGAGGGGAATGGTAGTTCTGTGGTGAAAAGTGCTCTGCATGTGAGGTGGTCAGAAAAGGCCTCTTGAATGTGAGAACATTTGAAAGGAAGCATGAAGGGCATGAGGGAGAACATTTGAAAAAAGGCAGGAAGGTAAAGAGTTAGACACGTGACTCTTCTCTGGGGGCAGAATTTGAAGTAAAGAGAATAGCAAGGGCAAAGTTCCCGAGGTAACAATCTGCTAGGACTGTTCTGGAAATAACACAGAGGACAGAATGGCAGAAGCAGAAGGAGCAAGGGGAGACTGGTAGGAATTGAGGTCAGAAGGTAGCATTTTGAAAGACTGACTTCAAATGAAAAAGGAGGTCATTAGAAAGATAAAAAGCAGTTCATTCCTTGTGAATCACAGCATCTTTACAGAGAAATGTCTACTTTAAAAGCCTGAGTGACTAGAAAAACAGTTTTAGATAAATAGAGAAGACAAGAAAGCATTCTAGATGTAAAGAATGGTTCCAGAACTAAGGATGCCCAGAGGTGAGAGTGCAGAAAGTCTGTGTTCAGGGCAAAGGGTAGACCTAGTAGTTTGAGCTAGTGGACTTGGGTAAGGAGTTGGAGAGTACTGAGGTGAGATTGTGGAGGGCCTTGAATGTCAAGTTGGGTGCTCAAACTCCCTTTTATCTGAGAAATGAGGAGTCACTAAAAGCTTTCAAAAATACACAGATGTCCAACCTAGTTAGTGACCAGCAACATTTGTTTTGCCCTAGTTCATTTCCTTTCCTACAAGCTGAAAGTTTGTAAAGATTCCACCAGCCAAACAGGACATTTAAATATATATTAAACAATTCCTTTTGTCATGGTTATGATCAGTTCAGTTCACTCACTCAGTCATGTCTGACTCTTTGCGACTCGTACGACTGCAGCATGCCAGGCTTCCCTGTCTATCACCAATTCCCAGAGCTCGCTCAAACTCACATCCATTGAGTCAGTGATGCCATCCAACCATCTCATCCTCTGTTGTCCCCTTCTCCTCCTGCCTTCAATCTATAACTACCAATTAATATTATTGAATATCATAAAATTAGCATTAACTCACTACTCTGTCATAATTCTACCTCAAAATAAATATAGACATGAAAGTAAAATATGATTTTTTATATGGCCTTTAAAACAAAAAGGCTATGAGACCTCTCCCCCTCCACTGGGCCTCCTTGGTGGGTCTCCTGCACTGCAGGCAGATTCTTTACTGTCTGAGCCACCAAGGTCCCCTACCAACTCCAATAATCTTGCCTGGAGAATCCCATGGACAAAGGAGCCTGGCAAGTTATAGTCCATGGGGTCACAAAGAGTTGGACACGACTGATCTATTAACATTGGTACTCACTGGTACTCCCCCTCCATTGGTACTCTTGAAAGATTTGCTCCTGGGCCCTGAGTCAAGGGACCACATCTGGGAAGCGGTGACCTAGGCTGTGCTGCTGGAGACTGCTGGATTTAGAGCTGGAGGGTTGCCTCTGGGGCATCTCCCTGCAGGCTCAAATTGACTTTGTGTTCAATGCTTTGGCAGTTTCCCCAACTCCTCACTCCATCTGTTGATACTATGGCAGCACTGACCATCTGGTCACTACATTAAATGCTCTTCCCATCAGGTTCCTCTGAACCAGAATTAATGCTACATTGGTAAGCTGATAGAAGATTATTATAAAAGGAAGAAGTCCTTTTCCTGATTTTTTTCTTCCTTCTTTGATTATCTCTGAGGATCAGTATTCATCTCCATCAGACCACATTACCTCATAAAGTCAACATAAAGCTCATTATTTGAAGTTAAATATTACATCCAGCAGCTTACCCACATGGATGAAATGATATGAACACTTCAGTCATCCATCCATCCATTTATTTATTTACACAGCAAACATTTATTTAGTGAGAGGCAACAGAGCTAAGTCAACCCTATGTCCCAGTTGGCCCAGGACAACTCCAGCTTATTCCTGCTGTGTAGATATCAGTATTGTCTCAGTTGCATAAGGATCTCAATTTAGACAATAAATTATATGATTATTGTAAGCCAAGCATAGTGTTTAAGAATATCTTTAAAAACATCAAGATTAAGAACACATGGTTAAGAGAATGCCTTTGATCAAAGCCTGGTTTCACCACCTAATGGGTGTGTGACCTTGGGCAAGTCACTAATCTCTCTCTGTTTTATTTTGTCCATCTGTAAAATGAGACTAACAATAGGACCTACATCCTGGAGTTACTGTGTGATTTAGAAGAGTTAATCCACATGAAGGCATATCACAAGCACTGTGAAAGTGTGAGCTACCTTTGTGTAAAAACATATCTAGTTCCCAGCCTCACAGAGATGACAATCTAGTAAACTCATGATTTTAAAAATTTTCTCATTAACACAGATATTGAAATGTTACATACATTTCATGAATATTTTTAAACATTATAAAATACCAGTTATCAAACTATAAAAACAGTTTGATAGGTAACATACATCAATAGTTCAGCCTAACTAAAAGTAGCTTGAAAAAGATTATTATTATGAAAAAATGATGAAAATTTAAGGAATTAGATGGCATTGATAAAATCTCATGGCAACATAGATTAAATTACAAAGAATGCTGCTCAACTACTCCAGTAAGCTATACCTGGCACACTGACGATATCAGCACTATCAATTCCAAAGTCACTGAACCTCTGAAAGAACGTCATGCTGCTTATTCTTAATAATATGCCTCAAAGTGGATCATTTGTCACCAAATCTGATAGGCTTGCCTCTTCTGTCTGTGGGCATCTCACATTGCAGACAGCAATTCAAGTCGAAGTCAGAAAAAGAGGGGGTGCTTTGTGTGACAATGGATTGTGAGTCAAAGTGTTAGATTATTCCTTAGAGAACATGACAAGTGGCCTACAGACTCTTCATGCATGTTATCCCCTCCGTGTAGAGTGCCCCCACTTCCCACCTCCTGTGATTCTTTTCCTGGAAGTTAACCACAGTGAGTGCATTACAGAGTCTGGCAAAGGGCTCATTCTAAAGGTCTTTGGATTTTAATCATTTTAAATTTCGTCTTATACATCTGATTCTTCAACACAAAGAGCATAGTAAACCCTCTTGTTTTACATAATAATATTCAATCATCATATTTAACAAGGCTTTATTTGTGACTTTAGCTGGGTTAATACTGTTTTTTCATTGTTAATAGGAAAGCAAATAATGAAATGTACATCCTCTAACCTACTACCACAAAAGCACTTAAAAACTAGGAGATCTAATGTCTGATAAATGGTTCTGGAAGGCAAGGAATAGTAATATAGCCAAATGATGCAAGGGGACAGGAACATAATGAGTTAGAAATATGTTTACTTCAGAACATGTAGAGATAGACATTAGCACTCTCTAAACTATAGTCTTAAATCTCCTCTGTGTACACAAAGTAAAATGAGTTTTATTATACCACTTAACTCAAATTTATCTTCCATTTCATTTATATAGTAATTAAATGCTTATACTCAGTAATATAAGAAATGGTAATGAACCTCTTTGGAAAATTATATAGTTAAAGTGTTCCTAAATGTACAATAACTCTGCTCACTATCTCATTATTTTTCCCTTCACATACCTTTCTTGTAATTATTTCAGTGGTACTGAGTTCAGTGTGAGGAAGTTTATGCCTTGAATAGGCCGTTTATCATTAACGAGCCTCCACTATTATAACAGCAATATGGAGACCATCCATCCCTTCATCTCCCAGAACATCATGCTGGATGTCTTAGTTCTATAAATACTTTGCCTTGACATTTGCATTATTCCAGCTGATCATTATCATGCCCTCATTTTCTATTTCCAAATTTCTGTGACCTTCAACATTAGGTACGTGCTATTCAGAAATGTTTCTCCAGGGTCAGATCTTTTTTCCTTAAGCAATTTATTTTTAACTACTTTCAACAAACACTGCTTCTCCAGCTTCCCCATCAGGCAATCAAGATTCCTTTCTGCTAATGTGCTCAAGCAAGAAATAAAACAAGAATACCCACTCAACCAGGGCTTCCCAGGGGCACCAGTGGTAAAGAGCCCACCTGCCAAGCAGGAGACATGAGATGTGGGCTTGATCCCTGGGTTGGGAAGATGGGTTGCCATTCCCCATGGAGGAGGGAATGGCAACCCATTCCAGTATTCTTGCCTAGTGAATCCCCATGGACAGAGGAGCCTGGTGGGCTATAGTCCATAGGGTTGCAAACAGTCAGACATGATTGAAGCGACTGAGCATGCACACACACACGTCAACCATGTAGGAAAATCTTCACTTCTACTGAAATTAAGAAAAGTGCTTCCACTTTTGTGTACTCGATCCTCACACTCATTTCATGTCATGTTTTAGGGCAGTTCCCTGGACTAAATGCTTATTTGCTCCTTGATAGAAATATTAGAATCAGAACCAGCAAGGCTGTGACTGAGAGATTAAGCTATATTCATGAGAGAAGCTATTTATCCCCAGTAGTAAAGTTAGAGAAGTTATAGGCAGTGATATCTGAATGCCGGGCTTTGTAAGAAGGAAGAAGAATTATGACTTTCTGCAGCAATGCAGTTCCAGAAATCTTAGAAACTGAGGTTGAGGCCCTCAGGTCTGTTAGCTCCATGGAAGAATTTAAGAGTTGAGTACTTATGAGGAAGGATCAAGATAGGGAGGAAGACATGTTCTTAGTGAGAAATTCTCTCCATAATCATCTCATCCTATATTTGAAACATATACAATTATGAGGTCCTATGAACACCTCAGTGGAGGCAATCGTGGCTATAACAACCCCTTCCAGTGCGTAAGGAATGGCCCCACAGAAGTGAGCAGACCTGAAGTGTCGCCTGGCCCAGCTTGGCAGCTCTACTTCCCGGCCTCACATGAGAACGCTCTATTCTACCTTCTGTTTCTGTTTCACCCCATTAATTGAACTAAAGAAATGCACTTGACACCTAGGCTGGGTAATCTCATTTAGCCCCAAGGACTGCAAAAGTATTAACGCTGTTAATTGAGGCATTTCAAACTGAGCCAAATGCCACACTCCTCTCAGGGCAATAAGCCTCCCTCCATTACTGTTCATGGGCCCCGTGGGAAAGTGTGTTCACACAGACCAAATGTGTCCCATTCCAGCAACAGAATTGAAAAGGAATGTGCTGCTCTATTACCTTTTTAATGCCAAAGGTTCCCTTCTCCATCCCATTCCCCTGCTGTCTCCTGGCTGATTTCGACTCTTTCATAAAAGAAAATTAAAAGTGCAACTATAAACCTCAACCTACAGTGCAGTTTCACAAAGTTCCAAATTTAAGCATCTGACATTTAAAAATGATGCAATTGTCTCTTGATAACGATTAAAACTAGAAATAACACAGTTGCCTCTTGATAACTGTCTGTGGTAACTCTCTCTGTGAGAAATGGACACAAAAAAGTCCAGGTAGATCCTCTCTGGGCAGCGCTGGAAGCTCTGATCTATGAGAGGAGGTGAAGGGAAAACAGACTTCTTAACTCACTGAGCAGAAGGTTCACGTACCTGCTGCCTTCAGCAGCCTTGGCTGATGGACTTTGTTGTCAGAGGAATACAATCAAAAAGCACTGCTGTAGCGGATTTTGAAAAGTTAAGCTTTGTTTTGCTTCATTTTGATTGATTTGGGTTTTTTGGTTTCCTGAAGCCGCTACGTGGTTTTCTGCCCAATTCAAGAGAAATGTCAGGCCCTAAACTTATCTCTAATTCTTGGATACATTGCACCCTAGTTTTGTGATAACCCAGACTTCTTTCCCTCTACAAGGTTTTCTGGACTGGAGGTTACATAGGTTGAATGAACTTTCTGAAATGAAAAACCCAAGTCATTTCCTCTTACTTTTTTGTGGTGCTTCCTTAACTGTGACAATTCCTATCAATACAGCCCCATTCAGTGTACTGCAGACAAAACAGTTAGGGAAGGGCTGACTGGCACCATGAGGACACTTGAATCCACTAACTAGTGGTAACTAAAGGAATTTGAACAATATCCTGCACATGTGAGAAACCAAGATTCTACATTTGAACTTAGTTGTAGCGGGAAGTTCAGCTGCCATCAGCTTCAGTCACAAGTGTGTTTTGAGTTTTACTTTCAATAATAATGGCTGCCATTTGCTCAGCACTAACTTACTTGATATGAGACACTGTGCTGAATACTTTGCAAACATTATTTCATTTGATGCTGGCAAAGAGTCCTATGAAATAGGTACTATCTTTACCAGTATGCAATAATAATAATAATAATCCCATGAAGACTTTTCTCAGGAGAAACTTGAAACACACACACATTTAGCCAGTCTCCCTTGCCCTGTGTCACAATTCAGTAATCCTGGTAGCAAGAGATAAGCAAAATCAATGCAGGATGTTTTACCAATAGTCCCACCTAGAGGCAGGAGGATGAATAAACTAGAAAATATTTTTTATTTCTTTCAGAAGGGTTCCATTAGATCTTGAATTTCTATTAATATTTTATCATTTTTCATATTAGATTTTTGCAAGCTGTAACAAAGCAAGAATGAAATTGGGTCTACTGAAGATGTCAGTGAAACTACCATGGGGTTAAAACAAAAAGTGGGGCTAGTCCCAAAACTGTCTGTTTAATGTTCAGTGAGTCACTAGACATATTCCTGGTAAATGTCAGAATAAACACATCTGCAAAAACTCTTAAGGTTATATGATTTTACTATTCCTGTAGAATTTTATCTGAAGAGAAGTTTCTTCCCCTCTCAGACTTCAAATTTTTTACACATCAAGAGCTCTCCAGTAAGGTCCCACAACCACTCCCATCAACTGAAATGTCTATTAATGTTTTTAATGGTAATCAATACTTAGCCCATAGAATATTTTTTGATCTACCATTGTTTATATATTCACATTTACAACTACTCCTATGAAGGCTCATCTCAGAGGACCAGCTGATCCCAAGGAATTATCCCCGAATGATGGATGTGTAATAATTTAGTCTTAAACCTGGATAGTTCAGTATTGGGTAAGGCTTCTCTTAGCTGCTTGATTGTGGAGGAAAAGATGAATGTGGAAAGATGTTAATATATCCAGGGCAGCCAACACAGGACTTAAACACAGGTCTGGCACCAAAGCCCATGCCAGTGTGTTTTTCAAAAAGTAGACTGTGAACTGCCTGCATTACAGTCACAAGGGATGCTTATCAAAAATATAGATTCCTGGGTCTCACCAAAGAACCACAGAGTTAGAATCTCGAAGTGGATACTAGGCCTCTGTGTATTTACCAAGCACCCCAGTGATTGTTAACATATAGAACCATTCAGCTTCCTGATGCTGCAGGAGAATTATAGTGCATAGAATGTGGGGGTGTGAGGGAAAGGAGTACACAGGACTCTGATGATTCTTCTGTAATCCCTGAGCAATCTCAGGGTTTCAAAGATGACCCACGTGGCCTTGGTGTGTTCAAGACAGGTCCATAAAAGGAATTTCTGTTGTCTGTGGCCACATGGCCATGAAGTTTGCAGTATTCACAAGTCTCCAAAGACAGTTTGGTGCAGGGGAAGAAAGGGTGGAGGTAGGTGCAGAATAAAACAAGAAAGTGAATTTGACAATTTTACTGGGGAAAGTTGAAAGGCTCATTGCAGGGCAGAGCCTACAGCTGATCAAAAACAATGAGGCAGGGAAAAGCCGGGAACTTGCCCCAATCTTCACCTCATTTCCTCAGGCTTCCATGGATGTTGTCATCCAGTGATTGATTACAGCATTCCCTGTTGCATAAATGCTTAGCAGCAACTCATTAAAACAACAAAAAAGAACTCTTCCAGCAGGGTTAAATGCTTCTTTAAAAGTCTGTCCAAAAGACTCACAGCTGAAAATTCAGCTCACCACTTTTCCCAACTCACATATTCCATAGAAAACTCAAAGGCATGAAGATGAGAAGGGAATTGACAATAATGCTCAAGGCTAGAAGTACTATTCATTGAAAAAGAATGCTCTTTTGAATCAGTGGACCGTTGTTCCGCCAGGTTTGTGTCTGGGTGATTCTGAGATGGCTGTGTCTCTCCTCCCCAGTCTCAGGAGGCTCAGGTGCTGAAACAGCTGGCGGAGAAGCGGGAGCATGAGCGAGAGGTCCTCCAGAAGGCTTTGGAGGAGAACAACAACTTCAGCAGGATGGCGGAGGAGAAGCTGATCCTGAAGATGGAACAAATCAAGGAAAACCGTGAGGCAAACCTAGCTGCTATTATTGAACGTCTGCAGGAAAAGGTAATCTTAACAGAGAACTGAGCAGATGCACATTATATGCAACACACAGCAAGTGAATTCTCAAATACCTGGTATCAGAGACTTAAACTCTGCTGCAGATGCGGAAGGCACCTAACCCCACACGCAGGGTCTCCCGCACTGCAGTGTGGTTGAAGTATGACTTACAGCTGGAATACTGTCAGGGTTTCCGGTAGTGAATAGACTGAGGGAGGCCGATTCCTGCTTTTCAAATGTATAAAAGGCTTCAGTGCAAATCTTAGGAACTCACCTACTAGAAAAATATGAAATTGGAAATGTTAACTATTTCATATAAACAAAAATACATAACAATAATATACTGAATATTTTTAAAAATATATTATTATTATAAAAATAATAGTATAAAATAATATATTTAATATTTGGTCTAATGTTTAGTTAATATATAATATTAAATATGTAACTTATTGTCAAAATATATTTGGAAATGTTTCCATACATTTGGAAAAATATATTCATCAAAAGAGGACAGAATATTTATGAACAGTGGAAAGCCCATGTAGGAAAATCTACCTGGAAAACTTGGCTTCCCTTGTGGCTCAGTTGGTAAAGAATCCGCCTGCAATGTGGAGACCTGGGTTCAATCCCTGGGTTGGGAACATCCCCTGGAGAAGGGAAAGGCTACCCACTCCAGTATTCAGGCCTGGAGAATTCCATGAAATGTATAGTCCATGGGGTCGCAAAGAGTCGGACACGACTGAGCGACTTTCAAAAAAAAAAAACATGGAAAACTAGTAGAGGAAGTTCATTACCTCCAGATCTGGCACCCTAGTATTTTCTCATCAGTCTGAATATACAATGGCCATTCCCATCAGTCAGGATGAGCAGTACTGGAGATCCTCTGAAAATTGTTCTCTCAGAACTATAATATCTTTTATTCAGGATAATTGTGAATCAACCTTCATTTCTCATCCTAGGCCCTAAAAAAATAAAATAAAATGGCATTGCTAGGAATGGGGCATGCTGCTGTTGGATTGGCAATTAGACCTCTAATTTCAAGTGCAGATTTATATTGCTCCACGGCAATCCAGGAGCATTACTGTTTTTTTTAAATTACACACACTCACTCGAACACACAGCACATCCTTCTTGATTTCAATTGTAAAAGAGGTCATAAAATTTGCATATTTAACTAGTATTTCCAGAAGTGTTGGTTTTAATGGGCAATTTATTTTTCTCTGCATATTTATCTTCACCCACCCACCCTCTTCCACCAGCTCCTTTTTCTGTCTTACCACTCTCATCCAGAATCAGGCTCCTCCATACATAACAAGCATACATTCGTATGTATACACATGAATACATAAAGTTTGTGCTATAAATATTCAGCCCATGGAATTCTTAATATTCTTCACATCAAGCTGCAGAATCTCCATGGGTGGGACTCAGGCAACCATATTTTTTTTAACTCTCCAGATAATTCCAGTACGCAGCCAGGTCTGAGAACTAGTAGTTTGTAGTCTGTTCTGATATAAATCTCAGCTGACAGCATTCTATCTTGTGCTGAATTATGCAGCTCACATCATATGTAGGGCCACATTTTCCCTTCCTCCATAGCTAGCAACACTTTTCAAATCTAATAGAACTTCTGACCAGTGGCAGCCAAGATCTATTATCTTCTCAGTAAAGTAGAGATACTCGTTAGAGAATACCAACTTTACTTCCATTTGATGTATTTTAAATACACTGTTTTTTGTTTGCATATGGTATATGTGTTTGTATATACTAAAACTATTTTCCTTTTTCCTAAAATAAGAAAAAGTAAATTTTTTATTATGGCCAATATCTAGCCATTCGTCTGAATGAAATTACTACAATGAAGTTAGAACTTAAAAAGAGGGTCAATAATAATACTGAAAGTGTATGAAACTGCCAATATAACATAAGCTCTTCTGGAATCTCCCACATCAAAGAATGATCATTACTGGAATGGCACCTCTTAGTAAGTTGTCATGAGGTGACCACACTAAGTGCCTTTTACACGTTTTAATTGCCCACCATTTTGACAGTCTTCCCTGACCCTACCAATTAGCCAAGAGATGTGATAAAATTCCACATGAGGTTTTGCAACAATCTGCCTACCACCCAGCCCTCAGCCTCTTTCCTCCTTAGTGAAACGAACTGAGTATTTGAACAGAGCGTGTCCCTCAGTTGTGGCTACAGTGGTGTCCTCCATGTCATTCACTCATGAATTCCCACAAACCACTTGGGGTCCCAGCCACATTCGCTCAAAGCCTTTATGCTCATGTTCATTTGCTCAATCGTGTCCGACTCTTTGCAACCCCATGGACTGTAGCCCACCAGGCTCCTCTGTCCATGGAATTTTCTAGGCAAGAATACTGGAGTGGGTTGCCATTTTCTTCTCCAGGTGATCTTCCTGAGTCAGGCATCCAACTCATGTCTCTTGCATCTCCTGCATTGGCAGGAGGATTCTTTACCACTAGAGAAACCCCTCAAAGCCTTTAGCTGAAAGCCTAAAACAAAAGCAATTCCAGTTGCACTTTAGAACCTCCTGAAGAGCTCTTTTAAATGAGAGTTTCTGATGTAATCATCTGGGGCAGAACCCATAGATCAGCATTATTTTCAAAGCTTACCAGTGGACACTGGTTGGATGGCATCACCAACTCAATGGACATGAGCAAACTCCAGGAGATAGTGAAAGACTGGGAAGCCTGCCATGCTGCAATCCATGGGGTCGAAAAGAGTCAGACATGATTTAGTGTCCGAACAACAAACAACAACAAAGTAGACACTTGCATTTAGCCAGAGTTAAGAAACTCTGAGTTAAAGGCTTCTTAAATGTTTTATTTTGTTGCCATAAGTTATCTTGAAATATTTTTATCTTTGTTCCATAAAAGTGTCCTTTCTTCCTTCAAAGAATAATGTTACACTCTTTTTTTACATATATTACTATTTGTTTATTGAATAAATGAGCAACTATAAAAATATAAAAGCACCAACATGTAAGTAATATGTAGGGAAATACTGTGTCTATATGGTTCACCACTGAACACACATCACCTAGAATGTTGCTTGACACAGAGGAAGAACTCCACAAATATTTTTGAGTACATACATACACATCAATGCATACATGCATAATTTAGCTCATGGTCCCTCTTCTCTTTCTGTTCTTTCCCCAGGATTCCTCCTGCCTTCCACAATTTCTACTGTCTCCCATATGAGAACTTACCCTCATGATTATTAATCATTAGGTTAAGAATTATTAATGATAATAAATGTAGTTGTAATGATGTTACATTTACCAAACACATATCATGACACATATTAGCTTTGTGCTCAGTACAGTTTTGAAGTTACTCTGTTTGTAAATTTCCATTTCTCTTTCCTTAGCACTACATCTTAACACTCCCACTTATACAGAAAAGAATCAAATGAGGGTGTGGACAAAAAGATACCTATGCCACAAAGACCTGCAGTAGGCTGATATGTTTTTGTCATTCAAACTGATATAGAGTCATGCCCAGGACACAATAATGTAACCTGGGGATTATGACTAACACTGAGGTGAAATTGAAAATGTTCTTATTCTTTGAATTTCTATTTCTAGAAAAGAGGGGGAGGGGGGAGGGGAAAGGATAAGAGACTCTTTCTCCCTCACCCAACACTTTTTTCTTCCCCTCATGCACTAGACTATATCCCTCAGAAAGTTCACCATTTGACACATTAGGCACCATCAGTAGTAGCAGCTTTGTTATCAAACCCAACCAGGAACTGGAGTGAATAGTTAATCATGAAAAATCAGTCAAGGAAGGTCTAATCATTTTAACAATACATATATTCATTAAGATTTCCCCGATGGCTCAGTTGTAAAGAATCTGCCTGCAATGCAGGAGATGTGTGTTCAATCCATGGGTCTGGAAGATCCCCTGGAAGGAAATAGCAACCCACTCCAGTATAACAATACATATATTCATTAAGATTTCCCCGATGGCTCAGTTGTAAAGAATCTGCCTGCAATGCAGGAGATGTGTGTTCAATCCATGGGTCTGGAAGATCCCCTGGAAGGAAATAGCAACCCACTCCAGTATTCTTGCCTGGGAAATCCAATGGACAGAGGAGCCTGGCAGGCTACAGTCCATGGGGTTGCAAAAGAGTCAGAGGTGACTTAGCAACTAAACAATACAATGTAGATGATAGCTAGATTTAGGGGATAGGATAAGGAACATGGAGGGAATGGGGAATATTAACTAACCTAGCAGGTCATTTAAGAGGATTTCTACTGAATCTTGTTGAATTCTTCTCTTAATCCAATTTGTAAGACATCTTCTTGGTTTCAAAATTTTACTGAGTCATTCACTAGCCAATGCCAAGACCTCCCAGCCTGAAATTTTGTAACAAATACTGAAGGAGTTTTCGGTGTTTAGGAGTGAAAGAAAAAAAAAAGAAAACAGACTTCTTTGACACCTACTATACCTTATTCAACCACGAAGTACAGAAATGAGACACTGTTTCAATGTAACTGACACTTTCACCTCTAACAATGGATGAAAGGTCAAGCAAAAGCATTATAGTTACTAATTTGGTGATAATGGTGTTACTAATATGACTTACTTCAAAAAGATAAAAAGTTTTTTAAGAGAGTAAGATTCTGTGATTCTTTATCTCAGAGATAATTTTTATAACATATAACTGTTTAGGTAGAGATTTCAACCATTATCAATTTCCATTTATTGTAACCTTTCATCCTTCTCATCTGATATTTGGGCTTTGGGGTTTTGTGCGGGCGGGGGGGGGGGATTGTTTTGTTTTGTTTTTTTTTTGTCATTCTGACTCATGAGTGACATTTGTGTAACTATTTCCTATGGAATATGTCTGATAAATGAATCATGAAAGGAAAAAGAGGATTAAAACTAACCTTCATTGATTTCTCATTGTAAGCCAGGTATTTGGCACATACTATGGAATTTAATTCCAGAAGGAAATACTGTAATCATCCCCATTTCACATCTAAGGAACCCGGTCCTTAGAGAAATCAAGCCATTTGGTCAAGATCACAAAGCTAAGGACATCGGAGTCTGAACAAGTCTCTCTGACTCCCAATGTTTATGCTAAGTTAAAACTGTAACTTGTGCCAGTTCTGCAAGGTAAACAGACTGGCAGCAGCTCTGGAAGTTTATAGTGCTCCCATGATCAGCATCATCTTCAAGAATGAAAATACTTTCCTTCACTCCTGACTCACTCCTGACCCCTCTTAGTTATTATTAAAAAGGATTCTGATGATATCTGGTCTTGCATTTAAATACTCGCATAATAGGATTTCATGGATTATAATTGATACACAAGGTCATCTAGTTCAAGTGTTTGTTTAGATTTGATAACTAGAAAGGTAAAGGGATATTAAAAAGTTAAAAAAAAAAAAAAGAACAACCAAAAAAAAAACCAAACTTCACATTTCTAAGCTTCCAGTACAGAAATCTCTCTAATCACATTTTCTCCACAGAATCAGAGTTTTTCCTAAAACCACATTTTACTCATTTTTCATATCAAATGAATAGTTGCATTCAATGGTAAAACACTATTATATTGATGGGAGGGAGGGGATAAACTGCAGAGAACATTGTAATTTTAGATCTGCTTCAGTCTGTCTAACCCAGTGTGTCTGACAATGCCTGACAAGTATAAAAAGCTCAATAATGAAATGAATATTATCAAAGAATAGACTTGACCTTTTGATGAGCTTTCTCGGAGTATCACAGTTGCCTAAGCAACCTCTGATTTAAGGTCTTCTGACAATTACCAAATGGGTATATCTTTCCCTTTCTCCTTTGCCTTTAGCTTGTCTTCTTTTCTCAGCTCTTTGTAAGGCTTCCTCAAACAACCATTTTGCCTTTTTGCATTTCTTTTTCTTGAGGATAGTCTTGATCACTGCCTCCTGTATAGTGACAGGAATCTCTATCAGATCTAATCTCTTGAATCTATTTGTCACTTCCACTGTATAATCATAAGGGATTTGATTTAGGTCATACCTGAATGGTCTAGTGGTTTTTCCTACTTTCTTCAATTTAAGTCTGAATTTGGCAATAAGGAGTTCAGGAGCCACAGTCAGCTCCTGGTCTTGCTTTTGCTGACTGTATAGAGCTTCTCCATCTTTGGCTACAAAGAATATATAACCAATGTGATTTCGGTATTGAACATCTAGTGAGGTTCATGTGTAGAGTTATCTCTTGTGCTGTTGGAAGAGTGTGTTTGCTATGACCAGTGCATTCTCTTGGCAAAACTCTGTGGCCTTTGCTCTGCTTCATTTTGTACTCCAAGACCAAATTTGCCTGTTACTCCAGGTATCTCTTGACTTCCTACTTTTGCATTCCAGCCCCCTGTGATGAAAAGGACATCTTTTGGGGATGTTAGTTCTAGAAGGTCTTGTAGACAATTACCAACATTTTGCTGATTGAAAAAACAGACTGTGCTGAAAATGACAGGTCCACTGCATATCTCCGTTTGATTCTCCCACATTTTTATATGGAACTGCATTACAATTTTAAGCATATATTTGATGATTTGAATATAAAATTTTCAAATAACAGATTTACTAAAATATCTGAAAATAAACAATATTTTTCCTAGGAGCACAGCATTTAAATTACCTTTTTTTCTTTTTTCAGTTCACAGATTATATTTGTTCTCTCCTATGGCAAAATGTATTCCTTTACAACTAATTTTTTAAGTTGAGTAAAAAGTGTGCTAAAAGTAGCCTAATAATACTAATTATAATCTTTCCTGTTGTACTGTAAATTTGGGTTTATATGAATCTTTAGACTTGAGGCTGTTTTTTTCCTAGCATAGTGACGGTCTGGGATTTTTCTCAATTTTTGTCAGAACTAAGCTCTTACTAATTAGTTTCTTCCTGCATGAGAAAAAGATTTTACAGCATCTTTTTCCTCATCAGAGCAGAACAAAAAGAAGGAAGAGTCAGCTGCATCCATGCTAATTCCCCCGTGACATTTCCAAACAGGACATGATTTCTCTATACATGCTTTTTTCCCCTTCTTTCATGGCTTTTGAATGCAGACAAAAAGCTCATTTAAACCAATTACATAAAATTGCTTTTAAACTCTTTCTCTAGAATCAACTTGCTGCTTACTGTAATTCTGTATTTTTGAAGGAAGTGTATGGCTATATATATGCCTTTTTCTCCCAGAACCTACATTTCAAAAGACACATTTTTTCCCACACAACTATAAAATTTTCTCTGTTCATTGACACGAAGACTATTTAGCAGGGGTTGAGGGGTGGGGTTGGCTGCAGAGCCAGGCTCTCTGAGTTTAAGTTTCAGCTCTGCTACTTGTTGGTTATGTGATCTTGGGCAAGTGGCTTAGTCTTTTTGTGCCTCAATTTCTTCATCTGTAAAATGGGAGCCATAATAGAATCTCCATCACAGGATTGTTGTGACGATCAAGGGAATTAATACAGGTAAAATCTGTACTTATGCAGAACTGGTACATGTTAAGTGACTAGTAAATGCTTAGTGTTATAAAGAACCGATAAGCAAAGACTTCTTGAAATCAATAGAGCTTAATGATAAGATTTACTTTATGGCTGGTCAAGGTCATTGACCCTAAACTAAAGGAATTTGTAGAGCTACAAGAAATTTCTGGGGCTACGGGGGGGAAATAGCAATATAAATAATATTCTAAATAGAAACTAAATGTTAATAATAATAATTATCATTTTCAGTTTTAATTTAATAAACATTTAGCTCCTATAATAGGCAAAGGGCTAAATAAGTGTTAAATTAAAATTGAAAAATACTAATTATTATTATCAACATTTATTTTTCTATTTAGAATATTAGTAATACCTACAAACACTTATTTAGCCCCTATAATGGACAAGGGGCTTCCCCAGTGGCTCAGCGGTAAAGAATCCCCCTGCCAATGCAGGAGATATGGGTTCAATCCCTGTTTCAAGAAGATTCCCTGAAGAAGGAAATGGCAACGCACTCCAGTATTCTTGCCTGGAAAATCTCATGGACCGAGGAGCCTGGTGGACTACAGTCCACAGGGTCCCCAAAGAGTCAGACATAACTTAGAAAATAAACAATAATAGGCAAAAGCATGTGCTCAGAAGAACGATGTACTAAAAATAGCATTCCACTTTGCCTATCAACTCCCTCCTCAGAAAGTTTAGTTCCCAAGTCTAGTACCTCAGTTTCTCATGTAAACAAACATTCATTGATCATATACTATATGCAAAACACTCTGTTGGGCCCTGCAGATGGAACAAAAGTGAAAAAATACAGCCCTGGCCCTCAGGGAACTTCTAAATAAGCACCTGTCAAAGAGAACAGGTGAAACAAGAGCAGCAATGCCCAAAGTACAGGTTAGAATAAAATGGCTGCCCCATGAAAGGGTAGATTTATGCACATTTACAACTGGAAAGTGAGATAGTTTTCAGTCTCATGAAAATCTTCATGAAGAAAGAGACAACCGCTACAGGGATTTAAAGAGTCTTCTCCTGACGGATGGAGATGAAAGACTAGGAATCGCAACAATTTCATGATAATTCCGTTAAACCAAGAAATCAAGTAGGTGTAGGAAAAGAGTAGAGGGTAAGGTTGGAGGGTCATTTGGACCACTCAAGTTTTGAAAGACTTTGATTAAGGGGCTAAGAATTTAGGAAGCATACACAGGGTCTTCTTCCTACATCTCATCCTCCCAAAGTGTCCGTTGGCAATTATAAATCCCTTAAAATGTTAGAGAAAAGGAAAATAAAAAATCATAGAGAAGACAGGGTGCTATTTTATGCTATTCTGATGATTTATACAGTAGTCCTAATAGTCAAAATTATCTTAACCATATGATCTGTTTGTCGTCATTTTAATCAAATACAGTGGTAAATTTTTTAAAAGACAGAGGAGACTGTATGTTATTTTACTGCTGTTCTCTAGATTTAAACAGTAGTCCCGAGAGTCAAAATTATCTCAATCAAAAAAGAAAAGAATGAAAAAGAAAATTGTCTTAATCATGTCATCTTTTGGTCACTATTTTAATCAAATACAGGGATAATTTTTTTTATAGACACCATTAGTCTTCCATGGTCTTCTGTGACATGACACTTATTGGGTTCCATGTTTTACTTTCTTGTGAAATGAGAACCTTGTCTCCTAAAGGTAGACACTAAATGGGAAGGGGGTGGGGTGGGGGAGGAGGAGCTACTCTCTGTCAAGCGCATAGTATGTAAATTAGTGGGCGGGCTCACCTGCTTCTCTGTGGACCCAGCGAGGCGCGTGATGTCTCTTCTCCCTCTGGTGTTTTTCAGGAGAGGCATGCGGCGGAGGTGCGCAGGAACAAGGAGCTGCAGGTCGAACTGTCTGGCTGAAGCGACGGAGGGTATGGCACGCCCCACCATTAGTAAATCCCCCTGCCTATATTATAATGGATCATGCGATATCAGTATGGGAAATGTATGACATGGTTTAAAAAGAACTCATTATAAAAAACAAAAAACAGAATCAAAAATAAAAAAAAAAAAATCAATGCGGTCTCTTTGCAGAATGTTTTGCTTGATGTTTAAAAAATACCTTGGATCTTATTTTGTAAATACTTACATTTTTGTTAAAAAATACAAGTATTGCATTATGCAAGTTATTTCATAATCGTACATGCCCTGTAACAGGCTTTCGATGTTGTGTCTTTCCACTCAAATGAATTTGCTAGGTCTGTTCTTTTGGAAGCTCCCCATGTCTGACTCCATTCCCTGCCCTTTACATTCCAACAGAAAAATGAGGTCAGTAGACAGTCTTTGGTGCTAGAAACCCACCATTGCCTAATGACCTAGACAGCTTGGTAATCTTTGGACTTGACTGAGACCATACTTAAATCACAGGTATTATAACTCCACACAAACCACCACATTTGTTCGCTCATAATCTACTAACTGCCTAGAAACTACAAAACCAGGCTAAGTAACACCACTACTCGTAGCATTTACTTCTGCTTCTACTGGATTATGTGCTACAAATGTGCTTTGGCTTTAGAAAGGGAGGGATGAAAAAGACAGATCTGAGATCAATCTGGGTAGAAGCAAAAAGCTGAACCTTTTAAAGAGCTGAACACAGATCCCAACCCAAATGGTTCAAGCAGCAGTGAAATCGCTTTTCATGAAGTGGGCTTAATTCTCTAGTTTAAGTTCTTTTGATGGAATGAATTAATGTGTCAGGTGGCTTATTTGTGGATGCCATGATTGATGATGTTCATTTTAAGCTCTTACCTATAGTACAAGTACATGATGCTACTGAATATTTTTCCACTTGGAAACTGTGAGCTGGTTGTTGCATTCAAACACACACACAAACACAATCAAAAACACTGCGGATTTTCACTTAAGCTGGTCTTTCTTCCCCAGTGTGAGGCAATCCTGCCTATTAAAAAAAAAAATTACTCCATCTGTGAGGGCTGATGCAGTCGAGGGGGCTAGGCAGGGCGTTTGTGCCAACTAAGAGAATCACCAAATACCCACCGTGAGTACCTATCGCAGTTTTGAAGTCGTTTCTCCCCCAACTCCCAACTCCTGAAGGTTGCTGCCTGCATATTTACTCTTCATTAGTGCTATTTTCCTGTATGTCATTGTGAGCAAGCTGTGATTAATAAAGAATTGGAGTTCTGTGAACTAATACAGGTTTGGTCTGTTCTCTTGGCCCTCCGTGTGTCTGACCCTGGAGTTCAGATTTCACTAGTGTGGCTGTTGGATTAGACAGTCTCAGAAACAGACAATAATTAGAATTTGAAGGAAACCAGGGCCCCTGCTGATTCACTTCCCTTCTAGAGCAGCAGGAAGCGTCACTTGTCTCTCTCCCTCTGACAGCCCAACACAGCGGGAGAAGTCTTCAATCTGTTCCCCTTGAAAACAGTCAAGATTGAAGGAGATACCACGGTTTCAGACCAGTAAGTCTACGGAAGAGACCCCCTCTCAAAGCGCTTGGAAGATTCCTGGCACAGCTTCACATCCTCCCACACGGCCACTGGACACCTTCCGCAGCCTGTTAAAATGCAATTTCCCCACCATACTGCTGAATTTTGCACTACCAATAAACACACTGCACACATGGACACAGCAGGGGGCCTGTCAGTGACCCAGATGGATCCTGCAGGACCAAAGGAACCACATCCAGTTTAAGCAGAAAATCATAAATAATTGAAACCACACAGACTTATGAATAAGCAAACTGGGCTGTCATCCAGATGAGTGCTAACAAGCCAAGTTTAAGGTGGAGGCCACCTGGTCCCTATCTTGAATATCCTCTATTTGTGGGAATCTAATACTGCAATCATTGAAACACAGCCTTAAAAACATGAATTCCATGATCTTCCTTTGGGAAATCAATCAGAGCTTCTGATGAGCAGAAAATAAGCTGCATTTTCACAGTGATTCTTTTTCCTTATTTATTTACTATTTTTTTTATTAAAATACAATTTGGTCTACAATAGTATGTTAGTTTCAGGGGTACTACATAAAAACTTGATATTTGCATACATTATAAAATCATCACCACAGAAAGTCTAGTAACCATCTGTCCCCATACAAAGTTATTACAGTATTATTGATTGTATTCTTTGTGCTATATGTTACATCCGTGTGGTTTATTTATTTTATAACTAGAGGTTTGTACCTCTTAATCCTCTTTATCTATTTTATACACCCTCAACTTCCTCCCCTCCAATAACCACTCATTTGTTCTCTGTATCTATGAGTTCTCACAGTGATTTTTATTTCAGTTTGGAAAGCATTACTTGAAGGGCTTCCACTGAGCCAGAGCCTATGCTTAAGCCCTGGGAATATGAAAACAAATCACTCCAAGAAGCTCATAGTCTCATAGCTTGTTTTAGGCCAGAAGTGCTCAGTCCTCAAAACATATTGAGGGAAAGCATAATCCCATCAGTTCTCTGAAGCTTTCTGAAATATTAGAAATGATCAACAAACTTCTGGTGCTACTCTGTGGTGCCTAAATTGGAGCTGCCAACCAGCCTGCTGCCTATTCTCAAAGATGAAGAAACTAAGACCCTGAAAGGGATAAGTGATTTTGCTCCAGGTCCCAACACCCACTTCTCACAATTAATGTCCTTACTAGTAAGTAGCTCATCAGCAGACCATCCCCAGATCTCACCACGGCGGAGCAGACAGGTTATTTCTGTGGACTTCCCTAGACCAGTGAACCTCATTTTAGCATCATTTATGCTTCAGAGTCCTATTTGGAGGGCTTGTTATAACAGGTGAGCTTCTGATTCTTGAAATCTGTGTAGAAGCCTGGGGATGTGCACTCTCTCACGGTCCCAGGTGACACTAATGCTGCTTGTCTGCACACCCACTTGAGAAGCCCAAGACAAACAATGAAATAGACCTATGGAGTGGAGATTCTTGGTGGCAGCCACACTGAGAACATCTATTTCGGTCAGGGCATGTTCACTGGGGAGTGGGGTAGCCTTGAAATGAAACATTTGATCCCATTCAAAAAAGTTGGAGTGGAACACAAAGGAATCCAAGAAGAAAAAAAAAAAAATGAACAACTACACTTGCAAAATAATAAAACGAGAAAGAAAGCATCTAGGGGCTGGAGTAGGGTTAAGAGACAAATAAGGTCAGGGAACCAATGGTCTTGTGTTACTCATACAACATATAGTTTCAGTAGGGTTCCCTGGTGGCTCAGACAGTAAAGAATATGCCTGTAATGCAGGAGACCCAGGTTCAATCCCTGGGTCAGGAATATCCCCTGGAGGAGGGCATGGCAACCCACTCATTCTTACCTGGAGAATCCCCATGGACAGAGGAGCCTAGAAGGCTACAGTCCATGAAGCCGCTAAGAGTTGGACATGACTGAGTGATTAACACACACTGAAACACCTGAAGATGCTCCAGTCCCTTTAAGAGATGAACTAAGAGCTCTTTGTAGAGATGGTGCCATTTTGTGAAATATGCAGTTTATTTGCCTGGTTACACTTACAGATTTTTTGTTTCATGGAGTCTTGATTTCCTCAGGACTACATTTAAATTGTGTATATGACTTTGAAATGTTCTTTAAAGAAAACTCACATAATTCCATTGATTTGAAGGTTCACCCTCCTCTCATCTCTTCTAGTCTCGATAATGTGTGAAACAGTAGAGGACTGATAAATGTGATTCTCCTCCCTGGATCAGGCATCAGACTTTACATTTCAGAGGAGAAAGCAAAGGTAAAAGTGTACCGTTCACCATACTCCACCCCTGCCACCACTCCTCCCACTGAAGGAGAGAATGAGAACACCCTTGACTTTAGCAATTAAGGATCATTCCTAGGATAAGACGAAACAATGGTCCTTGATTTCTAACCAGGCAATTTGCTGAAAACTACTAAGGCAAACATGGATCCTAAAGCAAAATTGACATCCCCAAGCTCCCCCAAATTAAATCAGATCATCTTCGATTTCTCACTGTCCCCACCACACACCTCCAAATGATCATCAAGTAGCACTGACTGACTTCCAAGTTGCCCCTCTTTCCTTGTTCTTCAACTTCCATGACCACTGCCCTAACCTGGATACTATTCGACTCTTAAAGCAACCAACTAATAAGTCTCTTTTGCTCCAATCTATAGCCTCCTCTACACTCTGATCAAATCTCTCCCATAATCCACTACCTATTCCCCTTTATCAGCAGAATAAAATCTGCACTTCTGTAAGTGTCATTAAAGTGTTCTCACCATTCCTTTCTTTTCTCAAGAACGTTACTCTCCTAAGACATCAAATTATTCATCCTGGCATACCAATGACATGCAATTTCTGACCTCCATGCATAGACTGTACTCTGTCTAGAATCATCTTCCCTACAACATCAGTCTGCAGAGGCTAGATTAAGCTGTGATAAAAATCCTTCAAATCTCAGTGAAATAAAACCACAAAGATTTATTTCCTACTCCAGCTGTACAAGTTCAGTGTGGGTCATGGTGGACGCTTCTCTGCTGTATTCCTCACTCTGGGGCCAAAGACCTGTGGGGTGACCCATATCTGGAATGTTACCTAAACATGTCAACTCACACACTGATTCTCTTAAAGCTTCCACCCAGAAGTAGAACAAGTTATTGATCAAAGTAAGTGATGGTGTGGCATGTGTGTGCTCAGTTGTGTCTGACTCTGAGATCCCATGGACTGTAGCCTGCCAGGCTCCTCTGTTCGTGGAATTTTCCTGGCAAGAAATACTGAAATGGTCTGCCATTTCCTTTGCCGGGGATCTTCCCAACCCAGGGATCAAGCCTTCATCTCTTGTGTCTCCTGCATTGGCAGGTAGACTCTTTACCACTTGCTCTACCAAGTAAGTGATACAACCACATTTAATGCCAAATGAGCAGGAACGTGTCATTCCATCATAAGCTCAAAAGGAAAGCCAGCACCAACGACTATCACCCTACTGGTCACCAAGTAGCAGGTTCACTCTCCTCCCCTCATGTAAACACATTCACTCTGTCCCTAAGATGTAAAATCTCTAAGTCACATTTGGCCATGACATCAAGCTCAGTGTCCACTGTGATTCACAGTACCCTCTCCAACAAATGTGGACATGAGTCCTCTTGACCAGAGACAAATAAATTAAAAAGACAGCTTATCTTCCCTAACAGTCAATATACAATGGTGAAATGGGGACAGATAATCAACAGTAAACAAGCTTGTTCAAAGGGGAAACAATAGGGAACACATGACATTCACTGATGATAGAAATTCCGGTGTGCTATTGACCAGTCATTGAGAGGCTCCTCTGTCCTTGAGGATAGGGAACACTCCTTACTTCTATCTTGCTCCCAGAGAAGAGCTTCCCAGTCCATGGCTCTGCTCTGTCACCTAAGCAGATCTTCCTGTTCCTTCATTCTCCTTGGAGCATTGAAGGAAATACCCTCCGTGGAATCTGAGCAGCTCTTAGCCAGCCTGCTGCCCACCAAAACTGTCGATCCAAGAGTCATTACACTTTTATTCATCATATCCCCTGGCAAGAAACAGAGAGCTTACTATAAAGGGTAAATGACATATATTTAGTGAAGATTCTCTTTTTATGAGGATGTGGAAGATTAAAAGAAATCAGCAAAGGGTGGTGAAGGATCTTGGGTGTACCACCAGAGAGAAGCCATTTCCATCTGTGGACTACAGACCCTAGAGACAGTTGTCGCTATAGAAGAAGCGTGTCTGATTAGGGCCTTTGACCTCGAAGAGAAGAATTCAGCCTCTAACAAATGCAGCCCAGCAAGGAAGGATCCATAGAATAGATATCCCAGCATCTTTCTTCCCTAACTCTTCAAACTGTAGCCAAAGACTTGCAGTGGTCAAATCTAATGAGAAACCAGAGGGCAAGGGAGCCCAGGAGATACATTGCATAGAGTCAGTCTCTGGAGCTGAGCAGAGTGCAGAAAGATGGAAAGAGAATCAGGAGGGGTGAGCAGAGGCCATGGCCGCCTGCAGTCCAGACCACAGTCAGAATCAGATAATAGTGCTAATGACAACTAGGATACCTTCCATTTGTTTGTCATTAGTGCTGTTCACTAAATAGTTTTGGCTTCTTTCCTTCTGAGATTGATTCTACTTCCCTGACACTTCTAGTGAGATGTGGATGTGTGACCTGCTCTGCTCAGTGTAATATGTGCTGGAGTAACTTGTGCCTCTTCCAGGCAGAAACCTTAAAAGTAAATTCACAATTCACCATGCCCGGTCTCCCCCTCCTACGGTGACCTGGAAGAAGATAAAGCAGAGCACAGCTCCCATCTGTGAGAGACGCATATCAGGAATGGGATGAGCTCTTTTTATTTTATGACCCTTTAACTTTGAGATTACTTGTTATTCACTAATAAATGTTAATGAATTGAAATTCTTTTCATAATCACATAGTGCATCTCTCAGCCAGCCACATCATCCCTGGTCCAAAATTGAATGTGTCAACCACTTTTAAGTTGTTCACATATTTTCACTTCATTTGAATCCTAAATGTCAAAGAAACCAATTAAAGCTGTGATATTGGGAAGCAAACCTGACCTAACCAACTGAACTATTTATCTCAAATACGGAAAGGCAAATTGAATTTCTTCATTGGTTTATTTTGAGCTGTAGTCACCTGCATTGTTTTAAAAGATAACAAAGTGAAAGTTCAAAACCTTGTATGATACACAACATTGTAAAGCAATTATACTCCAGTAAAAAAATCCTTGTATGAATTCTGGCATGCAAAAAGCTTCACATGCATGCTTATACCAACTACCTCTAAAAGTTATAATTTCCTAACCTACATGGAACAACAGACTGGTTCCAACTCGGGAAAGGAGTACGTCAAGGCTATATGTTGTTACCCTGCTTATTTAACTTATATGCAGAGTACATCATGAGAAATGCTGGGCTGGAAGAAGCACAAGCTGGAATCAAGATTGCCGGGAGAAATATCAATAACCTCAGATATGCAGATGACACCACCCTTATGGCAGAAAGTGAAGAGGAACTAAAAAGCCTCTTGATGAAAGTGAAAGAAGAGAGTGAAAAAGTTGGCTTAAAGCTCAACATTCAGAAAACTAAGTTCATGGCAACCAGTCCCATCACTTCATGGGAAATATATAGGAAAACAGTGGAAACAGTGTCAGACTTTATTTTGGGGGGCTCCAAAATCACTGCAGATGGTGATTGCAGCCATGAAATTAAAAGACGCTTACTCCTTGGAAGGAAAGTTATGACCAACCTAGATAGCATATTAAAAAGCAGAGACATTACTTGGCCAGCAAAGGTCCATTTAGTCAAAACTGTGCATTTTCCAGTAGTCATGTGTGGATGTAAGACTGGGACTATAAAGAAAGCTGAGCACCGAAGAATTGACTCTTTTGAGGTGGTATTAAAGAAGACTCTTGAGAGTCCCTTGGACTGCAAGGAGATCCAACCAGTCCATCCTAAAGGAAATCAGTCCTGAATATTCACTGGAAGGACTGATGCTGAAGCTGAAACTCCAATACTTTGGCCACTTGATGTGAAGAACTGACTCATTTGAAAAGACCCTGATGCTGGGCAAGGTTGAAGGCAAGAGAAGAAGGAGATGACAGAGGATGAAATGGTTGGATGGTATCACCGACACAATGGACATGAGTTTGAGTAAACTCCAGGAGTTGGTGATGGACAGGGAGGCCTGGCATGCTGCAGTCCATGGGGTTGCAAAGAGTCGGACACAAGTGAGCGACTGAGCTGAACTGAAGCCACATAGTTCCATGACTGAGGCTTCAGCAGACCGTTTTGTGTGTGAAAGGAAGGAGTAAGTTTTACTAACCTACCATGAGCTTGGAATATTGTGCAGGATTCCATTTCAAGCAATGCGGACTTCAAGAAAGTCTTTTCAAACCTGCTTGCGATACATATGTTACCTCGTATTTATTATATTTAATGCCAATTAAATAAATGTATCGATTCAGTTCTGTAGGCTACCAGACAGACACTGAGGAGGACTACATGTTATATGCAAAAGCACACATACACTCACTGAAATCATTCCCTCTCCCTCTTTTTTTGAGTCACATTCAACTCTTCTCTCTTCTCACCTCCCGCCATCCAGCAGGACCATCTTGTACAGAAGGGCAATGATGTGATGGATATTCTAGAGATCAGACCTTAATCCAACAGGACCTCTCTACAAATTTTCAGGTCTCTGAAGAAAAAAACCCAAATTCTAATCTTCTATCTTATTCCCATCCTGTTGTTTTATTTTTTCCTACCCACCTTAGTCAAGCTTCCAGAGCCTGTTTCTCTTTCTATACCTCCCCTGTATCATTTAACCCACCCACCTGCCTTCTGCTCTCACCTCTCCAGTGAAACTGCTTTCGCCACTACCTATGCCCCCCTCGCTGCTAAACCATATAGAAACTCCCAATCTGGCCAAAGCCTACTCAGGATCAGCTCCAGGCCCTTCCATTCCTACAGATCCTGCTTAAACCCTTTATACCCCTGCAGGCTGGTAAGCCACCTCCCCTATGTCCTCCCCAAGTAGCCTGTGCAAAATAGTGTAGTGGTCAAGGGCCTGGGATCCAGGGATTAAGGTTCCTAGCTCTCTCACCCTGGGCAGTTTGCTTAACTTCTTCACTTTAAATGTCCTCACTGATAAGCGGGAGATGATACAATAGTCAGCGCCTACGCCTGATCGAATCACTGTTCTCAACTCTTTACTCTTACGAACTCTCACTGGAGGAGGCAGAAGACATCCCCCACCCACTGGTGTTGGGCTTGACCATGCATCAGACCTTGGCCAGTGGAGTACTAATGGATTTGCCGTGAGTGAGGGCTTTAATATGTCCTGAAGGAAATGCTATAAAAGGGAGAACACGGAGACACGTGAGCAGACCTGAATCCAGTCAAAAGCCTGGAGCCAAGCCCAGCTGACCAATAGTCTAAAGCAGAAAAAAAAAAAATGCAAGAGAAGTAAATACGGTCATGAGCCACTGAGGTTTGAAATGGTTTGTAACACAGCTTTATTATGAGATGATTAACATAGTGTCTGAGAAGACTGCTGACGAGATTAAATGAACCAATGTAAAAGATCTTTACAGAGTACCTAGTGCTTACTAAATATTCTTTAATTATTAATAACATATGTCCCATTATATTATAATTTCTGTTTGCTTATCTGTTTCTCTCATTTAACCATAAGCTCCTCCAAGAAGGAGAATCTCTGTCTACTTTATTGCTGAATCCCTAGTATCTAGCAAGGATTCAATACACATACACACACACACACACACACACACACACACACACTTTTGGTGAGTTAATGAATGAACAAATGAATCCAAGAATTCAAATGAGGAAAATACTGACCACAATGCTTGGCATATGTCAGCACTTAATATGAGTTTCCATCTTCTTTCCTTCCTCCATGGTCTAACAGTTTCTTCTTAGTTACAAATTATTTGAGCATGAAATTAAGCTTTAGGTATACAAAAGACCATTTTAGATCAGAAAAATAAACCTCTGCAGAAAAGGGAAAACTTTTTAACACCAGGTGGCGCTAGTGGTAAAGAACCCGCCTGCCAATGCAGGAGACTCGGGTTTGATCCCTGGGTCTGGAAGATCCTCTGGAGGAGGGCATGGCAACTCACTCCAGTATTCTTGCCTGGAGAATCCCCATAGACAGAGGAACCTGGTGGACTGCAGTCCATAGGGTCGCAAAGAGTTGGACTCGACTGAAGGGACTTAGCAAGCACAAAGAGGAAAAACAGAATAAAATCAGAGGCAACTCCTTGATAGGAGTTTAATGGTAACAGTTTTAGCAACTGGCACCAATGAAACCAACACTAGGCCCAACAGATCACACCACATTGGCTGTTGATTCTGTTTGCTAGTCATGCCACTTCAGTCAGCAGCTCATCCAGGGCTCCAAAGTCTGAAGCTACCATTTGTTCCTGAGAAAATGGAGTCTAACTGAACTGAACTCTCTTCCAAAATGGCAAAGTCCAGCACCGGCACAGTTCTAAGGGTTTGGTAACAAAAAAAAAAAGAAAGAAAGAAAGAAAGAAATCCCTGGCATTTCTGTGCTGAATAGTGTACAAGCATTGTCTCCTTTAAGCCTTAAATTCCCCATGTAAACAATGTCTTTCCCAGTGGAAAGTCCCAGTGGAAACAATGTCTTTCCCTCTCTCCCCAGAGGAGTCTGCTTCCCCTGTAGGCTTCTCAAGGACTGTGCTCTTATTTTCCCCTTTCAGATCATTCTAACTCCTCCCTAAAACACCCACACTTGCATCTCATGTGCATCCGTGCTAAGTCGCTTCAGTCGTGTGCGACTCTTTGTGACCCCATGGACTGTAGCCTGCCAGACTCCTTTGTCCATGGGATTCTCCAGGCAAGAATACTGGAGAAGGTTTCCATGCCCTCCACCCAGGGATCAAACCTGGGTCTCTTATGTCTCCTGCACTGGCAGGCAGGTTCTTTACCACTAACGCCACCTGGGAAGCCCCCTTGCATCTCATGTCACCAGATTATTCAACCTCTTATCTTCATTGTCAGGGTTCACTACTAACCCCCAGGTGGCGTTTCCCTCATTTCCTGGATCACTGTTGCTCTCTTTTACTCTACTTCTGTGTTAATATCCTTCCAGATGAAGTTCCCACATTCTGCTGAGTTCCTTGACCTCCCCTCCTCTAGTGATCTTGCTCCTCAATCACTCAGTCTACTGGTTATTTCCTAGACCTCATCAATAATCATATTATTATCAGTTATCGATAATTATAATCCCCCATTATCTCTATTCTACCACCCCACTCTTTGATCACCACCTCCTTCTTCCCAGTCAAATCCCTTTGGTACCTGAACTCCTATCTTTCACTCATTCTGAGACTCCAGCTCCTTGATAGAACCTTTCCATGTCCCTTACCTTCCTCAGTCATCCCTTCCCTCCTTACCAGCTTATTTTCCATGGGCAATTATTACAATCTCTACCTTACACCTCCCTACAACTCTCTCCCTTAATATGTTGTTCTCAGTTGGCCAGACTCACATGCTAGCTAAATTAATTCTATCTAGTCCATGCTTGGACCCATGCAAGCTGTAGATACCACACAGCTATTCTCACTGGTCTTTCTTTAAATTCATGAACACGAACCCCAAGTGAGCCCTTAATTTTCCCCAGAAATCACACTTTATTTCTCACGCTTTATTCTTTTTTTTTAATTGGAGTATAATTGCTTTACAATGCTGTGGTAGTTTCTGCCTTACAACAAACTGAATCAACTATACATATATCTGGGCTTTCCAGATGGCTCTAGTGGTAAAGAATCTGCCTGCCAATGCAGGAGACACAGGAAAGTCAGGTTCAATCCCTGGGTTGGGAAGATCCCCTGGAAAAGGACATGGCAACCCACTCCAGTATTCTTGCCTGGAGAATTCCATGGACAGAGGAGCCTGGCAGGCTACAGTTCATAGAGTCGCGAAGAGTCAGACATGACTTGAAGCTACTTCGCATGCACACACACACACACACACACACACACACACACACACATATATATATGTATATCCCCTCCCTCTTGGACCTCCCTCCTACCCATCCCCCCACCATCCCACCCATCTAGGTCAACACAGAGCACCAAGATTATTGGTCCTATTATTTCTCCCACTATAAAACAATTTTTATTGATTTTTCCCGCTAGCTACTGACATATTTCCCTTTTGCAGCAAAGCTCCTAAGGCTCCCCTCACTACCCTGTGTCTCCTCTTCTCTCACAAACCCTCTCCAATAAAGCTTTTACCTCCATTCCACTATATCTATGCTGTTCTGGTCAGGTTATCAGTGATTTCCAAGTGCCAGATGCAAAATGGTAAATACTCAACCCTCATCTTATCTGACCCATTACTTGACATAACTGATGACTCTCTCCTCCATGACATCTTTCTTCACTTGGCGTTCACCGCCCTAAGTTATTTTGGCTTTCCTTTCATCTCAGTGTTGTTGCTTCTCCATCTCCTTTGCAGGATCTTCCGCTTCTACCCAACCTCTAGGTGTTGGAGGCCCTCGGGGATCAGTCCCTGGACCGATCTACTCTCACTCTCACTCCCTTGGTGTTCTGTACCAGTCTCAAAACCTACAACCTACAGCAAGTAGCTTAACCCCTCTCCCTCTGTTTATTCAGATAAATTTGGAGAATGATAACAGTACCAACCTCATAAAGGTATCATGAAAATTAAAAAGAATTAGCAACTTCAAAATGAAGTAAAAGTGTTAGTTGTGACCCCATGGACTGTAGCCCTCCAGGTTCCTCTGTCCATAGAATTCTCCAGGCTAGAATACTAGAGTGGGTAGCCACTCCCTTTTCCAGGGGATCATCTTCCTGACCCAGGGATCAAACCTAGGTCTCTTGCAATGCAAGCAGGTTCTTTACCATCTGAGTCACCAGGGAAACCTAACCTCTAGGAAGTAGTATATACTATTTATAAAGTATTAGTTACTTTGGTTATTTTTATCTACAAGTATTTGAAATGCGAACTTTTCTATCATGAACTTTATATTAAACTCATCGCAAAGAGTCAGACTCAACTGAACTGACACCCTACTCTGTCCCCAAAATCATCGTAAATATTTGTATGTGTAAATATGGCTTCCCAGGTGGCTCAGTGGAGAAAGAATCCACCTGCAATGATATTTGATAAACATTTTATAGTTATACCTGGACTACTTTGATTGTTTTATAAGTTTTATTAAAGATTTAGTTTTGAAACTCCTCTCTGCCTGCAGTGAAGGCTTGTATTTACATATACATGTGTGCTCAGTCACTTTAGTTGTGTCTAACTCTTTGTGACCCCACGGAGTGTAGACCACCAGGCTCCTCTATCCATGGGATTCTCCAGGCAAGAATATTGGAATGGGTTGTCATGCCCTTCTCCAGGGGATCTTCCTGACCTAGGGATCAAACCCATGTCTCCTGCATTGCAGGTGGATTCTTTCTCCACTGAGCCACGTGGGAAGCCATATTTACATATACAAATATCTACGATGATTTTTGGGACAGAGTAAGGTATCAGTTCATTTGAGTTGCTCAGTCATGTCTGACTCTTTGCAACCCCATGGACTGTAGCACACCAGGCTTCCCTGTCCATCACCAACTCCCGGAGCACACTCAAACTCATGTCCATTGAGTTAGTGATGCCATCCAACCATTTCACCCTCTGTCATTCCTTTCTCCTCCTGCCTTCAGTCTTTCCCAGCATCAGGGTCTTTTCTAATAAGTCAGTTCTCCACATCAGGTGGCCAGAGTTTTGAAGCTTCGGCTTCAGCATCACTTCTTCCAATGAGTACTCAGGGTTGATTTCCTTAGGATTAACTGCTCTGATCTCCTTGCAATCCAAGGGACTCTCAATAGTCTTTTCCAACACCACAGTTCAAAAGCATCAATTCTTTGACACTCTGCTTTTTTTATGGTCCAACTCTCACATCTATACATGACTACTGGAAAAACAATAGCTTTGACCAGACGGACCTTTGTCAGCTAAGTAATGGCTCTGCTTTTTAATATGCTGTCTAGGTTGGTCATAACTTTTCTTCCAAGGAGTAAGTGCCTTTTAATTTCATGGCTGCAGTCACCATCTGCAGTGATTTTGGAGCCCAAAAAAATAAAGTCTGACACTATTTCCACTGTTTCCCCATCTATTTGCCATGAAGTAATGAAACTGGATGCCGTGATCTTAGTTTTTTGAATGCTGAGTTTCAACCCAGCTTTTTCACTCTCCTCTTTCACCTTCATCAAAAGGCTCTTTAGTTTCTCTTCGATTTATGCCACAAGGGTGATGTTATCTGCATATGTGAGGTTATCGATATTTCTCCTGGCAATTTTGATTCCAGCTTGTCTTTCATCCAGCCCAGCATTTCTCATGATGTACTCTGCATATAAGTTACATAAACACAATGACAATATACAGCCTTGACATACTCCTTTCCCAATTTTGAACCAGTCCTTTGTATAGAATAAGGTATAAATAAATATATTTCCACTCACAATTATTGTTGCCACAAAGCCCAAACATATTAGTAACATAGATAGTCTGCTGAATGAACACAACATTTAACTCAACAATAAGAACCACTTATAAATTTAAACAGTTGTCAACAATTTTCTGTCTGTAATTTATTTGTTTATTCATCAACAAGCACTCATGTCGCCACAATATTTTGCCTATATGCCTTTTTTATTATATACTGGGAGGTGAACAGTTAATTACTAAATTATACACTATTAAAAATCATGAGGAGCAACAAAACGAGTCAAGGATTTCCCCTAGAGTTTAACATTTAAGTAACAGCTCTCTGGGAAACTTTCAATGTTGCTGCATTCAATATGAAATTAATGGTTACAGAAGAAAAAAAACCATTCCTAGTCCAGAGCTATAAATCAAGCCTAGTTATATATTATCACAAAAGGGGTGGAAAAATTTATTGTTGTTGTTGTCTAGTCTATGTCATGTCCATGTACTATAGCCTGCCAGGCTGCTCTGTCCGTGGGATTATCCAGGCAAGAATAGTGGAGCAAGTTGCCATTTCCTTCCTCAGCGGATCTTTCCAACCCAGGGGGAGAAACTGTGTCTCCTGCACGGACAACATGAGCAATTATAGAATGCCTATTATAGAAAGTCTGTTACAAAATCACATACAACCTTCTTGTTAAACTAGTTTTTATTCTTTTTTATAGGTTTTCAATTTTGTAAAATGCTGTGTGCACGTGCTCAGTCACTCAGTCATGTCCAGCTCTTTACAACCTTATGGATTGTAGCTCGCCAGCCTCCTCTGTCTGTGGGGTTTTCCAGAATAGGATGCCATTTCCTCTTCCAGGGGATCTTCCCTACCCAGGGATCAAACCTGCATCTCCGGCACAGTCAGGTGGATTCTTTATCACTGAGCCACCTAGGAAGACCTTTGTAAAATGGTCTAAGAACAAATGCAATAGAAAAGCAAAAGAAAAGTGTAAGAATAGGACAGTCTTTGCAAAGAAAAAATCTTACCCACCTCTAATCTGTTCTGTGTATGATAGTCAAGGTGGAAATTCATAAAATTGATATCTCATTGGGTCACTTCTCCACTTAAAATATTTTGGTGGCCTCTCATTGCCTTTAAGTTATTCTAAATGCCCTAGTATAATTTACAAACCTTTGGTCTCACTGCTTTCATCTCTTATCATTACAGCCCTATAATCTAGTGACAACTTTACTTTCTTTAGTTTCTGGAAAATACCATGACACTCTCTCCCAACATTTAACAGAGCGCCTGATTTATAGCAGAAGCCCAAAGAAAATTTGTGGAGTGAGAAAAGAATGAAAGAAAATGAATGAAACAAAGGGAATGATTTGATTCATTCCTTCCTTTCACAGTTCAGTGCATGCTGAACTGACTAATGACATTTTAAATTCTAGAGGGTAAAAAAACAAAACAAAAGTCAGAAGCAAAAGTAATCTCAAGGGATTAACAAACTGATTTTTCAGACATTGGGCAGATCTGCACATAATGTATAGGGACAGATTGTTGTGTTATAAATCGAGGGTAATAATTTTGAATAGACATATTTCAAAAATTATTTCTTGATTAAAACTCTAAAAGCAAAAGATGGCTTCTTCTAATTTGAGCAACAGCATAAACTGTTTAAGGAATAATTTTTTTAAGAAAACATAATTAAGAAGTCTCCAGTTAGAGAAAGATGGAGGCTTGAATGCACTCATTTCTCATTGTTTTTGCCCAAAATTTGTGAAATGGCATAAAAGATAATTAAGATAAAGTAATTCCATTGCAATATGGAAGATAGAAGTGTTATAAATCAGGTATGACCTAGATCAGGTATGACCTAGATCAAATCCCTTATGAGTATACGGTTGAAGTGACAAATAGATTTAAGGGACTAAACCTGATAGACAGAGTGCCTGATGAACTATGGACAGAGGTTCGTGACATTGTACAGCAGACAGGGATCAAGACAATCCCCATGGAAAAGAAATGCAAAAAAGCAAAATGGCTGTCTGAGGAGGCCTTACAGATAGCTGGGAAGAGATGAGAAGCGAAAAGCAAAGAAGAAAAGGAAAGATATTCCCATCTGAATGCAGAGTTCCAAAGAATAGCAAGGAGAGACAAGAAAGCCTTCGTCAGCGATCAGTGCAAAAAAATAGAGGAAAACAACAGAATGGGAAAGACTTGAGATCTCTTCAAGAAAATTAGAGATACCAAAGGAATATTTCATGCAAAGATAGGCTCGATAAAGGACAGAAATGGTATGGACCTAACAGAAGCAGAAGATATTAAGAAGAGGTGGCAAGAATACACAGAAGAACTGTACAAAAAAGATCTTCACGACCCAGATAATCACGATGGTGTCATCACTCACCTAGAGCCAGACATCCTGGAATGTGAAGTCAAGTGGGCCTTAGAAAGCATCACTACGAACAAAGCTAGTGGAGGTGATGGAATTCCAGTTGAGCTATTTCACATCCTAAAAGGTGATGCTGTGAAAGTGCTGCACTCGATATGCCAGCAAATTTGGAAAACTCAGCAGTGGCCACAGGACTGGAAAAGGTCAGTTTTCGTTCCAATCCCAAAGAAAGGCAATGCCAAAGAATGCTCAAACTACCGCACAATTGCACTCATCTCACACGCTAGTAAAGTAATGCTCAAAATTCTCCAAGCCAGGCTTCAGCAATATGTGAACCGTGAACTTCCAGATGTTCAAGCTGGTTTTAGAAAAGGCAGAGGAACCAGAGATCAAATTGCCAATATCCGCTGGATCATCGAAAAAGCAAGAGAGTTTCAGAGAAACATCTATTTCTGCTTTATTGACTATGCCAAAGCCTTTGACTGTGTGGATCACAATAAACTGTGGAAAATTCTGAAAGAGATGGGAATACCAGACCATCTGACCTGTCTCTTGAGAAACCTGTATGCAGGTCAGGAAGCAACAGTTAGAACTGGACATGGAACAACAGACTGGTTCCAAATAGGAAAAGGAGTATGTCAAGGCTGTATATTGTCACCCTGCTTATTTAACTTATATGCAGAGTACATCATGAGAAATGCAGGGCTGGAAGAAACACAAGCTGGAATCAGGATTGCCGGGAGAAATATCAATAACCTCAGATATGCGGATGACACCACCCTTATGGCAGAAAGTGAAGAAGAACTAAAGAGCCTCTTGATGAAAGTGAAAGAGGAGAGTGAAAAAGTTGGCTTAAAGCTCAACATTCAGAAAACTAAGATCATGGCATCTGGTCCCATCACTTCATGGGAAGTAGATGGGGAAACAGTGGAAACAGTGTCAGACTTTATTTTGGGGGGCTCCAAAATCACTGCTGATAGTGATTGCAGCCATGAAATTAAAAAACACTTACTCCTTGGAAGGAAGGTTATGGCCAACCTAGATAGCATATTTAAAAGCAGAGGCATTACTTTAGCAACAAAAGTCCAGCTAGTCAAGGCTATGGTTTTTCCAGTGGTCATGTATGGATGTGAGAATTGGACGGTGAAGAAAGCTGAGTGTCAAAGAATTGATGCCTTTGAACTGTGGTGTTGGAGAAGACTCTTGATAGTCCCTTGGACTGCAAGGAGATCCAACCAGTCCATCCTAAAAGAGATGAATCCTGGGTGTTCATTGGAAGGACTGATGTTGAAGCTGAAACTCCAATACTTTGGCCACCTCATGCGAAGAGCTGACTCATTGGAAAAGACCCTAACGCTGGCTAGGATTGGGGGCAGGAGGAGAAGAGGACAACAGAGGATGAGATGGTTGGATGGCATCACCGACTCGATGGACATGGGTTTGGGTAGACTCTGGTAGTTGGTGATGGACAGGGAGGCCTGGCATGGTGCAATTCATGGGGTCGCTAAGAGTCGGACACGACTGAGCGACTGAAATGAACTGAACTGAACTGAACTGATAAATGGATCAGAAATTTTGAGCAACCTTTGAAAAACAGTGGCTAGTTGTACTCAGATCTGTATAGAAATCCAGCTAGAGGAAGACAGGTGTATTTCAAAGACAGGTGCAGCTGAGGGGAGCACTAAGTCCAGAGTCAAGAGGTAACAGGTGCCAGGCAACCAGGCATCAGGGTGTTTAATTCAGAGTGTACGGAGGAGCTTCTCATGTGGCTAAGATGGTAAAGAATCTGCCTGCAATGCAGAAGACCAGGTTCAATCTCTGGGTTAGGAAGATCTTGTGGAGAATGAATGACTACCCACTCAGTATTCTTGCCTGGAGAATTCCATGGACAGAGGAGCCTGGCAGGCTACAGTTGCAAAGGGTTGGACATGACTGAGTGACTAACACTTTCACTTTCTCTTTCATCTAGACCAGTTGATTTCTTTCCCCTTTCCAGGCTTTAGTAAGCTTTAGGCAGCAAGTCATCTGTATATTCAAATGAAAGGAAAGAGTGTAAGCCCTAAGGACATAGAGGCAAAAAAAAAATTTTAAATAGATGAAAGTGGAAATACAGCATACCAAAACCTATCAGATGAAGCAAAAGTATTTCTAAGAAATTTAAAAAATTGACAAAACTTTACCTAGACTTACCAAGAAAAAAAGGGGGAGGGTTCAACTAAATAAAATTATAAGCAAAAGAGAAACCATTACAACTGATACACAATAAATATGACAGATCATAAGAGACTACTATGAATAATTTATATCTTAACAAATTGGACAACCTAGAAAAAAATGGATAAATTTTGAGAAACATACCAGCTACCAAGTCTGAATCATGAAGAAAAAGAAAATCTGAGCAGATCAATAACAAGTAAGGATAGACTCAGTAATCAAAACCTTCCAACAAAGAAAAGCCTGGGACCAGATGGCTTCACTGGAAAATTCTACCAAACATCTAAAGCAGAATTAATAAAAATTCTACTCAAGCTCTTCCCCCAAAAAAATTAAAGGGGAAGAAACACATTCATTTTACTATCTAAAGCAATCTACCAATTCAATACAGTTCCAATGACATTTTCAATATTCTAATGACAATATTCCAATGATATTTTCCCAGAAATAGAGCAAATACCCATAAAATTTGTATGGAACCACAAAAGACCCTGAATAGCCAAAGTAATCGTGGAAAAAATAACAAAGCATCATATTTCCTGATTTCAAGTTATATCACAAAGCTGTAATAATCAAAACAATATGCTACTGGCATAAAAACAAATCAATGGAACAGAAAAAGAGTCCAAAAACAACCCCATGTACATATGGTCAGCTAATTTATGACAAAGGAGTCAATAATATAAAATGAGGAAACATAGTCTTTTCAATAATAGATACTGGGGAAACTGGACAACCACATTCAAAAGGTGAAAATGGACCCCTAACTTACACCAAAAATCAACTCAAAATAGATTCAAGACTTCAACATAAAACTACTAGAAGAAAATTTTGAAGATGAGCTCGTTGGCATCGGTCTTGGCAATGATTTTTTTTTTATTTGACAATGAAAGAAAGGACAGAAGGAAAATGGATTGAAGACTCCAAAATTCATCTCAGAGCTCTTCTGGATTACTTGGGTGAGTGATGAGCAGTTTGTATAGGAAATAAGAAAAAAAATAGGAGAAAATTTCCTAGCACTACAGGGTTTCCCGCATGGCAATAGTGGTAAAGAATCTGCCTGCCAATGCAGGAGGTGTAGGAGACACAGGTTCTGTCCCTAGGTCAGGAAATGGAGGAAATGGCAACCCACTCCAATATTCTTTCCTGGAAAATTCCATGGGCAGAGGAGCCTGGTGGGCTACAGTCCATGGGGTTGCAAAAGAGCTGGACACAACTGAACAACTGAGCACAGAGCAACACGAGTCAAAAGACATAAAGAACTAAGTGCTAAACAGTAAATGCAAAAAGACCGCATTCACACAAATGCTGAAACTTGTAAACATCCACTCCTTTAAATTGCCGACAGAGTTAAAAATAACTTACCTACAGAGGAATGAAGATCAGATTGCCTCTGACTCCCTGTTGGCAACTCTGAATGCTAAAAGATAAAAGAGAAATATCTATAAAGTCTTGAGGAAATAATGTAGGGTTCTATATCTATCAAATGATCAACCAAATGCAAAGGCAAACTAAAGATATTTTCATTCATATAAGAACTCATAAAAGGTACTGCCCAAATTGTTGAGAAAATCACTCAAGGATATACTCTGTCAATATAAGGAGCCAGTAAGATTTAGCTCTTCTAAATTATCGCTGTCGAATATGTTTGGTATTTTCTAACATCATTTAGCTTCCTTCCCACCCCCTGTGCTTTCCCCAGGAACTACAAGCCTTTGAACTACACTTCCTATCTTCTTTGCCCGCAGAGTTCCTGGTACTCTATAGATCCCGCCAATAAGTCCTTGCATTAGATTTGGAAGGTGGAAGGGAAGTAGAAGTCATTCTTTCCCGCTGGCATTGGCAGTGGATGTGTGGGCTTCCCTGGCAGCTCAGTGCTAAAGAACTTGCCTGCCAATGAAAGAGACTTAAGACATGTGGGTTCAGTCCCTGGGTCAAGAAGATCCCCTTCTTGAGGAGGGGAAATGGCAACCCACTCCAGTATTCTTGCCTGGAGAATCCCATGGACAGAGGAGAGTGGCAGGCTACAGTCCATGGGGTCACAAAGAGTTAGACATGACTGAAGTGACTTAGCAAGCATGCACATGTGAGCTTAAGCAAATGTGTAATAATCACATTTTTGTAGCAGTCACACTTATGACTTCTTTAGTAGTCACATTTCTCTGACAATGCCTTACTTCAGAACAACTGTAACCATGGACACTGGCCTTTTCTGTCTTCTCCCACCTCCTGGGTGATGACAACTACTTCCTAATTTTCTGTTCCACACAGCTAAAGTGCCTCTGACTTTCATTCTTTCAGCACTTCCAAAGTTCTGGAAAACACCAAATTCCCTTAAATCTCTTTCCGTTTGACATAATTAAAATGGTTTCTGATTGAATTTTTACCAATAATGCCCATTTCAAAAGTAATAACCATGTGGAACTTTTCAGAAAATGCTATTCAAAAAAAGTATTATTTAAAAAGAGAAACTCTCTGGAGTGCAAATCAAGCTTCTTTCCAAGCCTCTTATCAGACTCCTTCCACACTATCTTATCATTAAAGAATTCACTAAATTTGAGAATACAGGAAACCTCTGTAAAAACAGATGATTCTTTAAAATTTTACAAAATCTAGAACTCTTGTAAATTGTTGCACTCGACTCTTAAATTTTCAGATCTTTCAGAAACTGCAATAAATTCTAGAAAGGTCTTGCCATGTAATGGAATTTGCTCTCAAGTAATATATTTATTAGGAGGCCCACGAATTTCAGTTAGTTTCTGCAAAGGGAAAAACATTGAAAGAAAACTTCTACAAAATGGATTTTGTTCTGTCTATAAGTTTAAGGTAATATCCTGCACTATGAATAAGCCAAAACACAATTTTCATGGTGGCACATCCAGAACAAAGCGGTAGAAACGTGATAAATTCAACTGGCCAGGTGCCTGGCACATGAAAAATGCGGAATGAAACTTTGCACAGTCTGTAGAACTTCATTGCAACAGATTCAGCTCACTATTTCTCTGGTAACGAGCCCTACAATTCACTGATTCACTCAGCAAACGTTCGCTGAAGATCTAGTATGGAGTTTACACAATCTGAGAAAACTGTCACTTGCATTCTGCTTTTGCTCTTTCTTCTACACACAGACCTCTGCCCTTTCTCTTCAGTTATTTTCTACTTGCATTAATCATCCTCATGATTATCCTTCTCTTATTCCTTGTTCTTACTGATTCGTGTTTGCATTCAATATTTAGAGAGTGATTCCTGCACACCAAGCCCTGTGTACATAAATGAATAGAACCGGGTCCTCAGCTATAAGGCCATCCAGATGATAATCTGCCTAAAAAACAAATGTAGAAACTTCCCTGGTGGCCCAGTGGTTAAGACTCCACACTTTCACTGCAGAGGATGTAGGTTTGATCCCTGTGGGGAACAAAGATGCCTTGTGATCTGGCCAAAAAAATAATAATAAAAGTTATTTTAAAAAGTAAAAACAGATGTAGCTATCCCATGATCTGACAATGGCTGTCAGTTGCCCCCCGCCCCGATGGTCCTACCCATGGTGCCTCTGAAATGACTGAACTGATAATCACAGCGCATAGACGCCATGTTCTTCTTCAGCCTCATGCTTTTTCTCAGGTAGATCTCTCTGCTTGCTTAACTGCCTCCCTCTGCAGCTCACATGTCCACTGTCTCCTTAGGAACCTATCTTGAACACATCTCCATCCTTTCCCACCTCCCCACATTGGCTGGCTCTCCTCTCAGCTTCTGTAACTCTCTCTGTTTGCTTCTATCAACAATTATCAGGACTCCCTGACAGTCCAGTGGTTAAAACTCTGTACTTGCACTGCAAGGGACTTGTTTTGGTCCTTGGTCGGGGAGTTAAGATCCCACATTCTGCACCAAGTAGCCAGAAAGACAAACAAACAAAAACGATTAACACATTGCAATTAAAATGATTTCTTCCAGTTTTATCCATTCACTCCACTATTGATGGACTATCAAGTACCAGATACTTGGCTAGCTGCTAACTGCACAATACTGAGTAAAACAGATGGGATTCTTGTTTCCGTGGATCTTCCATGATTGTGAGGGGAGACCGACAACAAATAAGTAAAAACATACATATATACAATCATACAACTTGGGGAAATGGCCATGAAAAAGATGAGGTTTATATTCTGTTAGAATAAAGGGATATATAAGATAAAGTCATCAAAAGATTCTTATCAGAGATGGTAACAAATGCCCGACACATAGTAGATGCTCAATAAATGTTTCCTTAACCTTCAAAACTGTGTTTGGCAAAGTTACATAGGAATTAGAAAAGTTATAAATGTTTATAAATAAAAACTACAACATGGCAGTTATGGTGGTGTAAATAACATGGCGTAGTAGGGAGAAAAATAGAGAAAGAAGCTGCAAGTGTGTGACTGGATAGGAGAGACAGAGAGGGGTCCTCAGATCCCTCAGGCTAGGATGTATTACATGTTTCCCCTTTGGGGTGTATTTTCGCTTTCTGGAGAAAATGTGAGATCATTTTAGACCACCAGAGGGCAGTATCTGACCACGTGTGACAACAACTCTTCTGACCCAGACACTCATTTTGTATGGGAGCTGCTGTTGTCTGTCTCATTTATTAAAAATAGAGGGAGTGGACATAAAATGCTATTCATTCCTTTCACATTACTAATAAAATTTATAATCATCAAAGATGAAAAATATTGTAATTGGATTAAAATGTATTTAAACGGAAGAAAAAAGAGACATTTCATATTCATAATTCTATAATTATCCTTTTCTAATGGAACAAATCTCTACTTCCTAATCATTTATAATTTTCATCACTCCACACTAGGTCACAGCAGGTATTAATATCAGGTGAGAAGGAATGTTCCGGTTTCTATTTCACACTGATGTTGTTCAAGCACTTCCAAGGCGTGCTTCCTTCACGCTGAATAGTCTGGTTTAGCCTCATCATAACTCACTGAGGTAGATGAGAAGCAATTATCATTTTTGCTTGGCAGATAAGGAAGCACAGAGGAGTGTTCTGCTGGTTGAGGCAGAATAGAAAATGGCCACCCAAGTCTGACAGGCTGCCCGGAATTCACTCCACTCACCGCCAGCCAGAATGAACAGGCCCTGGAGCGCTGCCATTTCCTGGCAGAAGTCAATGACGAGGTGCTTTCAAGAGTGTGTTGTTTGAGACACCTAGAGATGTTATTCCTGTCAGAGCACATCAGAGCTCTTATAAAGAGCTTAGAGCCCCTGCTTGGCCCAATGAAGGTTGTCCCAGAAGTCTCAGCAACTTCTTCACTAGGCAGCATTCATGGGAAAGACCACATACTGGAAATAAAAAGCCATAAGAGTTGGAAAGAAATAATCCAGGCTTTGCTACCTGGTTATTCAATTAACAGACACCCATTAAACAGCAGGGCTTCCCTGGTGGCTCAGCAGTAAAGAATCCACCTGCAACGTAGGAGACCCTGGTTTGATCCCTGGATTGGGAAGATCCCCTGGAGAAGGAAATGGCAACCCACTCTAGTATTCTTGCCTGGAGAATCCCATGGACAGAGGAGCCTGCTGGGCTGTAGTCCATAGGGTTGCAAAGAGTTGGACACGACTCAGCTACTGAGCAAGTTTGCATGTACGTACATTAAACAGCACTGCATGAATCACTGTGGGGATAGCAATATGTAAAATATTGTCCTTAACCTGAAGGAACTTAGATCTAATTATAAGAGCATGGTATATATGCATTAAAACATTTGTTAATAACAATATAAAAGACTCTATTTCTGTATGGTAAAGTTCAATGGAGATTGTCAGTACATATTTGTTGGTCACCAGCTAAGGTCCAAACATGAATGAGGTACAGGAGTGTATATAAAAGGCACTGTGTTTGCCCTTGCAGACTTTTCACTCTAGGTGTAAAGAGTATGATTCGCTCTATTTATTAATTTAAAAAAATATTTATTTGGCCGTGCCAGCTCTTCAATCTTCATTGTGGCATATGGGATCTTTAGTTATGGCATGCAGACTCTTAAAAAATGGGAGTGAGGAGTCCCATTCACCATTCTTTTTTTAAAATATCTTTATTTATTTATCTGGTGGTATTGGTCTGAGTTGTGTCTTGAGAAATCTAGTTCCCTGACCAGTGATGGAACTCAGGCCCCCTGCATTGGGAGTGTAGAGTCTTAGCCACTGGACCACCAGGGAAGTCCCTCTGTTTATAAATTTATTCAATGAAGATTAATGGACCACTTAAAACATACAAAACCTTGTGCTAAACAAGAGGAATATGAATAATCCACAATCCCACTCATGAGGAGCTCAGGCTGGTTGGGGATGTAGACTGTAAACACATGGTTTACTTTTAGTGTAGTGTATGTGACTGTGTCATAATAAATATATTTGTTATTACTTTGAAGATTGAACTACTTGTAGTAGATAAGTATCTACACATACCTGTAATGATTGATCAATAAAAGATAAATTGTAGATAGATTAGACAAATAGATAAGCATAAGAAGAGTGTGAGAAATAGAAGAAACATCACCAAAAAGGTGGCATTTAAGGAGAGTCTTGAAAGTGTTTTCCAAATAGACTCATGAGTGAAGGGTCTTCCAGGAAGAAGGAACTAAGTGTACAAAGGCACAGACTTAGGAAATGGTATGGTGGCTCTTTAACGGGCTGAAGTCAAGGTAAAACTGAGTAACGATGGGAGGTGAGAATGGTAGAGGGGGCAGAAGGGAAGGAGCATTCGGTTTTACACAATAGAAATCCTGGCTTGCAGCCATAAAAGAAAAACTGTGAGAAAATAAATGGGAGGAATGGAGGATAAAGAGTTCAGATCTAAGTATGTTGAGTTCAAGGTACATGTGAACCAGCTAGTGGAGATGATCCATAAATAGTTGAAAGCTAAGGTGGCCATAGGATACTTCCTGGGAAAGTACTAGATTAATTTAGATCCAAAAGAATCAGTAGAGTTTGCAGAAGAGAGGTAGGGGAGAGGGAAGGAGTTGGGAATGAAAGACCTTCCAGGTAAAGAAATATTCTTAATGAAAACAAAGAGGTAGGAGCGAGACAGTATGTGTGACCACCCTGAACAAAGCAGAGGAGAAGAAAAAACCTGATGTTTCACAGACAGAAAGAATCCATTCTGTCTGTGAATCCAATCACAGACATTTCACATTTCTGTGAAGGGAAGTAGCTGGCTTAGGAGAGCTTACTCTCATTGCCAGATGGAAAATAAGAGGGAAACCCACTCCACATCAAAATCTGTCTTGCTGGACCCAAGCTGGAGACAGGAGGCTGGAACCAAGAAGGCAGCCTGTTGGAAGTGTCTATTCTTGTCACAAGCTCTCCACAACCTTGAGAAAGTAACTTCACCCCTGTGTCTCAGTTTCCCTCCTTTTAAATAGGATACCCCACCTTCCTCCCAAGAAAAGGCATGCTGAGATCAATAGGGCTTTGTCTTCAATTGCTTTGAACTTGTTGGTAGAAATTACTGCATGCGTTACCGTTGCCCACTTCCTTGGAAGTGGTTCCCAGAGAACTCGCTCAGGAAGGAGATTTATAGTATAGCCTTCCACCCTCACTCACCTCAAGGTGAGAATGAGCCTGCTAAGTGTGTCTAAGGGACTAAATATAAATTAAAACCACACCTGCTGAAAGCTGCGGGGCTGCCAGGAGCTGTGAGGAAAACCTGATATCTTTAGTAGTCACTGTTTGCGTGAAAGAATGTGATAAGCCTCAGGCAAGGCCAAAGGGGACCCACCCTAACCCAAGAAACCACTAATGTGTGTGCACGTGTAAAATTCAGCCACACAGATAGGAATCCAGTTCCACTTGGAAAAACTGAGTTTGCCTTTCACTGCTTGCAGAAAACACATTCTAACACCCTCAACACAGCTTCTTGGGGTTATTGACGAGCTAAGAATGAGTCAACAGCCATATATGCATGGGCAGATGGTGATCAGGGATGTATTTGCATGTGTTTTATATTCACCCAGCAAGATGGTAAGTTCCAGAAGTCAAAGAGCTGACTCGTGACAGTCCATCTGGTGTCTGCTCTTCCTTCTGCCCTGGTCACCCTTCACACACGACGTCCAAGCAGGGCTGCACACAGAGCTCGCTCATTGCTGAAGCTCACATGCTAGCTTTCCCCGGCTGGAAGATTTCTGGAAGATTCTACTGGGAAATGCCAATAAGCAGCCATCAGTGATTCTAAAACGTGAGATTATAACTAAAATAATACCCAAACTAATCACACCCATTTAGACGGCTACAGCCCAAGCTGTAACTATCTTGGGGTCTTTTTGTCATTTTTCTAAAATTATAACAAAATAAACAGATTATCTAACACTGTATGTGTGTTCTCAAAAGCACCCAGAAGTCCTTATACACCTAAAAATCAACTCTTGAGGACTTCCCTGCTGGTCCAATGGTTAAGAATCCTCCTCCCAATGTTGGGGACACGGGTTCAATCCCTGTTGGGAAACTAAGATCCCACATGCCACAGGGCAACTAAGCCACAAGTAGGAAGAAGACCGCACTGCAGCGAAGACTCAGCACAGCATCACCCCACCCAGATCAACTCTCTCATCACTTTTTGAGCATAAATCATGCTATAGTTTAATTATTGTGTTATGTAATATCTAGTGTGGGGGACTTGAAGTTTTGGTTTGGGGATTTTTTTAAGGCACAGTTTCTTCCTTTTAAAAAGTCCAAGTAGAGTGAGGGAGATGGCCAGTTGAGACTAATAGCCTCAATTTCCACAAAGTTGAGTGAAAGTCACTTACGTGAGACAGTAACCTGGATTCCCCAGGGCAAGAGTGTCAAAGGCAAGGCCTCTGCTGCCAGAGACAGACTTATAGTCCCCCTGAGTGGCTACATTGAGTTTTAAATGCCTGGTTCCACCACATCTTTCCAGGTCCTATTTCTTGCCTATTAAATGTGGAAGCCGAGGCAGTAGATGGCAGAACTATGAAATGACTAAACGCAAAAGGCAATTTTTCTTAATGCCTGCGCCCACAGTCCTTGGTAGGCATCATAGCACAGCAATATGGTTTAACTAGAGCACCCAAGGCATCGCAAAATGTAATGGATAATTTGGGCAGATCCTCCACTTTTCAATGAAGAAATAACTTTCTTGGATTCTTTACATTGGGAAATATTGGCAAGAGGAAAAAAAAAAGAAGGAAGGAAGGGAGGGAAAGAAAGAGGAAGAAAGGAAGATGAAAGAAAAAAGAAAAGAAACAAAAAGATATCTTTACACTATTTTGAAAATTGAATCAATTCTTTAAAAAAAAAAAAAAACACTCTACACATTCCCAGCAGAAATGACATCACTGAATCATCCCTCTGATATGGGAGGTGGAAGGGCAGAATCAATGGTTTCAAAGTCTAAATGCAACGTGCCAGGACAAGAATCACAAGTTCCTTCCTCAGTTCAGAGGAGCCCCAAGTGTCTCAAAATTATTCTTCTCAACCTCTGAATTCTCCACAGAAGTTGCTTCCCACTTCTACCCATTGCCTCTCAGTTACCCATATCATTGGCTTTCTGTGGTAGCTTAGTGGTAAAGAATCTGCCTGCAATACAAGAGACACAAGTTCGATCCCTAGGTCTGGAAGATTCCCTGGAGAAGGGAATGGCAACCCACTCCAGTATCCTTGCCGGGAGAATTCCAAGGACAAAGGAACCTGGCAGGCTACAGTTCAGAGGGCCAAAGAGTTGGACACAACTGAGGACTGAGCAACGAACACTTTCATGTTAACTACTTATATCATAGAATCGGTGTCAGGTTTCAACTCAGAAACCTGGTCAAGGTTAGAGGCTGGAAGAGTCCTTAATCCAGTTTGAAACTTACCCACTTAATTAAAAATAAGAAACTACACCAGCAGAAAGTAGGGAGACATTGGTAAAAGGTTACAGATTTTCATCTCTAAGATGAATAAAGTTTGAGGCACACTGACTATAGGAAAGAAAGAGAGGAAGAGAGGGAAGGAAGGAGGCAAGGATGAGAGGGAAAGAGGGGACAGGGAAGGAAGAAGGGGGGAAGAAAAAGAATCAATGAATCTAGATTCTTGGTTGAATGGAGGCCTTGGGGCATTCCTAGTGTCAAAGACAAAACAGAGACTGGGGAAAATGAGGAGCTGCCCTGGCACTTTGCATTTAAAATTTGAAGGACCATGTTGCTGCTGTTGTTAAGTTGCTAAGTCGTGTCTGACTCTTTGTGACCCCACGGACTGTAGCCCACCAGGTTCCTCTGTTCATGGATTCTCCAGGCAAGAATACTGGAGTGGGTTGCCATTTCCTTCTCCAGGGGAATCTTCTTGATTCAGGGATCGAACCTGAGTCTCCTGCATTGGCAGGTGGAATCTTTACCACTGAACCACCAGGGGAGCCCTGAAAATCCAGGACTGGGCCTAAAGAACAATCTGGAAATGAGCATAGCAAGCTCTTCAAACAACTTTTGTTAAAATTCAACTGTCCCCGGGCCAGTCCTGGCTCAGGCCACAGATGGGCCATCAATCAGCACTTCACTCTGCCCCCAGAAACCCTGACAATGTGCATATCCCCTGGATGACACAGGTTCGGTTTTCCTAAAATGAAAATGTCCAAGTCACATTAAGCCTGCAGATAGAGAAAGGAAAAAGCAAAAGGACTCAGGCATAGGACTGAGGTCACTGGGGGAAACACTGTAGACCTCAAGAAGATCTGATTTTATTGCCAATGTTCTAGTCCTTAGAGCGCTCCTGAAACGTACAAGATCTCCAGAGGAAACGCTGCAGAAATGGAAGCACATTTAGTGTCAAAATTGAATCCCCTAGCTATTCTGACTCTTCTTACAGAAATCTCTCATTCAGAGCACCAAGCTTTGCAGTTGCCACTTGAGTATATAAGAAGACATCAAAGCCTTGCTAAATAGCCCAAGGTCATCCCTTCTTCCCTCCACTAGGGGTCAGAGAGTCAGAGTCCTAAAAGTCGGTCAACATTTTAAAACTTTCTTTGGAGATACTGATCTCAAATGATTCGAGGTCCAAACAGCAGAAGAGAAGAGATTCCAATACGTGCTTGGCTGCTGGTAAGCTGTTTCCAAAATAATTCCAGTAGCCCATTGTCTTCATACTGAATTCCTGATTTTACGTCACTTGGCAGGAGGCAAGTCTCTGCTTCCACAACTGTCAGTTCCTGTTAGTATCAAATCTATCCCCTTAGTCATTTAAGCATCTCATGCATTTGTTCAAATCACTCTTTCATTTTATAGAAATTTTAGTTCAAAGGCCTATGAACCTGTGGTACCAATACCACCTTATGTTAGTTTCTCTATATCTTCACCAGAGACTATCGAGAGTTCTCATCATGAGAAGAAACTCCAGCCCTTATTTGGTCAATTAATTAGCAGATGCTGGGACAGTGGAGAGGAACTGTTCAAGGGTAAAAGAAAGATTTAAACTCAGTCTGCGTTCTATCTCCTAGGGGTTAAGTGACTTCCTCTGCTTCTGATCATGTGTGCCTTCTTTTTTTCCATCGCTGAAATCACTCTTTGGAGTCTCCTCCATAATCTAACATCTCATGGACTGCAGCAACTTAGACATTCTCCAAGGACTTTCAGACACTGGCCTGGAGTAACCCAGAGCTCCCTCGAGGAAGGGGAACTGGGCTTCGAGGACCGTCCTGGCCTTGCCTTTAATCAAACCAGATGACACAAATTCCACCGGTCTTGCCCTCATCCTTGTAATCATCTTGGGAGTTTTCCCAGACTGTTGGGCAGAAGTATTCCATCACAGAGTTCTGTGTTGGAGCTTTGTTTAAAATACCGACTGGGTTCCTCCTGAAGTTTCTAGGCAGAAGGAGGATTAGGCACGTGGGAATGTGGTCTGACGGAAGAGCTGCTAAGTAGCAAGAGGGTTTATAAGAGACTGTCTGTTACTTGCTGTCTCCCCTTTATCACCATCACTCAGATAATTCTGTCAACTTTTCTGTAACATTCTGTCTCTTTCCAGTAACTCATAGCCACAAAAATCATAAAGATAGGAGAGATGGCAAGAGTACATTTGCCTAATATGCTCCCAGTTCTCTTCTCAGCACTGTAACCTAATTCTTTTTAAGGAAGAAAACATAGAAGGAAAGGAGAGAAAGAGGAAGAAATGGAAATGTTTAAATAAAATGTCCAGAGTTGGAGATATCCTAATGGATAGCTTCTAAGGGTTAGAAAGATCATAAAGTATCACTTCAAACAAATTTCTCTTGTACCTATGTCTCCTCTACCATTTTCCTGGCAGAGGGCTGGAGGGGTGGGGGCATAGCCTAGGTGTGACTCAGGTCTGCGTGCTAAGTCATTTCAGTTGTATCTGACTCTTTGTGATCCCATGGACCATAGCTCACCAGGCTCCTCTGTCCATGGGATTATCCAGGCAAGAATAGTGGAGTGGGTTGTCATGCCCTTCTCCAGGGGATTTTTCCAACCCAGGGATCAAACCCAAGGCTCTTGTCTCCTGCATTGACATGTGGGTTCTTTACAACTAGCACCACCTGGGAAGCCCCTGTGTGATGCCATTGAAGGGAAACACCTTCAGATGCTGCCCATTCCATCCATGCTAATACAGTCCAGCATCTCACAAGGGCATTACCCTGAGGACCAGTTTGGACTATCCCACTACTGGTATAATGCCATCTTTAGGCTGCAGCCTGAGTTCCTTTCATGAAGCACATCACTTCCCCATATTCTAAGTCAAGTACAAATGACCCTGCTTTGTCTTAAATAATTACAGTGTATTCCTGAATCAACAACTCTGACTTCTTTCTTGGTCTTTCTCAACTGAGTTATGCATGATGCTCTCTTTATATTTCTACTCAACACATTTCCTAGTTCCTTAAAGTCGGAGAAGGCAATGGCACCCCACTCCAGTACTCTTGCCTGGAAAATCCCATGGACAGAGGAGCCGGGTAGGCTACAGCCATGGGGGTCGCTAAGAGTCGGACACGACTGAGCGACTTCACTTTCACTTTTCCTTTTCATGAGCTGGAGAAGGAAATGGCAACCCACTCCAGTATTCTTGCCTGGACAATCCCGGAGATGGCAGAGCCTGGTGGGCTGCCGTCTATGGGGTCGCACAGAGTCGGACACGACTGAAGTGACTTAGCAGCAGCAGCAGCAGTTCCTTAAAGTAATAGTAGCCACCTCATGGATTTTTTATAAGAACTAAATTAAAGGACTCGCCTGGCAGTCCGGTGGTTAAGACTTTGCTTCCCAATGCAGGAGGTATGGGTTTGATCCCTGGTCTAGGAGCTAAGATCCCACATGCCTCATAACCAAAAAAAACAGAAAGCAGAAGCAATGCTGCAACAAATTCAATAAAGACTTTTAAATGGTCCACATAAAAAAAAAAAAACTAAATTAAACATAAGCCGAATATCACTAGAGTACTGCCCAGTACATAGAAAGACCTTGATCAATATCAGCTATTATGAACATTATTATTCACGGACATTTCTCTTTTTATTCCACTCACATGAGTCTCTTTTGAAGATGGGGAATATGGATGTAAGATCTGACTCTGAAATTCTAAATGCACTGGTACCTAAATGATGCTGAGAGGAGGGACTGGCTCTTTCTCCTCCATGAGGCACAGCATTCAAAGAGCTAAATAGACATTTCTCCAAAGGAGACATACAGATGGCTAACAAACACATGAAAAGATGCTCAACATCACTCATTATCAGAGAAACGCAAATCAAAACCACAATGAGGTACCATTTCACGCCAGTCAGAATGGCTGCTGTCCAAAAGTCTACAAGCAATAAATGCTGGAGAGGGTGTGAAGGAAAGGGAACCCTCTTACACTGTTGGTGGGAATGCAAACTAGTACAGCCACTATGGAGAACAGTGTGGAGATTCCTTAAAAAACTGGGAATAGAACTGCCATATGACCCAGCAATCCCACTGCTGGGCATACACACTGAGGAAACCAGAATTGAAAGAGACGCGTGTACCCCAATGTTCATCACAGCACTATTTACAATAGCCAGGACATGGAAGCAACCAGGATGTGCATCAGCAGATGAATAAATAAGGAAGCTGTGGTACATATACACAAAGGAATATTACTCAGCCATTAAAAAGAATACATTTGAATCAGTTCTACTGAGATGTATGAAACTGGAGCCCATTATACAGAGTGAAGTAAGCCAGAAGGAAAAACACCAATACAGTATACTAATGCATATATATGGAATTTGAAACATGGTAACAATAACCCTATATGTGAGACATAAAAAAAGACACAGATGCATAGAACAGTCTTATGTACTCTGTGGGAGAAGGTGAGGGTGGGACGATCTGAGAGAATAACATTGAAACATGTATGTTATCATATGTGAAACAGAATGCCAGTCCAGGTTTGATGCATGATACAGGGTGCTCAGGGCTGGTGCACTGGGATGACCCAGAGGGATGGGATGGGGAGGGAGGTGGGAGGGGGGTTCAGGATGGGGAACACGTGTAAACCCATGGCTGATTCACGTCAATGTATGGCAAAAACAACTACAATATTGTAAAGTAATTAGCCTCCAACTAAAATAAATAAATTAATAAAAAGAAAAGAAAAAAGACTGCATTTAAAAGAACTCTCCTCCTTCCCACGGGAAGGTCATGTGACACACATGGGTCTCACTGGCTTTGTTTTTTTGTTGTTGTTGTTGCGCTGAATCTTTGTTGCTGTGCTCAGGCTTTTTCTAATTGCAGTGCGCGGGGGCTCCTCTCTAGTTACAATGCACAGGCTTGTAATTGTGATCATTTTCTTGTTGGTGAACACAGGCTCTAGGCACACGGGCTTCAGTAGTTGTGGCTCTCGGGCTCTAGAGCACAGCTCAGTAGTTGTGGTGGAGAGCTTAATTGCACCATGGCATGTGAAATCTTCCTGGATCAGGCATCGAACTCACATGCCCTGCATTGGCAGGTGGATTCTTAACCACTGGACCACCAGGGAAGTCCCTCATTGGCTTTTTCTTATCACGGTGACTACTTTGACATTTGTAACCTTGTCATTGTTCCTAGAACTTGATATATATATTTTGAATTATTTTCCTTGAAAATAAACAAAAACCATCTTCACATAGGTTTTATTTATTGGTTCAAGTCCTTTACTAGTATTTGTTACTCCTTCAATTTAGCATAACCTCAAAGTTGTGAGGTACTGGCTATATCCTTTTTTTAAGTTCAAAAGGTGTTCGTTGGGGTAAATACACACGAAGGCATATGTAGAAATATTGAATTCGAATGTATCCATCAGTGGCAGGTGATTGATTTCATGCTGAGTGCACAGCACTGTTGTGGGAAAACACGACTGATACTTAACAAATATTGATTGATTCCTGCCATGGGCAAGTTACTGGGGGGAGGTTTTCTTATGTGGAAAAAAAATGTATTTGTACAGGGAAAGGTGATTTTTTATTGAAAATAAATATATTTAAGATGCATAATAACAGATATTTGCTATAAAGAATCATCTGAGGTATTTCTCCATCAATCACCAACAACAGCAAATATCCCCATCATAAGCTCACAGCAGATATCGGTAATTGATCATGGCTCAGCCAAGATGAGGGGCTTCCCTGGCGGCTCAGACTGTAAAGAACTTGCCTGCCAATGCAGGAGACTCAGGTTCGATCCCTGGGTTGGGAAGATCCCTTGGAGAAGGGAAAGACAACCCACTCCGGTATCCTTGCCTGGAGAATTCCAGGACAGAGGAGCCTGGCAGGCTACAGTCCGTGGGGTCACAAAGAGTCAGACATGACTGAGCGACTAACACTTTCATATTCACTTTCAGCCAAGATGAAGCCCTGGAATCCTCTTCAACACAGCCAATTTATATCGATCTATCAGAACTCAACTTGTCATTCATGTATTCAACAAATATTTGTCAAGTACCTCCTAGGTGCCAGACATTGTAATGGGTGCTAGGCTATGACAGTGAACAATACAGGATATGGTCCCTGCCCTCCTGCAAGGTTAGTGTGATGAGGCTGGCACGTAATGCAAAAGATTTTTCCATTCTTGACTTAGACAACCCACACGCTGTTATACCTTCTCCCTTGAAAAGATAAGATGATTTCCCTGGTGGTCCAGAGGCTAAAACTCTGTGCTCCCAATGCAGGGGGCCCAGGTTCGATCCCTGGTCACGGAATGAGATCCTGCATCCCACAAGTAAGAATTGGATGCTGCAACTAAAAGAACCTGTATGCCACAACAAAGACCCAGTGCAGCCAAATAAATAAATAGTCTTTTTTTTTTTAAATATATAAGATAAGCGAAGGGACACAGACACAAATATTCTTTCTCTGTTGATTCAAGGTCCCCAGGACTTGAACTTCAGGGTAAAACAGACTGATGAAAAAGGAGTATTCTAGATTATATTGATACACTAGAAAGAGGATGTATTAGTCAAGATCTCTTTGGCTATGAGTTAACAGAACATCTGACATAAACTCATTTTAAACAGTAAAGAAGTTCATTGCCTCACTATGTCAGAGACTGAACTGTCTCCCAATATCCCATAACCATATAATCCCATGATTGCTTGAGCATCTGGCCACCCAGAATAAAAACTACTTTCCCAGCTTCCCACACACTAAGTTTTAGCCAGCAAGATATAAGCCAAAGCGTTTTTGGCAGCCTCTAAGAATTTTCCCCAAGAGACAGATACTTCGCCTTCTTATGCCTTCCTCCTTCTAGCCTCCTGGAAAATGGATGCCTCTATCTTAGACCTTAAGGGTAAGGCCCATATCCTAGAGATAGAGGCCTGATGATCTGGAAGGACCTGAGCCACTGAGGGCTTCGTAGAATGGTGGTTTCCACACCAGCCCTGACCTGCTTTCCTACACTTTCCTGTGACAAAGAAATATCTACCCTGTTTAAGTTATTGTTACTTTAGATCTGCATGACTCACAGTAAAACTTGACCCTAATGATATACTCCTATAATGGGAAGTCTTGCAGTAGGGTAGGCTTCAGGAATGGTGTGATCTAGTGGTTTTAGCTCTAGATACTCTTGGCCTCTGTTCTCCTCCATGATGGAGATTCGTCTCAAGCTGGTAATGATATAGGTACAGTGGTTCTGGACCTCACATAGGCACATGATGAAAATCTAGGGAGGGATAAAGTAGTTTCTAGAAGTTTTCCCAAAAGAGAGAAAAAGAACATACCAAGAAGTCCCTAACAGACCTCTCCTCTTGTGAAAGCTAAAGCGTTAGTCACTCAGTCGTGTCTGACTCTTTGCCACCCCATGGACTGTAGCCCACCAGGCTCCTCTGTTCATGGATTCTCCAGGCAAGAATACTGGAGTGGGTTGTCATGCCCTTCTCCAGGGGATCCTCCCCACCCAGGGATCGAATTCGGGTTTTCCACATTGCAGGCAGATTCTTCACCATCTGAGCCACCAGGGAAGGCTCCTCTTGTACTTTGGCCTGAATTGAATCCTGAAACAACCCCTGGAAGTTGGACAAAGGTTCCTATACACTTAGACCAAATAGAGTCACCTGCCCCCAAAACTGGGGGTGTGCCAAGCTTCCTCCAGGCTGGGTGCAGGAACAGATGAGAGAGAGCCCAGCAAAACTGAAACTGGGTTAGGAAGGAGGAAAAGCAATGTTCTAGCTACTTATGGCTCTAGCAAACCACCCAAAACTTATGTCTAAAACAAGCTTGATTAGCAATCTTATTTAGCTTACAAGTCTGCAATTTCGGCAGGACTTGGGGCCAGGGAGGACACTTCTCTGCTCCCTGTGGCATCATCTAGGGGAGGGGGCTGCTTACAGATCACTTCAGGGTCCTCAGCACTTCTCTCTGTCTCCATGTAGTCCCTGTGTGGTCTCCCTGGCAGGGCAGCTTCCAAGTCACTGGATCTCTTCAGAGCAGCTCCGGGCTCTGAAGACACGTGTCCCAAGATAGAGACACGTGTCCCAAGAAAGGAGATGCTGTGTCACCTTTTCTAATTTAACCTCACTTTTGTCTCATTCTATTTATATAAGAAGTCACAAAGGCCCACTCAGTTTCAAGAGGAAGGAACATAAATTCCACATCTCGATGGTTCCATGGCTAGACTCTGGAAGACTATATGAGACTGAAATGATTGTTGCGACTTATTTTGGAGAATGCAGTCTGCTACAAAGTGAATGGAAATTAAGCCACCAATTACAGCCACCACCAGGAGATCTGTCATACCCTTGGACATTCACTTGCTTTCTCTGCAAAGGGATCATGATTTCAGGCAAAGCAGGCAAATGCTACAGCAGTTCAAAAGCAGAAGATTACATTTCTGATGGCAGGATATGCCAAGAAAGCATCACTGGCAGTGGACCATGAAGAATGGGAATGGTAGGTAAATAGAAAAATGTGGGCAAGGGAGTTTCAGTGAAAGAACAGTAAGTCAGTCTTGAGACACAGGCAAGTACAAAAGCCAACATGGACCTACTGTATGGCACCAGGACCTATACTCAGTATTTTGTAATAACCGATAGGAGAAAAGAATCTGAAAAAGAATATCTCTATCTATCTATCTATCTATATGTGTGTGTGGCGGGGGGGTAAATATGGGCTTCATATTTACCACTCAGGTGGCTCAGTGGTTAAGAATCCACCTGCCAAGCTGGAGACACAGGTTTGATCCCTGGGTCAGGAAGATCCCCTGTAGAAGGAAATGACAACCAACTCCAGTATTCTTGCATGGGAAATCCCATGGACAGAGGAATCTAGCCGGCTATGGTCCATGTGGCCAAAAAAGAGTCACACATGATTTAGTGTCTAAACAACAGCAACAAATATGTGTGTGTGTGTATACATATATACACATACACACACATATATACATATACACACACATATATACATACACACACACATATACATATACACACACATATATATACATATACACACACATATATACATATACACACACATATATACATATACACACACATATATACGTATACATAACTGATTCACCTTGCTGTGCACTTGAAACTAACACAACATTGTAAATCAACTATATTATTATTACTAAAGTGCACAAGTAAGGAAATTCCAGAATAAGGGATCAGGTCAGGAACCTAAGCAGCCTATCTTCATGTCTTCTATTTACAAAGATGTATGATAATACTTTCTTAGGGCACCTCTTTAAAACTGTTGGGAAAATAATTTAAACAGGGAAGTTGAATGACAGGCAGGCAGACAGACAGAGACACACCCAGTTGGGTGAAAGAGAAACGAAGCACAGACGTGGCAGACGCCCTGTTGGAAGCTGCCAGTTTGCAGGGTTGACCCAAATGGCTGACGACATTCACTGCTGCGGCGTGATGACCTTCATGCCGACTTCCTGTAAATGAAAGGACTGATTTTTAAACCACCAGGTGCTCTCAGCCTGTTTCACACAGAAAATTATTCTATTTCTCAGCAACCTAGTTGGGGGAGGTTTAAGGCCAGTGGTGGCCTGCCCAGTCCAGGAGCCCTGGTCATGCTAAGAACTGAGAAGAGCAATAACCCATCATACCAACAAGGTGGTTTAGATTTAGAAAGTGGCCTGGCCTGAGCATGATCTCTGCTACAACAGTGGGTCTCGGCCCTGGCTGCATATTTGGATCCGCTAGAGAGGTTTCACAAAATTACAGAAGCAAAAGTCTCCCCCCAGACTCCATTTAATTGATCTTGGTTTCCAGGCTTCCCAGGTGGTGCTAGTGGTAAAGAAACTGCCTGCCAATTCGAGAGACATAGAGATGCGGATTCGATCCCTGGGTAGGGAAGATCCCCTGGAAAAGGGTATGGCAACCCACTCCAGTATTCTTGACTGGAGAATCCTATGGACAGAGGAGCCTGGTGAGCTACAGTCCATAGGGTCACAAAGACTCAGACATGACTGAAGCGACTTAGCATGCACACCGCCTGCACAACGGGATCTTTCTTATTCTCCCCACGTGATTAAAAATCATTGTTTTACCACTCTAACTCCCCAACATTGACCCTGAGAAAATAGTCTGAAAGGCTTAGGTCCTCAGAGTTCATCTTCATCAGTGGAGTCTCTGCCTTGTAGCGCTCATGTCCAGTCACTCAGTCATGTCCAACTCTTGCGATATCATGGACTGTAACCCTCGGTACCCCTCTGCCCATGGGATCCTCCAGGCAAGAATACTGGAGTAGGTTGCTATTTCCTCCTCCAGGGCATCTTCCCCACCCAGGGATCAAATCCACATCTTCTGCATTGGCAGATGGATTCTTTACCTCTGAGTCACATGGGAAGCCCCTTGTAGTAGTGTTTAAAATTTTTCTACAGGTGAATCAGGAGGGGGAATGGTGGTACTTATATATATATTATGTGAACCCTCCAAATATGTAGAAGCAATTGATGATTTTATTTCCAATCCAGATGTGTGAGATTCTCAGGGGACAACTCTTTGTGGTCTGGCATTTCTAATGGGAAGAGATATCTTTGTTATTAAACACCGAGGAATTTGAGCCTAAAAATCCAGACTTTTCTACAAATTGGTCTCTGCCTGTGACAAAACAGCAAAAATATACTGGCCTTTGAACTACAATTTCCACTGAGTCTGCAGTATACTTTTTATTGTTAATTGAGGGGTTGGCAGGATTTAAGCAGAAGCACAAGGGAACACTTCTACCATAGATTAGACTCTAGTTCACTAGTTCAATCATATCATGAGTTAAGAAATGCTGTCTAGGGTCACATCAGCCACCAATCAATCATGAATTCTCCATAGTTACTTTAGGGATGTCCAGATCAACCCTGAGAGACTCAGAGACAATGTCTCAGAGCTGTGGGGTCAGAGCTACTACCTAGGTGGCTTGGAGCCTTAATGGAAATAGGGTATGTAAGAACATGATCCTAAATCTCAGCTGAGGAATGAAGCAGGAATCAGGAAGTACATTCAGGAAACTGTGATCACCATAATCCTTGAGCCTGGCTGGATATAGTTTCTAAGTGGATGTTGTCAGTTGTTGACTCACCTGGGCCAGCACCAGACATTTTCCACTGCAGACTGTCAGCCCTGCAGTCCTGGGGCCAGATTCAAACATCATCCAGTGGGTGTCCATCTCTTGCAGACATTGAGTCTGACTGTCAGATCCCATGGTTTCCCCTTCCCCCTCACAGTTAGGAGTTGGACTCCATGGACATTTCTGCTTGGAGACCCCTTCTACTTTCAGGCAGCCATCCTGCCTTCTCCTCCACCTAAAAATTACCTGTGTCTAGAAAGTGCTCTTCCCCATGGCTCTTGCTATGGCTACCATCTGCTATATCCACCTGTCCCGGTTCACCCCTCTGGATGTGTCGAGAAAAGTGAAGGTGTTAGCCATTCAGTCATGTCTGACTCTTTGAGACCCCATGGACTGTAGCCCACTAGGCTCCTCTGTCCATGGAATTCTCCAATCAACAATACTGGAGTGGGTAGCCGTTTCCTTCTCCAGGGCATCTTCCAGACCCAGGGACTAAACCTGGGTCTCCTGCACTGCAGGCAGATAATCTTTAGGGTCTGGGCCCTGACACGACTATTATTTCATCCCTAACCTGAGCTGCAGGTCTTGCACTTTGTTTGGGCCTTTGCTTACGTTTTTGGTTTTGTGCCTTTGCCGGATTGCCTTTCCAGCTTTTCTTTGTTTCAAATCATGTTGTGCCTGGATCACACTATCAAAACTCAGGGAATTTTCACTCTCTGCAGTGTCCATGCCCCATGCAGGAACTGCCCCTAAGCCCACTTGTCCCAGTGAGGAGGCTGTGAACCTCACTGCAAGAGCCAGACATTCAGACTCACTGAAGCAGAGATGGCACTCAGCAAACCGAAGGGATGTGGAGCCAGGCCAGGTCAATAGATTTCAAATGAAAGGCTCCCTCTGGGGGGAAACAGACTAACCACTGAATCATACCCCCTCCTGGCTGAACATCCTGCACAAAGCCCACTTCATTACTCAAACCTACCATGAACACTTGACTGCTGTCACACCTGCCAGCCCCACACCTGTCTCCTGGTCCCCAGCATTGGTGCAGAACAGTCCTTTCAAACCTCATGCAATGGCGAGATTATAGATGAAGGCTGACAGAATGGGTGATCTCCCCACAACTAGTTCATGAGTCAGTGATTATGTGTTTTATATAAAATTAGATTGACAAAACAACAGATTCTCAACATTGTAAGTCACTTATAAGCCAATAAATTTTAAAATTTTTTTAAAATAAAAAAAAATTTTTAGAGACCTAACAGCTAAATGTATGCTGTGATTCTAAGCTGGATCCTTTTGTTATAAATGTCATCGTGAGGACAGTGGGTGAAGTTTAAATGGGGTCTGAAGATTCAGTGTTGGTGATGCTTTGGTGATAATTTCTGAATTTCAGTGGTTGCATTATGGTTGTGTAGGAAAACGTCCTTCTTTGTAAGGAAGATACATCATAGTATTCCTGGGTAATAGGATGTCAGGTTGAGAACTTGTCGTAAAAGATTCATGAAAATAAAAAGATTCTCATATTGTTACCTCTAAAAAACAAACAAAAACAACAAATTCAGCCATCAAATTTGGTTCAGATATTAATATTAAGGCAGACTAAAGGCAACACGCCACACGGGGGTATGGGCCTTCTGAGCCCCAAGACCAGGAATCGAATTCTGGCCTTAAAATGTGAATTTGTCACTGAACCCCTCAAACCTCAATTCTCTACTCTGTAAAATGAAGGATTCGAATGATGCCCAGTTAGAAAGTTAATGGTGATGTGGGTATTGGGATATGGTGAAAATAACTGGGGCTTTATAGTCAAATGGCCTTGGATTCAAAAGCTGTATCTCCCTTGACTCCAGATTGGCAATCTGTATCTAACTGATACAGCCCCCTTCAAAACACAACCACATATAAAATAGATAGCCAATGGGAAGCTGCTGCATAGCACAGGGAGCTCAGCTTGGTGCTCTGTGGTGACCTAGAGGGATAGGTTGGAGGAGGGTGGGAGAGAGGTTCAAGAGGGAGAGGATATATGTATTTACACAGCCAATTCACTTTCTTGTACAGCAGAAACTAACACAACATTGTAAAGCAATTATATTCCAATAAAAATTAAACAATTTTAAAAAGCCACAAATATAAACTCTTAATCGACCAAAATTATTTAAAAAGAAAAATTTTAGTCCATCTCCAGTGTTCCACACAGGTGTCTCTTAAAAAGAGTCCTCAAGTCTCTGGTTTAACAAGCCCCTTGGCAAGTAAGAGGCAGATTGGAGAGTTGAGGAGTGCCCACGGGGTGCAGCGTCTCCGCTACACCTCTCAAAGCAGCACTCACATGTTGTCGTTCAGTCACTAAGTTGTGTCTGACTCTTTGCAGCCCCATTGACTATAGACTGCCAGGCTCCTCTGTCCTTGGAATTCTCCAGGCAAGAATATTGGAGTGGGTTGCCATTTCCTTCCCCAGGGGATCTTCCTGGACCAGGGATCGAACCCGTGTCTCCTGCATTGGCAGGTGGATTCTTCATCAGGCAATTCTTCATTGCCACCAGGGAAGCAAGCTGAAGACAACTTCAGAGCAAGTGCAAATGCATTGGCCTCCAACCAGAACCTATAAGCACAGACGGCTCATGGCTTCTCCTCCCTGGGTGCCAGGGAGCTCAGTCACGTGTGACTCTGATCCCCCATCCGACTCCCCAGAAGGCTCCACATTTCCCAAGTGAAGCTCAGCCAGTTGGGTGCTGCCGGCATCAGTCAGAGCCAAGTTTATCTCTGCTTTTGTCACCAGAAGTTCAAAAGGGATCATGGTCAGTGAGGGTGGTAATGAAGGCGGCTGCCTGTTGTTGGAGATACCAGCTCTGAGGGGACACTCTAGGGAAGCTTGGGGAAACAGGATCTTCTGCATTAGTAATTAACAATCACTATTAATGGTACAGTCCAGAACTTGGACTGCAAGCTCTTGATGATGCCTTTAAAGTCAGAATCTGTGGGTTGAGGTCCTCGCTTAGCCATTCACTAGTCATTGACACAGCTCCAGGCTCCTCGTCTGCATGATGCAGTTTTAACATCATTAAGTTTTGTTACGTTAAAATGACAGCAGTTGGAGCATTCTGATTCCAATATTAAGTTAATCTAAGGGCCAATATGCTGTAGACCAAAGCGTGGGAGCTCTGGAACCACAAGACAAGAACAAAGCTCTTAGCCATTCTGAGCGTCTGTTTCCTCCTCATTAAAATGGGAGATGGCCAGTCCAGGGGTACTGAGTCAGCAGTCTTGGACTCAGAACCCAGGACTTGTACTGAGAGATGTGTTTGTGAACAAATCAGTCTCACTGAGCCTCAGTCTTCTTCACTCTTTAGTGGAACTAATATTACCTATTTTGTCTGTAATTTTAATTTCTAAATGGAATAATGAATTCATGTAAGGAATCTTCTAGGGAATAATTCCCTGGCAGTCCAGTGATCAGGACTTCTCACATTCACTGCTCAGGGTGCAGGATCAATCCCTGTTTGGGGAACTAAGATCCCCATAGGCCAAGGGGCACAGCCAAAATGAAAAGAATCTTCTAGAGGGATGCCTAGCATATAAGAGACATTTAATAAAAAGAATGGGCTTCCAAGGTGGCCCTGTAGTAAAGAATCCACCTGCCAGTGCAGGAGATGCAGATTCAATCCCTGGTCAAGAAGATCCCCTAGAGAAGGCAACCCACTCCAGTATTCTTGGCTGGGAAATTCCGTGAACAGAGGAGCCTGGTGGGCTACAGTCCATGGGGTCACAAAGAGTCGGACATGATTTAGTGACTAAACAACAACAATTAAAAGAATAAAATGGAAACTATTATTATCATAATATGTCAATGCCTTATAATTGTGTGGAAAGTTATACACATGTCAGTTATTATTAATTTATCTCTTTTCCTAACACTGTCTAAGGATACATGAGAAGTGTCTAAATTATTACCTTAGAAAGGTAAATAAATTTAGCTATGGTCAGAACACTATAATTCAAATAAAATATTTGGGTAATCAGGAGCTTGGGCTTGGAGTCAGGTTGCTTGAGCTGTATCCCAGCTGTGGGACCTCAGACAGGTCACTTAACCACCCTGTGCTTCTCTAAAATGGGATGACAATTGCAGCTGTCCCCTGTGGTCATTGTGAGAATTAAATAACTTTAATAAGTTGAAATACGAGAAGTCTTTAGAATTTTCTAACTCATTAGCAAATATTCAGTAGATGCCGACTATTTAATTGTTATGTGCCAATGGCTATGTTAATGGTTTGGTAAAATCACAGATCACTATGCTCTGTATAATTCTTCTCATGAATGATTCATAATCTATGGAGAAAAACAGGCCTTATAAACCGGCTTTTGGGTTTCCTCAGTGACACGTACAATTTTGAAAAAGCTATCTTTCTTGACACTTTCTTGTCATCTGCTAGAAATTTTTCAAAATAAATATGCAGTAATTATGATGAAAGTGAAAGAGGAGAGTGAAAAAGTTGGCTTAAAGCTCAACGTTCAGAAAACTAAGATCATGGCATCTGGTCCCATCACTTCATGGCAAATAGATGGGGAAACAGTGGAAACAGTGTCAGACTTTATTTTGGGGGGCTCCAAAATCATTGCTGATGGTGATTGCAGCCATGAAATTAAAAGACACTTACTCCCTGGAAGGAAGGTTATGACCAACCTAAATAGCATATTAAAAAGCAGAGACATTACTTTGCCAACAAAGTCCGTCTAATCAAGGCTATGGTTTTTCCAGTGGTCGTGTATGGATGTGAGAGTTGGACTATAAAGAAAGCTGAACGCCGAAGAATTGATGCTTTTGAACTGTGGTGTTGGAGAATACTCTTGAGAGTCCCTTGGAATGCAAGGAGATCCAACCAGTCCATCCTAAAGGAGATCAATCCTGGGTGTTCATTGGAAGGACTGATGTTGAAGGTGAAACTCCAATTCTTTGGCCTTGACTCATTGGAAAAGACCCTGATGCTGGGAAGGATTGGGGGCAGGAGGAGGAGGGGACAACAGAGGATGAGATGGCTGGATGGCATCACTGACTCGATGGACATGGGTTTGGGTAAACTCCGGGAGTTGGTGATGGACAGCGAGGCCTGGCGTGCTGCGATTCATGGGGTCGCAAAGACTCGGACATGACTGAGCGACTGAACTGAACTGAATTATTCATGTAAAGGATGCCCCGAGATTTGTGCAGGATACAGCCTCAACAACTGCGTTTGGGGACCCTATTGTTTTGGACATAAAAAAAAAAATGTATGGGTGTGTATATGCGTATGGGTGTGTATATTCATGTGTGTGTGTGCACAAACACAAATTTTATTAGTAACAGAATAGAAAACCAGGTGAAAGAGGATGGGCTGGAGGGAGTAAAGGAAGGCTATATGAACAGAAGAGAGTGAGAGGTTGGGCCAGGTAAGAAATGTGTGATTATCTCTCAAATGGTAGGTGCCTCTCCCAGTAAAGTCACCTGAAGTGTGTTGAAATCAGGTTCTTGGGCCTCACCCCAGAATTCCTGAGGCAGGCTCTCTGGGGGTAAATCCTGGGACTCTGTTTTTGGTTTTGTTTTTTTTGTACCTCGAACAATCTTTATATTGAATAAAAGTTTGAAAACCACTGCTGCAGATAGGAGGAAGCCATCCTAAATTCTGAACTGGAGGAAGACCCCTGAATAAGTTCATTTTAGCTGACACTTCCCTCCCAGTGGATGGAAGGGAAATTTTACATGACAGGAAGTGAACCGGTGGGTTCAGGGGGCCCTTCTCTGTGTCATGGAAACAACATGCAGACCCCAGGAGCCAAGAGTTAGAAGAAATTGGCCAACTCCAGGAGGTAGGAAAGTAAAAGGAAACTGGAAATGACATACCTGTGCATCAAAGACAAGAGGGCTGAGTTAACTTTTGTTTGTCACACCAAAGAATATACACAGCAGTTGAAAAGAGCAGGCTATATATAAAAGACCTCCAGGAAGTGAATTGAAAATTGCAAGTCACTGAACAAAACCTACAGTCTGATCTTCCTTTTTGTAAAGCAAACACAAATACATACACACAAAGCAATGTCCCCATAACCCATATGTGTGTACATTGCTGTTTAGTTGCTCAGTCGTGTCTGACTTTTGCAACCCCATGGTCTGTAGCCCACCAGTCTCCTCTGTCCATGAGATTTTCCAGGCAAGAATACTGGAGGAGGTTGCCACCTCCTTCTCCAAGGGATCTTGCCAACCCAGGGACCAAAACCTCATCTCCTGCACTGGCAGGTGGATTTTTTACCACTGAACCACCAGGGAAGCCCACGTGCATATAAATCTACATAAATATGTAGTCAATGTTCTTGAATGGATCCTCAATACACTGATAATAACAGTGACCTTGAAACAGGTTAGGCTTGAGAAAAGCAGTCAAGGGAGATTCAGGCTCATCATATTATTATATTTTTATAAGAAGAATATATTCATGTATTACCATGCAATTAATTTTCTTTAGAGATTATAGATTAAAACAGAGTTGACTTTGAAAACAACACTGTCCTGCTTCCCAGTTTTGCTCCCAAGGCAACATCAACCAAGCACCCCTATGTGTGTCTCCACCCAACCAGACCCAAGATGGAGACCAGGCAGGACTAAGCTCAGGCCTTTTGCCTCTCAATAAACCAGGGAGGGCTGGAGCTACTAATCTGAATAACACATGACATAGAGAGTTCCTAACCATTCCATCTGATTCTACACAAGATTGTCCCTGTAAGCGGCCTGAAATCATCCTCATTTACCAAGGTTCAGTTGTTGCTGGGCAACCTGGCGCAAAGGATTTCCTTGCATCAAAAGCTTTCTGGTTTTGAAAAAAAAAAAAAAAGAGTGTGTGACCATTCTACCAAGGTAATAAAGAATGAAAGGCCCAAATGTGCATTATTTTTCCTCATATGTTTTATATTCTCTCTCTAGTATGATGGAACTGGAAACCTGTTCTGCCAGGAATTGTTTGAGAAGTAGGTCTTCCATTGGGGTTTTCACCGAGGTATATAGCAGCTAAATAGCAAGGTAACACTTAATTTTCCGTTCACAGCCATTATTAATTAATGGGCTACTTCTTACAAATGCCTGGAATCCACCCAGGAAAACCTGTTGAAGTCATACACAAGAAACTGCCTACAAGCCAAACCTTATTGCTAAATTGAATTAAGTGGTTTATGTGTCATTTTTTTGAAAAATAAGCTGCATGACACATTTACCAAACCAGAAACTGCAGAAATACTTAAGGTTTGGATCTTCAGCTATCGAGACTAGTATACATCTTGATTCTATAGTGGTAGGTTTTCCACTGAGAGATTGCAGAATGCAATATTTAAGGTAATTCTGCGTGCTGCAGTCCATGGGGTCTCAAAAGTCGGACACAACTAAGTGACTGAACTGAACTGGATTATTATAAAATGGGCCAGTGATTGGTCTATAACCAGTTTTTCTGTGATACCCAAGGCACAGCTGTTATGTCCAACATGCTCCCAGAGGTGACTTTGGACTCAGCATGTCACTCACTACTCTTAGAACTGCCAGCATTGTTATGTCCTCTTCTTTCGCCTCTGCACTAGATTACTTACAACAAAACAGAACAAAATAACCCTTTAAACAAGAAGATATCTGTGTTTTCCATTTTAAGTGCCCTCAGTCCATAGTTATTATGGGTTTTATACATGAATATCAATCAGCCCAATACCCATGAAATACAATCCAATGCATTCAAGTGTGCAACCACGTTTTACAGATGGTACGCTACTAGTCAAAAAAGGAACAGTGGAAATTGAATTATCCAGGGTTAGGGTTCAGATGCAGAAGAGCTGAGTTCTTTAAAAGCAAGATCCACTTAACTAAAGAGACTGTGGACTTATACGCAATAAAAGTTTTGAACCAACAGTTAAATAATATATGAAAAAATCTCCAGATCAGTTTAAGCAACTGGGTACAAAAAAATGTTTGCAAATAGGGCTGTTGAGAGATAAAGTGGGCTTTTCCATTCAAGAATTCATGGGAATTGTAATCCTCCTTTCAAAAGGCATTTCTTTAGTAAATTAGCCATAAGGCCAGAGAGTGTGGTTAAAGAGATGGGAAATAGAGAGATGTCCTCTATTCTTATTTTAAAGCCCTTCCTCTGGAAAATATGTTGATAAACAACATTTATTAATTTGTATAATAACTATCTGGAGACAGAAATGGCAACCCACTCCAGTATTCTTACCTGGGAAATCCCATGCCCAGAGGAGCCTAGCAGGCTACAGTCCATGAGGTCAAAAAAGAATTGGACATGACAGCAACTAAACCACCAGCACCATCATAATAACTATCACAAAGCATCTACTTTGTACGTGCTGAAGACACAACTGTATATTAAACACATCTCCTATCATCAAGGATTTTATGGTCTAATAAGACAAAAAGAGATAAATGGAATGCTAAGGCAGGAGGAGCACTGCTTACTATAATAGGGTCCTATGAGCAGACAACTGAAGAACAGCCCATCAGTCAGTAAGATCCATCAACTGCAAGTATTAGAAAAATCGAGCTTAAGGTGACTTTAACACATAGGAAGAAGACTGGAGTTGAGCAGCACCTTATAGCTGTACCTCAAGCCATGCTTTTCACTAAAATGACCCCACCTGACTGCAGCTTGAAGAGCTACCCGGTAGCCTATTAAGTGGCCTGGTGTAGAACTCTGCCCACAGAGGCACGTCTACGGGATTAGAGCTGGTCAACCCAATGAGTCTCACCACACTGGAGATGTTTAATGTGACCCATGCAAAGGAAGGCTTCCCAGGTGGCTCAGTGGGTAAAGAATCTGCCTGCAACGCAGGAGACACAAGAGTTATGAATTTGATCCCTGGGTTGGGAAGATCCCCTGGAGGAGGAGATGGCAACACACTCCAGTATTCTTTCCTGGAGAATCCCATGGACAAAGAAGCCTGACATGGAGTCACAGAGTCAGACATGACTGAAGTAAGTGAGCATGCCCACATGCTTCTAAAGGGAACCAGCAGACCATAGAGTGAGAAAGTTCTAGGAGGAAAAGTAACGATATAAAATTTTTGATTGGTATAGAAGAAACTATTCTTGTATTCTTTTCTTAAGTGGGTCGTGATGCCATTTATTTATTACAACAAATGGTTAACAAGTTTTATTTTTGTGTCAATATTTATATAAGTCTTGGAACTAAATCCTTGCCAACCATTAGGTGAAATGATGATGAAAAACAATTAGATGCCTATTTTTAAATGTTCCAAATTCAGTTAAGGAATATGGAAACAAAAGATTGGTGTTCAAATTGAATATCTATGACCCCCCAAAAAATGTAGGAAAGCTGATAAGTGGAACATTCATCAACAGCACACTAACAATAGAAACCAAAGCAAGCTTTATTCAGTGTGAGAAGGTCACATGTGGCAAAGTTTCGAGTGGCAAAGAAGGGTAGAAAGGCATCAGGACTCTCCAATGCATGACAATCTCAGTTTCTGCAGGATTTCCAGGTATCCACCAGCTGCCATCCTTCTTCCCATATTTCTCCATGAGTGACTGTCCTCATTCAAGGTTTTCAAGACTTTAGTTATCAGCGTATCACCTTAATAAGTGTTTCCCTGTGTGCTGCCACCAGGATAATTACTTCCTTTTGCTTCCAAAATCAACTCATTTTTAAAATTTTAGATTTATACTAAGGAATTACACCCCTAAAGTATGTGATGTGATGTGTTAATTCTTCTTTTCCTAATATATAACAAAACTTTTTTTAAAGTCCCCTATCATGCCAATTAAGCACATTCAAATCCCAGCTCCAACCAGCTTCATGGCCTTTAATCCAAGTCACTGAAACTTCTAAGCTTGTTTCCTCCTCCAGAAAAATGGGAGTGATGATCCCAATTCTTAGAGTTCTGAGCTACACAAGTCAGGTATCTAGTAGAACACTCAGTATTCAGTAAATATTTAATATAAGCAATTAGTTACACAACTCATACTATCCATAGAATAAAAACTAAAACCACTTGCTGGAGACCAGATAGCAAATAGCTAACCCAGTAAAATCAGCAGAACATGAATGAAACTCAAGCAAAGAGAGGATGGAGAGCCTACCCAATTTCTTTAGGAACATGTGAGTTTTGAATCAGTCACGGTGAAAAGTAAAATAACTGACACAGGGCCAGAAGTTTGGCAGTGATTTCAGTCTTCAACATAAGGCATCTGGGTTTGTTGCATGTATGTGTTTGTGTGTGTGTGCATGTGTGTGTATGTTGTTAATTTAGTAGTCCCTTGACTGAAAGTAATCCATCCCTTCACAGATTTGCACAGGTGGCTTCAACACCAAGCTTCCTTTCTCTGTTTTCCTCAAAAATAACCTGGACTTCCTCGCTCTGCTCTCCTCTCCCTGCAACACCAGAGACTGGACGAGCTTCCTCTGACTGAGAAGGTGGGAGAATCCACTGAACCAGATTAATATCATTTTAATGGATCCACCAGTGCCAAGAGCTAGACTCATTAACTAACAAGATGGTGGACAACCGTGCCCATCTCGCGGGTTGGGGGTGGTGGTGGTTAGACTCCACACACAGCCAGCCCTCTTTCGCTCACCACATCTTTCAGCTCCAGACCTTCTGAGATTCCAGTCAGCAGGCTCCTGTGTCTCATTCTACCCATGAAACCCCCAACGGCTGAGCCATGATGATTTTTCCACGCCTCGCCCTGGGGTGTGTGAGCACATAATACAAAAGTATCTGAAATCTTTTGGACTCGTTAAAATAGTTGTGTTACTGGGATCTCCTCACTCCACTCCCCGGTGTCCAGTACTCTGGCTCCCCGCACCCCACTGTCCCCAAAATTCACAATCCGGAGAGATCCCATTTATAAAGTCGTGCCTAGCTGTCTCCTGGTGGTCTGGAAACAATAAGATTGTATTTAATTCCTGCTTGTGCCTGGTTTTATCTTCAGTAGAGCCATAGCCTTGCTACCTCCCACATTAGCATCCCTCTGAGGCCATAAAAGATGTGATGGAGACCAAAGTCATGCTTTCCCACAGGGGCTGAAATTGCCATATTTCTCAGAAAGCTGTATATTTTTATCCAGAACTGATTTGAAACACTCCAAAAAAGAACTTTTTTTTGAAAAGTGTGATCAGAAAAGTAGAAGTCAGAAGTTACTTGGTAACTTAGTACTTCTTGGGAAAGAGATATCGGGTGGGAAAGGAAAAAAGATCCCTGGGCCTCAGAAGACAGCAGCATGAAAGGAATACATTTTTATTCTCAGAGATGTTAGAAGACAGTGGGTGAAAGTCTTCTAGCTGATCTTCTGACAAAGAAGCTCAGCACATCAGTCAGCCACAAGACTTGAAGGCCTACCAAGCACTGCTTGTGATCAGACAAGGAAAACAGCAGCAGGCTTAAGAGCTTCAGTTCTGGAATCAAGTAGATTCAGAGATAATTTTCTGGGTTCTTATGGTGAGTGGTTTACCTGGCTCTCCCACATACTAACTATACGACTTGGGATAAATAATATCTTAAATCTCAGTCTCTTCCTCTGTAAAATGAGGCTAATTACATCTCTTTGATAGGCCTGAAGTGAATTTAAATAAGTTAATATTGTATGAATAATAGGGTAGGACAACAAACTTTTACAAGTGCCCGCTTATATGGCACTTACGTGGATGAGTGAGTGCCATCCAAGGAGCACTTGAGCTTCCTGGGTGGTTCAGGGGTAAAGAATCTGCCTGCCAATGCCAGAGACACAGATTTGATCTCTGGGTGGGAGACCCCCTGAAGAAGGAACTGGTAACCCACTCCAGTATTCTTACCTGGGACATCCCATGGACAGAGAAGCCTGGCAGGCTGCAGTCCATGGGGCCATGAAAGAGTCAGACAGGACTGAGCGACTAAACAGCAACAGGAGCACTTAAAAACGGATGGATGGTTGAAAAGGAAATGGGCACTGCCTTCAAAGAGCACACAACCGAGTGAAGAAGAAAACGAGCAAACTGATTACGATATAACGCAACACCTGCCCTAACTGAGGTCGGATAGACTGTTCCCGGGACGGAGAACAGGAACATTGTCCTGGTGGAGCAGGAACACAGACACTGACTGTCTGATCCCAGGCCTTCTGCTCTTCATCATCACATCCAATGGTGGAAAAATGCTGTGATCATCAGTCTAGCTCCCAACCTTATGACATGAGAAGATTCGACATTCAGTTGGCCACTTTCTGTAACCCGGGTGGACCCAATGAAACCAGCAAATCTCCCCCCCACCCTCGCCCAATGCCTATCAAAAAATAGATTCTCTCTCAAAGGACTTTGGCCACTTCGTTTATTTTCTCTAGGACCTTTGAATCCACCCTACATCACTCAGTTGTCAGCTGTGCACAAAGTCTTCCATCAGAATCTTCTCATAAGGATGGAAATGTCAAAATCAATTTCCTGGAGAAGAAACAAAAATGGATTTTTTTTCCCTTAAATGGTCTTGATAGCAAAATTTATGAGAGTACAAATACATCCTGAGGGATTGGATGGAAGCCTCACTGAAAGAGTCATTTTCATCTGGACCAGGGAAAGCCCTAAAGAGGAAACTGCGTCGAGACCCAGAGGGCAGACTATATGTTGGAATTTTTCTTTGTTTCTAACAGCTACAGTTGGTTTTTTTGTTTATTTGCAAAGTGCTGGTTGTGTCTCAGGGGTAGTGAGCTGGCAAAGTGTTTTACGTGGGAAAACCAAAAAACTCAGTGTCACAGATAGAGGTTGGCATGTCCCACTGCAGATAGCTCAGTGAAAAGCGAGGTGTGTCCAGGAGCCAAGGACATTTGGAGAGACCCAAAACCCTGCTAAGCTGTCTAGAGCTTCCATCTACAAGGACTGCTAAAATCTTATGGGAATATATCTGAAAGCATGGCCCACTGTATCTCAGATCATCACCCAGACTCACTGCAGAATGGTCAAAAAGTAAGCTGGTTCCTCTGCCCCAGAAGAGACAAGGCTCTGAAGTAAACATTAGAAACAGTTCTCTCCCATCCTGTCCCTGCACCCACAAATAAGTTTTGAGGAGAATTTAAAGATGGTCAGCCTGAAGGATGCCAAGTATCTATCCTGCCCCACTCCCATCCAGTTGGTCCGGAAGCACAGACAACTCTCCCCTGAGTATCCGGATAAAGAGACTGAGCGTACCATGGAGACAGTTCAGACGATCCCTCAGGTCTTTAAACTGGAGTGATAACCACAGTGGTCAGGACACCAGGACCCACTGACCACCGGAGCCCTGCAGCTCGGCGGGCTGTGTGTGGGAGGCTGGTCAGGGCTCCAGCTGAGGGACAGCTCCCAGGATGCAGCAAGGCAAGCCCCAGTCAGAAGCGGGTGATGACAGTGGAGGCTCCAGACTTTCACTTGAGGAAGGGCTCCAGGGCAGCCATTTGGTTGGAAGAGGACTAGAAAAGCTGAGTGCGTAAGCACTTGACACAAGACTGAGAAAATAGCAGTCATCCACATCCAAAAGTATAAGGGCTGTGGAGATTTGGGTGGATAGCTAGAGCCTCTCGAATCACACATTGCAAGCCACCTGGACACGCAGAATCCAGAAATTTCCTGGACCAGAACTCTCGAAGGTCTCTGCGCTAAGGTCCCATGCAGAATTAGAAACCGGGGTTCACAGTAGAGGGACAGGATCAGGCTGCCAAAGTCAGCTGCAAGATGTCCTGTCCAGCAGGCAGGAGGCAAAGGAATGGGAGTGAGCCAGGCCTGGGATCCGGGGCCCTTTGTTGCCGTGCTGCAATGCTTGCTCAGCAACAAAATACAAAGAAACTGTATGGGACTAAGAATCATCGCATACCTGTGCAGTTAGGGGTTTCCCTGATGGCTCAGCGGGTAAAGAATCTGCCTGCAATGCAGGAGACACAGGAGATGAGGGTTCAATTCCTGGGTCCGGAAGATCCCCTCGAGGAGGGCATGGCAACCCACTGCAGTATTCTTTCCTGGAGAATCCCATCGACAGAGGAGCCTGGCGGGCTACAGCCCAAAGGGTCACATAGAGTCGGACATGATTGAGTGTCTAAGCACCCATGGATGCACACATGTGCAGCTGGAGCAAATTCTGGACAGAAGATACAAAGAGACCAAAAACCCAACTGCCACTTCTGAGGAGCCTGGAGTAAAAACAGGGTGTGGGAAGTGAAAACAGGGTACTTGGGCATGACCACTGCACACCACACCACCAAAGGGGTAGGCAAATCACCTAAGTCACCCCACTGGCCTGGATGGACCCCTACCCTCACCCCATATAAGGACAAGCTTGCTCCCCCTTGGAGAGGAAGCAAGCAATGGAAGGTGGTGTTTTTTCCTTTTCTCATTCCCCCTGCTGCAGCAGGAGCCCCAGTAAAGCCTCGCCTGAATTTCTTGTCTGGCATCTGATCAATTTCTACTGATTAAGGAAGCCAGGAACCCTGGTCTGTAACAGGAGGGCTTGTGGTAACACCCCCACCCAGACAATACAGGAACCCAGTGGTCCGCAGATGGACAAGCATCCTGGGTGAGCGGGCAGTGAGGATGTCTGGATGGGGAATGGAGGAGGTGGGGCGGGGGGGGGGCGGCCTGACCCTGTGGAGAGGCAGTGCTGGGCTCTGCTTAATTGTTTCCTGCCTCCAGCCCACACTGGTCTGGGAAGGAGGCAGGGCCCGGCTGCAGGTGGGAGAGCTGTGCCTGTGGCCAGCTGTGGCTGTGACAGAGCTAGAGGAGGCTGAGTCAGGGGAAACGCCAGGGAAGGTTGGGGAGGGGGGTTGGGGACCTGCTGAAAAGAAATCCCCCTTGTTTTTAAATTAAACAATTTTTTTTAATTGGAATGTTCTGGGGAAGGAATCTGTGCATGAATCCCTTCCTTCTTTTCTTTCTATTCCGTCCTCGTCTCCCTTGAGGCAAGCCAGCCAAGAGGCAGGAATATAGCCTTTTTAAATGGGAGGTCACATCCTGTGTGAGGAACTTTTTTTTAATTGGAGGATAATTGCTTTACAATGTTGTGTGTGTTTGCCGTACAACAGTGTGACTCAGCCATAGGTATACATATATCCCCTCCGTCTTGAGCCTCCCTCCCACCCCACCCCCCATATCCCACCCTTCCAAGTCATCACAGAGCACCAGGCTAAGCAGCTTCCCACTAGCTAACTATTTTACACCTGTGTGCTTAGTCACTCAGTCGTGTGACCCCATGGACTGTATCCCACCAGGCTCCTCTGTTCATGGGGATTTTCCATATCTTCCCAACCCAGGGATCAAACCCAGATCTCCTGCATTGCAGGCAGATTGTTTACCATCTGAGCCACCAGGGAAGTCCATTTTACACATGGTGATATATATATTTCAACTCCACTTTCTCGATTTGTCCCACTCTCTCCTTCCCCCGCTGTGTCCACAAGTCCATTCTCTCCATCTGAGTCTCTATTCCTGCCTTGCAAATAGGTTCATCACTACCATCTTTATAGATTCCCTATATATGAGTTAATATATAATATTTGTTTTTCCCTTTCTGACTTACTTCACTCTGTATGACTAGGCTCACCCACCTTACTGGAACTCAGTAAGTTCCAGTTGACTCAGTTTTGTTCCTTTTTATGGCTGCTTTCTTCATTTCTTTAGAGAAGCTGCTAACCATGTCCACATCAGCCCCATGATCCTTTCACTTTGGACGTTTCTGCAAGGTCTTCCTCCCCCATGAGTTGAGTATGGCAGCCATAACCCAATAGACCATGTCTGGGGCTCTGTTACCCTTGACTTATGCTCCTGCACATTTGGCCTAGAGCGTAAGGAGACGCACCCCCCAACCCCCCCGCCACCGCAGTCACAATCAGACAGGCTCTGAGCAAAGCTATCAGAGTTCCCCTCTCCCAACACAGCTAAAAATTGACTAATAACCTGAGAAATAGTCATCCCTTTTTTATTTTCAGATGAAAGGTAACTGTCTTCAAGGTGTAAGTCTTCTGAAGCCTGCCCTTTTCCATCCAGTCTTCAATCTGATGGCAGCTATTTGTTAATCACAGGGAGGCAGGAAGCCGTGAAGGCAGAGCACACGACTGTCAGTATTTTGACGCAGGAGTAACCCTCCCCCAAGAATCTTAGAAACAAAGAGATAAGATAGACCTCCGAGAGATGAAAAGCAAAATCAGTATCTGGAAAAATAGGCCCAGTCACCTTAAAGCATCAGAACGGCTCCTTGAATGTGTCAGACATTTGCAGTGTTGAGTGGGAAAAAAGCAGGGCTGGTCCACCATCCACAGGATCATGGCAAGGCCCGGCCAGCACATCCAGGGAGCTAGGGACCTGAGTTGCTATGTGCTGGCTCGTGTGGGCCAATGAAGAGCAGAGAGAGCCGCATGAGCTCAGAGGAGCATCAGGCTAGCTGGAGCTCAGGGCATGAAGCAGGAGTTCTTTGACTCACCGAGCAATCTCTGAGGAAAATCAGGATCCTCCTGCAGGCCCACAGAGGCAGAGCTTACCAGCTGAGGGTCAAGAGTACATTTGAGCCCCCTTGGCACTACTGATTCTTATAAAATGCCTTAATTACTTAATTCCCAAGTAATTTTGGTTACTGCAAGTCTGCCCTTGAGGGATTGGGTCAATTGGAAATCTCGGTGCTATGGTAAATTCAATCAACATTTACTGAGTGAACAAATGAGTAAAATTAGACTTCTGTGACTGCAAGATTAAAGAGTTCAGTCTGAGCCATAGGCAACCCCTGGTGGCAACACCTCCCTGTGAGCAATTTGGGAGATACCCTGTTGGTCTTTCATGGGCTGTAAACCACCTGCCATTGCTCCCTGGTCAAACACGCAACTAACATGTTACTAACACAGACAGAAACAAATAAGACCAGCTCTTTGACCAGGAAGGAAAACACTGATACATCAGAGAAAGCAACAAATGACTACTAGATCATGTGATTCATGTGCAGGAAGGTAGAAATGACTAAGAAGGGACTTATGGAAGAGATGTGGGTGAGCTGGCTCTGTAAGCGGACAGAGGGATTGGGCCATGGTGCCGTAGGTAGGGATGGAAATATGTGGGACCTGCAAAGAAGGTGGGTACATTTAGAGCAGAAAGTTTTGGTGTTGAATGTGATGTCAGAGACTTCAGAATCCTGGCCAAATCCTTCAGTGTCAAATGCCAGGCTGCTACAGGTTCATGCAGGGGAAGGAGACCTAAGAAGACTGAGCTGGTAAGAGTTCATAGGCTGGGTCACAGAGGAGAAAGACTGAAAGTAAGGGAAGAGTTAACACATGAATGCAAGAATACATGGAAAAGGCATACAGAGTCTATGTTTTAGAATTTTGTCCCTTCCTTTAACTCTCTACATTTTTCCTCCCATGTTCTATCATGTTAACTCAGCCCACTTTATTTTGCTGACTTCTGCTCTACCTACATTATCTCATTTAACTCTCCCAACAAATGTAAAGTATATATTCCTTTTCCCAGTGTGTAGATGAAGAGCAAAGAGGCTGCTGGCAAGTTGAGTCACTTGCCTAAGGTCACATAGCTGACTAGCAAATAGTAGGTCAGAGGCAGAGCCCTGAATCCAAGCTCAGGTCTGCCTGACCTGAAGGCCAAACATCCTTTATGTGTGTGAACAGTTTTCCAGCTATTTAGAGACATTAGATAATATAATTTCTTAGCAGAGGCTTTGAAAGTCAAGTTCTATATTTGGCATCTAGCTTTTTTTGTATGCTTTTATAACTACATCACATTTAGTCCAGGAAGACTTGGCTCTCAGCAAGCATTAATTAAGCATTCAGTTCAGTTCAGTCGCTCAGTCATGTCTGACTCTTTGCAACCCCATGAATCACAGCACACCAGGCCTCCCTGTCCATCACCAACTCCCGGAGTCTACCCAAACCCATGTCCATCGAGTCGGTGATGCCATCCAGCCATCTTGTCCTCTGTCGTCCCCTTCTCCTCCTGCCCCCAATCCTTTCCAGCAACAGGGTCTTTTCCAATGAGTCAACACTTCGCATGAGGTGGCCAAAGTATTGGAGTTTCAGCTTCGACATCAGTCCTTCCAGTGAACACCCAGGACTGATCTCCTTTAGGATGGACTGGCTGGATCTCCTTACATTCCAAGGGACTCTCAAGAGTATTCTCCAACACCACAGTTCAAAAGCATCAATTCTTCGGCGCTCAGCTTTCTTCACAGTCCAACTCTCACATCCATACATGACCACTGGAAAAACCATAACCTTGACTAGACAGACCTTTGTTGGCAAAGTAATGTCTCTGCTTTTTAATATGCTATCTAGGTTGGTCATCACTTTCCTTCCAAGGAGTAAGCATCTTTTAATTTCATGGCTGCAATCACCATCTGCAGTGATTTTGGAGCCCAAAAAAATAAAGTCTGACACTGTTTCCACTGTTTCCCCATCTATTTCCCATGAAGTGATGGGACCAGATGCCATGATCTTAGTTTTCTGAACGCTGAGCTTTAAGCCAACTTTTTCACTCTCCTCTTTCACTTTCATCAAGAGGCTCTTTAGTTCTTCTTCACTTTCTGCCATAAGGGTGGTGTCATCTGCATATCTGAGGTAATTGATATCTCTCCCAGCAATCTTGACTCCAGCTTGTGCTTCTTCCACCCCAGCGTTTCTCACGATGTACTCTGCATATAAGTTAAATAAGCAGGGTGACAATATACAGCCTTGACGTACTCCTTTTCCTATTTGGAACCAGTCTGTTGTTCCATGTCCAGTTCTCACTGTTGCTTCCTGACCTGCATACAGGTTTCTCAAGAGGCAGGTCAGGTGGTCTGGTATTCCCATCTCATGAAGAATTTTCCACAGTTTATTGTGATCCACACAGTCAAAGGCTTTGGCATAGTCAATAAAGCAGAAATAGATGTTTTTCTGGAACTCTCTTGCTTTTTTGATGATCCAATGGATGTTGGCAATTTGATCTCTGGTTCCTCTGCCTTTTCTAAAACCAGCTTGAACATCTGGAAGTTCACGGTTCACATATTGCCGAAGCCTGGCTTGGAGAATTTTGAGCATTACTTTACTAGCGTGTGAGATGAGTGCAATTGTGCGGTAGTTTGAGCATTCTTTGGCATTGCCTTTCTTTGGGATTGGAATGAAAACTGACCTTTTCCAGTCCTCTGGTCACTGCTGAGTTTTCCAAGTTTGCTGGCATATTGAGTGCAGCACTTTCACAGCATCATCTTTTAGGATGTGAAATAGCTCAACTGGAATTCCATCACCTCCATTAGTTTTGTTCGTAGTGATGCTTTCTAAGGCCCACTTGACTTCACATTCCAGGATGTCTGGCTCTAGGTGAGTGATCACACCATCATGATTATCTGGGTCATGAAGATCTTTTTTGTACAGTTCTGTGTACCCTTGCCACCTTTTCTTTATATATTCTGCTTCTGTTAGGTCCATACCATTTCTGTCCTTTATCAAGCCCATCTTTGCATGAAATGTTCCCTCGGTATCTCTAATTTTCTTGAAGAGATCTCTAGCCTTTCTCATTCTGTTGTTTTCCTCTATTTCTTTGCAGTGATTGCTGAGGAAAGCTTTTTTATCTCTCCTTGCTATTCTTTGGAACTCTGCATTCAAATGGGAATATCTTTCCTTTTCTCCTTTGCTTTTTGCTTCTCTTCTTTTCACAGCTATTTGTAAGGCCTCCTCAGACAGCCATTTTGTTTTTTTGCATTTCTTTTCCATGTGGGTGGTCTCGATCCTTGTCTCCTGTACAATGTCACGAACCTTCATCCATAGTTCATCAGGCACTCTGTCTATCAGATCTAGTCCCTTAAATGTATTTCTCACTTCCACTGTATAATCATAAAGGATTTGATTTAGGTCATACCTGAATAGTCTAGTGGTTTTCCCTACTTTCTTCAGTTTAAGTCTGAATTTGGCAATAAGGAGTTCATGATCTGAGCCACAGTCAGCTCCCGGTCTTGTTTTTGCTGACTCTATAGAGCTTCTCCATCTTTGGCTGCAAAGAATATAATCAATCTGATTTCAGTGTTGACCATCTGTTGATGTCCATGTGTAGAGTTTTCTCTTGTGTTGTTGGAAGAGGGTGTTTGCTATGACCAGTGTGTTCTCTTGGCAAAACTCTATTAGCCTTTGTCCTGCTTCATTCTGTACTCCAAGGCCAAATTTGCCTGTTACTCCAGGTGTTTCTTGACTTCCAGTATGTGAAATTCTAAAATATATTCAATTCTCATTAATATCAACAGGATCAGCATTAATTAACCCAGTAAATCACATAGGATTTGTGGTTTAAGCCAGATAAAAGTTTATTACTTCCTCACAGTAATGAAATCCAAGAATAAGCAGTTCTACCCTGGTGGCTCAGTGGTAAAAGAATCTACCTGTCATTGCAGGAGACACAGGAGACTCAGGTTCAATCCCTGGGTCAGGAAGATCCCCTGGAGGATGGCATGGCAACCCTCTCCAGTATTTTTGCTCCTCTCCCATGGTCAGAGGAGCCTGGTGGACTACAGTCCATGGGGTCACAAAGAGCCAGACATAACATAGCAACATAAAAACAGTGGTGACAGTGGCACCATTGGGCCATCAAGGATCCACACTCCTATCTCCCTGCTCCAACATTCTTAACACAGGAGCTTCCGTCTTCGAGGGCATCTCAAAATCCATTATGATGTGGAGGTCTAGCCATCAGGTCCATGATCCTGGTTGGCACTGAGGAAGTGGGGATGGACGAGGAAAAAATGCCATTCCTCCATGTGTCATTGTCAAAAGGTATACTTTCTAGAAGCCCTTCCTAACAAATTCCCCTTGTAACTGATTGGCCATTCCAAGCAGAATGGGAGCTGGAAATGTGTCTTATTCTAGGCAGTAATGTGCTCAGCTAAAAAAATCTGTCACTCAGGAAGAAGGCAAGAATAGATACTGAGTAGGCAACTAACAGCCTATACCACTCAGATCACCTGAATCAGCAAGGAAGCCAAAAATTAATTGAAATTCAGACAGTATTCTAGGATTCCATCTGCATGTGAATCATGGAAATCTGAGGCTCTTATAGCACTTTTCTGCAGGTCAAAGTGTGCAAAGATTTGAAAACATATTTGAGGAATCAGGCCAAAGTATGCAAAGATTTGAAAACATAATTTGAGGATCTTTAGGAGTTTTGTTGTTGTTGTTTGATGACCTTTGGGTATTTTAAAGAAAGAAATTTGCTTCTGTCAAGTAAGTTTCATTTCCTGAGACTTGTCAAGATGTTCTCTTATTATATTCCTAATATAAGCTCTTAGAATATGAAGGATGAGAAATATAGCAATTGGGGTTGGGAAGGTTGATGCTGGGTCTATAGAGGATTAAACAGTGAAAAGATGGCCCTTTTACACCATGAGGCTCTTCTCTGATAGCTCAGCTTATCCACAGAACTAAGTTGTATCTTGAGAATTGCAGGGTGTAAAAATTGTGTAATATTTGTAAAGCCCACCCCCAAAGAGATTATCTTGTTTCCCTAGGACCGCCAGAAGTGGCCTCTTATTGGTAAAGTAGATTCCTCTGGCCTTTCCTAAACAGCCAGTATGTTCTAGGATGAAGGCTGCCTTGGAAACTTATCAAAAAAGTCAGAGTCCGGCCATCAGCCAAGCAATTCTGATTTTGGGAACTCATGACAAAAGGACCAGCTATCTCTATGATTTTCTAGACTTGGCCAATTTAGAATAAATAGATGGAAACAGTCTCTGAACCATGATTCCAAATCTTGCGATTATGCCAGAAATAAAAATCTGCAGAATTTCCAAGACCTACCATTTTTCGACACTTTAAAAATAACATAAGAGCATTTTCAACTTAAACTAACTTGGGAAAACCATTATAAGATAGTGCTGAGTTGAGATAAACAGCTCTAGTTCACCTTTAAATAAAATAGTAACCATTTTTTAGAAACGAGGTGTTTCAGTGTTTTACCATTCTGGAAGTAAACAGCATCAACGTTCCTTCTGTTTCAATGAGCACAGCTGTCTGGGTGGGGACGTAAACATCCCCCAGCCGTGTTGTGAATCCAAACACAACAATGTCAGGCGGCTGTGTGAGAACCAGGAAACGAAGCTGACTACAAACTGCACAAGAACTGACATAGTCTCATCATCCAATCAAAATGAAATAGGACCTACAAAACAATAGACTTGAGCCTCTTTTAGAAATTAGCCCTTCTGTCAATACACACTTCTCCTAGAAGTGCAAACTACTCTTGGAACTCGTATCAATTTTCTTTCTTTCTTTTTTTCCTTATTTCAAGCCACAGGGTCCTGACAGAGACGTCAATAGGTGTGTTAGAATGATTTAGTTTAACTATTCAGGGTCTCTAAAGCACAGGGGAGAGGATTCCTGACCGTCCAGTGGTTAGGACTTGGCACTTTCACTGCTAAGAGCCTGGGTTCCATGCCTGCTGGGGGAACTAAGACGCTGCAAGCCTTGCAGTGCTGCCAAAAATAAAGTAATATAAAGAACAGGGGAAACATATTTTTTAAATCTTTTAAATTTTCTTATTTTGGCTGCGTTGGGTCTTAGTTGCAGCATGTGGGATCTAGCTCCCTGACCAGGGCCTGAACCCGGGCCCCCTGCATTGGGATCTTGTAGTCTTAGCCACTGGATCACCAGGGAAGTCCCCAGGGCAGATATCTTAACATGAACTGAGTCACTGTAAAGATAAGGCCTGGGGTAGTGGATGGGGGTCTCTAAAGCACCTACCACCCAGGTGGGTCCTCAAGGGCACAGGCAAGATGTACTTAATTCAACTCTAGGTATGGATATTGATAAAGCATCTTTGCACACCGAGTCCCATTGTAGCCCCAGGGACTCAGTGATGATGTGACCCTGACCTTGAGGAAGCTCACTGTCTCATGAAGAGGAGTGGGCATGCACAGAAAGGCCTCACAACACTGCAGCATAATTATGGATTAACATAAGGATGACCAGACTGCCTTAGGAGCAGAGTAAAGATGATCTAGGAGAGATCACCGGAGACAGAATATTTGATATTTAAGTATTTTTTACAAATCACTCCTCTTTTTTTTTTTTTTTTGGCTGTTGTTTCTTTGGGTACAAAGAAACCTTAACAAATTTTTTAAGATACAGACTTCTACAGTCTATGCTCTGATCATAATCAAATGACATTAAAACAAAATATAAAAAGGATATTCAAGCTGGAAATGTTCTATGTCTTGATTGTGGCAATGTTTATCCCAGTGGATACATTTGTCAGAACTCACTGAGCTAGACACTCAAAATGGGTGCATTTTATTGGAAGAAATTCATTCCCAAATAACTCCTGGATCAAAGCAGAAATCAAAACTAAAAATACAGCTGTAGAAAGCAATGGAAAGGAGAAGAGCTCAGAGGATTTCCCTGGTGGTCCAGGGGTGAAGACTCCACACTTCCACTGCAGGGAGAATGGGTTCAATCCCTGGTTGGGGAGGTAAGATACACATGCCATGTGAGACTGCCCCCAAAAAATTTTTTAAAAAAGAAAATGGAAAGAGTTCATACCCAGGCCTGAGGACATGACTAAGTTGGACTTGGAAGAAAATTCTTGTTCTTAAATGCTTGCATTATTCCAGAGAAAAGAACAGTGGTGAAGGCAATTAGCTTTTAGAAATCCTGATGGAACTCTATATTAATTTTATTTTTTTATTTTCTATATTTTATGATGTTTTGACTTCCTGAGGGGCCTAGCTGGCCAGGGAGAGACTGCCTCTCCCAGGGCTAGTTCCTAAGATAATAACTTAGGAATTGCCTGTGAACATACTTTTCACATGCAGACCAACCAACCCTGACTCTATTTCCCCAATCATCTTCTATATCTAACAGGATCATTCAAACTAGCCAATCCTGAAATGTTTCTCCTGCTCTGCCTGCCTTTCCCACAGAAAACACAGTAGAGACCTTAGCCTATGTGTTCCTAGCCCTCCTTTCTGTCTGCTGACTGACGGACGCTTCCCCATGTGGCCCAGTTGTGGTATGGCATGACTTCTCCTTTTGGGAAATGCAAGTAATAAAAATCTTCCTTTGGTGACAATACATATGCTGTCATAAAGTCACCTCTATCACTTAAAATTTTGGGGGTGCCAATATTGATACAAATCCCCGTTCACTAGTGTTTCAGAACGTGGTACTAAATGCATATGTAAAAGTCTCAGTTCTTTGTCCATTATCCACTCAGCCGGGCCCAGTCTGTGCAGTTGGATACATATGACATCTGACAGGGGAAAAATACTTACCCAAGTGTGTGTCAGAAAAATCTTACCTCACAAGACTCCAATACAGTTGTACCCTGACTTTCCTCTTAAGCCGAGAACAAAAGGGAAGTTCCTTCCACACAAGAAAACTCTCCTACCCAGGATGCAGGGTGCAGATTCACCCTCTCACCCCCTGCCTGGACCACGTGACGTCCCAGACTCATGCAGCAGTAACCAAGGGCAGCCTGTGGGCCACGTCTGGTCCACAGATGGATTTTACTTGGCCGTCATATGTTTAAGTAAATTTAAGCCAACATTTTAAAGTCATGAAATTTCACACAAAATTTCCAGTTTCTTTTAAAGTTTGAAAACTTGTGCGGTGCTGGCCTGTTTTCCCACCTGGCCACCACCAGCTGCAGCCAAGGTGAGTGTGACACTTAACTGGGGCTTGTCCTCTCCAACCCCCAATGCTCCACTAGTTCAGAACACGAGGGCAAGTGTCAGTGGCCTTTTAACCCTGGGCTTGCTCAGTTTATCTCATACTAGAGGTATTCTTCTGTACCTTCAAGGGCCTCAAATAAAGGGCTGTGGAACAAGACACTGCCTGGGTCCAAACCCCGGGCCTCCCACTGTTGTCATAAGTTTGATCTCAGGCAGTTTTGCTCATCAGCTTTTGCCTCAATAACCTCATCATTGAAAGGAAGGATAAGAACAGCACCTACCTGGCAGTGTGCTTGTGAGGATAAAAGATTTAAAAGTACTTAAAATGATGTCAAAGTGGCACAAAATAAGAGTACAAGATGTTAGCTTTTAAAATCCATGTTTTTATTCAAAATTGAGTCAGGGGGAGCAGGAAGGCAGGGCGGGATGAAGTGAGAAGACTCAGTTGAAGACACATATTTGAAAACACTGAAAAAATGTTTCTTGGTAGAATGAATAAAACTAACAGTTCTAACTAATAACTAACTAACCCCCCCCACCCCCGCCAGATGTTGAGCAGGGAAACCCACCAGCCAGTTTCATTTAGTCACAGCCTGTCTGGACTCTATGGGCAGCGCCATTTAATGGAGCCCAGCTTCAGGCTTTCTGGTCCTTGGTCCAACATGTGAACTCTTTCCAGAGTATTCTTCCCAGAGAAAGCTCTCATTTCCCCCCACCTTTAAAGGAGTCAGCCTGCCTATTCTGACAGCAAGGCTCCCTATGATCACTGCCTCATCACTCCTTTTCTATAGGCTGCATTTCAGCCAGATGACCTACTGACCATCTCCCCAGATAAACCATCAAACATCTCTTGAATTAACAACAGAACACCTCCCACACCTACAGTGCTTGAGGCCACCTCTGGATCTAGTCCCTGTCATGTTCTTCACACAGATTGGTCAGATCCAATCCATCCTCCAGCTTTGACACAGAGGGCTTCTTTATGAAATTGTCTTAATCTTTCCACTTGAAAATAAGCTCGCTCTCTAAACTCCCTTGGCTTTTTCTGTTACAGCATTTCATACTTTATTCATTGAATTGAAGTTAAATGTATATGTCTCTTCTTTTTCCCATTAAACTGTAAAATTCCTGAGAGCATTCTTTATTTCTCAAAGCACTAATCACAGAAAAATGCATTTAACCTGAAATTAACTAAGAGACTGGAGGACAATTTTTTTTTCCTCTTTTGCAAATATCTCCTAAAAGATAGTCTGGTTTTGGTACCACCCAGAATTCAGCTAACAGAGGCAGCCTCTTTCGATTTTCCAGAAAAGCAGTGGAAGGTGAGTCATGGGCGGTGGGGATGGGGAAGCTGGTGGGGAGGAAAGGAAAGGAAAGGAAAATACAACATATTCAAGATTCAAGTGATTGCCAGAACTGGAATGAATTTTCAGGGATGTCAAGACAAGTTGGACTGGATGCAGAAACATAAATTCTGGTGCACAAATGCAAGGCTACTTGAAACAGAGTAAACCCGCCCACCAAAAAGAAGGTGGGAAGCTGTTATGAGAAAATAGAACTAAGGAATTCCCTGGAAGTCAAGTGGTTAGGACTTCAAGATCTCACTGCCTAGAGTCCAAGTTTGAGTCCTAGTTGGGGAAATAAAAGTCCTACAAACTGAGCAGTACAGGCAAAAACAAAAAAACAAAAAAAACTACTCTTAAAAGTAAGAACATAAAAAGGATAGAACAACAACCACGGAATAAATTAAGGAAACTGTCAGTAAAATAACATTCCTTTCAAAATAAAGGTGAAGATGCAAATATACAAAAAAGCTAAGATTGTTGGGATTATGTCTTTTCCCCCATGCTGATTTGTAATTTCTAGTTTTTCTAGGAGTGCTTCTATAAAAATAAGAAATAATTACAATTGCTTGTCTTAAAAGTTTTATGAAATACAAAATAAAGTGACATTAGATCTCATATTGCTCATTCGAATAAAACTTTTAACTACTTATTTTATTTATAGTTCACATTTATTAAGCACTTACTATGGCTCAGCAGTAAGGAATCTACCTATAATGCAGGAGAAGCAAGTTTGATCCCTGGGTCGGGAAGATTCCCTGTAGGAGGAAATGGCAACCCACTCCAGTATTCTTGCCTGGAAAACCCCATGGACAGAGAAGCCTGGTGGGCTAACAGTATATGGAGTCACAAAGAGTCAGACACGACTGAACGAATGAGCACATACACATGCATACACACACACACATGCACTTAACTATACACTGTGATTTATTATCACCTCAATTTGTCATCATGTCATACAATTTACTTTTAGGAAACTGAAGTTCGGCAAAATTAAATAACTTGCTTCAGGTCCCACAGGTAGGAAATGGAAGAGGCCAGTTTCACCCAGACCCCTTGGATCCATTCCATGGCTTTAGTTCGAACCACCAGGTATATGCACACACAGTTCTGCAGGGGGTGCTGGGAAACACTTACATGCAGCTGCAAGAAAAATAAATGCTACAATCTTTCTAGAAAGCAATTGTGCAGTGAATGTCAAGAGTTTTAAAAATGTTCACATTCTTTGCAAGTAATAACTTTAGGAATATATGCTGAGGAAATAAGCTGAGATTCTCCAAAATTTATGAATAGGGTGTTCACAGTATCATTATTTATTACAGTGAGAAAATGCGAACAGAAAGCTGAGTGTTGAAAAATTGATGGTTTTGAACTGTGGTGTTGGAGAAGACTCTTGAGAGTCCCTTGGACTGCAAGGAGATCAAACCAGTCCTTCCTACAGGAAATTGTCCTGAATATTCATTGGAAAGACTGATGGTGAAGCTGAAGCTCCAACACTTTGGCCACCTGATGCAAAGAATTGAGTCACTGGAAAAGACTCTAATGCTAGGAAAGATTAAAGGCAGGAAGAGAAGGGGACGACAGAGGATGAGATGGTTGGATGGCATCACTGACTCAATGGACATGAGTTTGAGTAAATTCTGGGAGTTGGTGATGGACAGGGAAGCCTGGCGTGCTGTAGCCATGGAGTCACAAAGAGTCAGACACAACTGAGCAACTCAACTGAACTGATACCCTATTCTGTCGAAAAAATCATCATAGATATTTGTTTATGTGAATATGGCTTCCCAAGTGGCTCAGTGGATAAAGAATCCACCTGCAATGCAGGAGACATGGGTTCAATCCCTGGGTCGGGAAGATCCCCTGGAGGAGGGCATAGCAACCCACTCCAGTATTCTTGCCTGGAAAATCCCATGGGCAGAGGAGCCTGGTGATCTACACTCCCTGGGGTCACAAAGAGTCGGACATAACTGAGCAACTGAACTGAACTGATATGTCAAAGAAGTGTGTGTGTGTGTTCAGTTGCTCAGTCGTGTCCAACTCTGCAACCCTACGGGCTGTAGCCTGCCAGGCTTCTCTGTCCGTGGGATTCCCCAGGCAAGAATTTTGGAGTGGGTTGCCAATTCCTACTCCAGGGGATCTTCCCAACCCAGGGATCAAACTCACGTCTCTTGTGTCTCCTGCATTGGCAGCTGGGTTCTTTACCACTAGCACCACCTGGGAAATAAAATGAAAGTTGCTCAATTGTGTCCGACTCTTTTCGACCTCATGGGCTGTAGCCCACCAGGCTACTCTCTCCATGGAATTCTCCAGGCAAGCATACTGGAGTGGGTTACCATTCCCTTCTCCAGGGGATCTTCCTGATCCAGGGATTGAACCTGGGTCTCCTGCACTGCAGGCAGATTCTTTACCTTCTGAGCTATCAATGCCACCTGGGAAGATATGTCAAAGAATGGAAAAAGTTAAATAAATTATAGTGTTTCCATTTAAAATTATTTTCAAAGACTTCAATAACATGGAAAAATCTTAAACAAAAGAAGTGAAATATGAAATATAATTTTATATAATTCTGTTTTGTAAATATACAGAAATCTATTTATGTATACATGTATAGAAAAACAACTAGGAGGAACATCACCCAGCTGGCATTCATTGTGATGAAATTAGAGATATTTTTTAAAATTTTCTTTCTTTTCATATTTATGATGATAAATACATTATTTCATATTCATAAAAATAAATTTTCTTATACAAGATTCATTCTTTAAAAGCCTGATTTATATTCAACTTTCTGGATTGCACCTGTTGCCTCAAAAACACCTTTATTTAAAAGGAGTGTTTTCAGATTTTCCCCTGGAGAAGGAAATGGCAACCCACTTCAGTACTCTTGCCTGGAGAATTCCATGGATGGAGGAGCTTCGTAGGTTACAATCCATGGGATCGTAAAGAGTCAGACACGATTGAGCAACTTAACTTTCCTTTCCTTTTTCAGATTTTAGTTAATCCCCAAAATATATAAGTAAATTTTAAGCATTCCATATGAATCATGTTAATGTTAACAATGTAATATAACAAATATAATCACATAGAGCCCCCAAATTAAAATGTAATCACTGCTAGACAAAAAATTAGAAAATTGTTTTTATCTGCTACAAAGGTCTGTTTATCTTGAATCCAACCGACTGGAAAACTAAGATAAACATAATTATTCCATGCTGTACAATTGAAGGGTAATTACTGTTCATAATAATGACTCAAAGGCATTGCAAGACCCCGAAATGTCGTCTAAGCCCCCCCAAAAATATTGCATTGCAATGCATTGCATTGCCTAACTTCATCATTAAGACTGTTTTATTGTTCTGGATTCTCAGAAAATTGACTAACCTACATTTGGCAGGTACAGTTACTTTTAATAAGCTAAAATTATCTATCAATCAGAATGTCCTTTTGAATAAACTGGAGTGCACTATATATTCATCAAAATCTGTTCAGAAAAAAATGAGGAGTATGAAATGCCTCTGAGCTCTTTAAGTTTACCTTGACGACAGGGGGTCGGGGAGGAGGCTGGGAGTCACAAAAACAGAGACTATATGGGATTGGTAAAAGGAGAAAGAAACCCTGGGGGTGGTGCAAGAGTAGCTGGGAAGATCCCTGTCTAAAGATAATGCGATGTTGGAACTGCCAAGTTCCACTAGCAAAAGTGGGTGAAGGGAAACTGCAGCACAGCTACTAAAAAGAGATCAGAAGCCAGAAGAATTTTGGCAAGCACGGAGCTTGGAGCAAGTCCTGCTGTGGGAACTGCACGATGCTCTCTGCAAAGGACAATGGCAGCAAGAACCTTTCTTCTCAGTGTTCCCAGGTGGAAGCGCAGTGCACTGCCGTCCTGAGAACAGAAAACACGATTGCGGGGCTTCAGGTTTGGGGTCAGTGCTCTAAGCAGCGATCAGCCATGTTGTCTTTCCGAAGAGCTTCTTTGGGCTTTCCGAAATCACATGGTGGCTGCCTGGGACCCCGTTGGAGAGGAAAGAACTGTGCTGAACTCAGTTGACACAGAGAAGCTGAAGGCTGGTGAGCAGTACTGGGCAGTGATGCTGTTTACCAAGAGCCACAGAAAGAATGGCAAGTTAGCTAACAGCACAGCTGCCTTGTGGCTTTTAGATCCACCCATGGACAGACCATGGTTGACCAAAGGCGGCAGTACCTGTCCCTGGAAATAATTGCTATTGTACCAGAAAATCCATGAAGCCATTGGCTAAAGTAATGTGTCCATCTAGAGCTGTGCTGCCCAATACGACAGGCACATAGTCACATGTGGCTACTTAAATTAATTAAAATTAAATATAATTAAAAATTCATTTCCTCAGTCACTGCAGCCACATTTTAAGTGCTCAGTAGCCACATGTGACTGGTGGCTACTGTGTTGGACAGTGCAGATATAGAAACACTCCCATCATCAAAGGAAGTTCCGCGGAGCTTATACTGAAGCTAACGTTAATATATCAACAGAGCAAAATACAAGAGGCTTATGAGTTTTTAAGACAAGACTGTTGGTTGTGTGTGCTCAGTCGTGTCTGAATCTTTGCGGCCCCATGGATTGTAGCCCACCAGGCTCCTCTGTCCATGGGATTCTCCAGGAAAGAATACTGGAGTGGGTTGCGATTTCTTCTTCCAGGGAATCTTTCTAACCCAGAATCAAACCCACATCCCTTTCATCTCCTGCATTGGCAGGTGGATTGTTCACCAACTGAGCCACCTGGGAAGCCCAAGACAAGATATTAATGTGAGAACTTAATAAATGTTTGTGCTTGCACCTGGTTGCTTTGAGCTAAGCCCCTCAGATCTTCAGGTGTACCAATTTATCCTCCTTTTCCTGGGAATGTTTGAGAAGTATCACATAGTGGTCAGTCAGCACCTAGAACACTGCATCCAGCATCCCTTACATACTGTGTATTGGTTTCATGAACCAGAGGAAAAGCCAGATTTAGAGATTAAGACTATTCTCTTGGACTCCTCCTGCTTCTAAGCAGCTTCTTGCTCAAAAGCAATAATTAGCTACTCTCAGAAGCAGAAAAGTAAGTTCAATTTTCTTTTTTACCCTCAGGTCTTCAAGACCCAGTAGTCATCCTTCCCCTTCCATCCTTTGGCTGAGTCACACAAACTGGTGGGAGAATCACAGGCAAGATGGCCCAGTTCCCCTCTGCATGAAGACAGGTAAAACAAGGGGGCAAATGTTTGTAACTCAAGGGTTCTTTCCAGAGTAATTTTAGCATTTATTAGTCATTGTGTGCTCTAGAATACATGGGTGTCTCTAAGGACCTCATGCTTCCTGTGGCTGTTTTAACCTCCACCCCACCTTGGTGAGGCTCAAGCAGCTCTAGAAGAATGCTCTCTAGTTCAACAATTGAATATCTTAAGCACAATAAGCCGATCTTTAAAAAAAAAATGAGGCTGAAAGTCAAACCTTGTAAAATAAATCAGACATTTTATAGTGTTGTTCTGATTACATACAGTTCCCACAAGAAGGGAAGTACCTTTAAAATAAGGACTATTCAATACTAGTACAGGATTTCCTCTCGTTGTTGATAATTTCCTCCTAACAGAAGACATGACACAGTCCAAACCAAATTCAAAGGAGGTGTCCAGAGACGACAGGGCATCTACGTTCCATGGGGAACATTGTTCAGTCTAATTGATGTTTTCCTTACAAACCCATGGTGAGTGGAACTATTTTTATCCAGAACAGATAGGTTCCTGCTTAAAGGTATGATTCGCTCACCCCAACTCGTTTTATATATAGTCAGAATCACAACGTGTCCCCTGCAGAAGGAAATGGCAACCCACTCCAGTATTCTTGCCTGGAGAATTCCATGCACAGAAGAGCCTGGGGAGCTACATTTCATGGGGTTGCAAAGAGTCGGACATGACTGAAGTGACTTAGCATGCATGCATGCACAACATGTACCTTTTCAAAGTGAAAGTTTCCATGAAATGTAAGAAACAATAGGCAAATGTATATGCCAAACTATGTTCTCACTCAGCAGGCAAACCTTTACCTGCCACCAAGTTTTGAATTGTGGAAATTCTGGTCCAGTCATTTTACTTTCAATGGATTCTATCTTCTCAGCAGGAGTGATGCCCCAGAAAAGGGTCTTCAACTTCTATGAATTTAAATATCTTCCTCTTTGCTAGCACAATGACACGTGTTATCTACAAACCCACTAAAGTTACCTGTAGAGGCTGATGTCTTCAGTTATATATGGTCAGGTTCTCTAAACAGACAGTAAACCTTGATTCTTGTATATACAATGGCAGTAAATCAGTAAGCACATTTTGGCAGAACATTTTTCCAATTTCCTCCCTTCAGTCAGAGAGGCACAATTCAACCTCACAATCTGGCCAGACTTTCTAGAAGTAAATTAAGGTTAGCCTTTTGTCCAATTATGTAAACATACCTAATGAAGAAGGTGGTTCTTACATTAGGATGAATTAGATCAAAGCTATGATTGTGAAAAATGAAACTGCCTAGAAGGGAGAAAATGTAACAAAGCAGTAGTAGGAAACTTTTAAGGGCCTTAAGGACTTCTGGAATTTTAGCATGAGAACTTCACACAAGGGGAGGACGCTGAGTCAGCATAGCCCAGAGCTCACCTACAGGCATTCAAGAAATGCATATATGAAGAATGATTCATTATAATGAATAATCTAATCTAATTAATTGTCACAGTCATATTACATGTTTTCCAGGTCACATCAGCAATCTGATGGCTAAAGTCAATTCACAGCAAGAGCAATAATAACACTATTTCTTCGGCTTCATTTTTTCCCACTACCATGTATATAAAAGGTAAGAAGGTGGGCTCATAATTCAGAGAGATCAGGTTAGAATTCCTGTTTCAATACTCACTAGCTGTGTGCGAGTCCTGGGCATGTAATTTACTTTCTCTGGAGACTCTTTCCTCATCGGCAGAGCAATTATAAGCATGGAAACTACTTTACTGTGATATGAACATTAAATGAGCCTGGGTGTGGATAGCTGAACCTGCTAATCCTATACTACTAATAAATGATTGTGTTCAATCATTTCAGTCATGTCCGACTCTGCGACCCTATGGACTGTAGCCTGCCAGGCTCCTCTGTCTATGGGATTTCCTAGGCAAGAATATTGGAGTGGGTTGTCATTTCTTCTCCAGGGGATCTTCCTAACCCAGGGATCAAACCTGTGTCTCCTACATTGTGTCAGGTTTTTTTTTTACTGCTAAGCCACGAGGGAATCCTATTATAAACAATTACATTATCATTAATGTATATAATTAACCTATTGCCATTGTTATCATTATTATACTGTCATAGTCATCTTGCACTCGTTGTAGTGGTTACTCTCAAGCCCAGTTCCCCCACGGCTAGCTTCTTTTAGTGGCCCAGGGATAGCTCACAAGTTCTTCTGGCATCAAGATGACATTCTCCTTTTCTCCTATTTAGCAGCTGCTACCAAAGTTGTCTGCACCACCTCAAAGCTGCCAAGACCACAGAAGCATCGTGGCTTCCCTACATCCTTCCTTTCCAGACCCTTTGTGCTCAGAAGGCTTCCTTCTGGGGCAGAGATAGCTGAAGAGTAGGGAGCAGGCAGAGCTGGTTCTATTCTCAGCTTTGACAGTGACCTGTGGAGAAAATACCCGTCATCCCCAATCACGCTGGGCTGTAGCTCAACTTGGGGCTCTCAGTGCCATTACAGCCGTGTTAGTGAAATGCCTCTTTAATTTTCAGGACTCTCTTTATTGCAGGTCCTGGCATGGGTCCTTGGGGACTGAGCTGGAAGAAAATCTAGATGACAGACACCATGCTGTCTTCAAAGCAACCCACCCTCCCACCCCACTACAACCCCCTCCCCCGCCACCCTCGCCAACCGTGTTCGAAGGTGCCGGGTGCTTGTTTTTGTCAATTCCTTCTTCCCTTGAGTTCTTCCCTCAAATCACCTGAGTCCTTCCTGTAACTACTGTCACCCAGATAAGAACAAACCTGACTGCATCCTTGGGCAGAGTTAGTCTGGAGACCCAGACTGAGGACTGTCTCCCCTACCCAGACCTGCAGCAGAAGTAAAGAGTGATGGATCAAACCCTGAATTCTTTGGCCAAAATATTGTGAAGATTTTGTAGGGCCTAAAGTTTATAAATCTGGGGGCCACTTAAAATGCACAAAACAGTGTGTCTTTACAAACTTCACAGGAGCGCAGGCAAACACATTGCCATAGCCCTCCTAGGTTTTAAAAGGGGCCCGTGCTTGTGGAAGGTCGTGAAGTCCCCCCTCTGATTTTTCCTGTGGTTCTCACTGCCAAGTGCCTGCGTGTGTTACATGCTTGTGGCAATCCCAGTGTACACAGACAAGTGTAAACAGAAACGCTGGGTCATTCAGGTGACTGTCCTAAAGCTGCAGACAGTGCTGTAGGAAACGGGAGACAAGTACCCCCTCCACTTCATCAACTCCGATGACGGGAGGCCGACCACAAACACACCCAAAGGTAACATTCTTGTGCCATTTTAACTTGATTTGGCCCAATGCTCCTCATTGTTTGGTTGGCTGGGGCTTTTCTTTTTGTTTGTTAATTTTGAATTTAATTCCTTTACTGTTACGTATGCTGAGAAATGATTTTTTTTCATCCTATTGCCCTGAGCATCCTTGGAGGTCCCCCCACCTCCCACTGCACCCGAGAGGGGAGGCGTGGAGTATTGTTTTGTTTTGTTTCTAAACTCTGCAAATAATAGAAGAAATGATATTGTTTGCATTGGGTGCACCTGCTTCCCTAAACCGGGGTGAGGCGGTTTGTTGTTTTTTTTTTCCTCTCCACCCCCACTCTCCTTTTATCTTGCCTGTGCCTCCTTTGTTGTTTGGTGGGAATGTAAGTGACTCCTGCTTTCTTAGGGAACTTCCTATCCCAGGGAATTCAGAGATTCTCCCCAGGGGCGCCCAGAGACGGTATTGTTTTATTCCCCCACCCCCACTCCACTCCCGTTCCACATAAACCACATAAACACGCACCCAGACACAGAAGATGTTTGTATAAAGGAGTAAAAGAAATGCAATCCTGAAAAGGCTTCCTGCGTGTGTGCTGTGTGTGTGTGTGAATGTGTTTTTACCCACATATGTGCACATTACAAAAAAAAAAAAAAAGGGGGAAACCTGTATGGTTTTCCACAGGCATTCTCTTTAATCTTGAATACAACAGAATTAAATACAGGAATTTCTTCTCTTGCTTCCTTTGTTTTTCTCCAAGTTACAAGATAGCCCCAGGTGATCAGCAACTCCTCCTCTTCGTCCCATGACCTTCTCTCCCCAGGACACATCTCTGCCCCTAGGTGGGGGTCGGTGGACAGTGCCCATCACAAAGCTCACAGTGGGTGCAGGGAGAAAGGCGCTCAGCTCAGCTAGTTCTATTTTGTGAGTCTCTGGGTGATGGAGAACATACCCTGCTTCGCCTGTGTACCCCCAGCTTCTGGCAAAGAGCCTCACACATAGAACACTCTCAAAAAAGATTTGCAGAATGAATGTTGCATGATGTGACTTTGGGCAAGCCACTTCACAGCTCTGATTCTGGTTTTCTCTTCCATAAAGAAGACAGTATTCCTGCCTGAAAAATCCCATGGACCGAGGAGCCTGGAAGGCTACATACAGTCCAAAGGGTCGCAGAGTCGGACACAGCTGAGTGACAGAGCACACACTCACATATAAGACAGTCAATGTCTTGAATTTTTTCTATTGCTGTTATGATTCTCTCTGTCTAAAATGGATTTGGATTTATCTCTTTATAACAGTTAGGATTAGATGCGTGTAACAGAAAAAAAAATGTGAAGTAGTGTCTTAGATAAGAAATTCTCCTCTCATGTACAAGAAGTCCAAAGGTGGGCTGTTCAGGGCTCCAAGATGTCACTGGGGACTCAGGTGGCAGCCTTGTCATCCTCAGTCCAAGAGAGATGCTGTGGTCAGTGGCCACTATGTCCTCCTTCCAGATGAGCAGGAGGAGGAAGTGTCGGAAGACCAAGGGCCCCCTTCGCAGCCAGCCCTAGTGAACCACTGTCCTTGAAATCCCACTCACCATTCTGCTTAAATCTCATTGGCCAGAACTGAGTCACATGGCCAACCCTACTTGCAAGGATGCACATACATTGTTTCAGCTGGACACAATATTGCCCCAGATAAACACCAGGGTTATATTACTAAGGAAGAAAAGGAGAAAGGATATTGGTGTCAAGTAGCAATCTTGCTACCTTATTCAACCTTGTTTGGCCTGATTTCATCTTGAAGTAGCTGTTCCACTTTTAAACTACCTGCCCCTATGTTTTTGAGATCTTAAAGGTTTCCCAAATCCTGATGACATTTTCACTAGTCCTTGAAAAAATGAGCAAGAGAATTGGTATTTTTCAAATGCTAAATTTATAATTAAATGTATTTGGCTAAAAGGACTACCCTTGATTTGGTGATTATTTTCATTTTTTTCTCTCACATGAAAACTGGCTTTTTTCATAAAACGTTGCGTATGGAAGAAGATAGTTTGTTTTTACTTTGAAAAATAAACATTTTGAACTCTATGTCAGTCACCTGAGTTTTTGTAAACTGGTTTTTTTATACTGAAGTGTAATTGATTTAGAATGTTGTATTAATCACTGCTGTATGGCAAAGTGATTCAGTTTTACATATGTATATATATATTTTTTATATTCTCTTTCATTATGGTTTATCTCAGGATATTGAATATAGCTCCCTCAGCTATATGTTGGACCTTGTTGTTCATCTATTCTATATGTAATACTTTGCATCTGATAATCCCAAACTTCCAGTTCACCCCTTCCCCATACCCCCTCTCCCTTGACAACCACAAGTCTGTTCTCTATGTCCATGATTCTGTTTCTGCTTTATAGATAGGTTCATTTGTGTCGTATTTTAGAGTCCACATATGAGTGATATCATATGGTATTTGTCTTTCTCTTTCTGACTTACTTCACTTAGTATGATAATCTCTAGGTCCATCCATATTGCTGCAAATGGCATTATCTCATTCTTTTTTATGGATGAGTATGAAAATTGGTTTTGTAAATAGTGAAAGTTTAGTTCTCTCCCCTGACTTCCTCATCTAAGGACAGAGGGATGAGGATAGTAGACTAGAAAAACTTTAGGTAGGACTGTCTGTACCTCATCAATTATAGCACAGAAATAGAGAACAGAGGTGTAGTTCATTCAAGAGCAACATGAGGGACTTCCTTGATGGTTCAGTGGTTGGGACTCCAAGCTCTCATGGCAGGGGCCAGGGTTGGATCCCTGGCTGGAGAATTGAATCCCACATGGTGCAGCTAGGACCCAGTGCAGCCAAATAAATTTAAAAAAAAAAGAGGAACATAAACCTTCTCAAATCATATTTTTCTTTTTTTTTGTAATTTAAGTATAGTGAGTTTAAAACATTGAGTTAGTTTCGTGTGTACAGCACAGTGATTCAGTCATACATGTATTTTTTTCTGATTAACATATGCATACTACTATATATAAAATAGATACCAATTAAGACCTACTGTATAGCACAGGGAACTCTACTCAATATTTTGTAATAACTTATAAGGAAAAAGAATCTGAAAAAGAATCTAAACCTTCTCAGCTCTCGATATCAAGGCAACCTTGTAAGAGGGAGGCCCTCAGTATATAGAAACCAGAGTCTAGTTCCTGAACTCTGCCTGCCAGAGTTCAAATACCACCCCCAGGACGTACCAGCTGAGTAATGTTAAACAAGTTACTTAACCTCTTGATGACCAACTTTTTTAATCTATAAAATGAGAATAATAATAGAATCTCTCTTAAACAGATTTTTCTGAGGATTAAATCAGAAAATACATGGAAAGAGCTTAGCATGCACCTAATACATAGGACAGAGTTCAAAAATGCCACTTATTATCATAGGATTTGATTCCCCTGTGAAGAACTAAAAAGCCAAAACTATTAATGGCTTGAACACAGAAATGTTTGTCTTTCATGCAATACAAGTCCAGAGGCAGTCAGTCCAGAGCACAACCGGAGTAGCTGTTCCTCGGACACCAGAGACCAGCTCTTTCTTTCTTTTTGCTCCACCATCCTCAGCTTGTTACACACTTGTAACAAGTGTGTATGTGCTCCAGCCATCACATACACACTCAAGAGGAAAAAAGGACATAGAAGATTGCACCTCTACCTTTATTTCAAAACTCCTGCACAGCACTTCTGACTATAACACCTTGAGCCAAGTTTAGTCCTCTGATGACACCTAGTTAAAGTGGGGGTTTCAGACAGGGTGCATGGCTGTCCTGCATACAAATTGAGATCCTGTTAATTAAAAAAGGAGAGAATGAGGGACTCACTTGGTGATCCAGTAGTTAAGAATCTGCCCTCCAATGCAGGAGATGCAGGTGTCGTCCCTGGTCAGGGAACTAAGATTCCACACGCCTCAGGGCAACTAAGCCCATGTGCTGTAGCTAGAAAAAGCCTGCATGCCACAATGAAGACTCAGCACTGCAAAAAAAAAAAAAAAAAAAAAACACGAGAGAATGGATTGTGCAGCTGGCAAGCAGTCATCTTTGCCTCAGATATAGTTGCCATTGATGTTGCCACTGTTATTACAGAAGACAGGACTCTGGGAGTGGGTGGGAGCCAGAGATTCTGAGAGTCACCACAATCACAGGTGATGAATGAGACTACAGAAGCAATAAGAATCCTGAAAGAGTGACAGAAACAAATGTCTCAGAATCTTCTAGGACCAGTTACATCCATGGACCTTCAGGTCTCCAAAAACCCCTCCCCCTCCCCCTGCCCAAATCTGACTCAGTAGATTGGGGGTCAGTCCAGATAATCTCTATTTTTAACAAGCACCTCCGGGGACTGATGCAGCAGGCCCACGTCCCAGTTTGTTTCATGCGTGGGTTACTTCTCTGCTGAAAGTCCTGATGGGCTTCTGCCTCTACAGAAGTATAATGTTATGGCTGACCCTGTGCCATGGGAAAGGGGAGGGGAGTGATGATTATAGAAGAATTTGACAACATTTTTACCTGCCTCAACATTCACTTACAGAGCCAGTGTTTTAATTGAATTAAATATACATCTGCATTATGTTATTTAACTTCAAAATAACTTGATCGAACCAAATGGCTCTGTCTGACGATATATAATTATCAGCATTATATATATATAATTATCTTTATTAATATGGATATACTTCTCTTTATTAATATGAAGACCCGTTTCCTTCACAGCCATTGACTACCTCATGTCTAGAAACCACAGGGTTGGAGATGGGGAGGAGGGGCAGCTTCAAAGCCCCAGGTCAGCAACCAGAGTTCATTGTCTGTGGAAGGGAGCCAAGGTCCATATCGACAGAAAAATGGAAGTTAGTTCAACCTGCAGGAAAAGACCTTGATGCTGGGAAAGATTGAGAGCAGGAGGAGAAGGGGGTGACTGAAGATGAGATGGTTGGATGGCATCATCGGCTTAATGGATGTAAGTTTGAGCAAACTCCGGGAAATAGTGAAGGACACGGAAACCTGGCGTGCTGCAGTCCGTGGGGTCACAAAGAGTCAGGCATGACTGAGCAACTGAACAACAACAACAGGAAATATCATTGAAAATCAATGTTGACAATGAGGACCAACCCAGTCTGTTTGATTGCTGGTCTGAGTCTGCTGATCTTACCCCAGCTTTCTGGGTGAAGGAGTAAATGCCTAAGGCTGCCACCTGCTTGGCTGCACTCTGACCTGCCTCACAAGCAACCTCCCTTCAGGGACTGGCCTCTCCCTTCTTGTCTGAGTATTTTGCCCCAAGTCCCACACCACTCTCCTCTCATCTTCCTAGAGCAGCAATTACCAACCTTAGCTGCATACTTTTGAATCACCTGAAGGATTTTTAAAATACTACTCCTACCTCTGTAGTTTTCGACTAGACTGATCTGGATGTGGGTGGGCCATTGAGAGTTTCTCAGTTTCCCCATGTGACTCTCCCAAAGTTGAGGTCCACTGTCCTAGAGCATGGTTAACAGGAGATTACTGTGTCCTCCCCGGGGGCTCAGGGGTGAAGAATTGGCCTGCCATGCAGGAGCCGCAGGAGATGCAGGTTCGATTCTTGGGTGGGAAGATCCCCTGGAGGAGGAAATGGCAACCCACTCCAGTATTCTTTTTTTTTTTTTTTTTTTTTATTTATTTATTTTTTTTTTTATTATTTTTTTTTTATTTTAGTTGGGGGCTAATTACTTTACAATATTGTAGTAGTTTTTGCCATACATCGACATGAATCAGCCATGGATTCACATGTGCTCCCCCTCCCAAACCCTCCTCCCACCTCCCTCCCCCTCCCATCCCTCTCTGTCATCCCAACGCTCCATCCCTGAGCATCCGTCCCATGCATAGAACATGGAATGGTGTTCTGCTTCACATATGACAATATACATGTTTCAATGTTATTGTCCCAGAACGTCCAACCCTCACCTTCTCCCTCAGAGTCCACAGGACTGTTCTATGCATCTGTGTCTCTTATTCTGTCTCACATATAGGGTTACCATTACCATCTTTCAAATTCCATATACATGCATTAGTATACTGTATTGGTGCTTTTCTTTCTGGCTCACTTCACTCTGTATAATGGGCTCCAGTTTCATCCATCTCAATAGAACGGATTCAAATGTATTCTTTTTAATGGCTGAGTAATATTCCATTGTGTATATGTACCACAGCTTCCTTATCCATTCGTCTGCCGATGGACATCTAGGTTGCTTCCATGTCCTGGCTATTGTAAACAGTGCTGCGATGAACATTGGGGTACACGCGTCTCTTTCAATTCTGGTTTCCTCGGTGTATATGCCTAGCAGTGGGATTGCTGGGTCATATGGCAGTTCTATTCCCAGTTTTTTAAGGAATCTCCACACTGTTCTCCATAGTGGCTGTACTAGTTTGCATTCCCACCAACAGTGTAAGAGGGTTCCCTTTTCTCCACACCCCCTCTCCAGCATTTATTGCTTGTAGACTTTTGGATAGCGGCCATTCTGACTGGTGTGTAATGGTACCTCATTGTGGTTTTGATTTGCATTTCTCTAATAATGAGTGATGTTGAGCATCTTTTCATGTGTTTGTTAGCCATCTGTATGTCTTCTTTGGAGAAATGTCTGTTTAGTTCTTTGGTCCATTTTTTGATTGGGTCGTTTATTTTTCTGGAATTCAGCTGCAGGAGTTGCTTGTATATTTTTGAGATTAATTGTTTGTCTGTTGCTTCGTTTGCTATTATTTTCTCCCATTCTGAAGGCTGTCTTTTCACCTTGCTTATAGTTTCCTTTGTTGTGCAAAAGCTTTTAATTTTGATTAGGTCCCATTTGTTTATTTTTGCTTTTATTTCCAATATTCTGGGGGGTGGGTCATGGAGGATCCTGCTGTGATTTATGTCGGAGCCACTCCAGTATTCTTGCCTAGAGAAACTCACGGACAGTGGAGTCTGGCAGACTACAGTCCATGGGGTCACAAGAGTCAGCCATGACTGAAGCGACTTAGCACTGTGTATTCTGATTTTTACTGAAGTTAAGAAGGCACAATAATGGCAAAAGGTAAAAAACAACTTCAAAATCTATTATAAATATTTGTGTTCTTTAAAAAAAAAACACAAGCAAAACAAACAACACTTCTGTCCTCTCCCTTGGAAAATTCTTCCTGGCTGGAGAGAGATTAACACTGGCTACAGCTTACTTTCATCTCCGTAGGTCCCTCACCACCAGCCTCAAGTCCTTCTTCCTCCTAACTCTAGCACTGTGTGTCCAGTTCTGGAATTTCTGTATACGAATTTCTGCCACAGTGTAAATGGTGTCGCCAAATCAACAGCAGTTACTGTGAGGTTTGAAATGTCCCAGGTGAGCTGCTGCAGCTGGCCAGCTGGGGATCTAGGAACCAGGCTGTGCCATCCAGTACTTCCACCTGGGGGTGATTTAATGGTCCAGCTAAAATACAAAGAGGAATTATCTGCCAGTATAATCTAGAACTTCCAGGATTACAGCTGGGATTACAGGTTGTAATCCTGTGTTCAAAAATTGTGCTTGCAAGTATTTTCTTGATCTTACTATAGTTATTTCTAACAGAGATATGTACATCAATTTTTTTTTAGTTTTCTATTTCTTGTGATCATTAGGCTCTAAGTAATAGAAAGAATGGAGGAAGGAAGAAAATAAAGATGGATGGGACAGAAGAAAGGAAATAAGGAAAGAAAATTCTGTATTGAGTTATTACAATTATTAGTGCTATACACTCAATCAAATAATATTTTGATAAATTTATTATCAAAAGCAAAAAGCTATTGAATACACACCCCCTCTTAATAAAATAACTAGGACTTCCCCCCAAGCAGTTCATGTATAAATAAATGAACATTGCCAAAAATCACATTCTGATGATCTACCATCAAAACCATCAAAATTATTAGTAAAGCTCTAGTTACTAACAATTTAGGTCAGTATTCATTTTGATGAAAGCAAAACATTGTGACACACCTATTTTCACAAATATTTCTTACATAGTCATTAGCTCTCTTCCCAATTTCTGGAAAATAAACTAAAAAAAGATCTATCAAGCCTTATTAAAGGAGCTATTAACTACACCAATTTCTCTTCTACCTAGAGAGACCTAATAAAATTACAAGACACATGCTCCTTGGAAGAAAAGCTATGACAAACCTAGACAGCGTATTAAAAAGCAGAGACATCACTTTACCAGCAAAGGTCTACATAGTCAAAGCTATGGTTTTTCAAGTAATCACGTACAGATGTGAGAGTTGGACCAGGAAGAAGGCTGCACACTGAAGAACTGAAGAACACTGAAGAACTGTGGTGATAGAGAAGACTCTTGAGAGTCCCTTGGACTGCAAGGAGATCAAATCAGTCAATCAGGAAATCAACACTGAATATTCATTAGAAAGACTGATGCTGAAACTGAGGCTCCAATACTTTGGCCACCTGATGTGAAAAGCCAACTTATTAGAATAAGACCCTGGTGCTAGCAGAGATTGAGGACAGGAGGAGAAGGAGGCAGCAGAGGTTGAGATGGTTGGATGACACCACCAACTTAATTGACATGAGTTTTAGCAAACTCCGGGAGATGGTGAAGGACAGGGAAGCCTGTTGTGCTGCTATCCATAGTGTACCAAAGAGTTGGACACGACTTAGGGACTGAAGAACAACAACAAGGGATGAGTAGTGGGATGAAAAGGACTACTTAGATTTCATGAAAGCCATTTTAGCATCCACATTTCTTGCCAATGCTTTGCATTTACCCCATTCTTTGGAGAGGGGTTCAGTCTTGGACAGTATTTTGAGGCAAGGTCATTATATCATTCATTGGAATCATTCCCACCATTCTTTCAATATTTCTAAATTCAGGTCATGTGAACAGGAACAAAAACACCGTATTTTATAATCTATGTTTCACCTATAACCAAAAATATGTGTAAGACAGGGAGAAACAGAAAGCCAGCAGTGATTTTATAGCTGCTGAATTATCACTAAGGGAGACTTCTCGGAAACCAAGTTTGAAAGTTGTCCCTTTGGTGTCTTGTAAGTTTCTGTGTCCACAGATTTGGGGTGAGTGAGGAGTACAGTTTTCTTTCATAATGTAGGAGAAAGCCCACAATGAGCATAGAGGAGAGAAGATAGAACTCGTAAGTCAAGAATTGTATACATGTGACATTTTAGTATTTGGAGATTGATGCTTATAAAACACCTGTATCCATGCCACTGTCTGGAAAGTATTAGAAATCCTAGTCTATTTCCTACATGAAGCTCTTTTACAGCATCCAGACAATTAGCTTCTGCTTCATTGCCCTCTGTGCCAGGGAGCTCACCTTCTCTCAAAGGAATCTATTCCACTTTCAGACTTCTGAAGTCAATAGAATGTATCACAGGAGACCCCTTACAAAACTGAAATCAATCAATACATTGAGTTTGTGTGTTTCAAAAATAATGGACTTCCGATCTGCCTTTGAAATCCTAGCTGTGCTGCTTAATAATTGGATGACTTTGAACGAGAGATTTCATCTTGCAAAATCTCACTTTGTTCATCTGTATACAGAGATAATAACACTGACCCTGCAGAGTAACCCCTCTAAAAATATTAATGTATGAAAAGACCCTAGTTCAGAGCCTGGCATATTGCCAGCACTAAATAAAGAATTGTTCTCATTCAACCAATTCCTGTGCCTTCTAACTGTTGCATCATCCATCTCACGTTTCTCTTGCTGTTTCAGGAGATATGGGAACACTTGTACAGATAAATGATTCTGCCACAGTGTAGACGAATGATTCTGCAGTAAACCCCCAGCCCACATGGACCAGCAGCCTAAGCCTTTTCAAAAAGAATGGGGATGCGGAAGTCATGCTTTATTCATTGTGAGCTCTTACATCACCAAGAGTGAACAAGAGCCGGTGCTTTTCCTTTCAAAAAGTGCTCTGAATAACTGTGTTAATCATTTCTCTTAAAATTTTACCCTGCAATAACATTAAACTCACTAGCTTATGGGCTACCCCTGGTGGCTCCGCTGGTAAAGAATCTGCCTGCAATGGGGGAAACTTGGATTCAGTCCCTGGGTTGGGAAGATGCCCTGGAGAAGGAAACAGCTACCCACTCCAGTATTCTGGCCTGGAGAATTCCATGGACTATATAGTCCATGGGGTTGCAAAGAGTTGGATACAACTGAGTGACTTTCACTTTCACTAGTTTACAGTATAGAAAATTCATCATCTCTTTAAAAAGATCCAGTCTCCTAGAATCTCTTCCTGAATTGAAAACACTTCACTGTTCCCCCAAAGCATCAGCTATGGCAAGCCTGTGCAAAAGCTCCTTCCATTGGCTGGTGTCTCATTCCTCTGACTACATGTGTGCTTCTCCACTGAGCAAGGAACAACTAAGAAATCATTTTTTTTATGCTAACTGCCATCAACCATATCCCGGCAAATCTCTTTCTGCTTTCTCTCTTTTCTTGAAGAATAATAACTAATTTTTAAATTTTTATTTTTATTTTATATTAGGGTGTAGTTGATTTACAATGTTGTGTTAATTTCAGGTGTACAGCCAAGTGGTTCAGCTATATATATGTGTACATATACCCGTTCTTTTTCAGATTCTTTTCCCATATAGATTATTATAGAATACAGAGTATAGTTCCCTGTGCTATACAGTAGGTCCTTGTTGTTGATCTATTTTATATCTAGTAGTGTGTATATGTCATTCCTATACTTCTAATCTATCCCTCTAAACTTTTCCCTTTGGTAACCATAAGCTTGTATGACTCAGGGAACCGCTGAGTCATACAGCAAATTACCATTGGCTATCTGTACCACATCTTCCTTATTCCACTGTTAATGGGCATTTAGGTTGCTTTCTCTTCCTTTTGCTTTCTCTTAATTATATAGTGGACAGAGCAAAGAACTTTCTGGTCTCTTTCCATAAATGAAGTTCAGTTCACTTTAAAAGGCCAATCTCCTTTCCCATTTGAAACTCGTCCCCCATTCAGCCCCCATCATCAGCTCAAATGTGGGAAAGCAGGGGGTGGGGCTTGTGCAAGCAAGGGAGGCACTGTCTGCCCTTCAGCTCCTCTTCCTCTTCCAGCACCTTTGAAGGTGGGAGTGGGGGTTCATGTTCCATAAAGGGTCTGGTTCTTAGAATTCCTCCACCCTTACCTTCCCAAGGTTGACTGCCCTGGTGTTGAGAGAAGACATCTCCTCCTACAGATCAGGAGGAGGGGCAGGTACCCATATCTCTTTCTGTTTCTATTGCTTCCCCTCTGATGCCAGAGTGATTCTTTCCAAATAGATGATGTGTATGGCATTTAGGGATCGATGTTCAGCTTCACCCTACTCCCCTCCGTTTGCAAGAACCACACACCATGCAGAATGAGGTAGGTCTATCTACCTTCAGCCCAGACAGTGGTCTGAGCCCCTAACCCACTTTCTGTGAATCCTGTAGCCTTATTTAGCCACTGCAATCCCTCATGAAACCTTTCAACTCACCTACATTCATGGGGAGGGGAGAGAAAAGCCCCACTAGGCTAGCTCCTCACAAAGGCAATCATTTTCTTTCTCATGCCCTCTCCATCTTCTTATGTAAGCTGGGATGGGGTCAGCTCTGGGGCTGTTGTTGAATATGACAGGGATAATTTGACTTCCTATAAAACCCTGAAGGAGGTATCTGGACCCAAGTGGGTTTTGGTTCTTAAGAGTATGGGGTATTTACTGCTTCTGTGCTCTCAGCAGGAAAACTACACCCCAAATCCTTGTAGCATTCATTGATTTGTAGCAACCATTGCTATTTGATGGTCAGAATCAAGGTCAGGGGTGAAGGTCGCCTTACCATCACAACCCTACGTTGTCTCTGCCCATGTGAGGATGTGGCTCTCCACCTGAGAACCACCAGCCCCCCACTTTCATAAGACTCATTCTTTACATACTCAAAATATGAGTAAAATAGTTTACCTATTATTTCTCCAGCCCCCAACTTATCCCAGACTCTGATAGCTTAGCTCCTTAAACCTTATCACATTTAGTCTAAACATTGCATCTGTGTTGCTCTTCAGTGAATCCTCAATGGATGTAGCCTGTTCACATAATAGAACTTCTTTTTATCCATTTCTATAAACAGAAGTGGTGCTCCTCCACCTCCACCCCAAAAAGTTGGACAAAAAGCTGGCAAGATCAAAAATGCTGAGATCCCTTGTGGAGAAAAGGGAACCTTCCTACACTGTTGTTGCAAATGTAAATTGGTACAGCTACCACAGAGAATGGTGTGGAGGTTCCTTGAGAAACTAAAAATAGAGTTACCATATGACCCAGCAATCCCACTCCTAAGCATATATCTGGAGAAAAACATAATTTGAAAGGATGCATGCACCCTGATGTTCACTGAAGCACTGTTTACAATAGTCAGGACAGGGAAGCAACGGAAATGACCATCAGTGGAGGAATGGATAAAGAAGATGTGGTACATATATATATATAATGAAATATTACTCAGCCATAAAGAGGAACAAAATAGTGCCATTTGCAGACATGTGGATGGACCTAGAGAATGTCACACAAAGTAAATCAGAAAGAGAAAATATATATAATATTGCTTATATGTGGAATCTAGGAAAAGTGTGGAGATGAACTTATTTGCAAAGCACAAATAGAGCTGCAGATGTAGAGAACAAACAGGGCTACCAAGGCAGATGGGAAAGGTGGAAAGAACTGAGAGATTCAGATTGACATATATACTACTATATATAAAATAGATAACAAATCATTATCTCCTGTATAGCACAGGGAGCCCTACTCAATGCTGTGTTAGTTGCTTAGTCATGTCTGACTCTTTGTGACCCCATGGCCTGTAGCCCACCAGGCTCCTCAGTCCATGGAATTCTCCAGGCAAGAGTACTGGAGTGGGTAGCCATTCCCTTCTCCAGGGAATCTTCCTGACTCAGGGACCGAACTCAGATCTCCTGCATTGCAAGCAGATTCTTTACTGAATGAGCCACCAGGGAAGCCCAGAAACTAACAGGAAAACAAGAAACTAACTCAACATTGTTAGTCTGATTTTTCAACAAAGCAAAGATTTGTTGTTGCTTAGTCACTAAATCATGTCCAATTCCTTTGCAACTCCATGGACTGTAGCCTACCACACTCCTCTGTCCATGGGATTTTCCAGGCAAGAATACTGGAGTGGGTTGCTGTTTCCTTCTCCAGGAGCTCTCCCCAACCCTGGGATCAAACCTGTGCCCCTTTCATCACCTGCACTAGCAGGTGAATTCTTTACCAGTGAGCCACTATATGCCAATAAAAATTAATTTTAAAAAAATGCTGAGACCCCTTAAGTGGAAAGAAGGTGAAGGTAAAGATGGATTAAGAACTAAATGTTTTTAGGAGTAAGCCCAGGGTCTTTTTTAAAAAGTGAAATTTATTGAGTGCTTACTATGTGCCAGACATTGTTTTAAGCAATTTATGTATACATTAAATACCATTTGTAAAACACAAGAAACATGTAAGTTACAATTATACTCCCATTTTACAGATGAGGAAACTGAGTCACAGAGTGTTTAAACAAGAGTCAAAACAGGGATCTGAAGAACAGGTTTCTGGCTCCCGAGTTGCCTCTTGACTGCCACACTGAGTTATCACAGGATACACAGTGACAGGGGTTGGGAAATGGGACAGCTAGCTGTCTTTGCCAATGTGAGCCAGGAAGTCCCCTCTGAGCACTGACACAGGGCTATGACTGAAACAAGAAGGAGCCATCCATCAAGACCCACAAGATCTTACCAGGGAGGAGGAACAGAAGGGTCCAAGGCCTCAGGGAGGAGAAAAAGTTCTTTTGCTCCAGGCAACAGGCAGGGACTGAGAGTAAGGCAAAGAGTGCCATGGTCACAAGTGGAGGGGTGGACTGGCCAGATGAGAGTAGGGTCTTTCATGGAGAAAAGGTGACCAATGTCCCTCCATTCTCAATAAGCACATACCAGAAAGGAAATAGACTTGAATGTATGAGTTAGACTTTTTTTAAGGCAGAATTTTACAATACTGAATGGAAAATACTGAAGTGAAACGTGACATCCACTTCTCTGGTAGGTTTTTACATAAATGATTGAGTTGGAGAATGAGGGGGGTTAGAGAGGTGTCTGTCTCTGTGGTTAATAAAGAGGGGGATAGGATTCACTCATTCATTCAACAAACATTTACTGAGTGCCTTCTATTTGCCAGGCAGACTGCAGCCATGAAACTAAAAGATGCTTGCTCCTTGGAAGGAAAGCTATGACCAACCTAGACAGCATATTAAACAGCAGAGACATTACTTTGCCAACAAAGGTCCATCTAGTCAAGGTTATGGTTTTTCCAGTGGTCATGTATGGATGTGAGAGTTGGACTATAAAGAAAGCTGAGCGCCGAAGAATTGATGCTTTTGAACTGTGGTGTTGGAGAAGACTCTTGAGAGTCCCTTGGATAGCAAGGAGATCCAACCAGTCCATCCTAAAGGAGATCAGTCCTGGGTGTTCATTGGAAGGACTGATGTTGAAGCTGAAACTCCAATACTTTGGCCACCTGATACGAAGAACTGACTCATTGGAAAAGACCCTGATGCTGGGAAAGATTGAAGGCAGGAGGAGAAGGGGACGACAGAGGATGAGATGGCTGGATGGAATCACGGACTCAGTGGATATGGGTTTAGGCGGACTCAGGCAATTGGTGATGGACAGGGAGGCCTGGTGTGCTGCGTTTCATGGGGTCACAAAGAGTCGGACACGACTGAGCGACTGAACTGAACTGAACTGAAGTGACAGAACTGTAGAAGTGAACAAACCAGGGAAAACAGACAGTAAACAGACAACCAAGGAAATATACATTCTGTTGGATAATGCTAAGTACTATGGAGAAAAACAAAGAGGAAAGGGAGGTAAGGAGAGGCAGGAGGAAGGATAAGGGAGTTGAGGGGGAGGATGTTTCAAATAGGGTCCTAAGGGAAGACTGCAAGGGGAAGGTGACCTTTGAGTGGAGCCCCAAGTAAATGACAGATTACAAGCAGATGAGCTGATAGCGGGGGAAGAACATTCCAGGAAGAGGGAAAAGCCAGTGCAAAGGCCTGGAGGTGAGCACGTACCTTGTGTGTTCTAGCAACAGGGTGCAGTGTGGCTGGGGCAGAGTGATGGAGGGGCAGGCGGGAGGAAATGAGCTCAAAGAGGATGATTAAGGGCTCAGATATGTCCTTCTTTAATTTTATGATTCAGCTCCGCATGCATGAAACATTCCTATACACCAGAAACAAAAATAAATCATGCCCCAGGGGAGAGATTACCACCAAGGATAAAACATTAATAAATAAAACTAACTACAGAAAATTTTCAGTCATCAACTCTCTCAGGGGTATCAGCCAGTCTCTGTCTACCTATCATGGTGTTTTCAAGTCTCTTCTCTGACTCAGGTTTGATCCCTGGTCAGGAAACTAAGGTCCCATGAGCCACAGAGCAACTAAGCCAACACACCACAACTAGAGAGTCTGTGGGTCGCAAAGAAAGATCCCATGTGTGGCAAATAAGACCTGACACAGAATAAATAAATAAAAATTTTTCAAAGAAGAGTCTCTTCCAAATCAAGCCACAGACCACTTGGCAACTGCCTATGAATGAGTAAGCGTTTTTCCAAATCAGGCTCAGTCTTTTCACCCTTCTTGAATATATATCAAAACCCAACACAAAGCAATTAATGAAAAATATGAACATAATCATAAATACGATGAGAAATTTTACAACATAACTCTAAAGAAGCACAAAATCACAGGCTATTAGCACCAAATCCAGAAACCTACTGAGTTTCCCAAGACCCATCTCTCCACTGTTGCTTGCCTCGGGTGGAAGGGGGTGGGGTGGGGGGGATGAGAGGAGAGAGAGTTCTGACGCAAATGCATGTCAATACCTGCAGATAGTTTAGAAAGAAAGACCTGAGTGTCTCCTTCCTTCGCTGCTTTCGCCCCTCTCCCTGCCCCCACCCAAGAACCGACACTGAAGCATCTGAGGGACAAGGCCTGCAGCTCATCAAGATGAAGGCAGGCATTCTATTTCAAGGTGAGGTTCAAAACAACCTGATCTCTGCCGGGACTTCATGAAAGCAGATGGCGCCTCTGAGGACTTCAGTGTGCTGAGTCACCAGCAAGCTACAAACCCGCTGTTTCATTGAAGGCCACCAGGCTGAGACCCCGTCTTCCTCTTCGGTCAGGTGAACACAAGGACCAACACGAGAGAGCATCTTCAGAAGAAGTTCCTGCGAAAGGTCCAGACTTAGAACAAAAATGGTTTCCGTTTCTCTGATATTTAAAATTTTAAATTATTTTTACATTTTTATTTATCTGTTTTGGCTGCCTTGTGTCTCTGTTGTGGCTAGAGGGTGTTTCTCCTATTTTTTAAGAAATTTTAAATTATTTATTTATTTAGGCTGCCCTGGGTCTTTGTTGCAGTTGGAGGGCATTTCTCTTATTTTTTAAAAATTTTAAAATTTTAGTTTATTTATTTTGGCTACCCTGGATCTTTGTTATGGCTGGAGGGCATTTCTCTAATTTTTTTAATTATTTAAAAAAATGTTATTTATTTAGGCTGTGCTGGGGCTTGTTGTGGCTGGAGGGCTTCTCTTGCAGTGGAATATGGGCTCTCTAGCTGTGGTGCACAGGCTTAGTTGCCCTGAAGCATGTAGGATCTTAGTTTCCCAACCAGGGATTGAACCCATGTCCTCTGCTTTACAAGGCAAATTCTCAATCACTGAACCACCAGGGAAGTCCCCAGTTTCTCTCTCTGTAAGGAAATAAGACAACCTAGAAATAATTTTTAAAAACTCTGCCTATTATCTTTACATAAAACTACCTAAAGCTGCCCAATTACTGCACCTTTTAATTTGTTAGCCCGGTGTTTATCCATTAAGCGTATCCATAGGCCGTGCATGGCAAAGATACTAGAAACTTTTAGCCTGCATAGAGGCTTTCAGATTAGAGCCCTAGGAGCTGAGAGTTGACTGCTACACTGGCAGACAGGTTTCAGTGAATTCGTTACTGACTTACCTAAATGGGGTAATTTCACATAAAAATCTAAAATTGGAGATACTCTCAGAAATTTGAAAGATCTGGCAACATTGGACCAAAATTCCTTCCTAGACACAACGGGTGTGACCCTTCAGACTGAAGGTGCCCCCAGGTCAGCCCTCACTGACTGATGACCCATGCATCCTCCCATTTTAGTGCCTGTCCCTAGGAAATATATGCCTGGGATCTCCATCTAATCCAGCCAGTTTATGGGACAGATGAAGAAAGCAGGGTCCAGAGAATTTTAAATGACTCACCTCAGGGCACTGGGATAAAAGCAGAGCAGGACCCAGAATTTGGGTCCCCTTCCCAAGACACCCCCCTTCCCTGGAGCTCCAGTTGTGAAAGAAACTGGGTCACATTTGAAGCAGTATCTCAAATGCTATTAGCTCTGAAGTTATTTTAATTATAAATCATCAGTGCAATCTAATGAAGGCATCAAAGCTGATACTGCTATACACCAGAAGGGCTAAGGAGAAGTATAACTAGGTGATATAACATTTTCTGAGGGATTTAAAATATAAGTAATCTATATTTAAAATATTTTTTTGTGGGTAACAGAGTGGGACAAAGAAAAGCTGAATAAAAGTACATCCTAATTGAACTATGTTGAATAAATTAGAAATGATACATCCCGGATTTTTTTCTTTCTAAATCTAAAAGTTATTTAGGTTAAGAAGTTTTTCTTATACAAGAATTCTGCCCACCTATCTTTCATGTCATTAATTCATGGTAATATATAATGAAGATAATGGGTAATCATTGAGGCCTTCCAAATTCTTTATGACAAGTGATATTATTTTCTCCATAAGGTACATTTGCAGATCATCTAAAACTGTTTTGTCTACATGGATAGAAGTGTTATAAACATATATAAGATAAAATTATGCTGGCACTAGTGACTCTGATGTTAATTTTTTTCATACTCCATCAACTCAGAATAGAAATGAGTTTTCCTACATTCATTTTTCTGCGTCTGCTTCCCAGGTGGCGCTAGTGGTTAAGTGCTGGCCTGCTAATGCTGGAGACATAAGAGACGTGGGTTTGATCCCTTGGTCAGGAAGATTCTCTGGAAGAGGGCATGGCAACCCACTCCAGTATTTTTGCCTGGAGAATCTCATGGACAGAGGAGCCTGGCAAGCTATGGTCCATAGGGTCGCAAAGAGCTGGACACAATTGAAGCGACTTAGCACGCATGCACAATTCGTCATCGTAACCCCATCCTGTTTCCCAGGTAACTCAGACTCCATCGCCACAATTTCCAGACACTCACCACCTTGAAGAGGTTGAAAAAGAAACCAAAATATTTCTTTCTTTCTTTAATTGGCCGCTGCTTACAGGCTTTTAGTTCCTTGACCAGGGCCCCTGGCAGTGAAAGCACCAAGTCCTAACCACTGGACCTCCAGTGAATGCCCAACCGAAATATTTCTTTGGAAAACTATGTAATCTTGAAAATGACTCATATTGAAAATATGAGTCATCTTGAAAATGACCCCCTCATATCCCCCCTCAAAAAAAGAAAAAAGTGCTAACCAGATGGTGACATGGGGACCATAGACATGGCAAGCAGAACGGGCCCCACATTTACAGTTTCACAGAGCTCCCAGCAGAGCCAGTGAAATGAGAGGCTTTACTTTTTTCTTATCTCACTAGCAGCCATCTAAACCTGGGCGCCAGAAAGCACGTCCATCTAAGCACAATGCTGTTCAGTACTGCTGTAATGCCGTTTGAAATCCCGGTTGCTAAAATTAAACTGACACTTGGCAGAAATCATCATAACGCTTTCCATCGCAGCCATCACGGCAGGCAGAAAGAGTGTCTGCATGGCACAGGGAGTGCTGAGAACAGAGCCGTGCATCACAGGAGGTACCGATGTCTGAGGCCACACAGAGGAGGGTTGAGTGGGAGCTAGCATTTGAAACCCCAATCAGAAAAATGCCACAGTCTCCATCCTTTTCCCTCACAGGGACCCAGAAGTCACTGCTCAAATTCAAAGTGCATTCTTCACTTTGCCTTCATTTCTTTTTCTTTTTTCTGGCTGTTCTGGGTCTTTGTTGTTGTGTGCAGGCTTTCTCTAGTTGTAGTGAGCTGGGTTACTCTAGTTTCTGTGCGAGGGCTTCTCAGTGAGGTGGCTTCTCTTGTTGCAGAGCACAGGCTCTACAGCATGGGCTCAGTAGTTGCAGTACACAGGCTCGGTTGTCCCGAGGCACGTGGGATCTTAGTTCCCCGACCGGGGATTGAACCCATGTCCCCTGCATTGGCAGGCGGATTCTTAACCACTGGACCACCAGGGAAGTCCTGCCTTCATTTCTTAATCAGAGGAGGGAGGAGTGGGTCTACTTCATCTGCTAGAGTGGGTTTTCTCCTTCTCCTCCCCACCACTCTCAAGATCAAGGCAACTCTTTCCCAGCTAGGAGACTCCTAAATTGGCAGAAGGACGACTTTTAAGGCCATGGGAAGGCACTCTTCTCCCCCAGGGAGCCCAGATGACTGCCTCTGTTCTGGCAGCGTTTCCATTCTAACCTAAAGCATGTGTCTGCTTCCATACTACCCAGTGCACGAGTCAAAGGCAACTAAAGGGTTAAACAGATTCCTTGGAAACAAGACAAGGAAAGACTCCAGAGCCCTGCAGGTGCGGAATTACAGCCTGCCACCGCTCACCAGGCCTCAGATTCCCCGGCTCCGGCTCCGAGTTAGCAAGGTTTGGCTTTTCTTGTTTTGCCGTTAAAAAAAACAGAAGAAGAAATTAAATATTCTGTTCTTCCTGTATAGAACTGAGCATGCAGTAAATGTCTTCAGTAAATATCTGTTGAACAGTCAACAATGTTTTATAAGATTTCAGAGTTTTCTCCCACCCTGCAACTCCCAACCAGGATTTGAAGTTTCTAGTCCATAGATGATCAGTTTAGGGCCTGATTATCTGACATAACAGCTAGAGCACTATATTCTCTTATGGGAGCCACTACATCATTAATGAAGTCACCTTATCCAAAATCACAAAGACCAAGAATAATGAAATTATTAAACATAAGAAAACTGATGACCAGGCAAAACGACAATGAGAAAATTTATCTCAGCCAACAGAGAGAAAGGCTAAAGGAGGTAAGACATATACAGGAGAAGAGTTTGTTCTGTTTTATTTAGTCACAACACATCAGTACAACAGAGGTCAAATCCAGTTCAGTGGAAGTCATTTTAACTATACCTGCTAAAGGAATAGACCTGTAAAATGATGCTTTGATAGCTCAAATCAAATTAAATAAACCAAATAGAAGGCCACAAAGACCTTTTAAGTTATCTCAACAACCACATTTCCATGCGCCAAAAAGAAGAACACAACATAAAAATTCCCAGTGAAAAGAAAACATGGCAGCTCTGGGAAGAATTAGGTTATGAATTTCACAGGTTCCACTGGACTATTCCTTTGACCACTTGCACGCCATGATCACTTATCCATGTTAACATTTGTGAACTTGAGATCTGTGAAATTAAAAACCCATTGCATTGCTTGAGCCTGATAAATACAGACATATTTTATGCAACTGTCGTCCGTCCCTTCCCTACCAACTCCAAACCCAGACCTCTCCTAACCAAGCCAGAACTATGAATCCTGGCAGACGGCAGTGACTCATCATTCAGATTCAGGGCCCCTAATGGTTTGTACATTCACCTCACTGCTGTAGGAGGCAGAGAATTAGCTAGTCTTCTTTCTTGGATAAAGCTGATCATCTGATTTGTCAACGCTTTATTCAGAAATATAAAATTCAATACAGCCCACCCCCCAAAGAATATCATTTATACAATACCTTACTTGTCAAAATATTAACAAAATAGCATCATGTTAACATTGAGCACAGTGGTTTGGAAAATTAATTCTAAAAAGAGATTGTAACTATACAAGGAGAAGAGCAGACCCAAAATACTAAATGTTAAAATCCCCCAAACTTTAGGACAAAAATAGGATCATTCTTAGATAGGTTAACAAAGTAAATTAGGCACAGTACAAACCTATCACCAATTTGTGGGTTTATACTCACTATTTCAATTTAACGTCTGGAACAAAATTTAACAACTAGTTGTTTAAAAAACTGCTAATACATGACATGATTAAAAAAACATTAAAAAAGAAAAAGTAAACCAACAAACCTTTCGTCTTTCAACAAAGTTTATCTGAAAGTGTACCTTTTTCCTTTTTATTTTACCGATGACTTTAAGGTGATGTTGGCAACAGCCCAGCTCAGCTGGGAATTTAAGATTTCCCCTCCCTCATTCTACAGCATCAGTTCTTTAAAAAGCTCCAATCTCCGTCCCCCAAGGTCTATAGGGTTTGCCAAGGTTTGCTGCCTGCGTGGGTGCCGAAGGGCTCAGTGCATTGGGAGACAGCAAGTGGAAGGAGCCGAAAGAGAAGGGGAAGGCCGACAGGGAGGCCACGGAGGAGAGCAGGGGTGGAGAGAGTTTGGAGGCGGAGGTGACCACCGGGAGCACCGGTCCAAGGCTGCCGCTAGGGGGCGCCCGCAAAGCGGATGCCTCCGGATGTGCTGCCGCCAACCTGCCCTGGTGGTGGGGTTCCGTGGGCGAGGCCGAGGTGCCAGTGTTCCCGTGGGTGTTCTGGGACAGCAGCAGGGGGTGCGCGACGTGCGGGTGATGTCCAAAGGCGCTCCCCCAGGGAATGTGTCCAAGGCCTGCGTGGGCGCCGCTCGCCGCTTCCCGCTGGGAGGCATAGTTGTTCAGATGTGAGACCAGTCGAACTCGAAGAGGGTCCGAAGCATCCAGTCCTTCAATGATGCTCAGGTAACGGGCGACTTCGGCCAAGCATTCCCGAAACCCCAAACTCCGATAGTCCATAGCAAGGGCGTGCGCGTCAAAATAGCCTGAGGAAACGAACAAAAGAAAAACCCTCAGAGCTTCGCTCACTTCCCTCATTTCTTCGATCCCAAAGGCAGCCCTTCCTGGCAAATAACTACATCCTTTAAGGAAAAAAAAAAAAAATGCATTCACGGGCTCTTCTTAAAGTCCAAATATTTGGGAGTCGACCAAAATCTTTGCATTAATCAACATAAGAAGTATGTGTTTGCTAATGCAAGTTCAAAGCCCAATTAGAAACTGCCAAGCAGAAACTGGAATTATACCCTACCGGCAGATGAAACTATGTTCATTCCTTTAATGTTTTCCCTCAACAACAACAAAAAACACATCAAGGACAGAAAAACCACAGAGTAGTGAAATTCATTAGACACACAGATGTAAGTTATCATCACGGAGCTTTTAGGCACTTGGTCCGGGGTAAAGCATTTTCCGGCTGGAGACAGACACACAGACCTCGGTCCCCCACCTTCCTTGGGGTTTTCTCTACTTCATCACAACAGGTTTCTTCCCTCAAGAGTCACGTGCCAGATTATTCTTTAAGAATCTTGTATATGAAATTAAGACCATACATTTTTTAAAAAAAAAAAAGGCTTTTTCTCCAAAAGGTTAATAAACGTAGCTTGAGCTACCTGGCCAGAGCTGTCACAACTTTAGCTATCACACATAATAGGTATTTTCCAAAAGAAGGTGCATAAGCTTAATTTGCAGAGGGCTGGTGATGAATTCACTGGAGAAAACCTATGTGCACGTGAAAGTGCACCGACAGGCAACCCCCCCCCCCCACAGCACACCATTCTCTCTCCACCCCCAAAGCACACAGTAAAAATAAAGCGGCGACTGCACCAATCCTAGCCATCGGTAGCTGATCACTCTGCCCCCAGACACTCAGGCGCCCCGTCGGGCTAGAGACGTACCTTTCCCTCCTGCAGTGTGTAGCATTTTCAGGTGATCTACCGTCATCTGCAGGATCTCGGCTTTTTCTAGCTTGGCAGATCCCTAGAGAAGAGAACAACAACAACAAAAACCTGATTTGGCACCTACTGCCTTTGGGGAACAACTTGAAATATATACGCAGAGATGTGCTCTGTAAATCATAAAAGCACAGACAACAGCAAAACAAATTATCTTCGCAAAACATGTTGGAATCTGGATGAATTATTTCCTTCTCACAAACGCGGTTATTTTCCAAGGCACGGGTGAGGTTCAGATTAATGAGCCGAAGGATTCTGAAGGCGTGGATAGCTACACCGAGAGAGCTACCTACTTTCTCCATTACCTGCTTCTCAAAAGCACTGGGTACCAGCCTCCTCAGCTCAGACAAACTGTTATTGATCCGGTCTCGTCGGCGCTTCTCAATGATCTGGAGAAAGCAGGCAAAACAACAGGGGATATTTCCATTACGACTGTAAATTCTAAAGTGAAGAAAGGTGGTTCTTCCCGTTAATTAATAAAACAAACATTCCCCCCCCCCCCAAAAAAATAGGGTGCGCTGTAAAGAGACTCACGCCTCTCCGTCTTTTCCTGGCCAAGATCTGTGAAGACGTAGTTGGGGACATGGAACCTAGAGCTGAACTCAAGTTCCTAAATGAAGGAGGAAAAAAAAAAAAAAACACAGGAATCGCCGTTAAGCGAGAGGAGATGATCTGAGAGGTCGCCCCCACGCCCTACCCGTGCTCAGATTTTTTAGGCAACTTGGGCTTGAAAGCACCTCCGGGTCGTTCACCCCGGGCGGAGGCCTGCCGGAGATGCGCAGAGGTCAGTGCAGGGCGGCAGCGTGCCCCGGGCCCTCGTGCGCTGTCACCGAGGCCAGCCTACGCTAGCCTCCCGCCGCCAACTCACCCATTCTCATCCGCACTCTCCTTTTCCACCTCGATGGTCTCGTCCAGCTCGCTATCGGAGGAGCTGTACTCGGGGTGGGCTCGCTTCATGCTGGCTGAGCGGGGAATCTGGGGGAGGGTCGGCGAGGCGGGCAGGGAGGAGTTAACTGCAGCGGCGCCTCTCCGCGCTCGACTGCTCGCGTTCCGCACACACTGGTCCGGCTCACGCTCAGCCTCCGGTTAAAACTCAACCATCCCTTTCCCACGCTGCGCCCCTTCCCAGGGCCCTGGGGAGGGCGGGGGAGTGGAGGGGGCGGACGAGGGGCGGAGGGGCGGGGCGGTGGCTCCCGGGCAACGGCCTTCCCTCGGCCAATCCGGCTTCTCGCTCCTCTGATTGGCAGCCTCTCAGGAGAGGGGCGGGGGCGAGGCTGAGGCCGAGAGGCAAACCCCAGGCCCGCCCTCCCCGCCCGCCCTTGCCCGGCGGCGGTGTGTCGGCTCCACAGGGGCTCCACCGGGCCTCCGCTGAGGGGGAAGGAGGCGGCGCTGGCGGCGCAGGGCCGGCGGCGGGCAGGCGGGGGAGGCCGAGCCGGGACACCAGCCCGCCGTCGGCCGCGGACCCGCCCCGCCCCGCGCGCCCCGATTGGCCTGGCCGCACGCCAGGGCCGCGCCTGCAGCGCCGCCGGTGAGCCGCACGCGCCGCGGGCCGTGGGAAAGTGCCGGCGCCGCGGCCGCCAGCCAATCCGGGCGACCGACGGCGGCGACGGCGGCCGCGCTGGCGGCGGCGGCGGCGGCGGCGCTGGGCGTCCGCATGAATGGAGAAGAATGGGCAGGCGGGGGAGAGGGGCCGCGTGAGGGCGCGCCGGCGGGGGCTGGGCGGCCGCGGGCCAGGCCCCCCGTGTGAACCTGTAATCGGAGCCTGGGCGCCTGGCGGCCCCGGAAGCCGCCGCCCCGCGCCGCGGTAAATCTCGGCTGCCGGGCCGCCGGTGTCCGGCGGCGGGAGGCGCACGCCGCAGGCGAAGCCGGTCCCGGAGCACCTGGCCAAGCGGCGCGCCGGACGCCGGGCGGAGAGTGCGGGGCGCCAGGAGAGCGACCGCCGGGGCGCCGTTCACTGTGGCCACTAGCCCGGGGCCCCGGGCGCTTGCGGGGGAAGATGTGGTTTCGGGAAATGTTCTTTTTCGGGTTTTGGAGCTCTGTCCTCACTAGCAGACGGACTCGCTTCCGCAGGGGCTTCCCAGCCTCTGGGATGGAATCAATTCCCCTGTGCATCTGGGATCCGGGAAAATGGAGCGCTTGTTTGCTGGGCCGACTGGGGCGGGCTGGCGGGGTGGGGGGGGGGGGGGGGGGCAGGGGTGGAGGGATGAGGGGGTGCAGCTGGGGCTATTCTTTTTTTTTTTTTTTTCAGGCGTTGGCGGCCAGATCCTGTCAGCGGGCGACAGGGTGGCGGGACTCCGAGCTTTTGCGTCTGGGGCCGCCCTCGCTGCTGAGATTCACATCTCTGACCACCGCACATACACGCGTCCCTGCACACCTCCTGCCTCGGGGGTGGCGTGGCGGCTACTGGGTGCTACCTGTAGTTACCAGGCCTCAAGGAGATAGATGTTTTACAAATATATATTGTATATCTCGGACTGCTTCCTGATTTGTAGGAGGTTGTTCTGAATTTAGGAATCCAGGCATCTCTCTCCCCTGACAAAGGAGCATAGCAGTACATATTCCTCTGAAGTCCACTCTTGGGGACTGCAGTCCTTCAGTGATGGAACTCCTGATAAATATCATTGAGCATGACAGAAACATTGTCACCATTGCAAGTTGCTTGTTCGTTTCTATCCCTCCTAAGTTTATTGATCTCAATGCCCACATTTCAGACGCCACACACTCAGTGGCCTGAATCTGATATGGATCGGATGTTTCTCAGTCTCTCACCCTCACACGGTAAGCCACTTCCTGACTCTCACTGAACCTCACGTTCCACCAAACCTCTACCACCTCAAGCCCCTCAGTCCTTTCCGGGCACCTCTTTCTGCTTTCCTGTCTAGGCTGGTTCCCTCCATCAGCCAACTGGGATTTGTTATTGCTGGCCCACCAGGCACTCTTGCGCCCTGGTATTGCACCGGAGGCCACTTCTCAGTTGTTCTGCCCCACCACAGCCCCCACCCCAGCCCCCAACCCCGCGGATAACCCCACTATTTGCTTTCTCAGCTCTTGGCTCAGGTGATAGAGCTCTCTAGGGTCTGCTATAATCACAGAAGTTCAGCCTCCGCAACCTTAAGTCTAGCAAGTCATTGCTACCTGCCGCTTCCCTCCCAGAACCTGGTGGTCCAGGCATAGGAAACCATCCACCCACTCCCCTCTGCCTTCCAGAAGTTTCTCTGACTTTCATTATCTTTCCCTGCCCCAGAAGTCAGTGTGTCCACTACCCAGCTCTGGTTCTGTAAATTTTCCCAGCCTCTGGAATCTACAAGTGAGTCAACCTTTCCTGCCTTGGCCCATTTAGGCCACCTTGTAGAGTTGTGGGCAAGCTGCAGATAGGTGGGGGAGAGGAAGAGGGGTTGAGGATTCCTCACCCACATTGGTACCTAAACAAAATATTTCTCCCGTACTCAGTATTCCTTTTCGGTCAAAAGTGAAGTCTGCATTAAAATCATCATTTCCAGTGCTTCTGAGCTTTGACTCTGGCACACTGACTCCCCTCTCCCCTGGAGCGCAGCTGCCCCAGGCCTAGCTTCTAGGGAAAGGGCCTTTTCCAAGGCAGTGGGGTTGGAGGAGGGGTGATGGGAGTGTTGTTCTTTTGTACTTCATGGCTCCTGCAGCACCAGCCTCTGCCAGGTTGTCTGCAGGCCCATTTCCTTGCCTCGTCTATGGAGTCTGGGTTTAGTTAGTTATTTGTGTCCTGCAGATTGCCTTTCTCTGTTTTCTTGGGAAGAGATGCCCTGGAATAGATGGGTACTCCAGATTTGGGAATTTACTCACAGGGCTAGGCTTGAGCCAGGCTTCTTCAGAGATGAACTCCAATCCAGGGACTGAATCCAAGTCCTACAATGGCAGGCAGGTTCTTTTACCACTGAGCCACCAGAGAAGCCCATCTATATGAGAAAGGAATCTAAAAAAGAATCAATATATGTATATATATAACTGAATCACTGTGCTGTATGTTTGAAACTAACAACATTGCAAATGAACTAAAAAAATTATATATAACTGAATGACTTTGCTATATGTCTAAAACTGACACATTATAAATCAACTATACTCCAATAAAAAAAAAAAATACCACCACTGTGGGAATCAGTGGCTCAGTCCCACTGGTGAACTCCAGAGACTGCATAGGGAAAAAGGAAAGAAAGAGGCTTAAGGATAGTCAACTGTCCAGAAGAGACACAGCAGTAGCCAGGTGGGGAAACTGCCCTGGAAGAAGCCGTGAACCATCAGTTATCCACAGGGGCTTTGGCCACTATAGATGTCCTTACTCTGATGTCCTCAGTGAGGCCTTCTCTCTGGCAGTTTGCTGATGAGTGCTGGTGACTTTGAACAAACAGGTGTTGGGAATGGTGTGCAGAGGGCCAGACCCCACCCACAGCCTCGAGAAGACAAGGGCTGCCTCTAGGCTTTCAGACAAGTTGCCCTCCCCATTCTGAGGCAAAACGCCTTTTTTAAAACGACTTTTAGGTGAAGTCAGCCAGTGTTTGAAACATCTGGGTCTTGCTTATTTATGCATTCACTTGAAAAACTCTAAAGTCCCTCCTATGTGCTGGGCACTGAGCCAAGCCGGGAGGGTTGGGTTGGGAAGCCACAGTCCCTATCAAGCTACTCATATAAGTGTGTGGGAAAGACATTCAGAACAACATCTTAGGTGCATGACTAAGTGGCCAGTCATTTAACCTCTTTAAGCCTCAGTTCTCCTCTCTGTAAAATGGGACTATTAATAATTATTATTTTCCATTGTCACAAATTAAAATCAATTATGTAAATCATTTTACACAGTGCTGAGCCATTAGTAAGCACTCAAATAGTAGCTATTATTAACTATTAATATACCTGATTTACCAATGAGTAAATAAACTCAGCACTAGGTTACCCCTTAGTTTTCTTCAGATACTCTGTTATACATCTAATAAGTAAATACGCATCTAGTACCTAGACATATTAAATAAAACAGTGGGGACTTCCCTGGTGATCTAATGGCTAACACTGCACTCCTAAGGCAGGGGCCCAGGTTCGATCCTTGCTGAGGGAACTAGATCCCACATGCTGCAACTAAGACCTGGCACAGTCAAATAAATAATAAGTGTCTCTGAAAATCAGCTATACCCCAATATAAAATACAAATTAAATTTAAAAAGTATAGGAAGTAATATCCTTTTAAGATGATGAGAAAGTGCTTCTTGCAAAGACCACTAGATTATTTTGAGTAGAGCAAAAAAAAAAAAGAAGCATCTGCTATTCATTATTAGTGAAAGTTGTGCTTTTTGAGTGTTTTTCTAAGGAGCATCCCTTGAGTGTGCAGTGCTATGAGTATGAGGACAAATAAGTCACGTACTTATGGAGCTCAGAGCTGGCTCCTTTATGAGAACCCACCAAATCAGAAACCACAAAGCAGAGTCACCCCAAACTGTCAGACCCAAATTCTAAGTGCCAGTTTTCCTCTGGTCCCCACGCTTGCCTCTTTTCTCTGGATGCCTGTCTCAAACACCACATTGCCTTGTGGCATGTCATGCCACACAAAAATGCACTTCCACTTTCAACTCTCCTAATTGAGGTCAGATGTAAGACCCTCTGTGTTCACCCTGAAGGAATGTTTAATTGGAATCCCATCAGACCGCAGTGTGGCACAGAGGGAGAGGGAGAGGACTCCAAGCTTGAGTTTGAATCCCCCTTCCCTGGCTCTGCGACCTGGAGCCGATGACCACACCTCTCTCCTCTGAGCCTCACTTTCCTCATCTATAAATTAAGAATTATCCCACAGTGTTGGTTTTTGCCTTTCTGAAAGGTAAAATGAGACAAAGTATTTTGTAAAGATACTATATAAATGGTACACCTTCTGCATATGAGTTGTGATGGTAATAACATGGGCTGTTCCATCCCAGTTTGACTGGACCCCTTAAGAGGAAGCTTCTGTAGGTTTTCTTGCTCCTTTCAATGCATTCCTTCAAGATGGGCCACTCCATCTTTAAAAGAGAAAAAGAAAAGGGTATTTAAAATGCCAAAGTGCATTTCACAGAACATTAACCTTTTAAGATTCTCTGTAAATAAAAGAATCCGTTTTCATATACGTTTGGGAAACTCTTGGCAATCTCAGGGTGCATGAGAGCATGCACAGTTCTGAGAAGTCCTAAGGAAAGAAGCCTCATTGTCATGTCTGACTCAGCACTTCCCAAGTTCGTCATCTTTTTTCACATAGCATCTGCTAATAGTCTACTATAACAGCATCCCTAAAGAACAGACTTTAGGAAATTCTTTACTAACATAAGAACGGATACACTTAGCTTTTGATTAAAGACCACTGACCGACAGAAAATTAAATTAAGCAGTGAAAAGCAACTTAACAAAAAGTATTATTGAGTTCTGAATATAAATTTTCATTTAAAGTTCTTTGTTGACTAATCTGAGAAACCAATTCCTTGAAAAAAATTTAAATAAACAGCAGACACTCATACAGTACTTACCATATGCCAGGCAGTTTCAAGAACTTCATATATCATTAACTGAATCCCCACAGTAAACCAAGAAGGAGGAATTAATGTTCTTTCCCTGTTTTAGAAGAAGCCCAGCAGAGACAAGCAGGAGATTTGCCCAAAGTCATATATGAATCCCTGCTATTGGTTTGATTCTATGACACTTTCTTTCCCTACACGAGTGCTGTGCTGTGCTCAGTCATGTCCGATTCTTTGTGACCCCACAGACTATAGCCTGCCAGGCTCTTCTGTCCTTAGGGGTTCTACAGGCAAGAAATACTGGAGTGGGTTGCCATGCCTTCCTCCAGGGGATCTTCCCAACCCAGGGATCAAACCTAGGTTTCCCAGATTCTTTACTGTCTGAGCCACCAGGGAAGCCCCCTAAAAGAGTAGTTTCCAGCATATTCTTTTCTCAATTAAAATGATGCAAGTTGTAATTTATAACATTTTCTCAAAATAATTCAAATACTAATTTCCAATGTATTCTTTGCAAAATTTAGTAATTCAATGAAACTTTTTATTTTCACATTTCAAGGTAGTTCTGGATATAAATGCACACCAGGACCCAGAGACCCCACAGAGACTGAGCCAGAACTGTGTTTGAGTGTCTCCTGTGGAGGTACAGGTCAGCAGTGGACTGCTGTAGGGGCAGGAGCTCTGGGTGTAGTAGACCTGGGTACAGCATAAGCCCTCTTGGAGGAGGTCGCCATTAACCCCACCATAGAGCCACCAGAACTTACACACGACTCAGGAAACAGACACTTGGCCTCAGGTCAAGCAACAGGGAGGGAACACAGCCTCGCCCATCAACAGAAAATTGAAGAAAGATTTGCTGAACATGGACCACCCATCAAAACAAGACCCTGTTTCACCCTCAGTCTCTTCCATCAGGAGGCTTCCATAAGCCTCTTATCCCTATCCATCAGAGGACCAACAGAATGAAAACCACAGTCACAGAAAACTAACCAAACTGATCACATGGACCACAGCCTTGTCTAGCTCTATGAAACTATGAGCCATGCCATGTATGGCCACCCAAGACAGATGGGCCATGGCAGAGAGTTCTGACAATTTGTGGTCCACTGGAGAAGGGAATGGCAAACCACTTCAGTATTTTTGCCTTGAGAACCCCACGAATAGTATGAAAAGGCAAAAAGATAGGACACTGAAAGATGAACTCCCCAGGTTGGTAGGTGCTCAATATGCTACTGGAGTTCAGTGGAGAAATAACTCCAGAAAGAATGAAGAGACGGAGCCAAAGCAAAAACAACACCCAGTTGTGGATGTGACGGGTGATGGAAGTAAAGTCTGATGCTGTAAAGAGCAATATTGCATAGGAACCTGGAATGTTAGGTCCATGAATCAAGGCAAATTGGAAGTGGTCAAACAGGAGATGGCAAGAGGGAACGTCGACATTCTAGGAGTCAACGGACTAAAATGAACTGGAATGGGTGAATTTAACTCAGATGACCCTTATATCTACTACTGTAGGCAAGAATCCCTTAGAAGAAATGGAGTAGCCATCATAGTCAACAAAAGAGTCCAGAATGCAGTACTTGGATGCAATCTCAAAAATGACAGAATGATCTCTGTTCATTTCCAAGGCAAACCATTCAATATGAGAGTAATCCAAGACTATGCCCCAACCAGTAATGCTGAAGAAGCTAAAGTTGAACAGTTTTATGAAGACCTACAAGACCTTCTAGAACTAACACCCCAAGAAGATATCCTCTTCATTATAGGGGACTGGAATGCAAAAGTAGGAAGTCAAGAGTACCTGGAGTAACAGGCAAATTTGGCCTTGGAGTACAAAATGAAGCAGGTCAAAGACTAACAGAGTTTTGTGAAGAGAAAGCACTGGTCATAGCAAACACCTCTTCTAGCAACACAAGAGATGACTCTACACAGGACATCACCAGATGGTTAATACTGAAATTATTTTGGATATATTCTTTGCAGCCAAAAATGGAGAAGCTCTACAGTCAGCAAAAACAAGACTGGGAGCTGACTGAGGCTCATATCCTGAACTCCTTATTGCCAAAACCAGACTTAAATTGAACAAAGTAGGGAAAACCACTAGGCCATTCAGGTATGACCTAATTCAAATCCCTTACGATTATACAGTGGGGGTGACAAATAGACTCAAGGGGTTAGATCTGATAGAGAGTGCCTGAAGAACTATGGATGGAGGTTCATGATGTTGTACAAGAGGCAGTGATCAAGACCATCCCAAGAAGAAGAAATGCAAAAGGGCAAAATGGTTGTCTGGGGAGGCCTTACAAATAGCTGAGAAAAGCAAAAAGCAAAGGAGAAAAGGAAAGATATACCCATTTGAATGCAGAGTTCCAAAGAATAGCAAGGAGAGATAAGAAAGCCTTCCTCAGCAATCAGTGCAGAGAATTAGAGGAAAACAATAGAATGGGAAAGAGTAGAGATCTCTTCAAGAAAATTAAAGATACCAAGGGAACATTTCATGCAAAGATGGGCACAATAAAGGACAGAAATGGCATGGACGATATTAAGAAGAGGTGGCAAGAATACACAGAAGAACTATACAAAAAAGATCTTCAGGACCAGATATTCATGATGGTGTGATCACTCACCTAAAGCCAGACATCCTGGAATGCAAAGCAAGTGGGTCTTAGGAAGCATCACAATGAACAAAGTTAGTGGAGGTGATGGAATTCCAGTTGAGCTATTTCAAATCCTAAGAGATGATGCTGTGAAAGTGCTGCAATCAATATGTCAGTAAATTTGGAAAATTCAGCAGTGGCTACAGGACTGGAAAAGGTCAGTTTTCATTCCAATCTCAAAGAAAGGCAATGCCAAAGAATGTTCAAACTACTGCACAATTGTACTCATCTCACATGCTAGCAAAGTAATGCTCGAAATTCTCCAAGCCAGTCTTCAACAGTACATGAACTGTGAAGTTCCAGATGTTCAATCTGGATTTAGAAAAGGCAGAGGAATCAGAGATCAAATTGCCAACATCTGTTGGATCATTGAAAAAACAAGAGAGTTCCAGAAAAACATCTACTTCTGCTTTATCAACTATGCCAAAGCCTTTGTGGAGTTTGTGGATCACAATAGACTGTGGAAAATTCTTCAAGAGATGGGAATACCAGACCACCTGACCTGCCTCCTGAGAAATCTGTATGCAGGTCAAGAAGCGACAGTTAGAACTAGACGTGGAACAACAGACTGGTTCCAAATTGGGAAAGGAATATGTCAAGGCTGTATATTGTCACCCTGCTTATGTAACTTATATGCAGAATGCATCATGCAAAATGCTGGGCTGGATGAAGCACAAGCTGGAATCAAGATTGCTGGGAGAAATATCAATAACCTTAGATATGCAGATGACACCTTTATGGCAGAAAGTGAAGAAGAACTAAAGAGCCTCTTGATGAAAGTGAAAGAGGAGAGTGAAAAAGTTGGCTTAAAACTCAGCATTCAGAAAACAAAGATCGTGGCATCTGGTCCCATCACATCATGGCAATAGATGGGGAAACAATGGAAACAGTAAGAGACTTTATTTTGGGAGGCTCCAAAATCACTGCAAATGATGACTGCAGCCATGAAAGTAAAAGACGTTTGCTCCTTGGAAGAAAAGCTATGACCAACCTAGACAGCAAATTAAAAAGCAGAGACATTACTTTGCCAGCAAAGGTCTGTCTAGTCAAGGCTATGGTTTTTCCAGTAGTCATGTATGGATGTGACAGTTGGACTGCGAAGAAAGCTTAGCGCTGAAGAATTGATGCTTTTGAACTGTGGTGTTGGAGAAGACTCTTGAGTGTCCCTTAGACTGCAAGGAGATCAGGCCAGTCCATCCTAAAGGAAATCAGTTCTGAATTTTCATTGGAAGGACTGATGCTAAAGCTGAAACTCCAATACTTTGGCCACCTGATGCAAAGAACTGACTCTTTGGAAAAGACCCTAATGCTGCGAAAGACTGAAGGCAGGAAGAGAAGGGGACAACAGAGGATGAGGTGGTTGGATGGCATCACTGAATCTATGGACATGAGTTTGAGTAAGCTCTGGGAGTTGGTGATGCACAGGGAAGCATGGTATGCTTCAGTCCATGGGGTCGCACACGACTGAGAGACTGAACTGAACTGAACTGAACCATAAGTCCCTTATGTATGAACCTTCAAGTTTCAAACTGAAAGATGAAAATGTGTGTTCACATATCCATATGTAAGTTAGTCCATGTGTCTGGCATACACTGTCACATGCGTGTATCCTCTACAAATGGTTGTGCTTTTATATACTTTATTGTACAGTAGTATATAGAGTACAGTAGTACAGTATCTTTATTTCAAGTCCAGGTTGTGCAGAAACAAGCATAGTAGCAGCAGTGATGTAGCTAGTACTCCTAAGAACCACCAAATGATACAGATGGAAACAAAAGTGAAAATAACTGAGAATGTGGAGAGAGGTGGAAAGATGATAGATGTTGCTCCTTCTTATGACATGAATCTTTCAACCATCAGCATGATTCTAAAGAACAAGGTCATGGAACATGTGAAGTCTGCGATGCCAATGATGTCAACAATAATAATGAAAAAGCATAAAAAAAGTGATGGAGGAGATGGAGAAACTTCTCAGTATGTGGATGCAGGATCAGTATTAGCATTGAGCACTGCTCAGCTTAATGCTGATTCAAGTGAAAGCAAAAAGCCTTTATGAAGACTTGAAGAAGAAACAAGGTAAAGAATTAGAGGGTACATCTTTTAATTCCAGCCACGGCTGGCTTCATTGGCTCAAGGCTACCAATGAGATTACCTTCATGATGTAAAAGTAAGTGGTGAGGCAGCAAGTGCAGACACAGTAGCTGCCTGGAAATTTCCTGAAATGATTCAAGAAAATATTGATGGCGTGTATTTACCCCAGAAGTTTTTCATGTGGATGACACAGGACTGTACTGGAAGAGAATGCCAGACTGAAGGAGGAGGAAAAGTTGATACCAGACTAAAGCAGCAAAGGATAGGCTAATTCTATTATTTGGTGGCAATGCTTCCAGCGATATGAAGCTGAAATCTCTCTTATCATTCAGAGAACCCAAAAGCCCTTAAAAATGTAGCCCAGGGCTCTCTTCCTGTTCTGTGAAAGAGTAACCCCAAAGCATGGGTTACATAGGCCATTTTCCAGGAATGGTTTTCCACCACTTTTCCTGGCTGCTGCTGCTAGGTCGCTTCAGTTGTGTCCGACTCTGTGCGACCCCATAGACGGCAGCCCACCAGGCTCCTCTGTCCCCGGAATTCTCCATGCAAGAATACCAGAGTGGGTTGCCATTTCCTTCTCCAACTTTATCCTGGAGGTAGGGACATATTGTTTGGAGGAGGATGTCCCACTCAGCATTCTTTTGCTGCTTGACAATGCTTTGGGCCACCCCACACACACACACATTCATGGACAACTTTCATCCCAACGTCAAAGTAATGTATCTGCCACTGAATACTACGTTGCATATCCAACTTATAGACCAGTGAGCAACTTTCAAGAAATACTGTTTATGTCACACTCTTTGTCAGGCAATAAAGGGGAGTGATGAATCAGGAACAACCTTGAAACTATAACATCTGTGGTGATTTAGTCGCTAAGTTGTGTCCGACTCTTGTGACCCCATGGACTTTAGCCTGCTAGGTTCCTCTGTTCATGGGATTCTCCAGGCAAGAATACTGGAGTGAGTTGCCATTTCCTTCTCCAGGGGATTTTCCCAACCCAGGGACTCCTGCATTACAGGCAGATTCTTGACCAACCAAGCTATGGAAGCCCCATAATATCTACAAGGCTGTAAAAAAAACAAATTGACTTTGCTTGGTGAGAGATTACAGCTATCATTGTAATGGGGTTTGGAAGAAACTTTGCTCATTGCTCGTTCATGATTTTTGTGGATTTGAGAAGGTGGATGAGGAGTCCAAAGAGATCTTCAGCTACTTAATCACCCTCAGCAAGAAGGTGAAGTTAGATCTATAAGAGGATGACTTCATTGAACTCCTTCCTGTGCGACACGAGGGGCTTGGTAAGGAAGACTTGATGAAACTGCAGGACCAGAGAAAGGACAAAGAGAGACAAGAGGATAAGTAACTGAAGAGCTGAGGACATTCACAAGGCAGGATATGCAAGGGGATTTTCTTTGTGGAAGCACTGTTAGATTTTGAGGCATAGGAACTGAATGTAGAACGGTACACAAAGATTGCAGCAGCCATTCAGAATGCGATTCAGTGCTGCTGCATCATCTATGATGAGAAAAAAAAGAGCTACTCCCAAGACATCACTGGATCATATTTGCAAAAGCATAGACAGAATTGAATCCAGCAAGGAACAGAACCTGGGCCATCAACATCAGGTGTGAGTGAAAGCCCACCTTTCCCTCTGACTCCTATTGCTGACGATCCTTCAGCTCTACCGTCTCCCACCTTCTCTCCCTCCTCTGGTCGGTAACTCTTCTTGCGATTCACTCCATGCCAGCCCCTATATGCTAGCTGTTGTACTGTACTACCATACTTTTTAAGGTACTATACTGTAAGATTAAAAATGTTTTTGTTTCTTATGCATTATTTGTGTGAAAATTATTTTAAACTTATTACAGAATACTACTATAGAGCTGATTGTATTAGTTGGGTACCTAGGCTAAACTTGTTGGACTTACAAGCAAGTTGAACTTATGAAGGCACTCTCAGAATGGAACTCATATAGGGGACTTACTATAAACCCTAGGGTGTCACAAAAGCAGGTTTGTGAATCATTACTCCTTGGAACCTGTATTGAGTTTTATTCAGTCAAAGTGGAGGCCTATTTTCCTCAACATTCATGCAATACTTCAATAGCTGTGTCTTCCAATGACATTATATCCTGTGTCTAAATATTTCATAATTTAGGACTTTTGTGTTCGTAGACAGTTACTGTGAGTCTAAAATGATTTAAAATGATTAAAATTCAAAGCATAGTGGGAGGGTCCAGGTGGGCCCCAAACTGAGATTTTGAATGTTTTTGAAACTAGTGCGACTGCTAAACCCTTAAGTTTTCTGTCTGCCTGAATTGATATACACTGGAATTTTGAGTTTCCACGGAAAGGAATGTTGTTGTTTTGTTTTGTTACCTTGTGAATCAGGGGCCCAGGCCAGAGATGAGGAAGAAAAGAAAAGGGGGGTGATTTTGAGACTCAGTAGAGAGATTAGGACCAGAGGCTGAAGGAGCTGTTTATATTAATGTGATAGATTACTCTGGTGAAAAAGAGAAAAAAAAAAACCACAAAAACACAGGCTTCCCTCATGGCTTAGTGGTGAAGAGTACTCCTGCCAATGCAGGAGACATGGGTTTGATCCCTGGTCCTGAAGGATCCCACATGCAGAGGGGCAACTAAGCCTGTGCACCACAATGATGGGGCCTGGCCTCTAGAGCCCACAAGCCGCAAGTGCTGAGACCATGTGCTGAAATTACTGAAGCCCATGTTCTCTGCCACAAGAGAGCAGTCCCCACTCTCTGCAACTAGAGAAAGTCCACAAGCAACAATGAGGACCCAGCATGGCCAAAAATAAATAAACAAAATTATTTTTTAAATAAAACAAATGATGCTGATCAGCATCCAGGTAACAACATGCTGTAAAGTCAGGACAGGGTCATTCTGCAACCCCAACGCTCACCCTACCCCAATGCATACTTACCACCAAATGGTTCTCTGAGGGTGAGGGTAATGTCCCGACGGAAACCTGGAGGCTTGGAAAATCAGCAGTCTTAAGAAGGGCCTGGCAGTCATGCACTCCATCCTGAACATCAGTGAGACACTGTCCAGGTGGGGCTGAGAGCTTAGAAAGGGGACAAAATCCCAACAGGCAGGAAGGGTTAAGAGTCATTGCAATTTGGGCATTAATGTGACCTTGTTTAGTTGCTAAGTTGTGTCTGACTTTTTGAGACCTCACAGACTGCAGCATGCACTGTGACCTTGCCTGTACTCAAAGGATAGTGAGATCAGGCAAATTTCCAGTTACAAAAAGATAAAAGAAGTGAAAGATGTTTGGATCTCATTCCTGCTATGGACTGAATTGTGTCCCCTAAAATCCATATGCTGAAGCCCTACCACCACCATGTGATGGTATTTGGAGATGGGGCCTTTAGGAAGCAGTTAGGCTTAGATGAGGTCGTGAGGGTGGGGCCCTCATGATGCGTTTAGTGCCCTTCTAAGAAGAGTCATAAGAGCACTACTCTCTCCCTCTCCACCGTGTAAGGACACATTGACAAGGCAGCCTTCTGTAAGCCAGAGAGTCCTCACCAGAACCTGAATATGCTGGCACGCTAATCTCAAATTTCCAGCCTCCAGAACTGAAAGTTTTCATTTGTGTTGCTTAAGCCACTGAGTCCGTGGTATTTCTTACTGCAAGACCTACAGAATGTTAGTATATTTTGTAAGCAGGCATTTCTTTTGCATATGTGTTCTATTTCATGGCTTTAAAAATATTTTTTAGTTGTCAGTAATTGAAAGAGCCAAGAGATACCAAGGAAACATTTCATGCAAAGATGGGCACAAGAAAGGACAGAAATGGTATGGACCTGACAGAAGCATAAGATACTAAGACGAGGTGGCAAGAATACACAGAAGAACTACACAAAAAAGATCTTCATGACCCAGATAATCACGATGGTGTGATCACTCACCTAGAGCCAGACATCCTGGAATGTGAAGTCAAGTGGGCCTCAGGAAGCATCACTACGAACAAACCTAGTGGAGGTGATGGAATTCAAGTTGAGCTATTTCAAATCTTGAAAGGTGATGCTGTGAACGTGCTGCACTCGATATGCCAGCAAATTTGGAAAACTCAGCAGTGGCCATGGGCCTGGAAAAGATCAGTTTTCACTCCAATCTCAAAGAAAGGCAATGCCAAAGAATGCTCAAACTACTGCACAACTGCACTCATCTCATACGCTTTCAAAGTAATGCTCGAAATTCTCCAAGCCAGGCTTCAACAGTACATGAACCGTGAAGTTCCAGATGTTCAAGGTGAATTTTAAAAAGGCAGAGGAACCAGAGATCAAATTGCCAACTTCCACTGGATCATCAAAAAAGCAAGGGAGTTCCAGAAAAACATCTACTTCTGCTTTATCGACTATGCCAAAGCCTTTGACTGTGTGGATCACAGCAGACTGTGGAAAATTCTTCAAAAGATGGGAATACCAGACCACCTGACCTGCCTCCTGAGAAATCTGAATGCAGGTCAAGAAGCAACAGTTAGAACTGGACATGGAACAACAAACTGGTTCCAAATTGGGATAGGAGTATGTCAAGGCTGTATATTGTCACCCTGCTTATGTAACTTCTATGCAGAGTACATCATGAGAAATGCTGGACTAGATGAAGCGCAAGCTGGTTTCAAGATTTCTGGGAGAAATATCAATAGCCTCAGATATGCAGAGGATACCACCCTTATGGCAAAAAGTGAAGAAGAACTAAAGAGCCTCTTGATGAAAGTGAAAGAGGAGAGTGAAAACGTTGGTTAAAACTCAACATTCAGAAAACTAAGATCATGGCATCTGGCCCCATTACTTCATGGCAAATAGATGGAGAAACAATGGAAACAGTGAGAGACTTTATTTTGGGGGGCTCCAAAATCACTGCAGATGGTGACTGCAGCCATGAAATTAAAAGCAGAAACTAAAATAACATTGTAAAGCAATTATCCTCCAATTAAAAAAAAATAGAAAGTACAATTGTGGTGGACACAGCTTCCTAAGATCTTAACAGAAGGTGTAATTGAACAAACTTTTCTTTTACCATGTTAAAAACACTCTAGGGGCCTCCCTAGTGGTCCAGTGCGGTTAAGAATCCACCTTACAATGCAAGGGACACAGGTTCAATCCCTGGCCTGGGAAGATCCCACACACTGAGCACCAACTAAGCCCATGTGCCACAGCTATTGAGCCCACGCACTGCAACTACTGAAACCCAACTGCCTAGAGCCCATGCTCAGCAACAAGAGAAGCCACCACAATGAGAAGCCTGTGCACTGCATCAAAGAGCAGCCCCCACTCAATGCAACTAGAGAAAGCCCACATGCATCAGTGAAGACCCAGGGCAACAACAACAACAAAAAATTAATTAATTAAAAAAAATAGAAACGCTCTAAACTATTTGGCTATTTTTGGCTGTTTGGATTTTTCTGTTTGCTACATTTTATTCAGTAATGATAATGCATAATAAATAGCATAAAATTAACATATTTTCCCACTGGAAAAAATAAATAATAGAGACAGAAAGATGAATTGGCAGAATTTTTCATAGGGTTTAAACACATGCCCTAATTTATGACAAGCAGGATGTATTCGGCTTTGAAGACAGCTTGATTCGGTTTTGCTTATATGTTTTTATCACAGGTCATTTCCTCGGTTCATACACAATTATCATAATACATATTTTAAATGATTTTTAAAGTTTTTATCAAAGTACTCAAACCCCAAGTGCAATTTTCTGAGAACCCACAGTTCTGAGTTTAAAAACTTGTCCTCTGGAAAATACATGATTTCTAGTGAATTTTCACACCCAGTTTTAATTTTTTTTAATTTTTTGTATGTATTAAGCAAACCTTAAAATATTAAGGAATTTAAGTATTTCTTACAAAGGTGACCTTAACCAAAATTTCATTCTACTATCAGCCCATATTAAATTTTTATAGTACTTATTCAGACCACCTTTGTTTCTAAAATTTCTATTCAAAATACAAAAAACAACACACACACAAACTTATTCTCCTGGTACTACATATTGCCAACATTAATTGAGTTTTTTCCCCCTTGAAATCTGACTAGAAGAATTAAATTTTAAATCAATGTTATCTAATTTTTAATATTGCGTGTGCTCAGTCACTCAGTCATGTCCAACTCTTTGCCAGCCCACAGACTGTAACCTGCCAGGCTCCACTGTCCATGGAATTTTCCAGGCAAGAATAATGGAGGGGGTTGCCATTTCCTTCTCCAGGGGATCTTCCCAACCCAGGGACTGAACCCGGGTCTCCTGCATCTCTTGAATTGGCAGGCAGATTCATTACCATTGAACCACCTGGGTAGCCCAATTTTTTATATTACCTTATTTTATTCTTTCCCCAAAATTCTATCCTTACTGACAAGTGATAGAGCTCTTATATGGAACAGCATACCTGGATTCCATTTTACTGAGTTCCTGCCAAGAATTACTGCTAGTAATTGTGGTACAGAGAAAGGAAGTAGAGTGTTTTGAAAGAGAAATTCATTAACAGTTCTTTGGATTTTATCATTGTGAACTTAGATCCCCTGAAAACACATGTGAGTGTGGCACACACACAAGATCTTGCTTTAAGTTGTTGAGCATTAAGAGTTTTCTACCCAAGGCACCATAGTATAGGCTGTAAATATTCTTCCTCTGGAACTGGACACACAAAATCCTTAGAGAAAACTGAACAAGAGCACATCCTAGTGTTGCTTTTGTCAGCATTTTCTTTCTGCTTCTCCTTTGTAATCAGATTAACAGATACTGCTGCTGCTGCTAAGTCACTTCAGTCGTGTCCGACTCTGTGTGACTGCATAGACGGCAGCCCACCAGGCTCCCCCGTCCCTGGGATTCTCCAGGCAAGAACACTGGAGTGGGTTGCCATTTCCTTCTCCAATGTATGAAAGTGAAAAGTGAAAGTGAAGCCGCTCAGTCGTGTCTGACTCTTAGCGACCCCATGGACTGCAGCCTACCAGGCTCCTCCATCCATGGGATTTTCCAGGCAAGAGTACTGGAGTGGGGTGCCTTTGCCTTCTCTGGATTAACAGATAAGAAACCCACAAATTCATCCATACTGTTCCCTAAGAGGAATTTTCATATTGCTTTCTCTGTTTATTCATGGAATCTGATCTCTTGGACTCACATTTTAAGTGTAAGACACAGACTAAGAATATGCTGGTGGATGGTGAGTGAAGGAAGAATTGTGTAGGATGAAACACTCCAATGTCAGGGTCAAAAGCAACTTGCTGCCTTTATTCTCTGTACCTGTGTTTGTGGCATAAGTGGAGCTAGGAGAGAAAACATAAGAGGGTGTGATGGTTTGTGTCATCATAAAGAAAAGAGGGCCTCAAGTACAAGGAAACAGGGCAGGAGAGGGACGGTCCAGTAAAAAATGACTACCATGCCCATAAGAACAAAGAAAAGTGAAAGGGGATAGATGATCTAGTTAGGTTCAGCAACTGAAGGCGGAGATTTTGAATTCTCCTTTCACAAAGTTGAGGTGATACAAAAGAATCCACCCATATTAGAAAGAAATCCTAGAATTGGGAATATTCTGGGAATGAGCCAGGATTGAGGCTATGGCTTTAGGAAGGGGAAAAAAGGGGGGAAAGAAATTCTGAAAGAACATTGAGCAGTGCTTGGCATGTCATTGGATGGAGATAATACTGCCCTGCCAGATAATGAGTTAAGAATCATTCCCAGATTTCTTGCTCAAGAAAGTGGCTCTCAACTTTTAGCATGCATTAAAGTTACCTGCATCACCGATGCAATGGACATGAACTTGGACAAGCTCTGGGAGATGATGAAGGACAGGAAAACCTGGAATGCTGCAGTCCATGGGGTCGCAAAGAGTTGGACACAACTTGGTGACTGAACAACAAAAACAAGGTCATTCTGCTGCTGCTGATCCAAGGACCACACTCAAAGAACCACTGTTTTAGAAGATCATTAGTCTTTGCTATAATAATAGAGAAACTTGGCTCTAATAGAGGACAGCTGAGGAGAAGACAAGTTGCTTGGTTTCAAGTCTATCAGAAGATCCTGATGAGATACACAGCATCGAGTATATATCTTTGAAATAGCCAGGCTCCTTCGAATGATAAGAACTTTGTATTTTTCTAATTAATTAGAATATATATTAAATCCCGAAATGAAGTGATCTGAATTTGGGGATCATTTTGCTGGTTATGGTAATGACTTGATGTTTGTCTCAAGAAAGTCACTGCTTACTTGAGAAACCATGGGTTCTCAAAATAGGTTTGCTATGGGAAGGGCTCCATAGAGAAGAAAGGAAGCCATTGTTTCCCTGAAGTTAAACGAAATGTCCAGGCCTCTGAAGCACAAATAAACGAGCAAATAAAAATAAAAGCATAAAGGAGGTCATCCTTCAGATCCAAAGGCAAAATAACTAAAAACTAGGTGAACATTATGGTGGTAATAGTAGAACTTAGTAACACATGTTAATTATATAAAGACAAAATGTGTTCCTCCAGGGCCTACCAGTTTTGTATTGAGCTATGTGTGCTTAGTTGCTCAGTCATGTCAAACTCTTTGCAAACCTATGGACTGTAGCCCCTCGGGTTCCTTTGTCCATGGGGATTCTCCAGGCAAGAATACTAGAGTGGGTTGCCATGCCCTCCTCAAGGGGATATTCTCAACCAGGGATCGAACCTGGGTCTCCTGCATTGCAGGCAGATTCTTTACCAGCTGAGCTACCTCCCTAAGTAGGGAAGCCCCTATTTAACTATGAGTGACCCTTAATATACATACATATCCCAACTTCAGACCTAGAACTATGCTGTTTAGACAAGTGGTTCTCAAACTTTTGTGAGCATTGGAATCATATGGAGGGCTTCAAAAACACAGATTCTTGGGCACCACCTGTAGAATGTCTGACTTGGTAGATATAGAGTGGATGCAACCATGTATGTGTGTATGTTAGTCACTCAGTCGTGTTTGATTCTCTCACCGACCAGGCGCCTCTGTCCAGGGAATTCTCCAGGCGAGAATACTGAAGTGGGTTGCCACACCCTTCTCCAGGGAATCTTCCCAACCCAGGGATCGAACACAGGCCTGCCACACTGCAGGCAGACTCTTTACTGTCTGAGCCACCAGGGAAGCCTGCAACAATTTGTAGCCCAAGCAAATTTCCAGGTAAGGCCAATACTGCACATTCTGAACCACACTTTAAGAATCACCAGTTTAGATGTATAGTTTACAACTGGCCACGTAGTATAATCATCGGGAAGTCTGTTTTAAAATCCAGTTCTTATAACACACCCCAGATGATTCAAATCAGAATCTCTGGGGATGAAACCCAGGCATTTTGAAGTTCTGAGGTGATTCCAATGTGGAGTCAAAGTGGAGAATTTCTAGCTAGACCTCAAATTTTAGCATACATTCAAATCATCTGGAGACGTGTTAAACCACAGATTGCTGGTCCCTCCTCTGCAGTTTCTAATTCATTAAATCTGGGTTGGGCCCAGGGCTATGCATTTCAATCAGGTTCCCAGGTGATGATGCTGTTGGTCTTGGAACAACGCTTTGAGAACCACAGATCCGACCCCAACTTCAACTCTGGCTGCACTTGATCTATTGAGGGATCTGGTATGAAACATGAAGTTAGCCACCTCCCAGCCCCCCCAAAAAACAATAAAAACGGGGCATTGGGATTTAATTCCTCTATGATGGCAAGCTTTTCAAGCTCTCCAAATGATTCTAAGGTGCAGCCCAAGACTGAGAATCACAGTCAAACCCAGCAAAGGTAAAGATGCAATGAATGCCTCACCTGAAATGTCTGCTGCTTGTCTAGCTACATATGGCCTCTTCCAACTATATTCCAAGCATATCCCTGCTTTAATCATTATGTGTAATATGATATCTTTGCTTAAGAAATATACTACATTTAAATAAATGGAAGATTATGACAGTCATTTCTGAATTTGAGAAATAACTAGGTTAGGCCAGGAGGGGATTCTCCCCCCTATCCTTCATTGCTATAAATACAACTTGCTGTCTGAAGTTTTTAACTGTAACATGGTAACCCACCCCTTTGGTGATCTGCAGCTAGTCATGTAAACAGAAACATTATAACTGTTATTATAAAAGCAGTTTTCAATAAATGAGAATTTATGCTTATATCTAAATAAACTTGAAACCTGATCAAACACCCTGGTTCCAGGAAAATAACTTTGGGTTTGGACAATACAAACCAGAGTAATGATTTGCTGCCAGTTGAAGTTTTTGAATACACAGGGTCATTTTTAATCACATAGTTTGAGAATAACTGGTCTGCTACAGACAGTAGAAGCTGAGATTTGGGGATAGGGTGGTGGGTGTGGGAAGTAACAGATGGACTCAGCACTAAACTGGAGCTTCCTTGGCCAGCTCTGAGTTCTATGCTCAGATACATGTTTGTAAATAGTTACTTTCTACTTTAGTTGTCACCACAAACAGTGATACTATTATGTTTTAGCAGCTGATTGAGTAACTTACCATTCATGATCCTTCTGCGATATACTATGCAAGTCTAGCTATTACACAGAGAAAGGCTTTAGAAACTTAGCACTGGAAAAGCTTCACACCCACTAGAATGACTGTAACAAAAAAGTCAAACAATAGCAAATACTGGTGGGGATCTGAAGAAACTGAAATCATCCTGCATTGCCAGGTTGCAATTTACCACCCAATTTACCACTTTTGCAAACAGTTTGTTGGTTTTCTTAAAAGTTAAACATAAAGTGACCACACAGCTGAGCAATTCTGCTCCTAGGTATTTACCCAAGACCAAAATATATATATATTTAGGCAAAATTTGAGTGTGAATGTAAAACATGCTCAGGCAAAAACTTAAGTGTGGCTGTTTATAGCACTATTACACATAATGGCCAAAAAATGGAAGCAATCAAATGTCCATCAACTAATGAACAGATAAACAAAATGTATGTATAGTCCATGCAATGGAATATTATTCAGGAATAAAAAGGGAAGTGTTAAAAAATGCTACAACCTGACAAATCTTGAAAATATGCTAAATGAAAGAAAGCAGTCAGCAAAAAATGATAATATCTGATACCATTCAGATGAAATGTCTAGAAGAGCCAAATCTAGGAAAGAAAGTACACTGGAGCTGGAAAAGTGAGAAGGAGAGAGGGCTATAGGGGAGGTGAAAGCTCTCCGGTACAGGGGTTTGGGGTTTTGTTGTTAAGAGGATGGAAGTGTTCTAAAACTGACTCTCGATGGTCGTATTTATCTGTGAATATACTAAAAACCACTGAATCATCCACTTCAAGTGGATGAATAGTATAGTATGTGAATAATATTTCAATAAAGGCGTTATCTATGGAAGGTAGCGCCCTGGGAAATGACAGAAGCAAATTTGCAGCATCCTATCAAGTAACCTTGGACAAGACCTCCCCGCGCATGCGCACGGAGCTGCTTGGCGCTAGCAAAGGGCGGCTCGGAGGCGCCAGCGCTGGGTCCTTGCTGTCTCCCTGCTGTCACTGCACTGACGCCCCGGCAACAATCACTCTGTAGCAGCTCGGGGAAAGGGCGGGGGCCACTCGTCCGACGTAGAATAAAACCCGGAGCGCGCTGCCCGCGGCGCCGCGCCTCTGGCTGCAGATGTTGCGCGGGGTGCCTGACCCCCACCTTGGGGGCCATGCGCACCTAAGCGGGCAGGCCCCTAAGCTGCCGCAAGGAGGGTGGCTGATGACTGTCTTTCTTCCCCGTTTCTTTCCCAACAAAGGGTAACTGACCTCCCGCGTGATCTGGCCGGAGCGGAGGTTCCCTAAATACGTTTCCCGCTATTGTGCGCAGATGCGCAGAGAACGCAGAGAAGCAGCCGGACGCACCGGAGGGACGCGGGACACAGAGGCCCCGGTGGCTCCCTCCTGGGGCGGCCGGGGCGCCGCCCGCAGCGGATGGCGGGGGGTGGGGTGGAGGTTGGGGGTGTGCGGGGAGATGGGGGAGGGCTGTGGGGAGGGAAGCTGTAATTGAGGCGCAGCCCTGGTTCCCACGCTCCTATTGTTGGCGACTTTGTTTCCAATTCCCATCACGTGTGCTAATTAGTTAGAGCTGCTGGCTGGCTGGGAGGCGTGCGGCCGTCCTAAGAGCAGCAAGATCACTTCCTGTGGGGAGTCGGGCAGCCTGAATACTACACCGGTCTTCTTTCTCCTCTGAGCCTCCTTCTCTGCCTCTCTGGAGGGTGGGAGTGGGAAGGGAAGGGGAAGAAATGTAGATTGTGAGGTAAATGCCACTGAGTGGCAATGGCAACCAAGGGCGCGGGGGTGGGGGTGGGGGTGGCTGTAAGGGCGGGAATACTGGAAGAAGCAGGATTAAAAGAGAAATTCTCATTGAAGTTCTAACCTGATTAGGAAATGCCTTACAGAATCCCTTCCACAATTTTGCTCAGTGAGTCTTTTCCAGAATGAGATAATTGAGGAGAGGTATTTCATTCAAACAAAACAAAATCTGTTTCCACACTGGGAATAAGACAAACACTTGCATCCCTATATATAATGGGAGAGGGGAGGAGAAGAGGGAAACGCAGTGAGTCAGTGCCTCGTGGAAGCCTTTGAGTTTCATACGCTTGGGTGCCAAGCTTTTAGAAGGGCCTCAGGCATTTGTCAGAGACCACTATAAATATATATTTTTTAACTTGCTTTCTCTGTTCTTTGGCTTTTTGTTGGGTTCTAAGATTTAGTAACCTTTCCATTCTCACAGTGGAAATTCCCACCCTGAAGATACAAGATTATCCATACTTCTCTATAAATAAGAGGAAAGCTGGCTTTCGTAAGGACTCCTCGCGTAGCCATGTATGCTGTAGCAACAGGAAGAAGGTTCTGCCCTTGCCTTGGAAAGTAGCAAAGCTGTGGAGGAAGGTCAAGGGTGACTTCATTCATCCCGCAAGGATGTTTCTAGCATCTGCTGTTGCCAGGCACTTGGTGCGAGCTGAAGATGGAGAGATGAAACACCCAGAACCTGTCTTTAAGTCACTTGTAAATCTAGTTGAGGAGACAGATAAGTATGAAACTGATAATTTAGGAATGACTCAGAAGTGGAGGTCTGCATTGGGAACGTGAGGGCCAGAGGAGGGGCGCCAGAGCCCAGCAGGGGGATTGGGAAGACTTCCTAGAGAAGGAATGATTCATCTGACATTTCAAAGACAAATAACAAGTGGTCAAGAGAGGAAGGGAGAAAAGGGCATTCTGGGAAGAGGTAACAGGAGGTTCAAAAGGCCTACAGATCTTGATGGAGTATGAGGTGCTTTGCAAACCGGTGTGCTGCATCCCACAACTGTAGCACAGGGATGGAGGGGCAAGATCATAAAAAGTCTTGTTGAGGCATTCGGACTTTATCCTAAAGGCTAAAGATTTAAGGAAAGGATGAAGATCATCACATTTGTCATTTAGAAAGATAACTCAGGTAGTTGCTTGGAAAATGGGTTGAAGGGGCTCATGTTGGAGGCAAGGAGTGGAGGCTGAGAGCTAAATAAGAGACTGCAATGAGGAACCAGATGGGGAAATGGTCCCGATTCAAGAACTATTTGGGAGGTGAAACTGAAAAAACATGGGGACCAAACTTATTAATACTTAGGCAGTAAACAGCTAGAAAGAGTCTGGGATAACTCCAGGCTTCTGTCTTCACCTAGAAGAGTGATGGTGGGATTCACTGGGACAGGCAACTTGGAGGACAAAGAACAGGCTTGAAATGGAGTGATATGATGAGTTGAGTTGGGGCCATGTTGTCAGTGATTGGTGGGGCATCCAAGTAGTGATACCCAAGAGGCAGGTGTGTATATGGCTCTGACATGGAACTCAATTGGGATAAGGTGGGCCTGAGGTGGGAGAGGTAGCAATAAGGGACAGGAAAGTCACACTCTTGAGTGACTGCCCCTCTGCAAGTAATTTCTCCATATGCTGCTCCAAAAGGGACTCGGGAGGACTGAGTGATCCCATTTAAATGAAATCTCTAAAGGAATCAAATTCAGAAATTCGAGACTTCCCTGATGGTGCAGTGGCTAACACTCTATGCTCTCAATGCAGGAGAGGGGGGAGGCAGGGAGTGAGGGGGGTGGGGGTGGGGCGGTTATCCCTGGTAGAACTTGATCTCACATGCTGCAACTGAAAGATCCTGCATGCCACAACTAAGACCTGGAGCAGCTAAATAAATAAATAAGTAATAAAATATATTTTCAAAAATAATCAAATTCATACAAACAGAAAGTGGATGATAGTTGCCAGAGGATGAGGCAAGGGAAAAAAAGAGACTTACATTTTAATGGTTACACAGTTTCGGGTTTGAAAAAAAGACTAGAGATCCATTTGACAACAATGTGAATATATTTACCACTGCCAAGCAGTGCATTTAGAAATGGTTAAGATGGTAAATTTTATCACTATAATTTAAAAAGGCAGTGGCGGTCTTTGGAGAGGAGGTAAGAACCCTACCATCAGCCTCTGGACAATATAAGGATGAAATTTGACCTTTGGCTAAGATGCTCTCACCCATTATTGATGGGAAGGTTAGTTAGAATAGACATTTCAGAACAGACAATATGAATCAAGAACCTGAAAAATGTTTAGGCCCTTTGATCTACATATTCCACTGCTTCAGATCAACTCCAAATAACAAACCAAACGTGGGGGGAGAAACTGATTGAAGATAATAGATATAATTTTTAAACTCAATGTTCAATAATAGAAAAACAAATGTAGTAAAATAACATACAACTGTTATAAATGTTTAGAATTTATAGCAATGTGGAGAAAAATTTTAAACTAAAGAGAAATATAATTCAAGACACAGAACTATATTCATGTTGATACTTTGATCACAACTATGTTAAACACAATCTATATACAGAATAAAAACCTGGCAGAAAATATATTCATATGTTATAGTAGATATTTCTGGTTGGGCTCATAGGCGATTCTTTTCCATGTACTTTTCTAAATTTTCCAAATTTCCATATTAAGCATATATTACTTTATAATGGAAAAATTAACCTATATAAATTTTTTCACAAAAAGTTCTTCCAGTCATTTGACTGGTGATTTGCATTTAGTTCAAAGCTGCAGCAGGTTGTTACATAAGTGATTTATAAATGCATTAAAAGCAAAAGGGAAGGTGAAATCATCTTCCAGTAAAAACTTAGAAAGACTTTGAAAACTCCTTCATTTGAATATCTATTTCTTTTTGCTGCTCTTCTGTGGGAAAGAGGAAGCAGAAGATCTTAGCCTCAGGAAGTGATGTCGAACAGTTAGCTGATTATAAGTGCTTGAAAGGCAAATTAAGGCCTTCCCTTTAATTGGATGTAATTGGTTAAATATGGTAATAGACCACCTGTAGCTGAGACGCAGCCAAGCCCTGAGAAGCCCCTGAGACCACAGCTTGGTGTTGACCTGCCTGAAGGTCAGCCGGGATGGGCTTTTGATTTCATCTCAAGTTACACAGGCTGTGTCACAGAGAAACATTCTAATCAAAACCTGGGTGTACAATTTGGTTTAGAATATGTTGACCAATGGAAAAAAAGTTATAGAATTTTTTAAAAAATTTATTTTTAGAAAATAATCAATCACGAAACAAGTAATACAGCTTTCTTGGTGCCTCAGACGGTAAAGAATCTGCCTGCTTTGCAGGAGACCCAGGTTCAATCCCTGGGTTGGGAAGATCCCCTGGAGAAGGGAATGGCAACCCACTCCAGTATTCTTGCCTGGAAAATTCCATGGACAAAAGAGTCTGGTGGACTACAGTCCATGGGGTGGCAAAGAGTCAGACACAACTGAGCGACTAACACACACACGCAAGTAAACAATGCTTCCTATATGCCAGGTACTTTAGTAAGCATTTCTTGTATAATGAACTTCAGTCTGTGAGATAGATTCTCTTACTATCATCAGAATCAAACCCACTTTGCAAATGAAAACACTGAGGCACAGAGTGAGCTTGGCTTGAGGTCACACAGCTTGTAGTGGTAGAGCTGAGACTTGAAGCCAGGCAATCTGAGCTTATTACCATCTACGTTCCTAGTCCGTACAGTATGCTGCTTCCCGAGATCTCCTCACTTGTTATTTGTGAATTCCATACACAACACAGGCTAGACCTTTCATTTGGAGCAATATGTCTTCATACACTCCCATCTCCTCACGGCATCAGAATGATTGCAAAAGTAGCTTTAGGGAGGTGAAAAAGCCCATTCAAGAGTGCATCCACTGGGACTTCCTGGTGGTCCAGTGGTTAAGAATCTGCCTTCCAATCACGAGACTCGGTTTCAATTCCTGGTCAGGGAACTAAGATCCTACATACTGCAACTAAGACCACACCCCAGAACTAGAGAAAAGCTGGCATACCACAATGAAGACCTGATGCAGTCATAAATAAATATTAATATTTTTAAAAACCAATTACATCAGCAAACCTAAAATTCCCAAATGACAACAAATGTCACAAACCCTACTCATACACAGTCTCATTTGAGCTTGAAGCATGATGCTAAGGTGATTTAATAAGGAGAAATTAACTGAGGACTCCCTTGGAAGTAGAAAAGTGTTCACACGTGGTTTTGCCACAGTGTGGCAGAGCCATCCTTAACACAGCTAGGATAGCATCTGGGTTGGCAATGTAAGAAACTCCTAGAAGAGTGTATAGCTTCTTGAGTTCATCTTCTTATTAACTAGGATATGTTCTCAGAAATTCCCCAGTGACCTCAGCACCCTTTGGACTCTGTTACTAAATGGAAACAAACATCAGGATGCAAGTTCAAAAATAAGCTTCTTTTCTCCCCAAACCAATTCTTCTTCCCAGATTTCTAAACCAGTAAAGGGCACCATCGTGACCTAGTTACCTAAGCTAGTGGACATTGTGGTTGGCTTCCCAACATCTGTTCCACCTGCCCCCCCCCCTTATGACGGTAAGTCCACCGCAGTAATCTCATGTCCCATGCTAGTGACTGATGGGTTCAGGGAGGGCAGGTCTAAGGCAATCTAGGCCAAAGAAGCCTGAGAAGAGACTTGTTTTGAACTTCTCAGGAAGAGAAACCAATCTCCCCACCCCTGCCCCACCTTCATCCCCTGTGAACAAAAACACATCCCTAGGGATAGTCATCTTTTGACGTGATGGGAAACCAGCCTCAGGATGAAGCCGATGCTGTGGATGGCAAAGTGGAGAGACAAGGAACGTTGGGCTATTGAATTCACAAACCCTAAAATGAGTCCTAACATTCAGTCTTCTATTATTTGAGAAAATACATTTCCTTTGTTTTTACCAGTGTCCTTTGTGATTGTCGAGGGGCTTCCCTGGTGGCTCAGATGGTAAAGAATCTGCCTGTAGTGCAGGGAACCTGGGTTCAATCCCTGGGTCCGGAAGATCCCCTGGAGAAGGGAACGGCTACCCACTCCAATATTCTTGCCTGGAGAATTCCGTGTACAGAGGAGCCTAGTGGGCTATAGTCCATGGGGTCGCAAAGAGTCGGACACAACTGAGCAACTGACACTTTCACTTTAACTTTGTGATTGTCAGGCTTGGGCTGAAAAATTTCCTGTCCTTTTTCCCCAAACTTATGTAAGACTATTTCCTGCTGTCTATTGCTGGTGCCCAGCACAATGCCAAACAAATAATGTAAGTTCAGTAAATATTTGTAGAATTTAAAAACAAAACAAAAAAAAAGAGGAAAGATGTCAATTATATGCAATGGAAATCATCATCCTTACTGATATATTTTGCAGATCCAAACAATCATCAAGTCCAGTCTGTTCTTCCTAAATATTTCAAAATTCACACACCTCTCTTCATCCCCATTACCAATAGTGATCTCATTCAGGACACCATGGAAGTCTCTCCTGGGTTACTGCAAAGTTTTATTTCTAAAATCCTTTGGCTCATTGGAATAGGCCTGAAAACAGAGTAAGAAAAAGAAGTGTGGAAGGGTGAGTCTATGGTAGGCGCAGCAAGAATTTCCTTGCCATGTCACAGGGCAGATCCAGAGTGCATGCCACCATGCTTCACCCCATCCCGTAATACATCTGGAAGCAGCCCTCTGTTCCAGTTTTCTTTAACCTGTGGGTCTTCCATTGACTGCGCTCTCAAGACTACCTGCCTGTGGTCTTGTCACTCCACTCACATCCTTATCTGCAATATATCCTTTCCACGGCTTGTCTGCTGCCTTGGCAATGACCCCAAATAACGAATCCTCAGCCCAAGTTAGGAGTCTCACTGGCCTTGGACCTGCACAGCCTTTATGGTCTAACTTCACTCAGATACACCAGGGCCATCTAGCCAGGAAATATGGTTATTTCCATCAGTTCTAATTTCAGTTCTACTCTGCAAATGCTAATCTCTGCTGGGAACATTCTAGACCTCAAAAAGGGAAGACAATGAGTTTGTCCTGCTCTCTGTACCCCAGAGTATGGTACTATTTGTTAAGTGAATCAAATATATATTGATGAATATGTTTATACTCCAGCAGCTCACAATCTACTGAAGGGATAAACATGAAGTCGGTCTACCACATGGCTCACTGGTGTGTATATAAAAGGCAAAAATAAAAATAATAACATACATTGATGTTGTATGGCCTCAGCACATCTATCTGGGGACAGATTCAGGGCAATATTGAGCTACTAGCTTCTCTCAACCCTTTTCTACCTCAACAAAACTAATAATAATATCATCGTATTATAGAAATGTTACTATGATTAAATGAGATGGAGCAAGAGAACATGTTTTGAAAACTCCCCAAAAGTGTCAAGTTTTTGAATTCTAAACTCTTCCAGTTTTACTTTCCTCATCTGTTAAACGTAGTAGAAATACCCACCTACTCATGAAACTTTAAGGCATGGATAGATGGGACTTCTCTGGTGGTCCAGTGGTTAAGAGTCTGCCTGCCAATGCAGGGAACATGGGTTTGATCCCTGGTCTAGGAAGATCCCACCTGCCACAGAGCAATTAGAGCCATGGGCCACAACTACTGAGCCCTCGCCTAGAGACTGTGCTTTGCAACAAGTGAAGCCACTGCAATGAGAAGCCCACACACTAGTGTAACCCCGCTCCCTATAACTAGAGAAAGCCTGAGCGGAGCCAAAAATTAAATAAATAAATAAAAATAATAGCAGTCCGTAGCCATGTGGCAACTTCATTGTAACTTTATGATTAACAGCTTGGCATTGAAATACTCTATAAAGTTAATAAAGTTACTGGTATAAAGTTAAGACTCTATAAAGTCTTTTAAGCCTTATACTTTGCTATTGATCTCTTAAATCTGCAGGTAACAGGAACACTGATTTACTGTGTTCTCCCACTGATACTATAAGATTGGCTTTTCCCTTATATCACACAACTGTTTCATTTTCGCTTCCTTGTAATTACATAATAGTCAGCAGCAAGTGAGCCTTCTCTGATTCACAGTGACTCTATCCCACAATCAAGATCTGCCCCTTCATTCACTGCTCACATCTGCGTATTGAGTGTGGTTGCTAAGCCTAAGGTCACGGGTGGTAGGCATGGCCCTGACCCTCTAGGAGGTTATACTCCAGGCAGTTGCTGACACATACAAATATTATTACATATTATTACAAATATTATATTATTATATACAGCATCTTACACATTCAAATATTAATGTATGTAAATCTCGGGCAGTCTCCTACATGGGTGGCTAATGTCATGTCTTTTCTAATATAAAGAGCTAAAGGTAGTAAGGTTTTAAATTAAGTCTAATTTTCTGAAAGCATAGCCAGCATTTTAGAGGGAAAAAAACACTGGAAAACAAAAACGCTTCAGGAGTAAAAATGCTATAAAATAAATTCCAGGAGTTGTTACATCTTTAAAGTAATAGAATAAACGGGTGCCTAAAGATACCACAGATCAGAAACAAAAATCAGCCACAAAGAGACTTCCCTGGTGGTCCAGCGGTTAAGACTCCATACTTCCAATGCAGGGGGCACAGGTTTGATCCCTGGGTGGGGAACTAAGATGCCACATGCTGTGTGGCATCGCCGAAAAAACTTCTTAAAAAAATAAATAAAAATTTAAAAATCAGCCCAACAACCATACAGCACAGAACAGACCTCTTTGGGATTTCTCCAAAACCTCATCACTCTCATAACCCTGGTGCAGTGCACCTGTCTTTCCTTCCCCAAGGGGGTGCCTTTGCTTAGTCCTGTGCAATCAGAGGGCTGACTCTTCTCCAGTGTCTTCTGTGCTTCTAAGTGGGAAGTCTCCAGGGCAGCCTGAAAGAAAAGGGCAGAACTCATATTCACACCTTTTCTGGAACACAGATCCCACCAGCCACTGCCCCCCACGACTCTCACGTGGCCCAGCAGTGTGTACACAAAGCTGGCTCCTGAGGGGCTGGTGTCCTGTCTGAGGAGGATCACAGTATAGGAGGACACAGTGGGCTTTCTGACTCTTGTCAGCTGCCCTTGAACTATACAATGGGAAAACTTCAAGGCACTGGCCTCCTGGGAAAGGGGGCAATCCAGTAAGTCCCTTGTCATTGCCCCACAACTACTTTCAAACAACCCCCAATATTCCAGGTGATACAAACAACCCCCCATATACTCCTATGGCCCCTCGTAGGTACGAGAAACACCTGGTACCCGTCCACCTCCCAGGGCTAAGGTGATGTGAATCCTGCTCCTCTGGTTTAAGTGTCAGCACCAGCAAAGGATCCAGACCTCCGGTCTCTTTACTCGGGGATCTGAAGGTCATCTCTTACTTAATAACACTAACACTAGAATGTTCACTTCTTTTCTCAACGTTGTTGTTGTTTAGTTGCTAAAACACGCCTGACACACACACAGCACCGTCTAATAACATACTGACAATCAGATATTTTCCCGACTAGCAGGACTCAGACCTCAGACATGGAGGTGCAACGTCTCCTCCCTGCTGTGACTTTGGAGACACCCCAAAGAGATCCTTTCTCCGTTGTCTGGTCATTTGTCTGATTTTTGTTTCCGGTCTGATGCCAAGCATTGCCTCTCGATATAAGCAAGCAAATGACTTGGGTAGCATTCTTTGGATTCAGATTATCTGAGAAAAGAGAACTTAGAGTTGGGGTGGGGTGGACTTTAATCTCCCAGTGCCCCGAGCTTATTTAACATCTTCGAGTACAATGGAAAGATACTGACGTTTTCTGGGTGGGTCTCAAGAACATCACTTGATTCGCTTCACGTTTCTCAGACAAGACTTTGTTATACTAACCAAAGGATAATAAATGTCATCCGGTGACAGAGTCTGAATCTATGAGCTTTGGGGGAATGTCCATTTTGTAGGAAGAGAGGCCAGAGACTCGAGGTTGGGGGACAGGCAGGAGGTAGCCTCCATCCTCTGAGCCTTCACTCAGTGCGCTTTGGAAGCCCAGGGTGAACAGGCTAAACCTGCCAGGAGCAGCATGATGATGGTTCATCCAGCTTTCTTACTGGGAAGACGCTGGGTCCTGACAATGACTCACCTCACAGGAAGGAGGGTGGTTCACCGAAAGAACCACACAGCTCACTCCATCTTAATTTGGGGGGCAGGGATTTCAAAACAGATGGCCACAGTCCACTCAGTTTCATGGGTATGACTAGCATTTTTAAAAAAGAAGTAGTAAGCTATACTTCAGAGTATAATAGAAAATATCATGGTGCATTGCACATAGTAAAGGTAACTATTGTGAAACTTTTTTTACATTAAAACCTTTTTAATGGAAGTACAGTTGATTTACAATGTCATGTTAATTTCAGGTGGACAGCACAGTGATTCAGTTACACACTCACACATATATGTATTTTCAGATTCTTTTATTTCAGATGAGTTGGCATGTAGGTAATGTATCATCGTTATTGTTGTTGTTCAGTTGCTAACTTGTGTCCAAGTCTGCGATCCCATGGACTGCAGCACGTCAGGCTTTCCTACCTGTCACTATCTCCCGGAGTTTGCTTAAATTCATGTCCATTGAGTCAGTGATGCCATCCAACCATCTCATCCTCTATTGCTCTCTGTTTTTGCCTTCAATCTTTCCCAGCCTCAGGGTCTTTTCCAATGAGTCAGCTCTTTGCATCAGGAGGCCAAAGGGTTGGAGCTTCAGCATCAGTCCTTCCTTCATTGTAGGGCAGGTCTTTTTTCCTTTGGCTTATTTATTAATTTATTTTATTTCTGGATGCATTGGGTCTTTTTTGCTTTTGTTCAGGTTTTTTCTCTAGCTGCAGCAAGCAGGGGCTACTCTTTGTTGCCGAGCGTGGTTCTAGGGCACTCGGGCTCAGTAGTTGTGGTACAGGGGCTCAGTTGCCCACAGGCAAGTGGAATCTTCCCAGACCAGTGATCAAACCTGTGTCACCTGCATTGACAGGCAGATTCTTATCCACTGCACCACCAGGGACGTCCCAGACTGGGTCTTAATGGCAAACACATTTCTGTCGAGGATCCTGGTCAAAGCAGACAATGAGCAAGGCGTGCTGTCATTACTGTTCAGTCCTCCCTTTTTCCACTTTGCTCTTTTCAACCCTGCTTTCTCAGTATTGCCAAATAAACAGTGCATTTCCTTCCTCATTCTTGATCAATCATATTCCCCAAATCTACCTTCTAATCTTTGCACACCTAGTCAGGACAGCACCTGGCATGAAAAGGTGACTTTAAGACAAATACTGTTTTTTAAGATGTGGCTTCCCTGGTGGCTCAGTGGTAAAGAATTCGCCTGCTAATCCAGGAGACACCATTTGATCTCTGGATTGGGAAGATCCCGTGGGGAAGGAAGTGGCAACCCACTCCAGTATTCTCACCTGGGAAATCCCATGGATAGAGGAGACTTGAGGGCTACAGTCAGTCCCTGGGGTCACAAAGAGTCAGACACGACTTAGCAGCTGAGCACACAAGATGAGAGTAGCCTGAGTAAATGTGTCTGTCACAAAAATTCTGAACAGTTTTGCAGAATTTAACAAACTGATCACACACACACACACACACACACACACACACACACACATGGGTTTTCCTTTATCTGGTCAAGGTAGCAAATGGTAGAATGATTTTAGCATTTGGTTTTAAGGTTCATGGGAGTCCTATGTATGGTGGCATCCTCCATTTTTAGGATTCTAAAATTTGGTATATTTGCAAATGCCCTGCATGGCCAGTGAGATGGACTGACTTTGTCCCTGTGGCATGTGTGATAGCAGAAACAGACTCCTTCCTGGGAACTTTGCTGCAGCCAAGGGGTTAATCCTTCCCCCCACCCCCACCCCTAGCTGAGCCTGACTCGGTGTGAACCACAGCCACCCCCTCACAGCTGTCTTAGCTTCTCAGGAACCTGACAAGAAGCATGTCTGTCTGACCTAAACCTCACCTGTTGTAATGTGACTCCGCTTCATTCATTCACTGTCAGGGAGTCAGTGGATGGTTCTCAAGTCCCTGCAGTGGGCTCAGTGATACACGATGCCATGCAGAGCCTGGGCTGCACACACAGCCCAGCCACAGGGACAATGCACCAAGCCACATTTGCCAGGCTATCACTTGTGTGATAAAGGCAGTGGAACTCTAGGTGCACAAGGAGGGGACATAAGGACTGGACTGAGGCGGGGGAAGGGGTCGGGTCCAGGGAGAAGGGAGGGGTTGTCTCCTGGTGGTGCTGGCTATGATTTGAAGTTGCAGAGATGGAGATGGAGAACTGTTAGAATCCTCTTCCTGAGAGTCACTTACCCCAAACTTCTGAGTCTTTTTCAATATTCTCAATTTGTCTGATTGTACTTTAAAAAATATGTTTCATTTTTAGAACTTCTTTTAGATTCACAGCAGATTGGGCAGAAATTACAGAGATTTCTTACATACCTGCTGTTAATTTTTCTTTTTTCTATTCAATTTTTGTGTATGCTAAGTCGCTTCAGTTGTGTCCAACTCTGTGCAACCCTATGGACTGTAACTTGCCAGGCTCCTCTGTCCATGGGATTCTCCAGGCAAGAATACTGGAGTGGGTTGACATTTCCTTCTCCAGGGGATCTTCCTAGCCTAGGGATCGAGCTTGCATCCCTTACATCTCCTGCATTGGCAAGCAGGTTCTTTACTGCTAGCGCCACCTGGGAAGCCCGTATCCAATGTTCAGCCCTCTCATCAATTCTGTGGTTGAAGTCTATTTTCTCTCTCTCTATGTATATTGTATTAAACTCTATGAAAGTAGGGACTATATCTGTTTCCTTCTCTCAGCATCTACAGGGTAAATACTCGTTCATTTAGTCAATGTGTGTAGCCCATTTTCCCTGGGCTTCATTAGGCTGAAATGGGGGCTGGAGCTGATGTTTAAAATGAATTCCAATTGCGAATTATGCCACAGACACCTTCCTCCTGCCGCCTGTTGTGGCAGCTCCATCCCCAGCAGGTCTCTCTGGCTTATGTCTGAGAGGGTCTGGTGATGTCCTCAATGTGACCAGGAAGAAGTTGCTGGAATGCGGCTACCACGTTGGGGGCCCCAACAAGCTGAAGTGACTCTGTGTTCTTCGCTGCCTTCCATGCCTCAAAGTTGTAGATGTGAGCCATGAAGAAGGGGGAAGAACACCCTTTTCTTCCTGTATGTCACCTCTGTTTCCCAGGCACAGAAGTAGTGTGACTTTGTGCCTTGTACTTGATGGGTTTGTAGCGAAAATATGTCTTCCCATATTTATTTACAGTTCCTTAAGTCAAGAGGTGGTATTCAGAGTCTCTTCTCTTTGAGGATCATTGAGATGTTGGTATTGAGTTCAACTTCCCAGCCCACCTCTTCCTTCGGGTGAACGAGCCCCACAAGTCCCTTCAGTACCCTCTGCAAAAGGGACCAACCACTCTGTTAATGGACCAGCCACCACCAGTCACATCTAGATCCCGGCAGTGACCATGTTCAACCTTGAGCTTGAACCACTAAATCCTTTCTTCCAAACAGAACCTTGGGCTGATGTAGAAACTTAGCACGAGCCTAACCAAGCCTGTGTATATGCCAGGCACAGTGTACATGATATTCTAGAGCTTGTGTGTGAAGCTCAGTGAATCCAAATGAACATGGCCAGTGCCTGAAGACTGTGGGAGGTCATTTAGCCTCTCTCTAACCCATGGACATTCTGCCAGTTGAGGAAGGGCAACTTTGAGAGGGAGTGTGGATCTAACCAGTAGACACCATCCATCCTATCAATACAACCGCAGTGAACGGAACCACTGTTACTCCTCAGATGAGGACAGCACTCAGCAGTGTCCTGATGACACACCCATCCATCTACCTAGGACATTCTCCGTTAAACTCTGATTTATCTAGTGATTTGTGTCTTATGCGTAACAGAGATCCATTTATAACATGGAGGCACATTTTACCTATTTATTTTTGCTTGTTTATTCAACAATCAGCAGATAGTTCTTGAATGCCTACTATGTGTTAGGGATTGTTCTAGTCAAAGTCAGAAACAAAAGAGATAAGCTCACTATTCTTGCGTGGATTAGTTGCTCATTCATGTCCAACTCTTTGAGACCCTGTGGACTATAGCCCATCAGGCTCCTCTGTCCATGGGATTCTCTAGGCAAGAATACTAGAGTGGGTTGCCATGCCCTCCTCCAGGGGATCTTTCTGACCATGAGATCAAACCTGGGTCTTCTGCACTGTTTAGGCAGATTCTTTACTGTCTGAGCCACCAGGGATAGTGTAGCTTACCATAAATAAAAGCAAACCATAAGTAAGAAAACTAGCAAATAACAAGGTAATTAATTTCAGATAATCATAAGTTCTATGAAAAAAGTAAACAGAGCAACATGATATAAAAGGTGGCCAGGATTGGCTGCCTTGTATTATTCCCAGCGCCCTCCTCCTTTGCACTATCTAGTGTATATGGTGGAAAGAGTAAATGCTTGTGTCTCCAACATCCTTTACTGCTGGGGGGAGGGGCAAGACTCTAGTCTGTGACTTCAAGCAGAATATCCTGAGGAGGGTTTCCCTGCCCCCGCAAAATGCAGAGCCACATAAGAGAAGATTTGGTCCTTTGAACTTTCTTTTCTCCTTGTCTGGGACACAGACATAATCCCCGAGGTGCAGCAGCTGGCTTGCAACCTTGAAGTAAATACCACAAGTGAGAAAGTCACTGGTGAGCTTCCCTGGTGGCTCAGATGGTAAAGAATCTGCCTACAACGCAAGAGGCCCAGGTTCGATCCCTGGGTTGGGAAGATCCCCTGCAGAAGGGAATGGCAATCCACTCCAGTATTCTTGCCCGAAGAATCCCATGGACAGAGAAGCCTGGTAGTCTTCAGTCCATGGAGTCACAGAGTCAGACACGACTGAGCAACTAACACACAAGAAAGTTACAATGTTAAGGCTGGCAGAGTAGAAAGTGAGAAAGAGCCTGCCTGAGTCCTTGATGGCATCAGTGAGCCTTGCACAGCCCTGACATAACTCCCCTGGATGTCTTAATACATGACACACGGATCTATCGGTTTATGCCAATGTTAGGTTTACTCTTATTCACAGCCACTTTCCTAACTAACAGACATGAAGCTCTGAGTGGAAAGCTTGTGGAAATTTCCAAAGTGCTCATGGAAATCTGCTCTAAGAAGATGACATTTAGTTGAGACCTGAATGATAAGGAGTCAGTCATGTGAAGATCTGGGATAAAGAATTCCAAGCAGAAAAAACAGTAAGTGCAAAGGCCCTGAGGCAGAAATAATTCTGCTATGTTCCAGGAATATAATCCAGTGGGCCTGAAGCTCCCGGAACAGGGGAGACTGAGGGCAGGCTGAAGGTCCAAGAGGCAGGCAGGGGCTAGATGACAGAAAGCCATGTAAGCCATGTCAAAACTCTGTATTTTATTTCAGTTCCAAGGAGAGATTTCACATGAATTTGAGATACATTTTAGAGGCAAAGCCTGCAACAGGACTTGTTGATGGACTGAAAGTAGGATAAGCAAAAATAAGGAATTAAGGATGACTTAGACTTTTATCCTGATCAAGGAATGGAGTCATTACTTGAGTGGGAAAGAATGTGAAAGGTCTGAATGGGGAAAGGAGATGCACAAATTGTGTTTTATGTTGATTTAAGGATGCCCATTAGAGTGGCAAGTGCCGTTGTCCTACAGGAAGCTGGGTACATGAAACTCCACGGAGAAGTCAGGGCTAGAGACAGAAATTTGGAACCATCCACACACAGATGGCATGTAAGTCACGACTCTGGACATGACTTCCTGAGCACTGGAGGCCACAAAGGGGATTAGGAAGAGTATCTAGGGAAGTGAAACCAAAGCCAGGAAGCACGGAGAAAAGAAGTATTTTGAGGAAAGTCTTAGCTCTGCCAACTGATGCTAAGAGTTGCAGAAAATCAGACAGGGTAGAGGCTGGTATCAGATGTATTTGGTTATTATGCTAAGAGCAGTTTCAGAAGAGAGGTGAGGCAGAAGCCTGGTTTGAGTGGATTCAAGAGAAAATGGGTGATGAGAAAATGAAGCAGAGACATCTGAGTACAGAGCAGTTCTCGCTGAAGGGAAGCAGAAAAATGGGACAGTGACTGCAGAGGGGTTGGGTTAATGGAGGACGTGGGTAGAGTTGGGTTTTTTATAATTTTATTTATTCATTTATTTTTGGTTGCACTGGGTCTTTGTTGCTGCGCTTGGGCTTTCTCTAGCTGCAGAGAGCGGGGGCTACTCTCCACTGCTTACACGGGCTTCTCATTGCGATGCCTTCTCTTGTGGCAGAGCATGGGCTCTAGGGCGCACTTGGGCTTCAGTAGTTGTGGGTCACGGGCTCCAGAGCACAGACTCAGTAGCTGTGGTGCACAGGCTTAGTTGCCCTGTGGAATCCTCCCAGACCAGGGATCTACCCCGTGTCTCCTGCATTGGCAGGTAGATTCTTAACCCCTGGACCACTCTTGGACAGAGTTTTTGGTTGGAAGATAGATCCTAGAGCCCTTGTCTGCTCAGCAAGGTGAATTGTACAAAGTGAGGTGGAGGAGTTGATAACAACTGAGCTCCCTCTATGTATCAGGCACTTAAATTGCTATTAAATCCTCTCAACAGGCCCATGGAGATGGAGCTTTCCACCCTCTTTCTGGATGGGAAGGAGGCCCTAAAACATGTTGGTTGGTATTTCAGGTTTGAGTGATGACAAACTCTGAGCTCTTCTATTTGTCAGCTGTGTGCTTTTGACTGGTATCTTACCTCTGTGTTTCAAAACAGCATTCACCTCAAATGACTGATGAGGATGAAAATGAAATGATCTGCGTTAAAAAATGCACAAGGCCTCACACACAGTGAGGGCTCAACAAACATTAGTCCTTTGCGGAGATGAGGAAAGACAGCCTCAGAGGTGAAGGATCTTCCTTTGTTGAACAAATATATTGAGTTCCTACTTTTCACTAAGCTTTTTGCGAAGAGGAAGTACAGCAGTAAACGAGGTGTGAAGTAACCAGGCCTCACAGAGCTTGGAGCCGACAACGGTGATGATGACGGCAGTAAACCCTTCGATAGCTAACATGCACTTTCTACACGCCAGGCTCTGAAGACTTCATGAAAAGTGAAAGTGAAAGAGACAGTTGCTCAGTCGTGCCTGACTCTCTGTGACCCCATGGACTGTAGCCCGCGAGGCTTCTCTGTCTGTGGAATTGTCCCGGCAAGAATACTAGAGTGGGTAGCCATTCCCTTCTCCAGGACATCTTCTCAACATAGGGATCGAACCCCAGTCTTCTGCATTGCAGGCAGATTCTTTACCATCTAAGCCACCAGGGAAGCTCTGAGGCTTCATAGTAATAATAAAAGCAGAATGCCTTGTTCCATTTTGTCTTTCTATTATGTCATCCTTCCCAAGGGTATCATTTGGTAGAAGAATGAAACCCAACTCTAAAGAAATAACTGTGGTGTGAGGACATGTTATTGAAAGGAAAACATTTAGAGGTGATGACTAACCTTCCTTGCTTTCTCCACGATTTTCCAAAGATCCTATCAGAAACAGGTTTTAGGAATTGTTTTTCTCTGCATCCTGCTTTGTTTCCCCTTCCCTGGTTTCTTCTCATATTGTTTAATTAATTCATGACACAAATGTGACAGGCACCTTGTTAGGTCATTGGGGTGTCAACAACCAGTATTATGGACTGAATTGTGACCCCCACCAAAATTCCTATCGTGAAGTTCTAACCCTCAGTACTTCAGGATGTGACTGCATTTGAGACAGAGTCTTTAAAGAGGTCAAGTTAAAATGAAGTAATTAGGTTGGGTCCTAATATGATATAACTGGTATCCTTATGGGAAGAAGAGATTAGGACACAAACACCTTCAGAAGGAAGACCACATGAAGACACATGGAGAAGATGGCCATCTGCAAGCCAGCGAGAGAACTCAGAAGAAAGCAATCCTTCTGACACCTTGATCTCAGACTTCCAGCCTCTAGAACTGTAAGAAAATAATTTTCTATTGGTTGAGTCACACTGCCTATGACACTTAGTTATAGCAGCCCTAGCAAACTAATACAATAAGCATTATAAAACACAGCATTGTAGAGGAGCTGAGCGAGTTCATAGCTAACTACACGACAAGGTAAAGCAATGCCAAACTGCTGGAGAAGTTCTAAGGTTAAATCCCTGGGCACCAAGGATACAGACGCTATTTCCAAAGGCTGTGCAGACAGTCAGGGAATGATCTAAGGAAGAAATAGATTGTGAACCAGGACTAGAATGACTCACAAGGACTTTATGGGATTGGAGACAAGGGCATTCTTGGAGGGTGGAGCAATGAGTCATCTTTCTAGTACGGTCTCTCTTTTTGTCCTTCTTGTGCATTATCCTTACCAAGCTCTATAACCAAATTATTGTCATATCATTATTGCATTAGTAAACAAAAGTTGGGACTTCCCTGGTGGTCCAGGGGCTAAAACTCCATGGTCCCAATGCAGGGGGCCCAGGTTCAATCCCTAGTCAGGGAACTAGATCTCACATGCTACAACTATGACCTGGTGCACCCAAATAAAATTAATTAATTAATTAAATAAATGTAAGTTTATTAAAGGGGTTTTCAAGGAGGCTCAGTGGTAAAGAATCCGCCTGCCAAGCAAGAGACATGGGTTTCATCCATGAGTCTGGAAGATCCCCTGGAGAAGGAAATGGCCAGCCACTCCAGTATTTTTGCCTGGGAAATCCCACAGACAGAGGAGCCTGGTGGGCTAGAGTCCACGGGGTCACAGAGAGGTGGATGTGACTTAGCAACTAAACTACCACCACCAAGTTTCTTAAGGAGCAAAGTGTCACTGTCCCCATTATTCAGGTGAGGAAACTGGGGCACAGACAGGTGAAGTAACTTGTCCAAGGCCACATAGCTAGTAAGTGGCAGAGCCAGATGCACACCCAGCTTTCCTCTCCTTCACTGGTCTAATGACTGAGACCAGGTTTGATCAAGGAGCAGGGCATAGACTGAGGCTCTGTGAACACAGCGTAGAGGAAAGTAGGGACTTTCTTTCCACACATATGGGTGGAATCAGAAGGACAGAGCTTGGCAATAGCTTGAGAAGGAAAGAAAGGTGAAGGAAGTTGTTTTTATTTTTGAGGAGAGGAAAGATGAGAAACTGTAGGTTTCTAAAAGGGAGATAGGAGATAGCTGGCAAAAAAAGTTCCAGAAGGAGAACAGAAGTCTTTGATAAAGCCTAAGCCTTCTCGGGGGTGGGGGTGGGGGGGGGGGGGGAGGGTATTGAGGGTAGTGAGGACAGCCTTGGAAGGAAAAAGGGGAGTTTCCTCTGAAATGAAAGTGGAGGAGACCTAAAGGGAAGAGATTACAAGATAAGGATGCAACAGCAGTGTTCGCCCCCAGCCCTGGGGTTGTGTTCTGTTCTCTCTCTCCTTCCTTCCTTCTTCTTTCTTTGCTTCTCTTTCTTTCTTTTTATTATTTCCTTCCTCCCTTTCTTTTTCAAAAATGTCTTTTATTATATCTTTTTTTTTTTTTCTGGGAAGTACAAGAGAGTTGGACACGACTGAGCGACTGAACTGAACTGAACAAGGCAAATGGGAGGTAGTGGATGGGGGTCTAAGGGGAGCTGTAAAGTTTGGGGATAAGACTCTGCGGGGTGTGGGAGAGACACTGAGAACAAGAAAAGGGCAGCCCAGAGTCCACTGCCTACAGGCAGCGTCAGTCTGTCCAGGTGGGCTCCGCCAAGGCACAGGGCTGGGGAAGGCAGGTGGTCAAGGGATCAGGGTGGGATTGGTAGGGGGCAAGGTCAAGGGGATCAGAGAACTGAGAATGGAGTAGAGGCTCTAAGGGACCGAGCAGGGGATGCAGCCTAGGGAAGTAAAGAGAGTAAGAGGGAAGTGAAAGCACACAAAACAGGAGAGTTTCCAGGACTAAAAAGTATCCATTCCAACATCCTCTGTCCAGGACTCACTAGATAGTTCCCTTTTATTTTTGTTATACAAATATTTAAAGTTGAGACTTCTAAGCATATGAATCCCAGATGGGATTTTGTTCTGATGCATCACTTACCGGATCACACTGGGAAGACAAAGCAGGTACGGATGGCACAAGATGTGACAGAGGAGTGTGGGGGGATGCACTGTTATTTTTAATGTTTTATTTTTCATTTATTCTTTTTAAACTTTTTAGTTTATATTGGAGTATGTGTGTGCTGTGTGCTGAGCTGTGTGACCCCAGGGACTGTAGCCTGCCAGGTTCCTCTGTCCATGGAATTTCCCAGGAAAGAATACTGGAGTGTGTTGCCATTTGGAGTATAGCTGATTAGCTATACTTGCGATAGTTTGATAGTTGTGATAGTTTCAGGCAGACAGCAAAGGGATTCAGCCATACATATACAAGTATCCATTCTCCTGCAAACTCCTCTCCCGTCCAGGCTGCCACATAACACTGAGCAGAGTTCCCTGTGCTCTACAGTAGGGCCTTCTCAGTTACCCAGTTTAAATATAGCAGAGTGTACACGCCCATCCCCAATGCCCTCTCTCTTCCTTCATTCTGTGTGTGCATGCTCAGTCACTTCAGTCACGTCTGACTTTTTGTGACCTCATGGACTGCAACCCGCCAGGGTCCTCTATCCATGGGATTTTCCCTGCAAGAATACTGGAGTGGTTGGCCATTTCCTCCTCCTGGGGATCTTCTCGACCCAGGGATCAAACCCACGTCTCCTGTGTTACAGGGGGAGTCTTGAGCCACCAGAGAAATGGTCGCACCATTTTCCACAAACATCATAATTAATGCAATCGGTACAGTCTCCTTGGAAGGCCACATGAATTCGGAGGATGCTGCTGTTTTCCACAGCATTCCTGACCTCCTCTTGGCCCTTTCCTTCATATCTCCTTACTTTTATCATGTCATCATCTCTCCACATGGATTTGATTTTGGTGGCTTTGATTTTTTTTTGAAAGAACCAAAAATCATTTAAGCATTGTTTGATAAGTGAGGTAGTCAACCAAACTGAGTATTGTACTTTGGGTCAAAAACAAAGTGACGATTAAATAATGAGACCAAATCTCTTGGGTAGGCAGATGGGTGGGGGAAGACTCATTAACTAGCCTGAGGGCAAACACTGGAGGAATTCTAACATAGTTTTGAGAGTACAGTGTAAACAAGAAGTTTGTTCTCCCAGGGCGAGTGTGAGAAAGGACATTTAAATGAATTAACCGATGTATTTGTTTAAAGTCTAGTCTTTCTCTAAAGTGACACCTGGCATTGACAACTTTCTGTATTGTGCTGAAAATTCCCATGTCTACAGCTAACAGACACAAGGTATAAATGCACTAGCTGGAACATGCAAACAAAAATGTGTACCAGATGTCATCCATGAACGGAAACATGATCTCTGTTTAATAAATATTCTTCACAGAAAAATACACCTGACCAAGAAAAAAAAATTTTTAATGACATCTTTACTATTGAGTTAGAGAAATAAAATTTTCTTTCTTGCATTTAACTCATTTTCATTCAAGATACTGTTTTCCTAAGTTGCTTAAAGTGTGAGATGGGGTGGTAATAAATGCCAGTAAGTAATAAAACTATGGTAAATTAAAAAAAAAAAATCTTTTCTAATCCACCAGTGCTTCCTTTACATAGTATAGAGTCCTGGTCAATAGTCAAGAATTCTGACAAATCCAGGATTTTGCTCTTACCCTGTCATCAAGTTGCTGTGAATTCCTCAGCCGTCCCCTCAAAGGCCCTCTTCAGATCTGAACACATGCAGTATTTTCCTACGTATCTCTTATCTGCACTGCAAAATTCCCTTTTCTTAGCTTTTAGGAATAAATGAGCACTTTTAGCCCCTAATTACATGAAAGTATGTCATTTTCTTCTACATAAAACCCTAAAAATTGATATACCTTAGCTGTCTTTCATTTATTGAATTATGAAAAACAGATCAATTTGGTTCACTGCTATAAAATAAATTGCCCTCCTAGTTATTTTGTCGATTTGCTCAATTCAAAATTTGAAAAGTACAATCATGTCTTTTTGATATTCATATAACATTAGTACTTCATAAATATGAATCATGCTACTAACTGTGTTTATAGTGATGATGTCTAATTACTGTGGTTTGCATACTACACAACTCATCTTAAATTGTCAAAAGATTAGAAGAAATATTGGAAAGTATACTGCACATTTCCATCTGCAACGGATAGCATACTATAACCTGAACTTGATCTTTAAATACACATAATATTATATAAAGTATACAGGAAACTATTCCTGCCTCAGTCAAGCCAACACAGTTCTGGAGAAACTCATGACTAACTCCATGCAATAGAAAGAAGATTATGAAATTGTTCTATTTCAGACAAAAGGAAGACATCTTTTAAACATTTTCACATTTAGAAGTCTTTTTTTCACATTAACCTGGGTTGCTTTTTTTTTTTCTCTGTAAAAATAAGGGGAAACAATGGTGGTAAGTTTTCATTAATTATGCAAAAGCAAAAAGATTATGGAGGGGGTATTAAAACATGTTTACGTGATATTTGAGACAATAAAGGATGTAAATCTTTGAGAAAAGCAATAAAAATGCATGATTTTGCAAGGTAGCTTTGGTCAAGTGGGGTTTTTTAAATTATTTATTTATTATTTTTGGCTGTGCTGGGTCTTCGTTGCTGTGTATGGGCTTTTCTCTAGTTGCGGTGAGCAGGAACTTTTCATTTTGGTGTCCTCTCTTGTTGTGAAGCAGGGACTCTAGGGCACATGGGCCTCAGAATTTTTGGCACATGGGCTCAGTAGTTGTGGCTCTTGAGCTTAGTTGCCCTGTGGCATGTGAAATCTTCCCAGACCAGGGACCAGGGATAGAACCTATTTCCCCTACATTGGCAGGCAAATTCTTTCCCACTGGACCACCAGGGAGGTCCTGGCTAGTGTTTTTAATACTTGTATTCTAAGGTGGGTTGGCCATCCAGTATGTAAAGCTCCAGAACACCAATCCCATAAAAGACCACACTTGCTGGTAGTGGCAAAGCTATTTAAGAAATATGCTTGTTATAGAAGGGATCATGAAAACTGTCTTTTTGGAACTGATGTCCAGCTTTAGGGCTTCCATGGTGGCTCAGGGGTAAATAATCCACCTGGAGATGGGAGTCCTATCCCTGGATCTGGACGATCCCCTGGAGAAGAAAATGGCAACCCACTCCAGTATTCTTGCCTGGGAAATCCCATGGACAGAGGAGCCTGGTGGGCTCTAGTCCATGCAGTCGCAAAGAGTGGGATATGACTGAGCAACTAAACAACAACATCCAACTTTAACCACAGTAGTTTCTTCTGGAGGCACTAAAACATCATTTTCTTTCACAATAATTCATTCTCAACCAAGAAACCATCTGGGAATTGGCAAAAAAGAAAGAAAGAAAGTTTATTGCGCCACTCAGATGGAGAATCACCAGTAAGGAAAATAAAGAGAGTCAACAGCATACTTGCTTTTAATACTTCTTGGGTGGATTTCCCTGGACAGTCTGATTTTCCAGTATTTCCGCCAGATAAGTGGTTGGGCTTGGGGCATACTAATCTGTCTACAGCAGTCCTTCTCAAAGGGTGATTTTCTAAGCCAGGAGCACTCGCATCACCAGGGAACTTACTATTAATAGAAATGCCTCTCGTCATACCCCATAAGAGACCCACTAAATAAGAATCAGCAGTGTGGAGCCCAAGTATGTTAAGACATCCCCTCGTGGGTTCTGATATTAATACACACTGAGGGTTGAGAACCACTGGTCTCCAGCACATGGCCTGCCTAATTCTCATTCCACTCATTTTTCCTTCCTATCAATGCCCTTCGTTCAGCCCTAGACATCTAACTACATCCCACTCCTCCTCAAGTCTGACCCAGCTCTTTCTTTGAACTTTGGCAATTCCCTTACTTGAAACAGCATTGATCATTTACATCCCGCAGTTCATTACCTATATCTGAAGTGATTTACCTGTACTGTGTCTTACATTGTCCTCTAGATTATTTCCTACCCATGTTTCTTTTATCACCTTAACTGAATTAAAACCTGCCTCTTAAAGGCAGAAACTGTGTCTTTTACAGCTGGCCCTCTGTGTTCTCAGAGCTTGCATCCACAGGGTTTGCATCTGTGGATTCAACCAACCACAGACACAGCAGAGGATTGTCTGTATTAATCCTTCACCATTCAATATAAGGGACTTGAGCATCCTTAGATTTGAGCATCCCTTGCAGGGGCTCCTGGAACCAATCCCCATGGACACCGAGGAACAGCTATGTATTCTTACTTCCCATAGCATCCATCAGTGTTTAAGCTTTTGTTCATTCTCCTAATATGCCCTTTTCTTCTTCCCACTGACTTCCAAGTTTCCAAATTCTTGCAGTTTTTCAAAGTTCAACCCCAAACGCTTTTTCTATGGCTTTTTCTATATGTGGAAGTATTCTTCTTCCTTGAAAAAAGAAATCATAATTTTATCTTTTTAGTTTTCCACTTCATAGTGCTGTCATTTGCTCGTGCCTTCCCTCTCTCATCACTGAAGATGGAGATAATTGTTTTAAACCACAGTTTTAAGTAATGTGGGTGGGGAGGAATAATTTAGTTTGTTTCAGGGTAGGCATGTATGATTAGTTTATTTTCCCTCAATATTGAATGAACTCTGATTTGGGGTAATCCAACTATTTACATAGGAAGTAACTCTCACATTTCAGAGAGACTCAGTATCCCTCCTAGATGCATTGCGGATCTGGGACAGGGTCTGTGTGATGGAGACAATTGCTGCAATTTGTGTGGTCTGATAAGTGGTCGCAGAAGAGTAGACATGAAGTAACAGGAATCTGCAGGAAATCAAGCCATAAGGAAACCAGGGCGACTTGAAGTCACATGGGTGAGGAAGAAAAGAACCTCACCCCAGGGTAAGGACCAGTAGCAAAAGGCTTAATTGCTACCATGTCATGGTGTGAACCCACTGTGTCGCTGCCTGAGCTAATGGGAACCTGATGCAGCCAGCTTCCTGAGCCCACCAGTCCTGACTTCAAACACCGCAGCCCTTCGTGCAGGAATGGGCGGACTGGAGTCCCGGGCTTACTTCCTCTCCAACAAAGGAGCATCTGCCCCCGCCCCACATCCCCATCAGTTAAGGTAGGCTCCATGGGACACTGGCAGGGCTCTGGAACCAACACCCCCTGTTTTTCCCATTGAACACTCAATACTAACTTCCTGACCCCTCACTATGAAAATCTTCCAGACATAGTAGCCTCTCAAGAGCCTCTTTCCTGGTGGCTCAGATGGTTAAAAAATCTGCCTGCAATGTGGGAGACCTGGGTTCAATCCCTGGGTTGGGAAGATCCCCTGGAGGAGGACATGGCAACCCACTCCAGTATTCTTGCCTGGAGAATCCCCATGGACAGAGGAGCCTGGCAGGGGCTACACTCCATGGGGTCACAAAGAGTTGGACATGACTGAGCGACTAAGCACCCACACACAAGAGCCTCTGGCTCTCTCTGCTTACAGAGCCAGGAGCAAGAGAAAGCCCACAGGTCATTTGCCAGCAAATCCCACTGGGCCAACTGGGAGTGCAAATTGGGTGCAAAGGATTCATCACAGAGGGGACCTGCAGTGCCAGGAAAGAGAGATCTGGGGGGAGGGGAGCCGGAAACCATCCAAGTCTGATCCAAGTCTGGTTCTCCTGTTTCTACCTACATCTATCACTTCTGTTTTGCCACCAGCTCCTGACAGGAAAATGCCGAAGTGTCAGTCAAAGAATCCCTTCTGTTTATGTGACTGGAAAAGTGTTTACAGCCCCTAGTGTTTGGGGTCAGCCCCAAGCCCCCAGGGCGAGCAAGCCTTAACCCAAGTCTCCTCTCTGAGGAAAAGGGGCGGGGGAGGGGGGTGATTCTGGAACATCAAGCTTCCTGGGCTCTTTTTTTTTTTTAACTTCAATTCCCACCGGCAGCCTTGGTGTTTTTCCTTTGCTGAGATTTCTTAAGTTCCCTTTTTTACAGCACTTATCAACATGTAAACTCCACACGAGGGTGAAAAGGTAGGTGTTTAAGACAGACAGAAACAGCTGGGATAAACTGCCTCTTAAAAAGACTGTCTTAATGAAATGCATCTCTTTATATTGAGGGCATTTGTAAGCAGAATGGGGATGAAACTTGAGAAGATTACGTGATAACCAGGCTATATCCTGTGGAGAGAGAGAGTGTTTCTCTAATAACACAAAGATGAGCTTCTCGATAGTCTGCCAGATAGCCGTCTTCCGGCCAGTCTTCCTTGTGACTCAGGTTTTCTGTAGATTTGTGAGGATAGAGCTCATTTTCGTGGAGAGATGGGACTAAGGAAAGATCTGGAGCTCCTCCAGTTAAAAAAAAAAAACCCACCATTCTGCTTAATCAACTTTTGTTCCATCAGAATCAATATCCTGCAGAGGGTGGTTTTCATTGTTCTAAAGTCTGTTTGCAGGTGACGGAGCAAAGATATGGTTCCTGATAAAGACTTGCTGAAAAGGAAAAGAAAATACTCCTCAAAATAGCCCCAAAAGGGGGTGGGGGGGCTCCCAAACTGTCCTTTTACAAATAAGCTTCCTTTTGTGAGAAACTCTGCCTAGCTTTGCATTCTCAAGATTTGTCAGTAATTTGACAGTGAAACAACCCTTCTCTTCCCAGGGTTATCTATTATTTCTCACTGAAAGGGCTCAGCCATTTACTAAGCATCTAAGAAGTCATGGGTCCTCTCTGAACCTTAGTTTCTTTATCTTTGATAATAGTTCCCTACCCTGGAGGTTGTAGATGAGGTAGCGTGTTTGAAATTATCTAACCCATGGTGGACACTCAGTAACAACTACCCTACTTCTCTTAGTTTATCCACAGAATGGATCGGTGGCAGGTTAAAATCTGAACTGGGTTCCTGTTTGGGCTACATTATTTTTCATGGCCCTAGATAAATCCCCTCAGCTGGGATCTGCCCTGAACTTCAGTCTCCTCATTTGTTAAAACAGAATAATGATACCTCTTTTCACTTGAGAAAGGGCTTATGAGAGCCAAATAAACAAATAAAAATCTTGTAATAGATGTTTGTGTATTTGTAAATGATAAAGCATGGGCTTCCCAGGCGGTTTCGTGGTAAAGAATCTGCCTGCCAATGTAGGAGACACAGCTTCGATCCCTCCATCGAGAACATCCCCTGGAAAAGGAAATGGCAGCCCACTCCAGTACTCTTGCCTGGGAAATCCCATGGACAGAGGAGCCTGGCAGGCTGCAGTCCATGGGGGTCGCAAAAGAGTCAGACATGACTTAACAACTAAACAACAACAGCAAAATGGTAAAGCACACAAATCAGGCTAGTGATAATCATTTACAGCTTTCATAATTGGGTGAAAGGCATTAAAATACTGTTGAAACCACACATGTACATAATAAATAAAAGAGAAATGTTTATTTCATAAAAAACAATTATTGTTATCTTGTTCTAGCTTTGACTGTCTTTCGTTTAGTTTTTTAATTTTGGCTTTTTTTGATGAAAGCTTTTCTAGGGAAACTGTACCAACTGAGATGTTCCAAACACGCACTCCTGTGCTACAAGGAAGAAACCTAGAAAACTAAGGTCTCTTGAAGTTCAAAACATATGGATACTCACATAATTTATTTTTTTTCCATTGTAATGACTTCCCCCTGCCTCAGATTGTAGTACTTTCTAAAATTTATTCATTTATTTTAATTGGAGGGTAATTACTTTACAATACTGTGATGGTTTTAGCCACACATCAAGATGAATGGGCCATAGGCGTACATGGGTCCTAATTTCTAAAATTCCATTTGAGGAGAAGATTGTGTATTCACGGCACTCCTCTTTCTCTGTTTGGGCTTCCTCAGCTTCCTGTGGGGGATGATGGCGCTTGGGACCCAGCGTAGGTGGAACAGCTGGAGACCCTCCTCGCCTCCTGATGTCACAGCTTATCAGTGTTGACGGACAGAGCACATAAGGCCTTGCCTTCCTTGCTGACCAAACCAAAAGCACACTTCTCTATTTCTACCATGCTCTTTTTTTCTTGAAAAGGAAAGAGCCACTTCATTTAAAACACTGAAATATATTGGAAGCAATCGATGCATAAACGTCACTAAGCAAGTTCCACTTTTGGACTTCCACTCATGGTATAACCTAATTGTATTACCCAATCTTTTGCAGCTCTAAAGTTTTACGTAGTCAACTGTTGATCATCATCAAAAGAAGTATCATAGAGTCTATGAAAATCACAGGCACACAGGACCCTCCTTTTGATTTATGTTAACTGGGAGAGGAGTGGGAAGCTTGGATAATCTGCAAATTGAAGAATTTTGTTCTTGATGATGTTGTTTAGTCGCTAACTCGTGTCCAACTCTTTGTGATGCCAAGGACTGTAGCCCGCAAGTCTCCTCTGTCCATGGAATCCTCCAGGCAAGAATACTGGAGTGGGTTGCCATTTCCTTCTCCAGGGGATCTTCCCGATCTAGGGACTGAATCCATGTCTCCTGCACTGCAGGTGGATTCTTTATCACTGAGCCACCTGTGAAGCCCCAAATTGAAGAATGCCCATATTAAATGAAGAAAAATAAGTATGACACAAGTGGAACACACACAATTGATTAACACTTTTGGAAGAAACTAATCTCTGTAAGCTTTGTCTTGGGGCTGACTGTGTCACAGAATTCCAACTGTATATATGATATGTGACAACGTTTTAGTGGAATGCTTTGCTTTTGTTAAGTTAATTAAGAAAAGAAATATTACACTGAAGAAGTCTGAATTCACTTCTTCATCATAAGATTAATAGGTAAAAATCAATGAATTAATTGTTTATCCCATAAACCTTTAATAAGTACTTACTGTGTAACAGGTGCTGTGCTTGGTACTGCACATGCATTGATGAATAAAACAGACATGGTCCCTACCCTCAGCATTGATATTTTGATATTAAAACAGCATGAGCAACTTTGATCTAAGGAAGGAAAAACTGGTATCCACATTCATAGTAACTTCCATTTTAACCTGGACCAGTGGGTAGGAAAGAGTCTCTCCCTGGCCACTTGTTGAGGCAAACCTGAGGCTATCAGAGAGGCAGCCTGGCAAAGTCATTAAGACTATAGGCTCTGGAGTCAAACTGTCTGGGGTGAATCCTGGCTTCTCTCTAGCTGTGTGCTCTTGGGACAGATATTTGATCTCCCTGTGAATCTGTAAAATAGGGGACATGTTAATACCTACCTCATGGGGCTGTTGTAAGGATGAACTAAGTTAATAAAGAAAGCCATTAGAACAATGCATAGAAAAGAGCAGGTGCTTAGTAAATGTTAGCAAATCTTACCCATATCTGACATCATCTCCCATCTTAGCTCCATACACAGCTCAGGGTCCTGGTAGCAGCAGCAGCCTCTGGAAAAATCCTCCTTGTCCCTGACTGCCAATGGTTGGGTGATCCTCTGCCCTGCTCAACCAACAGCTGTGCATAACTCTAACCCTATACTGCCCCCTGGACTTGGAGTGCTTATTTGTATGTTCCATTACACCAGATGAGATGACAGGAGAGGATCAATCAATGTGTGTTAAAAGAACACTAAATCTTTTGATTTAGTGAATAAATAGAAGAAAGGGAGGAAGGAAGAAAGGAAAGAAAGATGGCTCAATCCTTGGAACAACCTCATCGGGATATGTACTTGTATCCTGTGGAGCAGGCAATAAGATAAACTTTTTAAAAGTGAAAGTCGCTCAGTCACATCTGACTCTTTGTGACTCCATGGACTGTGTCCATGGAATTCTCCAGGCCAGAATACTGGAATGGGTAGCCGTTCCCTCCTCCAGGGGATCTTCCCAACCCAGGGATTGAATCCAGATCTCCGGCACTGCAGGCGAATTCTTTACCAACTGAACCACTAGAGGAGCATGATGTATTTATTTTATTTATTTACTTTCTGGCTGTGCTGTGTCTTTGTTGCTGTACGAGGGCTTTCTCTAGTTGTGGCAAGTGGGAGTTACTATTTGTTGTGGTGCCTGGGCTTCTCATTGCAGTGGCTTCTCTTGTTGCAGAGCACAAGCCCTAGGTGCACAGGCTTCAGTAGTTACCTTGAGTGGGCTCTGTAGTTGCAGTTCATGGGTTCTAGAGCGAGGGCTCAGTAGTTGTGGCACTGGGTTCAGTTGCTCCATGGCATGTGGGATCTTGCTGGACCAGTGATCGAACTGGTATCCCTTGCATTGTGAAGCAAATTCTTCACCACTGGACCACCAGGGAAGCCCGAGATAAGCTCTTGAAGAGCCCTGAGTCTGATCATTGTTGCTGTTACTGAGTCCAAGCTCCTACTGCTCGCCACATGACAGGCCAATAAAACAAGAGAAGAGCTGTTGGGGCAAGGAGGGATACTGATTTTATTCAGAAAGCCAGCAGACCGAGAAGATGCTGGACTAGAGTCCCGAAGAACTGTCTTACCTGAGTTAGAATTCAGACATCTTTTATACTAAAAACGGAGGCAGTAAAATCAAACATTTCCTGGTTCTGGTCAGACTCTGGAAGGGATACTTAATTGCTTCCTTCTTGGCGTTATTCACAGGTAAGCCTAGTCAGGATGTTTCCTGTGAGCTAAACAAAGCTTGGTGCTCATTACCTGGGAGGCAGTATAGCCAGAGATGCACCATTACCTATAATTTAAGCTTATAGACAACATTTATTTAGTGATTAATCTGTAATAGAATACAAAGTTTCTTCCCTGTTGCCTTGCCTCCTCCAGACTCTACCATGCTCTGCTATTGGCCTGAAGAGATACAGGCAAGCAGAGATTGAGCTAAAAACCAGAAGCAGCTAACTCTTTTCTTCCTTAATACATATATTTTGTTGAAGTATAGTTGACTTACAACGTTTCAGGTGCACAGCAAGGTGATTCAGTTATACAAATACACATATTATTTTTGAAATTATTTTCCATTATAGGTTATTACATTATTATTACATCATTACATTATAGGTTATTACAAGATATAATTCTCTGTGCTATTCAGTTATAACAAGATACAGTTCCCTCTGCTATACAGTAAACTCTTGTAGCTTGTTGCATATCTAGCATTCTATTCATACTAAGTCAAACAAATGGAATCAAAATGTCATAAACTTTTCAGTTAGACAAAGATTCATAAGACTTCTAAAATATTATATATTGTACATATTATTTATATATATGTATACAAAAGCTTTTCTACTATGCTTGGTAAAGGCTTGAGAAAGAACATCAAAAAAAAAAAAAAAAGAAGAAGAGATGGAGAAATTGGAAAACATAAACTAAGTGAAGAAACATAACTAAATGGAAGAAAAGTTATGACCAACCTAGACAGCATATTAAAAAGCAGAGACATTACTTTGCCAACAGTGGTCTGTCTAGTCAAACCTATGGTATTTCCAGCAGTCATGTATGGATGTGAGAGTTGGACTATAAAGAAAGCTGAGCACCAAAGAATTGATGCTTTTGAACTGTGGTGTTGGAGAAGACTCTTGAGAGTCCCTTGGACTGCAAGGACATCCAACCAGTCCATCCTGAAGAAAATCAGTCCTGAATATTCATTGGAAGGACTGATGCTGAAGCTGAAACTCCAATACTTTGGCCACCTGATGCAAAGAACTGACTCATTTGAAAAGACCCTGATGCTTGGAAAGATTGAAGGCAGGAGAAGGGGATGACAGCGGATGAGATGGTTGGATGGCATGACCAACTCAATGGACATGTGTTTGAGTAAACTCGAGGAGTTGGTGATGGACAGGGAGGCCTGGCGTGCTGCAGTCCATGGGGTCACAAAGAGTTGGACATGACTGAGTGACTGAACTGAACTGAAACTAAATGAAATGGGAGTACTGAATATGAAATAGAAAAAGTGAAACAAAGGAGATTAAAGTAAAAGATCATCATATAATCCAGCTGTTTTTAAACATGACTACTCATTAGAAACATATCTGGAGCTCTGGAGAGAAAAAGCAATACCTGGGCATTTGCACTTTTCAAAAAGCTCCAAGATAATTTTGATATGCATCTGGATTTTAAAAAGTGATTACAGGTTTTTCTATTAAATCATAGTTTTGGTGATACAGAGTTCTATTATTTTTCTGTTGACCAATCATGACACAGTGGTATTAAGTGAATAATAGTTACATAATCACAATAGTAAAAGATGTTTATCAGTTTTCACAGTCAGTAGCCAGACCAAAAAAAAAAAAGATAATTACAATTGCAAGCCATAATAGGAACATGATTAACCTAAAAATATAAAACAATTACATAAAATTTAGGGGGTCCAGCAGAGTGATGTGATAAGGGGAAGTGCATCCATGCACACGTTTTCATCCACCCAGTCAGTCTATGTCTTTTGGTTGATACATTTAATCTATTTACATTTATGGTAATTATTGATATGTATGATCCTAGTACCATTTTCTTAATTGTTTGGCATTTGTTTTCTGCAGGTCTTTTCCTTCTCTTGCATTTCCTGCCTAGAGAAGTTCCTTTAGCATTTGTTGCAAAGCTGGTTTGGTGGTGCTCAATTCTCTTAACTTTTGCTTCTCTGGAAAGCTTTTGCGTTCTCCATCAAATCCCGATGAGAGTCATGCTGGGTAAAGTACTCTTGGTTGTAGGTTCTTCCCTATCATCACTTTAAATATATCATACCATCCCCTTCTGTTGAGTTCTGTTGAGTTTCTGTTGAGAAACCAGCTGATAGCCTGATGGGAGTTCCCTTGTAGGTTATTTGTCATTTGTCTCTTGTTGCTTTTAATATTTTACCTCTGTCTTTAATTTTTGTCAGCTTGATTACTATGTGTCTTGGTGTGTTCCTCCTTGGGTTTATCCTGCCTGGGACTCTCCGTGTAAAGGCAGCTAACTTTTCATACCACTTTACCTTCCATGAACTCTGACCACACCAGAGACCTGCAAACAGTCTTAAGATAGCATCTACATCAACACTCTGTCTCTAAGTGCTTGAATCCCTGCATTTTGCAAGAGGGATGGTTATCCACAGCTTTAAGCGTATATTCAAGTCTGGAAAAAGCATAGTTCCCCTTGGTAGTACTTGCTTCTGGATACTTTTCAACAGAAATGACCTTTCTTAAGCTGCAATTCAAGCCCATGATTGATGGCCTCAAAACTGGTTCATTCTTTCAAGCTCTGGTTCACCAACAGCATTATATTTTTATTAACTATTTGCACTCCCAAGCAAAAAATTAAAAGTTAGTTCCCCAATACCAAAGATCCCTGACATGTCAATATTTATCAAACGCACACACACATGCTGAGAGAGGGGAGAAGCTAGAGATTATGCTTGAAATCATATAGATCCTAGTGCTGTAATGAAAACAAATCACAAGACTTGTTTGCTGAGATCTCTGAAAAGGGTAGGTATTATTTTTTGTCAGGGTAGAAGTTTCAACTAGCAAGAGCTTTTCATTTCCTCAATCTGAATAGAAACAAACAATAGAAAAGCAAAGTATAGTTTTTCAAGTTGCAAAATTGAGCTCTTCACAGCTTCTTTTCTCTCTCACTATTCTTAGTTTTCTGCAAACAAGTTCACTTTTGGTGTATAATGAGCTATCCCCATATCTTCATGGCCAGTGCCCATGTCCTACTTCTGTTTTTTTATTTTTATTTATTTATTTATGGCTGTGCTGGGTCTTCCTTGTTGTGCTTGGGCTTCCTCTACTTTGCTGCGAGCAGGGGCTACTCTCTAGTTGTGGCCCACGGGCTTCTCATTGCAGTAGCTTCTCTTGTTGCTGAGCAAGGGCTCTAGGGCACATGGGCTCATTAGTTGTGGTGCATAGGCTTGTGGAATCTTCCCGGGCCAGTAATCGAACCCATGTCCTCTGCATTGGTAGGCAGATTCTTAACCACTGGACCCCCAGGGAAGCCCTCCTGCTTCCATTTTAAGGAATAAGACTTCTTAATCACTGTTCTCAAAGTAGTTCATCCTTGTATTAAATGCTTGCTTATTCACCCAGTAATTACTTACTGAGCTATGGCAGATACTCTACTGGCATAGGGTATAAAATTGTGCCATCCACCCTCTGCCCTGGGAAAGTTTTGACCAGTTTGTGGGTTTTTTTAGTGAGAGACAGTTTGTCTGTATAGAACTGACTTTGATAAATGTATTTTGAAAATATTCCACAAGAATTAAATTTTTTTGTCAAATTTCATTTTTTACAAAATGAGAGACTTGTGTCTCCTGGCATAGTATCAGGGAGATGGCAGGCACTGGGTTAACAGCCATTTCTTTTTTTCCTTGATGTTTGAAGATCAAGTCATCTATAAGATGAATTTGGAGTCTTGACATTTTGAGCAAAGCAACAGATTCTACTGGGCTGAGGAGCTACCTAGTGGAGACTATAAGGGAATGGCCTTTGGAGATGGCCTCATCTAGCTTTCAGCCTTGGTCTCTCTGCCACTCAGTTGAGAAGTAACAGCCAAGAAGTTTTTTAAGCTTCCTAAGCCTTAACTGATAAATGGGAAAACAAGCACCTCTCCACAGAGTTGTCATAAGGTTACTTGAAATACAATATGTAAAATTGCATTCATAGGAACCTGGCATCAAGAATAGCTATTATTTGATGTAAATTATCACCATCCCGAATTTGTCTGCTTCTGGAAATCCGCTTATTTATAAAAATTGGATTTTCCTTTTTTTAAATTTATTTATTTTTGGTTGCATAGGGTTTTCGTTGCTGCATGTGGGCTTTCTCTACTTGCCCTGGGTGGGGGCTACTCTTCATTGCAGTGCAAAGGCTTCTCACTGTGGTGGCTTCTATTGTTGCAGAGCATGGGCTTCAGTAGTTGCGTCACATGGGCTTATTTGCTCTGAGGCATGTGGGACCTTCCCAGACCAGGGATTGAACCCATGTCCCCTGCACTGGTAGGCAGATTCTTATCCACTGCACCACTAGGAAAGTCCCTAAAATTTGGATTTTCTGAAGGCAAAACATGTCTAGAATTTTCAGCTAAACATCAAATTTGGAACTCCAAACAGAGGACTGTGGTAATTCTGGTATCTTTGTCATTTTTCAAGACATTTTATGACAACCACCTCTCCCCCAGGAACCCTTCCCTGCCCTGGCAGAAAGAGGTTTGTACCACCGCAGGCCAGGGCACATTCTTTCCATGGGATGGATCCAATCTCACTCTGTATTTATCTAACTTCCTTTTCTAAGAGGTTTAGCAAGTTTGGACTAGACTGTAAGCTCTTTAAGGTTCTCATTTATGTTTTCTCTCTGCAATAATATAATCTTCCCAGAACACTGCCACAATTTCTGGGATCAAGGTGTCAAATGCCTGGATCCATCTTGGGGATAGGCATACCCCATGCTCAGCGTACTCACGTCAGCAGTGACTGTGGACACCCTGCTTTTGTGCACCCTCAGTTACTGTTTCCCTTGAGTTACATGAAGCAAACAGCCAGCCTTCACTGTGGCACACAATGTATTTTACTTTGTAGAACCGATGACTGAGGGAGGCCAGTGTCCCCCTCCAACCAACTGAAACTGCCTTTGGAAAATCTTCAATATAAAACAGTAGTTCTAGACTTCCCTGGTGTTGCAGTGGATAAGAATCTGTCTGCCAGCTCAGGGGACACGAGTTTGACCCCTGATCTAGGAAGACCGCACATGCTGCAGAGGAGCCAAGACTATGCACCACAACTACTGAACCTGTGTGCCTAGAGCCTGTGCTCTACAACAAGTGAAGCCGCTGCAATGAGCAGCCCAGGCATTGCACCTAGAGAGTAGTCCCTACTGTCAGCTGCTAGAGAAAGACCTCATGCAGCAATGAAGGCCCAGCATAACCAAAAATAAACAAATAAAATGTAAAAAATAAAACCAGTAGTTCTTAAATCAGAGAGGGTCTTGGACTCCTGAAAATCTGTTGAAGATGTAAGAACTCTCTTCCTGGGGACCGGGGAAGTCATATAGCATTTTTACATACACATTTTTAATCGTGGATGACTCACAGACTCCCTGCAAACTTTCCCTATGCCCTTTTTGGAAATCCACCTAAGCTAGGAGAATTCAAAACAACGCCTGAGTTCTTGCTAGGGTTTGAATCATCTCTTTTTGTGACTCGCAAGAAATCCAGGAAAGTAGAAATTGCCTAAGAATTCAAACATTGAGTCAGATCCTGAACAGCAGACTGTCTCTGCTCTGGGTGCCTCTTTACCCAGGGGTGACAAGCCATCCACTGGGAGCAGCCTGGTTGGTTTCCTCAGTCCCACACATTGTGTAAACTCCAGAAAATTCTCCATCTACGAAAAAGAGCATTATGCGGGGGGCACCCTGCGGGTCGCAAAGAGTCAGACGTGACTGATTGACTAAGCACAGCCCCCTGCGTGGCAACAAACACGGCATCCTCAGTGAGCGGTGGTTTGAGGTTATTTTCTCATCAGCCGCAGTGAGCTTGAAATTGACATGCAAACCAAAAAGTTTAGGGAGCTCTGGGCAGCCTCCTGTTGTTTTCTGCTTGGTTCAGGGGAAGTTGCTGGACAAATTTTTTGCCTCCAGCCTCTTGTTGAGTGACAGGAAAAGAAAAAAGGATCATTTGAAGGCTCCCTGATTCAAACGTCCTGGACTGAGTGCCAGGCGCTCCCTGCCCTGGAGAATGCCACTCTGGTGCCAGTTTAGAACAAGTGTGTTTCCACTGTCTCCTAGAGCGACTTTTCCCAACCCTCCAGAGGGGGTGGATTTCAAGGCCGCTGACTTCTTGTCCTTTTTAATCGGACTGCAATTGTCCCCATTTTAATTTGAAAACTTCCCCTCCATGTTCCACTTCTTCAATGCCTCCCCTAAAAAAGCTGGTATTCTGGGTCACTGAAATGGTGTTAGGCTATTAAGCAGAGACAGGAGATTAGAGGACCAGTGGGTAACAGCGAACACAGCTATGGTATGCATGAAAGCTCAGGTTGCATGTTAGTGAAATGCTATAAAACATCAAAACCCTTAAGGTACGGGGTTAAAGGCACCGAAATCCCTTCTGCAGTTTGCCTCATGCAGCTGTGGACCTAAAAGTACCGCGCCGTTCCCATACTTCCATCATCACCCGTCGTCCTTCAAAGACACGAAGTGAGTCTCCCACACCGCGGTGTGTTCTCAGCGCTGACCGCCCCATCTCTCCCTGATACCCCGGAGCCTCTCATGACTAAAGCAGTCCCCCCAACCCGCTGCGCTGGGGAGAAGGAGACAGTAATTAAGGTCCCTGAGGGCTGCTGCGGGCTGTACTTGGGATCTCAGTGCAGCTGCCTGCCTCTGTCTCCCCAGCCGCCCTCCCACATCTTCCGAAGAGACCGGCTGTGTGTGTGAAGGAGGTGCTGTTTCCCACAGCTCTGATCTAATTCAGCTGAAACTCAATCTCCGTGTGACCAACCTCGGCCAGGGCGCTCCCGCCCGCCCAGGCTCCCCTTTCCCGGCTGTGTGTGCGCTGCCCATTGACGCTGTCAGTCCCGCCGCCTCCCCTCCACCGCCCCGGGGTGTAGACTTACACGGTGTCAGTGGGGCAGCCTCAGGAGCTTGGCTGCTGCCCGGACGCTCACCCCTCATCCTCGGGGCTCCGAGGGGTGTGACACCCTATCCCGCCGCTCAGCGGGTTGAATGGGGCTCGTGAGTTATCGCTGGAGAAAAGGCAGTTGAGTCAGATGAGGCTGAGAACCTGGAACAGATGTCAAAGACATCAGGCTGAGTTTTCCGTGGATCTTCAATGCTCAGAAAGATTTATGGCCCCTTTTAACCCTCTTTTAACGTCGGTTGAACTGGGCTTGTTTTATAGCAAGGAAAGAAACCGCGCAGTCATACACAAAATCGCCAGAGCTCAGAGCCTGCCCCGGGGTCTGCAGATCCTCGCTTTTTTTTTTCCTTTGTCCTCTCTCCTATAAGCTCATCTCTTCGCCTCTGCATCTGGTGGGGACATCTCATCACCACCTCTTTATAACTCTCCATCCCCAGACAGCATAAAGCTACCAGTTGCTTTGACCCTGCCTGCATGCGTGCTAAGTTGCTTCAGTCCTGTGAGCCTCTTTGCCACCCCATGGACTGTAACCCTCCAGGCTCCCCTGTCCATGGAGATTCTCCAGGCGAGAATACTGGAGTGTGTTGCCATGCTCTCCTCCAGAGGTTAGACCCTAAGTGGTGTTCAGTTTGGCGGAGTGCATCTTTATCCTGAACAGGGAAGTAATAAATAGCTCTTAGAAAGGTGAAGATTGCAAGGAGCCAGCACAATCCAGTAGTAGGTCTGGCTTTTTGGGGGGGGGGGGGCACTAACTGTCACGTAATCATGTTACACTAGATCAGGCACACTTTCTTTTGATGAAGAAAGCTTTGAACTTTGCCCTGCACTTCCTGCAAGAAGAGGATTTCTACCTTGGGGCAGGGAGGCACAGGAAAGCAGAGGTTTTCCGGTGCCTTTTACAAGTCCTGTGAAGCGAAAGGGAAGGAGTTTACAAAGGCGTCATCATTAGGAATGATGTGTCACGGCAGGCTGGCACCTCCTAAACCTGACCCCTGCCCCCTCCTCCAGGGCGGCCTCAGAAACTTGGAGATTCAGCACTGAGCACCCAAGGCATTTTCCAATGCAAAGAAGCACAGGGATCTTTCCATCTTTTGTGAATTTTACTTCACACAGTGATGGGGAGGGTTGCTCTTTTTTTTTTTTTTTTTTTTTACTGTTATTACTTTTATGTTTTTATAGTTTATTTGGGTGCTACCTGCAGGATCTTTGAACTTTGTTGCAGCACGTGGATTCTAGTTGCTTGACCAGGGATTGAACCCTGGCTCCTTGCACTGGGAGCCCAGAGTCCTAGCTACTGGACCACCAGGGAAACCCTGTTACTACTTTTTTACAGAGTGATACATTTTGCATGAAAAAATTTCTTTTGGCCAACAACCAACTCGCTGGTTATCTCTTGACACAGAGCTGGTATTTTCCTCACCTCCTCCTGACTCCCAGAGTCTGGGGCTTGCCATCCTGAAGAATCAAACCTTAACATCCAATGTGGTGCAAAGAAATCCTCCATCAGAATTCAGTCTCACTCTCTCTCCACAGTAGGTAGTTCCGACTAGTGTAAGCGATACCTTGGGCGCCTAGAAACACTTCTACACGCACTCTGCTCCCAGTCAGGCTGTGTCATGGAGAGAAGGGTCGTGGAATGAAGAAGCATGGTTTGGGGCAGGGGGCGGGTGGAGATTCTACCCTACCCAGGGAAAGAGGAAGATTCCTGCAGCCAAGCTCAGGAATAATAGTCTGCCTGAGTCCTGAGAAAACTGCCCCGAATGTTAACACATCAATCTTAAGGAAACAAGCCCGGTTTTTACCGACTTAATTTCATATAATTATTTCAGAGTTTGAGTCTTCACAAGAAAGAGGGAGTGGAGGGGAAAGGTCAGAAAATTGAAGGGGACGAACAAAAGAGGAATGAGATTTTTTTGTTGTTTTTTTGAAGATTCCTGTTGCTCCTTGGTGCCCAGGGCTCCGTCTTGGCTTTCATCTTTTAGAAGCAAATGCACAGCACCCTCAACAGCACGTGGAGGCACTCTGAAGGTGTTGATTTCAGCTCAGGACTATTTCTAAGGAACATTTTAATAAGCTTTCTCTGTGTCTTGGGTCTTATAACACCAAGTGTGCAGTGAAATAAGGCTAGAAAATCTGAGCACCAGTACTAACTCCAGGCTACTAAGTCCCAGCACAGTTTGCCCAAGTCATTAAGCTGCAGGGGACTCAATTACATTTCTAAAGTGGGGGTAATAATACCTCCCCTGCCTGCCTCAGAGGGTTATATATAGAAAACACTTTGAATGGTTAAAAATGCTGCTATGTAACTATTTACAATAGCCAAGACATGGAAACAACATACATGTCGACAGATGAATGGATTAAGAAGATGAGGTACATATGTAATACAATGGAATACTACTCAGCCATAAAAAAAGAACAAAATATGCCATTTGCAGCAACATGGAGGCAACTAGCAATGATCCTACTAAGTGAAGTGAGTCAGAAAGAAAACGATAAATACTATATGATATCACTTATATGTAGAATCTAAAATATGACACAAATGAAGTTATCTATGAAACAGAAATGGACTCATGGACACAGAGAACAGACTTGTGGTTGCCAAGGAGGAGAGGGGGTGGGGAAGGGATGGACTGGGAGTTTGAGGTTAACAAATGTAAACTTTTACATATAAAATGGATAATAAACAGGGTCCTACTCTATAGCACAGGGAACTATATTCAGTTTCCTATGATGACAAACCATAATGGAAAAGAATGTGAAAAAGAATGTGCATGTGTATATATATAACTGAATCACTTTGCTGTATGGAAGAAATTAATACAATATTGTAAATCAACTATACTTCAATAAAATTTTTTTTAAATGCTGCTTTATAAGTGAAAGGTATTACACTTGCAGTAGTAAAGTTCAATGATGATTAGTATTCTCTAAGTATTTAACTGAGCTTAACTATTTGTAGTATTTACATGAGAGTCAGACACATAGAAATTGGTAGGTCAACAAAGAACAAAGACATCATCTGGTTGATTTAAAATGCAAATCACAAATCCCCATCCTCTAGGAATTTTGGTAGAGAAAGTGTAGAATGGGCCCTGGAATCTGTATTTTAAGCAAGCACCTTGGGAGTGGCAGAGGCAGATAGTTCAGGAAAAAGGCAACTTGGAGAAGCACTTTGTTTTTGCAAAATGAGGACATTTCTCATCTTCCCACTCTCTGCCTCTGCTCCCACTGGGGCTGGGTGTGAGAATGAAGTCCATTGCTTTCACATCCCTTCATTAACATTTCAGAATCTACAGCATGAAGGACTGGAGAGAAACAAAGCAGAATGGAGGATTATGTCGATGGGTTTGGTTTCCCGTTAATGATGAGAAGCATGCATGTCTGCTCTGAGCAGATGATCAATTGATCCAGAAAATGTTGCACAAGTGTTCTCTGCTAAGCTACAGGGTCAAAGTCAACAATATAAAAGAAAATATACCTCTGTTTAGTTGAAAAGGACTTACGTTCAAGACATTGCTCAATAGGGCTGGTATGGGTTTCACTCTGTCAAACGGCCCTGTTCATTTACTCAACTTTCCACAGAATTCTGCCAAAGAGGACAATGAGGGGGAGAGAGAGATTTAGCTCTCATGGTTGCAGTTTGTTTTTGCACCTGTGGATTTTTTTTTAAATGACAATGGTTTAAAAACATCATGATAATATTTTTAAAGATAGTGGGCGAAATAGTTTGTATGTGAAGTTGGGACAAAGGAGTGAAGAATTTCTCATAAAAAGAATCTCTTTTTAGTGACAGTTGCCTATTCTAGAATAAAGTGATAACAAAGAATGAAACTGAGGAAGAAGTTTCTAGAAAGATAGGTTGCCCCTAGAAATCTAGGAGCAACTTTTCAACAAAGTCCAAAAAGATTTGTCTTGCAACTTTTTATTACTAGAAAGAGCAAAAACATTAACAAAACTGGCCTCTGGAAAATCAAAATAGAGGACTCAAAATCTACTCAGTTTACTCATAGAAAAAGTCCCAAGTCCTTGTTCACAATTCTTTGCACACAGTTCTAACACACAGGCAAATGCACACATGCTTGAGTTTGTATATGTGTGTGTGTGAGTGCACTGATATTCTATGCTCAAGGTGAATATTGAAAGTTAGATTAAAGAATGTCTCAAAATCAGTTATATTGATAAAGAGAAGTGGTAGCTAAAGACATGATAAAGAGTATGGAGATAGTCAATTTAAAAGCTTACAAAATTTCAACAAATAATAGCTTACAAAAAATACCCTTCAATGGAAAAGAATCTAAAAAGGAATATACATATATTCCTTTTTAGATTCTTTGAATCACTTCACTGTACACCTGAAATACAACATTATAAATCAACTACACTTCAATTTTTTTAAAGTTTATCAAATAACCTCAGAGCCACAGTGATCTAGGACCGTTTTACCCCAAAAGATATTCAGGGCCCCATTGCATGGCAGCAGAGCACAAAACCTTTGTTTACTGTAATGATCCCAGTACATCAAGAAAAAGTTTAACATTTTACGTCCTAGAAAATTTCCATTCAAATGGTTAAGATTAAAGATGTTTCCATACTGAAAGAGGCAAATCCTTATCTTTCCAGAACTCTTACTTGTTCAGAAATATTTTTTTCCCAAAGTTTCTGGGTCAACAAGGTTTGTCTAAGGAGGAGAGATTGGGGACGGGAGGCAGAGGAGGAACAGCTGTTTTGAGTTAAACAAGAAGCATGTTAATGACAGCACAGGAGTCTGAGAGATACTTGGGTTTAGCCCACTGGTCAAAGAAGTAATGGGCTAAAAGGCTGAATGAAAACAGTTATTCAAGGTCTGTGATAGTGGACAGGAGTAGGGAGATTCGGAAGACAGCATTGACGAATGAGGTATCTATGGTATAAAATCATCTTCCCCTAAACTGCAGTAGGAAGTAGAAGACCGAGCAGAGGGATGTGGAAACCATCAGCCTAACTCACCAATACTGGGCTTTTACGGAGAGCGTTTTCTGAGAAAGGTGACAACCTGAACTGCAGATGGGCTATGGCAGGGACAAGAGGGGGAAAAGAAGATGTTTCCAGCTGGAATATTAATGATAAACACAAATGTCATGATTACTATGAAAGTTATAAGCACCAGAGACACCAAGGGAAAAAAAAAGTCATTTTATCTCTACAGAGGGTCCCATAAGAAGGTCAGCAGGTCATGGCAGAAACTACCGGTTAATCATCTCCGCGTGTCTCTTAAGCCAGCAAGATGCCTCTAGCCAGAGAGCGCCAGCCTCTTTGCAAGGAGACCTTGAGCTTACTGGGGTGGACTGGGAAAGGCCAGGAAAGAGGAGGAGAAGTCCCAGCACTAGACTTTCTGAGGAGTGGACAGAAATTGGTACCAGGTCTCCTACCTCCACAGGCTTCCCAGATGGTGCAGTGGTAAAGAATCTGCCTGCCAATGCAGGAGATGCAAGAAACATGGTTTCAGTCCCTGGAACCCATTCCAGTATTCATGCCTGGCAAATCCCATGAACAGAGGCGCCTGGTGGGCTACAGTCCGTGGGGTCTCAAAGAGTCGGATGCAATTGAGCACATGCACGCTAGTACCAGCCCCCTTCCCCACATCCTGCTTGCCTCTCAGCCCTGCACCTCCACCTCACAGAGCCTGAAGACTCCCCTAAACCACCTACTGACTAGGGAGCTCTGTCTTAATTGAAATGAGACAGACTGAGCTCTCCCTGTTTTACCAGTGGAGATGTTGTGGGAGAAACACAATCAGAATTGAAAACTATTCTCATCAAGACACACCCTAATTTCAGCCCTAACCCTCTCCTGAGCAATTTGACCAGAAGTAGCTAAGTTTAGGACTTTGGCACACATAAATCATTCAAATATTTTTTCAAGTTCTGTGTCATGCCATCTAATTTATGCTGTATATGTATGTTAGTCACTCAGTCGTGTCTGACACTTTGAGACCCCATGGACTGTAGCCCTCCACACTCTTCTGTCCCTGGGATTTCCCAGGCAAGAATACTGGAGTGGGTTGCCATTCCCTTATCCAGGGGATCTTCCCAACCCAGAGACTGAACCCAGGTCTCCTGCATTGCAAGCAGATTCCTTACCACCCTAGCCACCAGGGAAACCCCAATTTATGCTACAGATTAAAGGAAATAAAATACACAATGAGTATGTTTAAAAAAAAAAAAAGTTTAAAGATCATGGCCACCAATTACCCCTTGTGTATAAATAACTCCTAAATCCAGGTCTCTCCTCGTCCCTGGACCCATGTTTCCAATTGCCTGCTGGACACCTCCACCTGCATATTCCTTACCTTCTCAACTGTTTGTCCTCAAATTTAGTTCCATCCCAATGCAGGTCTATTGTCACCTTTTGTGTCTGGCAAGTTCTTGAGATGAGGTAAGGCTAATAAGCTGGATAAGTACAAGCACACATATCCCACCACACCACGGAGGCAGATTGGCACTGACTGATTCTCAAGGATGTTTGTAGGACTTAGGACTCAGGAAACAGTGCAGAACTACTCCGGGATGTGTGTTTTGTGGTCCCACACATCAGCAGTTCTCCTCAATCATGAGTCCTTAAGTGAAAGTGAAAGTGTTAGTCTTTCAGTTGTGTCTGATTGTTTGTGACCCCATGGACTGCAGCCCACCAGGCTCCTCTCTCCATGGAATCCTCCAGGCAAGAATACTGGAGTGGGTTGCCATTCCCTTCTCCAGGGGTTTTCCTGACCCAGGGATCAAACCTGAGTCTCCCGCATTGCAGGCAGATTCTTTACCGTCCGAGCCACCAGGAAAGCCCTGAGTACTTAAGGTAAAGGGTAATAAGACAGCAGGAACACAGAACAGGCTCTAACAATAGTTTTCGTTACTGTTATGATCATTCAGATAGATACACAGTCCCAGGGGTTTTCCTTGACACAAATATGACATAAGAAAATCTAGCATTGGGTGCCTGCCTTTCCATTTGGGGCCCTTTGCCCTGAGGGTGGAATCCCCCTTGCTCACTCAGATCCCCATTCTGAAGTTCCTGCTCACACTGCCTTTCCTCCTTGACTCATAGAAAGTGGAACCTGAAGGGAACATTAGAGATCGTCTACTTCAGTCTCTGTGTGTACAGATGAGGTCATGGAAATTGAAAGAGTTGCCATGCCCATGGTCACAGAACTCCAGCGGCAGAGCTGTAACTAGAACTAAGATCAGCTGCCATGTTCCACTCTCTTCTTTCACAACCACACAATGACGCAGAAAAGTTAACACCCTTCCCAGGGATATTTACAATTTCACAAGGTTCAAAGAGTCAAACTGACCCAGCTCTAAGGGTAGAACACCAGGGATCAAGCACAGAGCAGGGCAGGGGTTTCCAAACTAGCTATTTATGAGGCTTCATATTCTAGAATCCATCTCAACAGCCCGGAGGTCTCACATTTACACAAAGCTTTGTTGTCTCTCAAATGCCATTTGATATTCATGCTTTCATAGCTGGAGAGGAAACCACCTGAAGTGACTGCCTTGTACTGCTGCACAGTCTGCATGTCCTAACAGGATTCATCCTGTCATCTGGGCCTTCCTCTCATACATAAGAAAAACCTACATTATTTCCCCCACAGAAAACTGAAGCTAGTAATAAATTCTCATTTCCCTCTCCAGTTGTTCTTTGTATTTTGTTGCCAATTGCGCGATTGCTGAGCTACGAACTTGAGCTGGAGGAGGGACTAAAGGTGTAGGGTGAGGTCATGAACCTGGGCTTGGATCCAGGAGTTGTCTGTGTTTACCCACCTTGGTGACTGTCAAGCCATTGCCCCTGGGCAGCCTAACTGGACTGCATGAGAGCCAACATGTGGAGTGCTAAGCCTTGCTTCTTGAACGCGCTCTCTTCTCACAACCCCATCCTTTTTAAACATTGGAAATAGCTTTGCCATTTCCATTTTCCTCCATTCCTGTCTCTCCCACTTCCTTCCCATTTATCTTAGCAAGGCAAATAAAAAAAGAAACCATATTTAGAAAGCATACTTAACCGAGCATGTCATAGATATGCAACAAGCATGCTGAGGTTAATCTCGTGATTGTTATTCTTCCTCTGCATCTATGAATCAAGAAACCCTGGAGAATCTGCGTACATGCTAAGTTGCTTCAGTTGTGTCCGTCTCTTTGCGACCCTGTGTACTGTAACCCACCAGGCTCCCCTGTCTAGGGGATTTTCCAGGCAAGACTACTAGAGTGGATTGCCATTTCCTTCTCCAAGGGATCTTCCCCACCCAGGGATCAAACTCATGTCTCTTATGTCTCCTGCACTGGGCAGGTGGGTTCTTTACCACTAGCACTGCCTGGGAAGCCTGGAGAATCTGGCATGTTATTAAATGTCATATATTCACACAGGCTGTAATTGATAAATAAGAAAATATTACTTAAAAACTAACAAGGGTGAGGATTACGATTCTAGACAGAGATCTTGACATTATTTATGGAGTTTCCCATGGCCCCTAATAAGGAATCTACGGGATCTTTTCCACAAAGAACCCATCCATTAGCATGAAATTCAAGTTCAATTTCATGTCTTTTAAAATCTTGACTTTTTCAGCCTATGCTATCATACATTCAAGTTTGTATGAATATAAAATTCTCCCACAATTTCTAATAAAATGAAAGCTTCATTAAGATGCATCAAGTTTATTCTCTGACTCTCAATTGCCCCTGTAATGCTCCAACATGAAAAATGAAACTTAACCTTCAAGGGAACCACTGAAAAAGCCATGTTCTTTGAAGGTCTGTGTTGCATATTTATTCTAAGCCTTTTTATTTTCCCACTGCAATGAGAAGCCTGTGCATTGCAACGAAGAGTAGCTCCCTCATTGTAGTTTTGATTTGCATTTCTCTAATAATTAGTGATGTTGAGCATGTTTACATGTGTTTATTGACCATCTGTATATCTTCTTTGGAGAAATGTCTATTGAGGTCTTCTGGCGCTCTGTGATGACCTGGTAGGGTAGGGTGGGGGGAGGGGAGGGAGGCTCAAGAGGGAAGTGATATATGTATAATTATGCCTGATTTGCACTATTGTATGGCAGAAGCCAACACAATATTATAAAGCAATTTTCCTCCAATTAAAAAATAAATTAAAAAAAAGGAGTATCTCCCACTCACCACAACTAAAGAAAACCCACACACATCAGTGAAGACCTAGAACAGTCAACAATTAATTAATTAATTTAAAAAAGAGAAGGAACCAGAACAAGATAGATAGGAGGGGCAGAGAAGCAGCATCGTCAAGATCCACAAAGCCAACGTAGACAATGTACAAATAGGATAATCATAATCGTGGAGGTTCTAACCAAGGTACAAAGGATACAAACCCTACATCAGGCTCCCAGTCCTGGGGTCCTGCACTAGGAAGAAACCCCAGAAACTGTAGCCTTGAAGGCTAGCAGGGCTTACATACAGAAGATCTGGAGGTTTGTAGGGAACAAATATTCCACTCTTGTAGGACACACACACACAATCTCACATGATCTGAGACCCAGTGCAGAGCCAGTAAATTGAAAACAGCCTGGGTCAGACCCCTTTGCTGATCTTGGAGAGCCTTCTAGAGCAGCAGGAGACAACTGGAGCTCACTCTGAGAACATACATACTGGCATCAGAAATTTGAGGAGGCCGTTCTACCACAAGGATACTGGGACTGGCAAGTACCATTTTGGAGTCCTCTCTCCACCCTATTAGCACTGGAGGCTTGCCTACCCACCAGCAGGCCAGCCACAGGACCCTCAGGCCACATAGCCAGCCATGCTGGAACACGGCTCCATCTACCAGCAGGCCAGCAGCTACCATTCAAGGCAGTGCCTGGCAGCCGATAAGACTGGAGGCCAGCCCTGCCTTTCAGTACACCCATAGTAGTTAGCTCCACCACAATAGGAGGGCCCACGCAGTCTGTATATAAGGAACCCTTAGAACATATCATTCTGATGACCAGGGGCAAGTGTGGTGCTGGGATAGGATGTCTCCTACATAAAGCCACTTCTCCAAGATAGGGGAAAAAAAGAAACATAACTGACCAACCCAATTCATGGGAATAGACACAGAGAATTAGGCAAAATGAGGAGACACAGGAATATGTTCCGAACAAAGGAATGAGACAAACCCAGAGGAACTAAGCAAAGTAGAGATAAGCCATCTACCCAACAGAGTCCCAGCTAATAAAGATGATCAGTGAACTCAGGAGAATGGATGGACACAGTGAGAGTTTAACAAAAAGTTAGAAAATAAAGAAGAGCCAAACAGAGCTGAAGAATACAATATGTGAAATAAAAAATTCATTTGAAGAAATCAACTATCAAGTAGATTAGATAGTACAGTGGAATGAATTGAAAGACAGAGTAGTGGAAATCACCCAAGTTGAACAGAATAAAGAATTTTTAAAATTGAGGGTAGTGTAAGAGACCTCTGAAATACATGAAGCATATTAACTTTCACATTATAGGAGTGCCAAAAGGAGAGGAGAGAAGGAAAGAGGCAGAGAAGTTACTTGAAGAAATAATAGCTGAAGACTTCCCTAACCCGGGAAAGGAAACAGACATCTGGGTCTAGGAAGCACAGAGAGTCCCATCAAGACACATTATAATTAAAATGGCAAAAATTAAAGATAAAGAGACAATCTTTATTCTCTCAAGAAACAAAGGAAAAGCAACTAGTTATATACAAGAGAACCCACATAAGACTATCAGCTGACTTGTCAGCAATAAGGAGAGAAAGGAGTGAAGCAATATAGTCAAAGTGATAAAAGAAAACCTAAAAACCAAGAATACTCTACCTGGCAAAGCTATCATTCAGATTTGAAGGAGAGATAAAAAGCTTTACAATCAAAAGATAAAAGAAATCAGCCTTACTCAACCAGCTTTACAACAAACATTAAAAGGATTCCACTAAGCAATAAAGAAAAGACCACATCTAGAAATATGAAAATTATGAAAGGGAAAGACTCTTTGGTAAAGGCAAAAATACAATGAAGGTAGTAGATCAACCCCTTATAAAGTTAGTAGAAAGGTTAAAAGACAAAAGTAGTTAAGTCATCTATATACACAATAAAGTAGTTAAGATAAGCACAAAACAGAAGATGTCAAATAGGTCAAAAACATTAAAGGTAGGGTAGGAGGGAATAAAAAATGTAGGGTTGTTGGAATGCATTTGAACTTAAGAGATCATCAATTTAAAATAAGCATATATGTACACAAGGGTTGTTGTATATGACTTTCTTTAGTGTTATGGTCGAATTCCTTTCTCTTTTTTAAAAAAATGTGTATCCATTATAGATTTTCGGTTTTGCGGTTACCATATCTACAGTGACTGCTTTGATGACAGCCCCTCTAGCTGCTTGCCCAGGAACTCCTCATAGGAAGCTGCCCCATGTGCCTCTCACATGAAGCTAATCATGCTTGATGCCCTGTTCCTTGTCCACAGTGGACGGGACCACAGAAACCTCAGATCAAGAAGATTCTATCTATAGGTGGTCTATGAGTGGGCTAGAATAAAAACTTTGCCCCATAGAGATAAGGTGATTTTATTAGACATGAAACCCCACCAAATTGGACACTTGGTACCAGGGGGAAGAAGATGAAAGAAGACTGTGTTCAGATCTCTTGAGGTATCCAGAGGACATTATCAGTAAGCAGCCATGATGCATAAGTAGGAGTCGTATGGTTGAGAAAGAATATATGAGTAAAATGAGAAGTGGGAGACACAGAGAGAAACTGAGTCACCCCCAAAATTATGAAAGCTGCCTGGGATCCTGCACCTCTTTCTCATTTTCACACAGCATGCTAACTTCCCAGAGGCCTGCAGGTAAAGCTGTTCCTGATGCCCTGTGATTCCTGTTGTCCTTATATGAGAGATTGAAGAGGCACTCTGTTCCTTG